>OX463232.1:3190000-4460000 GCA_949820135.1 Sylvilagus floridanus
ACTGAACAACACCAGCATCATTTCATAGAGACACCCTTAGCCACGTAGAGTGCAATTCCCAGTCCAGCACCGTGGAGCAGGGGGTTAGGCTGAGGCCTGTTAGGCCTGCACATCAGTGTGCTGCTTTGAGTTCCAGACACTCCACACGTCTGTCTCGGCTTCTGTAGCATTCCTGGGAGGCAGTGGATGGTGGCTCAGGTTCTGGATTCCTGCCACCCAAAGCGGGAAACACAGACAGAGTTCCAGGCTCCATTCCCTTGTCTGGCCATGACCTGGCAGTGCTGGGCACTCCTCTCTGTCACTCTCCATTTCATATAAAATAAATCTTAAGAAGGAGAGACTTCCTCAGCTCACAGCACATGCCACACACTGTGCCTCTCCCTGGCAGCTCTGAGCCGAGCTGAGGAGCAGGGCAGGGAAGCCCACAGCCCTAGGTTTTCAGCACTTCACTGTGCGTTCTCTCCAGAGCAGAGAGGCAAGAACCCACTAAGGAGTGCACAACATGGCACTGAGATGGTTTACACACTCTGTAAAGCTGAACACAGTGTTGACACACAGCAATCCACTGCACCCAGGAAATCAACTATTGTTAGGTAGGAAGTTAGTTATGAGCTTATGTGTGTGTGACATAAAGGCCTAAGGAAAAGACATCTATGTCCAGCATATGCATCTGCACCTCAGAGTCATCCAGGCAGCATTCCAGGGGCAGCCCGGCCTTTGCCTTCGCATCCTGCCCTGCCCCCTTCTACCTGACAACCTGCCTGGTGGGGGTCCCTGCCCCTTCTCCTAGATACAGCCCAGTATCTGCATTTCAAACACCCTGCTCCGGATCCCCATTCTCCAGGAGGTCTTGCTCACCCTTCCTCCAAACCCAGGATGGCGCCAGCTAGCCTTCCTCCTGTCTGATACCTTCAGGGAAAAACTCAGATAGGAGTTTTTCTATTTACATCCAAAAAGCCCTTTGTTCCAAAAGGAGCAGAGGTGGGAAAGCAAGACCCATCTCCTTAAAAACCCCTGGCCTCAACCGGACTGCGCGCTCAGCCCTCTGCCTGTCTGCTGAGCCCACCTGACCTGGTCAGGTGTACTCTCTCTCCACTGCCCCCCCCCCTGCACTCTCTCTCAGGTCCTGTCTGGAGAGGTGCCCATCCATCCTTACGGATGTCCCTTCCCTAATAAACCTTGCTATTTTGCCTCCCACTCTTCTCTGTCTCACGCCTGAATTCTTTCTTGCGCGAAGACAAGAACCCTGCAAATTTCTCCGGTAACAGATTTACCTCAGAACTAACATCTGAAGACAGTATAAAGACAGTTGAAAGACAGCACTGTCAGGCTAGGGAAAAAAGTCTACTGTTTTCACCGATTATTTCTCCAACATTCAACACAGAACCTCTGTGACCAGACTTTGGTATGTTTCCTACAAGCAGATCTCAGACAGCAGCTGGAGTCCCACAGTTCAGTCTAAATATGACGCCGTCTGCCTAGCGATAGCATCAGAAGCACAGGATAAGGCCTCAGTCCCACAAGGCTGCCACTTCTGATGTCACTCACAAGTTCCCACTTTACCAAGGACTTGGGTCCCACTTTCTCACAAACCAGAGCCTCCCAGAATCCCTTTCTGAGTTCCTTTCTTTTTTTTTTAACAGGCAGAGTTAGACACTGAGAGAGACACACAGAGAAAGCTCTTCCTTCTGTTGGTTCACCACCCCAAATGGTCGCTGTGGCCAGCGCGCTGTGCCAATCCAAAGCCAGGAGCCAGGTGCTTCCTCCTGGTCTCCCATGCGGATGCAGGCCCAAGCACTTGGGCCATCCTCCACTGCCTTCCTGGGCCACAGCAGAGAGCTGGACTGGAAGAGGAGCAACCAGGACAGAATCTGGTACCCCAACTCGGACTAGAACCCAGGGTACCGGCACCACAGGTGGAGGATTAGCCTAGTGAGCCGTGGCACTGGCTCCCTTCCCAGTTTCAATCATCTGCTAGAGTTGCTCACAGAACCCAGAGAACACTGTACTCACCAATGTCGGCTTATCACACAGGCTCTCTTAAGGCTGCAAGTGAACAGCCAGAGGACCAGCACAGGACAGGCAGTCAGGGTAGAGTACAGGGCTCACAAACCCTCCACGTGCAGCCTCCCTCCCACCTCCTCTCTTTAGCAACACAGAAGCTATTGGAACCCCATTCTTTTGAGATTTTATGGCCATTAATGATTGACTCAGTCCTCTCCACAAAGGCTGGGGGTTGGGGTGGGGCTAAAACTTTGTACCTGGAACCACAGGGTTGGTTCTTCTGGCAACCAGGCAGCCTATGGCTGTCCAGGAACCTCCAACTACCAGCCATTAGCACACGAAAAACATCACTTCACACATTCCAAAGTCTAAATAACAGCTGAGTGCCAGAAAACTGAGGCACAGGAGGTCAAATGTGTACCTCTTGTTTCACAACTCAAAAAACTGAAGCGAATATTTACACATTACATATCTAACAGCATGCTGTCCAGAATATGCCCTATGTGATTTCTTTCCTTTTTAACATTCATTTATGTATTTGAAAGTCAGAGTTAAAAAAGAGAGAGACAGACAGAGACAGAGAAAGAAAAACAAATGCTTCTATCCACTGGTTCACTCCCCAAATGGCTGCAATGGCCATGGCTGGGCCAAGATGAGGCCAAGAGCCATGAGCTTCACCCTAGTCTCCCAAGTGGGTGGCAGGGTCCCAAGTATTTGGACTATCTTCTCCTACTTTACCAGACCATTACCAGGGAGCTGGATCAAAAGTGGAGCACCCAGGACTCAAACCTACACCCATAGGGGATCTGGTGTCCTAGCTGACGGCTTTACAGGCTACACCATGGTACCAGCCTGTACTCTATGCCTTTTAATAAAATGCTCAGGTAACTGTTGAGAAACAATATGAATTGAAATTAAGGTATGCATAGACTTCAGAACACATACAAAAAGTCACTCAAATCAGTGTATACATTCAAATTTGAAATGCAAACTATAAACATTTGAGAACTGAAAGTGGAAGAAAATCTACATGCCCTTGCATTTGGAAATGACTTTTTTTTTTTTGACAGGCAGAGTGGACAGTGAGAGAGAGAGACAGAGAGAAAGGTCTTCCTTTGCCGTTGGTTCACCCTCCAATGGCCGCCATGGCAGGCGTGCTGCGGCCGGCGCACCGCGCTCATCCAATGGCAGGAGCCAGGTGCTAGGTGCTTTTCCTGGTCTCCCATGTGGGTGCAGGGCCCAAGCACTTGAGCCATCCTCCACTGCACTCCCGGGCCACAGCAGAGGGCTGGCCTGGAAGAGGGGCAACCGGGACAGAATCCGGCGCCCCGACCGGGACTAGAACCCGGTGTGCCGGCGCCGCAAGGCGGAGGATTAGCCTGTTGAGCCACGGCGCTGGCGTTGGAAATGACTTTTAACACACAACACAAAAAGACAATTCCCGAAAGAAAAAAATGACTATTATGGACTTCACAGAATTAAATTTTCTACTCTGAGATTCATTATGTGCATAGCACAAAAAGACAAGTGGGGGAAAATAGTCACAAAACACATCTGACAAAGAATATCTATTCAAAGTACACAGAGAGTCCTAAAAATAAAAATAACCACAAACAGCTCAACTAAAAATGGGCAAATAAATGGACACCAGACCAATGAAAATATTTATTAGAGCGGCAAGACTAGAAGACAAGAACAAAACAGCAGTTGCAGGAGAGTGAGGAACCACAGGAAGTCTCCTTGCTGCTGGCAGGAGACCATGGCACAGCCACTGTGGAAAGTTTCAGTGTTTTTCCTGAAGTGAAACAAGCATCACTGTACAATCCAACATCTACACCCTGCATTCTCTGTGTTTAAAACAGTCCTTTGAAAAATATTTCAAAACAGCAATCACCAGATAAATTTGTTCAGACTTAGGGTAATAGGACTCCTCCAATAGCAGAGTGCTGCGGGACTGAACTGGGCTACTCCATCCACCGTGCACTCACAAGTCTGCAAGAAGAACAGAGGTTGTTTCTCTGTGCTCTACACTGGACCCCGAACAACAAAAGCAGGAGGAAGCTTCAGGTCTCCAGGCACCACCCAGGTGTCAGGTTAAAGGCACAGCAGCACATGACTGCCTCTCCCACTTCAGACACCCATCACAAGCCTGTCTCTCCCCCTGTCACAAGCGGCAGGTCCCCAGGTTGCACAGAGGCTCCTCTCTGAGATGGCCACAGACTGAGGGCTCACATCGCTCCCTACTCAGGTCCAATCATGGCTATGATGTTCACAGAACTTAGGAAAATAAATTTCCAGAATGTTTTGGTCTCCCCACGATTCGTTGCTGAAATCCAACCCCCAAAGTGATGTTATGAAGAGGTTATTTGGAGACGGGCACTGAGGTGCAGCAAGTTAAGCCAACGTCTGCATGTTTACTTGTTGCAGTTGAGTTTCTCAACAATGTTGCAGTGGATTCGTATCTGAGAGGAGCAGCGTGGTGGGGGCAAGAGGCGCGGAGTCAACACACAGACCCCGGGAGTCGGGTGAAAGCAGGCTCGAGGCGAGCAGCCCGCAGACTCGTTCATTACAGTTGGTACAACTTCTTATATAGCCAAGACCAGCCAATCTGGTCAAGGGGCGGTCTATGCCCCAACCAATCACAGCCTATTGTCAGGCAGTTTCCAAAGCCATCCAATCAGAGCCTTTTACCAGGCAGTTTCAAATCCATCCAATCATAGCCTGTTGCCAGGCAGTTTCCAAAGCCATCCAATCATAGCCTGTTCCCAGGCAGTTTCAAATCCATCCAATCACAGCCTGTTGCCAGGCAGTTTCCAAAGCCATCCAATCATAGCCTGTTGCCAGGCAGGCTCCATTGCCAGGTGGGTTTCAAAGCCATTCCTGAGTAACTGACGCTCGCTTGCCAGTGGCCACCTTGGCATGGCCTTCTCATTCCACCACATTTCCCCCTTTTCGTTTATTTTTGAGCAACGGGAGGCATGATTCTTGGCCATACCATTGTTGACCCCGTTTCCATGTGGTCTCCGTACGCAGCTGTGCCTGTCTTAGGTTGTCCCCCAGGGGATCTTACCCGTCGTTGACTAACCAGCGCTCAAATCAAGAGACCACAGGATTGCTTGCTCAGATAGGGGTAGGAATGAGGAATAATTGTTATCAGGAACGGCATGACCGCACACAGGCTGTGGGCCATTTGAGTGGCTGACCAGAGCTAGTGGGGTACAAAACAGTAACAGATGTGGCTATGGGCAGTTTCTCAGGGTAGGATGATAGGGCAGGTGCATCTGCTAACAAGGCGGAGTCTCGGTCTTGTTCAGCTGGTCCTGGTTGGCTGTCCATTGCAGGCTTGATGTTTCGGGCTGGAACCCAAATGGGCTGTTCTGCATTCTCTGGAAAGACACAAGCATATCCTCGACCTTTGGTTAGTAGAGGGTGTGGTCCTTTCCATTCTCCTGTCAGGGCATCTTTCCACCTAACCATAGGGGCTGGGGTCTGGGATGGAAAGGATCCCCAGTGTTTATAAGCTGGGCTGATCCCTTGGGGATCAAAAGTAAGAAAATTGATAGTGAAAAGGACCTCAGTCAAAGCAAGCTGTGGGTCTGGGGGCATATGATTGCTTTTCTGTCTTTGTAAGAGATCTTTAATCGTCCTATGAGTTCTTTCAATGATGGCCTGTCCCTGTGGGTTGTATGGGATACCTGTGGCAGACTGTATGTTCCAGGATTTCAGGAAGGAATTAAATTCCTGTGATGTATATGCTGGCCCGTTATCAGTTTTTATGGTCCAGGGAACACCAAGGACCAGCATGGCTGATTTAACCGCCTTTATCACGTTACTAGCTTTTTCTCCAGATTGGGCTGTTGCAAATACAGCCTTTGAATAAGTATCTACCACCACATGGACAAACTTAAGTTTACCAAAGGAGTTAATGTGGGTGACGTCCACTTGCCATAGTTTATTAGGAGCAAGGCCTCGCGGGTTCACTCCTGCTTGCTGCAGTGGGCCTAACGGGGCGAGGGGTGCACAATTCTTGCAAGAGTGCACTAGGTGTTTGCATTGGCTCATTGTTAGCTCTGGGAAAAGCAATTTTATGTTGCTTGCTGACATATGGAATTTTTGGTGTAAAATACGGGCTTGTTTTAAGTGTCCAATGGAAGCCATGTTGCAGGAGATAAGACCATCAACCTTTCTGTTGCCTTGGAAAATAAAGCCAGGTAACCCAGTATGTGATCTTACGTGTGAGATATACCATGGGTATTTTCTGTTCTCAGTTAGTTCTTTAAGTGTTGTGAACATCTGGTCAATTGGCTTATTGGTCGGGTTAAAGACTGCAAAAGGGATCGTCTTTGCTACCTGCACTGAGTATTTGCTGTCCGAGAATATATTTACCGGTCCATTTTGGCTAAGAAGTAGAACCTTGACTATTGCTTTTATTTCTCCCAACTGTACTGATCCCCCATGGGGTTCTACATGGATCTTATCTTTTTCTGTTAAAGATTTGATCACTATTCCAAAGAGTGACTTGTTGGCATCTGTAAACGCACATGGTGCCATGGGTATAGGTTGATTAGCAGGGAAAGCATGTTTTGGATAGTCTATTTCTAAGGTTTGTAGTGTCTGGAGTAGCCTATCTGCTGGCAGGTGATTGTCAATCTGTCCTGGAAAATTTATCATTAAAGTTTGAAAGAGCGTGCTATTCTGCATCAATGTTGACAGTTCTAATTGTGATAGTGGTAGGACCACTATGTCTGGCTCTGTGTTAAATATCTTATTGGTATAATATCTTAATTTAAGTCCCATCATAAGGATGGCATCTACTTTGTTTACTATTTTACGACAATCGCTCCAAGCTATGTGTACCCAAAAAAGTGGTCCGTGTTGTTGCCAAATAACCCCTAAGGGGGCCTTAAGGGTAGATATGGTTATGGCAAACAGAGGCACCTGAGGGTCATATCTAAAGGTTTTTAAATTTGACAACTGGGTGTTAATCTTTTCTATAGTGGATTTGGCTGCTGGTGTCAATGTGATTTTTGAGGAAGGGCTGTTTCCCTTAGTTAATAAATCGTATAGCGGTCTAAGTTCTGCAGGTGTTAGGGGAAGGAAGGGTTTTAGCCAATTGATTTGGCCACATAGTTGCTGAAGTTCATTAAGTGAGTATTTATGCTTGACTTTTAGGTTTGGGCCCATTGGAGATATATGGGAGGAGATTTGATAACCCAAGAATTGAAAGGGGGGGAAAATGTTGTACCTTTTCTGTGGCAATAGAGAAACCCAGGAATTGTAAATTTCTTACTGTCTCACTTAGACAGGCATTCAGAATTGCTGCATTCTTGTGAGCAAGTAAGATATCATCCATATAATGTATGATCAAGCACTGATCTTTAAGTGTGCTGGTTGCATGAGAAACGTATCTTTGGCAAATGGCAGGGCTATTTTTCATGCCTTGTGGGAGTACTGTCCACTGAAATCTTTTTGCAGGGAGCTGGAAGTTGGGCTCCCATACTGTAAAGGCAAAGTAAGCCTTATCCTGCTCCGCAATGGGAATGGAAAAGAAGCAATCTTTGATATCAATGGTAACTATGTGGTATCCATTAGGAATGGCCCCTGGATGGGGAATGCCAGCCTGGAATGTTCCCATCTTTTTTATATTTTTGTTAATAGCTCTTAAATCCTGTAGAAGCCTATATTTTCCCTGTTTCTTTGGTATCACAAAAATGGGTGTGTTATGAGGGCTAGTGGAGGGTTCTATGTGTCCCTTTTCCAATTGTTCCTGTACCAGTTCTTTAAGGATGCTAAGTTTGGGTTGTACTATTGGCCACTGCTCTACCCAGATGTTTCCTGTTTTTTCCCATTCAATGGGGATTGGGCTTGGCTTTCGTATGGGGTGAGCAGTGGCCCCTAGAATTGGGGGTGAATCTTACTTGTAGGTTCTCCATTAAAGCTGCTGGCTTGGGGAGATTTGTGATCTGTAGTAAGGACCGCTTGCATTTGTGAGAGTACATCTCTCCCCCATAAGGTCATGGAAACTTCAGCAATTAGTGGAAAGATGGTTCCTGTATCTCCATTGTCATCTCGCCAAGTTACAGGTGTGATGACCTGATCAGACAATTTTAATCCTCCAACACCTTGGAGGTCAGGTCCAGGTGCTGTCTTCCAATGTGGTATTTTTCTTGCATCCCTAGCTTTTAAGACAGTAACATCTGCTCCTGTATCAATTAAACCTACAAAGGCAATGTCATCTAAATATAGGGTCAATTTCGGCCTCAGATTGAAAATGGGCATCGACCAGTTAATGGTAGTGGGACTCCCTCTTACTTGCTGGGCTGAGGGCCGCCCCACTGGGAGTTTAAAGGCTTGGTCTTGCAATCTTTTGCCCAATGAAAGCCTTTTTTACATCTGGGACACAGCGTTTTGGGCTTGCCCCATCTTTTAGTGTTTGGGCAGTTTCATCGTAGGTGTCCTATTTCTTGGCATCCCCAACAAACTAGAGGGTCATTAGACTTCTTTGTGCTTAATTTATTAATGGCTGCAGTCAGGGCCTGTATGGGAGTATCAGCAGGGTTTACCTCCTTTGTGGCTACTATCCATTTAGAAATGTCTTCATTACGGACTGGGGCGATTGCTGCTTTTGCCTCTTTGGTAGCACCTTCCCAAGCTAATTGTTTGACCAAATTGTCTTGATCGGGGCCAGGCAGTAATCTTTTCTCTACTGCCTCCAAGACTCTGGTAAGGAAATCGGGGAACCATTCGCCTGGACCTTGAACCAGGTTTCTAAAGAGCTGACTATAATCAGGAGGATTTATATTTTTCAAGGCTTTAAGTGCCAAATCTCTGACCTGATCAAAATAGGCAACTACTCCAATGCGGGCCTGTTCTTGAGGATATATGTAGGTGCCACGGCTTGTAAGCATATCAAAGGTTACTGCTATTCCATAAGCAGCATTATTTCTTGCCACAGTTTCAGCCTCTTCCTGATAGGAGGCTTTCCACTGTAAAAACTGTGGTCTTGACAAACATGCTTTGAGCAGGGCAACCCAGTCAAAATGAGTTTGAAGGTTTGCTGCCCATTGTTTGAGCACTTGTTCAAAGTAGGGAGAGTCAGGACCTGACTCTTGTGAAGCCTTTTTTAGCATAGTAAGGTCATTTATGGGCGTTGGAATCCAGGGTCTGAATTCTGCATCCTCTCCTACATTAACAGCAAATGTGCAGGTGGGATGGGGTCTAGTGGCTCCCTTAAGAGCTTGTGGTGCCCGAGTACTGCCACAAATGTGAGGATCCTCACTGGGTGCAGATGGGATGACCTTGCATGGGTTATTATCTGGAGGTCCTCTAAGTTCATCCCACGGGTATGTGGGGGGTGGCGGACTAGGCATTGCTACCTTGTTTACTACATCGTTTGCTACCTTGTATGCTACATTGTTATTTTCACTGTCCGAGCTCTCTCTCCCTGAATCATCAACTATTGTCTGTGAGACAGGGACCTGGAGTGTCAGGCTCTTATCACTCACAAATTCACTATCTTTGATAATCTGCGCAGGATTCTTAAGAGCAATACGGCATGCCAACTGTAGCCAAAGTAAAGACACGCACAGCACTGCTGCCATAACAAAGCAAATTCCTAGCACCTCAGCTGTTGATGGCATTTTGCAGGAGGTTTCCCTACGTTAGACAAACAGACAGTGGTGTATCAGATCGTAGGTATGTTTTGTGCTTAGTGGGGGACTTCCTTGATTCGTTAGGTCAAGGCCGTATGCCCACACGGTGTCTCCGGAGCGTCACCTCTCTCGAGTGAGGGAAGATGACTTGGTTCCGAATTCTGGGATGATCAGTCCCTTATGTGAATTCGCCGGGTGAACCGAAAGTAAAAGGAGGAGCCGAGAAGCGACGTACGCTTCTGGGCGGTGTGTGCTAACCTGGGGTCACTTAGACCGAGGACAAGGACAAGGAAAGGGGCGTAGGAGGGGGTTCTGTGCTCACCCTCACAGAACCGAACAGCACACAAAACACCGAGGGGCCTACTTGCCGAAATCCTGGGGGGACCTCGCCGAGTCCGACACGCTGTCTCTTTCTCAGTCACGTTGGCGCGCCAGATGTTGCAGTTGAGTTTCTTGTGACATTAATATAACAAGACTGCAGAGGGGGATTAGCAGAAGGACGCCTTGGAGAGGTTGCCCCTGACTGTGCAGCCTCTGCTCAATTAGCTGACCGTCAGCCGAATTAATCTCACACGGAGCCAGGGGGCAGGCCTCACTTCGCTGCAGAACAGGAAACCTTCTGAGCCATGTGCTCCGCCCAGGCCACTCACAATGGTCGGGCATCTGTGGGTTCTACGCTGTCACGGAACTGCGAGCGCCTCAGGCGTGGACCAAAACCCCCGGGCAGCGTTATGGCTCCGGCCTGGCCTAGTGCTGCCGCCCGCCTTAGATTCCATCTCCCAGAGCCCAGCCAGCGAATACCTCAAAGGACTACATCTCCCAAAGGCCTCTGGGGCATGTCGCACGTCAGAGGACAGCATCTCCCACAATGGTTCCCGGGGGCCTCATACGTTTCAGGACCACGCGGGCGCACATCTCAGCCTCTATTTCCCAGGGATCTGTACGCACCCATGTCAGACTCCATCTCCCAGATGCAGGGCATGAGCGCAGCCATGGCGCGGCCAGGCCAGGACCAGGGGCTCCGCATGCGCAGCTGCCCTGGGTTGTCCCCGCCCGAGCTGCGCAGAATGGAGCCGCGTAGAGCCGAGCCCACGAACTAACACAAGCCAAGGCCCATGGAGCCAGCCAGCAGGTGTCCCGGGGATGGCAGTGCAGGGAAGGACCCAGCGCACGCCCACCTGGTGCACATGGCCCACGGACCGGGTGGCGCCAAGGAGGGGCAAAGAAGATGGCGCCCAGAGGAAGTCAGATGGGCGGAACTCAAAAGCTAATTGGCTACGCAACATCAGGGGAGGTAACAAGACAAGTAAAAGTGTATAGACATATGGCTAGTCCTATAGAAACCCCCCGTAAAGTGACCATTTAAGTGATTGGTTGGTTCTTGGCCCTACCCCAATGACTCTGCAGTTTTGTGCTATAAAAGGTTCGGTTAGGCATGGAATAGATGAGTCCTTGCTAGACTTGGCTCCCCTCTGCGTCTGACTGTCTCTGGGATCGGGAGGCTGGGGAACGGGCGAGCTGCACACTCACCTTACCTCGGACCCAGTCCATCCTTGTAAGGGTGGCCTGAGACCCTGCAGGGCCTCTCACAGAGGCCCCCTGACTCCCACTACCAGGGCTCAGCGAGCGACCAGCCTCAGACGACTCCATCTCCCAGGGGTACTCGCGGGCCTCATACGTCAGAGGATGGCGTCTCCCGGAACACACCGTGGACTCACAGTTCAGACTCCATCTCCCAGGAATCCCCGGGGGCCTCATACGTTACAGGACCGCGCGGGCGCACATCTCAGCCTCTATTTCCCAGGGATCTGTACGCACCCACGTCAGACTCCATCTCCCAGAGGCCCCAGGGTGTCCAGCTTCCTAGGACTCTGTGTCACGGAGGGCCCTACTGGGCTGCGCTCTTTGAGAGAACCCTTGCTCCAAGAGCCTCCTCTGCAAGTTCCCTTCAGAAGCCCATCTCTGAAAGCTAAGCGGACGCCTCCTGACTCCCACTACCAGGGCTCAGAGAGTGACCAGCCTCAGACGACTCCATCTCCCAGGGGTACTCGCGGGCCTCATACGTCAGAGGATGGCGTCTCCCGGAACACACTGTGGACTCACAGTTCAGACTCCATCTCCCAGGAATCCCCGGGGGCCTCATACGTTACAGGACCGCGCGGGCGCACATCTCAGCCTCTATTTCCCAGGGATCTGTACGCACCCACGTCAGACTCCATCTCCCAGAGGCCCCAGGGTGTCCAGCTTCCTAGGACTCTGTGTCACGGAGGGCCCTACTGGGCTGCGCTCTTTGAGAGAACCCTTGCTCCAAGAGCCTCCTCTGCAAGTTCCCTTCAGAAGCCCATCTCTGAAAGCTAAGCCACGCCCCCTGACTCAAACTACCAGAGCCCAGCGAGCGACCAGCCTCAGAGGACTCCATCTCCCAATGATCTCCGCCGGCACCGCTCGTCAGTGGACCCTGTTTCCATGAAGGCACCGGGGCATTCATCCTCAGACTCCATCTCCCAGAGCTCCCCGCAGGCACCACCCCCCCTCCCCTGTTATCCTCAGAACTTTGCAGCCCTAGAGTAGGGAGTGCTGAGCATGACAGATGCATGGACACTCACGACAGGGGGTGGGAGCCGGCGCTTGTGTGGAATCCACAGGCCGACATGAAAGTGCAATCCACATGAGCACTGCACCGTCCTTTCTCACAGGGCCAACAGAGGCTTCGGGCATCAGGCGTTGCGGCACAGTGGCTTGAGTGGCTGCCTGCAATGCCGGCATTCCCTATGGACGCTGCTTACATCAAGGCTACTGCACTTCCAATCCAGTTCCCTGCTGATGTGCCTGGGAAAGCCTTGGATGGTGGCCAGAGTCTTGCACTCCTGCCACGCACAGGAAAGACACAGAGGGAGTTCCAGGCTCCTGGTTTCAGCTTGGCCCCGCCCCACCATTGTCCCCATTTGGGGAGTGAACCAGCAGATGGAATATCTGTCTCTCCTTCTGTCACTGCAGCTCAAGAAAAAAGGCGAGGGCGAGAGCGAGAGCGAGAGCAAGAGAGAGATGGGACAGAGGGTGGGTAAGAAAAAGAAAGAAGGGGTGGGAAGGGGAGTGGAGGGGAGGGGTCTGAGGGAGTGTGTTTCCCCAACCTGCCATTCAAGGCCACAGCTGCAGACCCATCAGTGAAGAGCAGGTCTGCACCAGAAAGGTCTCCAGCACCTTCAACTCCGAATGTCTACTGTCCAGAACCGTGGTCAATAAATTCCTGTTGTGATCTCCTTCCCCAAAACCCATAAGCCTGCTCCCATTGTGAAAAATATCAGAAAAGCAAACCTGACTGCATGAAGCCGGAGACCTAGAAGACACGGCCAATTGCCCAGTAAAAAGGCCTGTTCAGTGGGGCCAGTGTTGTGGTGGAGTGGGTTAAGCCACCACCTGGAGCAGCAGCATCCCACATGGGCACCAGTTCAAGTCCCGGCTGAGGCACTTTTGCTCCAGCTCCCTGCTGATGCACCTGGGCAAGCAGCGAAAGGTGGCCCAAGTGCCTGGTGCCCTGCACCCACATGGGAGACATGTAAAAGCCCCCTGCTCCTGGTGCTGGCCTGGCCCAGCCCCACCCCAGCTTTGGTGACCACTTGGGGAGTGAATCCGGGGATGGAAGACCTCTCTCTGCCTTTCCCTTTCTCTCTGTGGAACTCTGCCTTTGAAATGCATACACTAAGTCTTTAAACAAAATGACTCATGGGGCTGGGATTGTGTCCTGGCAGGCAGAGCTCCAGACCGCTGGCTTCAGTGTGGCCCAGCTCCAGCTGCTGAGGCCACTAGGGGCAGTGAAGCAGTGGATGGAAGACCGCTGTCTGTCTGTCTGTCTCTCTCTCTCTCTCTGCCTCCTCCTCTGGAACACTGCCTTTTAAATAAAGAGATACATACACAAGTCGATAAATAAAAAGAAAGAATGTAAATAAGTACAGAGATACTCCTCGGGCAGGAGCAGAAGAGCGATTCCTCTTAGCACACAACAGTCCCTTCTCATTTGACCTGCAAATTCAATGGAATCCCAATCACATTCCCAGCAAAGATGCCAATGGACAGTTGAGAATCCTAGATAGGTGACATAAGACTGAAGAAGAAGGGGGCCGGCACTGTGCCTTAGTGGGTCGAGTCCCAGCTAGCATCACCAGCATCCCATAGAGGAGACCGCTGGAGTCCCAGTTGCTCCACTTCCAGTCCAGCTCCCTGCTAACGGCCCGGGAAAAGCAGCAGAAGATGGCCCAAGTGCTCGGGCCCTGCTCCCATGGGGGAGACCACAAAGAAGCTCCTGGCTCCTGGCTCCTGGCTCCTGGCTCCTGGCTCCTGGCTCCTGGCTCCTGGCTCCTGGCTCCTGGCTCTGCCCTGGCTGTCGTAGGCACTGGGAGTGAATCAGGGGATGGGAGAATGCGGTCTCTCTCTGTCTCTCCCCCTCTCTAAAACTGACTCTCAAATAAATAAATCGTAAAACCAAAGAACTTAGGACAGCACATGTCATGAGGGAAAAAGCTAGTAAGAAAATAGGCTCTTCTTGCCTCTGCCTCTCTGTAGCTCTGACTTCCCAATAAATCTATAAATCTAAAAATCTTTAACAAAAAAAAAAAAAAGTGCCAGAGAGGGCACCAGCAGTAGGTAAAGCTACCGCCTGCAGTGCCGGCATCCTATATGGGCACCAATTCGAGTCCTGGCTGCTCCATTTCTAATCCAGGTCTCTGCTATGGCCTGGGGGTACAATAAAAGATGGCCCAAGTCCTTGGGCCCCTGCACCCATGTGCGAACCCAGAAAGAGTTCCAGGCTCTTGACTTCAGCTTGGCCCAGCCCCGGCTATTGTGGACATCTCAGGGGTGAACCAGTAGATGGAAGATCTCTCTCACTGTCTCTCTCTCTCTCTAACTCTTTAAAATAAATATATAAACTTGTTTAAAATTAATTTTGTATTATGTGAATTTTATCTCAATATTTTTTAAAGATTTATTTATTTAGGCCGGCGCCGTGGCTCAACAGGCTAATCCTCCGCCTTGCGGCAGAAGCACACCAGGTTCTAGTCCCGGTCGGGGCACCGGATTCTGTCCCGGTTGCCCCTCTTCCAGGCCAGCCCTCTGCTGTGGCCCGGGAGTGCAGTGGAGGATGGCCCAAGTGCTTGGGCCCTGCACCCCATGGGAGACCAGGAAAAAGCACCTAGCACCTGGCTCCTGCCATCGGATGAGCGCGGTGCGCCGGACGCAGCACGCCCTCCGCGGCAGCCATTGGAGGGTGAACCAACGGCAAAGGAAGACCTTTCTCTCTGCCTCTCTCTCTCTCACTGTCCACTCTGTCTGTCAAAAAAAAAAAAAGATTTATTTATTTATTTGAAAGAGTTACAGACAGAGAGAGAGAGAGAGGTCTTCCATCTGATGGTTCACTTCCCAGTTGGCAGCAACAGCTGGAGCTGCGCTGATCCAAAGCCAGGAGCCAGGAGCTTCTTCCCGGTCTCCCACGTGGGTGCAAGGGCCCAAGGACTTGAGCCATCTTCTACTGCTTTCCCAGGCCATATGGGATGCCAGTGCTTCAGGCCCGGGCGTTAACACACTGCACCACAATGCCGGCCCCTTTACCTCAATATTTAAAAGCTCTAGTCATCGGGGTTTGCTCACCAGGGTAAGTCCCCCTCCCACAGTGTTCCTTAGCCTGGCATTTGCATCCATCTGCATCCAGCTCTGCCTGGAGCTGACTAGCCATACTCTGGATACCTGTGCTACAGTCACACTGTCCACTCAGCTCCTAAGTCCAGTGGCTATATCTCATCCCAGGTCCAGGCCACCTTCTCCAGATGCCTTCACGGATGCGAGATTCGGGATTCACAGGGTCCTTAAAGCCAACTTGGATATCCTGGATATAATCTAGACCTCAGATTTATATCCAGAAATAATCCAGGATATAATCCAGACCTCAGACTTTCCTGTCTCATTGAGGGGAAATCAGAATTTCCTGAGACGTGCAGGCATCTTGCTCAGGTGAACTAACAGCTACCGCTAAGCATGGTTTGTCCTGTGTGCAAAGAGGAAGGTGAGGTCCACGTGGTGTTTATAGGTCCCTGACAATCCCACAGCTTCCAAGTGGTTCACACTCAGGTTCCAGCCCAGAACCAGGTCTCCAGGTGCCTCTTGGGGACCTGGGCCACACAGGACAGGCTCCCAGCTGTGAAAGTCACCTGCAGATCACGGAGGTAGCCAGGTCCCACCAGCAACCTGCAGCCCCTGTTGTAATACACCAGCCTGAGGGCTGCCCAGAGGACAGCTCCAGGGAGTGAAGTCATTGGTTTTATTGTTGTTTTTCAACCTTCCTGCGATGTTCTTTTTTAATTTTTTTATTTATTTAAAGGGAACAAATCTCATGTATTTCATATATACAGTTTTAAGAGCATAATAATAATACTTCCTACCCTACCTTCCCTCGCCCTCCTTCTTTTATTATTTTTATTTTAATTTTTACAATGAAATAATTTCAATTTATAATCACAAGCTTAACCCTACTTACACTTACTCAACAAGTAATAAGCAGAAAAACCATTCACTGCTTCTCAAAACTATAGGCAAAGGCTACAAACAATCATTGAATCTCAAAACATCAATGTGCACTCTGTTACCCAAATCAGGAGAAATGTATGATATTTGTCTTTTGAGGACTGGCTTATTTCTTCAAGCATAATGGTCACCAATTACATCCATCTTGTTGCAAAAGACAGCTAGCTATTTTAATGGCCTGGCTACACTGTATCACCTCCACACTGTGTTCCAGTGGCCAGTGGGGTTTTGATGAGGCTGGAGCACACCCCCTTCAGGAAACACCAGAGGAGCTGTGGTTCAGGTGCCTGGTGGGAGCAGGCGTGCCCCTGTGATGATGTCAGGATAATGACATTATAAAGGCCATGGGTGCGGGGTCGTGGGTCTGCAGCCATGCTGGACATTTCCAGCTAGCTCTGGTTACAAGGTGGCCGCACTGTGGAACTGGCAGCTCCAGGGAAAGGGATGGGGGTTGCTGCTGATGGGAACTGGACTGGCAGGGTGCACAGAAACCAGGGCCTGGCTTGTGCACACAGAGGGATAGGAGCTTGGACTGTGCACAGAAAGGCACTCGTGAAGGCCGGGCGAGGCTGTCGGCCGGGCTGGCTGCCGCACAGGTCGGCTGTGACAGTCAAACCCTGAATCAGCTGGGGCTGTCAATCACTGATGCTGGCCATCCTGTGGTCAGGCAAGGAGCTGTCCAGCCTTGGCTCAGCCACAGCTTTGCATCATCCATCCACTCTGTAGTGCACGTCAGCAAGGAGCTGGCACATCCTAGTTCCTCCCCTCGCTCCCTACATTCCCACAACATTAGCAACGCCTACATAAATGTCTAACTTGGCAAATAAATGCATTAATTTTGAGCATGTTCTTTGGCTTGAACTTTCACCACTCTGTTAAATAAAGTCAGTTTCTTTGGGAATCATCTCAGAGCCCTTTCTCTGGTGCTGAGGACAGGGACAGGGACCCTCTTCTCTTGGGGACACGTGCACTTTATGGCTGGGTGCTAAATGGGAGCAGCAGCCTGTGTCCTCACGGCTTGCCTCTCCTGGCGTAGAACTCCCGCTCTGGGCTTCCACCTTGCTCCAGCAGGGGCAGAGTGGAGGAGGGGCCTCCTGGTGGCACTGACCTGAGGCTTAGCCTCTGGCACAAAGCTGAACTGAGAAGGGCTGGCAGCCTGACTCTCCAGGAGCTTGCCCTGCCCCTTCTCAGGGGGCTGGAAGAGAAAGCCCCATCTTCTCGGCCACACAGACGGGGCACAGCTTCTGTCCAGCTGGGTTGGGAGCAAAGGGGAAGGGCAGGTCTCACTGTGCTTAACAAGAGTCTGTTGATTTTCCCGAATAGCTTTCCTCAGATGTTGTATGCCCTTGGGTAAATTTCCAGAGGCCTTCGATAGTTGAGGCTTTTTGAAGAACTATTCATTTTATTTATTTGAAAGGCAGAGTTACAAACAGAGAGGAAGATATGGAGAGAGAGAGACAGAGAGACAGAGACCTTCAAACCATTGGTTCACTCTCCAAATGGCCACAAAAGCCAGGGCTGAGCAAGGCTGAAGCCAGGATCCCAAAATTCCACCTGGGTATCCCACGTGGGTAGCAGGGGTCCAAGCACTTGAATCATCTTCCACTGTTTTCCCATGTGCATTAGCAGGGAGTTGGATCAGAAGTGGAGCAGCCAGGGCTTGATGCCCATATGGGACGCTGGGGTCATGGGCCCAGGCTTAACCCAACCCGTCCCAACATCAGCCCCAAAACAGCATAAATCTTAATTCTCCAAGTGATATGTATTTCCCTATTTTAAGTTTAAATAAATTCAAGTAAATAGGAATATGTTTATTTTATTAAAGCTCACAGATTGGCCAGTGCCGTGGCTCACTAGGCTAATCCTCCACCTGCAGTGCCGACACACCAGGTTCTACTCCCAGTTGGGGCGCCGGATTCTGTCCTGGTTGCTCCTCTTCCAGTCCAGCTCTCTGCTGTGGCCTGGGAGTGCAGCGGAGGATGGCCCAAGTGCTTGGGCCCTGCACCCGCATGGGAGACCAGGAGAAGCACCTGACTCCTGGCTTTGTTTGTTTTTGTTTTTGTTTTTGTTTTTGTTTTTGTTTTGACAGGCAGAGTGGACAGTTAGAGAGAAAGACAGAGAGAAAGGTCTTCCTTTTTGCCATTGGTTCACCCTCCAATGGCCGCCGCGGCTGGCGCACTGCGGCCGATGCACTGCGCTGATCTGATGGCAGGAGCCAGATGCTTCTCCTTGGTCTCCCATGGGGTGCAGGGCCCAAGCATTTGGCCCATTCTCCACTGCACTCCCTGGCCACAGCAGAGAGCTGGCCTGGAAGAGGGGCAACCGGGACAGAATCCGGTGCCCCGACCAGGACTAGAACCCGGTGTGCTGCTGCCGCAAGGCGGAGGATTAGCCTATTGAGCTGTGGCGCCGGCCTGACTCCTGGCTTTGGATCAGTGCAGTGCGCCGGCCACAGTGGCCATTGGGGGGTGAACCAACTGAAAAGGAAGACCTTTCCCTCTGTCTCTCTCTCTCACTGTCCACTCTGCCTGTCAAAAACATTTTTTTAATTTAAAAAAAACTCACAGATTAATATTCTTCATTAATTTTCTGTTCATGCAATATTAACTGATATAGGAATTCAAAGTGCAGCCAAATAATATGGGTTAAAATATTTTCCTTCACTTCCTGCTGTGTGACATTGGACTAATCCAGGAATGATACTGAACTCATACAATAAACAGAAAATGACAATTATTTTACTAGTTTCAAAAAGCTATGCTGAGCCAGTGCTGCAGCTCACTAGGCTAATCCTCCACCTGTGGTGCCGACACACCAGGTTCTAGTCCCAGTTGGGGCCCCGGGTTCTGTCCTGGTTGCTCCTCTTCCAATCCAGCTCTCTGCTGTGCCCCGGGAGTGCAGTGGAGGATGGCCCAAGTGCTTGGGCCCTGCACCCACATGGGAAACCAGGAGAAGCACCTGGCTCCTGGCTTCAGATCGGCGCAGCGCGCCAGTCGTAGCAGCCATTTGGGAGGTGAACCAACGGACGGAAGACCTTTCTCTCTCTCTCTCTCTCTCTCTCACTAACTCTGCCTGTCAAAAAAAAAAAAAAAGCTAATCTGAGGCCAGCACTGTGGCACAGTATGTTAATCCTCCACCTGCAGCAAAAACATCCCATATGGGCTCTGGTTCTAGTCCCAGCTGCTCCTCTTCTGATCCAGCTCCCTGCTATGGCCTAGGAAAGCAGTGGAAGATGGCCCAAGTACTTGGGCCCCTGCACCCACATGTGAGACTCGGAAGAAGCTCCTGGCTCCTGAATAGCGCAGCTCTGACTGTTGCAGCCATTTAGGGAGTGAATCAGCAGATGGAAGACCTTTCTCTCTGTCTCTCTCTTTCTGTCTTTGTCTCTGTTTCTCTCTCACTGTCTGTAACTCTACCCCTCAAATAAATAAATATTTTTTTTAAAAAACTATGCTAGGGCTGGCATTGTGCAGTGGATTAGTACACCATCTGTAATGCCAGAATCACATATGGGCATGAAGCACCTGCTGCTCCGCTTCCAATCCAGATCCCTGCTGATGTGCCTGGGAGGGGAGTAGAAAAAGACTTAGATAGCTGGGCTCCTGCTACCCATGTCAGACAGAGAGGGGAATTCCTGGCTCCTGGCTTTGGCCTGACCCAGACCTGGCTGTTGCAGCCATTTGTGGAGTGAAACAGTAGATGAAAGATATCTGTCTGTCTGTTGCTCCACCTTTCCTTTTTTTCTTTTTTTTTTAAGATTTATTTATTTATTTGAAAGTCAGAGTTACACAGAGAAAGGAGAGGTAAGAGAGAGAGAGATAGAGAGGTCTTCCATCCACTCGTTCACTCCCCAATTGGCCGCAACAGCCGGAGCTGCGCCGATCCAGAACCAGGAGCCAGGAGCTTCTTCCAGGTCTCCCACATGAGTGCAGGGACCCAAGGACTTGGGCCATCTTCTACTGCTTTCCCATGCCACAGCAGAGAGCTGGATCAGAAGAGGAGCAGCTAGGAGTAGAACTGGCGCCCATATGGGATGCTGGTGCTTCAGGCCAGGGCATTAACCCACTGAGCCACAGCGCTGGCCCTTTTTTTTTTTTTTTTCCCCAAAGACCACCTTTCCTTTTTCATTGTTGGTTTTATTGGGTTTTTTAATATAATTTTAAAGATTTATTTATTTATTTATTTATTTGGAAGGCAGAGTTACAGAAAGAGAGAGAGGAAAGACAGAGACCTTCCATCCACTGGTTCACTCCCCAAATGGCCATAATGGCCGGAGCTAGGCAGAACTGAAAAGTGCAAGGCCAGACACAGAGTTGCTTGTTGACCTACAGTACGACACACTGGACAGAAAGCATGCACACCCCACCAGCGTTTCACGAGTTAGTATCTAACTGCACAGCATCTGGACTCAGACCAAAACCAGCCATCTTGTCGTCTCACTGTGAAGAGTCCCCCAAGTTTTCCTGCGACTCTTTATGTCTTCTATCCATCACTTTTTTCTGAGTCTTTTAAACCTGTTGGTCCTTTTCCCCCTTGTTACCTGTACACCTGCTGGTCCCTTGAGTCTCAGTGTCTGCACTTCCTGTCTCTGAGCATCCACTCTCCATCTCCATCCTTTCCTGCCCTCTCTCCCTCTTGCTAGTTGTTCTAGCACAGCTGTCTTCCTTCTCCCGCTCAATTCTAACCCCCTCTAGTGAGAGTTGAAATCCCTCTTTCAGACACGTCTCTGATCATCTATCCTCACATCAAGTCTCTGCCCCTGGCAGGCTCCGGAAGTCTCCCCTCTGCTATCTCTTCTCCCTCTCTCGGCATCTCTCTGCCCTGTTCCTTTCTTGTGCATACCCTCATCCCACCTACCCCATTGCCTTTCTTTTCTTTTGTTTCCTAAGATCTATTTTTTTGAAAGGCAGAGGGAGACAGAGGGAGATCTTCCATCAGCAGGTTCACTCCCCCGGATGGCATGGTCACAACAGGCTGAAGCCAGAAGACCCGCCACATGGGTGCAGGTGCCCACGGACTTGGGGCATCTTCTACTGCTCTCCCAGGCCACAGCAGAGAGCAGGATCGCAAGTGGAGCAGCCGGGACTGGAACCGGCGCCCATCGGCAGGACTCTACCCAGTAGCCACAGCGCCAGCCCTCACCACTGCCTTTCAAACGCCTGCCCCGCTGCCTGGCCAGGTGCAGAGCCGTCACCAGGTTACCATGGAGACCCTCAGGTTCCCGCCCCGCGCAGGCGCAAGTCGGGGGGCATACCGACGGCCTCTCCCGGAAAGCAGGCCAAAGCGCCTGTCCCGAAGGGGGTTGCCATGGAGACGCAAGCTCACGGAGTCCCTGGGAGGGCTGATTGGCGCAGACTCCTGCTAATCCCTGTGGAGACCTGAACGAAGCGCGGTAGGGGACATGCGCGGTCTGGAAGGCGGTCCTGCGGTCCACTGCCCCTCGGGAAGCCTGCGCTCGCCGACAGGGGCAGGACACCTGGATTCGAGGCAGGCAGCGTGGGAAGAAGCGGCCGGGAGTGCGAGCTCATTGCAACCACTGCCACCCTCAGGGGCCGGGGTGGGAGGCGGGCAGAAACGGAGACGGCGAGCGCGGGGGGTAGGGCGGGGAGACGCTGGGCTGGGGCGCGAAGCATCCTGGGAGACGTAGTCTGGCCGGGGTGGAGGCTCGGCCAGTGCGCATGCTCACGAGCGCGGAGCGGCCCGCGGGGCGCAGGGGTGAGGGCTCGGCGGTTGTGGTCTCGGTCCCCACCGCCCGGCGTTGAGGGAGCGCGGGACCGGGTCCCGTCAGTCAGCACTCGCTGCCAGGGCGGCGGGCTGTGCTGCCTTGGCGCCGCCGGTACCCGACGTGGCGTGCTGGACTCTGGGAGATGTAGTTCTGGACCTTCGCCGGGACTCGCCGGCGACCCACATTTCCCCCAGGGTTTCAACTGGGCTGGGAGCTTGAGGAGCAGAATTCTGACTCAAGCGCTCAGGTAATCCCTCGGAGTTGATGCCACCAAAGGTACGTGGGCGGTGGCTGTGGCACAACCGTCTTAGTAAGCAGATTCGTGCACAAATACCCACCTGCGGGGCGTTGTGAGTAGGACGTTAAGCCCCGTTTACAGATGAGCGGACAAGATCGCCGACATGTGCAATCAAAATCTTGGACCGTCATTGCTGGTCCTGGTCCGGCGGTCTTGGGCCATTTGTAGGAGTCTGGAAGCTGCTTCCTCACCCCCAAGCCTCACCTGAACCAGTCAAAGAGATGGAGCACCGTGTGGTGTGATAAGTTGGGTTCAGTGGACAGGACCAAGTAAGGGAAGCTGGGCCACACGAGTTATTTTGCAGGGTTGAGATGCGGGATAAGGCTGGGAGGAAGCGGGAGCGGTGGTGCTCGTCCCCAGGCAGCAGGTGGTGCAGGTGCTGGGAGGGAGTGGCAGCGGTGGTACTCGTCCCCAGGCAGTAGGTGGTGCAGGTGCTGGGAGGGAGTGGGAGCAGTGGTGCTCCTCCCAGGCAGTAGGTGGTGCAGGTACTGGGAGGGAGTGGGAGCAGTGGTGCTGGTCCCCAGGCAGCAGGTGGTGCAGGTGCTGGGAGGGAGTGGGAGCAGTGGTGCTGGTCCCCAGGCAGTAGGTGGTGCAGGTGCTGGGAGGGAGTGGGAGCAGTGGTGCTCGTCCCCAGGCAGCAGGTGGTGCAGGTGCTGGGAGGGAGTGGGAGAGTGGTGCTCGACCCCAGGCAGTAGGTGGTGCAGGTGCTGGGAGGGAGTGGGAGCAATGGTGCTCCTCCCAGCAGCAGGTGGTGCAGGTGCTGGGAGGGAGTGGGAGCATGGTGCTCCTCCAAGGCAGCAGGTGGTGCAGGTGCTGGGAGGGAGTGGTATAGTGCTGCTCGTACCCAGGCAGTAGGTGGTGCAGGTGCTGGGAGGGAGTGGCAGCAGTGGTGCTCCTCCCCAGGCAGTAGGTGGTGCAGGTGCTGGGAGGGAGTGGGAGATTTGGTGTTCGTCCCCAGGCAGTAGGTGGTGCAGCTGCTGGGAGGTTGTGGGAGCAGTGGTGCTCGTCCCCAGGCAGTAGGTGGTGCAGGTGCTGGGAGGGAGTGGGAGCAGTGGTGCTCGACCCCAGGCAGCAGGTGGTGCAGCTGCTGGGAGGGAGTGGGACCAGTGGTGCTCGACCTGAGGCAGCAGGTGATGCAGCTGCTGGGAGGGAGTGGGAGCAGTGGTGCTCGTCCCCAGGCTGTAGGTGGTACAAGTGCTGGAAGGGAGTGGGAGCAGTGCTGCTCCTCCCTAGGCAGTAGGTGGTGCAGGTTCTGGGAAGGAGTGGGAGCGGTGGTGCTCGACCCCAGGCAGCAGGTGGTGCAGGTGCTGGGAGGGAGTGGGAGCAGTGGTGCTCCTCCCAGGCTGTAGGTGGTACAAGTGCTGGGAGGGAGTGGGAGCAGTGGTGCTCCTCCCAGGCAGCAGGTAGTGGAGGTGCTGGGAGGGAGTGGGAGCGGTGGTGCTCGACCCCAGGCAGCAGGTGGTGCAGGTGCTGGGAGGGAGTGGGAGCGGTGGTGCTCGACCCCAGGCAGCAGGTGGTGCAGGTGCTGGGAGGGAGTGAGAGCGGTAGTGCTCGACCCCAGGCAGCAGGCTGTGCAGGTGCTTGGAGGGAGTGGGAGCGGTGGTGCTCGACCCCAGGCAGCAGGTGGTGCAGGTGCTGGGAGGGAGTGGGAGCAGTGGTGCTCGACCCCAGGCAGCAGGTGGTGCAGGTGCTGGGAGAGAGTGGGAGCAGTGGTGCTCGTCCCCAGGCAGCAGGTGGTGCAGCTGCTGGGAGGGAGTGGGAGCAGTGGTGCTGGTCCCCAGGCAGTAGGTGGTGCAGCTGCTGGGAGGGAGTGGGAGCAGTGGTGCTGGTCCCCAGGCAGCAGGTGGTGCAGCTGCTGGGAGGGAGTGGGAGCGGTGGTGCTCGTCCCCAGGCAGCAGGTGGTGCAGGTGCTGGGAGGGAGTGGGAGCGGTGGTGCTCCTCCCTAGGCAGTAGGTGGTGCAGGTGCTGGGAGGGAGTGGGTGCAGTGGTGCTGGTCCCCAGGCAGCAGGTGGTGCAGGTGCTGGGAGGGAGTGGGAGCAGTGGTGCTCCTCCCAGGCAGTAGGTGGTGCAGGTGCTGGGAGGGAGTGGGAGCAGTGGTGCGCCTCATAGGCAGCAGGTGGTGCAGGTGCTGGGAGGGAGTGGGAGCAGTGGTGTTCGTCCCCAGGCTGTAGGTGGTGCAGGTGCTGGGAGGCAGTGGGAGCAGTGGTGCTCTCCCCAGGCAGTAGGTGGTGCAGCTGCTGGGAGAGAGTGGGAGCAGTGGTGCTCGACCCCAGGCAGTAGGTGGTGCAGGTGCTAGGAGGGAGTGGGAGCAGTGGTGCTCCTCCCAGGCAGTAGGTGGTGCAGCTGCTGGGAGGGAGTGGGAGCAGTGGTGCTCTCCCCAGGCAGTAGGTGGTGCAGCTGCTGGGAGAGAGTGGGAGCAGAGGTGCTCGACCCCAGGCAGTAGGTGGTGCAGGTGCTGGGAGGGAGTGGGAGCAGTGTTGCTCGTCCCCAGGCAGTAGGTGGTGCAGCTGCTGGGAGGGAGTGGGAGCAGTGGTGCTCGACCCCATGCTGTAGGTGGTGCAGGTGCTGGGACGGAGTGGGAGCAGTGGTGCTCGACCCCAGGCAGTAGGTGATGCAGGTACTGGGAGGGAGTGGGAGCAATGGTGCTCCTCGCAGGCAGCAGGTGGTGCAGGTGCTGGGAGGGAGTGGGAGCAGTGGTGCTCGACCCCAGGCAGCAGGTGGTGCACGTGCTGGGAGGGAGTGGGAGCAGTGGTGCTCGACCCCAGGCAGTACGTCGTGCAGCTGCTGGGAGGTGGTGGGAGCAGTGGTGCTCGTCCCCAGGCAATAGGTGGTGCAGATGCTGGTTGGGAGTGGGAGCAGTGGTGCTCGACCCCAGGCAGTAGGTGGTGCAGGTCCTGGGAGGGAGTGGGTGCAGTGGTGCTCGTCCCCAGGCTGTAGGTGGTACAGGTGCTGGGAGGGAGTGGGTGCAGTGGTGCTCCTCCCAGGCAGTAGGTGGTGCAGGTGCTGGGAGGGAGTGGGAGCAATGGTGCTCCTCCCAGGCAGCAGGTGGTGCAGGTGCTGGGAGGGAGTGGGAGCAGTGGTGCTCGTCCCCAGGAAGCAGGTGGTGCAGGTGCTGGGAGGGAGTGAGAGCAGTGGTGCTCGACCCCAGGCAGCAGGTGGTGCAGGTGCTGGGAGGGAGTGGGAGCAGTGGTGCTCGTCCCCAGGTAGCAGGTGGTGCAGGTACTGGGAGGGAGTGGGAGCAGTGGTGCTCGTCCCCAGGCAGCAGGTGGTGAAGTTGCTGGGAGGGAGTGGGAGCAATGGTGCTCGACCCCAGGCAGCAGGTGGTGCAGGTGCTGGGAGGGAGTGGGAGCAGTGGTGCTCGTCCCCAGGCAGTATGTGGTGCAGGTGCTGGGAGGGAGTGGGAGCAGTGGTGCTCGTCCCCAGGCAGTAGGTGGTGCGGCTGCTGGGAGGGAGTGGGAGCAGTGGTGCTCGACCCCAGGCAGTAGGTGGTGCAGGTGCTGGGAGGGAGTGGGAGCAATGGTGCTCCTCGCAGGCAGCAGGTGGTGCAGGTGCTGGGAGGGAGTGGGAGCAGTGGTGCTCGACCCCAGGCAGCAGGTGGTGCAGGTGCTGGGAGGGAGTGGGAGCAGTGGTGCTCGACCCCTGGCAGCAGGTGGTACAGGTGCTGGGAGGGAGTGGGAGCACTGGTGCTCCTCCCAGGCAGTAGGTGGTGCAGGTGCTGGGAGGGAGTGGAAGCAGTGGTGCTCCTCCCAGGCAGCAGGTGGTGCAGGTGCTGGGAGGGAGTGGGAGCAGTGGTGCTCCTCCCCAGGCAGTATGTGGTGCAGCTGCTGGGAGGGAGTGGGAGCAGTGGTGCTCGACCCCAGGCAGCAGGTGGTGCAGGTGCTGGGAGGGAGTGGGAGCAATGGTGCTCCTCCCAGGCAGCAGGTGGTGCAGCTGCTGGGAGGTTGTGGGAGCAGTGGTGCTCGTCCCCAGGCAGTAGGTGGTGCAGGTGCTGGGAGGGAGTGGGAGCAGTGGTGCTCGACCCCAGGCAGCAGGTGGTGCAGCTGCTGGGAGGGAGTGGGACCAGTGGTGCTTGACCCGAGGCAGCAGGTGATGCAGCTGCTGGGAGGGAGTGGGTGCAGTGGTGCTGGTCCCCAGGCAGCAGGTGGTGCAGGTGCTGGGAGGGAGTGGGAGCAGTGTTGCTCGTCCCCAGGCAGCAGGTGGTGCAGGTGCTGGGAGGGAGTGGGAGCAGTGGTGCTCCTCCCAGGCAGTAGGTGGTGCAGGTGCTGGGAGGGAGTGGGAGCAGTGGTGCGCCTCATAGGCAGCAGGTGGTGCAGGTGCTGGGAGGGAGTGGGAGCAGTGGTGTTCGTCCCCAGGCTGTAGGTGGTGCAGGTGCTGGGAGGCAGTGGGAGCAGTGGTGCTCTCCCCAGGCAGTAGGTGGTGCAGCTGCTGGGAGAGAGTGGGAGCAGTGGTGCTCGACCCCAGGCAGTAGGTGGTGCAGGTGCTAGGAGGGAGTGGGAGCAGTGGTGCTCCTCCCAGGCAGTAGGTGGTGCAGCTGCTGGGAGAGAGTGGGAGCAGAGGTGCTCGACCCCAGGCAGTAGGTGGTGCAGGTGCTGGGAGGGAGTGGGAGCAGTGTTGCTCGTCCCCAGGCAGTAGGTGGTGCAGCTGCTGGGAGGGAGTGGGAGCAGTGGTGCTCGACCCCATGCTGTAGGTGGTGCAGGTGCTGGGACGGAGTGGGAGCAGTGGTGCTCGACCCCAGGCAGTAGGTGATGCAGGTACTGGGAGGGAGTGGGAGCAATGGTGCTCCTCGCAGGCAGCAGGTGGTGCAGGTGCTGGGAGGGAGTGGGAGCAGTGGTGCTCGACCCCAGGCAGCAGGTGGTGCACGTGCTGGGAGGGAGTGGGAGCAGTGGTGCTCGACCCCAGGCAGTACGTCGTGCAGCTGCTGGGAGGTGGTGGGAGCAGTGGTGCTCGTCCCCAGGCAATAGGTGGTGCAGATGCTGGTTGGGAGTGGGAGCAGTGGTGCTCGACCCCAGGCAGTAGGTGGTGCAGGTCCTGGGAGGGAGTGGGTGCAGTGGTGCTCTTCCCCAGGCTGTAGGTGGTACAGGTGCTGGGAGGGAGTGGGTGCAGTGGTGCTCCTCCCAGGCAGTAGGTGGTGCAGGTGCTGGGAGGGAGTGGGAGCAATGGTGCTCCTCCCAGGCAGCAGGTGGTGCAGGTGCTGGGAGGGAGTGGGAGCAGTGGTGCTCGTCCCCAGGAAGCAGGTGGTGCAGGTGCTGGGAGGGAGTGAGAGCAGTGGTGCTAGACCCCAGGCAGCAGGTGGTGCAGGTGCTGGGAGGGAGTGGGAGCAGTGGTGCTCGTCCCCAGGTAGCAGGTGGTGCAGGTACTGGGAGGGAGTGGGAGCAGTGGTGCTCGTCCCCAGGCAGCAGGTGGTGAAGTTGCTGGGAGGGAGTGGGAGCAATGGTGCTCGACCCCAGGCAGCAGGTGGTGCAGGTGCTGGGAGGGAGTGGGAGCAGTGGTGCTCGTCCCCAGGCAGTATGTGGTGCAGGTGCTGGGAGGGAGTGGGAGCAGTGGTGCTCGTCCCCAGGCAGTAGGTGGTGCGGCTGCTGGGAGGGAGTGGGAGCAGTGGTGCTCGACCCCAGGCAGTAGGTGGTGCAGGTGCTGGGAGGGAGTGGGAGCAATGGTGCTCCTCGCAGGCAGCAGGTGGTGCAGGTGCTGGGAGGGAGTGGGAGCAGTGGTGCTCGACCCCAGGCAGCAGGTGGTGCAGGTGCTGGGAGGGAGTGGGAACAGTGGTGCTCGACCCCTGGCAGCAGGTGGTACAGGTGCTGGGAGGGAGTGGGAGCACTGGTGCTCCTCCCAGGCAGTAGGTGGTGCAGGTGCTGGGAGGGAGTGGAAGCAGTGGTGCTCCTCCCAGGCAGCAGGTGGTGCAGGTGCTGGGAGGGAGTGGGAGCAGTGGTGCTCCTCCCCAGGCAGTATGTGGTGCAGCTGCTGGGAGGGAGTGGGAGCAGTGGTGCTCGACCCCAGGCAGCAGGTGGTGCAGGTGCTGGGAGGGAGTGGGAGCAATGGTGCTCGTCCCCAGGCAGCAGGTGGTGCAGCTGCTGGGAGGTTGTGGGAGCAGTGGTGCTCGTCCCCAGGCAGTAGGTGGTGCAGGTGCTGGGAGGGAGTGGGAGCAGTGGTGCTCGTCCCCAGGCAGCAGGTGGTGCAGCTGCTGGGAGGGAGTGGGACCAGTGGTGCTTGACCCGAGGCAGCAGGTGATGCAGCTGCTGGGAGGGAGTGGGAGCAGTGGTGCTCGTCCCCAGGCTGTAGGTGGTACAAGTGCTGGGAGGGAGTGGGAGCAGTGGTGCTCCTCCCAGACAGTAGGTGGTGCAGGTGCCGGGAGGGAGTGGGAGCGGTGGTGCTCGACCCCAGGCAGCAGGTGGTGCAGGTGCTGGGAGGGAGTGGGAGCAGTGGTGCTCCTCCCAGGCAGCAGGTGGTGCAGGTGCTGGGAGGGAGTGGCAGCAGTGGTTCTCGACCCCCGGCAGCAGGTGGTGCAGGTGCTGGGAGAGAGTGGAAGCAGTGGTGCTTGTCCCCATGCAGCAGGTGGTGCAGCTGCTGGAAGGGAGTGGGAGCAGTGGTGCTGGTCCCCAGCAGTAGGTGGTGCAGGTGCTGGGATGTAGTGGGTGCAGTGGTGCTGGTCCCCAGGCAGTAGGTGGTGCAGGTGCTGGGAGGGAGTGGGAGCAGTGGTGCTCGTCCCCAGGCAGCAGGTGGTGCAGGTGCTTGGAGGGAGTAGGAGCAGTGGTGCTCCTCCCAGGCAGCAGGTGGTGCAGGTGCTGGGAGGGAGTGGGAGCAGTGGTGCTCGTCCCCAGGCAGCAGGTGGTGCAGGTGCTGGGAGGGAGTGGGAGCAGTGGTGCTCGTCCCCAGGCAGCAAGTGGTGCAGCTGCTGGGAGGGAGTGAGAGAGGTGGTGCTCGACCCCAGGCAGCATGTGGTGCAGCTGCTGGGAGGGAGTGGGAGCGGTGGTGCTCGTCCCCAGGCAGCAGGTGGTGCAGGTGCTGGGAGGGAGTGGGAGTGGTGGTGCTCCTCCCTAGGCAGTAGGTGGTGCAGGTGCTGGGAGGGAGTGGGTGCAGTGGTGCTGGTCGCCAGGCAGCAGGTGGTGCAGGTGCTGGGAGGGAGTGGGAGCAGTGGTGCTCGTCCCCAGGCAGCAGGTGGTGCAGGTGCTGGGAGGGAGTGGGAGCAGTGGTGCTCGACCCCAGGCAGCAGGTGGTGCAGGTGCTGGGAGGGAGTGGGAGCAGTGGTGCTCCTCCCAGGCAGCAGGTGGTGCAGGTGCTGGGAGGGAGTGGGAGCAGTGGTGCGCCTCCCAGGCAGCAGGTGGTGCAGGTGCTGGGAGGGAGTGGGAGTAGTGGTGGTCCTCGCAGGCAGCAGGTGGTGCAGGTGCTGGGAGGGATTGGGAGCAGTGGTGTTCGTCTTCAGGCTGTAGGTGGTGCAGGTGCTGGGAGGGAGTGGGAGCAGTGGTGCTCCTCCCAGGCAGTAGGTGGTGCAGCTGCTGGGAGGGAGTGGGAGCAGTGGTGCTCGTCCCCAGGCTGTAGGTGGTACAAGTGCTGGGAGGGAGTGGGAGCAGTGGTGCTCGACCCCAGGCAGCAGGTGGTGCAGGTGCTGGGAGGGAGTGGGAGCAGTGGTGCTCGACCCCAGGCAGCAGGTGGTGCAGGTGCTGGGAGGGAGTGGGAGCAGTGGTGCTCCTCCCAGGCAGCAGGTGGTGCAGGTGCTGGGAGGGAGTGGCAGCTGTGGTTCTCGACCCCCGGCAGCAGGTGGTGCAGGTGCTGGGAGAGAGTGGGAGCAGTGGTGCTTGTCCCCATGCAGCAGGTGGTGCAGCTGCTGGAAGGGAGTGGGAGCAGTGGTGCTGGTCCCCAGCAGTAGGTGGTGCAGGTGCTGGGATGTAGTGGGTGCAGTGGTGCTGGTCCCCAGGCAGCAGGTGATGCAGCTGCTGGGAGAGAGTGGAAGCAGTGGTGCTCGTCCCTTGCTGTAAGTGGTACAAGTGCTGGGAGGGAGTGGGAGCAGTGGTGCTCCTCCCAGGCAGCAGGTGGTGCAGGTGCTGGGAGGGAGTGGGAGCAGTGGTGCTCGTCCCCAGGCAGCAGGTGGTGCAGGTGCTGGGAGGGAGTGGGAGTAGTGGTGGTCCTCCCAGGCAGCAGGTGGTGCAGGTGCTGGGAGGGATTGGGAGCAGTGGTGTTCGTCTTCAGGCTGTAGGTGGTGCAGGTGCTGGGAGGGAGTGGGAGCAGTGGTGCTCCTCCCAGGCAGTAGGTGGTGCAGCTGCTGGGAGGGAGTGGGAGCAGTGGTGCTCGACCCCAGGCAGTAGGTGGTGCAGGTGCTGGGAGGGAGTGGGAGCAATGGTGCTCCTCCCAGCAGCAGGTGGTGCAGGTGCTGGGAGGGAGTGGGACCATGGTGCTCCTCCAAGGCAGCAGGTGGTGCAGGTGCTGGGAGGGAGTGGGAGCAGTGGTGCTCCTCCCCAGGCAGCAGGTGGTGCAGGTGCTGGGAGGGAGTGGGAGATTTGGTGCTCGTCCCCAGGCAGTAGGTGGTGCAGCTGCTGCGAGGTTGTTGGAGCAGTGGTGCTCGTCCCCAGGCAGTAGGTGGTGCAGGTGCTGGGAGGGAGTGGGAGCAGTGGTGCTCGACCCCAGGCAGCAGGTGGTGCAGCTGCTGGGAGGGAGTGGGAGCAGTGGTGCTCGACCCCAGGCAGCAGGTGATGCAGCTGCTGGGAGGGAGTGGAAGCAGTGGTGCTCGTCCCTTGCTGTAAGTGGTACAAGTGCTGGGAGGGGGTGGGAGCAGTGGTGCTCCTCCCAGGCAGCAGGTGGTGCAGGTGCTGGGAGGGAGTGGGAGTAGTGGTGGTCCTCGCAGGCAGCAGGTGGTGCAGGTGCTGGGAGGGATTGGGAGCAGTGGTGTTCGTCTTCAGGCTGTAGGTGGTGCAGGTGCTGGGAGGGAGTGGGAGCAGTGGTGCTCCTCCCAGGCAGTAGGTGGTGCAGCTGCTGGGAGGGAGTGGGAGCAGTGGTGCTCGTCCCCAGGCTGTAGGTGGTACAAGTGCTGGGAGGGAGTGGGAGCAGTGGTGCTCGACCCCAGGCAGCAGGTGGTGCAGGTGCTGGGAGGGAGTGGGAGCAGTGGTGCTCGACCCCAGGCAGCAGGTGGTGCAGGTGCTGGGAGGGAGTGGGAGCAGTGGTGCTCCTCCCAGGCAGCAGGTGGTGCAGGTGCTGGGAGGGAGTGGCAGCAGTGGTTCTCGACCCCCGGCAGCAGGTGGTGCAGGTGCTGGGAGAGAGTGGGAGCAGTGGTGCTTGTCCCCATGCAGCAGGTGGTGCAGCTGCTGGAAGGGAGTGGGAGCAGTGGTGCTGGTCCCCAGCAGTAGGTGGTGCAGCTGCTGGGAGGGAGTGGGTGCAGTGGTGCTGGTCCCCAGGCAGCAGGTGATGCAGCTGCTGGGAGAGAGTGGAAGCAGTGGTGCTCGTCCCTTGCTGTAAGTGGTACAAGTGCTGGGAGGGAGTGGGAGCAGTGGTGCTCCTCCCAGGCAGCAGGTGGTGCAGGTGCTGGGAGGGAGTGGGAGCAGTGGTGCTCGTCCCCAGGCAGCAGGTGGTGCAGGTGCTGGGAGGGAGTGGGAGTAGTGGTGGTCCTCCCAGGCAGCAGGTGGTGCAGGTGCTGGGAGGGATTGGGAGCAGTGGTGTTCGTCTTCAGGCTGTAGGTGGTGCAGGTGCTGGGAGGGAGTGGGAGCAGTGGTGCTCCTCCCAGGCAGTAGGTGGTGCAGCTGCTGGGAGGGAGTGGGAGCAGTGGTGCTCGACCCCAGGCAGTAGGTGGTGCAGGTGCTGGGAGGGAGTGGGAGCAATGGTGCTCCTCCCAGCAGCAGGTGGTGCAGGTGCTGGGAGGGAGTGGGACCATGGTGCTCCTCCAAGGCAGCAGGTGGTGCAGGTGCTGGGAGGGAGTGGGAGCAGTGGTGCTCCTCCCCAGGCAGCAGGTGGTGCAGGTGCTGGGAGGGAGTGGGAGATTTGGTGCTCGTCCCCAGGCAGTAGGTGGTGCAGCTGCTGCGAGGTTGTTGGAGCAGTGGTGCTCGTCCCCAGGCAGTAGGTGGTGCAGGTGCTGGGAGGGAGTGGGAGCAGTGGTGCTCGACCCCAGGCAGCAGGTGGTGCAGCTGCTGGGAGGGAGTGGGAGCAGTGGTGCTCGACCCCAGGCAGCAGGTGATGCAGCTGCTGGGAGGGAGTGGAAGCAGTGGTGCTCGTCCCTTGCTGTAAGTGGTACAAGTGCTGGGAGGGGGTGGGAGCAGTGGTGCTCCTCCCAGGCAGCAGGTGGTGCAGGTGCTGGGAGGGAGTGGGAGCAGTGGTGCTCGTCCCCAGGCAGCAGGTGGTGCAGGTGCTGGGAGGGAGTGGGAGCAGTGGTGCTCCTCCCAGGCAGCAGGTGGTGCAGGTGCTGGGAGGGAGTGGGAGCGGTGGTGCTCGACCCCAGGCAGCAGGTGGTGCAGCTGCTGGGAGGGAGTTGGAGCAGTGGTGCTCGTCCCCAGGCTGTAGGTGGTGCAGGTGCTGGGAGGGAGTGGGAGCGGTGGTGCTCGACCCCAGGCAGTAGGTGGTGCAGGTGCTGGGAGAGAGTGGTAGCAGTGCTGCTGGTCCCCAGGCAGTAGGTGGTGCAGGTGCTGGGAGGGAGTGGGAGCAGTCGTGCTCCTCCCCAGGCAGCAGGTGGAGCAGTTGCTGTAGGGAGTGGGAGCAGTGGGGCTCGTCCCTAGGCAGCAGGTTTTGCAGGTGCTGTGAGGGAGTGGGAGCAGTGGTGCTAGTCCCCAGACAGCAGGTGGTGCAGTTGCTGGAGGGAGTGGGAGCGGTGGTGCTCGACCCCAGGAAGCAGGTGGTGCAGGTGCTGGGAGGGAGTGGGAGCATTGGTGCTGGACCCCAGGCAGCAGGAGCTGCAGGTGCTAGGAGGGATTGGGAGCGGTGGTGCTCGACCCCAGGCAGCAGGTGGTGCAGCTGCTGGGAGGGAGTGGGAGCAGTGGTGTCCTCCCAGGCAGTAGGTGGTGCAGGTGCTGGGAGGGAGTGGGAGCAGTGGTGCTCGACCCCAGGCAGTAGGTGGTGCAGGTGCTGGGAGGGAGTGGGAGCATTGGTGCTCGTCCCCAGGCAGTAGGTCGTGCAGCTGCTGGGAGGGAGTGGGAGCAGTGGTGCTCCTCCTAGGCAGTAGGTGGTGCAGGAGTTGGGAGGGAGTGGGAGCATTGGTGCTCGTCTTCAGGCAGTAGGTCGTGCAGCTGCTGGGAGGTAGTGGGAGCAGTGGTGCTCGTCCCCAGGCAGCTGGTGGTGCAGGTGCTGGGAGGGAGTGGGAGCAGTGGTGCTCGACCCCAGGCAGTAGGTGGTGCAGGTGCTGGGAGGGAGTGGGAGTAGTGGTGCTCCTCCCCAGGCAGCAGGTGGTGCAGGTGCTGGGAGGGAGTGGGAGCAGTGGTGCTCATCCCCAGGCAGTAGGTGGTGCAGGTGCTGGGAGGGAGTGGGAGCAGTGGTGCTTGTCCCCAGGCAGTAGGTGGTGCAGCTGCTGGGAGGGAGTGGGAGCAGTGGTTCTTGTTCCCAGGCAGTAGGTGGTGCAGGTGCTGGGAGGGAGTAGGAGCAGTGGTGCTCGACCCCAGGCAGCAGGTGGTGCAGGTGTGTCCACCTGGTAGAAGAGCCACAGAGCAGGGATGAGATTGTGCTCATGGAAGTGTGGCTGTATTTAGGAGAAGGTGTCTTCTAGGCCTAAAAAACACTGTGTTTGGGGTAAGAGAGCTACCAGACTCCACAGAGGCCCAGCTAAGAAGCCAGCACCAGTGGCTCAGTGGAAGCGTCCAGCCCCGACAGCCCTGGGTGTGGCCCGTGCTTGTCTGCTCATCTGCTTTCCAAGTGGGGCAGGTTGGAGGTTCATTCAGTGGGTATTCTACCTGTGTGTGCTGCCACTGTCTGTGCTTGCTGCAGGGTCACACACTGGCCTCAGAGAGCTGCTCTGTTACTCTCAATGAGACCAGCTGGGCTGGGCTCCCCGGGTGGCACACCCCCAGAAGACAAGGGGCCTTTCACGGTGAAGCTGGAGGACTCTGAGGAGGAAAGCGAAGCTGCCCTGTGGGACCCAGGCCCCGAGGCCGCACGCCTGCGCTTCCGGTGTTTCCGCTACGAGGAGGCAGTGGGTCCCCAAGAGGCCCTGGCCCAGCTCCGAGAGCTGTGTCGCCAGTGGCTGCAGCCGGAGACGCACTCCAAGGAGCAGATGCTGGAGCTGCTGGTGCTGGAGCAGTTCCTGGGTGCACTGCCCCCCGAGATCCAGGCTCATGTGCAGGGGCAGCAGCCAGCCAGCCCCGAGGAGGCTGCTACCTTGGTTGACAGGCTTCGCCAGGAGCCAGGCGGGCCTCGGCGATGGGTGAGTCAGTGGCCCTGAGCAGAGGGGTCAGTCCGGAGCGCTGTCCAGCTGTGCTTTACTCTGGGTGGGGGGAGGGGGGCGTAGTCACACACATGCATATCCTTGTGGGAGAGGAGGGACCACATTGCAGTAGACTGCAAGGCTGCCCAGGGCAGGGAGGGGTTCCAGAGCCAGCCTCACCTGGGAACTACAGGATGGGAGAGAGGAGGGTACCAGGTACCAGCGCATTCTTGCATCACCTGGGAACTACAGGATGGGAGAGAGGAGGGTACCAGGTAGTGCTGTGTGTCAGCAGGAAAGCAACTTTACTTCCTGACTGGAGCCCAGAGGAGGTAGGTCCTTGAAGGACTTAGGTTTACCAGGCAGATCCGTGGGGTCTTGGAATGGGTGGGTGTCCCTGAACTCCAAGCCGCACACAGCCCTACTGTCTGCTTGGGCCTCATGGTGGGGACACCTCCACAGGTCACAGTCCATGTGCAGGGCCAGGAGGTCCTATCGGAGAGGATGGACCCCTCCAGCTTCCATTCTCTACCTCAAAATCCAGAGCCTGGGTCCAAGATACTGCCTGAGGCCATGCAGCAATCACCACCGGGCCTACAGGTGAAAGAGGAGCCAGAGGTTACAGAAGACCCAGGTGAGGGTGGCAGGGACCAGGTTGGGTAGACCAGGGTGGTCTGGCCTAGGCAGTCTGAGTCCATGGAGCCGTGCCCGTGTTAGATGGAATGGTTCCCATCTCTCACCCAGTCGGGTCTCCCCTCTGACTCACCCCCCTTTAGATGTCAGCCCTGACGGCCACAGCCCCACTTCCACAGCTGTCCCCTGGCATGCAAGTCACCTCATACCACTGCAGCTCGACCCCTCACCTCCCAGGGTGCCCTGCTTTGCCCCAACCCCAGCCCCATACCCAGGTCTTCATGGCACACCAGTGAGAACTCCCTTGAACTGCCTGACCCACTCTTTCTCTCTAGAGCTTCTGGACTCTGGGCTTCTAGAGGCTGTACCCACCCTTCCACCTCAGGAGGCCCAGGTGAGCCCTGCACAGCCTGCACCCCACTCCCTGAGTCAGGGAGGCCTCTGCCTGGGCCCAGCCGGGCATAAGTGAGCAGTGGCCACTCTGGTTTCAGGGCTGTGAGACAACGTTGGACCAGGCCTCTCCACACAGTGAGACTGGGCCTGAGGTCCCCTCATGGAAGGATTGCCCAGGGCCCCTATGGCATGAGGAAGCTGGAGACATCTCTCCAGGTGAGTGAGATGGGACATGGCGGGGCTGGTTCTCCTAGTCGACAGCACCAGGTCCACTGGCCATGCTCCTGGCCCCAAAACTCTCATTCCTCAAACCGTCAGCCTGCTCTAGTGTCTTCTGCCCTCAAGAGCCAGACATTGACCCCATGACTCCTGTAGCTTCTGCTCCCCAACACAGTAAAGTTAGAATGGGGTCTGTGTTTCCCATACCCACATCTTTGTTCTGACATGCCACACGGCCTGCAGACCTGGGCTTGCATCTGACTGGGAGGCTCAGGACCTGCCAACAGCAGGTTGGTACTGTGGGCATTCAGGAAGCATCTTGGTACAGAAAGGAGATCAGGCAGAGAAAGCCCAAGGTCCTGCCCAATCACCTAGACATCCCAGGCCAACGGCACCTTGCTGTCCACCTCTGCCATCATCCATGCTCCTCCCTTGCTCCCCATCTTCTGTTCTTCCTGTGGTGTAGACACAAGGTCTTCTCATCCTTGGTTTACTCCCCTGTTTTGGCAGGGGTGGGGCTATGAGGTGTTAAGTATTATCTGAGAAACAGGGATCCCATCTGCTGGTTTACTCCCCAGATGCCTGCCACTGCCAGTGCTAGGCCAGGCTGAAATTGGGACTGCAGTCACACGTGGGTGGCAGGGAGACCTCACCATCACATGTTGCCTCCCATGGTCTGCATTGGCAGGAAGCTAGAATCAGGAGCTGGAGCCAGGAAATGAACCCTGGCACTCTGACCGGGAGGTGGGCATCTTAACAACTAGGCTAACACCAGCTTCCAGGCAACTCTATGTCAGACTTTAAAATCACCATTGTCAGTGAGTCGTTTTCACATCTCTCAGTTGTAGAAAATGACCTGGAAGTGTTTCTTTGATTTCCTTTTGCTCCACTGTTCTATTCTCTGTCAGGATGCCTGCTACTTGGCTACTGGCCTCTGGTTCAGGTCCTCTAATATCTTGTTAGCCCCATTTTCCAATCTCTTTGTCTTTCTGCTCTATTTTCCAGGAAATTGTCTCACTTGTATCTCCCAGACCTTCACTTAGGATTTTCATTTTGTTAGCACACTTTTTATTTCCAAGAGTGTTTTCATTCTCAGAATGTTCATTCTCTAACCTCTTCCTGTTCTTTAGTTGCAGCATATTTTCTTCTCTGAGAACAGCAATAAGTTGTTTTTTTTTTTTTAAAGTTTTATTCTCCAAGTGTAGTCTTTGTTTCCTCCAAGCTATCTGCTCATGCATAAGACAAGGGGACCACAAGTCTGGCTGGCAGCTCTGAGCCCTAGTTCTGCCGCTCCAGCCTTCAGCTGGCCTGGCCAGGCCTGAATTGCGCTGTGTGGCTAATGATTTCCTTGCTTCTCTCACAGTTCCATCCGCAGTCTCTCAGCTTTCACCCAGCTACACCAACAGCACTGGCTCAAGTTCCTAGGCTGGTTCCTTCTCTGTAGCCCTGTTCTCCTCAGGTTGTACTTGCCATGTAACCAACTACACACACACCCCACCCGTCAACAATGACTCCTCTTGACCACTTCAGATATTTCTGTGTCCCCCCCTCAACTATGCCTCTTTGCATCCAGAAGTCTTTCTAATGTTTCCATCTTGAGAATATCTTGAAAAGCTAATGCATTCAGTTAGTGCCTCTTCCTTGCCTGTGTCACATAGTCTAGCTCCCCAACAGCCAACATCACCAGTTTCTTATGCACCCTTCCAGAAAGATTCTATATATAGAGGAGGAAACATACAGTTATTTGCCACATAACATTTAGTCCCATGTGTCTCTTGGCTCTTACTGATTTATTAACGCTCTTTGCCTCTGGTTTTTCAGTTTGTCACATGTCTTTTTAATTCTGGGGTGGTTTTGCTCATTTCCTTTGATGCATTCTAATTTAACCTACTTTTTTTGTTGTTGTTGTTTTGACGTCTTATGGATTTTCTGTTGCCCACTAAAGCTCTTACTACTGTCTCAAGTCTTCTTGGTTTAACCTCCTCCATGCTTCCTATCTCTCCAGCCTCTGCTTCTCACTTTCCCTTGCTAATGCCTGCTCCCTCACGCAGCCCCTAACAGCAGAGTGCTCACCGTGTGGCTGGGACCTGCTGCTTTTCCTAGACACTTCCCACCAAGCTGCTCACATGCAGGCCTAGGGCTGTCTGGACCAGCATGTGCTCCAGTGCCCATTCTCAGCTTGCCCAGCCGCCTGCATGAAGCCTCTGTTCCTCAGATGCCCCCCCCGCCCAGGCTTCTCCCAAGGTACATCTATACCCCAGACCAGAGCCCAGGGGCCTGCAGCCCCTGCCCCTCCCTGTTGCTTCCACCTCCATCCTCCCTCCTCCCTCACACCCACCTGCTTCTCTGCCTTTGCAGAGGCCATCATTGCCCGCCCCAGCTGCTGCCTATGGCCCTTCCAGAAAGGTGATGTCTCCCAACTTAGGGCAGACCTAGGGAGCTCCTCCCAGCACTGCACCACTGCCACCTCACGTCCCTGGCCTTGTCACCATTATCTGCCTCATTGGTCAGTTCCAGGGGCAGTTTCAATGTGTCCCCAGGGTGAAGTGGGTCTGGGCATCGGGCACTCCATCAGAGATGAGTGGGTTCCCTTGTGTACACAGGATTTGCACTCCAGATGGACAGGGACCCTGCAGACACAAGCACTGTGAGCTCTCACCTCCACATCCCCTGGGACCTCAGCATGGCCGGCCTCTCGGCCCAAATCCAGACACCCTCCCCTGAAGGTGGCTTCCTGTGCGCCAGCAACCTGGGAGGTGAGCAAGACCCCACAGACACAGATTCCCACCAGGCCACCCTGATTGCCACCCGCTGGCACACCTCTAGGGGCCGGGGACGTGGCCGTCCTAGCACTGGCTCCCGGGCAGTTCGGGGCGGCTGCTGTGACGTGTGTGGCAAGGTGTTCAGCCAGCGCAGCAACCTGCTGAGGCACCAGAAGATACACACGGGCGAGCGACCATTCGTGTGCGGCGAGTGCGGCCGCAGCTTCAGCCGCAGCTCGCACCTGCTGCGCCACCAGCTGACACACACGGAGGAGCGGCCGTTTGTGTGCTGCGACTGCGGCCAGGGTTTCGTGCGCAGCGCACGCCTCGAGGAGCACCGCAGGGTGCACACGGGGGAGCAGCCCTTTCGTTGCACAGAGTGTGGCCAGAGCTTCCGGCAGCGCTCCAACCTGCTGCAGCACCAGCGCATCCATGGCGATCCCCCAGGCCCTGGCACCACACCCTCTGCCCCTCCCGGCGTGCCCGAGCCCCCCGGTCCCTTCCCATGCAGTGAGTGCCGCGAGAGCTTCACGCGGCGCGCAGTGCTGCTGGAGCACCAGGCGGTGCACACGGGCGACAAGTCCTTCAGCTGCGTGGAGTGCGGAGAGCGCTTCGGGCGCCGCTCGGTGCTACTGCAGCACCGGCGAGTACACAGTGGCGAGCGCCCCTTTGCCTGCGCCGAGTGCGGCCAGAGCTTCCGCCAGCGCTCCAACCTCACCCAGCACCGGCGCATCCACACTGGGGAGCGGCCCTTCGCCTGCGCCGAGTGCGGCAAGACCTTCCGCCAGCGGCCCACGCTCACGCAGCACCTGCGTGTGCACACCGGCGAAAAGCCCTTTGCCTGCCCCGAGTGTGGCCAGCGCTTCAGCCAGCGCCTCAAGCTCACCCGCCACCAGAGGACACACACCGGGGAGAAGCCATACCACTGCGGTGAGTGTGGCGTGGGCTTCACGCAGGTGTCGCGGCTCACCGAGCACCAGCGGATCCACACCGGCGAGCGGCCCTTCACCTGCCCGGAGTGCAGCCAGAGCTTCCGGCAGCACGCCAACCTCACCCAGCACCGGCGCATCCACACCGGGGAGCGGCCCTACAAATGTACCGAGTGCGGCAAGACCTTCCGCCAGCGGCCCACACTCACACAGCACCTGCGCACCCACCGGCGAGAGAAGCCCTTCACCTGCCAGGACTGTGGGCGCTGTTTCCACCAGAGCACCAAGCTCATCCAGCACCAGCGTGTCCACAGCGTGGAGTAGCTCCAGCCAGCACGCCCTGCGTCTACTACCTCATAGTGTTGTGATCAGAGGTAGAGGCAGCCTGCCTGCCCGTGGTCCCCCATAGGTGCTTAATAAACAGTAAGGAGTTGGGTCTCCACCCACTCGCTGCACTCCATCTGCAAGCCCCTCTCTGCCACCCTATCCAGCACTCCTCTGTACCCACAAGTGACTCCTGGCAGCGCCTGCTGCCGTCTGTGAGAGGCTCCTGTACCTGCCTCTGGCTTGCCTAGAGGAACTGGCCCAGCAGCCCAGAGCCGCCCTGGGCAGCCCAGCCTCCGCTCTTCCTGAGCAGCAGCCTTAGTATCCCAGACCCAGAGAGGAGACGTCCTCTGTGAGCATGTGCTGGACACCAGCTCATGAACAGCGTGTGCTAGGCTTGGTCATCAGGTGGTCACCACTGACGACAAGGGAACGGATGTCTGGCCTGGCAGTTAAGACACCAGTTAGGATCCCTGGGTTTGCTCCCCAGCTCTGGCTCCTGAGTACGGCTTCCTCCCAATTTAGACCCTAAAGGCCAAAGGCCATGGCCCAAGTAATTGGGTTCTGCCACTCGTGTGGAAGACCTGGATTGAGTTCCTGGCTCCAGGCTTCAGAGCCCTGACCTTTGCAGCCATCTGGGAAATGAACTATCTGATGGGAGCTCCCTCACTGTGTGTGTGTGTGTGTGTGTGTCTCTCTGCCTCTCAAATAAATATGACAGAGCCACTGCAGATGTTTAGCTTTTCTGCTAATCAGGTGTTAGATGTCTGTCGAGTGAAAATGGTAAATATAGCTGTGGAGGAAGTGGGGCTCAGGAGGAACAACTTAAAAGCTCCAGTGAGGCCGGCGCCATGGCTCAACAGGCTAATCCTCCGCCTTGCGGCGCCGGCACACCGGGTTCTAGTCCTGGTCGGGGCGCCGGATTCTGTCCCGGTTGCCCCTCTTCCAGGCCAGCTCTCTGCTGTGGCCAGGGAGTGCAGTGGAGGATGGCCCAAATGCTTCGGCCCTGCACCCCATGGGAGACCCAAGATAAGCACCTGGCTCCTGCCATCAGATCAGCAGTGTGCTGGCCGCGGCGGCCATTGGAGGGTGAACCAATGGCAAAGGAAGACCTTTCTCTCTGTCTCTCTCTCTCACTGTCCACTCTGCCTGTCAAAAAAAAAAAAAAAAAAAGAGCCTTCAAAAAAGCTCCAGTGAGACTCAGGCTCCTGAGGAGGGTGTACTGCTGGGTTGGTCCAGGGGCATGTTAGCTGGCAGTGAGGTCCTAAGAGCCTGGAACCAACAGCCTTCATTAAGGGGTCGTGCTTAGTCGGTCCTGGGGTCTCCGGGCCCAGAGGAAAGGGCCTCATGGACACAGGATGAGACTCCTGCAGTGTGGACGTCCGTGAGAGGCCAATGGACCTGTTTCTGGTTTCTGGAGGTGTGTAGAAACTGCTGCTTAGGAGGACCCGATGCTGCAGGGTGAAGGGTGCTGCTACTCTGCTGGAGGAGCCAGTTGTTGCGCAGTCCATCCTGAACAGCTGCAGGTCAAGGCAGGTGTGTTTGTAGAGTGCCTGGCCTGCGCACTTCCAGAGCCCAGAGAGCTTAACCAGCAGCCCAGTCCTTGTCTGGGAGCAATATTCCTCAGGCTTTCTCCTTGACACTGAGGCCATTCCCCACACCAGAGAGAACAGTCTTCTGTTTTGCTCCAAGTTAACACTGATGGTTGCCATGACACCACCACTCTCCACTCCCAGCTGAGCTGTCCAATCACCCTCACCCTAACAGCATTGCACCATTCCTTTTAATGGTCACAAGCAGTGACGGCTTTCTCCCCCACCAGTGGAAGGAACCATTGGAGCGTTGGTCCTTATGGGGTCCCAGCACTGCCAGCTAAGAGTCGAGGATCCCATTTGGATCCACCAGGACTGCAGCCAGCTCCCCAGTGTGTGGGTCGCGCTGTGCCTGGCCTGTGATGCCTGCAACCTACATTCCTGCTCCCATTCTGGCTATCCCCAGACCAAGCCAACCCAATCCCCAGATGAGGGCCCAGCCAGCCAAGGTCATCAGGTGCAGCAGAAATATCGAACTGGCCCAGGGCAAGCCACATCACACCTGAGGATATGTTTGTAAAAGTCCTTTACACCTAGGAAGCCATCTCCCAGGTATAAATGCTAAAGTTTTATCTGGGAATTGAGATGTTCCAGGATTTTCCTGTTCCCACATGTTTATAGCCAGTAGGCACTCCGGGTAGAGGACCCTGAAGACAGTACCCTAGCTAGTCTGAGAAGCAATGCCTGTGGACTCTGGAGCCAGTTACCCCTCCTGGTGGGTATACTGGGTGCAAGTAGCACAGGATAAAATGATCCTTATGTAGTGAGGTTCAACTTGAGCCTAAACCCCAGTCAAGGTCTCACCCTAGGCAGGTGCCTGGGCCTGGGTATTTCCAGAAACAGACTTGTGGCCTGTGTGTCCAAGCTTTCCTGGGGTGTAGCTGGACTTTCCCCTGCTCCTTTGAGTCAACTTGACCCCCAAGACAGGGGCTCTGGCTTCAGGGAAAGAAGAGAAGGCAACCTTGGCCAGAAGTCTCTGCAGTTACACAGGGTAGGTTTCCTGGCCCTATGATGACACCATCTCCTAATCACCAAGGCCAGGATCTAGAGTCAGAGGGTTGATGACGGCCCCTCGGCGGACAAATGCTACCATACAAATAACCACTCAGGCCCACACAGCCATACAAGGAATATTTGAAAGGAATATTCAAGGCCCTTGTCAGCTGGACCACCTACAACAATGTGTCAGCCAGCCTGTCCCTGAGGTCACAGTGTTCAATCCCAAGCCCATTATTCTCATCCCAACCCCAGCCTCCCTAATTCTGTTTCTCTCCACTCCTGCGCTCTGCTTTGATCCTAACTTCCTATTTGGCCTATTTGTGACCCACAGCACCTCTCCTCAGCCTCCCTTCCCTGCCTGCTTCTGCCCCCTTCCTTCCAGAACCAGCTCTGTATTCTCAGTGTTCCCAAAAGCTACACTAATGCCTACTGGTGTATCACACCCAGCCCAGCCCCTGGCTTCAGTTCAGCCATCCCCTCCCGTTCTTCCCAGAATGTTGTACAGTTGATGGTCTTCCCTACTGCCTGGTGAGCCAGGGCTGGACATGGGTCCAACTTTGACTAATACAGCACACCTCTCTGGGAACATTCCTAGGATAGACCAAACTGGCCAGTAGCCAGCCAAGTCTAGAATAAAACACCAGGTGGCCATCGGTTGATGCAAAGATGGCTGTAAGAAATTGGTAAGCAGGGGCTGATGCTGTGGTGCAGCAGGTTAAAACCCTGACCGCAGTGCCCACATCCCATCTGGGCACCGGTTCGAGACCTGGCTTCCCTACTTCTGGTTCAGCTCTCTGCTATGGCCTGGGAAAGCAGTAGAAGATGACCCAAGTCTTTAGGCCCCTGCACCCCTGAGCTCTTGGCTCCTGGCTTCAGATCAGCTCAGTTCTGGCCATTGAAGTTATTTGGGGAGTGAACCAGCAGATGGAAGACCTCTCTCTCTCTCTGGCTCTACCTCTCTGTAACTCTTGTCTAAATACATAAAATAAATCTTTAAAAAATTGGTAAGCATAAGCAGTTAAGATACCACTTGATATGCCCACATCCCTACTAATGTGCCTGGGTTTTAGTCCCGGCTCTGCTTCCTATCCAGACTCCTGCTGATATGCACTCTGGAAAGCAACGACTGATGGTCCAAGCAGTTGGGTCCCAGCCTCCCAGGCAGAAGACCTGTGTGAGTTCCATGCTCCTGGCTTTAGTCTGACCTAGCCCATGCTGTTGCATGTGAACACAGCAGTTCTGTCTGCCTTTCAAATAAAAATAAAAGTAAAATAAATAAATAAACAAGCACAGAGCAGGGTGGCTGGGAAGGGAGACAAAGGGGTTGGAAGGGGCCTTTGAGTCCCAGAATCAGCCAGGTGAGAGGCCTGAGACAGCTGGGGTGGTAAGTCACGCTGGCACCAATATCAAGCTGTTTGAGGCTTCTGAGCAGACTCCTAGCTCCGATCTATCCAGCTCTCAGCCCTCAAGGGTAACGGAAAGAAAGGATGCTGGGGTCTAAGGCTGAGACAACTACAAGGCTGGGGGAGGAGGGGTCTGGGAGACAGGTCCGAGATGGACCATCGAACACAAGGGCCAAAAGGAGGACCAGCAGTGGAGACACGGTTGCAATCAGTTCCTGGGGCCAAAGGTTCCAAGGGTACCCAAAGAGGCCCAGGACCAGGCTGGACAGGGGTCAAGGCGGGTCCAGGAAGGCGCTGGCAGGGAGGGGATGGGGCCCACTCTCCCGCTATGAGGAGAGAGGGTGGACGACAGGCTGAATCCAAAGAGGCATTGAGGAGGAGAGGGCTTCGGGTGACTTTGCATTTGTCAAAAGGCGGGGAAGGGCTAAGGTCACACCTGCCCAACGCCACCATGGCCTCCACCTGAGCACGATGCGACGCGGGGGTTCATGGGCAACGACAGCGCGGGCACGGTGGCCGATGGGCAGTGCCCCGGGAGCCTCGGCCAGTCCACCGCACGCCCGTTTCTGTGCTGACCGAAGTCACCGACCCGCCCAGCGCCTCCCCCCCCCCCCCCCCCGCCTTCCGAAGCACGCGGGGCTGTGGCTGGAGGGGAGGCTCACGCAGCCCGCACAGCAGAGGAGCGAGGCAAGGCTGCGGTGCTACGTCCCGTCCCCAACGTCCAACCCGGACTTCAAACCTCCAAGGTGCTTACCACTCTGTGGCACAAAACATGTTTTACTGTTAGTTTACCTCAGTCTCCGAGAGCGGAGATCTCTAGGTTTGCAATCGGACAGTGAGGGTCCTCGATCCCGCACCCTCTGAGCAAAACCCCTGGCTCCTCCTAGCCTCCGGCCCGCCCTGACCGCTGGGGACAATGACCTTGTCGGACTCACCCCCGCCGCGCTCAGCACGAGTGCAACATCGGATGCACACACCGTGGGGGAGGCGGCCCCCCATCTGACCCACTCAAAGATGGCGGCCAACACTTCTTCCTTCCCGGTCCAGTGAGGATCCCCGGAAGTGACCGCAGAACTACCGAATCGTCCTCCCGAGACGGAAACACCCGAGGCCGCCGAAAGAGCACGAACCCCAAACCCCATCGCTGAGCAACGAGTCTGCGGCGGCTGCGCAGGCGCAGAGCGCAGGCCAGGCTGCAAAGCCGAAGCCGGCAGGCGACGGAAACAGCCGAAGCGGCGGGGCGCCCGAGGCCGTTGCCGACCTCCGCGCCGAAGTCGCTGCTGCCGCGGAGGCCGATCCTCCGGTACTTCGCCGCCGCCCCCGTGGCTGCCGCCTCCTCCTTCCACCACGCGCCACAGCCCCTCGCGAAGTAAACGGACGAGCGGCCGGGCTCCCAGCCCTCGCGTCCGCAGACGCAGCTGGGCCTCAGGAGACCTGAGCCGCCCAGGGGGAGGAGGGAGCAGCCGGGGGAGGTGGGGGCGGGGCCGAGAGCAGCCGAGTCCGCCCGAACGTCGCCGAGCGAAACCGAGGCCCGGGGCCAGGCCGGAGCCGGACTACGGGAGCCGACGCGGGCCGCGCGGTGGGCGCGGAGCGGCGCGGCAGGCCGGGCGGGCGGCAGCAGCTGCACAGGAGGCCGCGGCAGCGGGTCAAAGGAGCGGAAGCGGCGCGGGAGGCGGCGGGGGCCGGGTGGCCGGGGTCCCGGGCCCCGCGGCGGCGGCGGCAGAGGCGGCGGCGGCGGCAGGATGATCAAGCTGTTCTCGCTGAAGCAGCAGAAGAAGGAGGAGGAGTCGGCGGGCGGCACCAAGGGCAGCAGCAAGAAGGCGTCGGCGGCGCAGCTGCGGATTCAGAAGGGTAGGGGGTCTAGAAATGGGGTGGGGGCTCGGAGTCGGAAGTCAGAGCGCAGGGTGGGGTGATACGGGGTCAAGAGCGGGGTCATGAAGTCGCCGAAGATCAGAAATTGCGGCCGCAGTTGCGTGGGGGGGTGGTCAGAGGTCAGGGCTTGAGGGTCGGGTGGCCGGGTAATGCCGCCACTGGGCGCGAATCAGATGAGGGGCCGGGGAGAGCGTGTGGGCGAGGGGGCGACTCGGGCATTCGGGAGGCCTGGGGTCTGGTATTAGGGACCCAGCATCCGAGGGTCAGGTGGTGGGGCTGGAGAATCCGAGGGTTCAGATAGGAATCTGAATTTGGAATGACAGGCAGAGGGGAGGGGTGGGAGTGCGGGGACTTGGGGTCGGTGTGAGGAAACGACTTAGCCGGGGTCCTTGAGTTTGAGCAGACAAGTAGGTACTAGACAGTGGAGGTCATGGTTGAGGAGCTGGGGTCTGGGAGCATCGGACACGCAGGGTGAGGGGTGTTAACCCTGGGAGCTGGGTTGGGGAAGCAGCCACAACTGGAGAGGTGTGTCAGGGTGTGCTGATCGAGAAGAGCCCCCCTGGGGAGAGCAGGAAGCTGGAACTCAGGACAGGAGGAGGCCCATCTCTCTCCTCTCTCCCTCTGTCCCTGTCTCTGCTGTTCAAACCCAGACATAAACGAGCTGAACTTGCCCAAGACGTGTGACATCAGCTTCTCAGACCCAGACGACCTCCTCAATTTCAAGCTGGTCATCTGTCCTGATGAGGTGAGAGCACACGTGGCCAAACTCAAAGGAGCGGGGCAAGGATGGCCCCACTGACACGCAGGAGACCCATTCTGCTCGCAGGTCCTGCGGGAGCGAGACCTGACTCCTTCCTTCCTTCCTTCTCTCCCTTCCCAGGGCTTCTACAAGAGCGGGAAGTTTGTATTCAGTTTTAAGGTGAGTCCCAGGTGGGCAGAGGTGGCTCTGTGGACTGGAGGGTCAGTCACTGAGGCCCTGCCAGGCACCTACCCCCCTCCCCTCTCTTTTCTTGGAGCTAGGTGGGCCAGGGTTACCCACATGACCCCCCCAAGGTGAAGTGTGAGACGATGGTCTATCACCCCAACATTGACCTCGAGGGCAACGTCTGCCTCAACATCCTCAGGTGAGGGCACTGGCCCTCTGCTGTCCCCCTAGCCCTCCCTGCCCGGCCCCTCACGGCTTTGTGGTCACTACATCTGTCCCATCCCTCCTCCCATTTCCAAGTCATATTCCCAATAGCCTGACCTTGGCTTCCTCCCTGGCTTGTCCTGCTCCATGCCCGCCCCTGGTCTCACATCCTCACTCACCCATGCCCCAGTCCTGACCCGTGCAGTACCACTGGGGCCTGTGACAGCCTCCCACTCACCAGCTCCTGACCCTGATGCTCTCTACCCACAGAGAGGACTGGAAGCCAGTCCTTACGATAAACTCCATAATTTATGGCCTGCAGTATCTCTTCTTGGTGAGTAGGGTGGATATTTGGGGCTGGTGGGGAGAATGGCCTTCCACCTCTCTGGCCCGTTGACCCCCACCTGTACTGGCAACAGGAGCCCAACCCTGAGGACCCACTGAACAAGGAGGCCGCCGAGGTCCTGCAGAACAACCGGCGGCTGTTTGAGCAGAATGTGCAGCGCTCCATGCGAGGTGGCTACATCGGCTCCACCTACTTCGAGCGCTGCCTGAAATAGAGTCGGTGTATACCTGCCCCCGCCAGGGCCACCAGTCCTGGCATCCCCTGCAGATATTTATTGGGGGGCCACAGGTTGGGGGGGCAGCCAGTGGGGGAATCCCCTACCTTGGCCATGCGTCCCCTCCCTGCCACCTGCCCTTAGTTATTTTTTTTTAACCACCACATGATTATGGTCGGCGCTGCCTCCCCCGACCCACTCAGCGATGGGAAATGAATTGGCTTGTCTAGCCCCCTCCTCCACGCGGGTGCTATCCAGCCCCCCCACTCTGGGCTGCGAGGTGGGTGGGCAAGGGGCCCGGGTCGCTGGGTCCAGGCAACCCACCCCTCCACTACCAGAGGTCCCACCAGGCTATTAAAGGGGAATGTTACTGCATGGCCTCTGCCTCTTCCTTCAACGGGACGCGAGGGATAGGGGGGCAGTGGAAGGTGTGTGGTCACGAGGAGCACTGGGGGTGCCGCACAATAGGCTGCCCGAAACCTGGGACAGTCCTGGAGGTGGTAGGGATTCTGGGCTCTGAGCCTCGGGTTTGGAGGGATGAACTCCAATTTGGGAAGGAGTGAGGACAGAACCCAGTCGTTGGGGTCTTCCGGCCGAGAGGCCAGCACAGGGGAAGCTACTCCTTTATGCCTGGAAGGGCGCGCAGGAGGTTCCTGCCTGGAGGCAGGAACCGAGGCCGCCTCTGTCAGGAGCCAGGGTCCTTTGAAAGGGCCGGGCCCTCAGACGGTATGCGGAACTCCTGGGAGGCGGGCCGGAAGGCGCCCAAATGTGCACGCTCGCGGCTCGCTGGAGCCGCAACCCGGGTTGCGCGGGACTCGAACCGATGAGACATCTCGGGACCTTCCGCAGAGAAACGGGAGCTGTTGCGCATGCGTTTGGGTGCCGGGCCGCTTTGTGGTGCGTGCGCACGCGCGCTCTTGTCACCTCCCAGCATTCCTGGAGAGGGTGTGGCGTATGACGTCAGGTCGTTTGATCCGGAAGCGGCGGCGGCGGCAGAGGCGACAGACCGAGGGGCCGTCGTTGGTGGGCAAGCCGAGGATTCGAGCGAGGAGCGTGACCCGGAAACGGAAGCAGGTCCTTCTCAGCTTTGGTGAGTGGCCCTTTGTGGGCCGCCGGTCCCTGGCTGGCGCGCGGGCGGCGGCGGCGCACGGAGACTTGTGTAAGCCGGAGCGTCCGGTGCCGTGCCTCTTTGGGATCCTTTCCTCACCGGGGTTCCCGACAGCGCCTCGCCCTCTCTGTGACGCCCCCAGATCCATTCCTCGGAGCCCGGGTGCCCTGTTGCCCGCGTTCTCCGAGCCCCCTACCCCACCCCACCCCACCCCAGTCCCAGGCTTCAGAGCACCTGCGACCACCGTGTCACCCTCGTCCTCCTCCCCACGTCATGGCCACACCACCGCAGCTGGCCTGGGTGCGCAGTGTCCCCACTCAGGTTCCCTTCCAGTCTGCAGGACCATGTCCGTGATAGGGACCTGAGGAGCTGAACTTCCATCCCATAACACCTGTGGGCCCCTCCCCACGTCATGGCCGCACCACCGCAGCTGGCCTGGGTGCGCAGTGTCCCCACTCAGGTTCCCTTTCCAGTCTGCCTGTGTAGGACTACAGGGCCTCGTCCCTAATAGGGACCTGAGGAGCTGAACTTCCATCCCATAACACCTGTGGGCATGACTGCCAGAGTTAGGCTAGCATGATGGGTTTTTTGTTTTTTTAAGATTGTATTTATGTGAAAGATAGAGTTAAGAGATACCAGCCATCATGATTCATTCCCCCAAATAGCCCGAGCTGGACCAGACAGAAGCCAAGAGCTCCTTCCTGGTCTCCCACTTGGGTGCAGGGCCCCAAGCTCTTGGGCTGCCTCCTGCTGCTTTCCCAGGCACATTAGCAGGGAGCTGGAGATGTGAAGCAGCCAGGAGTTGAACCATTGCCCTTTACCCACTATGCCACGTCGGCCTCATGGGTCAGCAGGCACTCAGTACCTGCTGTCTCCCAGGCTGCACATTAGCAAAAAGCTGGAAATGGGCTCCACGGTGTTACTCGAACCCAAGCACTCTGATGAGGGATGCTGGCACCTCCGCTGTGCCAGTGCCCACCCCAAGACTGACTTTCAGGTCTGCCATCTGCCCTTCTGTGTCACTAGGGTTGCCCGTGGCCTTTCATTCATCGTTCCGGTCTTGACCTGCCCCTCTCTTTGCCTTTCGACCAAGTTCTGCTTCCTGTCCTCTCCTCACCCCCAACAGCTAGGCTTCACACCTGCCCCAGGCTTGCTGGCAGGCTCCCACTACCATGGACCTGCTGTTCGGGCGCCGGAAGACACCAGAAGAGCTGCTTCGGCAGAACCAGAGGGCCTTGAACCGCGCGATGAGGGAGCTGGACCGTGAGCGGCAGAAGCTGGAGATGCAGGAAAAGAAAATCATTGCTGACATCAAGAAGATGGCCAAGCAGGGCCAGATGGTGAGTGCTTGACTAGGGGCTGGGATGGAGGCAGAGTGCCCCCATTCAGCCAACACTGCCCAATGGCAGTGAACAGGCAAGACACCAGGCGACAGAGTTTAGGACGAGCAAGACCTCCCTAGTTGGGCAGTCTGGGAAGGGCACCTCCACCTCCAAGGAAGTGATGTCAGTCAAGGCTTGAGTGATGAGAACAAGCTTGTGGGAGAAGGGGGCAGCTTTGTCCAGGAGGCCAGTGAGGAGAGGGGGGCAGCCAGAACCAGTAGAGCATGGAGAGCAGAGAGCCTTTGATGGGTAACAGGGTTTGGGCCTAGGCAGCTCGGTGACAGCATTGGCAGAAAGGTGTCTAAGAGTCTGAGGTGTGGCTTGTGTCAGATTAAGGAAAATGTAGACCACTTTGGCTGAGGTTGGAAACCGAGGAGTGGGAGTTAAATACAGAGGTACCTATTCATTCTGTAGGATGCCGTGCGTATCATGGCAAAAGACCTTGTGCGCACCAGGCGCTACGTGCGCAAGTTTGTGTTGATGCGAGCCAACATCCAAGCAGTGTCCCTCAAGATCCAGACCCTCAAGTCCAACAACTCAATGGCACAAGCCATGAAGGGAGTCACCAAGGCCATGGGCACCATGAACAGACAGGTGTGTCTCACCCAGACCCTATTACCTCTCCTCCCACTCTGCCCCACTCCCATAGGGACCAAAATCACCCTCCCCCCCTCTGATTTCCAGCTGAAACTGCCCCAGATCCAGAAGATCATGATGGAGTTTGAGCGGCAGGCAGAGATTATGGACATGAAGGAGGAAATGATGAATGATGCCATTGATGATGCCATGGGTGATGAGGAGGATGAAGAAGAAAGGTACTGGAGAACTGGTCAAGGGTGAAGATGGTTGCCTGTCCCTAGCCTGTGTGTGACCCTCACAAGTTCTTCCCTTTTCTAGCGATGCTGTCGTGTCTCAAGTCCTGGACGAACTGGGACTGAGCCTGACGGATGAACTGTCGAGTAAGTACTCCAGACCAGCCTTCCCACTTCCCTTCCAAGGCCCAGTCCTGGCCACCCCTCTACTGCAATCCTTACTCCACTCTCAAATCTTCTCCTTGCAGACCTCCCGTCCACTGGAGGATCACTCAGTGTGGCTGCTGGTGGGAAGAAGGCAGAGGCTACAGCCTCAGCCCTGGCTGATGCCGACGCAGACCTAGAGGAGCGACTCAAGAACCTGCGGAGGGACTGATGCCGTGGAGTTGGGGGCATGGATACCCAGGGCTTTTACTATGATTCCTCTTTAATAAAGACTGGACACTAATTTCTGAGGCTGTGTGACTGCTAAGCTATATGGGGCCCAGCTTACAACCCCAAGGGGCTAAGTACCAGCTTTGGTGGGGTTTAGAACAAAGGTGGACAAGCCAACCCTACCTTAGAGGATAAGTCAGCCAAGTGTACAACCCAGCATGCTGCCACAGCCTCTTACCACCAGCACGGCAGTCTTCCTTTAAACACCTTGGTATCTAAGAGGTGTAGTACCCAACACATTTGGCCTAGTAACTTACCCAGCCTCAGAATTCAGAATACTGAATTCACTGTGGTACCCCTGCTAGTAAATAGCTAAAGCCCCCAAAACACCCAGAGAACATGCATGAGGTGTGCAATACCGCCAACGCCACAGATAAGCCCAGATCTACCCACCCACAGGTTGCATAAGGCCCACAGAATCATTGTCAATAGCAGGCCAATTTTTGATAATTTTGTAATGGCTTGTAAATGATATAAATATCCCAAAAGCCCTTGACAGAAAACAGGCCTCCCATCATGCTCCTTTTACCCTGTGACCCTCCCAACACCAAGTCCGAGAAAGATGCTCTTCCCAACTCCACGAGCACCTAGATGAGTTCAGACTGGGGACAAGGTTAATTGATGGGTTAGGGTTAAGAGATGAAGCAACCAGGCCCCAGGACCATGGTCCCCCCACCAGCAAGGCCTGAGGAACTGGTGTAGTTTTTATTAAATCCACAGAAGTAAAAACCATTATCGTGAGGGGCTAGGGAATGGGGCCACCAGGGAGAAGGAATCAGGCCACCAGGGGTGGGGGCAGGGGGGTGGGCAGAGGGTAAAGGATAGAGAATAGAGCCACACTGAGCTGGCCACGGTGGGGGATGGGTCCCAGGCTCAGGGGCCATCACCAGGGCCAGACAGATCCTGGGAACTCAGGCCAGCACCAGGCAGGCTCAGTGGCGGAGGCTCCACCAGCACAGCAGAGAACTTGGTATCACCAAAGGCCTCATTCATGCGTGTTTCGAAGAAGCGCTGCAGGCCGATGATGGACTGCACGTCCGCCTTGTCCTGGGCCAGGCAAGGGTACAATGAATGGTTGGGTTCTGGCTCTTCACCTCCCTCAACCCTTGCACCCCCATTCCAGGAGCTCACCTCAGTCAACTTGTTGAACTGCTTGAACATGCGGCCTACATCCTGGGCAAATTCCTGGGGGGAGCTGTAGGGGGGTGACAACTTCTCCTGGAGACGGGCACGGATCAGTGTCAGGTCCAGGGTGCCACCAGGCTGGTCCTATAGGAAGACCGCACGTGGTTAAGGTGAGAAACAACAGTCCCCATCTTTCCAGCCACCCCACCCCTTTATAGGGCTCACCAGGGAGAAGGTGGAGTCAGTAGCCAGCTGGTGCAAGGGACGACACGGTTCGTGGCAGAACAGGGCCAGCAGGACTCGCTCACATTTCTACAGTGTTATGAGGGAGAATGTCAGCTGCATGGGATGGGAAGGTCCCAGCCTCTGAGCAACCACACCCGAGCAGCCTCAGTCCTCACCCGCTGATTGGCTGGCGAGAGCTTCGCCACCACGCCGGTGCTGTCTGCACCATCCAGGCTGAGGCTGCCATCCTCTTCTTTCAGATCAGGGAGCACATGACAGAGCGAACAACTCCACTCCTCCCTAGGGTGAAAAGAATGAGGAGCTGCACAGGAACCTGCCCAGCCCTCTGCACCCTGCCCAGCCCCACACGCACCCTGGCACATCCTGCAGGGCAGGCAGGTGGCAATCCAGATGGAAGCAAAACTCGCACTGGTTGCACATGACCAGGTCACCTGGCTTCTGGCAGACACGGCAGATGGTAGCACTATCATCCAGGGTGCCCGGGCCACCAGTTGGGGCTGAGGTGCCCTCAGGAGCCACCACCTCCAAGCCTGAGCTGGTGCTGCCACTGGGCGAGGCCAGGCGGGGGCCCTCAGTGCCAGAGCCTTCTGCCAGAGACATCAGCACAGGCTTGGTCTCTGGGCCCTCAGTGGCAGCAGGAGGTGGTCCAATAGCAGCCTCTGTTTCCTCCTCCTGCAAAGTGGTCAAATGTTCAGTGAGGTACAGACACGAGGGTGCCAGATATCATCCTCCAGCCACAGCCCTTGGGGACACACCTTGACAATGGCCATGCCAGGGAGTGGTGGTGCACCAGGAGTTCCTGGAGGTGCAGTCCCAGGCTGCCCAGCTGCTGCAGCAGCAGCACCACGTTCAATAACGATGAGGTTATAGTCCTCAGTGGTGCTGCCTGGAAACACCTTGAAGACAGGCGGCTGGCTATCAGCCGTGAGGTCCAGGTCCAGACGTTCTAGGCTGACTCGTGGCACCTTGCGCATGAGGCCGCTCACCTCACCCTCACTTGAGCGGGACCTGGAAGTGCATCCTGGCGTGAGCTTCCCTTTACTCTCATTCTTTCCCATCTACCACCACAGAGAACTCACACTCACCGCTTCACACCTGACACATGAGGCTCTGCACTTGAGTAGGGATCATCTGGAAAAAGACGGATGAAAGGTTGATGTGTACCCAGGGCACTGGGCTCTCCCACCCACCAGGCAGACTCACTCACCTGACCCAAAGCCATAGCTTTCCTGCACCTCCATGGGCTGTACACAGAACAGAGCATGCTGACCTCAGTGGGGCAGGTACAGCATGGGACTCCACGCACTTCCCCTCCCTGGGTCCACTCCCCTGCTCACCTGGCTACTGCCAGAGCCCTGCTTGCTCAGGGGCCCTGGAGCCCTTGGAGGTGCCATGGGTGCAGGGCCTGTAGAGTTGGTACCAGGACGCTCTGCCACGATCTTGCCTGCAAGAAGAGACTATGTAGGTGTACCAATTAGGGTGGCGACAAAGTAGAATAGAGACAACAAACTGGGACCCACCAAAAGCCTCAGCACTCTTGGTCCAGGCATTGAGGTCCCACTGAAACTTCATCTCGCCATGTGGCTCCACGGGATCCACAATCATCTTGAGGGCCCGGTGCAGCTGGAAGTAGATCTGGTGGGGCAAAGGGGGAGGGGCACGAAGCAACATGGGAAATGAACAGGCTCCAGGGTGCTGGGGTTCCCACCTGTGAACCCACCAACACATACCAGCTTCTTGGAGAGCAATAGGGCTGTGTTGTTGTCACTCTCCAGAGCCCAAGAGGCAAAGCGCAGGATGTGCTCCTGGTGCTTCTGGATCTTAGTCATGGTCCAGTGCTGACGCTCCAGACGCTCCTGCTGACCCTCAGTCACCTTCTGCAGATGGAAAAGGTCAGTAGAGCAAGAAGACAGGCACTGGGATCCCTGCCCACTCTGGATGGCATCAGCAGCCAGCAGCGGCTACTCAAGGACCCTCCCACCCACACAAGGATTACCTGGGCGTCGTTGACCAACACACGGCCCCGCTTGTTCAGCTCCTTCATGATCTGCAAAATGGCCATTTTGACATCCACCTGGACACGCTTCTGCACATCAGACACCTGGCGGATCCTAGAAGAAAAGGCAGGTCAGGGCAGGCAGGGTCTCACCAAAAGAACCCCTCAGTCTTGGCACCCACACTTACGAGCTGCGAACCTCCTTGGTGCTCTTCTGCAATGTTGCATGTTTGTCCCCAAGGCGCTTCACCAATGAGGCCAGGAGCTTGCGCTGGTTCCTCACTGCATCCTCCAGGAACTGGTACCTGAGAACAACCAGAGAGGGTGGGTGCTGAACCTGTGGAAGGGTAGCACCCCCTACTGTGCCCTGGGACTCACTGGTGGTCCTTGTGAGCGTTGAGTTGGCAATCCCGACAAGTCAGAGTGTCGCAGCTCTCACAGAATAGCACAAGGGGTTCATGCTTGTGCACGTTGCAATAGACAGTACGCTCACCATCCCGGGACTTAGCCGGCCCTGCAGAGTAGAAACCAGGAAGCTGGACCTTGCTCTGGAGCACCTCAGGTAGCAGTCAGAGCTGGAGGCCTCATTTCCTACCCATCCTGGGACCCTAGGCCATGTATTGGTAGGACCTCGAGAGCCCCAGGTCCTTGCTCCCAGAACCCTCTGCCCCAGTCAGGCAAAGATGATGTTATTCTAACTTCTAAAGTGGGAATTCCATCCCCATCACCACTGTTCCCTCTCATGGGAACTTTTACAGATAGGCATGTTCCAGTTACACATACAAACCACCTGCCCCACTCAGCTCCCTGTCTCTAATAAAGCTCAACAGGCACGTGGGTCCCTTTCCTCCCCAGTGCTAATCAAATACTGGTTGGAACACGGCTCAGCCAGAAACTGGATCCCCCAATTGACACGCGCCCATTCCCTCACCCTAACCTTAGCCTAGAACCTCCGGAATCTAGAATCCCTGCAGACCCCATCCCATCCCTCCTGCTTTCTCAGGCCCTGAAGCTACCACCTCTATCCCCCATCTTCCTGAAGTGCTATTCTCTGGGTTTTCCTCATGGGAGGGCTCTGGGCCAAAACCTTGGCTAGATTCAGGAGATTCCCAAGCTCCTTTCCATAGCAAAGCCAACAAATAACCCAGAAAACGTTCAGGAAGTCTACTCTGCGCATTCACAGCTAGAACATTTACAGGTCTCACCAGCACTGACAGCCCAAGGGCCCAGAGCAGCTTATCATGCTGCCCTATCCTGGGAGCCTCCCTTTTCCCAACAGTCTCAAGCCAGGTGCCAGAGCCCCAGATTCATAGCACCCCCTCCCTCTCCCTTACCTTTCCCTGTCTATGTACCCTGAAGTCTCCACTACTGGGACTCATGCTCCCCCACGGGGTTTCGCTGAGAAGTCCTCAAACCCTCTGTACAACTTCAGCATGCTGAGGCCCCTGCATGTGAGTTCCCAGCCTGCGGCCTTAGCTCTCCCCAGCATCCATGCTTTGGAGTCCTGGTGTTTGCAACTTAGAAAACCATCTTAAGACCTGTCCACCAAATGGAATCAGCACTACAAGCAGCTGAAAGCACACATAGGAAGGCAGCGCCGCCTCATGTACCAGTGGAGCGCACGGTGTGGTCCTTGGTGTACTTCACCCGCTGGTGTGCCTCCACGCATGTCTCACACAGTGGCTCGGAACACTCCACGCAATAGCTGGTGGCTGGGGCATTATCCTCACAGCTAGTGCAGCACTGTCAGGAAAAGGTAGGGTCAGAACAATCCGATACAGCATGACAGATCTGCATTTGCAACACAGAAAATACAAACACGTTCATGAGGACCCACCCCAGAGCCTTGAGAAATGTCGAGAATAATGCCTAGAGTTGGTCCAGGCTCCTGCACGGCTCTGCCCCCTCCCCATGGCCAGAAACCTACTGGGCTGGGATAGGACGCACCTGGTTTGCATCTTGGGCGTCGGAGGCAGCCTTGCTGCCGCTATCGCGCATGAAGTAATTCTCCACGATGTCTTTGGAGAAGCACTGCTGCTTGCACACAGGACAGTCCACCACTGTTGGGAGACGGGATGTGAGACCACCGCCGGCCCACATCCAGGTTGCACTCATCCTTTCCTCCCTGAGCATTACTCTCTCCAAGCTAAGCCTCCGCGAAACCCACAATGGGTCTTCCACGGAGGGCCCAGAACCCATTCCTCATGCCCTGTCCGTGGCCTGGCGGTCCCCCTCACCTCCTCCCAGAGTCGGGATAAAGGGCGGCGGGGAGGGGGAGGGGCGCCCCCAGCCACTACGTACTCACCGGCGCCGTCGCCCGCCGCGCCGCCATCTCCAGAGCTGTTGGCGGCGCCGGGCGCTGCGGGCCCGAGGCAGGCGCTGCAGGCCGAGTGCAGGCAGGGCAGCAGGCGTGGTTCCCTCTCCGGCCGCAGGCGTTCCCGACAGACGCCGCAGTGCTCCAGCAGCTCCAGCGCCTCCCCGCCGCCCCCCGCGGGCGACGAGGCCGAGGCCGAAGCTGACGCCGAGGCCGAAGAGGCGGTGGCGCGCTTCTCGCCGCCCGCCGAACTCTCGCCCGCGCCTGGGCTGCCCGACGCGGCCGAGGCCGCCGCCGCCGAGGCCGCCGCCGCCGCAGAAGCCGCCATTCACACGCCGCCGGGGGCGCCCAGGGGGGAGGAGGGGCGCGGGGCCCTCCGCGCAGGCGCAGACGCGCTCGCCGCCAACGGCTGGGCCGCCGCCGCCGCGAGACCAGGCGCTGCCACGCGTCTCCTGGGCCGCTGCCCGCCGCGCGCGGGGCGATATCGAGGCACTGCGGGCTGCTGCTTCCTCGCCTTCCCGCTGCAGCACCCGCGCTTAAACCAGCCGCCGCCGCGACCCGAGCCACGCGCCACGCGAACAACCGCCTGCCCGCGCGCCCGCTCTCAGAAAGAGCCGCGGCCTGGGGGCGGGACAGAAATAACTGGCGCCGACGCCGCCGCGCACGCGCGTTGAGAGCCGCACGCCCGGGGGCGGGACCTGGTCGGTCGCCGCGGGCAAGGCCAGGAGTACGCACGCGCCCGCGCCGGGCCCTCCCACCACCGCCAACCTCACCTCGGCCGGCTAGTGAGGTGAGGGGCGGGGCCTCTGTGACGTAATAGTCGAGTCCTGATTCGCCATGGGGCGTGGTCTCGAGTCCTACAAACGTGACCCGCCCGGACTCCGCCTCCAGAACGCATCGAGGCGGGCGGCCGAACACCCTGGAGCCGGTACGGGGCGACCTCCACCTCAGTCCCCGCCCCTCTCCCGGCGTGCGGTTGTCTGCGGCCGCTGCTTCACCCGCAGTCCCGGAGGGGGGACGGGGCGTGATGGAGTGGGCAGGGCCAAGGCTAGGGGAAGGCTGAGCCCGGGGAGGGGCGAAGGGGCGTCACTTGCAACGTGAAAGCTGCGGCTTGAGCGCGGAGCCTTATTACGGGGTTTTTAACGTTTTATTGTTAAACTTGAGAAACAAAACTTGCTTAAATTGCGAGCTGCAAAGCCCCCAGTCCATAAAATCTCGCTTAGCCTGCCATGTTCTGCCGCTGCCCTGACTCCAAGCTTTCCCAGGTGGGCGAACTGAATCTGAGAAGTGTGGATTCCTCAGAGGGAGACAGGGTCTGTGGGAAGAATCCCGAGAGAAGCAGGGGCGGGGAGCCGGCAGAAATCCTGTCTGAGGGGGGAAGCAGAATCGGCGGAGGGATCCTGAGGGGGAGGAACCTGAGGAGGGTCCTGTCTGAGGAGGAATCAATCCTGTCTGAGGAGAAATCCTGTCAGAGGGGGTCCTGTCTGAGAAGGGAAGCAGGGCTTGGGGGGAGGAATCCTGCCTGAGATGAATCCTGAGGAGGGTCCTGTCTGAGGGGAGGTCCTGTCGGAGCAGGAATCAATCCTGAGGAGGGTCCTGTCTGGGATGAATCCTGTCTGAGGGGGGGTCCTGAAGCAGGGTCTAGGGGGAGGAATCCTGTCTGAGGGGGGGAAGCAGAGTGTGGGGGGAGGAATCCTGTCTGAGGAGGGTCTAGTCTGAAGGGGTTAGAATCGGGGGAGGATTCCTGAGGGGGAAGCAGGATGTTGGGGGGGAGAAAGAATCCTGAGGGGAGGAAGCAGGGTCTGGGGGAGGGGAGGTAGGAGCTAGGAAGGAGAGCGGAATCCGCCCCCTCAAGACAGAAAACTCTTCAGCTGGGCACCTGGGCACGAGTCCAACACCCTGTTTCGTGGCCTTGCGATCCCGAGGTCTCGTTTCCCAGACAGGGCGGGAGGCCGCGAGGGCTGGCGCGTCCAGAAGTGGACACCCCCTGCCGTCTCCTGGCAGCGCACAAAGGTGGCGAGCCGGGCGGCGAAAGGGGGAACCAGGCATGGCACCTCCCACCCCAGCCCCAGGTGCTCACACGTGCAGCAAAACCCAGTCGGGGCCTACAGCCGGTGTGGCCTTTGTTCCCAGCGGGGACTGGGGGCCGCGGGACTTTGTCCCCGCCCCTGCCTTTGTTCCGATTGCTGCGCGCGGCCCCCCAAATCCAAGCCCCGCCCCCTTCACGGCGGCGACCTCCGCGCACACCCCTCCTCCTGCGGGAACACGCCCCTTCCATCTCACCACTCCCCCGTGGCCCTAGCCCAGGACGATAACTTCCTTCCCTAGAAACTGAAATTAATGCCTGGCTGCGAACCGAGTGAGATGTGGGCGTCCTTTGCTGAGCAGTTTCCACAGCCCCACCCCCTGCTACTCCTCAAAGTCAGGGTAGAGGGTGTGTGACCCACACCCACCTTGGTCCCTGGGCAGACACTGAGGCATCAGGATCAGAAAGTCAAAGTAGGTGCTGGCAAAGAATGTATAAGTGGCTCTCTTAGGGGCCACCCCCAAACACCTAATAAAGAACAGTTCAGGTAGAAAATGCAAAGACCCTGAGGCAGAATAGGCAACAAAGGAGCCATTAAGTGAGGCATAGTGGGAGGTGCCCAGACAGCCAACAGGGTCTGGGGGCTGGATCCCTGCATGCCACCCTACCTTCTGCTAGTTACTCGCTTTTCCCAGAGGTTTCTGTGGCCTATCAAGGTCCATGCACTCCACTTTGCAATGGTTGTTGATGCCACCCTTCCTCCCTCAGTGTTCAGGACCTTCATCCGTGCGTGCAAGTGCCACTCAATGTCAGCAACAGGCAGTAGAACATTTGTCTCCTCACCACAAGGCCCTACATCACTCTTGGCATCATAGGGAAATGAGGCTTCAGGAAGTACCAGCAGCAATGGGGGGAAGGGCGAATCAACGGCAGCCAGGCTCAGACAGACCTAAAGAAAGCCAGACTGAGTAAGCTACAGTGGTTAATATAGGAGGGTGAGGCCAGAGCTGAATCCTCTTCACTCAGAGGTCCTCTCGGAGTAGCAAGCTCATCCAGTAGTATATGGAGGACATAAATGTACCTTGGCTTTCCCTCTCCCCACCCCCTGCCCTCGAAGCTCTACCCTCCCCTGTGTTCCATTGCTAAGTCTTTACAAAGGCTCTACCCAGTTCTAGAACACTGGAAACCATCTATCTTCTGCCTTAGCAGACAGGGCTTGGAGGGTAGAGCAACCTGGTTGGGCACCTGTCCCACAGCCAGCCACCTTCACCCTGTCTTCCTTCCTCAAATTTCATACCCTGTAATCACTTTATCCTGTCCTTGTTGTTACTTCCAAAGCCACTTTCTGAGAAAGTCTTGTGGCTGTATCACTCCAATCTCTCAGGCTCTGTTTTCACATTGCAGTCTTTTCTCTGTGTCTTCTGTGTTTTATAAGGACATTTGCGGGGCCAGGATTCTGGAGCCGTAGGTTGGAAGATCATTCTTTCTGTGTCTCTGTCACTCTGCCTTTAAAATCAATAAGCATTTATAAAATAAAAATTTTAAAAGATACTTTAAAGTCCTAACCCCAGTATCCATGAATGTGACTTTATTTGGAAACAAGGTGTTTGCAGATATAATAAAATGATAGGGCAGGCATTTAACCTAGTGTTCAAGATACGCTTATCCCACATCATAGTACCTAGGTTCAATACCTGGCTCTGCTTCCAGCTTTCTACTAATGTGGACCCTGGGAGGCAGCAGTGATGGCTTAAGTAATTAAGTTCCTGGCTACCAGTGTAGGCCCCATTGGCTGTTACAGGCATTTGGAGAGTAAATCAGTAGATAGGAACAATCTCTTTCTCAATCCCCCATCCTCAAATAAATTTATTTTTATTTAAGATGATATCACACTTTAGGGTATGGTCCTAATTCAGTGGGGGGGAGGGGGAGACAAGCCCTTGGTGCAGCTGCTTGGGAAGCCTGTATCCTATATTGCATCCTACATCACAGTGGCTGGGTTTGAGTCCCAGCTCTATTTCTAATCCAATTTCCTGCTAATGCACACCTTGGACCGCAGCGGCCATTGGGGGGTGAACCAACAGAAAGAAGACCTTTCTCTCTGTCTCTCTGTCTCTGTCTCTCTCACTGTCTAACTCTGCCTGTCAAAAATAAAAATTTAAAAAAAAAAAAAAAAAAGAAAGGCAGAAGTACAACGAGAGAGGAGAGAGAGGTCTCCCATCCACTGGTTCCCTCCCCATATGGCCACAATAGCTGGAACCAGGAGCTTCCTCTGGGTCTCCCATGCACTTGGGCCATCTTCTGCTGTCTTCCCAGGCACGTTACCAGGGAGCTAGATCAGAAGTGGAGCAGCAGGGACTCGAACCAGCACCCATTTGGAATGCCAGCACTGAAGGCAGAGGCTTAACCTAAGCCACAGTGCCAGCCCAAGGTTCTATTTTTAAACTTTTCATAGAAGGCAGGCTTTTTGGCACAGCAGATTAAGCCTCTGCTTAGAATGCCTGCATCCCATATCAGACTGTAGGTTTAAGTGCTAGCCTTAGGAGGCAGAGGATGATGGCCCATCCTGGGGTCCCTGCTACCCATCTGGGAGACCCAGATGAGTTCCTGGCTCCTGGCAGCCCTGGCCATTGTGGCCACCTGGGAAGTGAACCAGTAGATGGGAGTCTGTCTCTCCCCTCTTCTGTACCTCTGCCTTTAAAAATCAATGAATATTGGGCCAGCACCGTGGCACAGTAGGTTAATCCTCTGCCTGTGACACCAGTATCCCACATGGGTGCCAGTTTTAGTCCCGGCTGCTCCTCATCCGATCCAGCTCCCTGCTGCGGCCTGGGAAAGCAGAAGATGGCCCACATCCTTGGGCCCCTGCACCCGCATGGGAGACCAGGAAGAAGCACCTGGCTCCTGTGCTTCAGATCGGCTCAGCTCAGGCCATTACGGCTATCTGGGGAGTGAACCAGGAGGTGGAAGACCTCTCTCTCTGTGTCTACCGCTCTCTGTAACTCTGTCTTTCAAATAAATAAATAAAACAGAGAGAGAAAAAGAAAGAAAGAGAAAGAAACAATGACTGTCATTGACACATAATGAATCCACACTATTCATGAGTCCTAAAGGTTCTCAAAAATAAAAGAGACCAGAAACATATTCCCATCTGTCACCATATGATGCTACTTTTAAGCCAGCCCCTGACTCTGAGAACTTGGCATCCACCCTGCTTTTTGAAAGGAACTGTATTTCAAGGGAACACATGGCCACTGTTCTTACTTATAAAAGAGCACCCACCAATAATCAGATGCTAGAATTTGAAAAACATCATTTTCCAACCTGCAGTGAAATCCCTACGCAGGCCAGGATTGTCTGTTTATGTTTGTACTGAGGTTCCTGGAGGGTGGGTAATGTACAACATGGCTGCCTTGGGTGAGAAGGACAGTCAGGTTGTCTCTGTCCCACAAGAGAGTCAACAACACTGAAATTCTACATGGCACGCAAGGGGTACCACCCAGCCAGCAGTGTTTGGCCGGAAGTCCAACAAGTATTTAGATATGATTTCCCATCCATAGGAGCTACAGGAACTGTTGGAGAGAATAAGAGAGGTCACCACAAGGCAACCAATGCACTCGTCTACAAGGGGGAATGTCCTGCAAGAAACAAGGTCCACTCTTGTCCATCAGTCCTCACATAGGGGCTAGCACCCTATATGGGCACTGGTTTGCATCCCCCCGCCCCAGATTCCAGATCAGTGGCTGCTGAGGCTCGGGCAAGAGTAGAAATGGACACAGAATGTGGAGGAATTTATTATTATTTTTTGACAGGCAGAGTTGGACAGTGAGAGAGAGAAAGGTCTTCCTTCCATTGGTTCACCCTCCAATGGCTGCCGCGGCCGGCACACCGCGCTGATCCAAAGCCAGGAGCCAGGTGCTTCTTCTGGTCTCCCATGCGGGTGCAGGGCCCAAGCACTTGGGCCATCCTCCACTGCACTCCCGGGCCACAGCAGAGAGCTGGACTGGAAGAGGGGCAACTGGGACAGAATCCGGCGCCCCGACAGGGACTAGAACCCGGGGTGCCAGCACCACAGGCAGAGGATTAGCCTAGTGAGCCATGGCACCAGCCTAGGAATTTTTTTTAAGTTAATTTTAAATATAGGATTTTATTTTTAAATAATTTTTATTTATTTTCATTTTCTTTTAAAGGCAAAGACATAGAAATATATAGAGAGCAATCTTGCTCCTGCTGGTTCACTCCCTTAATTCTTGCAATGGCCCAGCTGAGCTGGGTCAAAAACTGGGAAATAGAAATTCAATGTAGATCTCCCACATGGGTAGCAGGAACTCAACTATTTGAGTCATCACTACTGTCTCCCAGGGTTTGTGTTAACAGAAAGCTGGAGTAAGGAGCTAGAGCTGAAACCAAACCCAGGCACTCCAATGTGGGACACAGGCATCCTAACTGCACTTTAATCAATAGACCAAACGCCTGCCCCTGGACCAATGTGGAAAGAAATGTTCTAAAATTGGATTGTACAGGGCCGCCACCTGCAGTGCCAGCATGCCATATGGGTGTTGGTTTGAGTCCCAGCTGCTCCACCTCTGATCCAGCTCTCTGCTCTGGCCTGGGAAAGCAGTAGAAGATGGCCCAAGTCCTTGGGCCCCTGCACCCATGTGGGAGACTTGGAAGAAGCTCCCAGCTCCTGGCTTTGGATAGGTGCAGCTCTGGTCATTGCAGCCATCTGGGAAGTGAACCAGTGGATGGAAGGCCTCTCTTTCTCTCTGCCTCTCCTTCTCTCTCTGTGTAACTCTGACTTTCAAGTAAATAAATTAAAACACACACACACACACACACACACACAAGGGGCTGGCGCTGTGGCGTAGCAGGTAGAGCTGCTGCCTGCAGTGCTGGCATCCCATATGGGTGCCGGTTCGAGGCCCGGGTGCTCTACTTCCAATCTAGCTCTCTGTTATGGCCTGGGAAAGAAGTGGAAGATGGCCCAAGTCCTTGGGTCCCTGCACCCGTGTGGGAGACACGGAAGAAACTCCTGGCTCCTGGCTTCAGATCGGCACAGCTCCAGCTGTTGCAGCCATCTGGGGAGTGAACCAGCTGATGGAAGACCTCTCTCTCTCTGCCTCTCCTTCCCTTTCTATGTAACTCTGACTTTGAAGTAAATAAATAAATCTTAAAAAAAAAAAAAAAAACTGGATTGTAGTAATGGCTGCACAAGGATGAATATTGATTGAGTTCCAGGCTCCTGGCTTTGGCATGGCTAGATTGGAAGTGGAGCAGCCAGGAATGAACCACTGCACCACAGTGCTGGCCCTGCTCCACTTCGGATCCAGCTCCTTGCTAATGTTCCTGGGAAAGCATCAGAAGATGGCCCAAATGCTTGGGCCCCTCTACCCATTGGGAGACCCAGAGGAAGCTCCCAGTTCCTGGCTTCAGCCTGACCTAGCCCTGACTGTTGCAGCCACTTGGGAAGTAAACCAGCAGATAGATCTCTCTGTCTCTCCCTCTCTTTCCCTGTAACTCTGCCCTTCAAAGAAATAAGATCTTAAAAAAAAAAAAAATCGGTATTTACCTCAGTGAGGAATCTTCTGAAGAAAGGCTACAAGGAAACTCATCCTTGTTTTATTTTTAAGATTTATTTACTTATTTAAAGGGCAGAGCAGCAGAAAGAATTTGAGAGACAAAGAGAGCAATCTTCCATCTACTGTTGGTTCCCCAAATGCCTACATCAGCCAGGTCTGGGCCAGGCTGAAGCCATGAGCCATGCATCTCCATTCTGGTTTCCCTCATGGGTGGGAGGGCCCAAGTACTCTCCCATTGCAGGTGGCTAGATCAGAAGAACAGCCAGGACTCAAACTGGCATTCTGATACATCATGCTGGCATCAAAAGTGGAGTTTTGGGGCTGGTGTCATGGCTCACTTGGTTAATCATCTGCCTGCAGCACCAGCATCCCATATGGGCGCTGGGCTCTAATCCTGGTTGCTCCTCTTCCAGTCCAGGTCTCTGCTGTGGCCTGGGAGGGAAGTGGAGGATGGCCCAAATGCTTGGGCCCTGCACCCGCATGGGAGACCAGGAGGAAGCACCTGGCTCCTGGCTTCAGATCGGCACAGCGCCGGCCATGGCAGCCATTTGGAGAGTGAACCAAAGGAGGGAGGACCTTTCTCTCTCTCTCTCTCTCTCTCTCTCTCTCTCTCTCTCTCTCTCTCTCTCTCCTCTCTCACTGTAACTCTGTCAAACAAATAAATAAAAATATATTTAAAAAAATAAAAATAAAAATATATTAAAATAAGTTGATGTTTAACCTACTGTGCCACAACACTGGCCCTTATCCTTGTTTTTCTTTATTTATTTAAGATTTATTGGTGGGGCCGGCGCTGTAGCACAGCGGGTTAATGCCCTGGCCTGCAGTGCAGGCATCCCATATGGGCGCCAGTTGGAATCCTGCCTGCTCCACTTCTGATCCAGCTCCCTACAATGGCCTGGGATAGTAGTGGAAGATGGCCCAAATCCTTGGGCCCCTGCACCTGCATGGGGGACCTGGAAGAAGCTCCTGGCTTCAGATCAGCACAGCTCCGGCCATTGCAGCCAACTGGGGAGTGAACCTCTCTCTCTGCCCCTCCTTCTCTCTCTCTGTGTGTAACTCTTTCAAATAAATGAATATATCTTAAAAAAAAAAAATTTATCGGCCAGCACTGCGGTTCAATAGGCTAAACTTCTGCCTGCGGCACTGGCACCCTGGATTCTAGTCCCGGTAGGGGTGACAGATTCTGTCCTGGTTGCTCCTCTTCCAATCCAGCTTTCTGCTGTGGCCCGGAAGGCAGTGGAGGATGGCCCAAGTGCTTGGGCCCCACACCCGCATGGGAGATCAAGAGGAAGTACTTGACTCCTGGCTTCGGATCAGCGTGGTGTGCTGGCCACAGCGCGCCAGCTGCAGCGGCCATTGGGGGGTGAACCAATGGAAGGAAGACCTTATTTTATTTGAAAGACAGAGTTATAGAGGCAGAGGCAGAGAGAGTGGTCTTCATCCGCTGGTTCACTGCCCAAATGGCCACAATAGCCAGAGCTGGGCCAATCTGAAGCCAGGAGCCTTCTCCCAGTCCCCAAGACAGGAGCAGGAGCCAAAGGACTTGGGCCAACTTCTACTGTTTTCCCAGGCCATAGCAGAAATCTGGATCAGAAGTAGAGCAGCCAGGACTTCAACTGGAGCCCATATAGGATGCCAGCACTGCAGCTAGTGGCTTTACCTGCTTCACCAAAGCTCTGGCTCCATTATCCTTAGCTTTAAAAGAAATTTCCTGAAGTTAAAAAAGAGTTGAGGTAGGGGCCAGCCCTGTGGCACAGTGGGTTAATGCACTAGGCTGAAGCGCTGGCATCCATATGGGTGCAGGTTCGAGTCCTGGCTGCTCCACTTCCTATCCAACTCTCTGCTATGGCCTAGGAAAACAGTAGAAGATGGCCCAAGTCCTTGGAACCCTGCACCCACGTGGGAGATGTGGAAGAAGCTCCTGGCATCTGGCTTTGGATCAGCGCAGCTCTGGCCATTACAGCCATTTGGGGAGTGAACCATCGGATGGAAGACCTCTCTGCCTCTCCTCTCTCTGTGTAACTCTTTCAAATAAAAAATCTTTTTTTTTTTTTTTTTTGACAGGCAGAGTGGACAGTGAGAGAGAGACAGAGAGAAAGGTCTTCCTTTGCTGTTGGTTCACCCTCCAATGGCTGCCGCGGTCGGCGCGCTGCAGCCGGCGCACCGCGCTCATCCGATGGCAGGAGCCAGGTGCTAGGTGCTTGTTCCTGGTCTCCCATGGGGTGCAGGGCCCAAGCACTTGGGCCATCCTCCACTGCACTCCTGGGCCACAGCAGAGGGCTGGCCTGGAAGAGGGGCAACCGGGACAGAATCCGGCGCCCCCACCGGGACTAGAACCCGGTGTGCCGGCGCCGCAAGGTGGAGGATTAGCCTGTTGAGCCACGGCGCCGGCCTCAAATAAAAAATCTTTAAAAAAAAAAAAAAAGAGTTGAGGTGGATGTTTGGCACAATGGTTAAAATGCTGCTTGGAGGGCCGGCACCGTGGCTCACTAGGCTAATCCTCCGCCTTGCAGCACCAGCACTCCAAGTTCTAGTCCGGGTCGGGGCACCGGATTCTGTCCTGGTTGCTCCTCTTCCAGTCCAGCTCTCTGCTGTGGCCCGGGAGTGCAGTGGAGGACGGCCCAAGTGCTTGGGCCCTGCACCTGCATGGGATACCAGGAGGAAGCACCTGGCTCCTGGCTTCGGATCGGCACAGTGCCAGCCGTAGCAGCCATTTGAGGGGTGAACCAACGGTAAAGGAAGACCTTTCCCTCTCTGTCTCTCTCTCTCACTGTATAATTCTGCCTGTCCAAAAAAAAAAAAAAAAATGCTGCTTGGAATGCCCAGATCCCATACTGGAGAATCTGGGTTTCAGTGCCAGTTCTGCTTCTGATTTTAGCTTCCTGCTATGTTCAGGGAGGCAGCAGGTGATGGCTCAAGTACTTGGGTCCTTGCCACCCCATGGAAGATCTGGATTGAGCCGTTGCCCCCTGGCTTCAGCCTTGTCCAGCCCTGCTTGTTGCATGCAGTTGGGGGAGTGAAGGAAGGAAGAAAGGGGAGACAGAGAGGGAGAGAGGCAGAATGGAGGGAGAGAGGAACGAAGGAACAAAGAAAAGTGAGAGAAGAAGGGAGGAAGGAGAGGAGGAAAGGAGAAGAAAAGAGAAAGGGAGGGAGGAAGAGAGAATGGAGGAAGGAAGAAACAAAGAAAAGGAAGAAATGAGGGAGGGAGGGAAAAATGAGAGAAGGAAGAAAAGAAAGGAAAACAGAGAAAGAAAGGAATGGAGGGAGGGAGGGAGGGAAGAAGGAAGCAAATGGAAGGCAGGGAGGGAGATTCATCAGTGTTAAACACAAACAAGCCAGGGCACGAGCCTTGTCCAGAGAACGGGTGGGGATGAGTCAGGTACAGCAAGTCTAGGCGGACTCCTCCTGGACTGCAGTCTCCACTCCAAGGGGCCAACAGGAAGATGAAAAGGAAGCAGAGCTTGGCGGCTGTTTTGCCTCAACTGCTTACCTTGGAAGGAAGCACTTCTCAGACCAGATACTCCGGAATAGAAAACACTTTTCAATCCGACCAGATAAAACAAGGTTTGGGTAAGGATCCTGAATTAAATAACAGGGCAAGAGGGCAGGGATCAAGAGCTCACACTGCTTGCTTAACTGATATAAAATGTTCAGAACAAGGGATCGTGTTTTGGTACAGCAGATTAAGCCACTGCCTACAATGCCAGCATCTCATATGAGCACCAGTTCAGGTCCTGGATGTTCCACTTCTGATTAACACACCTGGGAAAGCAGTGGGGGATGGTCTAAGCACTTAGGCCCTTGCCACCTGCATGGGGACCTGGACAGAGTTCCAGACTCCTGGTTCAGCCTGACTCAGCCCATGCTGTTGTGGCCATTTGGGGAGTGAACCAGCAGATGGAAGATCTGTCTCTTAAATAAGTAAATCTAAAAAACAATTTCAGATAAAAAAAATCAATACTGACATTAGACTAGGGAAAGAGATTCTCAGTGAACAGGCTGAAGGACCTCACCGGGGAGGATAAAATGCTCTGAAACAGGAGAGTGATGAGGATGACTGACACAAGATAAATTTATGAGGCCGATGTTGTGGTGCAGCTAGTTAAACCATGGTTTGTGATGCTGGTTTCCATATCAGAGCGTGGGTTCAAGTCCTAGCTGCTGCACTTTTGATCCAGGATCCAGCTCCATGCTAATGCGCTTGGGAAGGTAACACAATACAGTCCAAGTAGTTGGGCCCTTGCCACCCACATGGGAGACCAGACCCATATGGAATTCCTGGCTCCTGGCTTGGGCCTGGTCCAAGTCCTGGCTGTTTTGGCTATTTGGGAAGTGAATCAGTGGATGTGAGGGTTTTTTTTTTTTTTTAAGATTTATTTTATTGATTTGAAAGTCAGTTACAGAGAGAGGTAGAGGCAGAGAGAGAGAGAGAGAGAGAGAGAGAGAGAGAGAGATCTTTCATCCACTGCATCCACTGGTTCACTCCCCAAATGGCCACGATGGCTGAGCTGAGCTGAACTGAAACCAGGAGCTTCTTCGAGGTCTCCCACGTGGTACAGGGGCCCAAAGACTTGGGCCATCTTGTGTTGTTTTCCCAGGCCATAGCAGAGAGCTGGATAGGAAGAGGAGCAGCCGGGACTCAAACCTATGCCCATATGGGATGCCAACGCTGCAGGCTGGGGCTTTAACCTGCTGTGCCACAGAGTAGGCCCCATGAGATATCTTTATCTCTTCCCTTCTGCCTTCCAATAAATAAACTTTCTGAAAGATTTATTTATTTTATTTGAAAGGCATAGTTACAGAGAGAAAGGGAGAGACAGAGAGATCTTCCTTCTGCTGATTCATTCTCCAAATGGTTGCAATGGCCAAAGCTGGGCCACACCACAGCCAGGAGCCAGGAGCTTCTTCCAGGTCTCCCACATGGGTGCAGGAGCCCAAGTACTCGAGCCATCCTCCGCTGCTTTCCCAGACTCATCAGCAGGAAGCTGGATCTGTAGGGGAGCAGGCGCCCATACAGGATGCCTGCACTGCAGGTGGTGCCTTAACCTGCTATAGCAGCTATGCCACAGCGCCAGCCCCTAAATCCTTTTTTTAAAGTTAATTTACCATAAATTATTGAATTAGGCATGTGAAATGGGTAACCTGTAAAAGAAAGTTGGTGTCTGGAGGCAATGAAGGCTGCACCTTGGGCTCACAGCTTCTTTGGGTGGCAGCAGTTCCCAGGGGAGCAGCAGATGCACTGGGAGGGAACTAAGAAAGGCCCTTCCCAAGCTGTCTACTACAGTAGAAGGGTGTCCTTTACTTGTTACAGGTCATTAAATCTTTTCTCTTGCAAACACCCCCACTCCACCCCCTTTTGTTGAGGGCCCTTAATCTGTTTCATTATTACTTTTTTGGTAATTCTTGAAGGCACTTTGCCTAGACCCATCCATTGCCTCTCCAGGACTTGGATTCTTGGTATTCCTTCTAGACTTCTCCCTAAGCTAAAGGTTTTTCTGCAGTGTAGACAGGTCTTGCCACTGCCCTCTCCCCACTTCCTGTGGTTCCTTTCCTCTTTTCAGACAGGAAAGCTCAGCCCCACCAGCTGTTATCTGCCTTGTCACCCCTATCCGCTGGGCAATATTTCTGAGAGTTATGCTTAGTGCCTGCTCTCTGGGCTGAATGGAAGATCCTGGTAGGCTAAGGTGTGTGCTTGTATCTCACATGACATGGGCACCTGAATACTAGTCTTTATCCCAAGAGCAGGGATGGGGAGGGCCATACAAAATTACCAATAATTAGCTTGCTACATTTTGTCAAACATTTCATTAACTCATCCTTAATGTGATGGCTGGTAATGCTTTTCTTTGGTGAGGCATGGGATGTTAGCTGGTATTGATAATATTGCTACTAGGCAATTGCTTGGAGCTCAGCTGACACTTGTGAGGCAAGCCTTTAAAAGAAATGCTCCTCCTCCATACCCATGTGGGAGACCCAAAGGAAGCTCCTGGCTCCTGGCTTCGGATGGGCACAGCTCTGGCCGTTGCGGCCAAACTGGGAGGCGAACCAGCAGATGGAAGACCTCTCTCTCTCTCTGCCTCACCTTCTCTCTCTGTGTAACTCTGACTTTCAAATAAATGATTTTTTTTTTTTAAAGAACTCAAGCAGTGGGAAGTTGTACTTAGCTTTCAGCTCATCATTGCTGTGGAGCTATGGTTGTAGGTTATGTTGTAGGTTATGTTGTAGGTTATGTTCAGGCACATGAATGGTTCCACATTGAACAGTGTAGGAAAGATGTTCGATTTCATTTGTTTACTTTTCACATCCTGAATCTTTCATGCAATGCCCCAACTAGTTTCACACATTTACCAGCGTACTCAAATGTCATAAAAGGGTTTTGTCCCAGAACGTCACTGGGTCAGGTCCTCCATTACCATCTTTACTGCATCTTCCAGGCCTCTTCCCTCAGGGCTGAGACTTCTGAAGCTACCTATGCTCTCTCCTTTCAACCCTGAATCCATCTCCTGCCATTTTTTGCTAAGATCAAAGCAGCCACTGTGACCACCTGAGCCTGCTGCATTTGCTACCCCAACAGGTCCACTGTCTTCCCAATTACGGTTTCCAATATTTATTTATTTGAAAGGCTGAAATACAGAGAAAGGGAGAGATAGAGAGAGAGCTTCCTCTGCTGGTTAATACCCCGAAGAACTGCAATGGCCAGGGCTGAGTTAGGCTAAAACCAGGAGCCTGGAACTATCTGGGCAGAGTTTGGTATGCTTAGTGTCATGTTGGTGGTAGCAGGGGCCCAAGCACTTGGCCCATCTTTTGCTACTCTCCCAGGTGCATTAGCAGGAAGCTGGATTAGAACCAGAGCAGCAGAGAATTGAACTGGCATCACAAGTAGTGGCTTGACACACTGTGCCACAACACCAGCCCCTCTTACTTGACACCCTTTGCCCTCTGCCCACTGAATTCCATTATGTGGCCTCCATCTTCAAAGGATCTAGTCTCTACATTCCAATTCCAGTCTTTCTGCCTTCTTCTATCTTTAAGGAACCTTTTGGATTACTTTGTACCTACCCAAATAATCCAGGATCATCACTTTTTAAGATCAGCTGATTAATAAACTGTAGAGAATCCCACAGGAGTCCCAAAAGAGTTACAGAGCACCACTAACCCAAAAAGAAAGAGAAAAAGCAAAACCAAAATGGAGTTATTTAAGCTAAAGCCACTAAGCACCAGGAACTGCCTAGACCATCTGTCAGAACAGACTGGTGGTGAGGCCTGATAAGGACTGGGGGACATTACATTAGAAGAAGCCAACCAGCTGGCCACTGCACTACTTCACCCACACTATGCATCACGACTGGCCACATTCAGAAGACCCCCAAAACACCACTGGTCACACCCAGACACCCATATCTGGTTAGTGACACCCCAAAAGATGAGCTTGTGGTTGGTGACACCCCAGAACACCTTCACATTTGTCTGTAAAAGCCCCTTTGAGGGGCCAGCATTGTGGCGCAGCAGGTTAAGCCCCAGCTTGAAGTGCCAGCATCGCATGTGGGCATCAGTTCGAGTCCTGGCTGCCCTACTTCCAATCCAGCTCTCTGCTATGGCCTGGGAAAGCAGTAGAAGATGGCCCACGTCCTTGGGCCCCTGCACCTATGTGGGAGATCCAGAAGAAGCTCCTGGCTCCTGGCTTCAGATCAGCTCGGCTCTGGCCGTTGCAGCCATTTGGGAAGTGAACCATTGGTTGGAAGACCTCTCTCTCTGTCCCTGCCTTGCTCTGTAACTCTTTCAAATAAATAAAATCTTAAAAAAAAAAAAAAAGAAAAGAAAGCCCCTTTGACCATGCAGTGTAACTACTCACAATTCATTATATTTACACCTTCTAGAGGTCTTGGCATATAATTTTGAAGTGGGAAAGCTTTTAAAATTCTGCCTCCCTCGGTCTGGCACTGTGGCATAGGTTAGGCCTCCTCCTGCAGCACTGGCATCCCATATGGGCGCTGGTTTGAGTCCCAGCTGCTCCACTTCTGATCCAGCTCCCATGATGGCCTAAGGGCAGTGGAAGATGGCCCAAGTGCCTGGGCCCCTGCACCCACATGGGAGACCTGGAAGAAACTGTGGTCTCCTGGCTTCAGACTGGCCCAGCTCTGGCCACTGTGTTCATTTGGGGAGTGAACCAGTGGATGCGATGGAAGACCTCTCTCTCTCTCAAATAGATAAAATAAATCTTAAATAACAAAACAAACAAACAACAACAACAACAAAAAAACTGCCTCCCCATATCAGATTGACTTGCAGTGTTCCAGAGCTCTCCTGGGCCAAGTTCAGTGGTGGCCCAAGGTAGAGTGAAATTGCTATTCCTGTCTGTGTTGCACAGAAAGTACCAATATGAAGGACACAGAACCCTCCCCTTTTACAAACCTGGTGACAGAAGACAAGGGAAGGCACTTGAGATCTCAGGGTGACAGCATCTAAGCTGTGTGACAGGGTACTATACAAAGGAAACTGCATGGGCCCACCTCAAGGGAGACACACCAAGGGGCCCATGAGGCTGGAAAGAAATGAACAGAGGAGAGGAGATTGTCAGGGTTGATGAAAGCAGACCCAGTGGGCCAGAGTACGGGGCTCAGAGTCTAAAAAACAATGAAGCACATTAGCCTTGGTTTTTGTTTTAAAACACACACCTACACACACACCTTTTGCAGAGAGACAAGCAGAGGGGACAGCACACTGCCCCATCTACTGAGTCATGCCCTCAATGCCCTTACTGGCCAGGGCTGAGCTCACGGGCCAAGAACTCAACCCAGGTCTTCCCCAGGGGTGGCAGACACCCAGTTACTTGAGCCATCACCACTGCCTCCCAGTGCCTGCATTCTCAGGAAGCTGCATTCAGGAGCTGGAGTGACGCTGACCTCAGCCTAATATGGAACACAAGTGTCTTACCAGCACGCTCCTAGTGTTTTTTTTTTTTTTTTTTTTGACAGGCAGAGTGGACAGTGAGAGAGAGAGACAGAGAGAAAGTTCTTCCTTTTGCCGTTGGTTCACCCTCCAATGGCTGCCGCGGCCGGCGCGCTGCGGCCGGCGCACCGCGCTCATCCGATGGCAGGAGCCAGGTGCTAGGTGCTTATCCTGGTCTCCCATGGGGTTCAGGGCCCAAGCACTTGGGCCATCCTCCACTGCACTTCTGGGCCACAGCAGAGGGCTGGCCTGGAAGAGGGGCAACCGGGACAGAATCCGGCGCCCCCACCGGGACTGGAACCCGGTATGCCGGCGCCGCAAGGCGGAGGATTAGCCTGTTGAGCCACGGCGCCGGCCAACCCCTAGAGTTTTTTAAAAAGACAGATTTATTTATTTGAAAGGTAAGTTACATAGACAGAAGAGACAGAGATTCTTCATCCTCTGGATCACTCCCCCAAATAGCCACAACAGCTGGGGCATCCAGGTCTCCCGTGTGGGTGCAGGGGCCAAGGACTCGGGCCGTCCTCCGCTGCTTTCCCAGGAGCATTAGCCAGAGCTGGATTGGAAACGGAGCAGCCTGGACTTGGATCAGCACTCATGCAGGATGCTGTTGTCGCAGGCAACAGCTTAACCCACTGCACAACGCTGGCCTCACCAACTTTTAACAATATTTATGTCTAGGGGCCAGTGCCGTGACGTAGCGGGTAAAGCTGCCATCTACAGAGCCAGCATCCTATATGGACGCTGGTTTGAGTCCCAGCTGCTCCACTTCTGATCCAGCTCTCTGCTATCGCCTGGGAAAACAACAGAAGATAGCCCAGATACTTGGGCCCTGCACCCATGTGGGAGACCTGGAGGAAGCTCCTGGCTCCTGGCTTTGGATCAGTGCAGCTCTGACTGTTGCAGCCATTTGGGGAGTGAACCAGTGGAAGGAAGACCTCTCTGCCTTTGCCTCTCTGTAACTCTGCCTTTTGAATAAACAAATAAATTGTGAAAAAAAAAATTCTATTTATGTGAAAAGCAGAGAGAGAGATCAATCTATCTGCTGTTTCACTCCCAAATGCCTACAACAGCTGGGGGTGGGCCAGGCTGAGGCTGGGAGTGGGGAACTCAGTCCAGGTTTCCTGTGTGGGTGGCGATCACTCACATCATCTGTCGCCTTCAAGTATATGGGTGAGCAGGCAGCTGAAACAGGGAGTAGGGCTGGGACACGACCCAGGCACCCCAACGTGGGATGCAGGTCTCCCGAATGATGTGTGAACCACTGTGTCAGACATCTGCTCCTAAAGTTGGATTTTTTTAAAAAAATTTAATTTATTTAGCTTCATTTATTTTAAAGGCAGAGAGACAGAGACATTTTAAATCTGCTGGTTCACTCTCCAAATTCCTGCAAAGGACAGGGGTGGGAGGATGAGCCAGGCCTAGGCCCAGAACCTACAACCCCATCCAATTCCCCCACGAGGGTGGCAGAGACCCGGGTTCGTGAGCCATCACTGCTGTCTCAGTTTCTCACCTGGCACCCATGCTCCCCTCCCGGACCTTCAAACCCCACGTCTGCAACACAGGTCAGGAGATCCCTAGGCGGAGGCATGCAGTCCACTCAAGCCCTTGTTCCAGCCCCATCACTGCCTGCCCTTACACAGTGGCCACAGGGCCGGCTCACCACCTCCCTGGCCTGGCTCACAGGCAGTCCCACTTCAGGGTCCTTGTGGACCTAGGTTGCTCCGTCTACTGGGACAGCTCCGCCGGCGTGTCTGGCCTCGACACCCCGTTCTGTTCTAAGTGTTGGCCTGGGGGTGTTGAGCAGGTCAGTGGCCATCTCCTCCTCTGTTGACACCTCTCCTGGGGCAGGTGGGCCCCGCGGTCTGCAGAGTAGGGGTCAGGCTGTTTCCACCTGGCCCAGGGGCGGAGGGTGGGAGCCAGGGCCAGGGTGGGTCCCCTCGTTCCCGCCCCTCCCCCCGCGGACGGTGGTCCTGCGGGGCGGCTGAAGGGCCTCAGGCGGGGCTGGGCCCGGCCGGGCAGGGGTCCGTCCTCCTGGTGCGCCCACCTGCGTTATGGGGGGAAAGCTGCCTCCCCAGGTTGCAGCGGGGATGGAGCCAGCAGGCAGGGGTCGGGGAGCCCCGGCCGCGAGCTGCCGACCCATCCTCCTCCGCCGGGTGTCCCGCGCTCGAGGATGCGGCCCGTTGAACGACGGCTCGAGCCCGCCCTCCGCCGGGGTCACTTCAGGCTGGTAGCGTCCTCGCGCTGCGGCCGCCGGAGCCTCTGCGAACCTGGGTCCGACTCTACCCAGGGCCGGAAGCACAGTTCGGCGGCCGCCGCTAATCTCCATGGAAACACCGGAAGCGCGCTTTGTCCTAATGCGCCCCCCTGCGCCGCAGCGGCCCCGGACTCGGGTTCCGCCGGCGTAGCGGCCCGGAAGTGTGGCCTTGGCGTTGGTGAGCGGGAGGCGGGCGCTGCGGGGCCTGGTGCCTGAGGAGGAGCCGGAGGTGGGGTCGAGCGGGCATCCCCTGCTGCAGGGCCGCCGAGGAGGTCTGGCCTGCCAGGGGTGTGGCGCCCGCGCTTGCCTCGGAGGTCCTGCGGAGAACGCGAGAGGGCGCTACAGGATCGGGGCGCCGAGCGGGCCAGGGTACCGAGGCGGGAAACCCAGGTCGGCGGGGGCTGGAGCGGGTGCTGCGGCTGCGGGTCAGAGGCGCTCTCGGGGTGGGGCCCGGGCGATGGCGTAGAATACTGCACAGGGGGTCTGGAGCCAAGTGCATGGGGTGGGCGAAGCCGTGGCGGCCAGTGTTGGGCGCCAGACCCGGGAGGGTCGGTCTCCAAGGTGGGCCTTTGTTCGTAGGCATCCAAGAAGGCCCTGCTGTATCTGGACTGTGGGACCGGAGTCCTCCCGGGAGCAGGGCGAGGGAGGGTCAGCAGAGGAGTCCAGACTGGGGCCGTGCCCGGCGTCTGGGCCCGGACTTGGAGTCCTTCGGGAACCGGGTGGACTAGGATGAGGAAGGGCGCTGTGGGCAGAGGTCAGTCTTTGCGCATGCAAAGGCTTGGCGGGTTCCAGAAATCAATTCATTGCCATGGAGGCCTCTGAGCCGAGGAAGGTCCAGACCTGTTCCGTCCGAACAGGCTCCCTCTGGCTGCTGCGTGGCTAATAGACGCGGGAGAGGACCAACACGGCGGTCCAGGCCGGCGGTAGCCAGGGCACTGCAGGTGTGGGGCCCGCGGGGCAGAGGTGGGACATGAAAGAGGAAAGGTCCAGCTGGGGGCAAAGAGAAGGCGGAGCCGCAGGGACGGATCCTGAGGGTTAAGTGGGGCCCTCGCCGGGGGCCCGGTGGAAAGTGGACCAGTCGCAGGGAGCATCCTGTGTCCCGATTCTCTCTCAGACTGTGGGTACAGGCGTTCTGGGTGGAGGATGAGCCCAGTGGATCCTGAGGGTGTAGCGGCAGGGTTAAGTAGGGCCCCTCGGTGGGGCTGTGGGACTCTGCACAAGATAGCCGGGTGGAAAGCGGACCAGTCTCAGGGTGCATCCTGTGTCCCAATTCTCCCTCAGACTGTGGGTACGGGTGTTCTGGTGGAGGATGAGCCCAGTATCTCATCCCCGGTCTTTATTTATATTTACTTACTTATTCAAAGGCAGAGAGAGAGAGCTCCTTCATCTGCTAGCTCACTCAAGTGCCCATAACAGCCTGGGCTAGGCAGAAGCTAGCCGCTGTAAACGCCATCCCAGCCTCTTACAAGGAGGGGTAGGGGCGCCCAGGGACCCAGGGACTTGAGGCATCATCTGAGCCAGAGCTCAGCCCCAGGCACTCAGATATGAGATGTGGGTGGGGCATTTTAACTACCACGCCCACTGCTCATCCCTCATCCTTGTTGACAAATGATCGCTTGCTTCATGGGTGAAGAGGCAGAGCTTCCTAGACTGCCAGCCTTCTCGGGGGGCTTTCCTCTGTGGTGCAAGACAGGACAGTGTTGGGATTACGTGGCCACAGGTTCCCAAGACGCACAGGGATGGTTCAGCCATGCCTGTGGCCTGTGCTGCTCTGCTCTTGTCCAGCCAGCCGCACAGCCTTGCAAAGTCCACACGTGCCCCCTCTCCACGCAGGCCCCATGGAGATGCCAAGCAGAGCTGGTGCTGCAGGGAGCACCCCTGCCCGCCGGACTAGAGCGTGCTCCGAACCATGTATGCCTGCCAGGCTGATGCCCACCCTTCTACCTCAGTCCTTTGTCCCAAATAGCTCTGCCCCGGAGGCAGATGTGTCCCCTACCACCTGTGATGAACTCCATGTACCCTAGTTAATGTACCCCTATTTTTTTTAAAATATTTTTATTTTATCTATTTGAAATACAGTTACAGAGAGAGGTAGAGACAGAGAGAGAAAGGTCTTCCCTCTACTGGTTCAATTCCCAAATGGCAGCAACGAAGAGCTGAGCCGGCCTGAAACAGCATCCTCCGCTGCTTTCCCAGGCGCATTAGCAGGGAGCCAGATCGGAAATGGAGCAGCCGGGACTCAAACTGGTGCCCATTTGGGATGTCTGGATCATACAGGGTTTTAGAGGCTCTGAAAGATGTGATGAAGAGAGACCCCTCCCCCAAAAAAAGTCAGGAGCGGCAGGAGTCACAGCTGGGGACCAGTGTTCCTGCCATGAGATCTGCTCTGGGTGGGATGGGGTAGGCAGTTCGGTGTGTGGGTCCCTGGCTTCACTTGGAGTTGGGGGTAGGGGTTAAGCCCTGCATTAGGGTTAGGGTAACCTTAACCCTGTGGGGCCCTGAGCAGGGCTGGGGTCGGGGATAGACCTTTAGTATTCCCACCCTCTTTTAGGGGGTTCGTCGTGGCTGTGGAGGTGGCAGGCACTGCAGAGGACTGAGTGGGGCGTGTGTGGGAGGGGTCCTGGTGTGTCCTGTGTTGCGAACGGGGGGTGCTGGGCAGGGATGGGGTTGCTGAGGCCCGGAGGTGAGAGGACCCCCGGATCCTCTTCTGTAAGGTCTGAAGGGACGGGACAGCACTGACGTCTCCCCGCCCCATTCCTTCATCCGTGTAGATGGCGGCGGCAGAGGCGGTGCACCACATCCACCTGCAGAACTTCTCCCGCTCCCTGCTTGAAACGCTCAACGGCCAGAGGCTGGGCGGGCACTTCTGCGACGTGACAGTGCGCATCCGCGAGGCCTCGCTCCGAGCGCACCGCTGCGTGCTGGCCGCTGGCTCGCCCTTCTTCCAGGACAAGCTGCTGCTGGGGCACTCCGAGATCCGCGTGCCGCCGGTGGTGCCCGCGCAAACGGTGCGCCAGCTCGTGGAGTTCCTGTACAGCGGCTCGCTCGTGGTGGCGCAGGGCGAGGCACTGCAGGTGCTCACTGCAGCGTCGGTGCTCCGCATCCAGACCGTTATCGATGAATGCACGCAAATTATTGCCCGCACTCGTGCCCCGGGCGCCCCAGCGCCTGCACCCGTGCCCGCGCCCGTGCCCCCACCGCTTGCTCCGGCGCAGCTGCGCCACCGCCTGCGCCATTTGTTGGCAGCGCGCCCTCCGGGGCACCCCGGCATCGCGCACAGCCGCAAGCAGCGCCAGCCTGCGCGCCTGCAGCTGCCTGCGCCTCCGGCGCCAGCCAAGGTGGAAGGACCAGACGCCGACCCCGCGCTGCCTGCAGCCCCCGATGACCGAGGGGACGACGACGAGGACGAGGAGGAGACAGACGAGGACAGTGATGGCGACGATGGCGAAGGCAGCGGGCCGGGGGAGGGCCAGGCACCCCCTTCCTTTCCGGACTGTGCTGCCGGCTTCCTCACCGCCGCCGCCGACAGAGCGCGTGAGGAGCCCCCCGCACCCACCGGGCTCGCTGACTACGGCAGCGCTGGGAGGGACTTCCTTCGAGGGGCCGCGATGGCTGAGGATGCATTCCCAGAGAGCTACGTGACTGCCTGGCACGAGGAGGACAGCGCCGCCGTGGAGAGTTGCCCCGCGGAGACCCCAGTCCCACCCGACTGCATCCTGGCTGCACCCCATGCTCCCAGCGTGAGGACCCCGGGGCCGCCCGTGCCTCTCTTCCCCTTCCACCTGGGCGCCCCCGGGCCGCCCGCACCTACCCCCCCCACCCCATCGGGGCCAGCCCCCGGCCCGCCCCCTGCTTTCTATCCCGCGCTCCAACCAGAGGCTGCCCCCAGCGTGCAGCTCGGGGACGCCCCAGCTCAGCCTGCCGCCCCGGCTGCCGCCCCTCCAGTCACACCTGTTCGAGCTCCGGGTGCGGAGCCGCCGGCCTACGAGTGCAGCCACTGCCGGAAAACCTTCAGCTCCAGGAAAAACTACACCAAGCACATGTTCATCCACTCGGGTGAGCAGGGGCGGGAGGTGGAAGAAGCCAAGGAGCCAGGAAATGGAGTTCCCCATGTGCCAGGCTTGTGGGCAAGGACAAACCCCCGAAGTGGGGTCCTCACTTTTAGGGGGGCATCTTGAGGCTGGATTGGGGAGCAGGAGCGTGCTCAGAGCCTTTGGAGAGCTGACGCTGAGTCTTGACAGCAGGGTGTGGCTGGGTTGGGGAACAGCACCCCAGGGAGTCTCCCGGCTCTCCAGGGTGGGTCCGGTGGCCGTCAGGGGAGATCCATGTGGGCAGTCCAGGTGGGCAGAGATCTCTCCTGGGAGCATGCCTGTTAGATTGGGTGGGGAGGCGCTGCCAGTCAGTGACAGCATGGGTCTGGGAGAGGGCACCCCTCTGGGGGGAGACGCACCAGGGTGTGTATGTGTGAGTTCTGAGGGGCAGGGGATCCCAGGGTGGTGGGTGGTTGTGGAGGGGATGGAAGCCCCTGCCAGACGCAAGCTACCCGGAGAGCCGGGCGGTCTAACGGACGCACGCTGTCATTCGCAGGGGAAAAGCCGCACCAGTGTGCCGTGTGCTGGCGATCCTTCTCGCTACGTGACTACTTGCTCAAGCATATGGTCACGCACACTGGAGTGCGCGCCTTCCAGTGCGCGGTCTGTGCCAAGCGCTTCACGCAGAAGAGCTCCCTCAATGTGCACATGCGCACGCACCGGCCGGAGCGCGCGCCCTGCCCAGCCTGCGGCAAGGTCTTCTCCCACCGCACGCTGCTGGAGCGCCACCTGGCTACGCATCCTGCGCCCTGACGGGGGCCCAGGGCCTGAGGATTTGGTGGGGACTGGCTACACCCACTGCGTGGCCTGTCGCCTTGGTCCAGTGGAGCCTGGTTGCTGCAGCAGCGGCGCCTTGACCTTCCCGCCCACACACCACGCCCTGCCCCGAGCGCAGGCTCTCCTCTTCCCCTACCCCTTTCTCTATGCCAGACCTCGAGGTCCAGCCCCTCGGATCCTCCAGGCCATGCTGGGCCAGGGCAGGGGATATTAGGGGCTCCTGCCTCTGAGAACTGGAGCACCTCCCGCGTGAGCTGGACGCTGAGGTCCTTGGACCTGGCCCTGGACTTGTGTATCTCACCCCGGTTTGCACCCTGCACTATCCGTAGTGAGGTGGGATTCGGGTTGCTCCCCTGCCCCCATGTCTGACGAGGTGAAGTCCCCGGCTCCCCATCCCGAGCTCTACCTGTCCCTCGGGGCGCTTAAGGAGGCCCAGGTGGACCTGCCCTGGCATGGGGCTGGCCTTGGGAGTCCCCTCCCTGTAATAAACAATGACGAGCCATGGGGCACGAGTGCGTGACATCGTGTGCACTGGGATCAGTGCTGAGCTGTGATGATTGGGACTCAACATCCCCAGCCCTGGACAGTACCCCTGCCACCACCCCCACCTCCCTGGGCACCACTTAGGTAAACGGCCTCAGTTCCGGGTACTGGAACGTGCTACGTGTGTGGCTGGCATTCAGTTCTTTTGGAGCACTTGGTCCTGTGGGAGGGGCGGAGGCAAACTCCTGCAGAAGTAGGTCTCGGAGAGAGGCCACAAACCCCAGTCACACTGTAGCCCTCTGTTGCTCACCAAGTCTGTTTCAATCTTCCAACCAGACTCTCAGAATCTGGACTTTAAAACTTCCCCTGCCACCTGCAGATGGGCATGATGGTTGAGCAAGTTACCTTTGGAGAGCCTGCCCTGGCCATTGGTGGCCACGTTCCAGAGTAGGTGGCTTCTCAGTGAGTGATGGCTGCGCCGCCCAACCCCTGCTGTGAGCCAGTGTCACAGGGCTCCCTGACCAGCTGTCAGCCCTGGGGAGCCATTCTTCCCATCTGCCCCAGCACATTCGCAACTCCTGACCCAGGTGCCCTATTCAAGCACTTGGAGTGGGCAGAGGGGACTCTAGCCTGGAGGGCTCATGGGCCAGTGGTGGCCCCTTTGAAATCTCCCTCTGACTGCCTCCCAGTGGTGAGGGGACAAGGTTTCTCAGTCCAGCTCTGCGTGTGAAGGCCAGGACTGAATCTCCATCAATGCCAAAAGTGGGGCAGGGAGAGTGGGCACGTGGGAGGGAACAGAGTTGCACTTAAATGAGCAGTTGATTGGCCCCAGGAAGGAGGTTAGACTCCTCTCATCACTGGGGACAAAGGGGTGTAGCCTGGTCAGGTCTCTTCCGCAGATCAGATGGGTGCCAGAGGAGGGCAGAGCATCAGGCAGTGCCTGGGGCCAGGACGACCTTGTCCTGTTGCTTTCCTATTTTACTTGCTGGAACATCTCTAAAGTCAGTCTCTCAAGTTCCAGTACAGAATGGGCACGGTTGGAGGCAGTTGCCAGCCCTGGGAGGGGGGACTGGACAAACAGGACATCAGGGAGGCTGGTGGTGGTGTCCAAGGAGGAGAAAGACCTCTGGAGAAAGGCAGGGCTGATAAAGAAGGTAAACAGCAAAACAGGAGAAGAGCTGGGGGCAGAGTTCTAGACCAGGAGACCAGGAGCAGCCACTGCCAGCCGAGCCTGAGCCACCGCCTCCAGGGCGGGGTGAATGGGCTGGACATTGCAGCCAGGAGCCCCGGACAGAGATAAGCCAGTGAATTTGCAGCCATTTGTCCAGAAGAGAGCTGGGGCTATGGGTGGAAGGCAGCAGCTCGCCTCTCTACTGCTGCTGTTATTTCTGCTGGGGGGCCTGGGGCAGCCCTTGTGGCCAGCAGCAATGGCTCTGGCCCTACGCTGGCTCCTGGGGGACCCCACGTGCTGCGTATTGCTTGGTCTGGCTGTGCTGGCACAACCCTGGCTCAGCCCCTGGATGCCCCACTGGCTAAGCCTTGCAGCTGCGGCCCTCACACTGACCATGCTACCCTCACGGCCGCCCCCGGGCCTGCGCTGGCTGCCCACAGACATCGCCTACTTGGTCAGGCTCATCTACCTGGGACTGAAGATCAAGAAACGCTTGAATCGACAGCCTCCTGACACCTTTGTGGATGCCTTTGAGCGGCAAGCACGAGCACAGCCTGGCCACACATCTTTGGTTTGGACGGGTCCTGGGGCCTGCTCTGTCACCTTCAAGGAGCTGGATGCCAGGGCCTGCCAGGCAGCGTGGGCTCTGAAGGCTCAGCTGGGCAGCGATGGTGGCCCAACTCCTGGGGAGCCTGTTGCCCTCCTGGTGCTGACCTCCCACGCCATCCCTGCTCTGAGTTTGTGGCTGGGGCTGACCAAGCTGGGCTGCCCAGTAGCCTGGATCAACCCACATGGCCGTGGTGCCCCCCTGGCGCACGCTGTGCTGACTTCCGGGGCCAAGGTGCTGCTGGTGGACCCAGGTAAGGGCCCCTGGGGCCAGCAGAGAATGGAAGTGAACAGGAGCAAGGGATGGATTGCAGGACAGGAGTCCGGGGTGGGGGTGGGGGCTGGGCAGAGCCCTTGGCTCCCACTCATCCACCATCACAAGCGATTAGACTCAAAACGTAACGGGAAAGTAATACTGAGGTCACCAGTCTCTAAATCTTTTCTCCTCACCTGGGCTGTTTCAATCCTTTGACAGAATACGCGCAAGTCTGTCTCTGCTAGCTACTCCTCTGCCCTAGCTCTGGGTCAGGCCCTCCCCCCGTGACCAGGGTGCACCTTGCCTCAGTTTCCTCTCTAACCCATCCCTGCAGACCTCCAGGAGAGCCTGGAGGAAGTCCTGCCCAAGCTGCAGGAGGAGAACATCTGCTGCTTCTACCTTAGCCACAACTCCCCCACGCCGGGGGTGGGGGCTCTGGGAGCTGCCCTGGACACTGCGCCCTCCAGCCCAGTGCCTGCTGACCTACGTGCTGGGGTCACATGGAAAAGCCCTGCTGTGTTCATCTACACCTCAGGGACCACTGGTAAGGGCTCCAGCAGCCCCAGCCCCAGCCCCAGCCTTTGAACTCTCACCCCGACCTAACTCCAGCCTTGTCCTGTGCTTCAAATGACCTCTGAAACCCACACTGCCCTCTGACAACATGACTTGACTGACCAGTGCCAGAACCCTGCCTCTGCCCAGTGAGCAGCTACTGAAACCCTTCCTGACCTTTGGTGTTGACCTGTTACTTTCCATCCGTATCTGGCCTCTGAACCTAGCCGCAGATCCCCATGCTTGATGGCCCTCGAAGACGCACTCTCCCCTCTGTGCAATCCCTTACCCCTCGCAGCTCCCACTCTGTCATCCCTTAGGGCTCCCAAAGCCGGCCATCCTCACGCAGGAGAAGGTCTTGCAGATGAGCAAAATGCTGTCTTTGTGTGGGGCCAGAGCTGACGATGTCATCTACGTAGTCCTGCCTCTGTACCACACGATGGGACTTGTCCTTGGGGTCCTCGGCTGCTTAGAGCTTGGTAAGCTATTCTCTGGGAATCCTTTCATTGGGACCACTACAGCAGGTGGCCAAGGTGATGCTGCAACACAACCCCAACGCTCGTTGGAGGAGTTTCTACAGAACCCAGAACGGGGTCCGCTTGCCCAGCTCACAGAAAGCCAGTCACGGACATCAGGCGGGTGGAAGAAAGCAGAGTGGAGCTGGGAAGTTACTGATGAATTCCCAGCCTCTCCAGTTAGGCTGTGAATCTTACAGTCCGGAGCGCAGAGATGCACACTGCATGCTCATGTGTGGGTCTCAGGGTGGTCCTCAGTGTGTGGCCTTCCTTGACTTGTCAGTGTTAGGGGACAGTATGTTTCTTTCAGAATGGTAAAAGGTAGGTCCCTGTCTGGGTATCCCTTTATTTGATCAAGTCTTGAAGTTCCTAGAAATATCTCAATTCAAGTGTAACATGAGGGGTGTTAGCAATAGGGGTGACGAGTAGATTTCAAGTCTGTAACTGGGAGTTCTGCCTGTGGGTTCCTGCTGCTGTCAGCACAGAGGTCAGCCCTGAGGTGTTGACTAGGTTAGCCTTAGGGGAAACTGTGCTGTTCCCTTGACTTAATGAGTTACGCTTTCCAGAGGATTTTCAAATAAAAACTGCCAGGTAAGGAAAAGATACTGAGACCCAGTAAGTCTACGTCAAAGGCTACTAGGGCTGGGGCATGGTGACAGTAATAACACCCCATAAATTGCCCAGCACACTGGGGTTCACTTAACATTTTTTTTTTTAGAATTTATTTGAAAGGCAGAGAAAGAAAGGGAGAGAGGGAGAGAGGGAGAAAAGGAGAGAAGGGGGGAGGGGGGAATGAATCTCCCAACTGTTGGTTCATTCCAGCAGTCAGAGTAAGGCCAGGCTGAAACTATGAGCCAGGAACTCCATCCAGGTCTCCTGTGTGGGTGGCAGGGGCCCAGCTACTTACTGGATCATATTACCTTCCCAGGAGCATTAGCAGAAGCTAAATTGAAAGTAGAGCAGCCAGAACTTGAGCCAGGAACTCAGCCTGGTCTCCCACTTGGTCGGCAGGGACCCAAGTACTTAAGCACTCAGAACGAACATTAGCAGAAAACTGGAATGGAGAGCAGAGTGCAGACTTGAACCTAGGCAATCTGAAATGGGATGCAGGCATCCCAACAATGGTTTAAATGTTCTGCCAAGTGCCTACCCCTGGGATCTAATTTTTGATAAGGGACTGACAGCAGCGATTCTCAGGCCACGTGGACAGAGGCCTGGATGAGCTAACAAGAGCATCCTGGGAGGCGGTGAGGACACAGGGCCAGATTTATGGCACGGCCCAAGTAGGAGCTGATGAAGGAATGCTCACCATGCACTCCTTGAGGCTGTCTGCCTTGACACCTGACTCAGAATTCAGCCTGGTGGCCATTGTTGTGGTGCAATGGGTATCTCCAGAGACCCTGCTCTTAAACACAATGAGGAGAGGCCAAGGTCAAGTTTGAATATGGAATGCCTGGGACTGAGTCCAGCTTCTTGCTGATGTGCACCCTGGCAATGCTAATGGCAGAAATGGTAATGGCTCAAGTACTTGGGTCTTTGTTGCCCATATGGGAGACCCAGATGGAGTTCCTGGTTGATGTTTTTAATTTGAAAGGCAGAGTTACAGAGAGAGAGAGAGAAAGAGAGAGAGAGAGGAAGACAGAGGTCATCCATCCACTGGTTCACTCCCTAAATGGCCACAAGGGCTGGGACAAGCCCAAGCCAGGAGCCAGAAGCTTCTTCCTGCTCTCCCATGTGGCTGCAAGGGCCCAAGCACTCAGGCCATCTCCCACTGCTTTCCCAGGCACATTAGCAGAGAGCTGGATCAAAGTGGAGCAGCTGGGACTCCAATCGGCATATGGGATGCCAGCACTGCTGGCGGCAGCTTAACCCACTTTGCCATAGTGCTGGCCCCAGTTCCTGGCTCTTGACTTTAGTCTGGCCCAGCTCCTGGTGTTGCAGGCACAATGGAGGACCCCAGGTGGAGGTTTCTTTGATATGGAGCTTGGCCATTTGTAGTTGTGTATTCCTTCTTTATCTGAGGTGTAAAGCCTGCCATTCCAGTCATTCCCTTGCAGTTGGCTCCTGCAATTGTTAGGCAAACATTACTCACCTGTTTGAACAGACATCTGGATGGCTTGCAAGATTAGTCATGGGATAAATCACAAGATTAGTAGTTTTAGTTGAAATATGAAAAGAGGGGCCAGCGCTGTGGCGTAGCAGGGGAAGGTGCCACTGCACTGCCAACATCCCATAGGGGTGTCGGTTCAAGTCCCAGCTGCTCCTCTTCCGATCCAGCTCTCTGCTAAGGCATGGAAAAGCAGTAGAGATGGCCCAAGTCCTTGGGTCCTTGCACCCACATGGGAGACTCGGAGGAAGCTCCTGCCTCCTGGCTTCAGATAGGCGCAGCTCTAGCTGTTGCAGTCAGTTGGGAATTGAACTGTTACTGGAGAATGCTAGGGTTCTTGTCTTCGCGCAAGAAAGAATTCAGGTGTGAGACAGAGAGTAAGTGGAAAGCAAAATAGCAAGGTTTATTAGCGAAGGGACATCCGTAAGAACGGATGGGCACCTCTCCAGACAGGACCTGGGGGAGAGTGGGCTTACATGAATGGAGAGAGTACACCTGGCTTGGCCAGGCCAGGCGGGTGGCTCAGCAGAGGCAGAGGGCTGAGCGCACAGTCTGGTTGAGGCTGGGGGTTTTTAAGGAGATGGGTCTTGCCACCCCACCTCTGCTCCTCCTAGAACAAAGGACTTCTTGGATGCAAATAGAAAAATTCCTATCTGAGTCCCCCCCCCCCCCCGGAAGTTATGGGGGGGGGGAGCCTGGCTGGCACCGCCCTGGTTAGAGGAAGGATGGACAGGACCCCCTGGAGGATCAAGATCTGAGCAGGATATTTGAAATGCAGATACTGGGCTGCACCTGAAAGATTATCAAGCAGAAGAGCGGGACCCTCACCTGGCAGGTTATCGGGTAGGAGGAGCAGGGCAGGATGTAGATACTGGGCTGCCCTGGAAGGTTATTGGGATGATTTTGAGATGCATATGCTGGATATAGATGTCTCCTTAGGCCTTTGTCACACACATAAGCTCATATCTGACTTCCTACCTAACAGAACCAGCAAATGGAAGACCTTTCTGTCCCTCTGCCTCTCCGCCTCTCCTTCTCCCGCTGTGTAACTGACTTTCAAATAAATAAATAAATAATCTTTTTAAAAAATGTGAAAAGAAAGGGAAGATACATTTATTTATTTATTTATTTATTTTGACAGGCAGAGTTAGACAGTGAGAGAGAGAGACAGAAAGGTCTTCCTTCCGTTGGTTCACCCCCCAAATGGCCTCCGTGGCTGGCACTGTGCTGATCTGAAGCCAGGAGCCAGGTGCCTCCTCCTGGTCTCCCATGGGGCGCAGGGCCCAAGCACTTGGGCCATCCTCCACTGCCCTCGCGGGCCACAGCAGAGAGCTGGACTGGAAGAGGAGCAACCGGGACTAGAACCCAGCACCCATATGGGATGCTGGTGCCGCAGGCGGAGGATTTAGCCTAGTGAGCCAGAGTGCCGGGCCCAATACATTTGTTACCTTACAGTTTCAACAGATGTTACCATGTTGCCAGTTTATTACGTAGGCATTCTCCTCTTTCTTTCTGTATTATTTCAGAGCAAATCCTAGAAAGTTGTTGTTGTGTTTTTTTTTTTTTTTACTGTAAATACTGCAGTATGTACCTCTAACGTATAAGGACAAGAAAGCTGTAACTGCAGTGATTATCACACCAGACAAAATTAACAGTAACTCTAAGATCATTTGATACCCAGTTCATGTTCCAATTTTCCCACTGTCTTTTTGTAAAGCCTTCATACTCTCTTTGTTATCAGGTCTCTGCTCCTTTTCCCCTTGCATTTTCAGTTAGATTGGAAATTCCTCATGGAGGCCAGCACCGTGGCTCAATAGGCTAATCCTCCGCCTTGTGGCGCCGGCACACCAGGTTCTAGTCCTGTTACCGCCCTGCGGAAGTAAAGAATACACCAAGAGACAGTTTCTTATGCAAAACGCAAGTAGAGTATTTAATTGACCAGCATGCTGGGGTTGCAGCGTCATGAATGTGAGCGAGCGACCCTGAGTACAAATCGCATCAGCTTTTTATCGTCACACAAAAGCTTTGAAGTTAATCCATTGAATCTGTAGAACATATTTCACATGGGAACCCAGGGAACAGGGGGATCCCGTAAGCACAAAGTGTACATATGCAAGGTACAGATAACATCAGCTATTGGCCAGATTTACAACAGGTAAGGGTCACTTTCACAATACATTTCCTAAGGTTAAATAAAACCCTAAGTTCATCAACCGGATGCCTATCAAGGTGAACAGGTTTGTCTGGGTTCTGGTTTCAATGGGCCATTCCCCTAATTTTACAAGGCCACATTCTGGTGTTATCACTTCCTGCCCAGGCATCACCATGTCTATTCAGTAAAGACAGGCCTCAACCCCTCCCTGAGTCAGGAATCCAGAAAGTAGGTCAAAAGTTAATCTGGCAAGGGTCAGAAGAGAAAGGGGGGGGGGGGGGTCTGTTTAGCTTTAATATTCCTTCAGTCCCAGTCAGGGCGCCGGATTCTGTCCTGATTGCTCCTCTTTCAGTCCAGCTCTCTGCTATTGCCCGTGAGTGCAGTGGAGGATGGCCCAAGTCCTTGGGCCCTGCACCCACACGGGAGACCAGGAGAAGCACTTGGCTCCTGGCTTCGGATCAGCGCGATGCGCAGGCAACAGTGCACCGGCCGCGACAGCCATTGGAGGGTGAACCAATGGCAAAAGGAAGATCTTTCTCTCTGTCTGTCTTTCTCACTGTCCACTCCGCCTGTCAAAAAATTTAAAAATTAAATTAAATTTTTTAAAAAAAGGAAATTCCTCATAGAGGTGTTGTCAGATTCAGTTTCTACTGTTCTTGGGAAGAACTCTGTTCACAGAGGCTATGTTGATTAGGGAAGCTTCCCATGGACCTTCCTCCTATTGGTCTGAGCAGCTCTTTTTTTTTTTTTTTTTAAGATTATTTATTTATTTATTTATTTATTTGAAAGAGTTACAGTGAGAGGTAGAGCCAGAGAGAGAGGTCTTCCATTCTTCTGGTTCACTCCCCAAATAACCACAATGGCCAGAGCTGAGCTGATCCCAAGCCAGGAGCCAGGAGCTTCCTCCAGGTCTCCCAAGTGGGTGCAGGGGCTGAAGGAGTTGGGCCATCCCCCACTGCTCTTCCAGGCCACAGTAGAGCTGGATCGGAAGATGAGCAGTCAGGACTCAAACTGGCACAAATATGGGATGCTGGTGCTGCAGGCTGGGATTTAACCCACTGTGTCACAGTGCCAGCTGGGCAGCTCTTGAAGATCTTCCCCAATGAAGGAAATGTTTCCATAGAGATCAGAAACAAAGCAGACACTTTCAAGGACTTAGGACTCATTTTCACATGGAGGGCATTACATGTTATCTCCTCACCAAAACCAGACGACACAGCATCAAAGGGAACACCTACTTGTTGCCTCACCAAGCACATGTGCAGATGTTGCTTTGGGTGCAGGGATACTAACATTTAAGTTGGCAGGGGTTTTTTGTTTTTTTTTTTTTTTTAAACAGGCAGAGTGGACAGTGAGAGAGAGAGACAGAGACAGAATGAAAGGTCTTCCTTTTGCCATTGGTTTACCCTCCAATGGCCTCTGCGGCCGGCGCACTGTGCTGATCCAATGGCAGGAGCCAGGTGCTAGGTGCTTTTTCCTGGTCTCCCATGGGGTGCAGGGCCCAAGCACTTGGCCATCCTCCACTGCACTCCTGGGCCACAGCAGAGAGCTGGCCTGGAAGAAGGGCAACCGGGACAGAATCTGGCGCCCTGACCGGGACTAGAACCCGGTGTGCCGGCGCCGCAAGGCAGAGGATTAGCCTGTTGAGCCACAGCGCCGGCCAAGTTGGCAGGGTTTTAAAAAAAAATATTTACTTAAATTTGAGAGAGAGAGGTCCACCATCCATCTGCTGCTTCACTCCCCACATGGCCACAACAACCAGAGCTGGACCAACAGAAACCAGGAGCTAAGAATGCCATCCTGGTCTCCCACTTGGGTGGCAGGGATCCGAGTACTTGGACCATCTTCTGCTGTCTTCCCTGGCACACCAGCAGGGAGTCAGATCAGAAGTAGCCAGGACTCAAACTAGCACTCCAATTTGGGATGCTGGTGTCACAAGCAGTGGCTTAAGACACTGTGTCACAATGCCAGCCCCTGGGCCTTAAATCCCTGTGTCTACCCACCAGTTCTCCCATCCATCTGTTGACCTAACTTCTCACCCATCTATCCATCTGTGCCACCATCCACCCATCCACTCATTCACCCACCCGATCTGTCCATCTGTCCCCTCACCTTTCCACCCACCTATCCAGATGGATATTCATTTGTCATACTCAAGAATGTTTAACATTGGCCGGCGCCATGGTTCAACAGGCTAATCCTCTGCCTTGCGGCGCCGGCACACTGGGTTCCAGTCCCGGTCCGGGTGCCAGATTCTGTCCCAGTTGCCCCTCTTCCAGTCCAGCTCTCTGCTGTGGCCTGGGAAGGCAGTGGAGGATGGCCCAAGTGCTTGGGCCCTGCACCCCATGGGAGACCAGGAGAAGCACCTGGCTCCTGGCTTCAGATCGGAGCAGTGCGCCAGCCGTAGTGGCCATTTGGGGGGTGAACCAACGGAAGGAAGACCTTTCTCTCTGTCTCTCTCTCTGTCTAACTCTGCCTGTCAAAAAAAAAAAAAAATTTTAACATTCACAGTCTTATGGCCGGCACCATGGTGCAGCTGATTGAGCCACGGCTTGCAGCACTGGCATTCCATATCAAAGTGCTGATATCAGTTCAGCTGCTCCCCTTCTGATCCAGCTTCCTGTGAATGCACCTGAGGAGGCAGCAGAAGACAGCCCAAGTATTCGGGCCCCTGGCACCCATTTGGGAGACTCAGATGGAGTTTCTTGCTCCTGGCACAGATCTGGCTGTTGTGGCCATTTGGGAATGAACAAAAGGATGAAAGGTCTTTCTCTCTTTCTGCCTTGAAATAAATACATATATATTTTTTTTAATTGCATCCACAGCTCTTAGCAGAGCTCACTTTGCTCCAGGCACTGAGCTTTCTGCGTATTCTGCAGACAGGATTTTAACACAGGCCTGACTGTGTTCTCATCAGGGCCGGCGCACAGTTCAACATTCCACTGCAGTCTTCTTTTTTCCTTTTCACTTCATTTGAAGGGTGGAAAGACAGACAGAAATGGGGCAGGGGAGGGGGACAGTGGGAGGGAGGGAGAGAAAGAGATCGAGAGAATCATCCAGCAGCTGTTTTACTCCTCAAATGCAGACAGGCTGAGCCAGGCTGAAGTCAGGAGTCTAGAACTCCACCTTGGCCTCCCAGGTGGGTGGCAGGGGTCCAACTGCCTGAGCCATCATCCGTTGCCTCCCAGTGTATGCATTAGCAGGAAGCTGGAATCAGAAGGGGAGCCAGGACTGGAACCCAAGTAGCATCTGGACTGATGTGCTAGGCGCTCTCCCCAGCTTGTGTTTCAACAAGCTGCCTTCTCACAGCTCCTTGAAAGCAGAACCTGTGAACCCCTCCTCTCCTTCCTCCCAGGAGCCACCTGTGTCCTGGCCCCCAAGTTCTCTGCCTCCGCCTTCTGGAATGACTGTCGGCAGCACGGTGTGACAGTGATTCTGTATGTGGGCGAGGTCCTGCGGTATCTGTGCAATGTTCCCCAGGTGAGGCTCTAAGATTAGGGCTGCATGGTGAATACCTCAGGTATGAAATCCCAGATGACCTAGGCAAAGGTCAGAACCCCAGCAAGGTCCTCCACCCAGGAACCCCAGATAATGAGTTCCACACAAGCCCTCTATTAGGTTTTCCTTTGATCAGCTGTGTTACCGTGGGCAGGTGACATCTCTCACCCTCAGTGTCCTCATCTGGAAAACAGGGATAGAAACAGGTACTTTCTGTAGGAGTAACATGAAGACTGAGTTAAATGTATGTAAAGTGACTAGACAGGGTATGACTCAGGATAAAGTCACTAGAGCTGAGCTGATCTCATCTTTATAAAGCAGTGAAGTGCTGTCCCCAGAGAAGGTCCCCGGTACCCCTGCAGGGAAAGCGCCAGGTAAGGCCCTCGGGCAACACCTTAAGATAGGGCTGCAGGTCTCTCCAGGTACCTTCCAGGAAAAGACCCCCACATAACCCTTCTGGGTCAGGCCTGCAGGCAACCAGAGTTCCAGGTAGCTGTCCCCAGTGGAGATGAAGTCTCCCTCACCCCTAAGTAACTCCCCCAGGCCAGGTGCTTGGGTAGCTTCTGCATGTAACCCTCCAGCTAACAACTCTACTGACTACTCTTAAGACCCAACCCCAAGTAGATCCCTTAGGTGTCTAAGGATCCCTTAGATCCCATAACTCTCCAGGGCAACTCCAAGGTGGGAAAGGGCTCCTGGGCATGCCCCAGGGTGCCTCCTCCTCATCCTTGGGGTGTCCTTGCAGCACCCAGAGGACCGGACACACTCGGTGCGCCTGGCAATAGGCAACGGACTACGGGCAGATGTCTGGGAGGCCTTCCAGCAGCGCTTTGGGCCCATTCGGATCTGGGAAGTCTACGGCTCCACAGAGGGCAACGTTGGCTTCATCAACTACCCAGGGCGCTGCGGGGCCTTGGGCAAGATGAGCTGCTTTCTTCGAGTGCGTGGGTGGGCTGCCCGGGCTGGCGCTGGTCCTGAGTCTGGGCCCACGGGACCTCTGCCAATGCTCCCCGCTCTCCTCCACTCTAGTTGCTGTTTCCCTTTGAGCTTGTACAGTTTGACACGGAGGCAGAGGAGCCCGTGAGGGACAGTCAGGGATTCTGCATCCCTGTGAGGCCAGGTAGGATGCCGGGGCACTTCCCTGGGCGTGGAAGGGGTAGAGACCCTCAGTGCACCACATCGGGAGTGGTGACCAATGAGGGTCTCTACAGCCCCCGTCTGGAACCCAGCCCCTGGCCTGTTTGACCGCTCTCTGGCGCCCGTCTCCAGCTTCTTGACTCTGCCCAGCTGCTCTGCCTCCCATCTTGCTGTAATCTGCCACATCTCTGGGTGTCCACCTGAGTTCTCCCGAGCTTTCTGTGGGGTCGCAGCCTCCCAGGGATCAGCCCTTTGTCCTGTATTCTCTTCTCCTGGGTCCTGGCAGGGTCTAGCTGTATCCAGCCTTTGTCTGTTCCTCCTCCATTCTTATCCTAGGCTCCTGATGTCACATTCTCTTCTCCTGCGTTGCTGATTAGTCTCCCTGTCCCTGTCTCTTAAGGTCTCCGCATCTTTCTCTCTGGTTTCAGCCTCTGGCAGGCTGCTGGGTCACCAGCTCGCCATGTTGGAAATCTCCAACAGAGGCTTGGCAGGCTCCTGGGGCTCTTGGTCATCATTCATACCCTGCTCCTACTCCAATGCACCCTCCAGGGGAAGCAGGGCTGCTGCTGACCCAAGTACTAGGCCGCAACCCCTTCCTGGGCTACCGCGGAGCCCGAAAGCAGTCCGAACAGAAGCTGGTGCGGCGCGTGCGGCGCGAAGGGGATGTCTACTACAACACAGGCGACGTCCTGGCCATGGATGAGGAAGGATTCCTGTACTTCCGTGACCGCCTCGGAGACACCTTCCGGTGCGGGGCTGGGTGTCTGGGGCTGGACTCGGGTTGGGGCTCAGGGCGCTTCCAGACCCTCATGGGGGCCAGGGTGAAGAGGCGGGGCTTCCCATCCCGAAGGGGGCGGGGCTGGGTGGACTGGGTTCCAGGACTAGCTCCCACGGGGGTGTGGCCACTGAATGGCTCCACCTTCTCAGCTGGAAGGGGGAGAACGTGTCTACTCGGGAGGTGGAGGGCGTGTTGTCCTCAGTGGACTTTCTGCAGGAAGTGAACGTCTATGGCGTGGCTGTGCCAGGTGAGGAGGGTGTGCCCCCTTTTCCGCCTCCGACAGCTCCATTTGTGGGGAGAGAAGCGTCTGCCGCTGGGCCGGGTGGGAAGGGGAGGCTGTGGCGCTGCGAGGTGGGTGAGCCACGAGTGACCGGTGTGCCCCACAGGGTGTGAGGGCAAGGTGGGCATGGCTGCCGTGCAGCTGGCCCCCGGCCAGGCCTTCAGTGGGCAGGAGCTGTACCAGCACGCCCGCACATGGCTTCCAGCCTACGCCGTCCCCCATTTCATCCGCATCCAGGTGAGCGCACTGCAGCGAGGGGGTGGGGGCGGGGATCGCCGCCTTGGGCTGACGTCACTGCCCTGCAGGACACCCTGGAGGTCACCAGCACGTTCAAACTTATGAAGTCTCGGCTGGTGCGTGAAGGCTTCAACCTGGGGGTCATCACTGACCCCCTGTTTATCCTGGACAACCGGGCCCAGGCCTTCCGGCCCCTGACGGCAGACACGTACCGGGCTGTGTGCGAGGGAACCTGGAAGCTCTGACCCCCGGGCCAACCCCGGACAGCAGAGCGCAGGGGCGGATGCGGATCGCCATCCCCGCGCGAATCTGCCCGGGGTCACCGGGCATCCAGCCTGGCCACGTCCCCAGCGGCAGGTAAATGATACTGAGGCCGTTGGCAGCGCGACAATAAACTTGCATGTGTACACAAACATTGTTTGCGTGCGTTGAGACACGAGAGGGGCGCGCAGTCCAGTGCCCCAGGGCTCGCTGTCTCCCTGCCAGGACCTCAGCACCCCGAGGGCGTGGCCGTGCGGGCAAGGCCAAGGGCGCCGCAGGAGCTGGCCGGAGAGGAGACTGTGCCTCCACGCGTGTCTCGTGGCCTCTGGGGCGGCTGGGCCGGGGTCGGAAGGTTACGGGGAGACGCCTGGCAGGCGGGGGCAATGGGCGGTCTGCCTCACTTTCCGCCTCCGACAGTTCTGTGGGAGAGGGGTGCATGTGTTTCTTACTTCCCAGGAGGGGCAGGTAACGGGCACACTGGGGGAGGCGTGCCCAGTCCTGCAGCCAGCGAGCGGAGCCGGGCCGGGCGCGAGGTTCACTTACGGTCCCCGCACTGCCTCGGGGGCTGACGGGCTCCCCGAGCGTCGTGGCCACAACGCAGGCAGGGGCTTGCGGACGCCCAGCTGTCCGGGAAACGGAGTCTGTAGCAAAGCGGAAACGTAGAAGCGCGCCCGGACGCCAAGCCTCGGAGCAGTCGGTGCCGGCCCAGGGGAAGAAACAGAGTTCACTAATAGCCGGAGCCGCAGCCCAGAAGCGAGCGGGTCCCCAAGGCCGCTGGGAAATGGAATCTGCACAGACTCGGGCGGAAGTGCTTCCCAATGCATTGTGGGAGTTGTAGTCCGGGAATGAGCTGGTCCCCACTCCACTGGAAACTGTAGTCTGCGCAGACACGAGCGGAAGTGCCTCTCAGTGCCTTGTGGGAGCTGTAGTCGACGCGCGAACTGGAAAGTGTAGTTTGAGCTGGCTCAGGAGCTGCAGTACTGCTCTAGTCGCCGTGGGAGCCACATGCGAGGCAGTTCGCAGGCCAGCCGGGCTGCTATCAGTCCCGCTGAGTCTGGTCGCACCACTGGGGACGTGGTGACGATGTTACCCACAGTAGTAGCACGTGGATAGGCCATACCCAGGAGGTGCTGTAGGCCGCGCCCATACAGGCCTCGCCAAGGTCCTCAGGGAGCCACTGATGCTTGGCTTGGCTTTGGTAGGAACGGAGTCTCTCAGAGCTGCAACCCAGGGTGGACACTGCCCCTCCAGGTCGCCTGTTTCGAGGTTGGGTCCCACCACAAGAATCTGTTCATCTTCGGTGGCAGCGGTGCGGTGTTGGGCATGCCCCTGTGAGGAATGCTGCATTCCTGTGGTGCCCAGTTTGAAGGGCCCTGGTCAGAGAGGCCGTGTCACTGTCAGGCAAAGTCAGCAACTAGGGTGCGGGCTAACGGACTCTACTCAACCAGTTACCTTGGGGGCAGATATTGTGGCTCCTTTGTGGGTTAAGCCACCACTTGGAATGCCTACAACCTATTATCAGCATGCCTGGCACCGGGTCTTGCCTCCACTTCCAATCCAGCTTCCTGCTAACATGCAGCCTGGGAGGCAGATGATGATGGCTCAAATAGTTGGGTACCTGCCACCAACATGAGAGATCTGGATGGAGTTCTAGGCCCAGAACTTTGGTCTGGCCCAACCTGGCTGTTGAGGCATTTGGGTAGTGAGCCATCAGGGAATGGGGCGGGGGGGGGGGGGCGTTTTAAAGTTCAAAAAATTCATTTGAAAGGCAGAGTGACAGAAAGGGAAAGAAAGACCTTCCATCACTCCTCAAATGACTGAAATGGCTGGGGCTGGGTCAAGCTGAAGCTGGGAGCCTGTAACTCCATCCAGGTCTCCCATGTGGGTGGCAGGGGCCCAAGCACTTGGGTCATCCTCCACTGCTTTCCCAGGCGTATTAGTAGGGAGCTGGATTTGCACCAGTGCTCTGATAAGGGATGCCAGCATCACAGGCGGCAGTTTAACTCGCAGGTCCACATGCTGACTCCTCACTTTGTTTCTCCCACTGTTGCTCTGCCTTTCAGATAAAAACACATAAAGGGCTGGCGCCGTGGCTCAACAGGCTAATCCTCCGCCTTGCGGCGCCGGCACACCAGGTTCTAGTCCCGGTTGGGGCGCCAGATTCTGTCCCGGTTGCCCCTCTTCCAGGCCAGCTCTCTGCTGTGGCCCGGGAGTGCAGTGGAGGATGGCCCAAGTGCTTGGGCCCTGCACCCCACGGGAGACAGGATAAGCACCTGGCACCTGGCTCCTGCCATCGGATCAGCGCGGTGCGCCGGCCGCAGCGCGCCGGCCGCGGCAGCCATTGGAGGGTGAACCAACAGCAAAGGAAGACCTTTCTCTCTGTCTCTCTCTCTCACTGTCCACTCTGCCTGTCAAAAAAAAAAAAAAAAAAACACATAAAGGACTTTTAGGGGCTAGCGTTGTGGTATAGTGGGTAAAACCACTGCCTGTGATGACAGCATCCCGTAGGGCACTGGTTTGCATCCCCACTGCCCCAATTCTTTTTTTTTTTTTTAACTTTTATTTAATAAATACAAATTTTGAAAGTACAACTTTTGGATTATAGCGGCCCCCCCCATAACCTCCCTCCCACCCACAACCATCCCATCTCCCACTCCCTATCCCACCCCATTCTTCATCAAGATTCATTTCAACTATCTTTATATACAGAAGATCAATTTAGTACATACTAAGTAAAGATTTCTACAGTTTGTACCCACACAGAAACACAAAGTGTAAAGTACTGTTTGAGTACTAGTTATACCGTTAATTCACATAGTACAACACATTAAGGACAGAGATCCTACATGGGGGAGGAAGTGCACAGTGACTCCTGTTGTTGATTTAACAATTGACACGCTTATTTATGATGTCAGTTGTCGCCCTAGGCTCTTGTCATGAGCTGCCAAGGCTATGGAAGCCTCTTGAGTTTGCCAACTCTGATCTTATTTAGACAAGTCCATAGTCAAACTGGAAGTTCTTCCTCCCTTCAGAGGAAGGTACCTCCTTCTTTGATGGCCCATTCTTTCCACTGGGATCTCACTCACAGAGATCTTTCATTTAGGTTTTTTTTCTTTTCTTTTTTTTTTTTTTTTCCACAGTGTCTTGGCTTTCCATGCCTGAGAAACTCTCACAGGCTTTTTACTCGGATCTGAATGCCTTAAGGGCTGGTTCTGAGGCCAGAGTGCTGTTTAGGGCATTTGCCATTCTGAGTCTGCTGTGTATCCCGCTTCCCATGTTGGATTGTTCTCTCCTTTTTAATTCTATCAGTTAGTATTTACAGACACTAGTCTTATTTATGTAATCCCTTTGACAATGCTATCATTATGATCAATTATAAACTGAAACTGATCACTTTAACTAGTAAGATGGCATTGGTACATGCCACCTTGATGAGATTGAATTGGAATCCCCTGGCACGTTTCTAACTCTACCGTTTGGGGCAAATCAGATTGAGCATGTGCCGAGCTGTACATCTCCTCCCTCTCTTATTGCCACTCTTATATTTAACAGGGATGGCTTTTCAGTTAAATTCAAGCACCTAAGAATAATTGTGTGTTAAACAGTACAATCAATGGTATTAAGTAGAAAAAAAAAAAAACACTAAAAGGAATAAAGTAGTAAGTGTTCCTCGACAGTGAGGACAAGGGCTGATCAAGTCATTGTTTCTCATAGTGTCCATTTCACTTCTACAGGTTTCCTTTTAGGTGCTCAGTTAGCTGTCAGCGATCAGGGAGAACTTATGATACTTGTCCCTTTGGGATCGGCTTATTTCATTCAGCATGTTTTCCAGATTCCTCCATTTCATTGCAAATGACTGGATTTCTTTCTTTCTTTTTACTGCTATATAGTATTCTATAGAGTACATGTCCCATAATTTCTTTATCCAGTCTACTGTTGATAGGCATTTAGGTTGATTCCGTGTCTTAGCTATCGTGAATTGAGCTGCAATAAACACTGAGGTGCAGACAGCTCTTTTATTTGCCAATTTAATTTCCTTTGGGTAAATTCCAAAGAGTGGGATGGCTGCCTCACTTCTGATCCAGCTCCCTGCTAGTGGCCCAAGTGTTTGGGTCTCTGCCACCACATGAAGATCTGGATGAAACTCCTGGCTCCTGCCTGATCCAGCCCTCGCTGTTGCAGCCATCTGGGGAACGAACCAGCAGATAGATCTTTCTTTGTCTCTCCCTCTCTCTGTAATTTTCTTTTAAATATTTATTTATTTAAAAGGCAGTTAGAGAAATCTCCCAATGCTTCTCCAGGCATGTTAAAAGGAGCTGGATCAGAAGTGGAGCAGCTGGGACTCAAACTGGTCACCATATTGGATGTTGGTGTGCAGGCAGTGGCTTAACCCACCATGCCACATTGCTAGCCCAAGAGGTACCACTTACAGGCAGTGTGACTAAGGCAAGTCCCTAGGATCACTTACCTCTAAAGCCACAGTGCTGGTCCCACCCTATTCTTTAATAAATCTGGAATGTATTTTTGAGCATGTGTGAGGTGAGAATCAATTCTACTCTGTGTGGGAAGCCAAGTGTTCTAATCTTTTATGAAAGTCCACCTTGTCTTTACTGAGTCATTTTCACACACCAAAAGATCTGTTCTTGTATGGATCTACTTGTTCACTCATGCACCAATACTGTCTTCTCTTAGCAATTCTTTCGATTTTAGAATCATTTTACTGGACTACATGAAAAAAATTGATATTTCTGTTTCATTTGATCTGTAAGTTAGCCTGGAGGGAACTAGGGTGAGACAGACTCCTTATACTGCATTATGACCCATGAGCATAGGACACAGTTTGTGAGCGCCAGGTTTGATTTGTGTTCCATGCTGTGATAAATGCGACTGTCACTCAAGGTTACTAATTATTTGAAAGGAACAGAGACAGAGATCGCCCATCCACTGATCACTCCTCAAATACCTGCAAGTGAAGGCTGGGCTGGGCTGGAGCCAGGGTCCGGGAACACACGGGCGGCAGAGACCCCATCACTTGAGCCATCACCTATTGCTTCCCAGGATGTCTACTGGGAAGGCTGAATTGACAGCAGATCCAGGCATTGAACGAGGCACTCTGGTACATAAGCACGTGTCTTGTCCTAAATGCTGTACCAAATGCCTGTCCCTGCCTATTACTTCTTTCCATAGGAAGTACTGTAGTCATTTTTTTGAAAATACATTTTCAGGGCTGGCGTTCTGGCATAGGGGGTTAAAGTCCTGGTCTGCAGTGCTGCAGGCTCTTGGCCCCTGGATCAGTGCAGCTCTGGCTGTTGCAATCATTTGGGGAGTGAGCCAGCAGATGGAAGACCCCTCTCTCTCTCTGCCTCTTCGTAACTCTGCCTTTCAAATAAGCAAATGAATCTAAAAAAAAAAAAAGAAAAAGAAAGAAAAAAAAAGAGAGAAAGAAAGAAAAAAAATAAGGAGGTGGGGGCTGTGGCTCAGTGGATTACATCTCTGCTGGGAAGACTACACTCCGTGTCAGAGTGCTGGCCTGTGTCCCAGCTGCTCTGCTGCCGACCCAGCTTCCTGCTGATGAATCCTGAGAGGCAGCAGATGATGGCTGCAGTGCTTGGGCCACCCCCACCCACATGGAAGACCTGGTTGGAATTCCTGGTTCCTAGCTTCAGCCAAGCTTAGCCCTGGCTACTGCAGGCATTTGGGGAGTGAATCAGCAGATGAAAACTCTTTCAAGCAGTCAGTAACAACAAACATTTTAAAAAACAATAAAGGAGTTGTTAGGGTTTCCTTTCTTAAACTCTAGGAGACAGGCTAGCATGGTACAACAGTTTAAGCTGTTGCTTGTGACACTGGCATCCCAGGAGTATGGTCTGAGTCAATGCCTTAGGAAGGCAGATGATGGCTCAAGTACTTGGGTCCTCGCATCAACATGGGAGACCCAGAAGAAGCTCCTGGCTCTTGGCTTTGGCCTGGACCCAGCCTTGGCCATTGTGGCTACTTGGGGAGTGAACCAGTGGATAGATTTCTCTCCTTCTTTGTAACTCTTTCAAATATTTAAAAAATGAAAGACCTGTGTGTGTGTTAAGATACCTGTGCTGGGGCCAGCGCTATGGTGTAGTGGGTAAAGCTGCCACCTGCAATGCATCCCATGTGAGTGCCACTTTGAGTCCCGGCTACTCCACCTCTGATCCCACTCCCTGCTAATGGTCTGGGAAAAGCAACCGAGGATGGCCCAAGTGCTTGGGACCCAGAGGAAGCTCCAGGCTCCTGGCTTTAGTCTGGCCCAGCCCCAGCTGTTGCAGTCACCTAGGGAGTGAACCAGTGTAGGGAAGCTTGTCTCCCTTTCTTTGTCACTCTGTCAGATAAGTTAAAAAAAAAAAAAAAAAAAAAAAAGAAAAATTAACAAAAGATGCCTGTGTTCTGCACTGGAGTATGTAGTGTTCATGCCCAGCTCTGGCTCCTAAACTGAGCTATTTATCACAACACTGACACACTACAGGGGCTTGGAAGAAACAGTGCAGGGCTGCTGCTGTGGTACAGGTTAAGCCTCCACCTGCGGTGCCAGCATCCACATGGGCACCTGTTCTAGTCCTGGCTGCTGCTCTTCCAATCCAGCTCTCTGCTGATGACCTGGGAAAACAATAGAAGATGGCCCAAGTGCTTGGGCCCCTGCATCCACATGGGAGACATGGAAGAAGCTCCTGGCCCTGGGCTTCGGATCAGATATCTCTGGCTTTTGCGGCTATTTGGAGAGTGAACCAGCAGTGGAAGACCTTTCTGTCTCTTCCCCTCCCTTTTTTCCTTTTTAAAATAAATGACAGTGTCATACAGAAAACGGAATTCTTCTAAGCACTTAGAAACATGCTAACATTTTAATAGCATTGGAGAATGAGGGAGAAGAGCATGACTCGGAAGAACACAGCCTCCTAGAAACATTATACTCAGATGTCTGTAAACATGAAACCTGGAATGAGCACTGCTAGACACACTAGCATTACGGTCCTCTTCATCTTTGTTCTCTTATATACTTAAATATGAAAAACCTCCTTTAAAAGCTGTCCACTCCGTCAACGCAGCGCTCCCTGTCTAGCCTTCCATGTGGTCTAGCATATGGTGCCTTTCACACCTCAGCTCTCTGCTGGGGTGAGGGCCTGGATTAGAGCCTGTGGGTACTGCTCTGCCATCCCCAGTACCTGCTAGCATGCCCTCTTGGCAACCCTGGAGCGCATCCCAAGCCCTATGGGCTAAACAAAGTTAAGATAACCTGCCTGTTATCTGATGCAATGCCTCTTACAATGTCAACATTTGTTGGAAAAGTCCGGTGCATTCCAGTTAACCACAGCCTACCCGTCTATGAAGCCATTTTCCTGCAGAGCGGAGAGTCATGTTTTCTGGCTGCCTGCCAGCCAAGGTCATCCTAGGCCCTATGGCCTCAAAAGTTAAGATAACCTATCTGTTTTCTAATGGATCATCTCTTACAACATCAGCATTTCTTGGAAAAGTGCAGGTGCATTCCATAGACACAGGCTAGGTTGTCGATGAAGATTTTTCTGCTGTGTGGAAATTAATGTTTTCTGGCTGCCTGCTGCCCAAGAACATGCTTTTGTCCCTAAGTCCCCCATATAAACTGCACTTTGTATGATCCTGGATTTACCAGCGTGTCTTCAGTCTCCGCCAACCTCTGCCAGTTCTCATCCATGGAGCTTTCCTGAAACAGCCCCTGAAGATCCCCACCCTAGTCCTCTGACAAGTGTTTCACACTGCCAAAGAGACTCTGCAGGTACGGTTAAGCTTAAGAGTCTTGAGATGGAGGATCACTATGAGATGCCAGGTAGGGCCTCAATGTAACTACCAAGGTCCTAAGAGGAGGAGGCAGGATCAGAGTCAGAGAGAAGCCCAACAAAGCCCTGACCACACAGTGCTGGCTTTGGGTACGGGCACCCTCCGGGAGCTGGACAGGCAACCAGACGGGGTCTAACAGGAAAGTCATACAGTGCACTGCCGGGCCCAGGCCACCACACAGGGCTCCAGGAGGCACATGTGTCTTGTGTGGCCCTGTTCCTCAGAGGCCACCCTCGTCCAGCCATGCTGTGAAATGAAGTCCCCTCACCACCCACCCCAGCCAGGCTCAAGAGTTCACAGGTGACTGACGAGAGCAGCCACACAGCAAGGCAGAGCAGGAAGGCCAGCTTTTCTGGGCTCAGCTGCCCTGTGCTACAGCTGCTGGCAAGGAGAGCACGTCGTTCATCTGAGCGGCTGAAGCCAGAAACAGGGATTCTTATTCAAAAACTCCCCCTTATAGAAGTTGGATTTTATAATTCAACACTCACAAGGTCTGAGGTTCCTATGGAGTGGGACAAACAGAAGGCAGCTGTGTTTTCCTGGGGTTCCTGCCACTTTCCAGGCCAAGATCTCAGGCCCAGGGCTGCAGGGTGGGCAGCGAAGGCGACTTCTCAACAGGCACCAGGGCTAGGAGGTCCCACGGCAGGGAGGACGGTCAGCCCGCGTCACGCCACGGGTGGGGAGCCTGCACTAACTACACGGTCACTGGCAGCCACTGAGTCCAAGCCAGGCCTCACCCCGGAAGGCAGGAGCAGGTCTTTCCCTCACACCCAGACGGCTGACCGTGGGGGAGGGAGCCCTTTTGGGACTCTGGGCTCCTCTGGTGGCCCCTGCTGACTCCAGAGTCTCCCACGCTGAGGCAGACATGACAGGCAGCTGGTGCTGGGAGCTGCAGCTAGGCCCAGTGGACTCTGAGGCCCCCAAGGCAGGGCCAACCTTTTGCATGGCTCAGGGGACCTCCTGCCGGTGGCTCTTCCTGTGCATGACCAGCTGTGACTTCCAGTCAAAGCCACGGCCACAGTCACCACAGATGTGGCGCCGCTGGCCAGTGTGGCTCTTGCGATGGATGACCAGCTGCGACTTCCAGCTGAAGCTGCGCCCACACTCCTCACACGCGTAGCTCCGGGGACCGGTGAGAGCGCGCCGCAGGAGGCGTGGGGCATTGGGCTCCCAGGGAACCTGAGGCAGCTTCTCTGTGCTCTGCTCGCTGGCATGTGACCGGTGGTGGATGACAAACACTGACTTCCAGTCGAAGCTGCGGCCACACTGCTTGCATGTGTAGGGCTTCCTCTGAGGAGCACCTGGCTCTACGCTGGTCCCTGGGGCTGTGGGTGGGGGGCATGCGGGGGGTGTCCCTGGGCTGGGCCCAGAGAGCTGGGTGGATGTGGTGGCCCTGGACAGGCCCTGGGGCAGCTGGGCCTCTGGGCAGCCAGGTGGATCCTCACGGAGGCTCTGGCTCTCACTTGCTAAGGGAAGGAGAAATGGGCAGAGCCAGTGAGCCCTGGCACCTGTGATGTGGGCTTACCTCTCCTCCAGACCTGTGGAGTGGCACTAGTTCCTCCCCTCCTGCCACAGGCAGGACTGCTCACCTGGGCGGTGGCTTCCACGGACCTCTGACTCCAGGTGCTGCGGCCCAGGCTGTGGCTCGGCTTGGGCCTCCGGCTGGGGAGGCGGTAATCCTGTCGGTGCAGGGTAGGAGCTGGTCAGGCACTGGGCGAGGGGCTGGCCCGAGGGAGGGCTGGGAGGGGGCTCTGGTGACATGGGTGCCCCTTTGGAAGGAGGGAGGACACAGCAGGGCACAGCAAATGGCTGCACTGTGATGCACCGCCCGGCGGGGGGGAGGGGCAGGCAGGGGCGTTCCTCACCCAGTGAGACCACAGTGCCGTACTTCTCCAGCATCACATCCCAGTACAGCTCCTTCTGCAGAGGATCCAGCAGCCCCCACTCCTGCAGGGACGCTGCCTGTCACCATGGGCACGTGCACCCACCTACCCCCATGTCCTCACTCGTTACCAGGCGAGCAGAAGTCGGATGGGTACTTGTGGGCGCTGGCGACATGCTTATCACCCAGCAGCCCCTGCGCCCCCCACTGCTCCACTCCACATTCTGGCTCAACACACTGAAGCTGCGGGTGGGCCCTGGGGAGGCCTGGCAGGGAACGTGATCACTGTGCCCTGGACAGTGGGTGCTGAGGGAGAGCAAAAGGCCAGGGGATGGCCACGGATCCAGTCACAGCTCTGGCTACAGGAACGTCCTTTCTGGAGGCCCAGGTTAGGAGGTGCAACAAGGCACCCTGGGCCTCATGGGAGAGGAGCGACAGTGCTGGCAGAGGCGGTGCAGGGGTCAGTGCTGCCGGCTCCTGTGCGCGGCCTCGGCCAGGGCCTGGACAGTGAGCTTGGGGGCACCTGCACTGCCTTCACCGAGCAGTGGGACTCCCTCCCCAGGAGGTCCGCTTTTCTGCAGGTCCCAACTCCTATCACCCTGGGACCTGCTGCGTTCACAAAAATAATTCTGGAGAAACTGGAGCAGACTCAGAGGCAGCAGCCGTGAGAAACCACAGCACAGATGTGGAGGGGCAGCCTGCTCACCCCACAGCGGGGAGGGTGCTGGCTCGATGCGCAGATGCTGTGGAGAGGCAGCCTACTCACCGCACTTCACACTGCTGACTGCCAGCAGGCCACGGGGAGGCCCTTCACAGCCTCCAAGTCACCAGCAACCCTGCTGTGGATGCCTAGGTGCAACGGCTCAGAGCAGAGGAGCTGGGGGAGGACAAGGCCCCAAGACCCATCTCCAGAATCCAAGAGCTTGAGGTTGCACAGGCCAAGAGCTGAGCTCTCAGGCCCAGCCCCTGGAGAGAAAGGACTCTGGGGGTCTCCCAAGTCGTATGTCTCCACTGTGATCTCGGGTACGGGAGTCAGGTCGCAGTTGGTCACCATGTTCCCTGCCCACCTGTACATCCACATTCAAAGCCCCGGGTGTCAGCCCTGAGCGGAGCTGCAGACCTCCTGACTGACTTCTCCAGAGGTAAGGAAGCCACGCCTACCAGTTTCACCCACTCAACCAGGCTTCCCCCAGCCCGAGGCCTGAATCCTCCACAGTGCTTGCCTGGGTACCTCTAGGACTGGGGGTGGGGGGGTGGGAGGGATGAGGTTCTGCTGCTCCTGACTTCTGGGCGGCAAAGAGCACAAGAGCCACTGGCTAAGAACCTGGGAGAGCAGACGGCAGGAACAGGCTATGCCCCGCCTGCACCTGGGCCACTGGCTGAGAACCTGGGAACCAGACGGCAGCAGCAGGCAATGCCCCACCTGTACCTGGGCCACTAGCTGAGAACCTGGGAACCCAGACGGCAGGAGCAGGCTATGCCCCACCTGCACCTGGGCCTGCAGCTGGGCCACTGGCTGAGAACCTGGGAACCCAAATGGCAGGAGCAGGCCACGCCCCGCCTGCACCTGGGCCTGCACTTTCCTTCCCGGGCAGAGCTGCTCACCTGAATCCTGGATGTGGAGGCTTGTTCTCCATGTCCAAGGTGCCCCTTAGGGGACTGGGCTGGAAGCAGGGTGCTGTGGGGTGCTGGGACGTGGGACAGACAGGAAGGGGTGTCAGGGGCCGCCCACATGAGCCATGACAGAGGCGCTGTGTCACGGCTGTGGCCCTGGTCTCTTCAGCTCGGAGACACGGGGGGCAGTCAGTCCCTAACGCTCGCCTCCCAGAGATCCTGCAGTCACTCTGGGGTCCTCACCGCAGCTGGGGAAATACACTCCTTCCCGGGGTCCCAGCCTTGGCGCAACCGCTCCTGAGACCCCTGCCCTGGCCAGGGACATGCTGGCTCCCTCATGAGGCCCCTGGCCCTGGTGGCCCCCCTCACCCATCTCCTGCCCATCGGCATCAGGCTCCTGCTTCACACTGTGGCTGAGCTGGGCAGACCTCTGCCTGCTGGCGTCCTGCGGACCCTCCCCAAGGGCCGCCCCAGGGGGCTCCACTGTCCCTGAGGGGCGGGGGCTCCCGGAGGACTCCTCTGTCTTCTGGGTTGCAGGAAGCAGCTCCTGCTTCAGGACGTGGGCTGTGATCTGAGGAGAAGACGCAAGTCACAGGGGCTCCAGCCTCAGTCTGCTGCTACGAGGGGCGGATGCCAGCCACACTCACCCAGCCCAGCAGCTGCCCAGGGTCATGCTGCAGCCCCTCAACTAGGGCCACAGCCTCTTCGGGGCTGCCTGGTCGCTGAGCCCGCACCCAGGCCTGGATCTCAGAGGGCAGCGTGCCCAGGAACTGCTCCAGCACCAGCAGCTCCAACATCTGCTCCTTGGAGTGCGTCTCTGGCTGCAGCCACTGGCGACACAGCTCTCGGAGCCGGGCCAGGGCCTCTCGGGGACCTGCCACCTCCTGGTAGCAGAAGCCCCGGAAGCGCAGGCGTGCGGCCTCAGGCTCCTCACACGTGGTCTCAGGGTTCGTGAGGGACAGGGGCGGGAGACCCAGTGGGGATGGCATCTTGTCTCAGGGTGTCTTCTTGGAGCCGCCGAGAGGGACCTACAGAAAAGAGAGATCAGGGTAGCAGCTCCTAGGCCCAGCCTAGGGGCAGAGACCAGGGGCAGGCGAGGTACAGGGTCATGGGAGCTGACGGCTGGCGCGAACCGAGAGCAGAATCTAGGGACAAATGCTGGGAGGCAAGGTGTCCACAGGGTTTTGAAGGCAAATGTGTGCAACCGGAGACTGCCGAGAGATGATGGCTGGGAGGGGGGCGAGGACGCAGCAGAGGCTTCCGGGGTCACCCTGCGAAGCCGCGGGAGCGAGGGGCGTGCTCAGTCCCGCAGCTGGGCCCTGACCCAGTAAGCATCAGGCAGAAGGCGAGCCAGGGAGGGCTGTGCAGGGGCACGCCTGCGCCCACAGTCTGCGACATCTGACGCAGCGGGAACACCCGCAGGGGCTGGAGGCCTGGGTGCACTCACGGGTGCGCTCTCTGGCCGGGCGCACCTCCTACCGCCTAGGCCCGTGGACATAACAATCACAGGCTGCGTGGGCTGGGGAAGGGGGTCCGCTGTGAGACGTCCTCACAGGACCTGTCAGACCCCACAGATCAGGCCTGACACCGCCTGTCCAGAGGCCTCGGACTTCCGAGTCTGTCCCCCAAACAACGAAGGGACAGAGCAGGTGTGGCAGGGCCGGGGAACGGGAGGGAGCAGAGACCTGTGCAGACCCAGCGGTTGGGGAACCAGGGCTCCTTAGAAGGACGACATTGCGGGCCAGGTTCTGGAAGGCGCCCCGCCCCGCCCCGCCAGGCTCGCGCTCACCTTCGCCGTCTCCCGGCGCCGCGAGGCCAATTCCGGAAGTGACGGCACGCCGCCCCGCCAGCCACCGCGGGATGCGCCAGCCGCCCCCTGCGCGTTGCCCTGACGACACCGCCCAGGCCCGCCCCGCGCCTGCGCCGAGCGCATCGCCCTGCCCTTCGGACTACGTTTCCCATGAGCCCCAAGGAGGAAGGGCAGGCACGACCCCGGCTTCTCATGACGGAGGGGCGTTCCACTGCTCTTAGAGGAATCCGCCGTGGCGTGGATTTGACAGCACCCTCCCCTCCGGCCGCAGGACTCACCCACTCCTAGGCGGACAGCGTGATGGGAGCCTGCGCATGTGCACAGCGGGTCTAGTTCCTATTGGCCAGAAGCGGAGGGCGGGGCGTACGAGCTTTCGGCCAATCTGAGACGGGGCTCTGCCCAGGGTTCCGCCCCGGCTCCCAACCGTCCCCTAGGCAACAGCTGGAGCACTTCCGCCAGCCTCCAGCTGTTTCTACGGCAACAGCAGGCGTCGGCTGGCTGGGTGGTGCAGTTGGCGCGATATTGACCGGGGATATTGCAGGGGAAGCTAGCCTGACCCGTGGGCTTCTTGGCCACCCCGGGGTACTAATCCCGCGAGTAAGGCTCTGGGGCACTCGGGTGGGCACCCATCTATTGAAAAGGTAATTATCATGATTACCCTCTTACATGCCTTTAGACATCAGCACCAAAAAGCGAGATGGAGGTGTTTGACGTTTTACCACACAGGGTGACCTGTATTTAATTTCTCCCAATGGGCAGTGTTATTGTCCTGTAGATCTGTGGGAGCTCAAATAGGCTCGCACACACCTTATTCAATCCTAAATTGCATTTGCCGGCTTTAAATTTACTTAGAGTTACAGACAGGGAGACAGATTGTTCCGCTAGTTCATTCCCCAGATGGCTGCAACAGTCAGGTCTGGGCCAAACGGAAGCCGGAAGCCAGGAGCTTCACCCAGGTCTCACATGTAGGTGGCAGGGGCCCAAACACTTGGCACATCTGCTGCTTTTCCCAGGCCATTGGTGGGGAGTTGGACTGGAAGTGGAGCAGCCAAGGCACAATCCAGCGCCCCTATGGGAAGCCAGCCCCTGTTTTGTTTTAAGACTTATTTATTAGAAAGCCAGAATTAGAGAGTGACCTTCCATCTGCTGGCTCATTCCCCAAATGGGCACAAGGGCCAGGCCAAAGCTAGGAGTCAGGAGCTTCCTCCTGGTCTCCCATGCGGGTGCAGGGGCCCAAGGACTTGGGCCATCCTCCACTGCTTTCCCAGGCCACAGCAGAGAGCTAGACTGGAAGAGGAGCAGCCGGGACTAGAACTGGCGCCCATATGGGATGCCGGTGCCGCACAGGATTAACCTAGTGCGCCACAGCGTTGGCCCCGTATTATTTATTTGAAAGACAGAGTTAGGGTGTTGAGTAAAGCTGCCTCCTGCAGTGCCAGTATCCTATATGGATGCTGGTTCAAGTCCCAACTGCTCCATTCGGAGCCAGCTCTCTGCTATGGCCTGGAAAAGCAGTAGAAAATGCCCCCAAGTCCTTGGGCCCCTGTGCCTGCGTGGGAGACCCAGAAACTCAGCTCTAGCCATTGCGGCCATCTGAGGAGTGAACCAGCAGATGTAAGACCTTTCTCTCTCTCTCTGCCTCTCAAATATTTTTAAATGAAAAGTAGAATTAGAGGAAGATACATATAGAGACCGCTTCCATCCACTGATTGACCCCCCCAAATGCCTGCAAAGACCAGGCCAAAGCCAGGAGCCTGGAACTCCATCCGGGTCTCCCACGTAGGTAGGAGGGGCCCAAATAATTCGTCTTTCAGATGCATTAGCAGGGAGCTGCACTGGCGTGGAACTCATGGGATGTCAGCACAGGCGGCAGCTCAACCAGCTGTGCCACAATGCGGACCCCCAGTGCTGGGGCTTTAATGGTTTCTCCAATCGTCTTCCCCAGGCATCTTTGCTATAGGTCTCCTATCCCTGGGCTGTTAGTTCTCATGCTCTCTGATGTTCTGCAGGCTTAGCCTGATGGACCTCTCATTACCTCCAGTACTAACTCAGTATTTGGTTTCCTCTATGTCAGTGACAGTTACCCCGAAGTGTTATTACCATTAACTCCTCTTTTCCCACGTTTTTAAAGATTCTCTTTTTATTATTTGATAGCCAGAGAGAAAGGAGGAGACAGAGATCTTCCATCTGCTGGTTCACTCCCCGAATGGCTACAACAGCCAGGGCCAGGCCAGGACGAAGCTAGGAGCCAGGAGCTTCTTCTGGGCCTACCACCTGGGTCTTGGGGCCCAAGTACTAGAGCCATCTTGCACTGCTTTCCCAGGCACGTTAGCAGGGGTGTGGATCAGAAGCAGAGTAGTCAGTTCTGGAACCATCGCCCATATGGGATGCCTGCGTCACAGGCGGAGGTTTAACCTGCTGCACCACACCACTGGTCCCTCACCACCTTCTTACTAACACATCTCTGTGGCTTCAGATGATTTCCAAGCCAAGTGAGATGCATGTCTCTGGTCCAACACTTTTTTAAAATTAATTTATTTGAGAGATAGAGGAGAGGAGGAGAGACAGGGAAGGAGGGAGGCAAAGAGAGAGAGAGAGAGAGAGAGAGAGAGAGAGAGACCCCATCTGCTGGCTCGCTCCCAAAATGCCTACTATAGTTATGGCTTGAGATGAAGCTGGGAGCTGGGAACGCAGTCCAGGTCTCTCAACTGGGTCACAGTAACTCAATTGTTTGAGTCATCACTGCTACCTCTCAGGATATTAGCAGGAAGCTGAAATCAGGAACTAGAACCAGGAATTGAGCCCAGGTGCTCTAATTTAAGGGCATCTATGTGTGTCTTTACTGCTAAGCCAAACACACACCCTTTGTTCAACATTTTGGCCCAGAAAACTTAAGAACACTTTTACCATCAGGGCTACTTCAGAATTAAGAGCAGAACAGCTAGCCCAACCTGACCAGAGAGGTTGGGATAGGGTAAAGGAGAGGACAAGCCACAGGATGGAGCCCACGTTGGGGCCAATGACAAGTTCTGGGTATTGAGAAGGGCAGATCTGGACAGTGGGAGAGCCCCGTTGCCATCCGTGGCAAAAGCACAGGTGGGGGGTAGCTCGATGGAGGCAGGCTGGTGGGGAAATCATACATGGCATCGAGCTCTGCCTGAGGGCCCAGAAACAGCTCTGGAACTTCTGGTCAAGGACGGGTGAGTTCCATGTGACTCCGGGTCCACCCTTGTTCTCCTGACTCCCAGACTCCCCAGAAAAGTACTCTGTCAGGCAGGATAGGGAACCTGTCTGCATTTCACAACTCTGCAGACTGAATGTACAAGAAAGGTGGACGGTGGCTCAGGGCCTGCAGGCTGTTAGGGGCCTGGCTTGGAGGACCTGCCTTTGCAGGTCTTGAGAAGCCGGGTCCTGCATACTTGCCTACCTTGCAGGGACTTATGAGGCTCAAGGGGCAGAGGATTAATTTGGTCCCAGTGGTGGGCAGGTGGGACAGCCATGTCTGTGCTGTATTTCCCTATGGAGGTGACGGGAGTGAAGCCCCCGCTGGGCTGGACTCAGCTTTGGCAGGCCACTACATGTGGTCATGCCCACTCCGCCTCAGCAGCAGGTGGTACACAACCTTCTTTTGGCTTCCCCAGCCACCACTCCCCCGTGGCTCAGATCCACAAAGGCTCATCTCCTAGCAGAGCTGCTGCTTGGGGGCAGCTCCAGTCTGCATGTTCCACCCAGGTCTCCACACATGCTGGCCATCAGATGCAGGTGCCCCAGTCCCTCATCAGGCCTCTTGAAGGGACCCAGGTTGAAGCTAAATTCCCAAATGTCTGTAACAATACCCTGATGGCATATATGCATACATTCATTTAATATTATCTGCATTGTATTAGAGTGTAACGGGCTACAGACTATTACTGTTCACAAAAATCTTTAACAACAGATATTTGTCAGAGAGCCTCTGAATTCTTGGGAGAATCTGGACCAAACCCTGGAGTTCAGAGAGGAAGCTACAGATTTCCATGCTGCTGCAAGAAATTACAACTTACCTCCATTCCACGTTGTAAATGCTAGATTTTTGTCCAGTAAAACCATTAACTTCTCTGGAGGTGAGGCCCCAGGTTGGGATGGGGCTTGGTGCGCTGAAGGCCACAAGAAGCAAACTGGACCCTACTCCATTCTTCTGTTCCCTAATCTGGAAGCCTTACGCGGGGGCATCTCAGAGGGGTATTACACAGGGTCTTAGGTAACGGCAAGTCCTCCTTGTTCAGCTCTGTCCATCTTCCAGTTCAGCTGGGAGCACAGGTGGGCACTTGGCCACCAAACCCAGCAGTCATGAGCAGCTTTACCTTGTCTCCTCTGAGATTACAATCAACACCTTGGATGTCAAGGTTCCTCGTAACACTGACTTTGGCAACAAGAGGTAGGATAAGGGCTTGTCCATCACAGACGCACGCATGAAAATGTGCGTCAGCGCTATTGAAGCCGTCATTCTGGGTTTGCCTTTCCAATGCCGAAGAGTCACACGGTCCCTTGAGGGCCTCCTCCTCTGTTGAGTCTGTGGGGAGCCAGGCCAGGGTCTCACACCTGGCAGACTCAAGGAGGGAGGGACGAGGCTTCCAGATGCTGGGCCTGCCCCAGTCCACTTGGGCTCCTCCCCTCCCCTCTCTGTGCCTGTTTCCTCCTCTTGGAATTGGAGATACACAGCCACGGCAGCCACCTCCCAGGGAAGTTAGGAGGAGATGCCCAGAAGTCAACAGGGGCGGCTGCAAACACGTTTTGGCTCTTAATAGGAGCCTACCCAGCAGGGTGTCTGCCAATACGCTTGGTGGGCTCACATCTTTTTCTCAGAGGAGGAAGCCAAGGCTCAGAGCCCAGCTCCTTGCGCCAGGCTTGCCCCAACCTGCATTCCCTTGGGGCCTCCTGTCTCCTGGGCTGACCCCAGGGAGCCTTGGAGGAACAGAGGCCCAAGAGGAATATCCCCGATTCCTGCTCAGTGTTTGTGTGGAAGTGTCAGAAATTCCTCTGGGTTGCCCCTGTCTGTGCTGGCATTCCCCCTCCTTACCTTAGCATCCAGAGTCATAATGTCTGCAGCGGCACCATCAGGCAGGGCTCCGACTGCAGTCTCCCCTCCAAAGCCCCAGCGGCCAGGTGCACGGCCTTGAAGTTTCAGCAGAATGACCTCTTTGGAGATGGAGGTGTGACCTGTGGCTAGAATGACAAGTCCTCTCACAGCGTGCAAAAGGAACTACACCCAGAGTCTCTCTCACCCCAGGCTCACGTGTGCAAGGCTTCTTTCCACGGTGGATTTGCAGAGGACATTTGCCATCTAGGCACAGAAGGGATTCACAGAGGGCAGACTGGTGCTGCGACCTCAGGTCTCAGCTGGCTTTGGAACGGCAGGGGGGCCCGAGGAGGGAGTGGCCTCAGCTTCTTTCCTGGATACACTGTCAGATGACACCCCTGGAGGAGGCCTGGCCTGGGTGCGTGGGCCGCCCCTGGGCCGCCGCACGGCCTTCTCACCCGTGTGGATCCTCTGGTGGTGGAAGAGGGCTGGGCGCTCGCGGAAGGCGCGGCCGCACTGTGTACACACAAAGGGCTTCTCCCCGGTGTGGATGCGCCGGTGGCTGAGCAGCACAGCGCCCTTGGCAAAGGCCTTGCCGCAGTCTCCGCAGCGGAAGGGCCGCTCGCCAGTGTGCAGCAGCTGGTGCTGCGTCAGGTTGGAGCTGTGGCTGAAGGCCCGGCCGCACTGGCCGCAGGAGAAGGGCTTCTCACCGGTGTGCACACGCTGATGCTTGAAGAGTGACGAGCCCTGGCTGAAGGCAGCACCGCACAGTGCGCATGCGTAGGGCTTCTCGCCCGTGTGTGTGCGCTCGTGCTGGATCAGGTGCGAGTTGCGGCAGAAGCGGCGGCCACACTGCGTGCAGGCATAGGGCCGTCCGCCTGCGTGGATCTTGCGGTGTTGGCTGAGGTTGGAGCCGTGGCTGAAGGCCTTGCCGCACTCACTGCAGCGGAAGGACTTCTCGGCCGTGTGGATGCGCTGGTGCCGCACCAGGGAGGAGCTGTGCCGGAAGGCCTTGCCGCACGCTGGGCACGCGTAGGGCGTCTCACCACTGTGGATGCGCTGATGCTGCGTCAGATGGGACGTCTGGCTGAAGGCCTTGCCGCACTGGGCACATTCGTAGGGCCGCTCTCCGGTGTGTGTACGCAGGTGCTTGAGAAGGTCTGAACTCTTCACGAACACTTTGCTGCACGCCCGGCATTCAAAAGGCTTGTCTCCAGGGAGGGCACCGGGGCCAGTATGGAGGGCCTCACCCAGCTCATTCCAGGCTGGGGGGTCCTGGCCACTTGGGAGCCTCTGAAGCTCGTGCCAAGCTGCACCCACCACTCTGCGTTCCCCTCTAGCACGCACAGCATTGAGGTCTGGAACACCTGGGAAGGTTCTCCCGGAGCCTTCCCGCGTGCATGCCTTCTGCCGTTCGGAGGCCCTCGGCGGCTTCACTGGTGTGGTGCTGGCCGTGAGGGCCTTCGCCGTGGACGGGCTGCCTTCAGGGGCCCTCAGGGCTGAAGTCAGTCGCAGGCTGACACTCCCCTCGCCACTGCCTGAGCCTAGCAGAAGCCTCTCCCAGTAGATCACTGACACGCCCGTGGGTTTCCTCTCCTGAGACAGGGGGGCACCTCGTCGTCCCTCCAGGCATTCTGCAGCATGGCAGGCACCAGCAGTAGGGAGGACACTAGCAGAGATCCCAGAAGGGCTGTCCAGGAAGGCTGCTGATGATGCTGCTTTTCCAGAAACATCTCTGCTCTCTGCTAGGCGCTGGGAACCTGAAGGCAGACAAACGGTGGTTGTCTGAGTGGGCAGACGAGGAGGGGGTGGGAAGCTCCCAGAGACTGGGTATAGAAGGGGAGGGAGAAAAGCAGAGCCCTAGGCTGGTCCTGCTGGAGTGGGAAGCATCTGTCTTAACAAGTGTGGACGGGCCGGTGCTGTGGCATAGTAGGTTAATCCTCCACCTGCAGTGCCGGCATCCCATATGGGTGCTGATTCTAGTCCCAGCTGCTCCTTTTCCGATCCAGCTCTCTGCTGTGGCCTGGGAAAGCAGTAGAAGATGGAGCCCCTGCACCCACATGGGAGACCAGGAAGAAGCTCCTGGATCCTGGCTTTGGATTGTCTCAGCTTCAGCTGTTGCAGCTATTTGGGGAGTGAACCAACAGAAGGAAGACTTTCTCTCTGTCTCTCCCTCTCACTGTCTGTAACTCTACCTCTCAAGTAAATAAATAAAATCTTAAAAAACAAACAAATAAGTATGGCATTTACAGTATTGGGGACCCCCTGGTCAAGACACCAGCTCCCGAAGACCTAGAATGTGGCGGGAGGGACATTGTGTCAGTCTCCCACACTCACCGTGCCAACGGCACACTCCCAGGCCTGCTTTTGCTTCTTGCACTGACTTCCATCTGTTTCACTCACGAATCCTGTTCACAAGATGCTCTGTCCCCAGCATCAACCCCACAGAGGACCTAAAGCACTCTGGTCAAGGCTGTGGTTGTGTGCCGCTGCCTAGAGTGGGTGTGGCCATGGAGTACATGAATGAAGGGGAGAAGGAATGACCCAACAAATGTGACAGCCACACAGGCAGAGTCTGAGCTGAGGGCAGGACTCTGAGCAGGTCCTACACAGCCTGGAAGTACCCTGTGCGAACCCAGCTCCTGTCCCCTTGAGACTCTCCTTTAAAAAAAAATTATTTGAAAGTCAGAACTACAGAAAGAGAGAGAGAGACCTTCCATCTGCTGGTTCATTCCCCAGATGGCCTCAATAACAAGGGCTGAGCCAGGCCCAAGCCAGGAGCCAGGAGTTCCATCCTGGTCTCCCTTGTGGGTGGCAGGGGCCCAAGTACTCAGGCCATCTTCTGCTGCTTTTTCCTGGCCATTAGCAGGGAGCTGGATAAGAAATGGAGTAGCAGGGACACGAACTGGCACCGCTAAGATCCCGACACCGCAGGCAACGACTTAACTCGCTATGCCACAATGCTGGCCCCAGGAGTTCTCCTTTTAAGGGCAACCAAGTCTACCACCTCCAGAAGCCCAGAATGGGAGGCAGGAAAGGAGGCTATGTCTGGGAAGCCTGAACGGGGAAACACGCTTACCACCAGTCCCAAAATCACCCCCACCCTGAGCCCCAACTCACTGAGGCTGGGCCTTCTGTGTCCATTCCTGGCTGAGGTCATGTCCAGCCCACTGGGAACCCAGGGCTCCTCACCACGCTGAAGCTGAACGACCACATGAGGTGGGGAAGCAGATAGCCCTGTGTGAGAAGGGAAGCAAAGGAGCCGTTTACCTCCCCACAGACAGCAGGGGTCAGGGCTTCCTGACAAGAGGATGCTGTCTCTGCATCAGGAAAACCCGAAGGTCTGATCACAGGGCCTCACAGGACCAGTCCACAGTCCCCAGGAGCAGCGGTGGCCGCAGGGCGAAAAGGAGTGGACTGAGCCCAGGCACGGAGACCACAGCCAGCCACCAGAGTTAACGGGGAGGGGGTGAGCCAATCAGATCGCATACTTCCTGGCCCCAAGCCCTGCCTCAGAGGCCCCTAGCAGGTAAGTCTGCTCCTGGGCCCCTGGGGAGGTGAGAAGGCAGTCCTGGGGGCCCAACCTGGTACCAGCTATGCTTCCATGGCCTTACCCAGTGAGGCCACAAGTGCGAAATTCTCCAGCATCACATGACGATACAGGGCCCTCTGGACTGCATCCAGGAGCCCCCACTCCTCCTGGGAGAAGTACACGGCCACATCCTCGAACGCCATCAGACCCTACAACAGTGGGTAGGAGGAGACAGTCTGAGGTAAGGCTCTGTGACCCAGCACCCAACTTTCCATCCCAACAGCCACCTCCTCTGATGCGTCTCAGATGCGTACCCTCCTTCCTCAAGTTCTGCCCCAGGCCTGTCTTTACCTGACATGTCCCTCCCCTGTCGGGCCTCCTCCCCTCTCCCATCCCTGTCCAGGCCACGGGTGCCTCCTCAGCCTCTCCAGTGGTCACTTTACCCAAGCAAGCTAAGCCCCAGGACCATCCAAGGGCAGCCCCAGCACAAGCAGGCACTCCACCCGTCTCAGATGCCCCTCCTGCACTTGCACCTGTGTTTTTCCCAGCTGTGGACCCCCGCGGACATGCCCATCGCTGAGACCCTCCCCCTGTGCTTGCCACACATTTCAAGGCTGATCCTCCAGCCTGAGGATCTGGAAGATGCCCCGGGTGCCCCAGTGGAATGACCCCAAGGACCTGGTGGACACTCAGAAGTTAATCCCCTCCTCTCCTCACAGTGGTGCCCGACTGCTTCCTTTCCTCACCTCCCTCAGCCCCTGCCAGACTCTTCCCTGCGCAGCCCCAGGTCCCCGCAAGCCAGAACTGCCCAAACCTGGCCAAGTCTTAATTAAAGATCACCCCCTCCCCCGTCCAACTCCCAGGTCCTGCTTTGGCCAAGGACAGCAGGACCTGTCCATTAGACATCTACACCTTGTGGTCCTTGACGCTGCCACAACACTGCAGAATCCTGATAATTCCCTGAAAGAACCTGTTTTCCTTTCCAAATCTTGGCTGTCTACAGCAGCTCCATTCCACAGGTTGTTTCTTCAAACACAACACTGGCTCACACCCCATTCCTGATACAGCAAATCTACCCGGAATTAAGTCACCTTTCCCATTACTACTGCCCCATCTCGGTGCCGCACTAGCTCACACCCCATTCCTGATACAGCAGACCTACCCAGAATTAAGTCACCTTTCCCGTTACTACTGCCCCATCTCGACCAAGTTGCCACCACAGCTCAGCTGGAGCGCGGCAGTAGCCCCTTCCTTCAGACGGACTCCCCCCTGCATGTCTGTACCCAGCCACCAGTTGGAGAGGGTTAAGTCTCCTCATGCAGTGCCAGCATCCCATATGGATGCTGGTTCGAGTCCTGGCTGCTCCACTTCTGACCCAGCTCCCTGCTATGGCCCGGGACAGTAGATGGCCGAAGTACTTGGGCCTCTGCAGCCACGTGGGAGATCTGGAAAAAGCTCCTGGCTCCTGCCTGGCCCAGCTCTGGCCATTGTGGCCATTTGGGGAGTGAACCAGTGGATGGAAGACCCCTCTCTCTTTCACACTGCCTTTTCAAATAAACAAATCTTTAAAAGAAAATCCGGAGCGCCCAATTTCTATTCGAGGGTCAGATGCCCTCAGGATAAAGTTCCAACTCCCCGGACACTTATCAGATCCACAAATCTCCACTCCCTGAGCTCCAGCTCAGGAATGCTCATCTCTCCCCCACGCCTGCCCGTGCCGGACCTTCCCCCTGACGTCAGCACGAGGCTGGACACCGGAGTTTGGAATGCCTAGGACAGCGAGAGAGGAAGGTCAAGTCGTCTGGGCCATGTCCTTCTCCTAGGAAGGGCTCATTTCCATGGAAGGAGTCCTCCTACTTACCGGTAGCAGGTCGCTTAGCGCCGCCGCCGCCATCGGAACCTGCAGCCGGGGTGTGGCAGAGAAGCGGACGGCCCAGGGACGCCGGTCCCAGCCTCTCGCTGCTCAGCTCCTCAGGCAGTCGAATACTCAGGGAGCTGACTGCGGGCTGCAGCAGGGGCTAGCGATCAAGGGGCGCGGGGCGCGGCCCACCGCCCCACACGGTCACCTGTGCAACACAGAGGCCGAGGCTGGGGGGAGGGGGAGGCATCAGCCCGCGGTCCCTACGCGTGCACAAGCGCGGGCACAAAGAAGGCCCTCCGTCCACCCTTCCTCACCCACCTCGCCTCGGGTCTCCAGAACCTCCTGGAAATAAGAACCCGGAGCCACGCGACCCGCTCCCAATCGCCCGTGCGGCTCGACGCCGGGCAGCAAAGTGACAGTCTCAGGCGCCGGAAGTCCAGTCTCCCCAACTCCCATTGGCCCAATGCACGCTGCTGACGTACGCGCAGAGCCTTCTGGGTAGTGTAGTTCCCTCCTGACTTCCCGAGCAGTAGGTGGCCCTCTTCCCAATCTCCATGGCAACGACCGAGTAACCGCACGAGCTCTGGGAAATGTAGTCTCGCTGCCGTCCCCCAGTTGCGACTAAGGGTCCTGGAGTCCACACCAGCCCTGAGGCTAGACGGTGAAGGCGCGAAAGCAGAAGCTGCGGAAGTTCCTGGAAGCCACACTAGCCGCAAACACAATAGAGAATACTGAATGAGAATGGTAGGAAATGAGGCAAAGGAGCTTTAGCTCAGAGCTCCATGCTCAGATCCTAGCTATGCGGCTTGGGGCGAGGGGTTTTTTGTTTGTTTTAAAGATTGTATTTATTTAGACAGAGAGAGGCAGAGACAGAAAGGTCTTCCATCTGCTGGTCCACTCCCCAGATGGCCGCAGCGACGGGAGCTGAACCGAAGTGAAGCCAGGAGCCAGGAGCTTCTTCCGGGTCTCCCACGAGGGTGCAGGGGCCCAAGCACTTGGGCCATCTTCTACTGCTTTCCCAGGCCATAACAGAGAGCTGGACCAGAAGTGGAGCAGCTGGGACTCAAACCAGTGCCCACATGGGATGCTGGCTCTGCAGGCGGCGGCCTCATCTGCTAAGCCACAGCGTGGCCCCTAGCAGCAAGATTTAAGGGGGCAGTGCGTCTGCAGAAAGCTGGGCACCCTTCCAGACCGATCTGAGAAGTGCACAGTCTACATTCAGAGCAGAGTTTGCAATGGTGTAGGGCCCACCTCTTCCCCCCTCCCACCCTCTAATCCTGGACAAAGCTTTGCTGGGTATCAAATGGGTGAAATTCCTCCCAACAGAGAGGATTCTCCTGGGGTGCTTTCCTTGGTGAGAAGCCTGGGGTACAGGCAGGACTTCGTAGTGTGGAAATACTGGTCTGCTTCCAATGTGTTCCTTTCCTCTTTGTCTTGTTAGGTCGAAAGTCAGAAATGAGCTTGTGTGTGTGTGACATAGGCCTAAGGCGTCGACATCCACTTCCATCACAAATGCCTTCCAGGTGCAGCCCAGCATCTGCACTTCAAACGTCCTTCTATGGGATAACCATTCTTCCTCTAACTGTTAGGTAGGAAGTCGGTTATGAGCTTATGTGTGTGTGACTAAAGGCCTGAAGAGAAGACATCTATGTCCAGCATATGCATCTGCTTCTCAGAGTCATCCTGACAATGTTTCAAGAGCAGCCTGGTCTTCCCATCCTGCCCTGCCCCCTTCTACCTGATAACCTGCCTGGTGGGGGTCCCCGCCCCTTCTCCCAGATGCAGCCCAGTATCTGCATTTCAAACACCCTGCCCCTGGATCCCCATTCTCCAGGGGGTCTTGCTCACCCTTCCTCCAAATTCAGGATGGCGCCAGCTAGGCTTCTTCCTGTCTGTTACCTTCAGGGAAAAACTCAGATAGTTTTTCTATTTACATCCAAAAAGCCCTTTGTTCCAAGAGGACGCGCTCTGCCCTCTGCCTGTCTGCTGAGCCACCCGCCTGGTCTGGCCAGGTGTACTCTCTCCCCACTCCCCCTCACCCAGTCTCTCAGGCTCTGTCTGAAGAGGTGCCCATCCATCCTTACGGATGTCCCTTCCCTAATAAACTTTGCTATTTTACCTCCCACTATTCTCTGTCTCACGCCTGAATTCTTTCTTGCGCGAAGACAAGAACCCTGCAAATTTCTCTGGTAACATAACGGGGGGGGGGGGGGGGGCACCAGCCAGGCTTCCCCCTGTCTGATAACTACAGGGGGGAAACTCAGAAAGGAATTGCCTTGCTTCTCCGGTAATATTCTTAGGCCCCCTTCACACACATAGACTAATTTCTATTTCCCACCTAACACACCGACAGGAGTTAGGAACTCCAGATGGCAGGAATTCAACCACTTGGGCCATCATTTGCTTCCTCCCAGGGTACACATCAGCATGAAACTGGGTACTTCGATATGAGATGGAAATGTCCCAAATGACAGTTTAAACTGCTGCACCACAATGCCTGCCCCAAACTCTTAATCTGGGGTGGGCATTTAACCAATGAGTTAGGATGCTGTTTGAGGGGCTGGCTGCTGTGGCATAGTGGGTAAAGCTGTCTTCTGTGTGACTGGCATCCCTTATGGGTGCCAGTTCAAGTCCCAGCTGCTCCACTTCTGATCCAGCTCTCTGCTGATGGCCTGAGAAAGCAGAAGATAGCTGAAGTACTTGGACCCCTGCATCCACATGGGAGACCCAGAAGAAGCTCTGAAGGAATATTAAAACTAAGCAGGACCCCCCCCCCCTTTTCTCTTCTGACCCTTGCCAGATTGACTTTTGACCTACTTTCTGGATTCCTGACTCGGGGAGGGGTTGAGGCCTGTCTTTACTAAATAGACATGGTGATGCTGGGGCAGGAAGAGATAATACCGGAATGTGGCCTTGTAAAATTAGGGGAATGGCCCACCGAAACTAGGACCCAGACCAACCTGTTCACCTTGACAGGCACCCAGTTGATGAACTTAGGGTTTTATTTAACCTTAGGAAATGTATGGTAAAAGTGATCCTTACCTGTTGTAAATCTGGCCAATAGTTGATGTTATCTGTACCTTACACCTGTACACTTTGTGTTTACGGGATTCTTCTGTTCCCTGGGTTCCCATGTGAAATATGTTCTACAGATTCTTCAAAGCCTTTGTGTGACTATAAAAAGCTGATGTGATTTGTACTCAGGGTCGCTCGCTCACATTTGTGACGCTGCGACCCCAGCATGTTGGTCAATAAAATACTCTTCTTGCATTTTGCATAAGAGACTGCCTCTTGGTGTATTCTTTACTCCAGCACGGCTGTAACAGCTCCTGGCTCAGATCAGCCAGTTCCTGCCGTTACAGCCATTTAGGGAGTGAACCAGTGGATGGAAGATATCTTTGTCTGTCTGTCTCTCTGTAACTCTGCTTTTTAAATAAATAAATCTTAAAAAAAAAAATGCTGGCATTTGATGTCTGAATGTCTTGATTTCAAAAAGAAGAAAAAATACAAAAGAATTTTTATTTTTTTTATTTTTATTTATTTATTTTTTTTGACAGGCAGAGTGGACAGTGAGAGAGAGAGACAGAGAGAAAGGTCTTCCTTTGCCGTTGGTTCACCCTCCAATGGCTGCCAAGGTCGGCGCGCTGCGGCCAGTGCACCGCGCTGATCCGATGGCAGGAGCCAGGTGCTAGGTGCTTTTCCCTGGTCTCCCATGGGGTGCAGGGCCCAAGCACTTGGGCCATCCTCCACTGCACTCCCGGGCCACAGCAGAGGGCTGGCCTGGAAGAGGGGCAACCGGGACAGAATCCGGCGCCCCGACCGGGACTAGAACCTGGTGTGCTGCTGCCGCAAGGCGGAGGATTAGCCTGTTGAGCCACGGCGCCGGCCACAAAAGAATTTTTAAAAGTGCCTTGGCTTCATACCCAGTTCCAGGGCCATTGGGAAATTGCCCAGCTTTCAGATGGTAGCAATGGATTGTCTTCTAAATTATGTATTTATTTTTAATAGTTCTTTTAAAATGTATTTACAAATTTATTTTTGTTTACCTTAGAGGCAGAGAGAGAGAGATTTAGAGCTCCTATCTGCTGATTCTGTTGAAAGCTGGGAATGTAGTCCAAGTCTCCCACGTGGGTGGCAGGAACCCACGTACTCGAACTGTCACCACGGGCTCCCAGGGTCCACACAAGCAGGAAGCTGGTGGATCGGATACTCAAACCCAGCATTCCGATGTGGCATACAAGCATACCAGCTAGTGTGTCAACCACTAGGCCAAATGTCTAGCCCATATTTTTAGTGAATCCTGTGGGAAATCTTGACTGTCTTGACCTCTGGCTGGTGCTAGATTCCCAGGATGCCCTGGTTGGAGACGGGGCTCCAGGGCTGAAAAGGTCCTGTCCGGAGGGCAACAGACACCACAGGCTAGAAGACTAGCTCCTTTCTGGGAAGGCCTTGGGCTGCAGCACAGAGTAGATGAGAATGGCTCCCTGACCATGGGGGCGTCCAGTTGAGAGAGGGTGTTCTCAGCACTGCAGTAATCACAGATGCTCCTCCAGCTCTCAAAGTCTAGGACGAGTCAGTGCAAATGCAGGGAGATACGTGTGATCAGTCGGGACTCCACGACACGAGCAGCCATGATGAGGCTTCCACTGTCAGAGGGTGGCTTTTTCCCAGTTCAAGTCCTGCCTCACTCTTGTCTCTGCCTCCTGGCTCACCTGCCGGGAGTGGCTTCCTCACTCACCATGACCAGCCTCTACAGATGCCAGTTTTAATGAATGACACCAAGGTGGGGGCCTCAATGTGTCCATGGCCCAGTTGACAGTGACAGTTGGGTTCTTGGACCCTCTAGCCAAGAACTGAGAAAGGCTCACACACAGCAAGGAAAGGCAGCAAAGGTTTATCATGACAACGTAAGGTACGTGCTTGAGAACAAGAGGAGCTGGCCACTGGCTGAGGAAGGGTCTGGGGCACCATTGTTGGGGCTGGGGTTTTAAAGATGCTCCCCTCTTGAGGGGTGAAGGGGTGTTGCCACAGAAACTCCCACCAGGAGGCTTGTCCTTTTTTGATGTGGCTTTCTAACTAAATTGTCCCTTTCTCAATCTCACTTGGGCCATTTGCCTTTGACCTTTGTTGTGTGGCTTCTGTGAAACATCTCTATGTAAACACAGGGGCTTCCCCACACCCTCAGTTTGGCTGTTGTTCAAACCCATAGGTGGTGGCTGTTGTTGACAGGCAGAGTTAGACAGTAAGACAGAAAGGTCTTCCGTTGGATCCCCCAAATGGCCGCTATGGCTGGCGCGCTGCACCAATCTGAAGCCAGGAGCCAGGTGCTTCCTCCTGGTCTCCCATGCGGGTGCAAGGCCCAAGCACTTGGGCCATCCTCCACTGCACTCCCGGGCCACAGAAGAGGAGCCGGCCCACCCATAGGTTCTAAGCAAGTGGTATTTTAACCAGTTTCTTAACCAGCTAATCATCAAACAAACCAGAAATTAAGGTTTTTAAGGTCTGGGAATTCTTTCCTGTCAGCTTCCCTAATGAACTCAGCTGTCTCCTGCCTTGGCTCTGTTGGTGTTTCACCCACATTTCTGCTCTCTGAGGTCCGCAGCTTCCCCAGTGGACCTGCCACACCACTTAGTTTGTTCTTTTGTTTATTTTGTGGTCTGTCTCTGTTTGCAGATATCTCACATCACTGGCCCCTCTACTATTTTGGGGTTTCCTCTATAGCTCCACTCCCACAGCTTCATTACTACACAAGGCCCCACACAAAGGCTGGAGCCCTGTAGCACCATTCTGCTGGCCTCCCAGGCTTTCCTTTGAAATATCGGTGGAAGCTTCCATGACCCCAAACTTTTGCATTCTACACGTCTGCGAAGTTGGTACCACATGGATAATGCCCGGAAGATCTGCCAGCAGCAGGAGCTTGGCCTGGAGCTCCTCCATGAAAGGACCCCACCTAGAAGATCTTTGAAATATGTCTGCACTTCTGTGCTTCTGAAGCAACAGTAATGGAAGGATATGCCTAGAGTATCTTTGTAATGTCTTGTGCAAGAAAAATTCAGATAGGAGACAGAGGGTAGTGGTAAGAAAGGTAGCACGTTCAACGAGGGGAAACACACCTGACAGACCAGGCGATGTCTCAGAAAAGCATTGAGTGCCCAGTCTGCATTGAAACTGGCCATGACAGAGCAGGTGGGCATCTCAGGAAAGGACCAAGAGCCCAGGCTGTATTCAGACTGGAGGTTGTTTTTTTTTAAAGATTTATTTTATTTATTTGAAAGATAGATTTACAAAGAGAGGTAGAGACAGAGAGAGAGGTCTTCCATCCTCTGCTTCACTCCCCAGATGGCCACAATGGCGGGAGCTGTGCTGATCCAAAGCCAGGAGCCAGGTGCTTCTGTGTCTCCCATGTGGGTGCAGGGACCCAAGGACTTGGGCCAACTTCTACTGCTTTCCCAAGCCATAGCAAAGAGCTGGATCGGAAGTGGAGCAGCTGGGCCTCAAACAGGTTTCCGTGTGGGATGCAGAAACTTCAGGCCAAGTGTTAACCCAGTGCGCCAAAGCGCCGGTTCCCAGACTGGAGTTTTTATGGAATGAGTATGGCTCTCCATTTCCCCTCCCTATCTCCCTCTTCTGAGAATTTGTGGGTGGGAGTTTTCTGGATGTGCTATTGCCAAAACTCCCCCTATGACTTTATCAGCATGGTTATTTGGCTTGCTAGTCCTGTTCATGCAGGGCAGGGGGGATTCCCTGAGCTGCCCCCATGGAAAGGGCTGGAACACATCTAACAGGGTGCTGGAACAGGAGCAACTACTTTAGGTGTAATGGCTGATCTGCTCATAGGGCTTGTTTTCTCATTCCATTGCACAATTCAGTTTCTGAAAATTTCCCATCTTCTTCCCATTCCCATTTCCTTTGGCCCTTTTTAAACACACAGGCTAGTGTCTGTCTAGCTACCTACCACCTTCAGGATCCCATTGTCTTGCTCATTAATACATGGCTCTCTTTTGCCTAAACAAATCTCTTTTAGCAAATAGTTCATGGCTTTTTTTCCTGACTCAAACATGCTGCTTTGTCTTCATTCCTTCTCTGGCAGAGTTGCAAATTTTCCAAATCTCTGTTCTGTTTCCTTTTGCTCCTGACTCTCACTGTAAAACTTATTCAAAACTGCCATTAACACCCCTGCTGCAGCCTGAACACTTTGCTGCTTTGAAATTTCTACCATCTTTAGGCTGGCATTGTGGGGGAGTGGGTTAAGCTGCCAGCATCCCGTATGGGACCGGTTCAAGTCCTGGCTGCTCCACTTCCAATCTAGCTCCCTGCTAATGCGCCTAGGAAAACAGCAGAAGATGGCCCAAGTGCTTGGGCTCCTGCACCCATGTGTGAGACCTGGATGAAGCTCTTGGCGCCTGGCCCACCCCGGGTCATTGCAGCCATTTGGGGTGTGAGTTAGTAGATAGAAGATTTCTCTCTTTCTTTTCTTTCTTTTTTTAATTTATTTGACAGGTAGAGTTACAGACAGTGAGAGAGACAGAGAGAAAGGTCTCCTTCTGTTGGTTCACTCCCCAAATGGCCACAACAGCTAGAACTGAGCAGATTTGAAGCCAAGAGCCAGGAGCTTCCTCCAGGTTTCCCATGCGGGCGCAGGGGCCCAAGGACTTGGGCCATCCTCCACTGCTATCCCAGGCCACAGCAGAGAGCTGGAATGGAAGAGGAGCAACCGGGACTAGAACTGGTGCCCATATGGAATGCCGGCGCCGCAGGCGGAGCATTAACCTAGTGCTCCATGGCACCAGCCCCAAGATTTCTCTCCTTCTGTCTCTCTCTTCTTCTTCCCTCCCTCCCTCCCTCGATCCCTCTCTCCCTCCCTCCCTCACTTTCTCTCTGTGTAACTCTCCCTTTTGAATAAATAAAAAATTAATCTTTTAAAAAAGAGAAACTTCTTCCACCAAACTACCCAGCCCACCACCTTTAAGTACAAGCCCCCACAAACTCTCAGGAAGAGATACAACGCAGCCAGGTTTTCTGCCGCCACGTAACATGGGTGGCCATCAGTTTAGTTCCCAACAGGATTCTCACCAGCATGGTCTTTATCATCCACATTTCCAACAGCTCTAGCCTGCTCCTCAAAATTCTTTCAAGCTTTCTCAGTAAACCAGTTCCAGAGGCTCCTGTACACCTTCACGTATAATTGAACAGTGACACTGCCACTTCTTGTACCCATTTTCTGTATTAGTCTGCTCTTCATTACCTTAACTAAAACATCTGAAAGGAGCTTCAACCTGAAAGGGGCTTCCTAGGATGGAAAATGTTTCCGTCATCTTACAGTTTGGAGGCTACAGTCAGGATCGGACAGCCCCATAACCCAGATCTGTGGAGGCGCTTCATGGCGGGTGTGAGGACTGATCAGACAGTGAGCCAGGAAGTCATGAGAACAGTGAGCAGAACCTGAATAATCAACACTATCTTGAGAATCCCCTCCAAGGACACGCCTCTAGTCACACACAGACCTCTCAGGAGACCTACCTCGCAAATGCCATAATTAGATTAGCTCTCCACCCCTTAATTCATCAACCATGAACATTAAGACACCAGAGTTTAAACAATCTGCATGAGTGTTGATGAGACGAGTCTTACTCAACCCATAATAACTTACATAGGCTCAGAAAGAAAGAAAAGCATTGCCAAAGATGCCAGCTCCCTGTACTATTTGGTCCCACTCACACCAAAAAGGACAACAAAGTGAGGGAGGCATTTGGTGCAGTGCCTTAAATCACTACTTGGGATACCCACATCCAAACTTAGAGAGCCTGGTTCTTTTTTTTTTTTTTTAAGCTTATTTGATAGGTAAAGTTATAGACAGTGAAGAGAGATAAAGGTCTTCCTTCCATTGGTTCACCCCCCAAATGGCCACCAGGGCCAGCGCGCTGCGCCAATCTGAAGCCAAGAGCCAAGTGCTTCCTCCTGGTCTCCCGTGCAGGTGCGGGGCCCAAGCACTTGGGCCATCCTCCACTGCCCTCCCGGGCCACAGCAGAAAGCTGGACTGGAAGAGGAGAAACCGGGACTAGAACCTGGTGCCCATATGGGATGCCAGTGCCGCAGGCGGAGGATTAATCAAGTGAGCCACAGCGCTGGCCCCAGAGTGCCTGGTTCTGATGTGAGCATGAGCATATTAATTTTTATTCCAGGTCCTTGTCTCACACAGAGATAAAAATCCTAAGCAGAGACATAGTAGCATACACAAGAAGGAACAGGATTTACTTAACAGGGAGAGAGAAAACATACATTTTACATATGAATGTGAGCTGCTGCACATGGAGAAATACCTGTGAGTAGGCCAGAGGATTGACCAATGGCAGGAGAGAGAGAAAACCTGAGTAACATCTCCAATTGTGATGTGTGGTAAAAGAGAGAGCTCTCCCCCATATTCAGTTCATTTTATGAGGTGAGGGTGGTGCCTTTATGTGCATGAAGCTGTTTGGGAAGTTTATGATACCTCCATAATCTTTGTGTGGCACTGAATGTCTGTATCCTCATGGTTTCTCCCATTTCTTGGTCCTGGATGAAACATATCTTGGCATCTTGGGAAGATGGGCATCTTTGGCAGATAAAGAGATAATATGTAGAGCTATGAGGATTCCAGCTCACTCAGACCTATCAAGCTGCTGGCCTCTCCATGAGTTCAAATCCCAGCTATTCCACTTCTGACCCAGCTTCCTGCTAATGTGCTTCCGAGGAAGGTAGCAGATGATAACTCAAGTACTTGGATCCCTGCCATCCACACTGAAGACCCAGATTCAGTTCATGGCTCCTGACCTCGGCCTGGCCCAGCCATAGCTATTGTGGGCATTTGGGAAATGATTCAGTAGGTGGAAGTTATTTAGTATAAAAAGGCAGGCAACTAGTCAGGTGGCTGGAATTCTTACTAGCCCTGCAATATAATGTTATCTCTATATATCATTCTAAAACACTCACCTTCCCAGGATGCATCAGTGCCTCATCTGGGACCAGGAAAGAGGAGATGCCATAATGACCACATGGATATTAAACTCCATGTGGGAGTGTCAAAAAATTTCAGATGGGGGCTGACCAGTGGCATAGCAGGTAAAGCCACTGCCTGTGGCACCAGTATCCCATATGGGTGCCAGTTCAAATCCCGGCTCTTCCACTTCCAATCCAGCTCCCTGCTAATGCACCTGGAAAAGCAGTGGAGGATGGCCCAGTACTCTGGCCTCTGCACCAGCATGGGAGACCCGTAAGAATCTCCTGGCTCCTGGCTTCGGATTAGCCCAGCTCCAGCCATGGCGGCCATTTGGGGAGCAAACCAGTGGATGGAAGCACTCTCTCTCTCTCTCTCTTTATCTTTATCTCTCTCTTTTTCTCTATGTCTCTTTCTCTGTAATTCTGCCTTTCAAATAAATAAATCTAAAAAAAAAAAATCCCAGATGTCTTCATGCATACTAAGACCCACCCCCACACCTCATAAAAGAGGCTGAGAATGAGGGAGAGCTTTCTTTAAAAAATATTTATCTATTTATTTGAGAGGCAGAGTTACAGAAAAAGAGACAGAGATATCTTCCACCCTCTGGTTCACTCCTCAATGGCTGCAACAGCAGGAATGGGTCAGGCCAAAGCCAGGAGCCAGGAGCTTGTTCCTGGTCTCCCACATGGGAGCAGGGGCCCAAGGACTTGGACCATCTTCCGCTGCTTTCCCAGTGCATTAGCAGGGTGCTGGATCAGAAGAGGAGCAGCTTCTGGGACTGCAGCCACATGGGAATCGAGTCAGCACCCATATGGTTGCAGGCAGTGGCTTAACCCACTGTACCATAATGCTGGTCCCACAGACAGCAGCTTAGCCTGCTGTGGCACTATGCCAGCCTCACCTTAAAACAGCCTTATTATCTGCAGTTGTAACCTGAGGGAGCAGGACTGAGGCAGGAAGCCTCTTCCCTCATGAGAAAATGGGAGGCAAATAATAACAGTAGCATGACAGCTCCAGGGGGGAGATAAAGAGACAAGTGGGAGATGGCTTCCCATTGTCTCCTAACTTGGATCAGAAGGCATTCTGCTAGGATTCAGGTAAGCTGCATGGTCTGTATGGACACAGGTTGGTCACCAGGGCCCTAGGGTGGAGCTGTTCTGCAGTGTTTGCCTTAATGGCTGTCAGCTTCATGGAGGGGGGAAAGATCCTTGTGTATTTGGTTTACCAATGGGTTGTTGCACTGCCCAGCACACAGTAGGTGCTCAAGCAGTATGGGTTAAGTAAGTGAATACATGGGCGTGAGATACTTGCTTGAGTGCACCAGGATATAGAGCATTTCAAACTCCCCCAAAAGTTCCCTGGTTGGTACCCCTCTATAATCTATTTCCTTTGCCCCAACAGGAAATCATGGTTGTTTAGTTGTCAGGATGGATGAGTACGTCATTGAAAAACTGGCTCTTTAGATCTAATGGATTTTTAAAATGATTTATTTATTTATTTGAAAGACAGAGAGAGTTTTTTTTTTTTTTTTTTTTTTTTTGACAGGCAGAGTGGACAGTGAGAGAGAGAGACAGAGAGAAAGGTCTTCCTTTGCCGTTGGTTCACCCTCCAATGGCTGCCGTGGACGGCGTACCGCGCTTATCCGATGGCAGGAGCCAGGTGCCAGGTGCTTTTTCCTGGTCTCCCATGGGGTGCAGGGCCCAAGCACCTGGGCCATCCTCCACTGCACTCCCGGGCCACAGCAGAGGGCTGGCCTGGAAGAGGAGCAACCGGGACAGAACCCGGCGCCCCGACCGGGACTAGAACCCGGTGTGCCGGCGCCGCAAGGCGGAGGATTAGCCTGTTGAGCCACAGCGCCGGCCGAGAGAATCTTATATCCACTGATTCATTTGCCAAACGGCCGCAAAAGCCGTGACTGGGCCAGGCCAAAACCAGAATCCCAGAGCTTCCTTCGGGTCTCCCACGTGGGTGCAGGGGTCCAACTACTTGGATTATCCTCTGCTGCTTTCCTAGATACATTAGCAAGGAGCTGGATCAGAAGTGGAGCAGCTGGGGCTCAAATCAGCACTCACGTAGGATGCTAGTGTTGCAGGCAGCAGCTTAATCCACTGTGCCATGATGCCATTTCCTGATTTCTTTCTTTCAAAAATGAATTTTAAAAAAACATTTATTTAATTTTATTTGAAAGGCAGAGAAACAGAAAAAAATGGAGGGAGAGAGAGAGAATCAGAGAGACAGGTCTCCCATTTGCTCATTCACTCTCGAATACCCACAACAGCCAGGGCTGGGACAGGCAAAAGCTGGGAGCCAGGAACTCAGTCCATGTTTCCCATGTGAGTAGGAGAAACCAACAATGTGAGCCATTATCATCCCAGGGTTCACATAAGTAGGAAGCTGGAATTGGGGGCAGACTTAAACTCGGACACTCTGAGATAGGATGCAGTTATTCAAAGTGGTTTCTTAATTGTTATATAGAAATGCACATTTCTTTTGCACATTGTTTTGTTCATAATTAGAATTATCCAACATTGCTGCACATTCAGTTTTATTGCTGGGTAGTATTTCATTGTATAAGTGTAGCAGTTAATTTTTCCATCCTCCTGGTGGATATGTGGGCTGTTTTTAGATTTTAGCCATTAAATAAATTCATTGTGAACATTTGTGTAAAACTTTAGTTTAGACATATTTTTCAAATTTAAGTTTTTGTGGCCGGCGCCGTGGCTCAACAGGCTAATCCTCCGCCTTGCGGCGCCGGCACACCGGGTTCTAGTCCCGGTCGGGGCGCCGGATTCTGTCCCGGTTGCCCCTCTTCCAGGCCAGCCCTCTGCTGTGGCCCAGGAGTGCAGTGGAGGATGGCCCAGGTGCTTGGGCCCTGCACCCCATGGGAGACCAGGATAAGCACCTAGCACCTGGCTCCTGCCATCGGACGAACGCGGTGCGCCGGCCGCAGCGCGCCGGCCGCAGTGGCCATTGGAGGGTGAACCAACGGCAAAGGAAGACCTTTCTCTCTGTCTCTCTCTCTCACTGTCCACTCTGCCTGTCAAAAAAAAAAAAAATTAAGTTTTTGATGTAATCCGATTTATTGACTTTTTTCATTTTTTAAAAAAATAGATTTATTAATTAATTTATTTGAAAGACAGTGGCAGAGAGAGAGAGAGATCTTTTACCCATTGTTTCACTGCCCAAATGGTTGCAACAGCCAGGTCTGGGCCAAGTCAAAGCCGGGAACAGGAAATCCATCCTGGTGTCCCACATGGGTGGCAGGAGCCCAAGAACCTGGGCCATCCTCTGCTGCCCTCCAAGGACGGCAGCAGGGAGCTGGATCAGAAGTGGAGCAACTGGGACTCAAACAGGGATGCTGGCATTGCACAGGGTGGTTCAACTTGTTGTGCCTCAATGCTGGCCCCTAGACATAGGTTTATATTATTCCCAGGTAAAAACTGAAGGAAAATTGTTGTGTACTATGGAAAGTACATGTCTGACTTCATGAGAAACTGACAACTATTTTCCCAACTTGTATTATCTTACATAAGCAGTTAACAGCAAGGTCTGAGTGTTCTAGTGTCTCCACATCCTTGTCAACACTTAAAACATGTTTAAAATGGTATTTGCTTATTTCTATTTCAGAGGCAGAGGGTAGAGAGCAGGGAGACCATCCATAGCAGTGAGAGAGACTTGGGATCTTGATGTTGTTGGAGGTGATGATGTTCAGTACTCTCACATGCTTAGTACTCTCACATGCTTAGTACTGTGTGCATCTCCCTGTGCTGAGCACTTTTCATGTTCTCTCTCAGAAGGAAGCTTGTAGTGTTATCCAAACGTGTTACTGGACTCTGAAGTGCAGCTAACTCTGAGTGGGAATCAGAGCCCCAGCAGGGCTCGTGAAAGCACAGAGATCCCATGCCAGAGCTTCTGTAATGGGGAAACTTGCGTTTCTAGCAGTTTCCCCAGTGAGGCTGATGCTACTGGTTCAGGGACCACTGAATCAGAGGGACGTCAGAGAGACACCACAAGGAAGGCATTCACGCTCTTTCACATCCTCGGAGAAGTCGTTCTGTAGGGCCTCACCAGGTTTGCGGCCAGGAGCCTGGGACACCAGTTACTAAGTGGACATCTGTAACGGAGGAGCAGCTCCTTTAAGAGGAAGATAAGCCAGGCAACCCCCGCTTTAAAAAGGGGGGGGGGGCTCCATTTCCCAGAGGTCCTCGAGGTGCCGCTTGGGCGTTGCCATGGAGATCAGAGCGCGCCTGCGTTAACCAGAAGACCCAGGGGGCCGGCTGCTGCCGCGCTCAGCCGGTGGGGCAGGGACCTCCAGTGCCGCCTTACTGCAGGTTTGTTCTGCTCTGGACCGGTCGTCCAGTACCGTCCTTGGGGACCGCTTCCCAGGCGCATCCTCGGTACCGCCGGGAAGGACGTGAGGGTGATGGCCCCGGCCTCCAGGACCTCATACACGCACTCACTTCCTGTCCCTGCAGCCCAGAGGCGGCGCCCAGGGTCCTGGACACACATACACGGTGGAGACTGAGGCTCCAAGCCCTGGACACACACACACACACGGTGGAGACTGAGGCTCCGAGCTCGACAGTCGGCCCGCGGTCACCTAGGCCAGTGGAGTGTGACCTCCGAGCTCCAAGGGTCCTCCTGGGTCTGATGGCGGCAGCAGCACCGACTGACCTGGCGCGGGTGAGTGAAAGGTGCCCGGTGGCCCTCACTGGTAGCTCCCTCGCCCCACACAATGTCCTGGAGCCCTTCCTGGGGAGGGAGCGTCCCCAGACTTCCCCTTCGCTCTCCTGCCTTGCCACTGGGAACCCTAGGGGTATCTTAGGCCCGTGGCCATGGACTATAAGGAAGGGTTCCCATTTCTGAAATCCATTGAAGTGTACAAAGCAGTTTCAGTCCTAGAAATCAGGATGTTTTAACTCTAGAAAGTGAGGCTGACAAGACCAGAGCCTCAGGTGACCACTGACGTCATAAGAGTGTCAACTGTTAAACCAACAGGAGTCACTGTGCACTTGCTCCCCATGTAGGAGGACCTCTGTCCTTAACAAGTTGTACTATGAGAATTAACAGTAAAACCAATCTTCAAACAGTACTTTATACTTTGTGTGGGTGTGCAAACTGTTGAAATCTTTACTCAGTATAGAGTTGGTCTTCTGTATATAATTAAAAGTGAATCTTAATGAAGAATGGGATGGGAGAGGGACTAGGAGTGGGGGTGGGAGGGTGGGTAAGGGGGAAAGAACCACTATATTCCTAAAGCTGTACATATGAAATTTATTAAAGCTTTCTTAAAAAAAAAAGAAAAAAAGAAAGAAATAAAGAAAGAAAGAAAGAAAGAAAGAAAGAAAGAAAGAAAGAAAGAAAGAAAGAAAGAAAAAGAAAGAAAGTGCAGCTGAGCTGTGAGTATTCAAAGAATGGCAGATATTCCTTATGTCTGGGGAAAAAGGGGGCAGGTTGGCTGGAGTTGCCCTGAGAGGCAGTCTGAAGAGCGCGGCCTGTCATCTGAGTGTATTGAGATCCGCCGATTTTTTTTTTTTTTTAGATTTTATTTATTTATTTGAGAAGTACAGACCGTGAGAGGGAGAGGAGACAGAGAGAGAGAGGTCTTCCTTCCACTAGTTCATTCCCCAAATGGCCACAACAGCCAGAGCTGGGCTGATCCAAACCCAGGAACCATGAGCTTCTTCCAGGTCTTCCATAAAGGAAGTAACAGCCTAAAGGGAAGGTAAGTGGAAAAGAGGGGTCCAGAGCTGACATTGTGGTGTAGTGGGTGAAGCCGCCACCTGCAACACCAGCATCCCATATGGGCACCAGTTCAAGTCCCAGCTGCTCTACTTCCAACCCGTCTCCCTGCTAATGCTCCTGGGAAAGCAGTAGCAGATGGCCTGAGTACTTGGGCCCTGTACCCATGTGGGATACCCAGAAGGAAATTCTTGATGTGGCCACGTTGTGGGGGAAGTGAGCCAGCAGATGGAAGATTTCTGTCTTTCCCTCTCTGTAACTCTGCCTTTCAAATGGATGGATAAACCTTTAAAAAAAAAAAAAAAAAAAAGGAGGGAGGGAGGGAGGGAGGAAAGAAGAAATAGAAGGAAGGCCAGAAGGTGATTAAGGTCCCCAAGGAGGCGGCTGGGACAAATTGAGGTGGAGGTAGGATGACAGTGGGGCTGGGACTTGTTTATTGACCCCTCTAGAAAGAGGTCCAGTCACAAGCAGCAAACCACTGCTCAGCTGCTTCAGGAAAACCGCGCTCTCACCTCTGTGACACCAAGTGAGGATGAGGAGAATGGCCCAGGTGGCGATGCTGGCCCCAGTTTCCTCATATGATGACTGAGGGGCTTTTTGCTGTGGCTCAACAGCTTTCAAGGCACATCTTTGATGAGATAGTGTGTGGGCATTTTGCCAAACTTAATGACCTTGCTGCCACCATTTTTGTCACCACCAGCTGGTTTTGTGATACTAGCAAGAACTTTCTCCTTCTTTTCAATCCTGAACTTGGGAGCCATGTGCTTCCTCTTATACAGGGCTTCCCTGGGATCCATGGCTGACCGGGAGTATCTGCCAGTCCCTCTCACCAGGACAGGTTTCGGTGCAGTGGGGCTTCCCCTTCTTTGTCTTTTTATCCTTGAGTTTCTTCTTTTTAGCTCTGCATTATCCACCTTCTTGGCTGGAGATTTCTTCTTAGTGTCTGGCTTTGGAGCTGGAGCTTTTTCACCCTCCATCTTACAAGATCTGTATGGACTTTTAAAGCAAATACGTATCAGTTATATCTTTGTTGGTGTACTTTGGTTTTACTTTTGGTTGATTTGGTGTAGAACCATGACAAGAATGTAACATCCCATTCTACCTTGCCGGTTATGGTAGTTCTTTTTTCCTCGGACTGGGGCCGAAGTCCACAAGGGGTCACTTTCTGAAATCAAGCCGAGTCAAATGTTAATATATAAAAGCTACACCTATTCATTTGTAGTTGTAATCAATTATAAAAGATGTATAAATCCAAAATTTAAAATAAAAATGCAACATCTGACATATTTATTAGGTAATCATACATATTGTTAAAACAAAAAGAGTTACCTGCATTGAATATTGACCCCTCTATAAGATCACAGATTTTTCTTGGCTATTTATGTGGGGCCTGGGGTTTTAGTTAGATTGGCACAGTACATCAGTGCAGACAGGGTCCACTAGGAGAGTTATAAGCTTCCAGGCTTGGGGCAGGGAGTGACAGAGATTGGCTTTTAACATGCATTAAGAGGTATACTGTGGGGGCCGGTGCTGTGGTGTAGCAGGTAAAGCCACCACCTGTCCCATATGGGCGCTGGTTTGAGTCCCAGCTGCTTCACTTCCAATCCAGCTCTCTGCGATGGCCAGGGAGAGCAGTGGAGGATGGCCCAGGTGCTTGTGCCCCTGCACCCACGTGGGAGAGCTCCTGGCTTTGGATCGGTGCAACTCCAGCCACTACAGCTTTCTAGGGGGAATGAACCAGTGGATGGAAGACCCCCCCCCCCCCCTCTGCCTCTCTGTAACTCTGCCTTTCACATAAATAAATAACTTTCTTTTTTTAAGAGGTATACTGTGGCTGAGAAGCCTGCAGGTCCTAGAGATCTGTGTGTGGCTCTGGAAAACAGGGTTGAATGTATGAACAGGACCAAGTGGAAATCCATGAAGAAGGGGCTGAGTGCTGCCTCTCCTGACAGTTGGGACTTTCAGAGGTGTAGTACAGGAGCAGCCAGGCTCTGGATGCTGTTTGCAGAGGTGTGTGGAAAGGCAGGGAAGTGCTGGTTCTGTGGGGTCTGGAGATAGAAGGTTCAAGGAGTGATCTGCATATCAGAAAAAGTGTGAACCAGTGGGTAAGGACCTAAATAAAGAAGATGAGCACCAACTTCGTGTTTCTGGAGACAGAATTGGGGGACCCAGAACTTAGGTATCATCTATCTGTCCACCTGCCTGTTTTTGAGGGGCAGGTCAGTGGGACATTTTCCATTTTTTCTGCCATCTGTTGGTCTGGTTGACTTAGCTGTCACCATCACGGCAGGGCCAGGTGACTTTTGAGGACATGGCTGTGTACTTCTCCTGGGAGGACTGGGGGCTCTGGATGAGGCTCAGAAGCACCTGTACCGTGATGTGATGCTGGAGAACTTTGCACTTGCGGCCTCTCTGGGTAAGGACCTAATACCCACCCCAGCATCCTTTCCTGTTTTTCCCAAGAGCAGCTGTTTTCCCACAGCTGGAGCATGGGAGCTGTGGACTGACTGCTTTGTGTGTGGAACATGACCTCCTCTTCTCCCTGAGAAGTCCTGACGCTGTCTGCACTGCAGGGAAGCACCCAGCGTCAGCTGCCCGAGTCTGTCCATGTCAATGGCACCTCTGTTCTACAGGGTGTCCTCCCTCCCCCACTTTTTCTTTTAATCAAACATTTCCAGGCGCCTGGCTGTGCCGGGGACCATGGGCACCAATATGGTCACTGCTTGTGGGGACCACTGTGCTGTTCTTGTGAGGTGCTCCTCAAAGGTTTATTTCTAACAGTGAGTTTTCTTCCCAGTTGCAAAAATGAGATGAATTCTCTTTGGCCGGTCATCACGTGGGTTGCCTTGCATTAGGGCCAGCCAATTACCTGTTCTACTTTTTTCTGTTTTTTTTTTGTCAGAGTTAGACAGTGAGAGAGAGAAAGGTCTTCCTTTTTCTGTTGGTTCACCCCCCCAAACGGCTGCTACGGCCGATGTGTTGCGGCCGGTGTGCTGCGCTGATCTGAAGCCAGGAGCCAGGTCTTTCCTCCTGGTCTCCCATGCAGGTGCAGGGCCCAAGGACCTGGGCCATCCTCCACTGCACTGCCGGGCCACAGCAGAGTGCTGGACTAGAAGAGGAGCAACTGGGACAGAATCCAGCGCCCCGACCAGGACTAGAACCCAGGGTGCTGGCGCCACAGGCAGAGGATTAGCCTATTGAGCCGCGGCGCCAGTCATGTTCTACTTTTTTCTTAGGTCTTGTATCTTCCAAATCCTTTGTGGTTGCCTACCTGGAACAGAGTAAAGTGCCGTGGGTACCAGACAGGGTAAATCTGTGTCCAGTCACAAGAGAGGCCAAATGGGAGCCTAGACCTGGTGAGTGGAGCTGGTGGCATGGGTTATATCAGGGTTAAAGTTCCATTATGTGAGAAATGTGTTCTGTATCCACCAAGAGCCCATTTCACTTTCTTGCCATTTCTGCTTTGACTTTTTGCCCCGTGGATGGTGAATGATCCTACTGCCCTGACCTCCATGTCTTCTCTGGTCCCCTCCACTATTCCTTTGTAGGCGTGCCTGCATTAACCTACAATGGCATTAGCCTACACTTACTATGGATTGTGCACTTATCTTTATGTAGATTCTGAGAACCAGATGCCCAGTTGCAGCTGGACTTTCCTGGGTTTGTGCACACCCCAAGATTTCCTCTTGCTATCAGAGGTCTTCTTGAGCTGCCTGTATCAGGTCTTGCTGAAAGCTGAGGTGTGAGCTGGAGTCCCTGCCTCTTCTCCCTGCCTGAACCCTACCCCGTGTTCTCCCATCTGGTGAGTGCCCTCCTTCTGTGGCCTACGCAGGCCCAGTCCTGCACTGCTAGCTCTTGCTTACCCTGCCTTCATTCCTGCATATGTCAGGCAGAGGCTGGCCCCTTCCAATAAAGTCCATGTGTACTTTTTCACCAGCACTTCTGTGCTTTCAGGTTGCTGGCCTGGAGCAGACGAAGCTTCTCCCGAGCAGAGTATTTCTGTAGAAGGAGTGTTCCAGTTTGCGGCACCCAAGGCAGGTCCTTCTATGCAGTATGCCAATATCTGTGACATGTGTGGCCTAATCTTGAAAGATACTTTGGGCATGGCTGAGCACCAGGTACCATACCCTGCACACAAACCCTACATGTGTGAGTCATGTGTGAGAGGCTTCAGCAGCCCCAGAAAAAACACAGTGGCAAGAAGCCCTTCAAGGGCCAAGGTGGTGAGAAGAGCGTCCTGGATAGCCACAGCCAGACCACCACCAGAGAGGGGAAGCTACACGGAAGCACTGCACATAGGGCAGCCTTCCCACCCAGCTGCAGTCTTGAGCAGGTCACACAGAAGCCTTTCAAGTGCAGTAGTGTGGGAGGGCCTTCCTGAAGGCCTTTGCTCTCCTTGACCACTTGATAACTCACTCTGAAGAGAGACGCTTCAGATGCCCCACAGGTGGAAATGCCACCAAGGAGAACTCAATCCATGTTAATCACCAAAAATTACATACTGGGGAAGCATCTCATGTGTGTAAGGAATGTGGGAAGGCCTTTAGCCACCTGTTTAAACTGAGGTTGCATCAGAAAATTCACGCTGGGAAAATAAATCATAGTTGCTGTGAATGCGGGAAAGGCTTTACCTGCAAACACTCACTAGTTCAGCACCAGAGAGTCCACACTGGAGAAAGGCCTTATAAGTGTGTCAGTGCGGCAAAGCCTTCACTTGCAGTTTCCACGTTGTTCGGCACCAGAAAGTTTACAACACAGAAAGGCCATTTGAATGCAGACAGTGCTGCTGAGTCTTTAGCTGTATTTCCAACTTCACTGAGCACCAGAAAATACACAATGGAGAAAGACCGTATGAATGCAGGGAATGTGGGAAGGCCTTCATTAACAGCTCTCATCTTGTTCAACACCAGAAAGTTCATAACACAGACAGGCCTTTTGAGTGCAGAGAATGTGGGAAAGCCTTTCGGCAAACATCCAAACTTGTTCTGCACCAAAGGAGCCATACTGGGGAAAGACCTTATAAGTGCAACAACTGTGGAAAGGCCTTCAGTTGCCTCTAACCTTGTTCCACACCAGCGAATTCATACTGGCGAAAAGCCTTACAAATGCTCAGCGTGTGGGAAAGCCTTCAAAGCTCTGCCCTCATTCAGCACCAGAAAGTTCCTACTTGAGAAAGACCTTACGAGTGCAGTGAATGTGGGAAAGCCTTCAGCTGTAGTTCTAGCCTTGTTAAGCACCGGAGGTTCACACTTTCTAGAAAGAGGCCTTATGAGTCAGCCAGTGTGAGAAATCCTTCAGTGAAAGCTCCATCCTCAATCAGCACCAGAGCGTTCACACTGGAGAAAAGCCTTATGAGTGCAGCAAATGTGGAAAAGCTTTCTGCTACAGCTCTAACCCATCTCAGCACCAGAAAAGTCATGCTGGACTAGGGCCCCCTAAGTACAGGAGGTAGGAGAATGCCTGCAGCCAAAGCCAGTCTTATCCAGCACCAGAAAGGCCTTAGGAGTATGGTCAGTGTGGGAAAGGATTTAGCTGGAGCTTCTCCTTATTAACCATAAAAGAACTCACTCGTGAGAACACTTCTGTGGAAGGAATCGTTGTGAAGCAGCAGCCAAAAATGGAATCTGTGTACCACAGCACCCCTGGGGAGACTACCTGTGAGTGTCAGATATATGGGAAGCTTTCAGGACGTCACATTTTTCATCCTGTCTAGTGCGTTTGTCAGATTATATCACTGCCAGCTACAATCTCACTTCTACCAGCTGGCAGGCCTCCAGTGTACTTGTCATACTCAGGGAAGTCAGACCTCTGTACTCTCTCATGTGGCAGAAAGAATATGAGTGATGGGCACCTTTTGGGGTCATCTCATTTCCACCTTTCCCCTTTTTCCAGTGCTTTGGCATTGCCCTAACCTAGTTTTCACTGAGGCTGCGGACTTCCAGGAATTTCCCTTTTTCTTGGTCCTTGTTGAGCTTGACACCTGCAGTGCACTTGTTTAGCCTTAATATCACCCAGCTTTGGAACTGCCTGCCTCTAGTAAAGGCCTCACTGGGGCCTGGCACTGTGGCACACCAGGTTAAGCACAGCTTGCCACACTGGCATCCCATATTGGAGCAATGGTTCGAGGACTGGTTGCTCTGCTTCTGATCTAACTTCCTGCTAATGTGCCTGGGAAAGCAGCAGATGATGGCTCAAGTGTTTGAGCCCCTGTCACCCAAATGGGAGACCTAAATTTGTCACATGTGATAGTGAGCATGGTCACAGGAGACTCAGCTCTGCAGAACCTGAGAGGTCTTCCACAACCATGTTCTTTAGAACAAATGCAGGTGCCTCTTTAGAGTGGGCAGCATGCTGGGCACTGGCAGTGCAAATAATTTGAAGATTCGGTACCCTGCAACACCTCTGGGGTTTTCATTTCAGGACCATCCTGTGTGGGCAGGAACTCCAGGACTGAGAGAAGGGGAATCCTCTAGTCCCGGAACGTGGCCATTACCTTCATCTGCTGGTTTTACTGCCCCTGAGGAAGAGCTGTCCCAGGGCACAAAAGACAGAGATGGTGGGATAAACATATGCTTGCCCCATTTTCTTGGTTCCCAAGGGATAGAAGTACATTTTTATGTGGAGGCTTTTGATTTTATAAATGTTGGAAACCATTCCTGAAAACTTCTATATAAAGTCGTTTAATAAGAACCCATGTACATAGATCTACACATGTGCTCCTGGGCCTGATAGTTCTATCAGGAAGCAAATCAGTGATCTCCAGACATGCTACCCAATTTGGCTGAAAATGTCTACAGTGGCATGTAGCAGCATTAATGGTGCTGTTGCCACTTCATCCGGAACGACTCTCCCCCAGGATCTTGGAGTAGAGAGAGACGCTAACCACCTTAAGACCAGCATCCAGGAAGGCCTGTGCTCAGCAACCATGTGGCAGGTCTGCATGAGTTCTTCCCGGAGTTCTGAGGTAGGAAGACAGCACCTAATCTCAGGCCATCCTTTTCCTTTCTATTGTCTTCCACCTACATGGTAGGGCTGCTTGGGATGAGAAGTTCAGTTGAGCCGTGTGGACTTCAAGGTAGGGCAGGTATTTGTTGCCAGAGCTCAGTTCTTTGAATCCTGAATGATCAGTTATAGGTAGGCCATGTAAAAGGATGCTGTCCCCATCGGTAAAGAATACCTGACTAGTCTTTTTTTTATTTTTTATTTTTTTGACAGGCAGAGTGGATAGTGAGAGAGAGAGAGAGACAGAGAGAAAGGTCTTCCTTTTGCCGTTGGTTCACCCTCCAATGGCCGCCGTGGCCGGCGTGCGGCGGCCAGCACATCGCACTGATCCAAAGCCAGGAGCCAGGTGCTTCTCCTGGTCTCCCATGGGGTTACAGGGCCCAAGCACTTGGGCCATCCTCCACTGCACTCCCGGGCCACAGCAGAGAGCTGGCCTGGAAGAGGGGCAACCGGAACAGAATCCGGTGCCCCGACTGGGACTAGAACCTGGTGTGCCGGCGCCGCAAGGCGGAGGATTAGCCAATAGTTGAGCTGCGGCGCCGCAAGGCAGAGGATTAGTCTATTGAGCCGGCCATCATCTTGAATCTCAAAAGACCTTCCTATGAACCACCACATAGCAAAGCACTGTAGAGTGACTGCTGAAGACACCCCTTTTGATATCACTTGAACCCCAGATCTTTGTAGTGCCTAAAGCCAGATGCCAAACAGACTGACTGGTTTCCATGCACCAACAAATAATGCCTTTTTGCTGAAACTCCTCAGAGTGAGGTATATGACACCTGGGAGAGTTCTCCCTTTGCAGCTGTGCCCACATCAGCCATCCCTTTTAGCTACTGGAGAAGCAGTACCAGAGTTGAGCTGCTTAGAGCCCAGCCCAGTATTTTCTACCAGTTCCTTGGAAAGGGTCAGAAGTGATCCTGGATCTGGAAGACAGCAGCAGCGGCGGCTGCAGTGGGCTTAGATGCTGTCGAAGCTCCTTTCTTCTCAGTTGTCTTTCATGCATCCAAAATTTAGCCTCAGCCCATCTGACCCCTTATATCCCTGGTCTCCCTCACAGCAACTAACTTGATTTGTGGATTCCCATCCTACTTGGAAGAAAATGTAAACTTCCCCCAGCTTGCAAGGCTAGCATGATCTGGTCCCTCAAACGTACCTGCTCATTACTGCCTAGGGCATCTACAATGCAGTTTTTTCTGGGTGAAAAACTCTGTAGTCACCTACTCAGAGAAGTCTTTCTGACTACTAATATGAATTGGCTTCCACTGCTCTCTGTAACCTCTCTGTTTTGTTTCTCTCAGTGCTCTATCAAAAATGACATCAGGAATTACCCTGCAATTTTCTCTGCTTATACACTATATCTCTGTACTCCCCATTAGGAGATAACTCTAGGTGAAGGCCATGTGTGCTGTATCACCTCATGCCTTTGTTTACCATAGGACTCAGCAAAGGGCCTGGCAAACAGTGAGCGCCTTCCCTGTGGGGAATCCTCCTTCACATCAGCTCATACTCCACAATGTATCCTTTACACTTAAGGAACTTGAGTCTGCTTACACTTATTTAACCCATGCCATTTGAGCAACTATTGTGTGTTAGAGACTACTCTACTATAATAGTAAACAAAATACACAAAGACTCTCCTGTAGAGTTGACATTCTATTGAATAGTCAAGTATTCATTATGGGAGGGGGAAGAAATCACACAAATTATAAAACTGCTCTCAGGCAAGATGGAGTAACAGGGACCAGATCTACCCTTTCACCTGAAACAATAAAACAACCAGAAAAACAAGAAACAGTGCTTTTCAAACACTGCAACAGACTACATAGACCAGAGAACCCTGAGAGGGAAATAAAAGATGAGCACTATGATTGCCTATAGTTATCTCCTGGAGAGTTTCTAGGCCATAGCACAGGGATAGGAACCCATGTAGGACCTAGAGATGTCCTTCAGTTCAGGAGACCAAGTTGGCAATCCAGGGGGTCCAAGGAAGCCAGAGTTCACAGGACTCTGGAGAGTCTCCTCTCTCAGAGGAGAGAGCTGCATAGAAAGCTCTAGAAATCAGCACAATCCACTTTGAATCTCCATCTGAGGACTGATAAACAAATGCATATAAGGAAACTGAGGCCAGGGAAAGAACTGCCCACAAGGAGCAGAAGGAACAATCCTCAGAGCATGGTGTTAGATATTTTCATTTTCCCATTAGCCAGGGAAGAAAAGCTCATAATTCACAGTGTAGAGTATTCTGATGAGTACTGTCTTAGTAATGGAGACTATCAGCCTTAGGTTATAGATTGCTCTGCTCCGAACTCCAGAGCTTGAAAAGAAACCTAAAAATTACCTAACGGTAATAAACATCAGAAGCCAACATTTAAAACTAATTTAGCAGGGGTCGGCCCTGTGGCACAGTGGGTTAAGTTGCTGCCTGCAATGTTGACATCCCATATGGGCACCGGTTCATGTGTTCCACTCCTAGTCTAGCTCCCTGCTAATGTGCCTGGGAAGGCAGCAGAAAATGGCCCAAGTACTTGGGCCCCTGCACCCATGTGGGAGACCCAGATGAAACTCCTGGTTCCTGGCTTTGGTCTGACCCAGCCTTGGCCATTGTGGCCATTTGGGGATTGAACCAGCAGATACCTTTCAAATAAAAATTTAAAATCTTTTTTTTTTTTTTAAGATTTATTTATTTATTTGAAAGTCAGAGTTACACAGAGAGAAGAGGAACAGAGAGAGAGAGAGAGGTCTCCCATCCGATGGTTCATTCGCCAATTGGTTGCAATGGCTGGAGCTGCGCCAATCCAAAGCCAGTAGCCAGGAGCTTCTTCCATGTCACCCACGCAGGTGCAGGGGCCCAAGGGCGTGGGCCATCTTCTATTGCTTCCAGGCCATAGCAGAGAGCTGGATCGGAAGTGGAGTAGCTGGGACTCGAACTGGTGCCCATATGAGATGCCAGCACTGCAGGTGGCAGCTTTACCCACTATGCCACAGCACTGGCCCCAAATTTTAAAATTTTAAAAAGAATAAAGATGTGTCTCATATCAGAGTTCGTTTTATTCCCGACCTGGGCTTCTGACTCCAGCTTTCTGCTGATACAGACCCTGGCAAGCAGTAGCAATAATGCAGGTAATTGGGTTTCTATCACTTACGTCTACGTTTCCAGCTCCTGGATTTGGCCTCTGCCCAGCCTTAGCTATTGCAGGCATCTGGGGAGTGAACAGTGGGTAGGAATGAATGTTCTATCTTTCTGCCTCTCAAATAAATAAATACACTTTGTTCACAGATGACATGATCATTTATGAAGAAAATCTGAATCAAAAGAAAACCTTGTGAAATTAATAAGCAATTATTACAAGGTCAATATCCAAAGTAAATTACTTTCCAGTGCACTAATATTGTACCAAAGTACACTGTACCAAATAAATGCAATTTGAAATTAAAAGCACAATACTATTTATATTAGCACCCCAAAAATCAAACAAGTATACATTTAACAAACTATGCTCAAGATCTACATGAGGAAACCTAAAAAAGATTGAAAAACTAAATATTGAGATATTTTATATTTATGGATAGAAAGATTCAATAATGGGACCAGTGTTGTGGTATAGTGGGTAAAGCTGCCACTTGCAATGCTGGCATCCGCCTGGGCACTTGTTTGAGTCCTGGCTGCTGCACTTCTCATCCAGCTCCCTTCTAATGCACCTGGGGAAATAGTGAAAGATGGCCCCAGTGCTTGGGCCCTTGCACCCATGTTGGGGACATGAAGGGAGCTCCTGACTCCTAGCTTCGGTCTGGCCCAGCCTGTTGCAGCCACCTGGGGAGTGGAACAGCAGATGGAAGACCTCTCTGTCTCTGTTTCTCTCTCTCTCTGTAACTCTTACAATTAAAAAAAAAAAAAGTTTTTGGGCCGGCGCCATGGCTTACTTGGTTAATCCTCCACCTACAGTGCTGGCATCCCACATGGGTGCCGGGTTCTAGTCCCAGTTGTTCCTCTTCCAGTCCAGCTTTCTGCTGTGGCCCAGGAGGACAGTGGAGGATGGCCCAAGTGTTTGGGCCCCTGCACCCGCATGGGGGACTAAGAGGAAGCACCTGACTCCTGGCTTTGGAACAGCGTAGCTCCAGCCGCAGTGGCCATTTGGGGGGTAAACCAATGAAAGGAAGACCTTTCTCTCTCTCTCTCACTGTCTAACTATCTGTCAAAAAAATTTTTTTAAAGACTCAATATTGTTAATATGTCAATTTTTCCCAACTTGATCTATAGATTCAATGTAATCCTAATCAAAATCACAGCAAATTGTTCTGTGGATATCAACAAATTGATCTAAACTTTATATGGAGAGGCAGGTGTTTTACTTAGTGGTTAAAAACAAATCTTGGGATGCCTGTATCCCATGTTAGAGTGTCTAGATTTGAGCCATGGCTCAACTTCAGATTCCAGCTTCCTGAGGGGGAACAGGTGACTGCTCAAGTAGTTGAGTCCCTACCATCAACATGTGATACCTTGAGTTCCCATCTCCTCTCTATGAATGGTCCTAGTATAAGCTATCATAGGCATTTGGGGAGTATACATTAGTGAATGAGAGCTCTCTGCCTCTTAAATAAATGAAAATTAAAAAAAAAAAAAGTTTTTATGAAGAGACAAAAGACCCAGAATAAACAACATAATATTGAGGAAGAACAAAGTTGAAAGACTGCCAAACAACTCAACCTCAAGACTACTTGTTTTTTTTTTTTTAAGTTTATTTATTTATTTGACAGGTAGAGTTACAGCAGAGAGAGAGAGAGACAGAGACAGAGAGAGAGACAGAGAGAAAGGTCTTTCTTCCGTTGGTTCACTCCCCAAATGGCTGCTATGGCTGGCACGCTGCGCCAATCCGAAGCCAGGAGCCAGGTGCTTCCACTTGGTTTCCCATGAGGGTGCAGGACCCAAACACTTGGGCCATCCTCCACTGCCTTCCCAGGCCACAGCAGAGAGCTGGACTGATAGAGGAGCAACCAGGACTAGAACCCAGTGCCCATGTGGGATGCCGGCGCCTCAGGTGGAGGATTAACCCAGTGAGCCACGGTGCCAGCCCTAAGACTACTTGTTAAGCAACAATAACAAACAGTGTGCTACTGGCAAAAGAACAGGCAGATCAATGGAACAGAAATAGACTCCCATAAATATACAGCCAACTGATCTTTGACAAAGGAACAAAAGAAATACAGTAGTACAAATACAGATTTTTTTTTTTCAGGAAAATACTAAGTGTCAGAATTTGCCCATGACCATAGTTTTTCTAGCTCACCCTAAAAAAAAAAATCTCAAAATCAGGGTTGGGTTGAGCGCCCCCTTGACTGACATCATAGAGGCTGCCTCCTTGGTCTACTTTATTAGAGACCAGGAGAACGAGGAGCAAGCTAGCAGCAGGAGTGCTATAAAAATAGGCAACAGGCCAGTCAATGGCTGTTCTGCATGGTGATCTGCCGTCAAGGAGACCCAGCAAGGCCAGTGCTCCCCAAACAGCACCTGTTCCTGACATAAGGAGCCAGGGCATCGGGCAAGCAGCTGTCATGACAGCAGCTACCTTCTGTCAGCTCTGCCAAGAGCAAGGCCACTGGACACGGAACTGCCCTGGGTGTCGAAGGACTCCTGGTTCAGAACCGCAGACATTATGGCCCCAAGCTAAAAAGCCTTTGGCTCTGCCCAGCTTCCAGCTCCAGCCACTGCTATGGAGGGGATGGCCTAGGGTCCGTAAAACATAAGTTGCCTATTTCTATCAGCCTCCTATTCAGCTCTCCTCCTAGTCCAGCCATGTAATGCAAGTCAACAGGGTGCCTCCCTTAAAGGAGATTTGCATCTCTTACAATTCTCTTCCAGCACCCCATGGATAGGTCTGGGCCTCATCTACCCAGCCAGGCCTTAAAGGTCTATCCAAATAGTCTATGACTAAAGCCCCTGCGCTAGGACTGCCAAACCCAGAGAGACCCTCCCAGCTGTACATCACTGGGAGGCAGGGAGTCACCTTGGGAGGGTTAACTCAGGATCTGGGACCTGCTAAGCAACCTGTGGGCTACTTTTCTAAAACCTTAGACATGGTTGCACAAGGATGGCCTCACTACCTAAGGATAATGGCAGCAGCTGCCTTGCTGACAGAGGAGGTATCTAAAATAACATTAGGGCAAAATATCGCCCTTTATACCTCACATCAAATATTAGAGCAAAAGGGCTCTCACTGGCTCACAGATAGTGGGATACTAATGTATCAGGTCCTCCTTCTAGAAAACCCTCAGGTAAAAATAAGGCATTACTCTACTCTAAACCCAGCTACTTTAATGCCAGTCCCAGGGGAAAGTGGTCCCCTCCACTCCTGTACTGAGACTACAGACTTGATCTATGCCAGCAGAAGGGACCTAAAAGACAGCCCCCTAAATAACAGCAAATGTAAATGGTTACAGATGGAAACAGTTTTGTCAGATGGGACCCCCTTCTCAGGGTATGCAACAGTTAGGCATGGCATATTATTAAAGCGTGCTCTGCCCCAGGAACTTTTGCTCAGTAGCACAACTGATTGCCTTAACCAGAGCTCTTGATCATTCAAGGGATTTGTAAGGCACCTTCACTTTGCATGGAGACCTCAGTCTTCCGGTAATAGCCAACCAGGCTCTATAAAAAACATCACAAGTATAAAAAATGTATACTTGGTAAAAGTGTTCTTAATAAAAAAAAAAAGTTATAAAAAAAAATTAAACATGCTAATTACTGCTCCGAAAGGTATCTGTGCCATGTTCCAGGAAAAATATTGTCTCTGGGTCAATCAGACTGGACAGGTACAAACCCAAATTCGTACTTTTCCTGGACAAAGCCAAATTGCTCCAGAACCAGGCCAAGCAGGGCCGGGATTGCTGGCCTGACATCTGGTCATGGAAATCCTGGCTATTTCCTCTCCTTGGCCCAATAACTTCTGTAATCTTGCTGCTTCTCTTTGGACCTTATGTTTTTAATGCCCTTGTTTGTTTTATCTCTAACAGAATAAAAGCTGTCAACCCCAAATGGTCGTCAGACAAGGCTTCCAGCCCATTCCACTGGACGACCTGATCAGCCCTCTGGACCGAGCAGGACAGTCTTTCCAAGGCCACTGTCACACACCATAAGACAAATAGCAAGAGAAAATACCCAAATCCCCCTCGACGCCCATGTGCCAGCTTCGAAGAAGTTACAGAAAACAGAACTCCATCCATAATCCCAAAGAAGAATTTTGGGTATTACCTCTTGAGGGGAAAATGTTAGGTAGGCAGTCAGTTATAAGCTTATGTGTGTGTAATATAAAGACATCCAGCTCATTCGTAAACGGCTGTCCGTCATTCAGGCCCTAGTGTTAACCCAACAATACCAGGCTCTCAAGACTATTAAAATACCCTAAATTTTAAGATTAAAATTAGTTCAAAAGGAAAAGGGGGGAATGAAAGACCCGAGAAATTCCCCCCCCCAGGTTAGCCACTCCCCAGTTCTGGTTTCCCCAGGAAAAAAACTGGTTGTAACTCCCGCCCAGGCGCCCGCCTGGGATAGCCACGCCCCCCCATCTAAAGGATCTCATGAGTACTCTTGGTAACCTCCAAACTGGCCAATCAAACCAAAGCGCGCGAAATATGCTAATCTTGTGGTTCCTCTCTTTAAAAACTGCTGTAGACTGCCGCTCGGGGCCTCTCTCTTTGCCATTACTGAGGGGGGGAAGCCCATTTGCGCAAATGTTTAATAAAAATCCTCATGCTCTTGCAAAAAAAAAAAAAAAATTAATTAACTCTTATTTTTAAGAAAGTAGGTATTTGGGACAGGCACTGTGGCATATTGGGGAAAGCCACTGTCTGCAGTTCTGGCATCCCATATTTGAGCTGGTTTGAGTCCCTGCTGTTCCACTTCTGATCCAGCTCTCTGCTAATGGTCTGGGAAAGCAGTGGAAGATGACCCAATTTTCAGAGACAAAAGAAAACTTATGCAGCCGGTGCTGCAGCTCAATAGGCTAATCCTCCGCCTAGCGGCCCTGGCACACCAGGTTCTAGTCCCGGTTGGGGCGCCAGATTCTGTCCCGGTTGCCCCTCTTCTAGGCCAGCTCTCTGCTGTGGCCGGGGAGTGCAGTGGAGGATGGCCCAAGTGCTTGGGCCCTGCACCCCATGGGAGACCAGGAGAAGCACCTGGCTCCTGCCTTTGGATCAGCACGGTGCGCCGGCCGCAGCGTGCCAGCCATTGGAGGGCAAATCAACGGCAAAGGAAGACCTTTCTCTCTGTCTCTCTCTCTCACTGTCCACTCTGCCTGTCAAAAAAAATAAAGAAAGAAAGAAAAAAAAAACTTACCCAGAAGCTCCCCAGAAACTCTTACATCAAGCTCCTTGCTCACAGTAGGATCATTTCCTGCTAAACCCAGCCATGATGCCATCACAATGGTACAGGATCACCACCCTCCCTTCAGAATAGTATAAGCAGGGAACACAGGGGCTGCTCACACTGAGCAACTGAAAACCACCAAACACAGGAGGGTTTCTGTCACAGGACCCAGTGCTGTGACACCTCTGTCAAAGCTCTCCGGTAGGTCACAAAGTACTACATGGTTCCCTTGGCTTTCCTCATGTGCAGGGTAGTCACTGAGCTTCCAGGTGTGGCTATACCTGTGACTGAGGATATTCACGTAGCATCTCTCTTGGATATTAATTCTTTAATACTCAATGAGGTAAAAGAGAAGACTGAAACTTTTTAAAAGGCAGTTGAAGACTTTCCTATATTCACTGCACTTGGAAGGCTTTTTTCCTAAGAGAAGTTTCTGGTACCAAGCAAGTAAGGAGATGTGGTTGACTGCTTTCCTATGCTGACTGCACACATAGGGGGCTCTCTCCATTATCAACATTTTCCCCACAAAACTGTTAAATTGCTTATTATTGGGATCATTCAACAACAACAACAAAAGATGAGCCTGAGAAATCAACTGAGGAGATGTTGTCTAGAATGTCATTGGAGTATCCAATAGCTCAGTAGCTATGTTGCCTGCATACTTGGCTGATACTACTACAGCTGCACTAACAGCATAAATTAGTATCAATATATTTTTAAAGATTTATTTATTTATTTGAAAGGCAGAGTTAGAGAGAGAGAGAGATCTTTCATCCACTGCCTCACTCCCTAATTGGCCACAATGAACAGGCTGGGCCAGACCAAAGCCAGGAGCCCAGAATACCATTCAGGTATCCCACATGGGTATAGGGGCCCTTGGACTTGGGTCATTCTCTGCCACCTTCCCCAGCAAACCAGCAGGGAGCTAGATCAGAAATGGAGCCATCAGGACTTTAACTGGCACCAATATGGGATGCTGGCATTGCAGGCAGCATCTTAACCCACTGCACCACACACCTATGAGTACTCTGTAAAATATGAACATGGTTGGTACAGGAAAGAATATTGCAAACTTTTGCTCAAGGCTAGACCTTATGCCCTGCTTTTGTAAGGTCTTTCTCTGTGAAGAGAACATTCTGGTTCTCAAAGAGGGGTAGAGCTCTGGGTAGGGGCTTTCTCATGTTAACACATTTGTAAGGCCATTTGAAGGTATGGATATACTTGAACTTTATCAAAATGAATACAAAGGTAAAATCCTTCCCATGTTCACAATGCACTTGAGAGCATTTTTTTTAACTGTTCTGAAGTTTTTTGGTAGGGATAGAGTTGTTTCTCTTTGAATGTCTTTCCATACGCTGTACATTTTTTCAGGTGTCTCTTCGGTGTCAGTCCTCTTTACGTTCTGCAAAACGTGGAGCTAGAAGGGCTTCAGTGTCTGACGATAGATAAGCGCTGTGCAATAAGGGAAAACCATGCCTCAAGGAATCAACAAAAGTGTCCATACTCCTTAGAGGAGTACATAAGCCAGTCTCTCAGAACAGGTTTTCAAGACCATTTAATGATATGCATCAGGTCAGCATATGCTAGCAGGAGAACAGTGGTGGAAGATCTGGCTATAGGGGGAAAAAGGAGAAAGGATGACAACTGGAGAACAGAGTGGGCAGCCAGGGGACAGAGTCAGGGGAGAAGCAGGATGCACTATCAGGAGAGGGTCAGGAAGATTTTAAAAGGGGACTGGCTATTCACCTTGGCACCAGGTCAACAGAGGGCACGTGCCAGATACCAGGCGAATCACATGCCCACTATTAGTGACCCTTTCATACCTGTCTTGAACTCCCCAGATCAATCCCCACATGAGGCCTCTCTGGCCATTACCTGATTTAAGCTGTCTACCAACCAAGTCTCCTCACTTGTTCCAGCTGGGTGACCACACGGGTGGAGGCAGTGATTCCTATGGAGGATGATGTGTTTTGTGAGAGGTCTAAGCAATTCAGCCCATGGCAGTCCACAGTAAGTGAAGAACATCTGCACACTTGTATAGCTGAGAAGAACTGAACCAATCTCATGAAACCAACGCCCAGGGAAGATCTCACTAGAAAAACTTGATGGCTCCATAATCAAAGATCATGTCAGGGCCCATGATGCTGGCAGGCATATTAGCAAAGGCAGATGACAGAAAACTTTGGCTGAAATGAGGGAGTACAGCAAAGGGGATAGAAAAGCCATAGATTTTCACAGGGTTACTTGATCAAGAAGTGACTCAGCTAGACACAATAAGTTACATGGGTTATGAGAATACTTACGGTGAACCATGGCTGTCAAGGACTTAGGGCAGAAGGTATGGGGGTTGTTCATGCAGCAGCCATGAGAGAAGGAAGCAGGACCTAGGCTTGTACCAGGGTTAGCAGACTTCCCATGGCGAACATAGGAAAAAAAATCTACATTTCAGGTACGGGGGGGGAAAGGGGACACAAAGACCTGACCTAGTCAAGCAGGAGTACAAACTGCAGCAGTGTGTCACTGGGGAAGCCCCACTAGGCCTCAGTAGAAAGTCCCACTTTTTCTAACAGAGATACATGGCCTTGTCTTCAAAGGTCATTGGGACCTCCTATGCTAGGCTGCCAGACAGATGTGACTGAAGCACTGGGCATAGCACTGGTCCCCATTTTGCCAACCGCCTCCCACTTATGTCTCCCAAATCTTGATCCCTGATAGTCTTGCTCACCCTTTCATATGTGAGTAGAGACTCTTCCCCAGATGTGTACTCTCCCCAGGCCCACTGGTCTTAGGCAGGGGCTGCACTAATTTTTCTGCGCCCAAGACCAGTGTTGTGGTGTAACAGATAAAGCCACTGCCTGCGATACTGACGTCCAGCTCCAGACCTGCTGCTCCACTTCTGATCCAGCTCCCTGATAATGCACGTGGAAAAGCAGCAGAAGAAGGCCCAAGTGCTTGGGCCCCTATACTCATGTGGGAGATCCAGAAGAAACTCCTGACTCCAGGCTTTGGCCTGGCTCAACCCCGGCCATTGCAGACATTTGAGGAGTGAACCAGCAGATGCAAGATTGATCTCTCTCTCTCTCATTCTGTGTGTGTGTGTGTGTGTGTGTCTTCCTCTCTCTGTGTAACTCTGACTTTCAAGTAAATAAGTAAATATATATTTTTTTCTGTACCCACATCCACCCAGCCACTGGTCCTCAGCCTTGACCTACTCACCTTAAGGCCCATCTGTAACTACAGTCGAAGACTGTCTTTTCCAAATCCCATCCTCAGGCCTGTACCTGGTCCAGGCCACCAGCACACCACTGCCTGGCTCTCCAGAGGCCACACCAGAATCCCTTGGGAGGCTAAGGGCCCATGCGACACCTCTACTCAGATGTTTCCAGACAACTCCAACTTTACACCTGCAGAATCCAACTGCTAATCTTCATTGAAGTATTCTCTTCCTGCCAACCTTCAATCTCCAGGGGCAGCGTCCTCATCCTCCTCATCCTCGTTCTTCCTATAAACAATGGTCCTTCACCCCTGCTCAGTCACTCCCATGTCTGAATCAACAGGCTATCCCATCCCCTCTAGCTTGGTAATCTTATCACTTCTCCCCCTTCTCACCTCCCCATGAGGCTCTCTGCTTCCTGCCCTGCCACAACCCTTCTCCCACCGGCCTGTTCCTTTTGCAGCCCCTGGGGTATTTTCAAAATGTTAACTCAGATCTTTCCTCTGCTCAGAATCCTCCATGGTTCCCGGCACGCTCAGGCTTCCAACAGAAGCGGAAACCTCTCGCGCTCCCGTGCCCACGCAGTAGAAACATGAGCACTTTCCTGAACGCCCTAGGTCAGTCTCACACGCAAGCCCTGGCACGGGCAGCTCCTTTGCGTTTACTTCCCGGCTGCCTGCCTCCATCTCACCTACGGGCTTCTGAGATAGTGTCCCCGCCTGTGAGCGCTCACGGACCCGCAGGAACGTCAAAGCCTCCCCAGGTACTTAGCGGGGGTCTTACGACCTCGGATATAGCGGCCTTTTGAGCCTCCTTCTCCCACACAACGCCAAGCGCGACGACAGGGCGCCGCGAGCCCGGGCCCCGGAGGACGCTGACGCGCCGAGGGGCTCCCAAGAGACATTCTCCGCAGTCAGCGTACCTGACAGTCACGAAAGCGAGATCTCACTGGCTCTCCTTCCCGGCTCGCGTTTCCGTGGGCCGGGAGGGCCTCCTCGACGCCGGCCGTCGCTCGGGAAGGCGCGGACAGAACAGCGAATTGCCAAAGGAACCGACAGCGAACGAGACCGGAAGTCCCGCCCCCCCGGCGCTCTCCTAGGCCTTCACTGGACGAGAGTCCGAAGGCCCGCCCACAAGCGCCTGTCCTGGGTTCCCATTGGGCGCAGAGGGCGCTGTGTGAGCTGGGCAGCTGGAGCGCGTTTCCTGATCACCTTGGCAACGAGCTGGCGGCTCCCAGGCAGGCTCCGGGGGTTACGGTGGGCGGCGTGCACCGAGCTGCTGAGGGCTCCGACCCGGTCTCCCGCCCTGGACCGGGTAGGACTTCCGGCGCCGCCACTGCAGGCTCATATTGTGTCTGGTGGGCTGTCCGCCAGTTCGCTGCTGGTTCCCGACGAGGGGGAAGGAGAGAAGGGTCCCCACGGCTAATAGCTCTGGCTCGGTTTCCCCAAATGTCGGACCAGCGCCGTGACTCTCCGCGATCCCCGCTGTCTGCTCCTGGAGCACGTTTCATATCTGAGGAAACAGGCCCCGAGTGTGGCCGTCAGCCCGCAGTCACCCCGCCCGGCGCCCGGGTTCCGTCGGAGCCGCGGCGTTGCTGACAGACCTGGCGCAGGTTCTCACCCACTGGGATCCCAGCCCTCACGATCTTGGAATCCTAGTCTCCTTTCCTCGCCCATTCGTATGGGACCCTGAGAGGTGCTTCCCCCTAGGATCCTGAATCCAAACCAGGGGCTGCGTGGAGGCGATGGTGTCCCGTCTCGTGAGTCCTGTGGAGTGAAGTCTGGGACGGCTGTCCCAGGCACAGGGAATACCTTGAATGTGACGAGGTGGAAAAATCAGGGAAACTCAAGTCTATGGAGTTTGCTGGAAACAGAGCAGTGAGACCAGTTAGGCCGGCAAAGGCAGGCTACTGAGCTCGGCCTCTATTGTGTGAGATGTGGAAAGTTCGGGAGGTGGTGGAGGTGCTCCGAGTGTGTGTGTGTGTGTGTGTGTGTGTGTGTGTGTGTGTGTGTGTGTTTAATATTTATTTATTTTACTTGAAAGAGAGAGAGGAGAGGCAGAGAGAGAGAGGTCTTCCATCCACTGGTTTACTCTCCCCCCAGATGGCCACAATGGCCACAGCTACGCTGATCTGGAGCCAGGAGCTTCTTCCCGGTCTCCCACGCGGGTGCAGGGGCCCAAGGGCTTGGGCCATCTTCTACTTCTTTCCCAGGCCATAGCAGAGAACTGGATAGAAAGTGGAACAGCCAGGACTCGAACTGGCACCCATATGGGATGTTGGCACTGCAGGCGGCGGCAGCATTACCCACTATGCCACAGTGCTGGCCCCCTGGTCTTGACAGGTTCCCTTGGTTGCCTCCTGGAGAACAGACTGAGAGCATGGTGGAGGTAGAGGCAGGAAGACCAGGAGGAAGGTGACTACAGTAGTCCAAGTGTATACCTGTGGTAGTTGAACAGAGGGGTACCTGGGCAGGTGAAAGAAATGGTTTGCTGCTGGTTCTGCTTAAGTTGTGCCAACTAGATTACCTGATATGGAGCAGTGAGAAAAATGCAGATAACAAGGTTGGCCCTGAGTCTTTTGGATGTAGAAGCTGATGTGAAGAGTGTTTGTGTCTTTTTCTTTTCTCTCTTTTTTTTTCTCTTCCTCTTTTTCTTTTCTTCTTTCTCTTACCTGAAAGGCAGAATCACAGAGAGCCAGAGGCAGAGAGAGAAGTTTTCCATACACCGATTCACTTTCCAAATGATCTCAATGGCTGGAGGTACGCTGACCCAAAGCCCTGACCAGGAGCTTCTTCCAGGTCTCCCACATGGGTGCAGGGGCCCAAGCACTTGTACCATCTTTTACTGCTTTCCCAGGTCATAGCAGAGAGCTGGATTGGAAGTGGAGCAGCCAGAACATGAACTGGCACCTATATGGGATGCCGGCAGTGCAGGCAACAGCTTTACCTGCATCACCACAGTGCTGGCCCTGAAGCATGTATTTCAGAGGCATGATGGGGTCAGGGCCAGAGTCGTGGTATAGCAGGGTAAGCTGCCAGCTGTGAGGCCTGCATCCCATCTCTGAGTGCCAGTGAAGTCCTGGCTGCTCTAATTCCAATCCAGCTACTGCTAATGGTCTGGGGAAGCAGCAGGGGATGGCCCAAGGGCCTGGGCTCTGCCACCCATGTGGGGAACTTAGATGGAGTTCCTGGCTCCTGGCCTCAGCCTGGCCCAAACCTGGCTGTCACAGTCATTTGGGGAGTGAACCAGCAAATTGAAGATCTTTCCCTGTCACTCTGCCTTTCAAGTCTTAAAAAAAATTATTATTTATTTGAATGACAGAGAGAGATCTTCCATCTGCTGGAAAGTAATTTAATTTTGTACTCTCTCTGCCTAAGATCTACATTAAGAAAGGAGTGGGGGCTGGCACTGTGGTGCAGTGGGTTAAAGCCCAGCCTGCAGTGCCGGCATCCCATATGGGCACTAGTTCGAGTCCTGGCTGCTCCACTACCAATCCAGCTCTCTGCTATGGCCTGGGAAAGCAGTGGGAGATGGCCCAAGTGCTTGGGCCCCTGCACCTACGTGGGAGACCTGGAAGAAGTTCCTGGCTCCTGGCTTCAGGTTGGCTCAGCTCTGGCCATTGTGGTCATCTGGGGAGTGAACCAGTGGATGGTAGACCTCTCTTTCTCTCTGTAACTCTGTCTTTCAAATAAATAAAAATAAGTCTTAAGAAAAAAAAAAAAAAAGAAGGGAGTGGTATTTTCCTGGTGATCTCAGAACAGTTCAAGTGCAGGGTTGCCAGCCTTTTAGTGCAGACCTTTGCCTGCCACTGAACTCCAGAATGTTTCAATCACTTGTACAATTTAGGGTAGCTCTGTGATGTGATCCACCAGTGGGCTGGGATTGAACTTGTGAAAAGATTATTAAATGTCTGAAATATTTTCAAGTATTAACTTTTATAACCAGCTTATTAACTCTTATAATTTATTATTTTTAAAAAATATTTATTTATTTGAAAGTCAGAGTGACACACAGAGAGGTCTTCCATCTGCTGGTTCACTCCCCAGTTGACTGCAATGGCTGGAGTTGCGCTGATCCGAAGCCAGGAGCCAGGAGCCAGGAGCTTCCTCCGGGTCTCCTATGTGGGTGCAAGGTCCAAGAACTTGGGTCATCTTCTACTGCTTTCCCAGGCCATAGCAGAAAGCTGGATCGGAAGAGGAGCAACCAGGACTGGAACCAGTGCTCATATGGGATTCCAGCACTGCAGGCGGTGGCTTTACCCACTATGCCACAGGGCCAGCCCCTAAAATTTATTTTTTAGAGAAGTATCCTCCTGTAAGCAGAGGATCCATTCACTTCTATCTCATTTAGTTTATTTTAATTTAAAGCCAATCAGAGTTACAGAAAAAGAGAGCAGGAGAAACACAGAGAGGTCTTCCATCCACTGGATCACTCCCCCAAATGGCTATAATGGCTGGAGCAGGGTCAGTCTGAAGCCAGGAGCAAAGAGCTTCTTCCAGGTCTCCAAAGCAGGTGCAGGGGGCTCAGTACTTGGGCCATCTTCTATTGCTTTCTCAGGCACACTCGCAGGGAGTTGGAGCAGCTAGTTTGAAGTGGAGCAGCTAGGATCCAAACCAGTGCCCATATGGGACATGGCACTGCAGACACCGGCTTTACCCACAACTCCACTGTACCAGCTCCAATTCAAAATTCTTACTCTCCAGGTTGGAGGGCACCCAGAGTCCTGGAGAGTTGGGGTTATCTTTCAGTATGTATTGTACTGAGGATGAGGGTGCTGGGCATGGGCTTGGACATGGGCTTGCACAGTTAGAACAGTGCAGGGCTGGTGCTGTGGCATAGCAAGTAAAGCTGCTGCCTGTAGTGTCATGCATCTCATATGGGTGCCGGTTCATATCCCTGCTGCTCCACTTCCAATCCAGCTCTCTGCTTATGGTCTGGGAAAGCAGTGGAAGATGGCCCAAGTCCTTGGGCCCCTGCACCTACGTGGGAGACCTGGAAGAAGCTCCGGGCTCCTCGCTTTGTATCAGTGCAGCTCTGGCCATTGCAGCTATTTGGGGAGTGAACTAGCGGGTGAAAGACCTCTCTCTTTCTTCCTTGCTCCCCTCCCTGCCCCTCTGTAACTCTTTTTTTTTTTTTTTTTGACAGGCAGAGTGGACAGTGAGAGAGAGAGAGAGAGAAAGGTCTTCCTTTGCCGTTGGTTCACCTTCCAATGGCCGCCGCAGTTGGCCCGCTGCGGCCAGCGCACCGCGCTCATCTGATGGCAGGAGCCAGGTGTCAGGTGCTTTTCCTGGTCTCCCATGGGGTGCAGGGCCCAAGCACTAGGGCCATCCTCCACTGCCCTCGCGGGCCACAGCAGAGAGCTGGCCTGGAAGAGGGGCAACCAGGACAGAATCCGGCGCCCTGACCGGGACTAGAACCCGGTGTGCCGGCGCCACAAGGCGGAGGATTAGCCTGTTGAGCCACGGCGCCGGCCAACTCTGCCTTTCAAATAAAAGAAATTTTAAAAAAAGAAAAAAACACAGTGCAACCCAATACCAAGGCAGAATTTGTCCATGTACCCTTTCAGTGCCTCACAAATTAAGAGGTTTTCTGCTCAGAGTTCTTGCATGAACCCTGGTGTGTGGCAGGGGCCCAAGTACTTGAGCCATCTTCCACTGTTTTCAAAGGTGCATTAGCAGGGAGCTAGATCAGAAGTGTAGCAGCCAGGACTCAAACCAGCATATGGGATGCTAGTGTAACAGGCAGCAGCTTAACCCAGTGTGCCACGGTGCCAGCCCACACTTCTTCCATATTTTAAATTCTCTCAGCAAATGCTTTATATTATTCAATATATGTACACATGTATGTATTGCATATATTGCAAATATATCTTTCTTAGTACTTGATATTTTACGGTATTTTTTGAGATGCAGAGAGAGTACACTTCCATCTGCTAGTTCACGCCCCAAATGCTCATGATAGCTAGGAGTGGGTAAGGCTGAAGACAGGAGCTGGGAACTCAATCTGTCTCCCATGTGTGTGGCAGGGGCCCAAGTATTTGAGCCATTACTGCTGCCTCTGAGGGCATTTCGTAAAAGGAAGCTGGAGCTAGCAGCCAGAGCCAGGAATCAAACCCAGATACTCTGATGTGGAAGACAAGCTGCTGCTGCCTTGTTTTGTTTTGTTTTTTAAGATGTATTTATTTATTTGAAAGGTAGAGTTCAAGAGAGAGGGAAAGATAGAGCAAGAGGGAGAGACAGATTGAGAGATCTTCTGTCCTCTGGTTCACTCTTCAAATGGCTGCAATAGCCAGGGCTGGGTCAGGCCATAGACAGGAGCCTATAGCTTCTGCTGGGTCTCCCACGTGGGTGCAGTAACCCAAACATTTAAGTCATCTTCTGCTGCTTTCCCAGGAGCATTAGCAGGGAGCTGGATTGGAAGTGGAGCAGCAGAAACTTAAACTGGAACCCATATGGGATGCTGGTGTGGCAGGTGGAGGCTTAACCTGCTATAGCACAATGCCGGACCTGAGGCAAGCTGCTTAACTGGCATTAGGGATAGACATATAGATCAGTGGAAAACAGAAAAACTATGAAAACATGTACACACACAGGCCCAGCTGAGTTCTGACAATGCTGTAAAGGAATTGAGAAGGGCTTCAATCAACACCTGCAAGGATACCCATTCATAGCTCTTATTAGGACTGCCAACTGAGTGGTTTCCTAAGGAATGCTTGCCTGTCCATTAAAATGCAGCTCCATGAGGGAGGTCCCCTGTGCACTTTATCTCTGCTGCGGCAGTTCAGTCTCCAGCACACAGCAGCAACTTTTAACGATTTATTTATTTGAAAGGCAGAGTTAGGGAGAGGCAGAGGCAGACAGAAAGATCTTCCATCTTCTGGTTCACTCCCCAAATGGCCACAACAGCCAAGAGCTGAGCCGAACCAGTCAGGAGCCAGGAGCTGCTTCTGGGTCTCCCATGTGTACAGGGGTCCAAAGACTTGGACCATCTTCTGCTTTCCCAGGTGCATTAGCAGGGAGCTGGCGTCTACCACATGGGATGCTGGCACTGCAGGTGGTGGCTTTACCTGTTACACCACAGCACTGGCCTCATACAGCAGCAATTTTTATTTGCTCAAGCACAGGAAGAGGCATTTGCTAACCCTCTTTCCCTAGGTGCCCTTCTTTCTCCCTTGCCAGTTAGCTCTGATGATGGGGCCCAGCACAGGTTATGCAGAGTAGCCACTCACTCACTCACTCAACAAGTGACACTTACAGGCAAAATGGACCCAGGGTTAAATGAGATTAAAAGCAGTTTTTAAAATTTTATTTTCACTTTATTTGAAAGAGGCAGAGACACAGACTTACATTAGTTTGTTCACTTCACAAATGCCCGCACCAACTGGGGCCGGGCCACACTGAAGCCAGGAGCTTGGAACTCAATCCAGGTTTCCTGTGTGAGTGGCAGGGACCCACATACTTGAAGTATTATCTGCCACCTCCCAGGGTGCACACTGGCAGGAAGCTGGAATTGGAAGCAGAAGAGAAAGAACTTGCATTGCCAGGAGGCTAGAACTGGAACCAGATACTTTGATACAAGATGCAGACATCTCAAGTAGTGTCTTTATTTATTTATTTTTTTTTTACAGGCAGAGTGGACAGTGAAAGAGAGAGAGAGAGAGAGAAAGGTCTTCCTTTTGCCGTTGGTTCACCCTCCAATGGCCACAGCGGCTAGCGCACTGCGGCCAGCGCACCGTGCTGATCCGAAGGCAGGAGCCAGGTGCTTCTCCTGGTCTCCCATGGGGTGCAGGGCCCAAGGACTTGGGCCATCCTCCACTGCCCTCGCGGGCCACAGCAGAGAGCTGGCCTGGAAGATGGGCAACCAGGACAGAATCTGGCGCCCCGAGCAGGACTAGAACTGAGTGTGCTGGCGTCACAAGGTGGAGGATTAGCCTATTGAGCCATGGCGCCAGCCTCAAGTAGTGTCTTAACTGTTGTGCCAAATGTCCAACCTAAGGAATGCCTTGCTGTCACTCACCTGTCTGTTTTGGTTTGGTTTGCAGGCAGATCTGTCTTTGAAGAGGAAAGATGGTTGCTGAAGATACAACTCCCAAATCTGGTACATGAACTCCTGGGGCCAAGATGGCAGCTTTCTTCATAACTCCAGCAAGTCCTTTGACTCTCATTAGCATAGCTCAGGGCACATGAACACCCATGGCCCCATCATTCCATTTTACAGCTTCAGCTTGAATACTATGATAACCAGGCCCAAGGCATGTGCCTGATCAACACTTGATGAACAAACAAGTAGATGCATGAGCAATTAATGAATATACTTCCTTTTCCAGTTACTAGCAAAGTCTTTCTCAGGCTTTTTTCTACTTTTCCCACCAACCCTGGTCATTAATGATTACAGCTGCTAACTTATTATGGTAGCTAATGATGATTAAATTATGGAGTTTGGCTTTAAAGCTGAAAATCTTCCACATCAAGGGAACTGTTTTCATTTGTGTCCTCCCAAAATTCCAATTTTAAATCCCTAATTCAAGAAGCCTGAGCTGAAAGTGATATAATTAATGAACCCCACCCAAACTGGCACCCTAGGCAGGTAAAAGGGCCAGTCACCAGGCTTTGTTCTAGCTTTCTTCTACAAGGGAAACATTACCCTCCACCTTCTCCTGGGCAGCTTGGCTGCTCTATAGGTAGCCCAGCAGGACACAAGGCAGCAGCTTCATGGGAGGTGGAAAGGACCCATAACCCATATACTGGGGTAGGGAAAGCATTTTATGATATCTAACCACAGCTAACCATATATGGTACAAAGGATTGAGCTGTAATCACCAGAGTCTACCCTACTCCTTACATGGCTCAGTTGGACTTTAATTCTGCTCCCACACAGACCCCCAGGTTGGCAGTAGATAATTATTACACCTAAGGAAGACCAAAGCAAGACTAGGGGTAGGCATGTATTTTTATGGTGCTGGGGAGAAATAGAGCAGACTGCCCCAAACTCCCCTGCCTGTAAGCCTGCTTGTCTGGGTGTGGTCATCAACAGAATGAGCAAGAATCACTCTGGGTAGAGGCAGCAGCAGCAGCAGCTGTGGTTCTAATCCCAATACACAAACTGATCACTATGGTCCAAAGCCTCTCCATCTGGGATCTCCTGCTTTCACCCCAAACATGTCTCCCAGGAAATGTTCTCCTCAGGAAGTGTAATTTTGGGACCAGAGAAACAGTGACATCCAACATACAAGTTTTGCTGAACTGACAATTTGCCTTTTAGGGAAATAGTTTCCAAAATCTTTAACATCAAAGGGTCCAACAGATCAAATCTGGATCCACACACTGAGTTTCAGAGGGTGGCAGCAAAAACTAGACAACAATAAAGGACACACTGTCCACAGACACCAGGGGCAGGGGCATATGGGACATACAAATGCCATATCCCAGGACTACAGGATCTTCTTTCTCAGGACCTTGAAGAACAACCTGACATCCAGCCTACCAGCCCTTCTGAAGGACAGACACCAGCGCAAAATAGGTCAACCTTAACTACACCTAGTCTTTGCTACCCTGCTGTCCTAGGGCAAGAAAAAGTCAGAGACACCCTTCCAACACACAAAATCTAGGCCTTCTACGCCTGGTGACAGAGGCCAACTCTGTTCTCAATCCCTCAACACAAAGGGATTAGAACCCCCAATATTAAAGGTATCTTAAACAATAAAGCCTTTATCACTACACATGCCAGGGCAATCATGGTCTGTGCCACAGCATGACAAATACTACGTGTATCCATGATAACAGCAAACCTTCCCTAGAAGTACTCCTACCCTTCCCCCACCAAACACTTGCTCAGCTCACCTTAGCCAGACTGGGTCATGCTCTCTCCTAGACCAGTTGAGGGGAGAAAATAAGGTCACCTATAGGCTCAGCTAGTCACAATTCTCTCCTGTTTAGAGTTAGGGAGCATGACATCTGCCATCCCTGAACATATGGTGACTGCCAGGTGATGGAGTGGGATGGCTTCCGTCACAGAAACTGGCAGTGACGTAACAACCTTGGGCAGGCCAGAGAGTGCAACATAGCTCCCCAAAACTTCCCACACCTGGCAGGCATGGGAACAAGGCATTAGGTTCAGCTTCTTTCAGAGGGCACTCTCACAAAGGCTGCTCTCAATGTCCTCCTGAGAGGAGATGTCAGCCACAGGCTCTCCCACGTGCCCTGCTCTAAAGCCTTTCTCCAGTGTGGACTCTGTTGTGCTGAAGGAGGGTAGAACTATGTTTGAAGGCTTTCCCACATTCTGTACATTTGTAGGACCTCTCTTCCGTGTGGAACTGCTGGTGGCGATTGCGGTAAGACCTGGTCGTGAAGGTTTTTCCACACAGGCTGCACTCATAGGGCCGCTCCCCAGTGTGCAGCTTCCAGTGCTGATACAAGCCAGAGCGGGTCACGTAGGTTTTACCACACTGCTGGCACTCAAAAGGCCTTTCTCCCGTGTGGACCCTCTGGTGCAGAATGAAGCTGCTGTTGTATTTGAAAAGCTTCCCACATTCCCTGCACTCATAGGGCCTATCTCCAACGTGAACCTTCCGGTGCCGGATGAGGGTAGACAGGACACTGAAGGCTCTCCCACACTTGCTGCACGCATATGGCCTTTCTCCCGTGTGGACCCTCTGGTGCAGAGTCAGTGCATCTTTGCGGTTGAAGGTTTTCCCGCACTCACTACACTGGAAGGGTTTTATGCCCGTGTGTACCTTCTGGTGCTTCCTCAGTTTAGAGGGGTAACTGAAGGCTTTCCCACACTCGTTGCACACGTGGGGTGTTTCCCCCATTTGAATTTTTCTGTGATTAATACAAGTTGAATTCTTTCTGAAGGATCTTCTGCCTGCTGGGCATCTGAAGGGTCTTCCTCCAGAGTGACTTATCAGGTGCTCAAGGAGAGCAAAGGTATTCCGGAAGACCTTCCCACATTCACTGCACTTGAAAGGGCTTTGTGCATCGTGCACTACGTGCTGCTGCTCACGATCGGAACTGAGTGGGAGAGCTTCCCCGTGCCCGGTGCTGCTGTGTGACTTCCCATCTGTATGGATGGCTTGGTGTTTGATGAGGTCTAAGGGGACTGGGTCATCCTTCTCAGACTCTTCACACATAAAGGGCTCCTCGGACAAATGGACTCTGCAGTTCCTCACCTGCTTATCCTTCAGTCTACTCTGGCAACCTGAAAGCAGAGAAAAGTCAGTTATTGAGAGCTGAAACAGAAGGAGCAAGACCTTCATCAACAGTGCATGTCAGATATACCCAGAAAGGTCTCCAGGTCATTACCAGTTTTCTGAAAAGGTACAGATGAGGAAGGGCTGGCCCAGCAGAACAGGGCTCCACCAGAGCAGAGAACAGGGAAGACCTCAACAGAGATGAGGACTCAAAATGGGGTGCAGTAGAGGGAGGATGGCTGGGGTCTCCAAGTCGGTCATCTGCAAAGGGTTTCAGCAGAACATTAGCTACTAATAATACCCCAGCACTGTGAAGACATGTCTACTACAGCAAAATCTGATTACAAAATAGTAGCTGATGTTGAAATATTAAGCATTATCTGGTGTTCAAATATTATTTAAAGATATATGTACATTTCAAATCACATGCAAGATGGTCACCAGACAGAGAGAAGGAAAAATGGTGAGACACAGTTCAGACAGTAGGCTGACCCAGGGCTACAGGGTCATGATAGACAGAGATGGCAAGACTGCAGAGCAATCAGAAGGGAGAAGAAAAGGGGGTATAAAGTGTGGCCACTGACCAATAAAACAACAGTGTACATAGGCACTTAACATGCCAGAAGCCCATTGATAAAACCAAGGAATCCCCTAGCTACACTCACCAAAACCAGGACCCTCCCAACCTCTGCTCTGCTGACCAGTCAGATCCACCCACTTGGGCATATAGAGTTCTTTATCACCCTCCAATTGGGCAAACACATGGGATCTGAAGATGCAAGTCCTGGGGGTAACAGGTAGTAAGAAGCTACCCTGCCTAAAGACTGACTCACCCTGCTACACACTATAGGAAGCATGGCTTCATGGCAAACAGGAAGGAAACTTGAATATTAGAAAATAAACCTCTTTTATATGCTTAGAAATTTATTAAGAGTGTAGATCATACGTTATGTGTTTTTAAACAACAAAAAGCTCTCAAATGAAGCAAAACTGACATAACTGAAGTAAATATAGACAGTTCAACAATTCAACAATGGTTAGAGACTTCAATAATGGACAGAACCACTGAGAAGAAAGTGAACAAGGAAACAGCCTTGGCATATGCCACTTGGGGCCAGCATTGTGGTTCAATGGGTTAAGCTACCGCCTGTGACCACCGGTATCTGATATTAGGTCTGCTTTTCTTTTAAGATTGATTTATTTGAAAGTAAGAGTTACACACAGAGAGAAGGAGAGGCACAAAGAGAGAGAGAGAAAGAAAGAGAAAGAGAGAGAGAGAGAGAGAGAGAGAGAGAGAGATCGATCTTTCATCTGCTGGTTCATTCCCCAATTGGCTGCAACGGCTGGAGCTGCGCTGAGCTGAAGTGAGGAGCCAGGAACTTCTTTTTTTTTTTTTGACGGCAGAGTGGATAGTGAGAGAGAGAGAGAGACAGAAAGGTCTTCCTTTTGCCGTTGGTTCACCCTCCAATGGCCGCCGCGGCCGGTGCACCGCGCCGTCCGATGGCAGGAGCCAAGTGCTTTTCCTGGTCTCCCATGGGGTGCAGGGCCCAAGCACTTGGGCCATCCTCCACTGCACACCCTGGCCACAGCAGAGAGCTGGCCTGGAAGATGGGCAACCGGGACAGAATCCGGCGCCCCAACCGGGACTAGAACCCGGTGTGCTGGCGCCACAAGGCAGAGGATTAGCCTATTGAGCGACGGCGCTGGCTCCAGGAGCTTCTTCCGGGTCTCCCACACAGGTGCAGGGCCCCAAGGACTTGGGGCATCTTCTACTGCTTTCCCAGGCCTTAGCAGAGAGCTGCTAAGTGGGAGAGCAGAAGTGGAGCAGCCCGGTCTCAAATCAGCGCTGATATGGGATGCTGGCACTGCAGGCGGCGGCTTAACCGGCTATGCCACAGTGCTGGCCCCTCAGATCTGCTTTTAATCCAACTCCCTGCTAATGCACCTGGGAAAGCAATGGAAACAGTCCAATCACTTGGGCCCCTGCCACCACGTGGGAAACCTGGATGGAGTTTCTAGTTCCTGGTTTCAGTTTTGTCAAGGCTTAACCATTGCTGCCATTTGGGGAGTAACCAGTGAATGGAAGATCTCTTTCTGTTTCATCTCTCTCCATCTGTCCTCCCCTCATATATCTACATCTATATATCTATACCATATATATAAATTTAGCTTATTAAATAAATATTTTTTAAAAGAACATGTCAGGGGCTGGCACTGTGGTGTAGTGAGTAAAGCCACTGCCAGCAGTGCCGGTATCACATATGGGCACTGGTTCGAGTCCTGGGTGCTCTACTGCTGATCCAGCTCTCTGCTATGGCCTGGGAAAGCAGTAGAAAATAGTGAAAATTCTTGGGCCCTGCACCCACGTTGGGGACCCAGAAGAGGTTCTTGGCTCCTGGCTTTAGATCTGCTAAGCTCTAGCTGTTGTTGCCATTTGGGGAGTGAACCAGCAGATGGAAGACTTCTTGCTCTCTCCCTCTCTCTCTGCCTCTGCATCTCTGTAACTATGCTTTCAAATAAAATAAATCAATCTTTAAAAAAAAAAAAAAGAACATGTCAGGGGCTGGCATTGTGGCAGAGTAGGTTAAGCCTCTGCCTGTGATGCTGGCAACCAATAAGGGTGCCAGTTCAAGACCTGGCTGCTCCACTCCAATCAAGCTCCCTGCTAATGCACCTGGGAAAGCAGGGGAAGATGGTCCAACTGCTTGGGACTCTGCACCCAAGTGGGAGACACAGAAGAGGCTCCTGGCTTCTGGCTTCAGCCTGGCCCAGCCCCGGTTGTTATGGCAATTTCCGGGGTGAACCTGTGGATGGAAGATCTATGTCTCTCCTTTTCTCTCTGTAACTCTTCCTTTCAAATAAATAAAAAATAAATCTTAAAAAAAAAAAAAAGAATATGGAGGCTGGCATTGTGATGTAGTGGGTAAAGCTACCGCCTACAGTGCTGGCATCTCATATGGGTACCAGTTCGAATCCCAGCTGCAGCTGCTCCACTTCTGATCCAGCTCTCTGCTATGGCCTGGGAAAGCATTAGAAGATGGCCCAAATCCTTGGGCTCCTACACTTGCGTGGGAGACCTGGAAGAAGCTCCTGGCTCCTGGCTTTGGATTAGCCCAGCTCTGGCCTTTGAGGCCATTTGGGGAGTGAACCAGCAAATGGAAGACTCTCTCTCTCTCTCTCTGCTTCTGCCTCCCTATAACTCTGCCTTTCAAAGAATAAATAAATAAATCTTTAAAAAAAAGTCACCTAGTAATAAGAAGTATGCATTCTTTTCATAATATGGAACATTTTCATAATATGGGACATTCTCCAGAACATATATTTTGCTAGGAAAACAAAACAAGCTTCAATAAGATTTCAAAGTACCGAAATCATACAATGTATGGATGAATGTTCTCTGTCCACAAAGGAATTAAAACATAAATTAGCAACAGAAATAAATCTGGAAAACACAAATTTATAAAACTTAAACAAAACATTCCTAAACCAATGAGCCAAGGGGGAAAAAGTAACTTTGAGATGCACGAAAATTAAAATCAACACATCAGAAGTTCTGGGATGCAGCAAAAGCAGTGCCTTGGGGGAAAATTACAGCTAAAAACACCGATATTTGAAAAGATTTCAGAGAAGCTGTTTGGCACAGCAGTTGAGATGCCTGCATCTCAAGAGCCTGTTCAAGTCCTGGCTGGACTTCCAATTCCAGCTTCCTGCTAATAAGGACCCTGGGAGGAAGCAGCTGATGGCTCAAGTACCTGGGACACTGCTACCCACGTGGCACACCTGGACTGAGTTCTGGGCTCCCAGCTTAGGCCTGGCCAAGCCCCAGCTGTTTTAGGCACTTAGGGATTGATTCGGCTGATGAATGATGAAGGACCCATCTGCCTCTGCTCTGTCTTCCAAATAAAAATAAAAATAATTTTTTTTTGTTTAAAGATTTATTTGACACAGAGATTTATTTTACAAAAAAGAGAGGAGGAGAGGCAGAGAGAGAGAGAGAGAAGTCTTCCATCCACTGGTTCACTCCCCAGTTGGCTGCAACGGCTAGAGCTGCACTGACCCGAAGTCAGGAACCAGGAGCCTCCTCTGGTCTCCCATGTGGGTGCAGGGGCCCAAGGACTTGCACCATCTACCACTGATTTTCCCAGGCCATAGCAGAGAGCTGGACTGGAAGTAGAGCAGCTGGGACTTGAACCGCTGCCCACATAGGATGCCAGCACTGCAGATGTTAGCTTTACCTACTACACCACAGCGTTAGCCCCAAAATACAAATAATTTTTTAAAGTTCTACATAAAGATTTTAAACCGGGCCGGCGCCGTGGCTCAACAGGCTAATCCTCTGCCTTGTGGCGCCGGCACACCGGGTTCTAGTCCTGGTCGGGGCGCTGGATTCTGTCCCAGTTGCCCATCTTCCAGGCCAGCTCTCTGCTGTGGCCAGGGTGTGCAGTGGAGGATGGCCCAAGTGCTTGGGCCCTGCACCCCATGGGAGACCAGGAGAAGCACCTGGCTCCTGGCTTCAGATCAGCGTGGTGCGCCGGCCATTGGAGGGTGAACCAACGGCGAAGGAAGACCTTTCTGTCTCTCTCTCTCACTATCCACTCTGCCTGTCAAAAAAAAAAAAAAAAAAAAAAGATTTTAAACTAATAACCTTACTTTACACTTTAAAGAGCAAAAAAAAGAAAAAGGAACTAAATCTAAAGCTAGCAGAAGAAATGGAATAATAGATGATATAAATAAAATAGAGATTAGAAAAAATAGAATCGATAAAATTAAAATTTGGTTCATTGAAAAAATCAAAAAAATTGACAAACCTTCATCTAGTCTAATGAGGGAGGGAGGGAGGAAATGAGGGAGGGAGAGAGGGAAAAAACGGGGGTGGGGAGAGAAGACTCAATTTACTACAAATGGGAATTATTTTGTCTGGCTGAATCTGAGGCTGGAGTTGTCCCCAAAGTGGCAGCAAAGAAGTTCCCAGGGGGCCAGCACTGTGGCATAGCAGGTAAAGCTACCGCCTGCAGTGCTGGCATCCCATATGGGTGCTGGTTCAAGTCCCAGCTGCTCCACTTCTGATCCAGCCCTCTGCTATGGCCTGGGATAGCAGTGGAAGATGGCCCAAGTCCTTGGGCCCCTGCACCTGCGTGGGAGACCAGAGGAAGCTCCTGGCTTCAGATCGGCGCAGCTCCGGTTGTTGCGGCCATCTGGGAAGTGAACCAGCGGATGGAAGACCTCTTTCTTTTTCCCCTTTTCTCTCTGTGTAACTCTTTCAAATAAATAAATAAATCTAAAAAAAAGTAGTTCCCACAATGGAGTATCCTACAATGTCTGAATTTGGTGGCCAGGTGACATTCCAAAGAATCACTGAACACCAGGGTCCCACAAAGCATTTATTAGGAAAACTCAGGTAGAGTGCCACGTGGAGCCTTAGGTGGCTAGTGAGAGAGAGGAAGGCTGTGCGACTCACCCAGTGAGCTAACCAGTGCGAAGTTCTCCAGCATCACATCATGGTACAGGCTCCTCTGGGTCTCATTCAGGAGCCGCCACTCCTCCTGCGAGAAATACACAGCTACGTCCTCAAACCGCACCAACTCCTGCAGTGACCGGATCCGCTGAGCCTGAGGTGGGCGGAAAACGACGACAGATGGACAGTTAGGACGTCTGTCTCCGGGCTCTGTCACACAGACATTCACCACACATACACACGCTCATAACCCGTTCTCCCAGGACCTCAGGCGAACACCAGGGCCCCTGGTGTTACTACAGGACACTGCGTCCAGCCCACAGCCGCAGGCTGGTGCCCGGAGAGATGCCATCTCTGTGCTGCCCTAATTCTTGCCTGCCAATTCCTCCGAGTCCCAGGGCTCACACCTCCCAGATACAAACCCAAGCTCTCCCTTCTCCCTCCCAAGGACTTGAACCGAGGAACTGGCTCCAGAGCCTCCAGTTGGCCCTCCTGCCCGCCGGGCACGTAATTCTTTCAGGCTTACCGCTCTCACCCTCCGCACCACCAGTTCGTGCCATAGGCAGCTCCCTGGCCTCCGGACATGTTCTGCACAGGGCGTCCGCAGGGTGCCAACGGCGCAACTAAGACCCCATCCCGCCCCAGACCAAGGGCATCCCCTAGCCCCGGGAGGACCTCGCCACCTGCCCAGGCCCCGGCGCGCCTCCGCCTCGGCCCCTCATCTGACACAACCTTCCCTTCTTCCGCCTACCTGCGGCTCCTCGGCCATCGGAACCTGCGGGCAGCGCGGCCCCGCGAGACTCGCCGACCGGGACACGCAACCGAAGCGTGGCCGTCTCCAGCCCCGCAGACCCTCAGACGGCCGGACTCCCCCCGTCGAGGATTAGAGAGCCACCTCCGCACGGCGCGAGCAGGGAGGGCGCGGGCGGAGGACGCAGCCGCGGGGAGGCGCGGCCATTCCCCAGGTGGGAGCAGCGGGCCGGAAATGCGACGGTGACGACCGCCGCCCCAGAGCTGCGGCAGCCCCCTTCGCGGACGTCCGCCGAGGCGCCGGGACCCTCTCTCCGCCCGCACAGCTGCAGCCAGGGCAACGCCGGAAGTCCCGCCCAGCTCCCTCTGCGGCTGCCTCCGTTACCGCTGCTCCCGCTTCACACTGTGACGTCATTTCCCGGCTCCGCTCGCTATACCGCTTGTTCGTTGTCAAGGCGACAGGGGCGGGGCGAGCGTCTGAAGGACGCGTGGAACTGGCGTTTCCCTTTAGAGATGCCGCCGCGCGTCCAATCAGACGTAGCCGGGGCGGCCTGGGGCTGGGGTTTCTGGGCGGGCCGCGCCGGCGGGGGCGGGCCTTCCGGTGCCTTGGACTCACCAGCCGGGCTGGTACCGGGTCCAGTAGGCGCTCTAGATCCGTGAAAACCCTGCGCAGGAAGGCGCGAGAGCCGGAGAAGAGCTGACCGCAAGGATGTCCCGCTGAGCCCTGGCGTCCCTGCTGTAGAGGGGCCTCGTTGTGTCCGCCGGAGCAAAATGTCGTCTGTGCCCGCGGCCTCCCCGTAGTCACCCTCTCTGCGTGGTGTTCTCTTTACCGAGCGGGAGAGAGAGAGTCAGAAAAACGTCCTGGCCAGGGGTCTAAGAGGAGGGAGACGGGCGGTTGGATTTTGGGTGTGTTGAGTCTGCGTTGCCCCACTCGTACAGGCCCCTGCACAGACGCAAAGGTGTGGCCGCCCGGGACAGGTTGACCTGCGCACGTCCACGGCTGGAAGCCCCTGCCCCGTAGCAGACCCCGTCTCTGCCGTCCCGGATCAGGAGGGCCTGGTAGACCGGAGGGTGAGCACGTGGTTGAGTGTGTCGGAGGCAAGGGCGACCCCGCCCCCGGGGAGTCTTGGCCTCTTTCTTAGAGGACGTGGTCCTTTGTCTTCTGGGAGGAGCATCTAGCTCAGTCTGAGAACGTCGCCTTGGTAGTTCTCCTGTTCGAAGCCGCCAGCTTCTTCGCTGACCTTAGCCAGAACCCTGGTGTTCCCTCTGCTCTTCTCCCTAGAAGCCGCTGTCTGCGCCACCTCTCAAGCAGCGGCACGAGCACCCTCACACAGTCTTCAGAGGCGCATGAATAGAAGTCTCTCGGTCTTCAGAGCAGCCGATGTCCGGCTGAGTCACCGTCAGACGCCAGGCACTGACACGGGGTTGAGAATCGCTGGGCTTTGCCTGCGCGCCTTCCCTGGACATTCGGTTTGTGAAGGTCATTGCTTTTCCCTAGGTGTGGATTTTTCTCACCTCCCAAAATCTATCACGAGGTGGGTTGGACTCTCACGAATTGGTCCGCAGGTGGACAACACGAACTCTTCAATCTCCTGTGGCTGCAAGGCCCTGAGGATACCTGACCCTGGGGACTGCACGGGGTGGGCTCCCACATGCCACCTTGTTTTCTTAACGTTTATTTTAAATGTATTATTTGGAAGGCACACAGAGAGACAGAGACGGACAATGCAGAGGGCTATTTTTTTTTTTTTTTGATAGGCAGAGTGGACAGTGAGAGAGAGACAGAAAGAAAGGTCTTCCTTTGCTGTTGGTTCACCCACCAATGGCCGCCGTGGCTGGTGCACCACGCTGATCCGAAGGTAGGAGCCAGGTGCTTCTCCTGGTCTCCCATGCGGGTGCAGGACCCAAGCACTTGGGCCATCCTCCACTGCACTCCCGGGCCACAGCAGAGAGCTGGCCTGGAAGAGGGGCAACTGGGACAGAATCCGGTGTGCCGGTGCCGCAAGGTGGAGGATTAGCCTAGTGAGCTGCGGCGCCGGCCTCAGAGGGCTATTTCATCATCTGGTTCATTCCCAAAGGCCCACAAAGAGCAGGATAAATCCAGGAGCCTAGAACTCATTTCTGGGTCCCTAATATGGCTGATAAGGACCCAAATACCTCCCAGGGCATGAATTAGCAGGAAGCTGGGATCGGAAGCAGAGTCAGGTCTGGAACCCAGGCATACAATGGAGGATACCAGTGTCCCAAGTGCTGTCTTATCCACTGGCCCAGATGCCCATCCCTCTCATCCTCTTTTGTTTTAAATAGATTTTATTTATTTGAAAGGAAGAGTCACAAAAAGAGAGAGGGAGAGACAGAGAGAGGTCTTCCATCCACTGGTTCACTCCACAAACGGCTGCAATGGCCAGGACAAAGCCAGGAGTCAGAAGCTTCTTCCCAGGCCGGCGCTGCAGCTCAATAGGCTAATCCTCCACCTGCGGCGCTGGCACCCCAGGTTCTAGTCCCAGTCGGGGTACCAGATTCTGTCCCGGTTGTCCCTCTTCCACGCCAGCTCTCTGCTATGGCCCGGGAGTGCAGTGGAGGATGGCCCAAGTCCTTAGGCCCTGCACCCGCATGGGAGACCAGGAGAAGCACCTGGCTCCTGCCTTGATCAGCGCAATGTGTTGGCCACAGTGCGCCGGTTGCAGCGGCCATTGGAGGGCGAACCAACGGCAAAGAAAGACCTTTCTCTCTCTGTCTCTCTCACTGTCCACTCTGCCTGTCAAAAAAAGAAGAAGAAGAAGAAGAAGAAGAAGAAGAAGAAGAAGAAGCTTCTTCCCAGAAGAAGAAGAAGAAGAAGAAGAAGAAGAAGAAGCTTCTTCCCAGACTCCCACGTGGGTGCAGGGGCCCAAGCACCTGGGCCATCCTCTGCTGCTTTCCCAGGCACATTAGTAGGGAGCTGGATCAGAAGTGCAGCAGCTGGGACATGAACAAGTGCCCGTATGGGATGCCGGCCGGCATCACAGGTGGCTGCTTTATCTGCTACGCCACAACCCTGGCCCTGTCCCTCTCTCCCACTTTCCTGATGGCTTTCCCTGACTGCAGTCCCCTAACTGTGCCCCACTCACTGTCCATTTATCTATTTTAAAAAATTATTTATTTGAAAGAGGTATAGAGAGGCAGAGACAGAAAAATCTTCCATCTGCTGGTTCACTCCCCAAATGGCCCAAGTGGCTGGAGCTGGGCTGATCCAAAGCTGGGAGCCAGGAGCTTCTTCAGTCTCCCATGTGGGTGCAGGGGCCCAAGGACTTGAACCATCTTCCACTGCTTTCCCAGACCATAGCAGAGAGCTGGTTCGGAAGTGGAACAGCCGGGACTCAAACGGGCGCTGTAGGAACTCTGGCCTCAGACGTCTGGCTGGCTCTCTGGGCAGGGCTTCCCTGCTCCTCCTCCAAGGTCAGATGAAGAAATGGGATGCTCCAGCAATGGAAGTCACTCCTCTGGGCTGTGGCCTCTCCTGAGCACCTCTGCTTTCCCAGCGTGGCCTGCCATGGGAGTGAGGCCCAGGGAAGTACGATTCCTGGTGTACGGAGAGAACTACAGTTGTGGGGCGGGGAAAAGGGAAAACCTGGGCTGCCAGGGCGAGCTGTGGAGAGGGAAGGGGTTTTTCAGTCCTTGGACCCTGCGTCGAATCTTCGACCTGCCCTACTGGTCAGCCTGTGTTTCCCGGTTTGTCAGCCTGGACTTTGCTGCTCCCAGGTTCCAGTGAGTCCCTTCTCTTGGCCCCTAACCAGAAGAGGATGCCGCGATGGCCAGGGATGGGTCTGGTGTGGGCAGAACCCTCTCTGCCCCTCACTGAGGAAATGCTGGCAGGATCCCCCTGTCAATGGAGCCCCCTGGGGGGGGGGGCGGAGCTGAGGGACAGGGCCTGGGAAAGGCTGGGCAGTTGGGGATCCCCAAGAGCTTGGCAGGTGGGACAGTGCTGCCAGAATGATGGCTCTCCACTCAGCAGCCTGGACCTCATCTGCCACCCAGGGCAGCTCGTCCCGAGGTGCCTTGGTGCACCCCTCCTACAAAGAAGGCATTCAGTGACGACTTGGGGATGAACGGATTCCCTGCGAGTAGAGTACTGTCACTCACTTTACAGAAGAGAACCCAGATCTGGCCTGTTCCAGACGCTGAGGCTGCCCCTCCTCTCGGGCAATCCTAGGCACCTGGAGGAGCAAGCCTGGTGCCTGAAGTGCCAAGAGGTACCGGCAGAGGGAGAGTGCGGCGGGATGGGGTGGGTAGAGCAATGGCTCAGAACCGTGGAGTAGGTGGTGCTGAGGCCAGTGGGCAAGAGTGGGGAGGGGCACCCCATGATCCTGGCTTGGGCGGTTTCCAGGGGCCCCTTGTGAGCAGTGGGCAGGCAGGCACCGAGGTACTAATCAGCAGACAGGGATGCTCTTGGGAGGAGAGCATGAGGCCTCAGGCTCCCAGCTGAGAGGGTGGAGAAGCCACAGCAGCCTCTAGGAGGGAGGGGCCAACCCCACTGGCCACCCTCAGCCATCATCTTGTCTCCCCAGGCCCCCTGCCTTTGTGCAGGCTCTGCCATCTACCTCGGTTTCAGCTTCTGAACACCCTTGAGAGTAACTGAGGTTCCCTCCTCCAGGCACCCTTCCTGGACCATCCTCAGGCAGTATCCTCTCCCCCTGTGGGTCAGTCCAGGCAGGTCCACTCCTGCCCACCTTCATGCCCCCAGGATGAGATGGGGAGAGAAAAGTTGAGGGAGATCTTTGAGACCATATGGTAGGTTGAATAATGGCACCCAAAGATATGCATGTCCTAATTCCTGGACTTTGTGATCCTGTTACATTACTTGGCAAAATGGACTTTGCAGATGTAAATAAATTGAGATTATTTTGTATTATCTGGGTTGGCCCAGTACTCCCAGTGTCCTTAAAGGGAAAGAGGATGGAGGCAGGCATTGGCCTAGCCACTTAGATGCTGCTTAGGATGCGTGCCACGTGGGAGTGCCTGGTTTGAGTCTCAGCTTAGCTCCCAGTCCCAGCTTCCTGCTGATGCACTCTGGGAGGCATTCGGTGATGACTCAACTACTTGGGTCTGCCGCCCACATGGAAGATGTAGATGGAGTTCCTGGCTTCTGGTTTGACCTGGCTCAACCCCCTAGCTGTCACAGGCATTTGGGGGACTGAACCAACAGAAGGGGGATGATTCTCTATCTGCCTTTTAAACAAAGAGGTTGGCAGGAGGGTCTGAGAGAGATTTGAAGATGCTATGCTGCTGGTCTTTTTTAAGATTTATTTATTTATTTGAGAGAGGAGAGGTAGAGAGAGAGGGAGGTTTGCTATTCACTGGTTCACTCCCCAACTGGCCACAACGTCCAGAGCTGCGCCGATCTGAAGCCAGGATCCAGGAGTTTCTTCCAGGCCTCCCACATGAATGCAGGGGCCCAAGGACTTAGGCCATCTTGTACAGCTTTTCCAGGCCATAGCAGAGAGCTGGATCGGAAGTGGAGCAGCCAGGATCCAAACCGGTGCCCATGTAGGATGCCAGTGCTCAGGCAGCAGCTTAACCCACCACACCACAGCACTGGCCCCGCTGATGATCTTGAAGAAGCCATGAGCCAAGAAATGCACCTCTAAAAGCTGGAAAACCTAAGTGAATAGATTGTCTTTTAGAGGTGATAATGCATGTGTCCATCTAAGGATTGGATCTGGGCGTCATTTGTTACAGTAACCGGAGAAAAGTACAGATGGCCAGTCCTGCTCCTACCTAGTCAGGTTTCCTCCCTGTGAGGCTGGGCTGTGGCTGCTCAGTGACCCAGTCCACTGATCCCTACCCCGTGAGTGACCCCAGCACCCAGTGCGGGCCAGGAGCTGGGCTGGAAGGCACACCCTGGGACTCCCTCAGGCTCCTCCCTGGAAGCAGGGAAGCAGCAGCTCGCACCAAAACTAGCTCCACAGAGACGTGGAGGTCGGGAGCTTGGGGAGTCCACAAGCACTCCCACACCGCCGCCCAGGGACTGTTGGCGCTCACTGTATGTCAGGTGCTGAGAACAGACGAGTGAACACCTCAAACCAGAGCCTCCGGCCACACAGAAACCCCATTTCTCTCTAGAATATGCTAGGTGCTCACCCCAACTCATAGCACCCCGTCCCCAGATGAGGTGAGACAGAACAGGGACTCCAGGGCCTGGCAGAAGATGTATAACGTGTGTCAGTCTTCACAGAGGGTAGCTGCCTTATACCCCTCTGTGACTAACCCAAGAAGGCTTCTGGGAAGAGGAGGACAGGAGCCCATGTGCCACCTTCCCTGGAGGCCACTGTCCACTAAGAAAGCTGAGGATGCAGCTGGAGACACCAGGGAGGCTGGGCAGGGCTGATGGAACCCCGGAGGAGAAAATGCAGTGACTGATTCTGAGAAATTAAATGAAGGTGTTGGGGCTTCTGATGGCAGGGAGAGGGTCAGGATCTCAGGCTAGCCAGGGAGATCCGGGATGCCCCCCCTCCTTTTGACCTCTCTGAGCCATGATGACCACAGCTGCCCCACAGTATGCTGAGGATCCCAGGAGCTAGGACCCACAGGGGAAGTTGAGACCCCAGACGTAAGATTGGGGTAGAAGCCAGGCCCTCTGAGCCCTAGCCAGGCTCCCAGATGTAAGATTGGGGTAGAAGCCAGGCCCTCCTGAGCCCTAGCCAGGCCACCCCGCCCCAAGCTGCACCCAGGAAAAACATGTAGACCACAGGGTCCCACTTAGGCCCAACTTGGAGGTAGCAGATAGGTTGGGGGCAGTGACTGTCCCTTGCAATCGGCCAGTAGGGGAGGGGTCAAGATCAAGGAATAATAGTCCAAGACAGGGGTCCAGCCACATGCAGGGAGTCCAACGCATGCAGCCCTTGGGCTGGCCAAGGACACTCCCCAGGGCTCCACAGTGATGACCCGGACACCTGCTGCATCACTCTTGCAAATATCAGGGCGGGTGCCACCCTCTGATCCCTGGCCTTCCACCAAGGCGCTGGGATGTGCCTGACTGGACCCCACAGAGATCAGGCTCGGCGGCATGCCCCAACAAGATCCTTACCGGGACTGCCATCAGGGCTCCCTCAGCTGATGGCCACGGGAGTTGGTCAGAGGGTCCTCCGGTTGGACCCCTGTATGGAGACCATGGCAGTTACTCCTCAAGAGGGTTCTTGTCCATAGTGACGCCGCCAGGGATGCTGTGCTCCGCCAGGCCCCGGTCTGGGAAATGGGTGACTGCCAGGCACCTGCTAAGGTCCCCAAGAAGGCACGTAGGTCTCTGGGCCCGGAGGCAGGGCCTGCAGCACCAATACATTTACTGCGCCGCCCCCACGAGGTTAGATGACCTGTCCATCGTTCCCTCTGTATCTGCGGGGTCCTCCAGGCCCTCCCCAGCCTCCTGGGCAGCCTCCACATCCCCCAGGGTGGAGTCCAGGGCAGCGCCTGTGGAGCCGGACGTCCAGCCAGGGGTCCAGGGCGCCTCCGGCGTGGTCCGCGGTGGGAACCAGAAGGCAGGAGCTGGGGCAAGCTCCACAAGCTGGGGCCGCGCGGGGCCCGAGGAGGCGTGCGGGATGAGGAAGAAGATGTAGACGCCGGAGACCACCAGGCCGGCGGCCACCAGCACGGCCAGTGCCACGGCTGCGTTGAAGGCCCAGGCCGGGCTGCTCAGCGACAGGCGGCGTGACAGCGGACGGCCAAGGCGCAGCGGCGGCGGTGGCGGCGGCACACGCGCGGCACGGGCCTTGCGTGACCCGGGAAGCGGCGGCGGCGGCCGCAGGTAGAGCAGGCCGCGGCGGCGGTCGAAGCGCACCGAGCCCTGGCAAGGCAGCGGTGCTCGCGCCTCCCGGGGCAGCAGGCCCGGCTGTGTGGGCAGGGAGGGCAGCCCGCGGCGTGGAGCCAGCCGGGTGGGAGCGCGGCACACGGGGCAGGCCACCGCGTCGCCCCCGCCTGCTGTGGCCAGCGACAGGCGAGCCAGGCACTCGAGGCAGAAGACGTGGCCGCAGTCCAGGCGCTTGGGCAGCTTGAAAACGCCGTCGAAGGGCGACACACAGATGAGGCACTCCACGGGGGACGCCGGGGACAGGATGGGACTGGAGCCGGGGCTGCCGTCCCCTTCCTCCTCGTCCTCGTCCTGGCCTCTGCTCACAGAGCGAGTTGCGGACAGCGAGCCTGGGGAGCTGGGGTCGGATCCCTGAGGGGCCTGGGGGCGGCGGAGCCAAGGCGGCCGAGGACAAGGCATTCAGACTAGGCCTTTGAGGAGCGGTCCGGTGAGGGTGAGGCGGCAGAAGCCTGGAGGGCGGTCTGGGAGGCCAGCGAGGGCTCCAGGAAGGAGCGGATTCCCCCAGAACAGAGCACAGTCGTCCAAACAGGGCAGCTACATCCACAAGGAGCAGAGACGACACAGTGAGGACAGAGCGGAGGAGCCGCTGATCCCGACTCGGGAGATCGTCCCCACCCAGGGAAGAACCAGCCACTCCACAAGCCCCGGTGAGCAGCCCGGGGAAGCCCCTGCTGAGACTCCAGGTGAGTCTATTGAGCGGCGCGAGCCTCAGGACAGGTACCCAGCAGCAGAGGCCAGACCCTCAAGGGCCAGAGGCTCCCACACAGCACAGACCCAAGGCAGCACGCAGGGACCCTTCCTACCTGCGACACCTCCTCCCTCTGGCTGGTGGCCTGTCCCGGCCAGTTCTGACCTCTCTGGCCTCACTGGCTTGGGTATGTTTAGTGTCCCTCCCTAGGGGAGGGCACCTAACCTGGGGCCTCTCCCTCCAGGACCCAGGCAGCCGCGAAACCTGTCCAACAGCCTGCCGCGCAGCCTAGGCCAGTCCTGCCAGAATGAACGCCAAAGCCTGACCTGCACCGGATGGTGGAGGTGGAGATGACACACTGGGAATGGCATCAACACACCGAAAACCTCCTGGTGACCCCTCCAACAGATTGTGACAGTGGCTTGGAAGGCCTGGGCCAGCGCTGTGGCATACTAGGCTAAGCCTCCACCTGTGGTGCTGGCATCCCATACAGGTGCCAGTTTGTATCCTGGCTGCTTCACTTCTGATCCAGCTCTCTGCTACAGCCTGGCAAAGCAGCAGCAGATGGCCCAGGTGCTTGGAGCCCTGCACCGGCATGGGAGACCAGGGAAGCACATGGCTTCAGCTCCGCCCAGATGCAGGCATTGCAGCCACTTAGGGAGTGAACCACATCAAACACCTATCTGTCTCTCCCACTATGTCTGTAACTCTACCTCTCAGATAAATAATCTTAAAAAGGGGAGGGGGGGTAGGGGGGCCCTGGGCCATAGCCACCAACCATGGTCAGAATGAAGCCACATGATGGTGGATCTCATGAATCCCAGGGTGCGGCCAGCAGAAAGAGTGGAGAATGTGGCTTAGAACACAGGCCCTCACTCCCTGAACTGAAGAATGTTTCCAGGTAACAGGGTCCAGGATGATTAGCCCCCAACAAAGCCCCTTCCCAGCCCAGTGCTATCTGACGTGCCAATTCCTCAGCTAGAACCCTCCAGGCAGACTGAACTACAGCCTGACACCATGGTTCTGCAAGAAGCACCCCTACAGACTAAGCAGCAGCCCCCAGGCCGCCATGGCCACACTGACCCCTGCCGCAAGGATGGACAACAACACAGCAGAGTGGAGCCGCTCCAAAGGCAGAAAGGTTTATTGGGCAGCAGCTGGGAACTCAGCGGTTGGACTTGGCCACACGCTCCAGCTCATCCTTCTTCTTGATGGCATAGGAGTTGGAAGAACCCTACAAAGAAACCAGGTTAGCTGTAGATGATGGAGGACTACCCCCAAACATAACCTGACCCTCCCAGCCCCAGTGCCCCCACACACCTTGGCAGCGTTGATGAGCTCATCTGCCAGGCACTCAGCGATGGTCTTGATGTTCCGGAAGGCAGCCTCACGTGCGCCTGTGCACAGCAGCCAAATGGCCTAGGAATACAGGGGTCAGGCTAAGCCCAGTGCCCTCAACAGATGTAGGCTATCATCCCATCACTCACTGGCCCAGAAACAAAGGTGGTATCCTGCCAGATCTCGTATCAGTTACAGGGCAGAAAAGGCACAGCCCGAGGTTATGTCCTTAATGGTAGAAGACCTGAAACCTACCTACCACGACAGAAAACACAATGCATGCTCTTGACCTAGACCCTTGACAAGGACACTACAAGGGCATGCTGGGGACAGACACAAATGGAACAGCAGCTGACTCAGTTTATTACTACTATTGTTTCTTGGGGGTAGGGTGGGCATGCGGTACAGTGGGCTGTGATGTTACTTCAGTGTAGGTTTGAGTTCTGGCTACTCTGCTTCTGATCCAGCTCCCCGTTAATGTGCCTGGGAGGGAAGCAGCAGATAATGGCTCAGGTACTTGAGTACTCTCCACCCACACAGGAGAACTGGGTAGAATTCCTGGTTCCTGGATTTGGACTGGGGCTCAGCCCAGCTGTTGTACTTCCTCTTTCCCTGTCACCCTGCCTTTCAAGTAATTGAATCTTAAAAAAAAAAAAGGGTGGGGTGGGATAGAATGATGGGAATGTATTTGGAGGGAAATGACAATGTCTGCAACCAAATCTCAAAGGATCCAAGAATAAAAAGGGTGCATGTGAGCACACCTGGCTGAAATCAGACCTCAGCCTAATGTAGCCCAAAGAGGGCGAAGCCTGGATCTGTCCTGCACCAGGTGGCAAGGCAGCCAAGCTCCTTGGAGAAGTGCGGCTCCAGTTAAACACACCTGGTTCACACGGCGCAGCGGGGACACATCGACAGCCTGCCGTCGCACTGTCCCAGCTCGCCCAATGCGTGTTGAGTCCTCTCGGGGGCCGCTATTGATGATGGCATTCACCAGGACCTGCAGAGGGTTCTGGGAGAGAGGGGGTTGTGAGCCCACACATCCCACACCTGTAACGGAAATCGCACCCACAGGGGATCAGCCTGCACGCACACCATGGACTTTGGGTGTGTTAAGGACACAGCTGGACGCTCTGCCTCAGAGGCCTACCTCACCAGTAAGCAGGTGGATGATCTCAAAGGCATGCTTGACGATGCGCACGGTCATGAGCTTCTTGCCATTGTTGCGGCCGTGCATCATCATGGAGTTGGTGAGGCGCTCCACAATGGGGCACTGTGCTTTGCGGAAGCGCTTGGCAGCATACCGCCCCGCACTATGGGGCAGGTACTTGGCATACTTCTCCTTCACCGCAATGTAGTCCTGGAACAGCGAAACACGGGACAAAGGGGCCCTGATCAGGTTCAGGCCCTCAGCCAGGGCCCAAGCATCCACTCAGGGCATGCAATCCCTGCCTGCCTCTCCAAGAACGTGGATAACTCTTCCCACCATGAGAATATGAAATCTAAGTAAGTGATTCATATGAGCATCCCATATGGGCACCGGTTTGAGTTCCGCTCCAGCTCTCTGCTGTGGCCCGGGAGGGCAGTGGAAAATGGCCCAAGTGCTTGGGCCCCTGCACCCACATGGAAAACCGAGGTTTTCCACGAGGCTTCTGAGCAACCCAGCACTGGCTGTTGTGGCCATTTAGGGAGTGAACCAGGATGGAAGACCTTTCTCTGTCTCTCCCTCTCGTCCTCTGGTTCTAACTCTGTCAAATCAATAAAATCTCAAAAACAAAACAAAACAAAAAAAAACAAAAACAAACTTATGCTAATGAGAAACCAAGAGTCATGATCCCAGTTTTTAAAAATAAAGTTCCCTCCCTGGGCAGGTGTTCAGACGACTGGTCGAACTGCAAGCTGGGATCCCAGAAACTCCTACTGGAGTGCCTCTCAGTTTTGAGTCCTGGCTCTTTCTGTTCCAGCTTACTGCTAAGGCACACCCCGAGAGGCAGCAGTGCTTACTTTTAAGTGATTGGTTTCCTCCCATCCATGTGGAAAACCTGGATTGAGTTTTTGACTTCAGTTTGACAGTTGTATTTGGGGGTGGGGTTGAACTAGCAGACTAGGGTTCTTGTACAAGTAAATTTAAAAATACCCACATGTTGACCTTGCCTGTGTAAGGGGAACAGAGAGGGGCGGCATCTGTCATGTGTATACAGAAGCACCTACTCTCAACAGCTCCATTTCAAAATGTATTCAGGGGGCCGGCGCTGTGGCACAGGGGGTTAATGCCCTGGCCTGAAGCGCCAGCATCCCATGTGGGTGCCGGTATGAGACCCGGCTGCTCCACTTCAAATCCAGCTCTCTGGGATGGCCGGGGAAAGCAGTGAAGGATGGCCCAAGTGCTTGGGCCCCTGCACCCACGTGGGAGACGCTGTGTAACTCTTTCAAATAAATGTTAAAAAAAAATGTACCCAGGGTCATTCTATCATGTTCAAGTGCAAATATTCAACAGCTGGGGCTTTCTCAGCCCAAAGCCAGGAGCCCAGAGAGTCTTCTAGGTCTCCAACATGGGTGCAAGGGCCCAACATTTGGGCCATCTTCTGCTGCTTTCCCAATTGCATTGGCAGGGAGCTGGATCAGAAGTGGAGCAGGCAAAACTTGACCTGGTGCCCATATGAGATGCCGGCGTCACAGATACAGGCTTAACCAGCTTTGGCGCAACACCGGCCCCCACCTATGTTCTGATCCGGTTTGTGCTAAGGTGCCTGGAGAGAAAGAAGACAATGACCCAAAGTACTTGGGCTCCTGCCATCCATGTGGTCCAGTCCCAGCAGTTGCAGGCATTTGGAGAGTGAAAAACAGACATAAAATCTCTTTAAAGAAAAAGGGAAAGAAAACAATAATGTATTTCAACAAGAGAGGAGTTCACACCGGGCTTCTTGTGCACCGATGTCCCAGAAAGGATCTGGTCGAAGGCAGCAACCTGCTGTTAAAATAAGCACTCCTGTGCCGTCCTGATTTTTACTCCCCCAGCCTGCAACAGAACAGGCACTCAACAAAGCCTTGTTTATAAAAGGTTATAAGAGAAAAAAGAAAACAGTGAGAAGTAACAGGACACCAGTGCTGTGGCGTAGAAGGTGAAGTCGCTGCCAACATCCCACATGGGTGCTGGTTCATGTCCTGGCTGCTGTTTCTGCTAATGTCTGGGAGGACAGTGGAGGATGGCATAATTCCTTGGGCTCCTGCCATCCATGTAGGAGACTGTGAGAAAGCTCTTGACTTCAACCTGGCCCAGCCCCAGCCGTTGCGGCTGTTTCTGGCTGAATCAGCAGATGGAAGCTCTCTCTCTCGCCTCTCTATATCTCCACCTTTTAAATAAAACAAAAGAAAAAAGTTAAGAGACCCAAACACTATCTGGCATTTTGGGGAATCCCCAAATACATGAAGGAAAAGCAAAAATCTATGAGCTGTCCAGAGTGAAAACAGGGCCAAATTATTCATTTTCTTTCTTTTTTTTTTTTGACAGGCAGAGTGGACAGTGAGAGAGAGAGACAGAGAGAAAGGTCTTCCTTTTGCCGTTGGTTCACCCTCCAATGGCCGCCGCGGATGGCGCGCTGCGGCCGGCGCACCGCGTTCGTCCGATGGCAGGAGCCAGGTGCTAGGTGCTTTTCCTGGTCTCCCCATGGGGTGCAGGGCCCAAGCACCTGGGCCATCCTCCACTGCACTCCCGGGCCACAGCAGAGGGCTGGCCTGGAAGAGGGGCAACCGGGACAGAATCCGGTGCCCCGACCGGGACTAGAACCCGGTGTGCCGGCGCCGCAAGGCGGAGGATTAGCCTGTTGAGCCATGGCGCCGGCCCAAATTATTCATTTTCATATAGTGCTTAGGTGTTGTGACATCTTTAGAAGCATCAAAAAGTTTTTCTAAATATGCTGGATCAGAAGCAGAGCAATCAGGACTCAAACCAGCACTGATATGGGATGCCAGCATCGCGGACAGCTTTATCTGCTACACTACACCAGCCTCTAACAACATGTTTTTAATTTTTCTTCAGAGAGGAAAGAGTGAGTGCAACTCTAATTATGCTTATCTTTATACCAATGTAATCAGAAAACTTGATAAATTTATTTGAAAGGCAGACTGGAAACCAGTAGAAGATGACCCAAGTGCTTGGGCCCCTGCTCCCGCGTGGGAGACCCAGAAGAGGCTCCTGGCTCCTTATCAGTGCAGCTCTGACATTGTGGCCAACTGGATGGAAGACCTCTTTCTCTCTGCCTTTCAAATAAGTCAGTAAATCTTAAAGAAAAAAAAGAGGGCAAAGTGACAAATTGAGCTATCTCCCATCTGTTGATTCATTCTCCAAATGGCCACAACACAGGACTTGGCCAAGTCAAAGCCAGGAACTCCGATTGGATCTCCCACATGGCTGGCAGGAAATATTTGGGCCACTATCCACTGATTTCCCAGCTGCATTAGCAGGGAAACGGCTAAGAAACAAAGTAGCGGCCGGCGCCGTGGCTCAACAGGCTAATCCTCCGCCTTGCGGCGCCGGCACACCGGGTTCTAGTCCCGGTCGGGGCACCGGATTCTGTCCCGGTTGCCCCTCTTCCAGGCCAGCCCTCTGCTGTGGCCCAGGAGTGCAGTGGAGGATGGCCCAAGTGCTTGGGCCCTGCACCCCATGGGAGACCAGGAAAAGCACCTAGCACCTGGCTCCTGCCATCGGATGAGCGCGGTGCGCCGGCCGCGGCAGCCATTGGAGGGTAAACCAACGGCAACGGAAGACCTTTCTCTCTGTCTCTCTCTCTCACTGTCCACTCTGCCTGTCAAAAAAAAAAAAAAAAAAAAAAAAAAAAAGAAAGAAACAAAGTAGCACGAATCTGAACCAGTATTCTGGTATGGGATGACACCCAGACACACAAAACATAACTTTAATAATTCTTAACAGAGGAAGTACCCACCAAAACCAGAGTTCTAGGGCTCAGAGAGTTCTTGGGACGAGTGGGAAGACAGGGGTAAAATGCAAGCAGGGCAGGCAATCCTGCACTGGAAACCCACTCCATGACCAGACGCCTGCGTCTGGCCCAGCTCTGCTCCTGACTCCAGCGTCCTGCTCGTGCAGACTCAGATACAGCAGGTGACAGCTCAAGCAGTTGGGTCCCCTGGGGGAGATGTGGCCATCCCATGTGGGCACTGGGGGAGTGAACCAGTGACTCGGGAAACTGTCTCTCAAGTAAAAAAAAAAAAAAAAGAAAAAGATTATATAAAAAACACTATCTGGGGCCAGTGTTGTGGTACAGCAAGTTGAACCACTGCTTGCGATGCCAGCATCCCTTATCAGTGCTGGTCTCAGTCCTAGGTGTTCCGCTTCTGATCCAGTTTACTGCTGACACAACAGGGAAGGCAGTGGATGGCCCAGGACCTCAGGCCCCGTCACACATGCAGGTGATCAGGATGGGGCTGGTGGCTTCTGGCTTCGGCCTGCCCCAACCCTGGCTGCTGTAGCCATTTAGGAAGTGAACCAGTGCATGGAAGCCTCTCTCCTCCTCTGTGCTCATCTACCTCTCAAATAAATAAGTCTTGACATTAAGCAGGAAAGTCCACTATTTCAGATTTCAAACCTTAATGTCAAAATAAAGGAGCAGCCTCTTCAACAGGCAGTGCTCAAGAACCGGGTGCCCACACACAATAAAACGGGCTTACACGTCAGTGAAATTCACATCGTCTGCTTTACCGGAAACAGAGACGTGTGTGATGTGGCATTTCTTTGGAAAACACCTCAAGACAAAAACTTTTAGCAACCTTTGGGAAAGACCTGCAAAAACAGGGTGAAGTGGCCCGGGATTCCTCCTTTACCTGTCCTGATCTGGGGGACAACTATGTTTCAAATGTCCCCTTAGAAGAATGCAGATCTGCCCCAACTCTGTCAGGACGTCCGCCCCCACTCCCCTCACCTGCAGGGAAATGTCATTGATCTGCACGTCGTCAGTGCTCCACTTCCCAAACAGCTTGATGTCTGGGGTTTCTGCCACCGCAGGTGCTGCTGTTTCCCACTCGGTCATCCTGCGAACGAGAAAAAACTGACAACCGGGGCGACCTGGAGCACAGGCACACTGACATCCGCCCCCATCCTGTGGTCGATCAGGAAGTCAGGAGGCGCCAAACGCGGTCAACATCCTCTCGAACCCCCCAAAAACCGCTCAGCTGTCCATCACGCAAGGTCAACGTCCACCCAGGACTCCCACGCCCAAGATCGCGCAGTCCCCTGGCAGCCAGCTGCCGTTGCTACACACGACGGGCCACAGCAGCTTGGCAGGTGACGCTGAATATACGCTCTGAACACTGCACCCGCCAGCACCACCAACGCCGAAGTTCCCGTTCTTAGCCGACACTGAGGACTGCTCCCCGCGCACGTAGCAAAGGGCATCAAGGAATGATAAGTAAACTAATTTCCGTGTTTAACTGCAGACTCTAACACAGCCGCCGAGGCCTGCCAAACCGCACAGCGTCGGCAGGAGGGCAAGACTAACTTTGCCCGCGCCCGTTTCCCGTACAAAAAGGCGAGGCCAAACGAGGGAAGGAATCGGGCCGAGGGGCCCGCCCACGGCTCCCCGTAAGCCCCGGGACCTTCGTCCCTCGGAGCGCTGACCCCAGGCAGCCTCCCTCGAGCGAACAGGCTCACCTGAGGGTACAGCCGAGGCGCCTCACTCCCTCGCGGTGCACCACGCGCTGCCCTGGCACAGACAGGAAGAGGCCGCGCGTAGCGGGCCGACGCTTTTAAGTGGATCGAAAACTTCCGGGTCAGCAGCGCCGACGCGTGCGCAGAACAGGCACGTAAGTTTACGGACCAATCCGGAACAAGGATGTAAAGGCGCCCTTTGGGCCAGACGGAACACGTAGCTCCTCTGCGCGTGCGCACACGTAGAAACAACGCCATAGCTGGCCTGGCGGATGTCCCGCACTCGCCCGGTCTCAAGGGCCTCTGCACAGGCGCAGTCATCTCTCTGAGGCCAACACCGCCATGTCTACAAAGGGCAGAAGTCCGGCCCGCGCCCTCTTACACCCTACCAGTCGCAGTTTTCCAGTACGGCAGCCGGTCCGGCACCCGCTTGTTCCTCACTGCGGGTCCCGGCCGCCTCACAGCACGCGTGCGATACGTGGACGGGTTGGCGGAGTAGGGTTGGCGGAGTAGGGTCCGCGGCTCTCGTGTGCCTTCCGCTCGGGCCCAGTCCTCGGGCGCATGCGCAGGCCCAGGCGCTGCTCCCGCTCCCCACCTCCCGGTCTGGCCTGGGCTTTCGGGCTCTGGGCGCCGCGGGGCCGGAGCCTTAGGGACTGACCCCTTCCGGCCTCACCTCTCTTCTCAGTCCACTCTGGACACCCTCACCACCCCTGCGCGACGCCCCCTTCTGGAACCGTCGGGGCCGGGGAGGAGGGAGAGTCGCAGGTCTCGGGATTGCGGCGGTGGGGCACCCGAGTGGGGGCCCTGCAAGGACGGTGGATGACCTTTCGTGATGGACAGCTGAGCGGTTTTTTGGGGCTTCCCAGTTTCTGCGCGCTGTGGAGACCCTGCCCCCGGGGCGCCGCTTGAGATCAGGCTGGCCTCCCCGAGGCCTGGAAGCGTGCGCTGGAGGCCAGAATGATGGGAGATAAAGTCTAGACGTGAACACTGGACCTCCCCCCTCCACAGACACCAGTGCCTCCCCAGACGCGCCGTTGAACCTGCTGGGTGCTTCCTTCTCGGGTCCTCGGTCCCCCACCCCCACCCCGAGCGTAGGCAGGAATTTCACCCTGTCAGCCTGTCCTGGATAGCAGAGAGTGGGGCTGTGGCCATGCTGTGGTCACAGAGTAGGTGCCCCTGCCCATGCTACAGCTCCACCGGGTGACCCTACTGCCCGCCTGTGTCCCCTTCACCCGCTGCGTGCGGGTGGCTCCCTAGCCTAGGCGTGTGAGCTGAGCTGGGAAGGAGTCAGGCCTGCTGGGCTTCCCAGAGGTGGCAACGCTGCACCCGCAGACCCAGACTCCAGGGCTGCTCCAGCCACTTGAAATTTGGCCCAGATGGTTCTCACGACCCCAGAGCTGGGTCTGGCCCCTGCTTCCCCGCCCAGGTGTGCACTTAGCAGATGCCCAGCAGCTGTTGCTCTCCACTGGCAGACGCTAGAGATACCCCCCACCTAATTCCAAGAGCATTTCAGTTCGAAGTCCTCTGACAGCTTTCCTACAGTGGGCCCTCGGGCTGTCATGAGAGGACACAGGCCCTGAAGCTGCCGTCCACCCTGTGCAGGCATTTCTTTCACAGTGCGGGGTAGCTGGTGACTGCATCTCCTGGATATGATGGAAAACCTAAAAGACAGCTTTGGAGAACAAGTGGTTTTAGTGTCTTGAAATAGAAATGAGTGAAAAACTTCTAAGGGGCCGGCAATGGGGCATAGAGATAGAGGCTAAGCCTCCGTCTGCAGCACTGGCATCCCATATGACACTGGCTCAAGTCCCAGCTGTTCCACTTCCAATCCAGCTCCCTGCTAGTGTGCTTGGGAAAGCAGTAGGAGATGGCCCAAGTGCTTGGGCCCCTGCACCCATATGAGAGATCTGGAGGGTATGCTGGTTCCTGGCTTTGGTCTGGCCTAGCTCTTGCTGTTGTGGCCATTTGGAGAGTGAGCCAGTGGATGGAAGACTTCTCTCTCTCTCCTGTCTGTATCTCTGCCTTTCAAATAAATTAAATATTTCTTTTTTTTTTTTTTTTTTTGTGACAGGCAGAGTGGACAGTGAGAGAGAGAGACAGAGAGAAAGGTCTTCCTTTGCCGTTGGTTCACCCTCCAATGGCTGCCGCGGATGGCGCGCTGCGGCCGGCGCACTGCGCTGATCCGATGGCAGGAGCCAGGTGCTAGGTGCTTTTCCCTGGTCTCCCATGGGGTGCAGGGCCCAAGCACTTGGGCCATCCTCCACTGCACTCCCTGGCCACAGCAGAGGGCTGGCCTGGAAGAGGGGCAACCGGGACAGAATCCGGAGCCCCGACCGGGACTAGAACCCGGTGTGCCGGCGCCGCAAGGCGGAGGATTAGCCTGTTGAGCCACGGCGCCGGCCTAAATTAAATATTTCTAAAGACTTTTGACCTGTTGAGGGAATTAACTGATGACACCACAGTTCTGTGGCAGACAACAAACTGAGACTTGCTCACTGCCCTGGGCTTCCCCCTGCCCTAGGACTGGCCAGCATGTCTGAGACTGAGCACCCAGGGATGGAGCTGGCCTGGCTGAGGTGCTTGTTATTAGAGGGGGAATTCTGGGCCATCCCAGGCGTAAGCCACTTTCAGGTTTTCAGTTTGCTCACTATTAGTAGGGACCATGTGTTGTTCATCAGAGTGGTTCTGTAGAAGTGGGGACAGTGGGACAGAATGTGCATAGCAAGGGTGGTGTGCTGGAGACAGAAAGTGGCATCCTGGAACCTGGTCTTTTTTTTTTTTTTTTTTAATTTGAAAGGCAGAGTTAGAGAAAAGAGACAAACAGAGATTTTCCATCTGCTGTCATTCCCCAAATGGCCGCAAGAGCCAGGTTTGGTCCAGAGGCCAAAGCCAGGAGCCTGGAACTCCATCTGAAGTGGAGAAAGCATTGAACCGGGACTTACAGGGGATGCTGACAGGTAGCAGCCCAACCTAATACCACAATCCTAGCTCTGATTTTTTATTTTCTTTTATTTTTTTAGGATTAGTTATTTGAAAGGCAGAGTTACAGGGAGAGACAGAGTATGATCTTCACCTGCTGGTACACCCCCCAGATGGCCACAATGTCAAGGGCTGGGCCAGGCTGAGGCCATGGGCCTAGAACTCCATCCAGATCTCCCATGCGTGTGGCAGGAACCCCAGCACTTGGACCATCTTTCATTGCTTTTCCAGGCACATTTGCAGGGAGCTGGATCACAAGCAGAGCAGTGGGGCCAAGACTTGAACTGCCGCCCTGAAACAGGATGCTGGTGTCCCAGGCAGCAGCTTAACCCATTGTGCTACACACCAGCTCCTGGAACCTGGTCTTTTTTTTTTTTATTTTTTTAAGATTTATTTGTTTATTTGAAAGGCAAAGTTACAGTGAGGCAGAGAGAGAGAGAGAGAGAGAGAGAGAGAGAGAGAGAGAGAGAGAGAGAATGTCTTCCATCCGCTGTTTCTCTCCCCAAGTGGTTGCAATGGCCGGAGCGGGGCCAATCCGAAGCCAAGATCCAGGAGCTTCTTCCTGGTCTGCCAAGTGAGTGCCAGGGCCCAAAGACTTGGCCCATTTTCTGCTGCTTTCCCAGGCCATAGCAAAGAACTGGATCAGAAGTGGAGGAGCTGGGACTTGAACCGACACCCATATGGGATGCTGACATTGCAGGTGGCAGCTTTACCTATTATGCCAAAGTGCTGCCTCCTGGAACCTGGTCTTAATGGGGGGAGAGAGGGTGGAGGCTTGGATTTGGAATAAACCCAGAAACACATGTTGGTGACTCATGTATCCTTACTAGGTGAAGGGGAAACCTGGAGGCATGAATTAAGACCTGGGCATCAGATTTGTGGTAATTTCAAGATGGAAATTAGGAGTGGAGCCCAGACACGAGACTAAGGGGAGTGTCCTACGACAATGACTCTGGATGCTAAGGTTTTCCTACTCATTCCTGAAGACCAGAACGCTGGGAATGTTGTCCAGCTCGGGTACTAGGCCTGCGGAGCTGGCTTCCTGTCTGAGCTGTTGCCCCATCTGTAAATGGACTGAATGCTGGCCTTTCTCAACTTGGGGTGAGGACTAGATGGATTCCTTTCCTTCATTATTAAGAGGACAAATTTCATGTAGTTCATAGGTACAATTCTAGGAACATAACAACGCTTCCCTTCTCTCCTCCCCCCAAATAAATTCCCTTAATATTCTCAGCAGCTGGGGGCCCCATGGTGCCCAGCTTCTTTTAGCTGATCTGCAAAGTCCAAACCCAGCCCTTCACCCTTGGAAGTGCACGTGGATTTCCTGTCCAAGTGGTTGTTTGACTGAAATGAGACTCTCCCCTTGCCTCTGGGATGGCACCTGTGTGCTCTGGATCCTGTTTTCCAAGTGTGGGCTGACAGGTGGGACCTACGGAGGGGCCCAGACTCCACATGCAGTGGCCACTCAACAGATTGGAATGATGTGGACTGCCTGCCACCAATGGCAAGTCACCTAACCACCTGCAGCCTCAGATCATCTTTAAAGTTGTTATTCCTCCATGTGCCAGACTCCAGATGACCCCCCAGCCATCTCCAGCTGCTTGAGCCACCCCAGCTGAGGTTCCAGTTCATATATAGCTGCTGAACCCATATAGCTGGGGCCAGTGCTGTGGTGTAATGGGTAAAGCCACTGCCTGCGACACCAGCATCCTGTATGGGGGCCGGTTCAAGAGCCAGCTGCTCCACTTCAGATCCAGCTCCCTGCTAATAATGTGTCTGGGAAAGCAGTGGAGGATGGCCCAGGTGCTGGGGCCCCTGCATCCATGAGGGAGACCTGGATGAAGCTCTTGGCTTCAGCCTGGCCCAGCCCTGCATGTTGTGGCCATTTGGAGGGTGAGCCAACAGATGTAGATCTCTCTGTCTCTTCCTCTCTCTCTGTAACTCTTCCAAGTAAATTAAAAAATCACACACATAAAGCACAATAAAGTGGAGGAGGGTTTTATTTGTTTGTTAAGATTTATTTATTTGAGCCAGCGCTGCGGCTCACTAGGCTAATCCTCCACCTAGCGGCCCCGGCACACCGGGTTCTAGTCCCGGTCAGAGCACCGGATTCTGTCCCTGTTGCCCCTCTTCCAGGCCAGCTCTCTGCTGTGGCCAGGGAGTGCAGTGGAGGATGGCCCAAGTGCTTGGGCCCTGCACCCCATGGGAGACCAGGAGAAGCACCTGGCTCCTGGCTTTGGATCAGCGCGATGCGCCGGCCACGGCGGCCATTGGAGGGTGAACCAACGGCAAAGGAAGACCTTTCTCTCTGTCTCTCTCTCTCACTGTCCACTCTGCCTGTCAACAACAACAACAACAAAAAAGATTTATTTATTTGAAAGGTAGAGTTATAGAGAGAGGTAGAGACAAGAGAGAGAGAGAGAGGCCTTCCATCTGCTGGTTCACTCTCCAAGTGGCTGCAACAACCAGGGCTGGGCCAGGCCAAGCCAGGAGCCAGGAGCTTCCTCAGGGTCTCCCACATGGGTTCAGGGGCCCAAGCTCTTGGGTCATCTTCCACTGCTTTCCCAGGTGCATTAGTAGGGAGCTGGATCAGAAGTGGAGCAGCTGGCACTTGAACCGGCGCCCACATGGGATTAACCCACCATGCCACAATGCCATCTCCTGTGGAGTAGTTTATCACTCAGTAAAATATAACCAGCCCAACTGTTAGAACGGGGGGAAGGGGAGGTTCTGTGGAAGGTTTGTGACAGCAAAAATATGATGGTTTCTAATCTTGTATCTTTTTCCAAAAGTAACATCTACTTATTGGGGAAAATGCAGGAAAAGGAAGCAGGATCACAAAGATATAAAGAGAGGAGGCCCATATCCACTACTTCCTCAGAGACAGCTACATTGAGTTGAATGCCAGAAATATTATTATATTAAATTTCATTATATATAATTATATTTATATATAAATATGATATCTATTATATATTATAATATATAATGAATGATATAATATTATGAAATATATAAATTATGTAATATAATATTATGAAATATATAAATTATGTAATATATAAAAATGAATATAATAAATATATAATATAAATAATATATAATAACATGTAACATATAATATATTATTATATTATATTGTATTGTATTATATTATATATATATATATTTTTAAACTTTTATTTAGAATATAAATTTCCAAGGTACAACTTATGGATTACAATGGCTTCCCCCCCACACTTACATTATATTATATTATAATTTTCCCTATGGGCTCCTTTGCATCCTGTCTCCACTTGGCAACCTCAGTGTGAAGTCAGAACCTTCAGAAGCCTTCAAGAAGATTAATGGGGTAGGAGAAGCAGGAGGCCTTGTGGCTAGGGTCATGGGGTGAAGAGGAGGGGCAGGCAGCAGGCTTTGCTATATGACTGGCCCCTGACCTAGACTGGGTAGACAGGAGATGGGACCAAGTCCATCTCCTGGGTCCCTGGCTGTGGACCAAGTCGGGAAGAAGAAATGCAGAGGGAGGTGCTTTGACTTAGGCTGGGACCCCTGAAGCTAGCTGTGTCGGAGTCAGGCCCAACCAAGGAGTTTTAGACGTTCTTCAGCCTTGCACACGGTCACAGATTCAGGCCATACCCCAAGGGCAATGCCTCCATCCTGCCCATGGCAGCCAGGGGCAGCCTGTAAAAACCCAAATCACATTTTGCTCTTCACTCAGAATGCTCTGTGGCCTCCTGAATCATTCACAGTAAAAGACAGATCCACACCATGGCCTGCTAGGCCCACAAGAAACAGTCCCTGTCATCCCACCTCCTCCTGTGTACACAGCCACACTGCCTTCCCTAGGATTTTCGCCTGACCCGCTCTTCCACAGAGGATGCCCTGGTTCACGCCCTATTTCCTGGAGGCCCTGCCTTGAATCCCACCTTAATGTAACTATTTTGGTAGCATATTGGTTACACACTACAAAATTATTTTAAAGCTTACAATTCAGTGTTTAAAAACAGATATTCACAAAGTAACCATCACCACTGTCTAGTTTCAGAACATTCTTACCACACCAGAAAGAAGCCTTGTACCCCTCAGCCATGACCCCTATTCCCGCCTCCCTTCAGTCCCTGAAACTAGTAATATTCTTCCTGCAGTTAAATCTGCCTAGTCCATACATTTCACAGAAATGGAAATGGAACATGTGGCTTTTTTTTTTTTTTTTTAATTTGACAGGCAGAGTTAGACAGTGAGAGAGATAGAGAGAAAGGTCTACCTTCCGTTGGTTCACCCCCCAAATGGCTGCTACCGCCGGCACGCTGCACTGATCTGAAGCCAGGAGCCAGGTGCTTCTCCTGGTCTCCCATGTGGGTGCAGGGCCCAAGCACTTGGGCCATCCCCACTGCATTCCTGGGCCACAGCAGAGAGCTGGACTGAAAGAGGAAGGACCAGGACTAGAACTCAGCGCCCATATGGGATGCTGGCACCGCAGGCAGAGGATTAACCAAGTGAGTCACGGCGCTGGCCCCCGTGGCCTTCTGTGTTTGGCTTTTCACATTTAAACCCAAGCTGATTTCCACCAAGGAGCGCTTGCCTCCTGCGTGTACCATGCGTCCTTGGTGGCTCACTTTGCCCACGGTTTCTCTGCCTTGGAACTATGGCCATTATCTGGAGGGAGCCTGATCTGTGCATTCTAGGATGTTTGCAGCATTCCAGACCTCTACCTACCTACTGGATGCCAGTGGCACTCCCCTACCCCCTGCCCAAAATTTCTCTGGACACTGTCAAGTGTTTCCTGGAGCAAAACTGTTCCCTGGTGCAGAACCACTGATCTACATTTGTTTTTACTTACATTCATTCCGATAAAGAAGCTGACAGCACCAACCAAAACGTACAAACCAGCGTCATATGCCAGAGGAAGGGGACCACAGGCTTAAATGCCAGGAGGGACTATTACGGTTACACTGTTCTCGCGGATGTTGAAAGCAGAAGCGCTTGGCCTGAGGCTTGCTTTTGTTCTGTTTAAAAGGGAGATGGCCATAATGGGAAAAAGTCACAGATCCCCTATAGCGCCTCATGGAGGCTCCATTAGTTTTCTCAGGTTTATCCACCCCAACTCTCCCACTCCAGCAAGGCGGGCAAGGCAGGTCTTTTCCGGGGTCGGCCCTCTCAGAAATCTGACTGGGCGCTAGGGCTATCAATCATCCTTATGGCCAATCGACACTTGGCTAAGGCCGGACGGCTGGGACCGCACGCCCATCCCCGGCGAAGACGCTGGCTTGTTACCATGACAGCCAGGAGTCCGTCCCCGTCCCCCGACGCGGCCAGGCTACGTTTCCCAGCTGCCCTTGCGCAGACTCCCGCCCGGTCTTGCTGCCGCCCTAATCTCTCATTGCCGAGGCGGCTTGGAGGAGGGTGAGGAAGACTCCGTGCTGCATGTGGGGCGGGGACTAGGGAATCCACGCAGGCTGCGTCGAGTAGATGGCATTCTGAGCGCATACGCGACCTCGGCCTGCGAGGCGGCCACCGCTCCGCGGCCTCTCTGCGCTGCTTCCGGTCCGCCTGCTCCTGGCTCCGGGTGTGCCACCTCGTGTAGGGCCTTCAGTTCCGGGCAGATCTGCCTGTTGTAGTTCGGCCTCCCGCGTGCCCCCGGGCCTGGGTGCGGAGGTTAAGGCCCGCAAGGGGAGGCGCCGGGCGCGAGACCACTCCTCGCCGTGGTCGACGCTGGCTTTTCTGCTGCCTTTGGCTTTTGCGCTTGCGGTTCCCTTTCCCAGGCGCCGGCTCCCGCGGTTCTTCCGGCATCATTGTCCGCTCCGGCGTCCCCTGCCGCAGGGTAGCGCCGCCTCTGTTTCAAGTTCTTCACTCAGCTCATCTCCTTGTTGGCGTGTGTGCCCTTGCCCTGCGGTTCTGCAGGGTTCAGCCCTGGGTGTGTTGACAGCCTGGCCTCCAGGTGTCCTAAAGCGGCTGCTCCGCAACCTGGGGACAGGTAGAAAGGTTGGCGTGGACGACGGGCACGCCGTCTTCGTGGCTGTCAGAATGGCCCGGGACAGCTGGGTTGCAGGGTCAAGGACATCAAGCCTGGGCAGTCTGGGTGTGCTCAGAGCTCCACGGTCAGACAGACCAGGGAGTGAGTCCCTGGCCCTGTGTCCTGCCATAGAGAAGCGTGCTGTACCCTGCGCATGCTGCCTGTAATTCCTGTGTCCTGCCATAGAGAAGCGTGCTGTACCCGCGCATGCTGCCTGTAATGCCTTCTGCTTGTATTTAGATTACTTCAGGGGCGGGCGCTGTGGCTCTGCGGGTTAAAGCAGCGCCGGCATCCCACAGGGGTGCCAGTCAGCCCCGCTTGCTTCACCTCCAACCCAGCTCCCTGCTAATGCACCTGGGAAAGCAGTAGAAGATGGCCGGAGTGCCTGGGCCCCTGCACCCACTTGGGAGACCTGGAAGAAGCTCCTGGCTCCTGATTTCAGCTTGGCCCAGCCCCGGCCGTTCTGACCATTTGCGGGAGTGAACCAGTGGATGGATGACGATCTCTCTCTGTCTCCTCCTTTTTCTACCTCTGCCTCGAAAAAAAAAAAAAGCCTTTGCTCTCGTTAAAAGTTGGTGCATTTCATGTGAAGTTCATATTTCCAGTTCTCTCCAGTTGGCCAAGAGAAAAATAAAGATTATTTCCTCGGGAGTCAGAGAGAGAGGCAGACAAAGAGAGAACCCCCATGTATTCAGCCCCAAAATGCCCTCAGTGACTGGATTAGAGCCAGGAGTTAGGAACTCAGAGCAGGTCTCCCATGTGGATCGTAGTAATGCAGTCCCTTGAGCCATCCCCTCTGCCTTCCAGGGTCTGGAGCCAGAGCTGAGTAATTGAACCTAGACACTGCCGTGGAGGACGTGGGCATCCCAACCTCCAGGCTAACTGCCCGCTGTTGCCTAGCAGTTTTGAAGACCTTGTGTGTCTCATGTCAGAAGTATTGCTTTAGAGAACATGCCTGTGTCCCACGCAGTGCTGTCCCAGTGGCTGGGGCTGTGGGTGGGTTCAACCAGGCCGTCCTTGGGCAGACATATTGGGTTGCTGCAGACAGGAACACTTTGTGCCGTGGGTGCATTCCTCATCTTTTCTTGATATACAATTCGTATAACAAAAATCAACCATTTAAAAATAGGAAATCCAGGTTGGTTTTAGTATATTTTAAATATATATATATATATATATATATATATATATATATATGGTTTATTTATGTGAAAGTCTGAGTTACTGAAAGGGAGAGAGAGAGAGAGAGAGAGCGAACTTCCATCTACTGGTTCACTCCCCAGATGGCTGCAATGACTGGGGTTGGGCCAGGCTGAAGCCAGGAGCCAGGAGCTTCTTCTAGGCCTCCCACATGTGTGGCAGGAGTCCAAACACTTGGGCCATCTTTTGCTGCTTTTCCCAGGCACATTAGCAGGGAGCTGGATGGGAAGCAGAGTAGCTGGGACTTGAACTGGCACCTATATGGGATGCAGGCACTGTAGGCAGTAGCTTAACCCTCTATGCCACAATGCAACAAAGCATCAGCCTTAGTCCCCCCAGACCCCCCAGATTTCTGTGGTGCAAAAAGTGGGTGAGTGGTCACTGAGACTCCTGGCCAGTGCTTCTAGGGATTCTGGTGTGAGGAGGTACAGGTCCCTGAGAGGCCCTGGCCTGGCTTTGAGAGCTGCGTCGCCGGTGACTGGCCTGAGGCCTGCTCCAGGAGCAGTTGCTGGAGCTGCTGGGGCTGGGGCAGGGGCAGTTCCTGGGCACACTGCCTGGGTTGGTCTAGGCTTATGTGCAGGGCAGCAGCCAGGTGGTTCTGAGGAGCTGCAGCAGGAGCTGGGCTGGTGCTCGTCATTCTTCCACCCAAGTGCTGGCTCAGAGCCTCCAGGTGAGCTGGCACGGTGGTTGGTAAGACTGTTGTGGGAGCGATGAAAAAGTGAGCTCGGCGATGCTGCCTTCAGCTGCGCCATCAGACAGATCCCTTCAGGTTTGCAGCTGTGTTTGTTTTCAGCGCCATGCCCCAAGAACCAGGGGGCTCAGAGAAGGGCGGATCAAGCCACTGCATGCACCTGTTTCCGGCCCTGGGTGCCTTTCTGCTCGTGGGTCCTAACCCCCAGACCTCACGACCCCCAGACCTCAAGATGGACGAGGACAGGAGCAGGAGGCTCCCCCGGGGCCCTTTCAGGCCCTGCTTGCAGGAGTGGCACCCGTCCATGAGCCGGCCCCTGCTCTGGCGGCCAACCCTGGGACCACCCTGCTCATGGTCAGGCATGATGGGTATTCCTGGGGGCTCCGCTCACTGTGGGCATCTGTGTAACTCTGCAGTGAATGGGTTGCAGAAATCCAGAATGTGTGCAGTATAAGATCTGTGGCTGGGCTGGCAGCTGCACAAAGGTGATCAGGTGGTTGAGGCAAGTGGGCGTGAGCTCTGCCCACTGTGGAGATATCAGCAAGGGAAGGAACAGCTTGAGGCATAGGTGAGGCCTCAGGACCAGGGAGGAGCTTCCACCCTAAGCTGTTGTCGCTCAGATGTGCACCACCCCTGCATGTCCTGCACTAGCCAGATCTGACCAGACTAGGAGCCCCTGAGATCCCTCCAGCCCTGGCTGGGACATCCCCATCGTGTGGGCAGAGCTGGGCCAGGTTGCAGTGAGTGAGGCAGACTCAGCTGGGGTTTGGATGAGGTGGTCACCTCCGACCCCCTGGGGTGTGGGTAGGTCACAGCTCCTGTTTCCATAGGAAGCCACGTCCATCCTCTTCTAACTCCTCTCACAAACAGGAGTCCCCACCTCCCTGGCTCTTGGTGGCCCCTAGGTTCAAGCAAGGGAATGAGACCAAGGCTCTGAGGCGGCGGTGCAGGTGAGGTGGGTGGCCTTTGAGCCTTCCCACAATCCTGGCACCTGTCCTCCATCTCTTGGCACCCTTCTGCTCCTGCTGGCTCAGGTGTAAGGGTGCAGGTGAGGTGGGTAGCTTTGGAGCCTTCCCACAATCCTGGCACCTGTCCTCTGTCTCTTGGCACACTCCTGCTGGCTCAGATGTAAGGGTGTGTGAGCAGCATCTTCCAAATGGCCACAGTGTTGCTCTCATTCCCTCCCCCCAGCCCTCTTTCTCTCTCAAAGCTTTTTATTATTTAAACATTAGGAAAGTCTTACTGATTTTTACTTATCTGAAGGGCAGAAAGAGACATAGAGACAGACACAGATGTATCTCTTATCTGCTTGTTCACTCTCCCAAGTGCCCATAGCAGCTGGGGCAGTGCCAGGTTGAAGCTGGGATTCAGGAACTCGGTCTGGGTCTCCCATGTGGGTAGCAGGGACCCAGCACTGGAGCCTTCAGTGGCTGCCTCCCAGGGTGTGTTGTAGCAGGACACTGGAACCAGAAGCAGAGCCGGGACTTGGGCCCAGGCCCTCCAGCAGTTCAGTCCCAAGCAGTGTCTTAACTGCTGCACTAAGCACCTGCCCCCAGGCCATACTCCGCAGGCAAGACCTGCACCTGGAGCAGCCAGACAGGTGAGAAGCCACAGGCGTGCCAGGAGTGTGGTGAGGCCTTCCACACGCACTTCCAGCTCACCCACCACCAGGAGACACCGCAGCAGCCCTAGGCTGTGCCAGCACCAGTGCCCGCTGGCACCAGAAGCCCTCCTCTGCGCCCCGGTGGGAGGCTGTGCGGCAAGGTCTTCACTGTAGCCGCAGTTTCCTGGAATAGGGCACGCACACACAAGTGTGTGGCTCCACACCTGCCCAGACCGCAGCAAGCCTTTAGCCAGAGCCCCAGATGCCTGACGATCCGCTGCCTTCCAGCGTGTAGCCAGCCCATGGCAGCACTGCCACACACACGCAGTGCGCTGTGTGGTCAGCACATTGGCGAGCACTCCACGCCCCTGCAGCACCAGCACATGCACACTGGCGCATGGCCACTTTGACAGCAGCATCTGGGGCACTCCAGCTTACAGAGGATAGCCGCCGACTACAGTGACTGTCAGGCACGCAGGTGCCCGGCTGTGTTTATTTTCATCTATATGAGAGACACGTGGAGAACACAGAACACTCCCATCAGCTGGTTCACTCACTGAATGCCCAGGGCTGGAGCTGAGAGCTGGGAACCCAATCCAGGTCTCCCACGTGGGTAGCAGGAAGCTGTCTCTGCCACCACTGCTGTCTCTGAGGGTCTGCTGGAGTGAGAGCCAGGGCTGGGGGTGGAGCCCAAACACTCTGTGTGGGATGTGGGCATCCCAGCTTTTAGCACAAGCACCTCCCCCTTCACGGTGCCTTCAGAGCAAGGCGTCCTCACACAATATCACACAGCGTAACTCCACTCAAGCATTTTCTCTATCCCAAAGCCTTTGGGTGCCCTTCTCCACTGTGCCAGGAGAGTTTTGGCAATTTGGCATTATTGAATTTATTTATTTTTAAACAACTTTCTTCCAGTTTTTTTTTTTTTTTAAGATTTATTGATTTATTTATTTGAAAGAATACACGGGGGGAGGGGAGAGAGAGAAAGAAAGAGAGATCTTCCATCTCCTGGTTCATTCCCTAGATGGCTGCAATGGCTGGGGCTGGGCCAGGCTGAAGCCAGGTGCCAGAGCTTCTTCTGGGTCTCCCTTGTGGTAGGCGAGGCCCAAGCACTTGGGTCATCTTTCTCTGCTTTCTCCAGGCCATTATCAGGAGCTGGATTGGAAGTGGAGCAGCCAGGACTCAAACTGATGCCCATATGGGGTGCTACGCCACTTTTTTTTTTTTTTTAAGATTTATTTATTTATTTGAAAGTCAGAGTTACATAGAGAGAGAAGGAGAGCAAAGAGAGAGGGAGAGAGAGAGAGAGAGAGAGAGAGAGATATTCCATCCACCGGTTCACTCCCCAATTGGCAGCAACAGCGGGAGCTGCGCGGATCCACGAGCTGGCCATGAGCCAGAAGATTCCTGCAGATCTTCCCATGCGGGTGCAGGAGCCCAAGGACTTGGCCATCTTCTACTGCTTTCCCAGGCCACAGCGGATAGCTGGATCGGAAGTGGAGCAGCCGGTACTTGAACTGGTACTTATATGGATGGCAGCACTGCAGGCTGCAGCTTTACCTGCTGTACCACAGCACCGGCCCCTGTACCGCTTCTGATCCTGCTTCCTGCTAAAGGCCTCAGTTATTTCTTTCTTTCTCTTTCTCTTTCTCTTTCTCTTTCTCTTTCTCTTTTTCTTTTCTGTTCTTTTCTCTCTCTCTATTTCTTTCTTTCTTTCTTTCTTTCTTTCTTTCTTTCTTTCTTTCTTTCTTTCTTTCTTTCTTTCTTTCTTTTTCTTTCTTTCTGAAAGATAGTTAGACAGTGAGAGAGAGAAAGAGAGAGAAAAGTTTTCCTTCCGTTGGTTCACCCCCAAAATGGCGGCCATGGCAGGAGCTGCACCGATCAAGGCCAAGAGCCAGGAGCTCCAGGTCTCCCACGTGAGTTTGGGGCCCAAGCACTTGGGTCATCCTCCACTGCACTCTTGGACAACAGCAGAGAGCTGGATTGGAAGAGGAACAACTGGGACAGAATCCGGAGCCCCGACCGGGTTAGAACCCAGGTGCTGGTGCCGCAGGCGGAGGATTAGCCTATGAGCAGTGGCGCCCGCACAAGGCCTCAGTTCTTGGGCCCCCGCCACCCATGTGGGAAACCAGGATGGAATTCCAGGTTCCTGGCTTCGGCTTGGCCCAGCTTCTGCTGTTGCGGCCATTTGGGCAGTGAACTAGTGGATGAAGACCTCTCTCTTGCTCACTGTCTGCTCTTCAAATAAATAAGTAAATCATTAACAAATAAACTGCGTGGATATTTCTGAGAATGGAGGTTAGAAACGTGGTTTTGCAAGGTTCAGAGAGCAAAAGGGTGTTGCTGAAAGTCAGATGCTGGTGCTTATGGGAAGCCACTGGCATCCCCAGGTCTGTGGGACTGCAAGTGAGGTGGCAGTTGGCTGAGAACTCAGGGTCAAGCAGCAGGGTGTGGGCAGGCCGGTGCTGGTGGTGCCAAAAGCTGTCACCACGCTCCCCACGCTGGGCGAGCCAGCTCTACGTCTGCGGGCCCCTGCTTTAACCATGCTGCAACCTGCCTGGCCAGCCCCTCCACAGAGGGATGCGGCTCAGCCGCTGTTCCACCAGGTGAGCTCTGCTCTGGCTGGGCCACCGCCCTGGTCTGGGCGCACCTTTAGCCTTGGCACCCTGTGGTCTCCCACCAAAAGCACGTGTTCTCCCTGTCCCTCCTGGGACCTGATACTGACTCTGGTGTGAGAACATGGCAGGTTCCTAGCAAACATGGAAGGGAAGCCAGACCCCAGCAGTCTCCCATGCACTCAGCAGAAGCCCACCAGGCCCGGCGTGGTGGTCTCTGTCAGTCCTGGTGCTCCACAGTGCCCCGCCCCTCACCTCCTCTGCTGCCATTCAGGCCTCCTCACAGCCATCCCACCGGCCTGCTGTTCCTTGTGCCCCATGAGCCTTGGGGCTCAGTCTCCTGGCCTCTTCAAACCTCCGCTCCCCGAGGAACCCTCCCTGTGTCTGATGCATGAGGCCCCTTGTGCCCGTCTCCAGTGTGTCCCTGGGGTTGCTGTTGATCTAGCACCTACACCCTGCCTTTTCTGTCTTCCCGACCATACCAGGCTAGGGCGGTGGGGCCTGGCACCCAGCAGATGCTCAACGAATGCTTGTGCATTGAGTGTGTGAGGAGGAAGGCACTGCCTATGGGAGGTGAGACGTGGGAGGTTTCTGTGGGTCTTCCTGGAGAGGGGCTGGGGCACCCAGGCTGGAAACAGACCTCGGCAGGTGGGGCGCACAGGACTCTGCAGAGGCTGAGCATGAAGGCACCTAGGTCTCAGCCCTCCCATTGCGTCTGGGCAGCAGTGCCTCGGGGAGAGGCCACGGGGAGAGTGGGAGGCCCGGCCTCTGAGAAGCAAGCTGCAGCCAGGCGAGTGACTGGGCCCGGGGAAGCAGAGCTATGCCACGGGCAGGGCTGGGAAACCCAGGTATGAGGGGAAGGTGCCGGGTGCAAATCCAACTCCAGACCCATGGAAGTCACACAGCGCAACATTAACCTGCGCCGGAGAAGGGACCACAGCTCCTGGAAGCGTGAACCTGACAGCCGTGTGAGGACAAGGACAGAGAACGGAGCACAGGGAACCCCACCTTTGGTGCCGCGGACGAGTGTGCTGTGCCGGGGAGAAGGGGCCATGCTGGGCTTGAGGGGGCCCTGGTGCTGCCAGCTAGGCTCAGGAGCCGCAGTTGGGGGAGGGGAGCCTGCAGTGTTCCCTCCCAGAACAGGATTCCAGCGCCCACTCGAGGCTGAGATGATGGTGTAGCAGTTTGTGGGTGACCATGGCTTTAGCTGACTGGTTAGCTCCTGTTATTGATCGTCCTTCCTGCTGACCTCCTAAGGTGGCCCAAAGGCTTTGCCCTTTGTCCTCGTCCCCCGCAGCCCCCGCCCCTGCCTTCTGGGAAAGACAAACAAGGAGAGGTCAGTGCCTGTGGACTCCCTGCCACCGCAGTCACGCTCCCCAGACAGTCTTGGGCAGCTGGCGTGAGAGGTGACAACTATGCCTGCGAGGGTGGCCTTCCTGCTGTTCTGGGGTGAGGCATCTGGGACCTGGGGTCCCCGGGGGTGGGAGGGACAGCAATGGGGGCTTCACAAGCCCTGTCTCCACAGGTCTCATCTGGGGTCCAGAGACCAGAGCAGCCATGAGTGAGTATGGTGCCAGAGCCCAGGGGTGGTGGGCACTGGACATGGGTGAGCCACTGTCCCCGCAGCACTGCCCTGACCCCAGGCTCCCTGGCAGCTTTTGATCCCCAACCTAGACTGCTGGCAGACTCCACGACGCTGACGTGCCAGGCACAAATGCCGACTCAGGATTTCGAGCTCTTCACGGACTGAGTGGTCCGGGATCAGGTTCATCTGGATAGACCTGCCCTGGAGCACAGGTTCCAGCTGGCGGGAGAGACAGGCGACACCCATGGTCTCTACCGCTGTCGCTCAGGCTTTGGTGGTGAATGGACGCAGCTGAGCAACCTCCTGGAGGTGACAGAGGATGGTAAGCTGGGGTGCTAATGAGAAGCCTAGGGGGTGAGGAAGATTTTACGGGGTCTCTCTTCACCTTGGCCCCCGTCTTCCTCATCTGTCAGGTGGGAATGACTTCTGCCCTGACCCCAGAGCATGGTATGGGCTGAGGGCTGAGCCCCGGGAGGTGTTTAGGCAGGCCTGGCACACACTGCAGCCCCTTTGCTTCCTCTCTTGCCTCTGCTGCCTCCTCTTCCTCACATTTTCACGAGTGTGTGTGGGGCTCTGGGCTCAGCTGGGCACCTGTGTCTTCGGGTCCAGCAGAATCACTCACGAACCCCCCTCTCTGGCAGGCTCCTTGCCTCCGCCTCTGCTCACAGTGAAGCCCGTGTCCTGGATCACTCCAGGCCTGAACATCACGCTGCTGTGCCAGGCGGCGCGGCAATTCCTGACCTTCTTGGTGAAGTTTGAAGGGGTCAGCAAGTTTCTTGTGGTGGCGGAGGCTGGGCCGCACGAGAAGGTCTCCTTCCCTGTCTACCTGGCAGGCAACTATAGCTGCAGCTACAGGACACACGCAGCAGGTGACCCCTCAGAGCCCAGCGCCACTGTGACCATCGAGGAGCTGGGTGAGTGTGGGGCCAACTTCGAGGTCCCAGGAGGAGCGGCTCCTGGAGGGCGGAGCCTGTTCACTTTGACCCCACTGCTGTATACCCTTGCCAGCATGTCAGGCTAACAGGGGCTACAGAATTCCCAGCCCAGTGGGTGCAAAGGAGCCTGGACAGAGGGTGCCCAAAGGAAGGAAGGGTGTGCACGGGGTTGCCCAGGGAAGGCAGGTGCCTGGGTGCTGAGCAGACCTTAGCTCTGGGGAGCTCTCCTGGGGATGGTTTACAGCAGTCGACCTGGGCTTCTGGTCCAACGACTCTTCCACCTTGCAGCTGCGCCACCGCCACCCACGCTGGAATTTCGGGACAGGTTACCCAGGATCCTGCAGCCGGGTACCCCCATAACCCTGGAATGTGTGGCACCCCTGGGTGGCGTGGAATTCCGTCTGTGGAAGGGCAAGAAGGAACTGCTCGTGCCCATGAGCAGTACCAGTCCTGATCGCGTCTTCTTTGACCTGAAGGAGGTGGCGCTTGGGAACAGTGGTCCCTACACCTGCCGCTACCGGCTGAGTCAGGAGTACAGCGCCTGGTCCGGGGAGAGCCCACCACTGGAGCTGGTGCTGAGTGACGGTGAGCCTGTGACCTGTGGCGGGAACGTGGGTGCAGGTGCAGGAAGGTTCGGAGGGAAGCCTGTTGGAAATCAGGGCTCTGGGCCAGGGTTCAGCCCCATCAGCCAATGGGACAATGGGTCGGCTCATCTTGACTCCCCACAAAGAACTGTTGGGCCAAAGCGCTGGTCTGGCATGGGCCACACATCCTGCCAGGGTTCTCTCTGGCCTGTCTAATCTGGGTGGTCGCTAAGACCTTCCTGCTGAGGAGGGCAGCCAGGCTGGGACAGCAGGGCTGGCACACAGAACCCCTGCAGCGCCAGGCAGGGCTGCTACAGCCTGGGGGTTCACAGGAGTCCTTGCAGTGAGCGGTGCCTTGACAGCACTTGTTGGTAGGGCCATCCTGCAGCACACACCAAACAGAAAAAACACACGCTCCATTCCTGTTTTAATAGATTACTAAGGAACAGTGTGGGGTGTGTGTATACGTGTGAATTATTCAAGAACAAAGCGGGACTGGAAGGTAGAGTGGCTGGTGGGGTTATTTGATTTATTTGAACGAGTGAGAGAGAGAGTGGGCGCTCCCATTGTGTTCCACTCCCCAAATGCCCACAAAGACCGGCCGAAATGAAGCCAGGCAGTGTCTAGAAGCAAGGAACTCATCCAGGTCTCCCATCTGTGGTCAAGGACCCAAGGACTGGAGCCATCCGTGGTTGTCACTCAGTGCCCGAAAGCCGGCAGCCGGAATCTGGAGCGGGGATGGAACTCAGGCACCCGGATCTGGGATGCCGGGGTCCCAAGGCCGGGTGGACCAGGCGGCAGAGGACGGACTCTGCCACCCTCTGAGCCTGGGTCAGTCTGCATCCTGCTCTGCAGCGACGCTGCCTGCGCCTGAGCTCTGGGCGGAGCCCCCGAGTCTGCGCCTGGCGCCCGGTGCGCATGTGACGCTGTGGTGCCGGGGGCCCCGGGCCGGGCTGCGCTTCGCCCTGGTGATGGAGGACGAGGACAGGCTCGAGGTGCGCGGTCTTCTGAGCCCGCCGGGCGCCGAGGCCAGCTTCGAGCTGCGCGCAGTCTCCGTGGTGGACTCGGCCAACTACAGCTGCGTCTACATGGACCCGGCGCCTCCCTTCGCGGGCTCTTTTGGCAACAAGACCCTGGAGCTGCGCGTGGACGGTGAGCGCGCCTGGGAGCCTCCTTGTGCCTGGGTGCGAGACGGGGCGCCCTCCTTTCCTTGGGGACCACAGGGTGGCGGGATGGGCCTGGGTGCTGCGCCCATCGCCGTCTCCTGCGCGGTGGCTGAGGTTCCCGGGGACGCCTTTAACCTGGGACGAGAAGTCTGTCGGCCACGTGCACCCTGATTTCTCTGCCGGGAACACAGTGTCCTCCGATCCACTCTTCCTTCCACCCTCGAGGCCCGAGGCCCCGAGTGCCCATCTGGGGTCCCCCAGAAGCCCTGGCACAGGTCTGGATTGGGGGCTTCCGATTGCTGGGGCAGGGGAGATGCTGAGAGGCAGTGCAGGGCCTTGGGGCGAGGTGCTCTCTCCTGGCCCTCTCTTCCCCCTCCCCTCTGATCAGTAGGGATTTATCAACTCTTAGGCAAGTCTTTTCAAAGAATTAACTAACTTTGGCTTTGTTCCTTTTTTCCCTGTTAGATGCATTTATTGTTATTCTCACTCTTCTATTTAGTTTCAACTTATTATGCTCTTCTTTTCCGGTTTCTTTAGGTAGAAATAGGTCACTGATCTTTGGGGAAATTGTTAGCGACTGCTTAATATTGAAGTTAAACAGACATGTTAGTGTGATCATAGGAAATTACTTCTTTGTGGGTAAAAAAGTTCAAATATTGACAATTTAATAACATTGAGCTAGTTCGAAACTGCCAATATTCAACCGTCTTAACGTACAAAGTATTTCTTTAATGTGAAATAATACCAGCCCATTCTTTTTTTCTTTTTGAGATTTATTTATTTATTTGAAAGGCAGTATGACAGAGAGGGAGCGACAGAGAGACATCTTCACTCTCCAAATGCCCACAAAGCCAGAGCTGGGCTAGGCTGAGGCCAGGAGCCAGGAGCTCCATCTGGGGCTCCCAAGTGTTGTGTGAGGATTAAACGAGGTGGTGTATGTAACGGATTTAGCAGATCACCAGCACACATAGGCCCCCAATACAGATTCCTTTTCCCCTCTGAGCTCCTCCCCCTCCAGCAGACACATCTATCAGGACAGAATGGGTGGTGGGGAATTCAGAACATCAGGGAGTTGGGGAGAAAGCTCATCAGTGAGGGAGGCCAAGTTGGTGGGGAGTGCTACAGAGAGAGGTGGAGACAACCAGGGAAGTGACTTATGCAAGGTCCTCAGATCAGCCCCCAGGAGTAGGGCTCTGAAGCCTGACTTTAAGCCCATACCTTTTCTGTTCCCTTAGCCTGACACAAGCCTGTATGATCACGTCCCTGGAAACGTGCATCTCTCATCTCTGAGTTTTCTCCCAAGTCTGCCCCCTTTCTCCTGGTTTCTCAGCCTCTGCCTGTGTCTCAGACCCTGTCTGATAAACTGACATGATGTTGCTGTATCCCTGGGTCTCCCTGTCCTGTTCAAAGCTCCCTCTCCGTCTTTGTGGCTCTGTTTACTTATGACACAAAGAGTCCAAAGCAGAAGGAGATGCCAAGGGAGAGATGGTGAAGGGTCCAGCACTCACCATGGAAGGGGTATTGGTTCCTGCACGACAAACCATCAGAGCAAGGGGCTGCAGCCCAGTTATAAGCACAGAACCTGCAAGTTGGTTAGGCATTCCTGATTCTGAGAGGTGGCAAAATGTGACTGACAGAACGCTGGCAACCACTGACTGTGCTACCAGGTACTATTTAATTGAAGCCACTGCATGCTCGCCAGGCTTGTCTTGGGACTAGGGCCTCAAGAAACACTGTCCTTGCCCTGCAGGATCCACGACTGGTGTGAAAACAGCCACGTAAAGATACAAAGATAAAGTGGGCTACAAAACAATGACTATTACAGGGAAGGCACCAGTCAATCTTCTCGAGATATTGGTCATAGCCAGTTGCTGGCTGACACAGAGCAAGACAGCCACGGCTCTCGGGAGCTCATGGCAGCAATCTCTGAATGGATGAAACCTGTGAAACAACATGCTAGGAAGTGTAAGGGAGCAAAGTATGAGGTGCTCTGGGAACAGGGCAAGTTGATGTATACTCAAGAGGTGGGCAAGACTGTTTGGGGCTGGACATTCAGAATATTTTTGTGGGAATAGAGGAGGGTCCCAGGCACATGTCAAAGGCACTTGGGTGGGGAAAAGTATGACTTCTTCAGGGATCACATGGAGTTTCCTGTGGCTGGTGTACAGAAGGCAGGGCTGTGGCAGGAGAATTGGCCCTGTTATCGGTGATCATGAACAGCACAGGGCAGTACTTGGAAGCCATTATCACGTCACTGCACACACAGGAAAATCACCAAGTTCAGATACACCTTTATGGGGAACTGGAGAGTTGCTGGGGACCCGACTCAGGAAGCTGAGCTGTGGAGGGGACACATTGAAGAGCTTTCCTACCGCGGAGTGATGCAATCTGGGGTAACGGAGAGCTCCTTTGGAATTGAAACAGCGAGAGAATGAAGGCGGGATGCCATCAGGAAGGAGACCCTCGCTGCTGTGCAGGCGAGAGGCATGAGGGCTCACGTAAGGTAACCGTGGAGAGACGAGGTAAACTGTCAGGGCTGGCGACTGGTGGGATGTGGAACAGGAGGGGAGGGAGAAACATGTTAGGCAAGTGTCAGGTGGCACCACCAAGTGAGACAGGGAGCAGAGCAGAGGCCCAGAGGGCTGGGGAGGCAGCCTCCCCAGTCAGCACCCAGGAGGGTCAAAGGCACAGAGGCAGGCATGCCAGATGTCCCTTCTGGGCTGGGTGGCAGAGGGACAGGCAGGAAGAGCAGCCCTAAGAACAGGAAGCTGGCGCCTCCCTGTGCCAGGCCTCTTGGGCGACTGGGTCCTGACAGACATCTCCTCTCACCTGCCCTGGTCCTGAGAACCAATCCGAATCCGCAGCTCGGCTGTTCTCTGAGACGTGCAAGGATCCTCCTGGAGGCTCCCGCAGCGGCCAGGACGATTCTGTGTCCGTCCGTGGCCTCTGTCTGGATCCTCAATGCAGTCTGTCCTCGGCCACTTACCGCCTGGGGGGCTCGTCAGCTGTCCACCCATTCCTGGCTCTTTCAGAACTCCAAGTGTCTCTCGGAGGCTGAGCCTAAGCGCGTGCTGTGCTACCCCCGGAGGGTGTCCGCCAGTCCCTGCAGCACTGTGATGTGGATCTTCAGGTGCACCATGAGGGCTGAGCTGCGGCTGAAGGCCTTCCCACAGTCCCTGCACCGATACGGCTTCTCTCCCGTGTGGACCCTCTGGTGCTCGAGGAGAGAGGAGCTCTGTGCAAAGGCCTTCGGACACACCTTGCACTGATACGGCCTCTCCCCAGAGTGTATTCTCAGGTGTCGAATGAGAGCTGAGCAGTCGCTGAAGGCTCTCCCACACGCGTCACATGTGTAGGGTTTCTCCCCGGTGTGGATGCGCTGGTGCTGGGTCAGGTGGGTGTTCTGGCTGAAGGCCTTGCCACACTCATCACACTCATAGGGCCTCTCCCCCGTGTGCACCTGCTGGTGCTGGGTGAGATGGGTACTGCGGCTGAAGGTGTTGCCACATTCTCCACATCTGTACGGTTTCTCTCTAGTGTGGATCCTCTGGTGCTGGGTCAGGTGGATGAGCCGACTGAAGGCCTTGCCGCACTCCTTACACTGGTGGGGCTTCGCCCCCGTGTGCACAACCTGGTGCTGGGCTAAGTGAGTGCTCCGGCCAAAGGCCTTGCCACACTCACTGCAGGCGTAGGGAGTCTTGCGAGCGTGGCTCTTCTCGTGAGCCTCGAGGGCTGAGGCGCTCGGGAAGGCTTTCCTGCACCTGCCGCACATGAAGGATGTCTTCCCTGAGTGTGGGCAGGGAGGCTCCGTCCCACAACCACCTGCTGGCCTGGACCTCTGGTCGGAAGCAGCTTCCTCTTGGCAGGTGAAAGTGGACCACACGTCCGAACCGGTTCCCGAGGCAGCAGATTCACAGGCAGGCTGATCTGCAGGGGCGTCCTGGCAGGGCCTTGACGTTCTCCCGAAACTGACTTCCTAGTTGACAGCCTTTGTCCACATCTTGTTGAAGAGCCCTACCTGCCTCTCTGAGCTGCCCTCGGGCTCACAGGCATCCACAAAGGCAGGTCCCAAGGAAACACCTCCCATGAGGGTTTCTGATGGTTCTGACTCCTCCACACCTCCCTGCGTGCAGCTTGCCTCCGCAGGTTCCACCCCGGGATGCCAGTCTGAAACCACCAGAACCACAATGTCACCATTCCTAGCACAGTCCTCCCTGCTTTGCCTGGGCCCCAGCTATGCTCCAAACTGGTGGTGTTGGGCCCCATTTCCAGAGGGAAATTCTCCTTTGGTGCCTTGAATTACAAGAGGGTACAGTGCTGTCCTCCCACACCATCCAAAACCGCACCCCGGGTTCTAATTCTTCCAATCCCCACCGAACTCTCCACCCTCTGTGGTTCCCGATTTTGGCTCAAGTGTCAGAAGGGTGTGGGGAGGTTGTCAAGCATTTGGTACAATGGTTAGGATGCCGCTTGATGTAGCTGCATTCCATATTGTGGTGCCTATTTTGCATCCTGCCTCTGTTTCTGGTCTAGCTTCCTGGGGCGCAGCAGGTAGTTGATCAAGTACTTGTGTCCCTGCCTGCCCTGTGGGAGCCGCAGGTGGAGTTCCTGGGGCCTGATGTCAGGCTGGTCCAGCCTGGGCTGTTGTGGGCTTTTGGGGAGTGAACCAAGGATGGAAGACATCTGTTGCCTCTTCCTCTCTCCTTTTCCTTCCCTCTCTCCCTCTGAAAGACACTAGGGGGAGAATGTCTTCTTTTTAAGCATCTGTTTAGGTGCTACCCCGGCAGGCCCCACACTCTGTGAGGTCGGCACTGTGTCCTCCACATTCAGAACCTTGCCCCGGGCTTGGATGCATCTGTGGGGGGTTCAGTTCATGTCTCCGATTGTAAAACGTTTGCTAGGTAGACAGCTGCTGCTGGGGGTGAGTGGGTGCTGTGTCCTCCTGGCTTGAGCTCCAGGAGGCCAAAGGAGCAGCCTTGATGAAGGTCAGTGAAGGTGGCAAGGGGCACCTGGCCATGCTCAGCGCATGGATTCCAGGAGGAGGCTGGAGGCCTGAGTGGCTCAGGGTGCAGAGACCAGGACCGAACCCCAGCTCTGAATCCTTCAGGTATCCTGCCCTCATCTGGGTCTCAGTTTTCCAGTCTGCAAGACAGAGGCACTGTGATAATGGACTGCAGGCCATTATTAAGTCCTTTTACATGCTAGACATGGCCTCATTTCAGCTTCTGAAGGTGTTGCAGTAAGCCCACTGCAGAGGGGGAAACTGAGGCCCGGCTACAGGTGGAGTACCTGCTGCAAGGTCCCATGATGAGCTCAGAGAGGGTGAGTGCCTTGTGCAAGATGGCAGTTGGCTGGTGGTCGTCCAGGCAGAGGGGATGGGATGGTGAGATGTAGACCTGTGCTTTCTGGGAAGAGCAGCAGCTAGGAAGTTTCTGGAGTGCAGAAAGGACCTTCTCCTAGGGTGCTGTGGACCCCTCCTTACCTCCCTTCTGCAGCACTTGAGTCAGATCCTGCACCAGCACAGCAGCTTCCTCTCCGCTGTTGGGGCACTGGGCCCCCACCCAGGCCTGGATCTCAGAGGGCAGTGTGCCCAGGAACTGCTCCAGCACCAGCAGCTCCAGCATCTGCTCCTTGGAGTGCATCTCCGGCTGCAGCCACTGGCGACACAGCTCTCGGAGCCGGACCAGGGCCTCCTGTGGGCCGGATGCCTCCTCGTAGCGGAAGTGCCGGAAGCGTAGACGTGCAGCCTCAGGGTGGGCAGTGTGGGCAAGGCTGGATTGCTGGGCTGGAGACAGGCTGGCTTCTTCTTCTTCCACCTTCACTGAAAGAATCTGTTCCGTTCCCAGGGCACTGGGCTCAGGGAGCTCTTGGGGACAGCCATCTGGCAGCAGCGCTCAGAAACTGAATGGCTGGAACCTTGGAGCAGGGTCTGCAGGAATGTCAGAGCTTCATCATCACACGGAGCCCACGGCCCTGCCTTATGCCCGTAGAGAGGGGCAGACGTGTGCCTGGGGCCTGTGAGATGGGACGCACTCCCACAGAGGCACAGATGGCCACGCTCAGGTCCATGCTCAGCGCTATTCTAAATAAACTGTCTAACTTGTTGTGTACAAGCTTACTATAAACTCCATACGTAGGATCTTACTTCTTGTTACTAAGAGTTGTTCTATTTATTTGAAAGGCAGAGTTACAGAGAAAGAGAGATACATAGAGATTTTCCATTTGTTGGTTCACTCTTCAAATGGCTGCAAATGTCGGAGCTGGCCCAGCCCAAAGCTAGGAGCTAGGAGCTTCTTCTGGATCTCCCACATGGGTTCAGGGTCCAAGGATTTGGGCCATTTGCTGCTGCTTTTGGAGGCACATTATCAGGGAGCTGGATCAGAAGGGGAGCAGCTGGGACTTGAACCAGCACCCGAGCATTGCAGGATTTGGCTTAATCCATTATGCCACAATGCCGGTCCTGGTGAAGTTGCTACTTTTTCCACATTCTCACCAAAGTCTTTTAAAATACCACTTTTCATGCTCTGTTTTTCATAGTGAACTCTTTATAGTCAGGAAAAGAACCCCTGATGGAATGTAACCTCTCCTAGGAGATCCCGGCGCTGGGCTTTGGCCACACACTTTCCCGTACTCAAGGACCAAGTTTTCTCTTTCTTATCCTTGACTTCCACAGGCCTCAGTGCTGTCTGCTCTTCCCTCTCTTTGTGTCAGTCTAGACATTCATTCTGCTGCAGTTCCAGCTCAGGGAACTTCCCCTGGACAGGAAGCAGGAAGCCTGAGAAAGAGACACTGTTCTGGGCACAGAGAGAAGGGAATACTAGGAACACAAGACGTCAATCCTGGAACCTCTAGTGCCAATGCAAACCTCTGGGGAAGACGTGTTCTGGCCCCTTTTGTCTGCGTAAAGCTCACTTTGGCTTTTGTTGTCTTGCCTGCGCTGTTTGCCTCATGCACCCCAGCCTTCGCCCTGAAATCTCTGCACCTAATTCCTTCTGGTTTTCCTGGCTTCACCTTAGGTGTCACTTCCCTGGGAGCTGCCTAGACACCTGTAGCAGGCTAGGTTCTCTTCCCAGAGTGCCCCAGATCTCTTCTGCTAGCTTTGTACGGTCACCTTCTGTTTCCAAACAGGCTTTGGAAGCTGGAGCTCAAGTACCCAGAGTTTGTCCTACAGCAGGCTTAGGTAACAACTGGGGAGGAAAAGGTGGGATGAGGCAAGACTGTGCACGGTCACCTACAAGTCCAGGTCATCACTGTTAGGAGGAGGAGGAGGAGGAGGAGGAGGAGGAGGAGGAGGAGGAGCGGCTGCAGCAGCAATGACAATGCAGCAGCAGCTTCCATGCTTCTCCTGGAGCTCCTGTTCTGTGGAGATTCCTGGTGACGCTCTCTCGGGCACCTGCATGTGCCTTCCTACTGCCTTCCTGGCCCACTCCCAACGTGCTGCCCTCGGAGGTCCTCCCTCCACAGCTGCCTAACCAACCGAGCTGGGACTTTCACTTCCTACTGCTCACTTCTGCCCATCTGAGAGATCTGCTATGAGGTTACCCGAGGTGGCTCGTGACAAGTATCTGCCACAGGTCTGGCACCTGGCAAATGTGGGGCATGTCTGGTCTGATGGCTCAGCGGAGCCCTGGCTGCACTTTAGCCAAAGCAGGGAACGTATGCATAGGCTCAGATGGGTGAGCGCTGTGAGGCAATTTCAGCTGCATCCGTGGCAAAGGGCAAACCCTCCGTCACACACTTGGTTAACTCTGTGGATCACCCTGACCAAACCCCAGCCCATCAGGGGTACACACAAGCTGCCTCAGGCACAGTCTGTCATACACCAAAACATATCTCAATGTCATCCATAATTTATCAAATAAACACAGGCCCTCTTAGCGTCTCCATCATGTAGTATCTCTCCACCAGTCATCCATAATCCCCTAGTCACACAGAGAATCTCAGTCTCACTTGAAATCACAGCCAGCAGGGCTGGTGCTGTGGGGTAGTGGGTAAAGCGACCCTCTGCAGTGCCAGCATCCCATATGGGAGCCGGTTCCAGTTTTGGCTGCAACACTTCCGATCCAGCTCTCTGCTGTGGCCTGGGAAAACAGTAGAAGATGGCCCAAGTCCTTGGGCCTCTGCACCCATGTGGGAGACCCAGAAGAATCCAGCTCCTGGCTTCATATCGGTGCATCTCCGGCCATTGGGGCCATCTGCTGAGTGAACCAGCGGATGGAAGACCTCTCTCTGTCTCTGCCTCTCCCTTTCTCTCTGCGTAATTCCGACTTTAAATTAAATAAATAAATCTATTTTTAAGATTGATTTATTTATTTGAAAAGTTACACAGAGAAAGGTGAGAGAGAGAGAGAGAGAGAGAGAGAGAGAGAGAGGTCTTCTATACGCTGGTTCACTCCCCAATTGGCTGGAATGGCTGGAGATGTGCGGATCCACAACCAGGAGCCAGGAGCTTCTTCCTGGTCTCCCATGCGGGTGCAGGGGCCCAAGGACTAGGGACAACTTCTACTGTTTTCCCAGGCTACAGCAGAGAGCTGGATCGGAAGTGGAGCAGCAGAGACTTGACTTGGCATTTATATGGATGCCTGCACCGTAGGCGGCAGTTTTACCTGCTGTACCACAGCACCGGCCCCTGTACCACTTCTGATCCTGCTTCCTGCTAAAGTCCTCAGTTCCATTCTTGTTTTTTTTTTCTGTTTTGACAGGCAGAGTTAGACAGTGAGAGAGAGAGAGAGAGAGATAGACAGAGAGAAAGGTCTACATTCCGTTGATTCACCCCCAATGGCCACTACGGCCGGTGTGCTGCACCAATCCTAAACAAGGAGCCAGGTGCTTCCTCCTGGTCTCCCATGCGGGAACAGGCCCCAAGCACTTGGCCCATCCTCCACTGCCCTCCCGGGCCACAGCAGAGACCTGGACTGGAAGAGGAGCAACCGCTACAGAATCCGGAGCCCCGACCGGGTTAGAACCCAGGTGCTGGTGCCGCAGGCTGAGGGTTATCCAGTGAGCAGTGGCTCCTGCACAAGGCCTCAGTTCTTGGGCCCCTGCCACCCATGTGGGAAACCAGGATGGAATTCCAGGTTCCTGGCTTCGGCTTGGCCCAGCTTCTGCTGTCGCAGCCATTTGGGCCGTGAACTAGCGGATGAAGACCTCTCTCTTGCTCGCTGTCTGCTCTTCAAATAAATAAGTAAATCATTAACAAATAAACTGCGTGGATATTTCTGAGAATGGAGGTTAGAAACGTGGTTTTGCAAGGTTCAGAGAGCAAAAGGATGTTGCTAAAAGTCAGATGCTGGGACTCAGGGGAAGCCACTGGCATCCCCAGGTCTGTGGGACCGCAAGCGAGGTGGCAGTTGGCTGAGAACTCGGGGTCAAGCAGCAGGGTGTGGGCAGGCCGGTGCTGGTGGTGCCAAAAGCCGTCACTATGCTCCCCACGCTGGGCGAGCCAGCTCTACGTCTGCGGGCCCCTGCTTTGACCATGCTGCAACCTGCCTGGCCAGCCCCTCCACAGAGGGATGCGGCTCAGCCGCTGTTCCACCAGGTGAGCTCTGCTCTGGCTGGGCCACCGCCCTGGTCTGGGCGCATCGTTAGCCTTGGTACCCTGTGGTCTCCCACCAAAAGCACGTGTTCTCCCTGTCCCTCCTGGGACCTGATACTGACTCTGGTGTGAGAACATGGCAGGTTCCTAGCAAACATGGAAGGGAAGCGAGACCCCAGCAGTCTCCCACGCACTCAGCAGAAGCCCAGCAGACCTGGTGTGGTGGTCTCTGTCATGTCCTCGTGCTCCACAGTGCCCCGCCTCTCACCTCCTCTGCTGCCATTCAGGCCTCCTCACGGCCATCTCACCAGCCAGCTGTTCCTTGTGCCCCATGAGCCTTGGGGCTCAGCCTCCTGGCCTCTTCAGACCTCTGCTCCCCAAGGAACCCTCCCTGTGTCTGATGCATGAGGCCCCTTGTGCCCGTCTCCAGTGTGTCCCTGGGGTTGCTGTTGATCTAGCACCTACACCCTGCCTTTTCTGTCTTCCCGACCATACCAGGCTAGGGCGGTGGGGCCTGGCACCCAGCAGACGCTCAACGAATGCTTGTGCATTGAGTGTGTGAGGAGGAAGGCACTGCCTATGGGAGGTGAGACGTGGGAGGTTTCTGTGGGTCTTCCTGGAGAGGGGCTGGGGCACCCAGGCTGGAAACAGACCTCTGCGGGTGGGGCGCACAGGACTCTGCAGAGGCTGAGCATGAAGGCACCTAGGTCTCAGCCCTCCCATTGCGTCTGGGCAGCAGTGCCTCGGGGAGAGGCCACGGGGAGAGTGGGAGGCCCGGCCTTCGAGAAGCAAGCTGCAGCCAGGCAAGTGACTGGGCCCGGGGAAGCAGAGCTATGCCACGGGCAGGGCTGGGAAACCCAGGTCTGAGGGGAAGGTGCCGGGTGCAAATCCAACTCCAGACCCCTGGAAGTCACACAGCGCAACAAAACCAGCGCCGGAGAAGGGACCACAGCCCCCCGGGAAGCGTGAGCCTGACAGCCGTGTGAGGACAAGGACAGAGAACGGAGCACAGGGAACCCCACCTTTGGTGCCGCGGGCGAGTGTGCTGTGCTGGGGAGAAGAGGCCATGCTGGGCTTGAGGGGGCCCTGGTGCTGCCAGCTAGGCTCAGGAGCCGCAGTTGGGGGAGGGGAGCCTGCAGTGTTCCCTCCCAGAACAGGATTCCAGCGCCCACTCGAGGCTGAGATGATGGTGTAGCAGTTTGTGGGTGACGATGGCTTTAGCTGATTGGTTAGCTCCTGTTATTGATCGTCCTTCCTGCTGACCTCCTGAGGTGGCCCAAGGGCTTTGCCCTTTGTCCTCGTCCCCCGCAGCCCCTGCCCCTGCCTTCTGGGAAGGACAAATAAGGAGAGGTCAGTGCCTGTGGACTCCCTGCCACCGCAGTCACGCTCCCCAGACAGTCTTGGGCAGCTGGCGTGAGAGGTGACAACTATGCCTGCGAGGGTGGCCTTCCTGCTGTTCTGGGGTGAGGCATCTGGGACCTGGGGTCCCCGTGGTGGGAGGGACAGCAATGGGGGCTTCACAACCCTGTCTCCACAGGTCTCATCTGGGGTCCAGAGACCACAGCAGCCATGAGTAAGTATGGGGCCAGAGCCCAGGGGTGGTGTGCACTGGACATGGGTGAGCCACTGTCCCTGCAGCACTGCCCTGACCGCAGGCTCCCTGGCAGCTTTTAATCCGCAAACTAGACTGCTGGCAGACTCCACGACGCTGACGTGCCAGGCACAAATGCCAACCCAGGATTTCGAGCTCTTCAAGGACGGAGTGGTCCGGCATCATGTTCACCTCGATAGACCTGCCCTGGAGCACAGGTTCCAGCTGGCGGGAGAGACAGGCGACACCCAAGCTCTCCACCGCTGTCGCTCACACTACGGCAGTAAATGGACGAAGCTGAGTAACCTCCTGGAGGTGACGGAGGATGGTAAGCTGGGGTGCTAATGAGAAGCCAAGGGGGTTTGGGAGAGGTGATGATGTTCTTTCTTCTCCTTGGCCCCCGTCGTTCTCATCTGTCAGGTGGGAATGACGTCTGCCCTGACCCCAGAGCATGGTATGGGCTGAGGGCTGAGCCCCGGGAGGTGTTTAGACAGGCCTGGCACACACTGCAGCCCCTCCACTCCCCCCTTACCTCTGCTGCCTCCACTTCCTCCCAATTTCACGAGAATGTGTGGGGCTGGCAGGGCCTTGACGTTCTCCCGAAACCGACGTCCTGGGTGACAGCCTTTGTCCACATCTCGTTGAAGAGCCCTACCTGCCTCTCTGAGCTGCCCTCGGGCTCACAGGCATCTACAAAGGCAGGTCCCAAGGAAACACCTCCCATGAGGGTTTCTGATGGTTCTGACTCCTCCACACCTCCCTGCGTGCAGCTTGCCTCCGCAGGTTCCACCCTGGGCTGCCAGCCTGAAACAATGAGAATCACAATGTAACCGTTCCTAGCACAGTCCTCCCTGCTTTGCCTGGGCCCCAGCTATGCTCCAAACTGGAGGTGCTGGGCCCCATTTCCAGAAGGAAATTCTCCTTTGGTGCCTTGAATTACAAGAGGGTACAGTGCTGTCCTCCCACACCATCCAAAACGGCACCATGGGTTCTGATTCTTCCAACACCGACCAAACTCTCCACCCTCTGTGGTTCCCGATTAAGGCTCAAGTGTCAGAAGGGTGTGGGGAGGTTGTCAAGCATTTGGTACAATGGTTAGGATGCCGCTTGATGTAGCTGCATTCCATATTGTGGTGCCTAGTTTGCATCCTGCCTCTGTTTCTGGTCTAGCTTCCTGGGGGGCAGCAGGTAGTTGATCAGTATTTGTGTCCCTGCCTGCCCTGTGGGAGCCCCAGGTGGAGTTCCTGGGGCCTGGTGTCAGGCTGGTCCAGCCTGGGCTGTTGTGGGCTTTTGGGGAGTGAACCTAGGATGGAAGGCATCTGTTGCCTCTTCCTCTCTCCTTTTCCCTCCCCCTCTCCCTCTGAAAGACACTAGGGGGAGAATTTCATCTTTTTAAGCATCTGTTTAGGTGCTACCCCTGGGCAGGCCCCACACTCTGTGAGGTCGGCACTGTGTCCTCCACATTCAGAACCTTGCCCCGGGCCTGGATGCATCTGTGGGGTGTTCAGTTCATGTCTCCGATTGTAAAACGTTTGCTAGGTAGACAGCTGCTGCTGGGGGTGAGTGGGTGCTGTGTCCTCCTGGCTTGAGCTCCAGGAGGCCAAAGGAGCAGCCTTGATGAAGGTCAGTGAAGGTGGCAAGGGGCACCTGGCCTTGCTCAGTGCATGGATTCTAGGGAGGTGGCTGGAGGGCTGTGTGGCTCAGTAGTGCAAGACCAGGACCGAACCCCAGCTCTGAATCCTTCAGGTATCCTGCCCTCATCTGGGTCTCAGTTTTCCAGTCTGCAAGACAGAGGCACTGTGATAATGGACTGCAGGCCATTATTAAGTCCTTTTACATGCTAGACATGGCCTCATTTCAGCTTCTGAAGGCGTTGCAGTAAGCCCACTGCAGAGGGGGAAACTGAGGCCCGGCTACAGGTGGAGTACCTGCTGCAAGGTCCCATGATGAGCTCAGAGAGGGTGAGTGCCTTGTGCAAGATGGCAGTTGGCTGGTGGTCGTCCAGGCAGAGGGGATGGGATGGTGAGATGTAGACCTGTGCTTTCTGGGAAGAGCAGCAGCTAGGAAGTTTCTGGAGTGCAGAAAGGACCTTCTCCTAGGGTGCTGTGGACCCCTCCTTACCTCTCTTCTGCAGCACTTGTCAGATCCTGCACCAGCACAGCAGCTTCCTCTCCGCTGTTGGGGCACTGGGCCCCCACCCAGGCCTGGATCTCAGAGGGCAGCGTGCCCAGGAACTGCTCCAGCACCAGCAGCTCCAGCATCTGCTCCTTGGAGTGCATCTCCGGCTGCAGCCACTGGCGACACAGCTCTCGGAGCCGGGCCAGGGCCTCCTGTGGGCCGGATGCCTCCTCGTAGCGGAAGTGCTGGAAGCGTAGACGTGCAGCCTCAGGGTGGGCAGTGTGGGCAAGGCTGGATTGCTGGGCTGGAGACAGGCTGGCTTCTTCTTCTTCCACCTTCACTGAAAGAATCTGTTCCGTTCCCAGGGCACTGGGCTCAGGGAGCTCTTGGGGACAGCCATCTGGCAGCAGCGCTCAGAAACTGAATGGCTGGAACCTTGGAGCAGGGTCTGCAGGAATGTCAGAGCTTCATCATCACACGGAGCCAGGGCCCTGCCTTATGCCCGCAGAGGGGTGCAGACGTGTGCCTGGGGCCTGTGAGATGGGACGCATTCCCACAGAGGCACAGATCTCCACGCTCATGTCTACGCTCAGCCCTCTTCTAATGTCTCCAAAAATACTGTCTAACTTGTTGTGTACAAGCTTACAATAAACTCCATAGGTAGGAGGTTTTTCCTGTTATGTATATGAAAACAGAGAGAGAGAAGGGAAGGATTTGCCCCGTGTCTCTGCTTGAAGACTGGCCGGGGCTGAGCTGCAAACCCAGGCCAATCCACATCCAGTCTGCTCCAGGTGTGTGCCTACTGACACAGCCGAGTCTCTCTCCCTGTCTCATACACTATCCCAGGCAGCCACATGGTCATCCTCTCACTTCACTTCACCATTTTGTAGTGTCTGAGATTGTGATTTCTGTCATTTCAGCCTTTCCTCTCTTCTGATGCGTGTATTCAAGGCTCCAAATTTCCTCCAGATTCAGTTTTAGCTGCGTATCACATTTGATATATTCATTTCATTATTATTCTTTAAAGAGCTGTATTCATGTATTTGAAAGGCAGAGTTACAGGGAGGCAGAGGCAGAGAGAGAGAGAGAGAGAGAGAGAGAGAGAGAGAGAGAGAGAGAGAGAGAAAGGTTTTCCATTGGCTGGTTCACTCCCCAGATGACCATGACGGCCACAGCTGTGCCCTGGTGTTGTGGCCATTTGGAGAGTGAATCAGTGATGGAAGTTTCTCTCTCTCTGTATTTCTGCCATTCAAATAAATAGTCTTACATAAAAAAGAAAGTGAAATGGGAGAATAGGAAAAATATTTTTTTTTTATTATTTTTTTTTTTTGCTTTTATTTAAAGAATATAAATTTCCAAGGTACAGCTTGTGGATTCCAATGGCTCCTCCCCCCCACAACTTCCCTCCCTCCCTCCACCCTCCCCTCTCCCGCTCCCTCTCCCCTTCTGTTCACATCAAGATTTATTTTCAATTCTCTTTATACACAGCAGATCAGTTTATAACATATTATGTAAAGCTTTTAACGGTTTGCCCTCACATAGAGGCACAAACTGAAATTGTTGTTGGAGTACTAGTTATAGTATTGATTCACAATGTACAGTACATTAAAGACAGAGATCCTACATGCTTTTTTTTTTTTAAAGAATTGATTAATTATCTATGCATTTTCCAATTTAACACCTAGAGTTTTTAATCATTTGCAGGAAAAATATTTAAAAATCATATATTTAAAAAGGACCTCTACTTAAATCAACTCCATAAAAATGATGAATAATCCAAATTAAAATAAGCTAGTGATTTGACCAGATTTTTTTCTAAAAATTATAGAAATGACCAATAAACACATGAAAAGATGCTCAACATAATTAGCTTCCAGGGAATTGTAAATTTAAATCACAAGGAGACACCACTTTATACCTTCTGGGATAGGTATAAGAAGAAAGACAGACAACAGTGTTGGCAGAAATGTAGAGAAATTGGAACCCTCATATAATGCTGGTAAGAATGTAAGATAGTAAGGCCAGTGTGGAAACGTTCTAACAGATCCTTGAAGGGCTAAGTATACAGTTACCACATAACTCACAAATTCCCCTTCTAGGTACAACTTCAAGGGAAATGAAACTATATGTTCTTGGGGCCAGCACTGTGGCGCAGAGGATATAGCTGCCGCCTGTAGTGCCGGCATCTCATATGGGCGCCCGTTGAAGTTTCGGCTGCTCCCCTTCTTTTTTTTTTTGCACCTCCATATTTATTGCAGCTCAATTCACAATAGCCAAGACATGGAATCAGCCCAAATGCCCGTCAACCAAAGCCTGGAAAAGAAATCTTGGGACAGGCACTCCACGGAATACTACACAGCAGGAAAAAAAAAAAAAAAAACACCACACATGAAATCTAGCCATTTGCAACAAAATGGAGGAATCTGGAAAACATCATACTGAGTGACATAAGCCAGTCCTAAAGGGACAAATATCATATGTTCTCCCTGATCTGCGATAACCAACCAGAAACCTGTAGAAGTAAGGAAAACCAAAAGGAAACCTGTAGAAGTAAAACTGACACTATAAGAAACAACGACTTGATCAGCCCCTGTCCTGACTGTGAAGGAACATCTTACTATTTTATTCTTTTTAGTATTACCATTGGTTGAACTCTTTACTTAACACAGAATTATCCTTAAGAGTCTACATCCAATTAAAAATTGATCCCTGTTAAAAATAAGAGTAGGGGCCGGCACCATGGCTCACTTGGCTAATTCTCCGCCTGTGGTGCTGGCATACCAGGTTCTAGTCCCAGTTGGGGCGCCGGATTCTGTCCCGGTTGCTCCTCTTCCAGTCCAGCTCTCTGCTGTGGCCTGGGAGGGCAGTGGAGGATGGCCCAATTGCCTGGGTCCCTGCACCCACATGGGAGACCGGGAGGAAGTACCTGGCTCCTGGCTTAGGATCAGCGCAGCGCCGGCCATAGCAACCATCAGGGGAGTGAACCAATGGAAGGAAGACCATTCTCTCTGTCTCTCTCTCACTGTCTAACTCTGCCTGGGCTGCTCCACTTCTGATCCAGCTCTCTGCTGTGGCCTGGGAAAGCAGTAGAAGATGGCCCTAGTCCTTGTTCCCCTGCACCCACGTGGGAGACCTGGTGAAGCTCCTGGCTTCAAATTGGCCCAGCTCCAGCTGTTGTGGTCAATTGAGGAGTGAACCAGCAGATGGAAGACCTCTCACTCTCTGCCTACTTTTCTCTTTCTGTGTAACTTTTTCAAATAAACCAATCTTGAAAAAGAAAAAAATAAAATATATGTTCTCACAGGAACTTTTATTTATTTATTTATTTTTTATTATTTTTTTTTGACAGAGTGGACAGTGAGAGAGAGAGACAGAGAGAAAGGTCTTCCTTTGCCGTTGGTTCACCCTCCAATGGCTGCTGCGGTCGGCGCGCTTCGGCTGGCGCACCGCGCTGATCCGATGGCACGAGCCAGGTGCTAGGTGCTTTATCCTGGTCTCCCATGGGGTGCAGGGCCCAAGCACTTGGGCCATCCTCCACTGCACTCCCGGGCCACAGCAGAGGTCTGGCCTGGAAGAGGGGCAACCGGGACAGAATCTGGTGCCCCGACCGGGACTAGAACCCGGTGTGCCAGCGCCGCAAGGCGGAGGATTTGCCTGTTGAGCCATGGCGCCGGCCTCACAGGAACTTTTACACAGGTCTAGCACTGTGGCACAGGGTTTAAGGCACCACCTGCAGCATCAGCATGCCAAATTGGTGCTGGTTAAGTGCTGGCTGATCTGACCCAGCTCTCTGCTATGGCCTGGGAAAGCAGCAGAGGATGGCCCAAGTGCTTGGGTCCCCGCACCTGCGTGGGAGACCTGAAAGAGGCTCCTGGCTCCTGGCTTCAGATCAGTCTAGCTCCAGCCATTGCAGCCATCTGAGTCATCTGGAGAGGGAACCAGTGGGTGGAAGGTCTCTCTCTATGTATCTCTCTCTGTAACTCTGCCTTTCAAATAAATTGAAAAGCTTAAAAAGAAAGACCTTGTACATAAATGTTCGCAGCAGTATTAGTCATAACAGCCAAAAAATAGAAGCAATGCAAACAGCCATCAACTGATAGACACGATTCTGTATATTATATATATTGTATCATATATAAACCATTACATTATTCACCATAAACATAATGAATCGACTCATGATACAATGTGGATGAACCTTGAAAGCATCATGCTGAGCAAAAGAAACCAGACGGAAAAGACCACGTATTGAATTGATAGGACATGTCCAGAATTGGCAGCTTCAGAAATAAAAAGCAGTTTAATGACTCCCGGGAGCTCTGAGGGGAGGGGAATGGGGATTGGCTTCTTCTTTTTTTTAAACATTTATTTATTTAATTTGAAGGGCAGAGTCACAGAGAGGCTGAGTGAGAGAGATAGATAGAGAGAGAGGAAGAGAGAGAGAGGAAGAGAGGAAGAAGAAGAGAGGGGGAGAGAGAGAGAGAGAGAGAGAGAGAGAGAGAGAGAGAGAGAGAGAGAGGTCTTCCATTCCTGTGGGGGTGAATTTCATTTTGGGATGATGGAAATGTTCTGGGATTAGATGGAGGCGATGGCTGTACAACTTTGTGACAATACTAAAAGCCGAGCCAGCCTTCTGGTGCAGAGGGTTAAGCTGCTGCCTGTGATACCGGCGTTCCGTATCAGAGTGCCAGTCCAAGTCCCAGATGCTCTGCTCCCTGCCAGGAGAGCAGACAATGCACCTGCACCCCTGCCACGTGGGAAATCTGCATGGAGTCCCTGGCTGGTGGCATTGCAGCCTTCTGGGAACTGAACCAGTGCCTGGAAGCCCTCTCTCTGCCTCTCCCCTCTCTGTCATACTGCCTTTCAAATAAATACATTAAAAAAAAAAAAAAACAATGTGCAGGGCTTGATCTGTGGCACAGTGGGTTAATGCCCTGGTCTGAAGTGCCAGCATCCCATAAATGGTCCGGTTCAAGAGCCGGTTGCTCCACTTCCAATCCAGCTCTCTGCTATGGCCTGGCAAAGCAGTGGAGGATGGCCCAAGTGCTTGGGCCCCTGCACCCACGTGGGAGAACCCCAGGAAGCTCCTGGCTGCTGGCTTCGGATAGGCGCAGCTCTAGCCACTGCAGATATCTGGGGAGTGAACCATTGGATGGAAGCCTCTCTCTCTCTCTCTCTCTCTCTCTCTCTCTCTCTCTCCTCTCTCTGTGTGACTGTTTCAAATAACTAAATCTTTAAAAAATGTGCTACAACCCAGTGAATTGTACTCTTAAAATGTTTTCATGGTATGTGAATCAATTCTGAATAAAGCTGTTTTAAAAACTAATGTGTGTTTTTTCACTGCTGTATATTGTATATATGTATACTGTATACATGCTGTGTATCGTCTCCCTTAGTTTGTTTAAATATTATTCTTCACCACTTGTGTGATACACTTACATGATTACTTGTTTATTATTACTCACCTGCTCCCCCCTACCCTCCATAGAGTGTCAATGCCTTAAGGCAAGGGCAGGAGATTTTACTTTTATTTATTTATTTATTTATTTGAAAGACAGAGAGAGGACAGAGAGAGAGAGAGAGAGAGAGAGAGAGATGGAGAGAAATCTTCCATTCGCTGGTTCACTCCCCAATTGGCTTGAATGGATGGAGATGTGCGGTTCCACAGCCAGGAGCCAGGAGCTTCTTCCTGGTCTCCCACGCAGGTGCAGGGGCCCAAGGACTTGGGCCATCTTCTACCTCTTTCCCAGGCCACAGCAGAGAGCTGGATCAGAAGTGGAGCAGCAGAGACTTGAAATTGCATTCATTTGGATGGCAGCACTGCAGGCAGAAGCTTTACCTCCTGTACCACAGCACCGGCCCCTGTACCACTTCTTTTTTTTTTTTCTGTTTTGACAGGCAGATTAGACAGTGAGAGAGAGAGAGACAGAGAGAAAGGTCTACCTTTTCTTGGTTCACCCACCAATGGCCACTACGGCCGGTGTGCTGCACCAATCCTAGGCCAGGAGCCAAATGCTTCCTCCTGGTCTCCCATGGGGTGCAGGGCCCAAGCACTTGGCCCATCCTCCACTGCCCTCCCAGGCCACAGCAGAGACCTGGACTGGAAGAGGAGCAACCGCTACAGAATCCAAGCCCTGACCAGGACTAGAAACCAGGGTGCTGGTGCCTTAGGCGGAGGATTAGCATGGTGGGCAGTGGCGCCTGAACAATGTCTCTGTTCTTGGGCCCCTGCCACCCATGTGGGAAACCAGGATGGAATTCCAGGTTCCTGGCTTCGGCTTGGCCCAGCTTCTGCTGTCGCAGCCATTTGGGCCGTGAACTAGCGGATGAAGACCTCTCTCTTGCTCGCTGTCTGCTCTTCAAATAAATAAGTAAATCATTAACAAATAAACTGCGTGGATATTTCTGAGAATGGAGGTTAGAAACGTGGTTTTGCAAGGTTCAGAGAGCAAAAGGGTGTTGCTGAAAGTCAGATGCTGGTGCTTATGGGAAGCCACTGGCAACTCCAGGTCTGTGGGACTGCAAGCGAGGTGGCAGTTGGCTGAGAACTCGGGGTCAAGCAGCAGGGTGTGGGCAGGCCGGTGCTGGCGGTGCCAAAAGCCGTCACCACGCTCCCCACGCTGGGCGAGCCAGCTCTACGTCTGCGGGCCCCTGCGTTAACCATGCTGCAACCTGCCTGGCCAGCCCCTCCACAGAGGGATGCGGATCAGCCGCTGTTCCACCAGGTGAGCTCTGCTCTGGCTGGGCCACCGCCCTGGTCTGGGCGCATCGTTAGCCTTGGCACCCTGTGGTCTCCCACCAAAAGCACGTGTTCTCCCTGTCCCTCCTGGGACCTGCTACTGACTCAGGTGTGAGAACATGGCAGGTTCCTAGCAAACATGGAAGGGAAGCCAGACCCTAGCAGTCTCCCACGCACTCAGCAGAAGCCCACCAGGCCCGGTGTGGTGGTCTCTGTCATGTCCTCGTGCTCCACAGTGCCCCGCCCCTCACCTCCTCTACTGCCATTCAGGCCTCCTCACGGCCATCCCACCGGCAGCTCTTCCTTGTGCCCCACGAGCCTTGGGGTTCAGCCTCCTGGCCTCTTCAGACCTCTGCTCCCCAAGGAACCCTCCCTGTGTCTGATGCATGAGGCCCCTTGTGCCCGTCTCCAGTGTGCCCTTGGGGTTGCTGTTGATCTAGCACCTACACCCTGCCTTTCTGTCTTCCCGACCATACCAGGCTGGGGCGGTGGGGCCTGGCACCCAGCAGATGCTCAACGAATGCTTGTGCATTGAGTGTGTGAGGAGGAAGGCACTGCCTATGGGAGGTGAGACGTGGGAGGTTTCTGTGGGTCTTCCTGGAGAGGGGCTGGGGCACCCAGGCTGGAAACAGACCTCTGCGGGTGGGGCGCACAGGACTCTGCAGAGGCTGAGCATGAAGGCACCTAGGTCTCAGCCCTCCCATTGCGTCTGGGCAGCAGTGCCTCGGGGAGAGGCCACGGGGAGAGTGGGAGGCCCGGCCTTCGAGAAGCAAGCTGCAGCCAGGCAAGTGACTGGGCCTGGGGAAGCAGAGCTATGCCACGGGCAGGGCTGGGAAACCCAGGTCTGAGGGGAAGGTGCCGGGTGCAAATCCAACTCCAGACCCCTGGAAGTCACACAGCGCAACAAAACCAGCGCCGGAGAAGGGACCACAGCCCCCCGGGAAGCGTGAGCCTGACAGCCGTGTGAGGACAAGGACAGAGAACGGAGCACAGGGAACCCCACCTTTGGTGCCGGGGACGAGTGTGCTGTGCCGGGGAGATGGGCCATGCTGGGCTTGAGGGGGCCCTGGTGCTGCCAGCTGGGCTCAGGAGCCGCAGTTGGGGGAGGGGAGCCTGCAGCGTTCCCTCCCAGAACAGGATTCCAGCGCCCACTCGAGGCTGAGATGATGGTGTAGCAGTTTGTGGGTGACCATGGCTTTAGCTGACTGGTTAGCTCCTGTTATTGATCGTCCTTCCTGCTGACCTCCTGAGGTGGCCCAAGGGCTTTGCCCTTTGTCCTCGTCCCCCGCAGCCCCTGCCCCTGCCTTCTGGGAAAGACAAACAAGGAGAGGTCAGTGCCTGTGGACTCCCTGCCACCGCAGTCACGCTCCCCAGACAGTCTTGGGCAGCTGGCGTGAGAGGTGACAACTATGCCTGCGAGGGTGGCCTTCCTGCTGTTCTGGGGTGAGGCATCTGGGACCTGGGGTCCCCGTGGTGGGAGGGACAGCAATGGGGGCTTCACAAGCCCTGTCTCCACAGGTCTCATCTGGGGTCCAGAGACCAGAGCAGCCATGAGTGAGTATGTTGCTGGAGCCCAGGGGTGGTATGCACTGGACATGGGTGAGCCACTGTCCCCGCAGCACTGCCCTGACCCCAGGCTCCCTGGCAGCTTTTGATCTCCAACCTAGACTGCTGGCAGACTCCACGACGCTGACGTGCCAGGCAAAAATGCCGACCCAGGATTTTGAGCTCTTCAAGGACGGAGTGGTCCGGGATCAGGTTCATCTGGATAGACCTGCTTTGGAGCACAGGTTCCAGCTGGTGGGAGAAACAGGCGACACCCATGGTCTCTACCGCTGTCGCTCAGGCTTTGGTGGTGAATGGACGCAGCTGAGCAACCTCCTGGAGGTGACGGAGGATGGTAAGCTGGGGTGCTAATGAGAAGCCAAGGGGGTGAGGAAGATTTTACGGGGTCTCTCTTCACCTTGGCCCCTGTCTTCCCTATTTGTCAGGTAGGAATGACATCTGCCCTGACCCCATAGCATGGTATGGGCTAGGGCTGAGCCCAGGGAGGTGTTTAGGCAGGCCTGCCACATGCTGCAGCCCCTCTGCTTCCTCTCTTGCCTCTGCTGCCTCCTCTTCCTCACATTTTCACGAGTGTGTGTGGGGCTCTGGGCTCAGGTGGGCACCTGTGTCTTCGGGTCCAGCAGAATCACTCACGAACCCCCCTCTCTGGCAGGGTCCTTGCCTCCGCCTCTGCTCTCAGCGGAGCCCGTGTCCTGGATCACTCCAGGCCTGAACATCACGTTGCTATGCAAGGGGGCGCGGCAAGACGTGACCTTCTCGCTGAAGCGGGAAGGCGACAGCAAGTTTCTGGCGGTGGCGGAGGCTGGGCCGCACGGGAAGGCCACCTTCCCTGTCCACCAGGCAGGCAACTATAGCTGCAGCTACAGGACACACGCAGCAGGTGACCCCTCAGAGCCCAGCGCCACCGTGACCATCGAGGAGCTGGGTGAGTGTGGGGCCAACTTCGAGGTCCCAGGAGGAGAGGCTCCTGGAGGGCAGAGCCTGTTCACCTTGACCCCACTGCTGTATACCCTTGCCAGCATGTCAGGCAAACAGGGGCTACAGAATTCCCAGCCCAGTGGGTGCAAAGGAGCCAGGACAGAGGGTGCCCAAAGGAAGGAAGGGTGTGCACGGGGTTGCCCAGGGAAGGCAGGTGCCTGGGTGCTGAGCAGACCTTAGCTCTGGGGAGCTCTCCTGGGGATGGTTTACAGCAGTCGACCTGGGCTTCTGGCCCAACGACTCTTCCACCTTGCAGCTGCGCCACCGCCACCCACGCTGGAGGTGTTTGATGGGTTACCCAGGATCCTGCAGCCGGGTACCCCCATGACCCTGGAATGTGTGGCACCTTTGAGTGGCGTGGAATTCTGTCTGTGGAAGGGCAAGAAGGAACTGCTCGTGCTCATGAGCAGCACCAGTCCTGATCGCGTCTTCTTTGACCTGAAGAAGTTGGCACTGGGGGACAGCGGTCCCTACACCTGCCGCTACCGGCTGCGTCAGGAGCACAGTGCCTGGTCCGGGGAGAGCCCACCACTGGAGCTGGTGCTGAGTGACGGTGAGCCTGTGGCCTGTGGCAGGAACGTGGGTGCAGGTGCAGGAAGGCCCTGAGGGAAGCCTGTTGGAAGCCCAGGGCTCCGGGCCAGGGTTCAGTCCTGGCCTCATTTTCCCCATCTGCGAATGGGACAATGGGTCCGCTCATCTTGACTGCCCACAAAGAACTGTTGGGCCAAAGCGCTGGTCTGGCATGGGCCACATATCCTGCCAGGGTTCCCTCTGTCCTGTCCAGTCTGGGTGGCCACTGAGACCTTCCTGCTGAGGAGGGTGGCCAGGCAGGGACAGCAGGGCCGGCACGCAGAACCCCTGCAGCGCCAGGGCAGGGCTGCTACAGCCTGGGGGTTCACAGGAGTCCTTGCAGTGAGCGGTCCTTGACAGCACTGTTGGTAGGGCCATCCTGCAGCACACACCAAACAGACAAAACACATCCTCCATCCCTGTTTTAATAGATTACTAAGGAACATCGTGGGTTCTGTGTATATGTGTGAGGGAGTCAAGAACAAAGCGGGACTGGAAGGTAGAGTGGCTGGTGGGATTATTTGATTTTTTTGAGAGAGTGAAAGAGAGATAGGGCTCTCCCATTGTTTTCCACTCCCAAATGCCCACAAATAGCTGCCAGGACGAAGCCAGGTGGTGTCTGGAAGCGAGGAACTCATCCAGGTCTCCCACGTGGGGTCAAGGACCCAAGGACTGGAGCCATCACTGGTTGTCACTCAGTGCCCGTTAGCTGGTAGCCAGAATCTGGAGCGGGGATGGGATTGGAACTCAGGCACTAGGATCTGGGATGCCGGGGTCCCAAGGCTGGGTAGACCAGGTGGCAGAGGACGGACTCTGCCACCCTCCGAGCCTGGGTCAGCCTGCATCCTGCTCTGCAGGGTCGCTGCCTGCGCCTGAGTTCTGGGCGGAGCCCTCGAGTCTGCGCCTGGCGCCCGGTGCGCATGTGACGCTGTGGTGCCGGGGGCCCCGGGCCGGGCTGCGCTTCGCCCTGGTGATGGAGGACGAGGACAGGCTCGAGGTGCGCGGTCTTCTGAGCCCGCCGGGCGCCGAGGCCAGCTTCGAGCTGCGCGCAGTCTCCGTGGTGGACTCGGCCAACTACAGCTGCGTCTACATGGACCCGGCGCCTCCCTTCGCGGGCTCTTTTGGCAGCAAGACCCTGGAGCTGCGCGTGGACGGTGAGCGCGCCTGGGAGCCTCCTTGTGCCCGGGTGCGAGAGGGGGCGCCCTCCTTTCCTTGAGGGCCACAGGGTGGCGCGACAGGCCTGGGTGCTGCGCCCATCGCCTCCTCCTGCGCGGTGGCTGAGGTTCCCGGGGACGCCTTTAACCTGGGACGAGAGGTCTGTCGGCCACGTGCACCCCGATTTCTCTGCCGGGAACACAGTGTCTGTCCCTCGATCCGCTCTTCCTTCCACCCTCGAGGCCCGAGGCCCCGAGTGCCCATCTGGGGCCCCCCAGAAGTTCCGGGGCAGGTCTGGGTCGGGGGATCCCGAGTACTGGGGCAGGGGAGATGCTGAGGGGCAGTGCAGGGCCTTGGTGCGAGGTCGCAGGAGGAACCAGCAGGGGGCGCACAGGAGATGCGTGTCCGGCGGGTGGCGAGGGGAGGCAGGCCCAGCGCTTGTCTGGCTCCCAGGTAGCAGCCTGGGGCATCGCCCTTCTCACCGCCTGCTCCGCCCAGGACCTCTGCCCAGGCCGCAGCTCCGGCCCCTGTGGAGTGGGGCGGTGACCCCGGGCCGCGACGCCGTGCTGCGCTGCGAGAGCTCCGTGCCCGGCGTCGCCTTTGAGCTGCTGCGCACCGGCGAGGAGGAGGCTGCGACGCGCGTCGGCGCCCACGGCTCCTCCGCGGACCTCGTGCTTCCCTACGTGGGGCCGCAACACGCCGGCAACTACAGCTGCCGCTACCGCACGCGGCGGCCCAGCGACTTCCTGTCGGAGCTCAGCGACCCGGTGGAGCTCCTGGTGGCTGGTGAGGTTGCCCTTCGGGCCTGTGTTTCTGTCCCCGCACCGGGGTCCCTGTGCTCAGTCTTAGCCCGGTGTGCGCGGGGGAGCTGCATCAGGCGACCATGTGGCTTGGTCGCCTGAGGACCTGAGCGGGCAGAGGTGGTGGAAGGGACCTTGGCTGGCAGCTTCCTTCCCGAGGAACCTCAGGGAAGGCTGCTGGGACCCCCGGGAGGGTCTCACAGGCTCCCCTTCCCCTGTCATTTCTCTTTCGTCCCATTTGTCTAGAACGTTGATCCGGTGTGGACCTGGAAGGCGCTGGGAACACTGGCCTGGTTCCATTCTTCCAGCTGCCGCCGCAGGCTGGGCTCCCCCTGGGGGCTGGAGAGACTCCTGGGAATTAATACATGAAGCAAAGAGACTTAACGCGTGTCTTTGAGTCCAGCGGGGCTGAGGGGAAGGGGGCTGGGATCCTGTGTGCTGCAAGTGAATGGGGTCTGAGCCAGAACTGAGGACAGAGGGGCCAAGGACTGGCTCCTGGAGCCAGAACTTCAGGACACCCTTCTGCTGTTTCTCATCACACTGCCCCCTTACTCCTCTGCCAGGCCCGCAGCAGGTCCGGGCAGGTGGCTCAGGGCTCCAAACACACCCAGCTCTGCCTGGGCCCCGCTGCCATCTGCTCTGCGAGTTCAGGAGGCTGCCTCTGTGGTCCTGTCCCCCAGTCTGAGCTCCCACGGGCACTTCCGCATCAGAGCTGTGGACGCGACTGGATGCCTCACCCCTCTTCCCTGTGTTGCTCAGCTGTGAGACCCTGTGCCCACCTGACACCCCATGGACGGCTGCCCAGTCCCTGCCTTGGACTTGCCCCTTCAGGGTCTGGCACACAGCAGGTGCACATTAGTATTATCAGTGCTTTGTAAGTTGTGCTTTTCAAGAAATTTGCCATGTTCATTTAAGTATGTACGCCATAATACGTAGCCTTTATATTCCTGAACATGGTCTGTAAGAATGCCACAGCCTCACCCATGAGGTGCTCTCTCCTGGCCCCCTCTCTCCCTCTCCCCTCTGTCCAGTAGGGGATTTATCAACTCTTAGGCAAGTCTTTTCAAAGAATTAACTAACTTTGGCTTTGTTTCTTTTTTCCCTGTTAGCTGCATTTATTGTTATTCTCATTCTTCTATTTAGTTTCAACTTATTATGCTCTTCTTTTCCGGTTTCTTTAGGTAGAAATAGGTCACTGATCTTTGGGGAAATTGTTAGCGACTGCTTAATATTGAAGTTAAACAGACATGTTAGTGTGATCATAGGAAATTACTTCTTTGTAGGTAAAAAAGTTCAAATATTGACAATTTAATAACATTGAGCTAGTTTGAAACTGCCAATATTCGACCGTCTTAACCTACAATTTTTTTTAATTCAAACCTGTTCTGTTTTTCTTTTTGAGATTTATTTGTTTATTTGAAAGGCATAGTGACAGATTGGGAGCGACAGAGAGACATCTTCACTTTCCAAATGCCCACAAAGCCAGAGCTGGGCTAGGCTGAGGCCTGGAGGCAGGTGCTCCATCTGGGGCTCCCAAGTGTTGTGTGAGGATTAAACGAGGTGGTGTATGTAACAGATTTAGCAGACTCACCAGCACAGGTAGAACCCAATACAGATTCCTTTTCCCCTCTGAGCTCCTCCCCCTCCAGCAGACACATCTATCAGGACAGAATGGGTGGTGGGCAATTCAGAACATCAGGGAGTTGGGGATTAGGCTCATCAGTGAGGGAGGCCAAGTTAGGGGGAAGTGCTACAGAGAGAGGTGGAGACAACCAGGGAAGTGACTTATGCAAGGTCCTCAGATCAGCTCCCAGGAGTAGGGCTCTGAAGCCTGACTTTAAGCCCATACCTTTTCTGTTCCCTTAGCCTGACACAAGCCTGTATGATCACGTCACTGGAAACATGCATCTCTCATCTCTGAGTTTTCTCCCAAGTCTGCCCCCTTTCTCCTGGTTTCTCAGCCTCTGCCTGTGTCTCAGACCCTGTCTGATAAACTGATATGATGTTGCTGTATCCCTGGGTCTCCCTGTCCTGTCTGAAGCTCTCCCCTCGGTCTTTGTAGCTCTGTTTACTTGTGACACAGAGTCCAAAGCACAGGGAGATGCCCAGGGAGAGATGGTGATGGGGACCAGCACATACCATGGAAGTGATAATGGTTCCTACATGACAAACCATCAGAGCAAGGGGCTGCAGCCCAGTTATAGGCACAGAATCTGCAAGCTGACCAGGCATTCCTGATTCTGAGAGGTGGCAAGAGAGTGATTGACAGAGGTTGGCAACCACTAACTGCTACCAGGGGGCTCTGGGATCCGCGGAAGGGAACAGTCAATACAGTACTATTTAATTGAAGCCACTGCATGAATGCCAGGCTTGTTTTGGCACTAGGGCCTCAAGAAACACTGTCCTTGCCCTGCAGGATCCACGACTGGTGTGAAAACAGCCACGTAAAGATACAAAGATAAAGTGGGCTACAAAACAATGACTATTACAGGGAAGGCACCAGTCAATCTTCTCGAGATATTGGTCATAGCCAGTTGCTGGCTGACACAGAGCAAGACAGCCACGGCTCTCGGGAGCTCATGGCAGCAATCTCTGAATGGATGAAACCTGTGAAACAACATGCTAGGAAGTGTAATGGAGCAAAGTATGAGGCCCTCTGGGAACAGGGCAAGTTGATGTATACTCAAGGGGTGGGCAAGACTGTTTGGGGCTGGACATTCAGAATATTTTTGTGGGAATAGAGGAGGGTCCCAGGCACATGTCAAAGGCACTTGGGTGGGGAAAAGTATGACTTCTTCAGGGATCACATGGAGTTTCCTGTGGCTGGTGTACAGAAGGCAGGGCTGTGGCAGGAGAATTGGCCCTGTTATCGGTGATCATGAACAGCACAGGGCAGTACTTGGAAGCCATTATCACGTCACTGCACACACAGGAAAATCACCAAGTTCAGATACACCTTTATGGGGAACTGGAGAGTTGCTGGGGACCCGACTCAGGAAGCTGAGCTGTGGAGGGGACACATTGAAGAGCTTTCCTACCGCGGAGTGATGCAATCTGGGGTAACGGAGAGCTCCTTTGGAATTGAAACAGCGAGAGAATGAAGGCGGGATGCCATCAGGAAGGAGACCCTCGCTGCTGTGCAGGCGAGAGGCATGAGGGCTCACGTAAGGTAACCGTGGAGAGACGAGGTAAACTGTCAGGGCTGGCGACTGGTGGGATGTGGAACAGGAGGGGAGGGAGAAACATGTTAGGCAAGTGTCAGGTGGCACCACCAAGTGAGACAGGGAGCAGAGCAGAGGCCCAGAGGGCTGGGGAGGCAGCCTCCCCAGTCAGCACCCAGGAGGGTCAAAGGCACAGAGGCAGGCATGCCAGATGTCCCTTCTGGGCTGGGTGGCAGAGGGACAGGCAGGAAGAGCAGCCCTAAGAACAGGAAGCTGGCGCCTCCCTGTGCCAGGCCTCTTGGGCGACTGGGTCCTGACAGACATCTCCTCTCACCTGCCCTGGTCCTGAGAACCAATCCGAATCCGCAGCTCGGCTGTTCTCTGAGACGTGCAAGGATCCTCCTGGAGGCTCCCGCAGCGGCCAGGACGATTCTGTGTCCGTCCGTGGCCTCTGTCTGGATCCTCAATGCAGTCTGTCCTCGGCCACTTACCGCCTGGGGGGCTCGTCAGCTGTCCACCCATTCCTGGCTCTTTCAGAACTCCAAGTGTCTCTCGGAGGCTGAGCCTAAGCGCGTGCTGTGCTACCCCCGGAGGGTGTCCGCCAGTCCCTGCAGCACTGTGATGTGGATCTTCAGGTGCACCATGAGGGCTGAGCTGCGGCTGAAGGCCTTCCCACAGTCCCTGCACCGATACGGCTTCTCTCCCGTGTGGACCCTCTGGTGCTCGAGGAGAGAGGAGCTCTGTGCAAAGGCCTTCGGACACACCTTGCACTGATACGGCCTCTCCCCAGAGTGTATTCTCAGGTGTCGAATGAGAGCTGAGCAGTCGCTGAAGGCTCTCCCACACGCGTCACACGTGTAGGGTTTCTCCCCGGTGTGGATGCGCTGGTGCTGGGTCAGGTGGGTGTTCTGGCTGAAGGCCTTGCCACACTCATCACACTCATAGGGCCTCTCCCCCGTGTGCACCTGCTGGTGCTGGGTGAGATGGGTACTGCGGCTGAAGGTGTTGCCACATTCTCCACATCTGTACGGTTTCTCTCTAGTGTGGATCCTCTGGTGCTGGGTCAGGTGGATGAGCCGACTGAAGGCCTTGCCGCACTCCTTACACTGGTGGGGCTTCGCCCCCGTGTGCACAACCTGGTGCTGGGCTAAGTGAGTGCTCCGGCCAAAGGCCTTGCCACACTCACTGCAGGCGTAGGGAGTCTTGCGAGCGTGGCTCTTCTCGTGAGCCTCGAGGGCTGAGGCGCTCGGGAAGGCTTTCCTGCACCTGCCGCACGTGAAGGATGTCTTCCCTGAGTGTGGGCAGGGAGGCTCCATCCCACAACCACCTGCTGGCCTGGACCTCTGGTCGGAAGCAGCTTCCTCTTGGCAGGTGAAAGTGGACCACACGTCCGAACCGGTTCCCGAGGCAGCAGATTCACAGGCAGGCTGATCTGCAGGGGCGTCCTGGCAGGGCCTTGACGTTCTCCCGAAACTGACTTCCTAGTTGACAGCCTTTGTCCACATCTTGTTGAAGAGCCCTACCTGCCTCTCTGAGCTGCCCTCGGGCTCACAGGCATCCACAAAGGCAGGTCTCAAGGAAACACCTCCCATGAGGGTTTCTGATGGTTCTGACTCCTCCACACCTCCCTGTGTGCAGCTTGCCTCCGCAGGTTCCACCCCGGGATGCCAGTCTGAAACCACCAGAACCACAATGTCACCATTCCTAGCACAGTCCTCCCTGCTTTGCCTGGGCCCCAGCTATGCTCCAAACTGGTGGTGTTGGGCCCCATTTCCAGAGGGAAATTCTCCTTTGGTGCCTTGAATTACAAGAGGGTACAGTGCTGTCCTCCCACACCATCCAAAACCGCACCCCGGGTTCTAATTCTTCCAATCCCCACCGAACTCTCCACCCTCTGTGGTTCCCGATTTTGGCTCAAGTGTCAGAAGGGTGTGGGGAGGTTGTCAAGCATTTGGTACAATGGTTAGGATGCCGCTTGATGTAGCTGCATTCCATATTGTGGTGCCTAGTTTGCATCCTGCCTCTGTTTCTGGTCTAGCTTCCTCGGGAGCAGCAGGTAGTTGATCAAGTACTTGTGTCCCTGCCTGCCCTGTGGGAGCCCCAGGTGGAGTTCCTGGGGCCTGATGTCAGGCTGGTCCAGCCTGGGCTGTTGTGGGCTTTTGGGGAGTGAACCGAGGATGGAAGACATCTGTTGCCTCTTCCTCTCTCCTTTTCCCTCCCCCTCTCCCTCTGAAAGACACTAGGGGGAGAATGTCTTCTTTTTAAGCATCTGTTTAGGTGCTACCCCTGGGCAGGCCCCACACTCTGTGAGGTCGGCACTGTGTCCTCCACATTCAGAACCTTGCCCCGGGCCTGGATGCATCTGTGGGGTGTTCAGTTCATGTCTCCGATTGTAAAACGTTTGCTAGGTAGACAGCTGCTGCTGGGGGTGAGTGGGTGCTGTGTCCTCCTGGCTTGAGCTCCAGGAGGCCAAAGGAGCAGCCTTGATGAAGGTCAGTGAAGGTGGCAAGGGGCACCTGGCCATGCTCAGTGCATGGATTCCAGGAGGAGGCTGGAGGCCTGAGTGGCTCAGGGTGCAGAGACCAGGACCGAACCCCAGCTCTGAATCCTTCAGGTATCCTGCCCTCATCTGGGTCTCAGTTTTCCAGTCTGCAAGACAGAGGCACTGTGATAATGGACTGCAGGCCATTATTAAGTCCTTTTACATGCTAGACATGGCCTCATTTCAGCTTCTGAAGGCGTTGCAGTAAGCCCACTGCAGAGGGGGAAACTGAGGCCCGGCTACAGGTGGAGTACCTGCTGCAAGGTCCCATGATGAGCTCAGAGAGGGTGAGTGCCTTGTGCAAGATGGCAGTTGGCTGGTGGTCGTCCAGGCAGAGGGGATGGGATGGTGAGATGTAGACCTGTGCTTTCTGGGAAGAGCAGCAGCTAGGAAGTTTCTGGAGTGCAGAAAGGACCTTCTCCTAGGGTGCTGTGGACCCCTCCTTACCTCCCTTCTGTAGCACTTGAGTCAGATCCTGCACCAGCACAGCAGCTTCCTCTCCGGTGTTGGGGCACTGGGCACCCAACCAGGCCTGGATCTCAGAGGGCAGCGTGCCCAGGAACTGCTCCAGCACCAGCAGCTCCAGCATCTGCTCCTTGGAGTGCATCTCCGGCTGCAGCCACTGGCGACACAGCTCTCGGAGCCGGGCCAGGGCCTCCTGTGGGCCGGATGCCTCCTCGTAGCGGAAGTGCCGGAAGCGTAGACGTGCAGCCTCAGGGTGGGCAGTGTGGGCAAGGCTGGATTGCTGGGCTGGAGACAGGCTGGCTTCTTCTTCTTCCACCTTCACTGAAAGAATCTGTTCCGTTCCCAGGGCACTGGGCTCAGGGAGCTCTTGGGGACAGCCATCTGGCAGCAGCGCTCAGAAACTGAATGGCTGGAACCTTGGAGCAGGGTCTGCAGGAATGTCAGAGCTTCATCATCACACGGAGCCCAGGGCCCTGCCTTATGCCCGCAGAGAGGGGCAGACGTGTGCCTGGGGCCTGTGAGATGGGACGCACTCCCACAGAGGCACAGATGGCCACGCTCAGGTCCATGCTCAGCGCTATTCTAAATAAACTGTCTAACTTGTTGTGTACAAGCTTACTATAAACTCCATACGTAGGAGCTTACTTCTTGTTACTAAGAGTTGTTCTATTTATTTGAAAGGCAGAGTTACAGAGAAAGAGAGATACATAGAGATTTTCCATTTGTTGGTTCACTCTTCAAATGGCTGCAAATGTCGGAGCTGGCCCAGCCCAAAGCTAGGAGCCAGGAGCTTCTTCTGGATCTCCCACATGGGTTCCGGGTCCAAGGATTTGGGCCATTTGCTGCTGCTTTTGGAGGCACATTATCAGGGAGCTGGATCAGAAGGGGAGCAGCTGGGACTTGAACCAGCACCCCAGCATTGCAGGATTTGGCTTAACCCATTATGCCACAATGGCATTCCCGGTGAAGTTGCTACTTTTTCCACATTCTCACCAAAGTCTTTTAAAATACCACTTTTCATGCTCTGTTTTTCATAGTGAACTCTTTATAGTCAGGAAAAGAACCCCTGATGGAATGTAACCTCTCCTAGGAGATCCCGGCGCTGGGCTTTGGCCACACACTTTCCCGTACTCAAGGACCAAGTTTTCTCTTTCTTATCCTTGACTTCCACAGGCCTCAGTGCTGTCTGCTCTTCCCTCTCTTTGTGTCAGTCTAGACATTCATTCTGCTGCAGTTCCAGCTCAGGGAACTTCCCCTGGACAGGAAGCAGGAAGCCTGAGAAAGAGACACTGTTCTGGGCACAGAGAGAAGGGAATACTAGGAACACAAGACGTCAATCCTGGAACCTCTAGTGCCAATGCAAACCTCTGGGGAAGACGTGTTCTGGCCCCTTTTGTCTGCGTAAAGCTCACTTTGGCTTTTGTTGTCTTGCCTGCGCTGTTTGCCTCATGCACCCCAGCCTTCGCCCTGAAATCTCTGCACCTAATTCCTTCTGGTTTTCCTGGCTTCACCTTAGGTGTCACTTCCCTGGGAGCTGCCTAGACACCTGTAGCAGGCTAGGTTCTCTTCCCAGAGTGCCCCAGATCTCTTCTGCTAGCTTTGTACGGTCACCTTCTGTTTCCAAACAGGCTTTAGAAGCTGGAGCTCGAGTTCCCAGGGTTTGTCCTACAGCAGGCTTAGGTAACAACTGGGGAGGAAAAGGTGGGATGAGGCAAGACTGTGCACGGTCACCTACAAGTCCAGGTCATCACTGTCAGGAGGAGGAGGAGGAGGAGGAGGAGGAGGAGGAGCGGCTGCAGCAGCAATGACAATGCAGCAGCAGCTTCCATGCTTCTCCTGGAGCTCCTGTTCTGTGGAGATTCCTGGTGACGCTCTCTCGGGCACCTGCATGTGCCTTCCTACTGCCTTCCTGGCCCACTCCCAACGTGCTGCCCTCGGAGGTCCTCCCTCCACAGCTGCCTAACCAACCGAGCTGGGACTTTCACTTCCTACTGCTCACTTCTGCCCATCTGAGAGATCTGCTATGAGGTTACCCGAGGTGGCTCGTGACAAGTATCTGCCACAGGTCTGGCACCTGGCAAATGTGGGGCATGTCTGGTCTGATGGCTCAGCGGAGCCCTGGCTGCACTTTAGCCAAAGCAGGGAACGTATGCATAGGCTCAGATGGGTGAGCGCTGTGAGGCAATTTCAGCTGCATCCGTGGCAAAGGGCAAACCCTCCGTCACACACTTGGTTAACTCTGTGGATCACCCTGACCAAACCCCAGCCCATCAGGGGTACACACAAGCTGCCTCAGGCACAGTCTGTCATACACCAAAACATATCTCAATGTCATCCATAATTTATCAAATAAACACAGGCCCTCTTAGCGTCTCCATCATGTAGTATCTCTCCACCAGTCATCCATAATCCCCTAGTCACACAGAGAATCTCAGTCTCACTTGAAATCACAGCCAGCAGGGCTGGTGCTGTGGGGTAGTGGGTAAAGCGACCCTCTGCAGTGCCAGCATCCCATATGGGAGCCGGTTCCAGTTTTGGCTGCAACACTTCCGATCCAGCTCTCTGCTGTGGCCTGGGAAAACAGTAGAAGATGGCCCAAGTCCTTGGGCCTCTGCACCCATGTGGGAGACCCAGAAGAATCCAGCTCCTGGCTTCATATCGGTGCATCTCCGGCCATTGGGGCCATCTGCTGAGTGAACCAGCGGATGGAAGACCTCTCTCTGTCTCTGCCTCTCCTTTTCTCTCTGCGTAATTCCGACTTTAAATTAAATAAATAAATCTATTTTTAAGATTGATTTATTTATTTGAAAAGTTACACAGAGAAAGGTGAGAGGGAGAGAGAGAGAGAGAGAGAGAGAGAGAGAGAGAGAGGTCTTCTATATGCTGGTTCACTCCCCAATTGGCTGGAATGGCTGGAGATGTGCGGATCCACAACCAGGAGCCAGGAGCTTCTTCCTGGTCTCCCATGCGGGTGCAGGGGCCCAAGGACTTGGGACAACTTCTACTGTTTTCCCAGGCTACAGCAGAGAGCTGGATCGGAAGTGGAGCAGCAGAGACTTGACTTGGCATTTATATGGATGCCTGCACCGTAGGCGGCAGTTTTACCTGCTGTACCACAGCACCGGCCCCTGTACCACTTCTGATCCTGCTTCCTGCTAAAGTCCTCAGTTCCATTCTTGTTTTTTTTTTCTGTTTTGACAGGCAGAGTTAGACAGTGAGAGAGAGAGAGAGAGATAGACAGAGAGAAAGGTCTATATTCCGTTGATTCACCCCCAATGGCCACTACGGCCGGTGTGCTGCACCAATCCTAAACAAGGAGCCAGGTGCTTCCTCCTGGTCTCCCATGCGGGAACAGGCCCCAAGCACTTGGCCCATCCTCCACTGCCCTCCCGGGCCACAGCAGAGACCTGGACTGGAAGAGGAGCAACCGCTACAGAATCCGGAGCCCCGACCGGGTTAGAACCCAGGTGCTGGTGCCGCAGGCTGAGGGTTATCCAGTGAGCAGTGGCTCCTGCACAAGGCCTCAGTTCTTGGGCCCCTGCCACCCATGTGGGAAACCAGGATGGAATTCCAGGTTCCTGGCTTCGGCTTGGCCCAGCTTCTGCTGTCGCAGCCATTTGGGCCGTGAACTAGCGGATGAAGACCTCTCTCTTGCTCGCTGTCTGCTCTTCAAATAAATAAGTAAATCATTAACAAATAAACTGCGTGGATATTTCTGAGAATGGAGGTTAGAAACGTGGTTTTGCAAGGTTCAGAGAGCAAAAGGATGTTGCTAAAAGTCAGATGCTGGGACTCAGGGGAAGCCACTGGCATCCCCAGGTCTGTGGGACCGCAAGCGAGGTGGCAGTTGGCTGAGAACTCGGGGTCAAGCAGCAGGGTGTAGGCAGGCCGGTGCTGGCGGTGCCAAAAGCCGTCACTACGCTCCCCACGCTGGGCGAGTCAGCTCTACGTCTGTGGGCCCCTGCTTTAACCATGCTGCAACCTGCCTGGCCAGCCCCTCCACAGAGGGATGCGGCTCAGCCGCTGTTCCACCAGGTGAGCTCTGCTCTGGCTGGGCCACCGCCCTGGTCTGGGCGCATCGTTAGCCTTGGCACCCTGTGGTCTCCCACCAAAAGCACGTGTTCTCCCTGTCCCTCCTGGGACCTGCTACTGACTCAGGTGTGAGAACATGGCAGGTTCCTAGCAAACATGGAAGGGAAGCCAGACCCCAGCAGTCTCCCACGCACTCAGCAGAAGCCCACCAGGCCCAGTGTGGTGGTCTCTGTCAGTCCTGTTGCTCCACAGTACCCGCCCCTCACCTCCTCTACTGCCATTCAGGCCTCCTCACGGCCATCCCACCAGCCAGCTGTTCCTTGTGCCCCATGAGCCTTGGGGCTCAGCCTCCTGGCCTCTTCAGACCTCCGCTCCCCGAGGAACCCTCCCTGTGTCTGATGCATGAGGCCCCTTGTGCCCGTCTCCAGTGTGTCCCTGGGGTTGCTGTTGATCTAGCACCTACACCCTGCCTTTTCTGTCTTCCCGACCATACCAGGCTAGGGCGGTGGGGCCTGGCACCCAGCAGATGCTCAACGAATGCTTGTGCATTGAGTGTGTGAGGAGGAAGGCACTGCCTATGGGAGGTGAGACGTGGGAGGTTTCTGTGGGTCTTCCTGGAGAGGGGCTGGGGCACCCAGGCTGGAAACAGACCTCTGCGGGTGGGGCGCACAGGACTCTGCAGAGGCTGAGCATGAAGGCACCTAGGTCTCAGCCCTCCCATTGCGTCTGGGCAGCAGTGCCTTGGGGAGAGGCCACGGGGAGAGTGGGAGGCCCGGCCTCTGAGAAGCAAGCTGCAGCCAGGCGAGTGACTGGGCCCGGGGAAGCAGAGCTATGCCACGGGCAGGGCTGGGAAACCCAGGTATGAGGGGAAGGTGCCGGGTGCAAATCCAACTCCAGACCCATGGAAGTCACACAGCGCAACAAAACCAGCGCCGGAGAAGGGACCACAGCCCCCCGGGAAGCGTGAGCCTGACAGCCGTGTGAGGACAAGGACAGAGAACGGAGCACAGGGAACCCCACCTTTGGTGCCGCGGGCGAGTGTGCTGTGCTGGGGAGAAGGGACCATGCTGGGCTTGAGGGGGCCCTGGTGCTGCCAGCTGGGCTCAGGAGCCGCAGTTGGGGGAGGGGAGCCTGCAGCGTTCCCTCCCAGAACAGGATTCCAGCGCCCACTCGAGGCTGAGATGATGGTGTAGCAGTTTGTGGGTGACGATGGCTTTAGCTGATTGGTTAGCTCCTGTTATTGATCGTCCTTCCTGCTGACCTCCTGAGGTGGCCCAAGGGCTTTGCCCTTTGTCCTCGTCCCCCGCAGCCCCTGCCCCTGCCTTCTGGGAAGGACAAATAAGGAGAGGTCAGTGCCTGTGGACTCCCTGCCACCGCAGTCACGCTCCCCAGACAGTCTTGGGCAGCTGGCGTGAGAGGTGACAACTATGCCTGCGAGGGTGGCCTTCCTGCTGTTCTGGGGTGAGGCATCTGGGACCTGGGGTCCCCGTGGTGGGAGGGACAGCAATGGGGGCTTCACAAGCCCTGTCTCCACAGGTCTCATCTGGGGTCCAGAGACCATAGCAGCCATGAGTGAGTATGGAGCCAGAGCCCAGGGGTGGTGTGCACTGGACATGGGTGAGCCACTGTCCCTGCAGCACTGCCCTGACTGCAGGCTCCCTGGCAGCTTTTAATCCCCAACCTAGACTGCTGGCAGACTCCACGACGCTGACGTGCCAGGCACAAATGCCGACCCAGGATTTCGAGCTGTTCAAGGACGGAGTGGTCCGGGATCAGGTTCACCTCGATAGACCTGCCATGGAGCACAGGTTCCAGCTGGCGGGAGAGACAGGCGACACCCATGGTCTCTACCGCTGTCGCTCACGCTACGGCAGTAAATGGACGAAGCTGAGTAACCTCCTAGAGGTGACGGAGGATGGTAAGCTGGGGTGCTAATGAGAAGCCAAGGGGGTCTGGGAGAGGTGATGATGTTTTCTCTTCTCCTTGGCCCCCGTCGTTCTCATCTGTCAGGTGGGAATGACGTCTGCCCTGACCCCAGAGCATGGTATGGGCTGAGGACTGAGCCCCGGGAGGTGTTTAGGCAGGCCTGGCACACACTGCAGCCCCTCCACTCCCCCCTTACCTCTGCTGCCTCCACTTCCTCCCAATTTCACGAGAATGTGTGGGGCTCTGGGCTCAGGTGGGCACCTGTGTTTTCGGAGTCCAACAGAATCACATATGAACCCCCCTCTCCGGCAGGGTCCTTGCCTCCGCCTCTGCTCTCAGCGGAGCCCGTGTCCTGGATCACTCCAGGCCTGAACATCACGCTGTTGTGCCAGGGGGCACGGCAAGGCGTGACCTTCTCGCTGAAGCGGGAAGGCGACAGCAAGTTTCTGGCGGTGGCGGAGGCTGGGCCACACGGGAAGGCCACCTTCCCTGTCCACCAGGCAGGCAACTATAGCTGCAGCTACAGGACACACGCAGCAGGTGACCCCTCAGAGCCCAGCGCCACCGTGACCATCGAGGAGCTGGGTGAGTGTGGGGCCAACTTCAAGGTCCCAGGAGGAAAGGCTCCTGGAGGGCGGAGCCTGTTCACCTTGACCCCACTGCTGTATACCCTTGCCAGCATGTCAGGCAACAAGGGCTACACAGTTCCCCGGGCCCAGTGGGTGCAAAGGAGCCTGGACAGAGGGTGCCCAAAGGAAGGAAGGGTGTGCACGGGGTTGCCCAGGGAAGGCAGGTGCCTGGGTGCTGAGGAGACCTTAGCTCTGGGGGGTCTCCTAGGGAAGGTTTGCAGCAGGCAAAGTGGGCTCAGGGGCCCAAGGACTCTTCCTCATTGCAGCTGCGCCACCACCACCCAGGCTGAAGGTGTTTGATGGGTTACCCAGGATCCTGCAGCCGGGTACCTCCTTGACCCTGGAATGCGTGGTGCCCCTGGGTGATGTGGAATTACGTCTGCGGAAGGACAACAAGGATCTGCCTGTGCCCGTGGTCACCACTAGTCTTTACCATTACTTCTTTGATCTGAACGAGTTGGCGCTTGGGGACAGCGGTCCCTACACCTGCCGCTACCGGCTGCGTCAGGAGCACAGCGCCTGGTCCGGGGAGAGCCCACCACTGGAGCTGGTGCTGAGTGATGGTGAGCCTGTGGCCTGTGGCGGGAACGTGGGTGCAGGTGCTGGAAGGCCCGGAGGGAAGCGCAGGGCTCTGGGCCAGGGTTCAGTCCTGGCCTCATTTTCCCCATCTGCGAATGGGACAATGGGTCCGCTCATCTTGACTCCCCACAAAGAACTGTTGGGCCAAAGCGCTGGTCTGGCATGGGCCACACATCCTGCCAGGGTTCCCTCTGGCCTGTCCAGTCTGGGTGGCCACTGAGACCTTCCTGCTGAGGAGGGCGGCCAGGCTGGAAGAGCAGGGCTGGCACGCAGAACCCCTGCAGCGCCAGGGCAGGGCTGCTACAGCCTGGGCACTGGACTGGGAGTCCTGCTCCTGGGGGTTCACAGGGTTCCTGGCGCTGAGCTGTACCCAGCCGGTACTATCTGGTGGGGCCCTCGTGCTACACGCGCCTCCCTCCCCCCGTTTTAATATATTACTAAGGAATAGTGTGGGGTGTGTGTATACGTGTGAAGTTGTCAAGAAAGACGCGGGACTGGAAGAGAGAGTGCTGGAGGTGTTATTTGATTTATTTGAGAGAGAGAGTCAGCGCTCCCATGGCGTAACTCTCCCCAAATGCCCGCAAAGACGGGCCGGAACGAAGCCAGGTGGTGCCTAGAAGCGAGGAACTCATCCAGGTCTCCCACCTGCGGTCAAGGACCCAAGGACTGAAGCCATCCGTGGTTGTCACTCAGTGCCCGTTAGCTGGCAGCCGGAATCGGGAGCGGGGACGGGATTGGAACCCAGGCACCCGGATCTGGGATGCCGGGGTCCCAAGGCCGGTGGACCAGGCGGCAGGGGACGGACTCCGCCACCCTCTGAGCCTGAGTTAGTCTGCATCCTGCTCTGCAGGGTCGCTGCCCGCGCCTGAGTTCTGGGCGGAGCCCCCGAGTCTGCGCCTGGCGCCCGGCGCGCATGTGACGCTGCGGTGCCGGGGGCCCCGGGCCGGGCTGCGCTTCGCCCTGGTGATGGAGGACAACAACAGGCTCGAGGTGCGCGGTCTTCTGAGCCCGCCGGGCGCCGAGGCCAGCTTCGAGCTGCGCGCAGTCTCCGTGGTGGACTCGGCCAACTACAGCTGCGTCTACGTGGACCCGGCGCCGCCCTTCGCGGGCTCTGTAGCCAGCGAGCCCCTGGAGCTGCGCGTGGACGGTGAGCGCGCCTGGGAGCCTCCTTGTGCCCGGGTGTGAGAGGGGGCGCCCTCCTTACCTTGGGGACCACAGGGCGGCACGATGGGCCTGGGTGTTGCGCCCATCGCCTCCTCCTGCGCGGTGGCTGAGGTTCCCGGGGACGCCTTTAACCTGGGACGAGAGGTCTGTCGGCCACGTGCACCCCGATTTCTCTGCCGGGAACACAGTGTCTGTCCCCCGATCTGCTCTTCCTTCCACCTTCGAGGCTCGAGGCCTCGAGTGCCCATCTGGGGCCCCCGAGAAGCCCCAGGGCAGGTCTGGGTTGGGGGCTCTTGAATGCTGGGGCAATGTAGACCCAGAGAAGCAGTGCAGGGCCGTGGGGCAGCAGCCTGGGGCATCGCCCTTCTCACCGCCTGCTCCGCCCAGGACCCCTGCCCAGGCCGCAGCTCCGGCCCCTGTGGAGTGGGGCGGTGACCCCGGGCCGCGACGCCGTGCTGCGCTGCGAGAGCTCCGTGCCCGGTGTCGCCTTCGAACTGCTGCGCACCGGCGAGGAGGAGGCTGCGACGCGCGTCGGCGCCCACGGCTCCTCCGCGGACCTCGTGCTTCCCTACGTGGGGCCGCAACACGCCGGCAACTACAGCTGCCGCTACCGCACGCGGCGGCCCAGCGACTTCCTGTCAGGGCTCAGCGACCCGGTGGAGCTCCTGGTGGCTGGTGAGGTTGCCCTTCGGGCCTGTGTTTCTGTCCCCGCACCGGGGTCCCTGTGCTCAGTCTTAGCCCGGTGTGCGCGGGGGAGCTGCATCAGGCGACCATGTGGCTTGGTCGCCTGAGGACCTGAGCGGGCAGAGGTGGTGGAAGGTACCTTGGCTGGCAGCTTCCTTCCCGAGGAACCTCAGGGAAGGCTGCTGGGACCCCCGGGAGGGTCTCACAGGCTCCCCTTCCCCTGTCATCTCTCTTTCGTCCCATTTGTCTAGGAAGTTGATCCGGTGTGGACCTGGAAATGTGCTGGGAACACTGGCCTGGTTCCATTCTTCCAGCTGCCGCCGCAGGCTGGGCTCTCCCTGGGGGCTGGAGGGCTGCCCTCCTGACTCCTGGGAATTAATAAATGAAGCAAAGAGACTTAACGTGTGTCTTTGAGTCCAGCGGGGCTGAGGGGAAGGGGGCTGGGATCCTGTGTGCTGCAAGTGAATGGGGTCTGAGCCAGAACTGAGGACAGAGGGGCCAAGGACTGGCTCCTGGAGCCAGAGTCTTCAGGACACCTTTCTGAGTTTCTCATCACACTGCCCCCTTACTCCTCTGCCAGGCCCGCAGCAGGTCCGGGCAGGTGGCTCAGGGCTCCAAACACACCCAGCTCTGCCTGGGCCCCGCTGCCATCTGCTCTGCGAGTTCAGGAGGCCCTCTGTGGTCCTGTCCCCCAGTCTGAGTGCCCACGGGCACTTCCGCATCAGAGCTGTGGACGACTGGATGCCTCACCCCTCTTCCCTGTGTTGCTCAGCTGTGAGACCCTGTGCCCACCTGACACCCCATGGACGGCTGCCCAGTCCCTGCCTTGGACTTGCCCCTTCAGGGTCTGGCACACAGCAGGTGCACATTAGTATTATCAGTGCTTTGTAAGTTGTGCTTTTCAAGAAATTTGCCATGTTCATTTAAGTATGTACGCCATAATACGTAGCCTTTATATTCCTGAACATGGTCTGTAAGAATGCCACAGCCTCACCCATGAGGTGCTCTCTCCTGGCCCCCTCTCTCCCCCTCCCCTCTGTCCAGTAGGGGATTTATCAACTCTTAAGTAAGTCTTTTCAAAGAATTAACTAACTTTGGCTTTGTTCCTTTTTTCCCTGTTAGCTGCATTTATTATTATTCTCACTCTTCTATTTAGTTTCAACTTATTATGCTCTTCTTTTCCGGTTTCTTTAGGTAGAAATTGGTCACTGATCTTTGTAGAAATTATTAGCGACAGCTTAATCTTGAAGTTAAACAGACATGTTAGTGTAATCATAGGAAATTACTTCTTTGTGGGTAAAAAAGTTCAAATATTGACAATTTAATAACATTGAATGTTTGAAACTGCCAATATTCGACCGTCTTAACTTACAAATAATTTTTTTTTTTATAGGCAGAATGGACAGTGAGAGAGAGAGAGAGACAGAGAGAAAGGTCTTCCTTTTGCCGTTGGTTAACCCTCCAATGGCCGCCGCAGACAGCGCGCTGCGGCCGGCGCACCGTGCTCGTCCGATGGCAGGAGCCAGGAGCCAGGAGCCAGGTGCTTTTCCTGGTCTCCCCATGGGGTGCAGGGCCCAAGCACCTGGGCCATCCTCCACTGCACTCCCGGGCCACAGCAGAGAGCTGGCCTGGAAGAGGGGCAACCGGGACAGAATCCGGTGCCCCGACCGGGACTAGAACCCGGTGTGCCGGCGCCGCAAGGCGGAGGATTAGCCTGTTGAGCCACGGCGCCGGCCCACAAATAATTTCTTTAATATGAATTAATACCAGCTCGTTCTTTTTTTTCTTTTTAAGATTTATTTATTTATTTGAAAGGCAGAGTGACAGAGAGGGAGCGACAGAGAGACATCTTCACTTTCCAAATGCCCACAAAGCCAGAGCTGGGCTAGGCTGAGGCCAGGAGGCAGGAGCTCCATCTGGGGCTCCCAAGTGTTGTGTGAGGATTAAACGAGGTGGTGTATGTAACGGATTTAGCAGATCACCAGCACACATAGGCCCCCAATACAGATTCCTTTTCCCCTCTGAGCTCCTCCCCCTCCCCCAGACACATCTATCAGACAGAATGGGTGGTGGGGAATTCAGAACATCAGGGAGTTGGGGATTAGGCTCATCAGTGAAGGAGGTCATGTTGGGGGGCAGGGGTTTTGCCACATTCTCCACATCTGTACGGTTTCTCTCCAGTGTGGATCCTCTGGTGCTGGGTCAGGTGGATGAGCCGACTGAAGGCCTTGCTGCACTCCTTACACTGGTGGGGCTTCGCCCCCGTGTGCACAACCTGGTGCTGGGCTAAGTGAGTGCTCCGGCCAAAGGCCTTGCCACACTCACTGCAGGCGTAGGGAGTCTTGCAGCATGGCTCTTCTCGTGAGCCTCGAGGGCTGAGGCGCTCGGGAAGGCTTTCCTGCACCTGCCGCACATGAAGGATGTCTTCCCTGAGTGTGGGCAGGGAGGCTCCGTCCCACAACCACCTGCTGGCCTGGACCTCTGGTCGGAAGCAGCTTCCTCTTGGCAGGTGAAAGTGGACCACACGTCCGAACCGGTTCCCGAGGCAGCAGATTCACAGGCAGGCTGATCTGCAGGGGCGTCCTGGCAGGGCCTTGACGTTCTCCCGAAACTGACGTCCTGGGTGACAGCCTTTGTCCACATCTCGTTGAAGAGCCCTACCTGCCTCTCTGAGCTGCCCTCGGGCTCACAGGCATCCACAAAGGCAGGTCCCAAGGAAACACCTCCCATGAGGGTTTCTGATGGTTCTGACTCCTCCACACCTCCCTGCGTGCAGCTTGCCTCCGCAGGTTCCACTCTGGGCTGCCAGCCTGAAACAACCAGAACCACAATGTCACCATTCCTAGCACAGTCATCCCTGCTTTGCCTGGGCCCCAGCTATGCTCCAAACTGGAGGTGCTGGGCCCCATTCCCAGAGGGAAAATCTCATTTGGTGCCTTGAATTACAAGAGGGTACAGTGCTGTCCTCCCACACCATCCAAAACCGCACCACGGGTTCTGATTCTTCCAACCCCCACCAAACTCTGCACCCTCTGTGGTTCCCGATTTTGGCTCAAGTGTCAGAAGGGTGTGGGGAGGTTGTCAAGCATTTGGTACAATGGTTAGGATGCCGCTTGATGTAGCTGCATCCCATATTGGGGTGCCTAGTTTGCGTCCTGCCTCTGTTTCTGGTCTAGCTTCCTGGGGCGCAGCAGGTAGTTGATCAAGTACTTGTGTCCCTGCCTGCCCTGTGGGAGCCCTTGGAGGAGTTCCTAGGGCCTGGTGTCAGGCTGGTCCAGCCTGGGCTGTTGTGGGCATTTGGGGAGTGAACCGAGGATGGAAGACATCTGTTGCCTCTTCCTCTCTCCTTTTCCTTCCCTCTCTCCCTCTGAAAGACACTAGGGGGAGAATTTCATCTTTTAAGCATCTGTTTAGGTGCTACCCCGGCAGGCCCCACACTCTGTGAGGTCGGCACTGTGTCCTCCACGTTCAGAACCTTGCCCCGGGCCTGGATGCATCTGTGGGGGGTTCAGTTCATGTCTCCAATTGTAAAACGTTTGCTAGGTAGACAGCTGCTGCTGGGGGTGAGTGGGTGCTGTGTCCTCCTGGCTTGAGCTCCAGGAGGCCAAAGGAGCAGCCTTGATGAAGGTCAGTGAAGGTGGCAAGGGGCACCTGGCCATGTTCAGTGCATGGATTCCAGGAGGAGGCTGGAGGCCTGAGTGGTTCAGGGTGCAGAGACCAGGACCGAACCCCAGCTCTGAATCCTTCAGCAATCCTGCCCTCATCTAGGTCTGTTTTCCGGTCTCAAGACAGAGGCACTGTGATAATGGACTGCAGGCCATTATTAAGTCCTTTTACATGCTAGACATGGCCTCATTTCAGCTTCTGAAGGTGTTGCAGTAAGCCCACTGCAGAGGGGGAAACTGAGGCCCGGCTACAGGTGGAGTACCTGCTGCAAGGTCCCATGATGAGCTCAGAGAGGGTGAGTGCCTTGTGCAAGATGGCAGTTGGCTGGTGGTCGTCCAGGCAGAGGGGATGGGATGGTGAGATGTAGACCTGTGCTTTCTGGGAAGAGCAGCAGCTAGGAAGTTTCTGGAGTGCAGAAAGGACCTTCTCCTAGGGTGCTGTGGACCCCTCCTTACCTCCCTTCTGCAGCACTTGAGTCAGATCCTGCACCAGCACAGCAGCTTCCTCTCCGCTGTTGGGGCACTGGGCCCCCACCCAGGCCTGGATCTCAGAGGGCAGCGTGCCCAGGAACTGCTCCAGCACCAGCAGCTCCAGCATCTGCTCCTTGGAGTGCATCTCCGGCTGCAGCCACTGGCGACACAGCTCTCGGAGCCGGGCCAGGGCCTCCTGTGGGCCGGATGCCTCCTCGTAGCGGAAGTGCCGGAAGCGTAGACGTGCAGCCTCAGGGTGGGCAGTGTGGGCAAGGCCGGATTGCTGGGCTGGAGACAGGCTGGCTTCTTCTTCTTCCACCTTCACTTGAAAGAAGCTGTTCCGTTCCCAGGGCACTGGGCTCAGGGAGCTCTTGGGGACAGCCATCTGGCAGCAGTGCTCAGAAACTGAATGGCTGGAACCTTGGAGCAGGGTCTGCAGGAATGTCAGAGCTTCATCATCACACAGAGCCCAGGGCCCTGCCTTATGCCCGCAGAGGGGTGCAGACGTGTGCCTTGGGCCTGTGAGATTTCACGCACTCCCACAGAGGCACAGATGGCCACGCTCAGGTCCATGCTCAGCGCTATTCTAAATAAACTGTCTAACTTGTTGTATACAAGCTTGCAATAAACTCCATAGGTAGGAGCTTGCATCCTGTTATGGATATGAAAACAGAGAGAGAGAAGGGAAGGATTTGCCCCGTGTCTCTGCTTGAAGACTGGCCAGGGCTGAGCTGCAAACCCAGGCCAATCCACATCCAGTCTGCTCCAGGTGTGTGCCTACTGACACAGCCGAGTCTCTCTCCCTGTCTCATACACTATCCCAGGCAGGCACGTGGTCATCCTCTCACTTCACTTCATCATTTTGTAGTGTCTGAGATTGTGATTTCTGTCATTTCAGCCTTTCCTCTCTTCTGATGCGTGTATTCAAGGCTCCAAATTTCCTCCAGATCAGTTTTAGCTGCATATCACATTTGATATATTCATTTCATTATTATTCTTTTTTTTTTTTTTTTTACAGGCAGAGTGGACAGTGAGAGAGAGAGACAGAGAGAAAGGTCTTCCTTTGCCGTTGGTTCACCCTCCAATGGCCGCCGCGGTCGGTGCGCTGCGGCCGGCACACCGCGCTTGTCCGATGGCAGGAGCCAGGAGCCAGGTGCTTTTCCTGGTCTCCCTTTGGGGTGCAGGGCCCAAGCACCTGGGCCATCCTCCACTGCACTCCTGGGCCACAGCAGAGGGCTGGCCTGGAAGAGGGGCAACCGGGACAGAATCCGGTTCCCCGACCGGGACTAGAACCCGGTGTGCCAGCGCCGCAAGGCGGAGGATTAGCCTGTTGAGCCACGGCGCCAGCCTCATTATTATTCTTTAAAGAGATGTATTCATGTATTTGAAAGGCAGAGTTACAGGGAGGCAGAGAGAGAGAGAGAGAGGAAGGTTTTCCATTGGCTGGTTCACTCCCCAGATGACCATGACGGCCACAGCTGTGCCCTGGCGTTGTGGCCATTTGGGGAGTGAATCAGTGATGGAAGTTTCTCTCTCTCTGTATTTCTGCCATTCAAATAAATAGTCTTTTCATAAAAAAGAAAGTGAAATGGGAGAGTAGGAAAAATATTTACAAATCATATATTTAAAAAGGACCTCTACTTAAATCAACTCCATAAAAATTATGAATAATCCAAATTTAAATAAGCTAGTGATTTGACCAGATTTTTTTCCAAAAAGATATAGAAATGACCAATAAACACATGAAAAGATCCTCAACATAATTAGCTTCCAGGGAATTGTAAATCAAAATCACAAGGAGACACCACTTTATACCTTCTGGGATAGGTATAAGAAGAAAGACAGACAACAGTGCTGGCAGAAATGTAGAGAAATTGGAACCCTCATATAATGCTGGTAAGAATGTAAGATAGTAAGGTCAGTGTGGAAACGTTCTAACAGATCCTTGAAGGGCTAAGTATACAGTTACCACATAACTCAGAAATTCCCCCACTATGTACGTCTTCAGGGGAAAGGAAACTACATGTTCTTGGGCCAGCCTGTGGCGCAGAGGATAAAGCTGCCTCCTGCAGTGCCGGCATCCCATATGGGCACCGGTTCCAGTCCCGGCTGCTCCACTTCTGATCCAGCTCTATGGCCTGGGAAAGCAGTAGAAAATGGCCCTAGTCCTTGTGCCCCTTCACCCACGTGGGAGACCCTGGAAGAAGTTCATGGCTTTGGATTGGCCCAGCTCCAGCTGTTGTGGTCAATTGAGGAGTGAACCAGCAGATGGAAGACCTCTCTCTCTCTGCCTCTATTTCTCTTTCTGTGTAACTTTTTCAAATAAACCAATCTTGAAAAAGAAAAAATAAAATATATGTTCTCACAAGAACTTGTACACAGGGCTGGCACTGTGGCACAGGGGTTAAGGCACCACCTGCAGCATCAGCATGCCATATCGGTGTTGCTTAAGTGCTGGCTGATCTGACTCAGCTCTCTGCTATGGCCTGGGAAAGCAGCAGAGGATGGCCCAAGTGCTTGGGTCCCTGCACCTACGTGGGAGACCTGGAAGAGGCGGCTGGCTCCTGGCTTCAGATCAGTCTAGCTCCAGCCATTGCAGCCATCTGAGTCATCTGGGGGAGGGAACCAGTGGGTGGAAGGTCTCTCTCTATGTATCTCTCTATGTAACTCTGCCTTTCAAATAAATTGAAAAGCTTAAAAAGAAAGACCTTGTACACAAATGTTCGCAGTAGTATTAGTCATAACAGCCAAAAATAGAAGCAATGCAAGCAGCCATCAACTGATAGACACGATTCTGTATATTATATATATTGTATCATATATAAACCATTACATTATTCACCATAAACATAATGAATCGATTCATGATACAATGTGGATGAACCTTGAAAGCATCATGCTGAGCCAAAGAAGCCAGACGGAAAAGACCACGTATTGAATTGATAGGACATGTCCAGAACTGGCAGCTTCAGAAATAAAAAGCAGTTTAATGACTCCCGGGAGCTCTGAGGGGAGGGGAATGGGGATTGGCTTCCTCTTTTTTTTAAACATTTATTTATTTTATTTCAAAGGCAGAGTTACAGAGAGGCTGAGTGAGACAGATAGAGAGAGAGCGAGTAGGAGAGGAAGAGAGAGAGAGAAAGAGACAGAGAGAGAGAGGTCTTCCATCCACTGTGGGGGTGGATTTCATTTTGGGATGATGAAAATGTTCTGGGATTAGATGGAGGCGATGGCTGTACAACTTTGTGAGCCAGCCTTCTGGTGCAGAGGGTTAAGCTGCTGCCTGTGATACCGGCGTTCCGTATCAGAGTGCCAGTCCAAGTCCCAGATGCTCTGCTCCCTGCAGGAGAGCAGACAATGCACCTGCACCCCTGCCACGTGGGAAATCTGCATGGAGTCCCTGGCTCGTGCCATTGCAGCCATCTGGGAACTGAACCAGTGCCTGGAAGCCCTCTCTCTGCCTCTTCCCTGTCACTCTGCCTTTTAAATATAATACATTTTTTAAAAAACAAAGTGTAGGGCTAGATCTGTGGCACAGAAGGTTAACGCCCTGGCCTGAAGTGCCAGCATCCCTTAAAGGTGTCGGTTCAAGACCCGGCTGCTCTACTTCCAATCCAGCTCTCTGCTATGGCCTGGGAAAGCAGTGGAGAATGGCCCAAGTGCTTGGGCCCCTGCACCCACCTGGGAGACCCAGAAAAAGCTCCTGGCTCCTGGTTTTTTATCGGTGCAGCTCCAGTCATTGCAGACATTTAGGGAGTGAATCATTGGATGGAAGCCTGTCTCTCTCTCTCTCTCTCTCTCTCGCTCTCGCTCTCGCTCTCCTTCTCTGTGTGACTCTTTCAAATAAGCAATCTTTAAAAAATGTGCTAAAGGCCGGTGCCGTGGCTCAACAGGCTAATCCTCCGCCTTGCAGCGCCGGCACACCGGGTTCTAGTCCCGGTCAGGGCGCCGGATTCTGTCCTGGTTGCCCCTCTTCCAGGCCAGCCCTCTGCTGTGGTCCGGGAGTGCAGTGGAGGATGGCCCAGGTGCTTGGGCCCTGCACCCCATGGGGAGACCAGGAAAAGCACCTGGCTCCTGGCTCCTGCCATCAGACGAGCGCAGTGCGCCGGCCGCAGCGCGCTGTCTGCGGCGGCCATGGAGGGTGAACCAACGGCAACGGAAGACCTTTCTCTCTGTCTCTCTCTCTCACTGTCCACTCTGCCTGTCAAAAATTTTTAAAAAATGTGCTAAAAACCACTGAATTGTACTCTTAAAAATGATTTCATGGTATGTGAAACAATTCTGAATAAAGCTGTTATAAAAACAAATGTGTATTTTGTCACTGCTGTATATTGTACATATGTATACTGTATACATGCTGTGTATCGTCTGACTTAGTCTTTTTAATATTATTCTTCACCACTTGTGTGATACACTTACATGATTACTTGCTTATTATTACTCACGTGCTCCCCCCTACCCTCCATAGAGAGTCAGTGCCTTAAGGCAAGGGCAGGGGATTTTACTTTTATTTATTTATTTATTTGAAAGGCAGAGAGAGAGAGAGAGAGAGTGAGAGAGAGAGAGAGAGAGAGAGAGAGAGAGATGGAGAGAAATCTTCCATTCACTGGTTCACTCCTCAAATGGCCACAACAGCTGGAGCTGGGACAGTCCCAAGCTAGGAGTCAGGAGCCAGGAGCAAGGAGCCCCTCTGGGTCTCTTTTGTGGGTGCAGGGGCCCAAGCACTTGGGCCATCTTCCACTGAAGTCCCAGGCCATAACAGAGAGCTGGATCAGAAATGGAGCAGCCAGGACTCGGATCAGTGCCCATATAGGATGCTGGTGTCACAGGTGGAGACTTAAGCTACTATGCCACAGCACTGGCCACTAAGAGTTGTTCTATTTATTTGAAAGGCAGAGTTACAGAGAAAGAGAGATACATAGAGATTTTCCATTTGTTGGTTCACTCCTCAAATGGCTGCAAATGTCGGAGCTGGCCCAGCCCAAAGCTAGGAGCCAGGAGCTTCTTCTGGGTCTCCCACATGGGTTCAGGGTCCAAGGATGTGGGCCATTTGCTGCTGCTTTTCGAGGCACATTATCAGGGAGCTGAATCAGAAGGGGAGCAGCTGGGACTTGAACCAGCACCCCAGCATTGCAGGATTTGGCTTAACCCATTATGCCACAATGCCGGTCCTGGTGAAGTTGCTACTTTTTCCACATTCTCACCAAAGTCTTTTAAAATACCACTTTTCATGCTCTGTTTTTCATAGTGAACTCTTTATAGTCAGGAAAAGAACCTCTGATGGAATGTAACCTCTCCTAGGAGATCCCGGCGCTGGGCTTTGGCCACACACTTTCCCGTACTCAAGGACCAAGTTTTCTCTTTCTTATCCTTGACTTCCACAGGCCTCAGTGCTGTCTGCTCTTCCCTCTCTTTGTGTCAGTCTAGACATTCATTCTGCTGCAGTTCCAGCTCAGGGAACTTCCCCTGGACAGGAAGCAGGAAGCCTGAGAAAGAGACACTGTTCTGGGCACAGAGAGAAGGGAATACTAGGAACACAAGACGTCAATCCTGGAACCTCTAGTGCCAATGCAAACCTCTGGGGAAGACGTGTTCTGGCCCCTTTTGTCTGCGTAAAGCTCACTTTGGCTTTTGTTGTCTTGCCTGCGCTGTTTGCCTCATGCACCCCAGCCTTCGCCCTGAAATCTCTGCACCTAATTCCTTCTGGTTTTCCTGGCTTCACCTTAGGTGTCACTTCCCTGGGAGCTGCCTAGACACCTGTAGCAGGCTAGGTTCTCTTCCCAGAGTGCCCCAGATCTCTTCTGCTAGCTTTGTACGGTCACCTTCTGTTTCCAAACAGGCTTTGGAAGCTGGAGCTCGAGTTCCCAGGGTTTGTCCTACAGCAGGCTTAGGTAACAACTGGGGAGGAAAAGGTGGGATGAGGTGAGACTGTGCACGGTCACCTACAAGTCCAGGTCATCACTGTCAGGAGGAGGAGGAGGAGGAGGAGGAGGAGGAGCGGCTGCAGCAGCAATGACAGTGCAGCAGCAGCTTCCATGCTTCTCCTGGAGCTCCTGTTCTGTGGAGATTCCTGGTGACGCTCTCTCGGGCACCTGCATGTGCCTTCCTACTGCCTTCCTGGCCCACTCCCAACGTGCTGCCCTTGGAGGTCCTCCCTCTGAAGTAGCACCTTGACAGTAGGGACTCCATTTTGGAGCACTTGAGATTCCATTCTGGGAAAGCACCCCCCCCCATGAGACTCTGGTCTGAAACTATGATCTCAAATAGTCGGACAATAGCAGTGCACTACATCACCCTTGGCAGAGTATAGAAACCCCCTAGCATAATTGTTCAAGCTTGAAAGTAGAAAGGTTACACCTGGGTTAATGATAAAACATGTAATTTGTCTATGTCCTAACCAATACCTGGATTAATGTCAGGATTATAAGATTGTAACTGGTATTGTCAAGATTATAATTAATACATGTTTTGCATAGGTTTTAGGTCAGCTTGACCCCGGTAACCATGTATTCCCCCTGTTCCTAGCAACCATGAATTCCCCTCCCGATTTTGTGGTTTTTGCCTTTATAAACCCTGTTGCTTTGGGCTTCAGGGTCGAGAGTTCTTTAGGACATGAGCCCACTCTCCACCGCCGGCAATAAAGGACCATCAAATTTTATCAATGTGTGGAGCTCCTTTGTTTGCACTCGCTCAGGTACAACACCTCCACAGCTGCCTAACCAACCGAGCAGGGACTTTCACTTCCTACTGCTCACTTCTGCCCATCTGAGAGAGCTGCTATGAGGTTACCCGAGGTGGCTCGTAACAAGTATCTGTCACAGGCCTGGCACCTGGCAAATGTGGGGCATGTCTGGTCCGATGGCTCAGCGGAGCCCTGGCTGCACTTAAGCCAAAGCAGGGAATGTATGCATAGGCTCAGATGGGTGAGCACTGTCAGGCAATTTCAGCTGCATCCGTGGTAAAGGGCAAACCCTTCGTCACACACTTGGTTAACTCTGTGGATCACCCTGACCAAACCCCAGCTCATCAGGGGTACACACAAGCTGCCTCAGGCATAGTCTGTCATACACCAAAACATATCTCAATGTCATCCATAATTTATCAAATAAACACAGGCCCTCTTAGCGTCTCCATCATGTAGCATCATTCCACCAGTCATTCATAATCCCCTAGTCACACAGAGAATGTCAGTCACATTTGAAATTACAGCCAGCAGGGTCGGCGCTGTGGGGTAGCGGGTAAAGTCACCGCCTGCAGTACCGGCATCCCATATGGGTGCTGGTTCGAGTACCAGCTGCTCCACTTCTGATCCAGCTATCTGCTGTGGTTGGGAAAGCAGTAGAAGATGGTTCAAGTTTTTGGGCACCCAAGTGGAGACCCGGAGGAAGCTCCTGTCTCTGGCTTCATATCGGCGCATCTCAGGCCGTTGGGGCCATCTGCTGAGTGAACCAGCGGATGGAAGACCTCTCTCTGTCTCTGCCTCTCCTTTTCTCTCTGTGTAATTCCGACTTTAAAGTAAAAAAAAATAAATTTTTTTAAGATTGATTTATTTATTTTAAAAGTTACATAGAGAAAGCAGTAGCAGAGAGAGAGAGAGAGAGAGAGAGAGAAAGAGAGAGAGAAAGGTCTACAATCCGTTGGTTCACCCCCCAATGGCCGCTTTGCCATCGCGCTGCACCGATCCTAAGCCAGGAGCAAGGTGCTTCCTCCTGGTCTCCCATGTGGGAACAGGATCCAAGCATTAGGCCCATCATCCACTGCCCTCCCGGGCCACAGCAGAGAGCTGGACTGGAAGAGGAGCAACCGGCAGAGAATCAGGAGCCCTGACTGGTACTAGAAACCAGGGTGCTGCCGGCAGGCAGAGGATTAGCCTAGTAAACAGTGGCGCCCGCACAAGGCCTCAGTTCTTGGGCCCCTGCCACCCAAGTGGGAAACCAGGATGGAATTCCAGGTTCCTGGCTTCGGCTTGGCCCAGCTTCTGCTGTCGCAGCCATTTGGGCCGTGAACTAGCGGATGAAGACCTCTCTCTTGCTTGCTCTGTGCTCTTCAAATAAATAAGTAAATTATTAGCAAATAAACTGCGTGGATATTTCTGAGAATGGAGGTTAGAAACGTGGTTTTGCAAGGTTCAGAGAGCAAAAGGATGTAGCTGAAAGTCAGATGCTGGGACTCAGGGGAAGCCACAGGCATCCCCAGGTCTGTGGGATCGCAAGCGAGGTGGCAGTTGGCTGAGAACTCGGGGTCAAGCAGCAGGGTGTGGGCAGGCCAGTGCTGGCAGTGCCAAAAACCGTCACCACACTCCCCACGCTGGGCGAGCCAGCTCTACGTCTGCGGGCCCCTGCTTTGACCATGCTGCAACCTGCCTGGCCAGCCCCTCCACAGAGGGATGCGGCTCAGCCGCTGTTCCACCAGGTGAGCTCTGCTCTGGCTGGGCCACCGCCCTGGTCTGGGCGCACCTTTAGCCTTGGCACCCTGTGGTCTCCCACCAAAAGCACGTGTTCTCCCTGCCCCTCCTGGGACCTGCTACTGACTCAGGTGTGAGAACATGGCAGGTTCCTAGCAAACATGGAAGGGAAGCCAGACCCCAGCAGTCTCCCATGCACTCAGCAGAAGCCCACCAGGCCCGGTGTGGTGGTCTCTGTCAGTCCTGGTGCTCCACAGTGCCCCGCCCCTCAGCTCCTCTACTGCCATTCAGGCCTCCTCACAGCCATCCCACCGGCCAGCTGTTCCTTGTGCCCCATGAGCCTTGGGGCTCAGCCTCCTGGCCTCTTCAGACCTCCGCTCCCCGAGGAACCCTCCCTGTGTCTGATGCATGAGGCCCCTTGTGCCCGTCTCCAGTGTGTCCCTGGGGTTGCTGTTGATCTAGCACCTACACCCTGCCTTTTCCGTCTTCCCGACCATACCAGGCTAGGGCGGTGGGGCCTGGCACCCAGCAGATGCTCAACGAATGCTTGTGCATTGAGTGTGTGAGGAGGAAGGCACTGCCTATGGGAGGTGAGACGTGGGAGGTTTCTGTGGGTCTTCCTGGAGAGGGGCTGGGGCACCCAGGCTGGAAACAGACCTCTGCGGGTGGGGCGCACAGGACTCTGCAGAGGCTGAGCATGAAGGCACCTAGGTCTCAGCCCTCCCATTGCGTCTGGGCAGCAGTGCCTCGGGGAGAGGCCACGGGGAGAGTGGGAGGCCCGGCCTCTGAGAAGCAAGCTGCAGCCAGGCGAGTGACTGGGCCCGGGGAAGCAGAGCTATGCCACGGGCAGGGCTGGGAAACCCAGGTCTGAGGGGAAGGTGCCGGGTGCAAATCCAACTCCAGACCCATGGAAGTCACACAGCGCAACAAAACCAGCGCCGGAGAAGGGACCACAGCCCCCCGGGAAGCGTGAGCCTAACAGCCGTGTGAGGACAAGGACAGAGAACGGAGCACAGGGAACCCCACCTTTGGTGCCGCGGGCGAGTGTGCTATGCCGGGGAGAAGGGGCCATGCTGGGCTTGAGGGGGCCCTGGTGCTGCCAGCTGGGCTCAGGAACCGCAGTTGGGGGAGGGGAGCCTGCAGTGTTCCCTTCAGAACAGGATTCCAGCGCCCACTCGAGGCTGAGATGATGGTGTAGCAGTTTGTGGGTGACGATGGCTTTAGCTGATTGGTTAGTTCCTGTTATTGATCGTCCTTCCTGCTGACCTCCTAGGGTGGCCCAAGGGCTTTGCCCTTTGTCCTCGTCCCCCGCAGCCCCCGCCCCTGCCTTCTGGGAAGGACAAATAAGGAGAGGTCAGTGCCTGTGGACTCCCTGCCACCGCAGTCACGCTCCCCAGACAGTCTTGGGCAGCTGGCGTGAGAGGTGACAACTATGCCTGCGAGGGTGGCCTTCTTGCTGTTCTGGGGTGAGGCATCTGGGACCTGGGGTCCCCGTGGTGGGAGGGACAGCAATGGGGGCTTCACAAGCCCTGTCTCCACAGGTCTCATCTGGGGTCCAGAGACCATAGCAGCCATGAGTGAGTATGGAGCCAGAGCCCAGGGGTGGTGTGCACTGGACATGGGTGAGCCACTGTCCCTGCAGCACTGCCCTGACCCCAGGCTCCCTGGCAGTTTTGGATCCCCAACCTAGACTGCTGGCAGACTCCACGACGCTGACATGCCAGGCGAAATATTCGACCCAGGATTTCGAGCTGTTCAAGGACGGAGTGGTCCGGGATCATGTTCACCTCGATAGACCTGCCCTGGAGCACAGGTTCCAGCTGGCAGGAGAGACAGGCGACACCCATGGTCTCTACCGCTGTCGCTCACGCTTTGGCGATGAATGGACACAGCTGAGCAACCTCCTGGAGGTGACGGAGGATGGTAAGCTGGGGTGCTAATGAGAAGCCAAAGTTGGGGGGGTGATGAAGTTCTCTCTTCTCCTTGGCCCCAGTCTTCCTCATCTGTCAGGTGGGAATGACGTCTGCCCTGACCCTGGAGCATGGTATGGGCTGAGCGCTGAGCCCCGGGAGGTGTTCTGGCAGGCCTGACACGCACTGCAGCCCCTTGCTTCCCCCTTGCCTGTTGCCTCCTCTTCCTCCCATTTTCATGAGTGTGTGTGGGGCTCTGGGCTCAGCTGGGCCACCTGTGTCTTCTGAATCCAGCAGAATCACTCAGGAACCCCCCTCTCCGGCAGGGTCCTTGCCTCCGCCTCTGCTCTCAGCGGAGCCCGTGTCCTGGATCACTCCAGGCCTGAACATCACGCTGCTGTGCCAGGGGGCACGGCAAGGCGTGACCTTCTCGCTGAAGCGGGAAGGCGACAGCAAGTTTCTGGCGGTGGCGGAGGCTGGGCCGCACGGGAAGGCCACCTTCCCTGTCCACCAGGCAGGCAACTATAGCTGCAGCTACAGGACACACGCAGCAGGTGACCCTTCAGAGTCCAGCGCCACCGTGACCATCGAGGAGCTGGGTGAGTGTGGGGCCAAATTCGAGGTCCCAGGAGGAGAGGCTCCTGGAGGGCGGAGCCTGTTCACCTTGACCCCACTGCTGTATACCCTTGCCAGCATGTCAGGCAAACAGGGGCTACACAGTTCCCTAGGCCCAGTGGGTGCAAAGGAGCCTGGACAGAGGGTGCCCAAAGGAAGGAAGGGTGTGCACGGGGTTGCCCAGGGAAGGCAGGTGCCTGGGTGCTGAGCAGACCTTAGCTCTGGGGAGCTCTCCCGGTAAAGGTTTGCAGCACTTGACGCGGGCTCCTGGTCCAACGACTCTTCCACCTTGCAGCTGCACCCCCGCCACCTAGGCTGGAGGTGTTTGATGGGTTACCCAGGATCCTGCAGCCGGGTACCTCCTTGACCCTGGAATGCGTGGTGCCCCTGGGTGATGTGGAATTACGTCTGCGAAAGGACAACAAGGATCTGCCTGTTCCCGTGGCCACCACTAGTTTTTACGATTACTTCTTTGACCTGAAGGAGTTGACGCTGGGGGACAGCGGTCCCTACACCTGCCGCTACCGGTTGCCCCAGGAGCACAGCGCCTGGTCCGGGGAGAGCCCACCACTGGAGCTGGTGCTGAGTGATGGTGAGCCTGTGGCCTGTGGCGGGAACGTGGGTGCAGGTGCTGGAAGGCCCGGAGGGAAGCCTGTTGGAAGCGCAGGGCTCTGGGCCAGGGTTCAGTCCTGGCCTCATTTTCCCCATCTGCGAATGGGACAATGGGTCCCCTCATCTTGACTCCCCACAAAGAACTGTTGGGCCAAAGCGCTGGTCTGGCATGGGCCACACATCCTGCCAGGGTTCCCTCTGGCCTGTCCAGTCTGGGTGGCCACTGAGACCTTCCTGCTGAGGAGGGCGGCCAGGCTGGAAGAGCAGGGCTGGCACGCAGAACCCCTGCAGCGCCAGGGCAGGGCTGCTACAGCCTGGGCACTGGGCTGGGAGTCCTGCTCCTGGGGGTTCACAGGGTTCCTGGCGCTGAGCCGTGCCCAGCCGGTACTATCTGGTGGGGCCCTCGTGCAGCAGGTGCCTCCTCCCCCCCACCCCGTTTTAATAGATTACTAAGGAACAGTGTAGGGTGTGTGTATACGTGTGAGGTTGTCAAGAAAGTTGCGGGACGGGAAGGGAGAGTGCTGGAGGGGTTATTTGAGAGAGTGAGTCGGCGCTCCCATGGTGCAACACTCCCCAAATGCCCGCAAAGACCGGCCGGGACGAAGCCAGGTGGTGCCTAGAAGCAAGGAACTCATCCAGGTCTCCCACCTGTGGTCAAGGACCCAAGGACTGGAGCCATCGCTGGTTGTCATTCAGTGCCCGTTAGCTGGCAGCCGGAATCGGGAGCGGGGACGGGATTGGAACCCAGGCACCCGGATCTGGGATGCCGGGGTCCCAAGGCCGGTGGACCAGGCGGCAGGGGACGGACTCCGCCACCCTCTGAGCCTGAGTTAGTCTGCATCCTGCTCTGCAGGGTCGCTGCCCGCGCCTGAGTTCTGGGCGGAGCCCCCGAGTCTGCGCCTGGCGCCCGGCGCGCATGTGACGCTGCGGTGCCGGGGGCCCCGGGCCGGGCTGCGCTTCGCCCTGGTGATGGAGGACAACAACAGGCTCGAGGTGCGCGGTCTTCTGAGCCCGCCGGGCGCCGAGGCCAGCTTCGAGCTGCGCGCAGTCTCCGTGGTGGACTCGGCCAACTACAGCTGCGTCTACGTGGACCCGGCGCCGCCCTTCGCGGGCTCTGTAGCCAGCGAGCCCCTGGAGCTGCGCGTGGACGGTGAGCGCGCCTGGGAGCCTCCTTGTGCCCGGGTGTGAGAGGGGGCGCCCTCCTTTCCTTGGGGGCCACAGGGCGGCGCGATGGGCCTGGGTGTTGCGCCCATCGCCTCCTCCTGCGCGGTGGCTGAGGTTCCCGGGGACGCCTTTAACCTGGGACGAGAGGACTGTCGGCCACGTGCACCCCGATTACCCTGCCGGGAACACAGTGTCTGTCCCCCGATCTGCTCTTCCTTCAGCCTTCGAGGCCCAAGGCCCCGAGTGCCCATCTGTGTCCCCCAGAAGCCCTGGGGCAGGTCTGGGTTGGGGGCTCCCGAGTGCTGGGGCAATGTAGACCCAGAGAAGCAGTGCAGGGCCGTGGGGCAGCAGCCTGGGGCATCGCCCTTCTCACCGCCTGCTCCGCCCAGGACCCCTGCCCAGGCCGCAGCTCCGGCCCCTGTGGAGTGGGGCGGTGACCCCGGGCCGCGACGCCGTGCTGCGCTGCGAGAGCTCCGTGCCCGGTGTCGCCTTCGAACTGCTGCGCACCGGCGAGGAGGAGGCTGCGACGCGCGTCGGCGCCCACGGCTCCTCCGCGGACCTCGTGCTTCCCTACGTGGGGCCGCAACACGCCGGCAACTACAGCTGCCGCTACCGCACGCGGCGGCCCAGCGACTTCCTGTCAGGGCTCAGCGACCCGGTGGAGCTCCTGGTGGCTGGTGAGGTTGCCCTTCGGGCCTGTGTTTCTGTCCCCGCACCGGGGTCCCTGTGCTCAGTCTTAGCCCGGTGTGCGCGGGGGAGCTGCATCAGGCGACCATGTGGCTTGGTCGCCTGAGGACCTGAGCGGGCAGAGGTGGCGGTGGGGACCTTGGCTGGCAGCTTCCTTCCCGAGGAACCTCAGGGAAGGCTGCTGGGACCCCCGGGAGGGTCTTACAGGCTCCCTTTCCCCTGTCATCTCTCTTTCGTCCCATTTGTCTAGAACGTTGATCCGGTGTGGACCTGGAAGGCGCTGGGAACACTGGCCTGGTTCCATTCTTCCAGCTGCCGCCGCAGGCTGGGCTCTCCCTGGGGGCTGGAGGGCTGCTCTCCTGACGCCCGGGAATTAATAAATGAAGCAAAGAGACTTAACGTGTGTCTTTGAGTCCAGCGGGGCTGAGGGGAGGTGGGCTGGGATCCTGTGTTCTGCTAGTGAATGGGGTCTGAGCCAGAACTGAGGACAGAGGGGCCAAGGACTGGCTCCTGGAGCCAGAGTCTTCAGGACACCTTTCTGAGTTTCTCATCACACTGCCCCCTTACTCCTCTGCCAGGCCCGCAGCAGGTCTGGGCAGGTGGCTCAGGGCTCCAAACACACCCAGCTCTGCCTGGGCCCCACTGCCATCTGCTCTGCGAGTTCAGGAGGCCCTCTGTGGTCCTGTCCCCCAGTCTGAGCTCCCACGGGCACTTCCGCATCAGAGCTGTGGATGCGACTGGATGCCTCACCCCTCTTCCCTGTGTTGCTCAGCTGTGAGACCCTGTGCCCACCTGACACCCCATGGACGGCTGCCCAGTCCCTGCCTTGGACTTGCCCCTTCAGGGCCTGGCACACAGCAGGTGCACATTAGTATTATCAGTGCTTTGTAAGTTGTGTTTTTCAAGAAATTTGCCATGTTCATTTAAGTATGTACGCCATAATACGTAGCCTTTATATTCCTGAACATGGTCTGTAAGGATGCCACAGCCTTCACCCATGAGGTGCTCTCTCCCGGCCCCCTCTCTCCCCCTCCCTTCTGTCCAGTAGGGATTTATCAACTCTTAGGAAATTAGTTACACGAAGCAACTCAAAGATGTTGCCGAAAGGAAGTAAGGTGTTGGGTGGAATCCAAAGTTGTTTACCACTAAAACTAATTGGCGACGCAACATCAGGGGAGGTAACAAAACTAGTAACAAGTGTATAGACATATGGCTAGTCCTATAGAAATCCCCCCGTAAGGTGACCGTTTAAGTGATTGGTTGGTCCTTAGCCCTGCCCCAATGACTCTGCAGTTTTGTGCTATAAAAGGTTCTGTTACGCACGGAATAAACGAGTCCTTGCTAGACTTGGCTCCCTGCTGCGTCTGATTGTCTCCGTGATCGGGAGGCTGGGGAACGGGCGAGCGGCGCACTCACCATTCCTCAGACCCAGTCCATCCTTTTACGGGTGGACTCAGACCCTGCACTTTTCAAGAAATTTGCCATGTTCATTTAAGTATGTACGCCATAATACGTAGCCTTTATATTCCTGAACATGGTCTGTAAGAATGCCACAGCCTTCACCCATGAGGTGCTCTCTCTAGCCCCCTCTCTCCCCCTCCCCTCTGTCCAGTAGGGATTTATCAACTCTTAGGCAAGTCTTTTCAAAGAATTAACTAACTTTGGCTTTGTTCCTTTTTTCCCTATTGCCTGCATTTATTGTTATTCTCACTCTTCTATTTAGTTTCAACTTATTATGCTCTTCTTTCCTGGTTTCTTTAGGTAGAAATAGGTCACTGATCTTTGGGGAAATTGTTAGCAACAGCTTAATATTGAAGTTAAACAGACATGTTAGTGTGATCTTAGGAAATTACTTCTTTGTGGGTAAAAAAGTTCAAATATTGACAATTTAATAACATTGAACTAGTTCGAAACTGCCATTATTCGACCTTCTTAACCTACAAAATATTTCCTTTAATGTGAATTAATACCAGCCCGTTCTTTTTTTCTTTTTGAGATTTATTTACTTATTTGAAAGGCAGAGTGACAGAGAGGGAGCGACAGAGAGACATCTTCACTTTCCAAATGCCAACAAAGCCAGGGCTGGGCTAGGCTGAGGCCAGGAGCCAGGAGCTCCATCTGGGGCTCCCAAGTTTTGTGTGAAGATTAAACGAGGTGGTGTATGTAACGGATTTAGCAGATCACCAGCACACGTAGAACCCAATAAAGATTCCTTTTCCCCTCTGAGCTATTTCCCTTCCAGCAGACACATCTATGGACAGAATGGGTGGTGGGGAATTCAGAACATCAGGGGGATGGGGAGAAAGCTCATCAGTGAGGGAGGTCATGTTGGGGGGCGGGGGCGCTACAGAGAGAAGTGGAGACAACCAGGGAAATGACTTATACAAGGACCTCAGATCAGCCCCCAGGAGTAGGGCTCTGAAGCCTGACTTTAAGCCCATACCTTTTCTGTTCCCTTAGCCTGACACAAGCCTGTATGATCACGTCCCTGGAAACGTGCATCTCTCATCTCTGAGTTTTCTCCCAAGTCTGCCCCCTTTCTCCTGGTTTCTCAGCCTCTGCCTGTGTCTCAGACCCTGTCTGATAAACTGACATGATGTCGCTGTATTCCTGGGTCTCCCTGTCTTGTTCCAAGCTCCCTCTCGGTCTTTGTGGCTCTGTTTACTTATGACACAAAGAGTCCAAAGCACAGGGAGAGGCCCAGGGAGAGATGGTGATGGGGACCAGCACACACCATGGAAGGGATATTGGTTCCTGCACGACAAACCATCAGAGCAAGGGGCTGCAGCCCAGTTATAGACACCGACCCTGCAAGTTGGCCAGGCATTCCTGATTCTGAGAGGTGGTAATAGAGTGATTGACAGAAGGCTGGCAACCACTAACTGCTACCAGCGGCTCTGGGATCCGCGGAAGGGAACAGTCAATACAGTACTATTTAATTGAAGCCACTGCATGCACGTCAGGCTTGTCTTGGGACTAGGGACTCAAGAAACACTGTCCTTGCCCTGCAGGATCCACGACTGGTGTGAAAACAGCCACGTAAACATACAGAGATAAAGTGGGCTACAGAACAGTGACAATTACAGGGAGGGCACCAGTCAATCTTCTCGAGACATTGGTCATAGCCTATTGCTAGTTGACACAGAACAAGATACCATGACTCCAGGAAGCTCATGGCAGCAATCTCTGAATGGATGAAACCTGTGAAACAACATGCTAGGAAGTGTAATGGAGCAAAGTATGAGGCCCTCTGGGAACAGGGCAAGTTGATGTATACTCAAGGGGTGGGCAAGACTGTTTGGGGCTGGACATTCAGAATATTTTTGTGGGAATAGAGGAGGGTCCCAGGCACATGTCAAAGGCACTTGGGTGGGGAAAAGTATGGCTTCTTCAGGGATCACATGGAGTTTCCTGTGGCTGGTGTACAGAAGGCAGGGCTGTGGCAGGAGAATTGGCCCTGTTATCGGTGATCATGAACAGCACAGGGCAGTACTGGGATGCCATTATCACGTCACTGCACACATAGGAAAATCACCAAGTTCAGATACACCTTTGAGGGGAACTGGAGAGTTGAAGGGGACCCGGTTCAGGAAGCTGAGCTGTGGAGGGGACACATTGAAGAGCTTTCCCACCATGGAATGACGCAATCTGGGGTAACGGAGAGCTCCTTTGGAATTGAAACAGCGAGAGAATGAAGGCGGGATGCCATCAGGAAGGAGACCCTCGCTGCTGTGTGCCCCGGCCCGCAGGGTAGTCAACTGGAACATGAGGAGGGCAGACCTGAATGGGGAGACAAACCAGACACGAGAAGGGAGACCAAGACAGTATTCTGATCAAGGTCTCATTTATTCCAGCATTTCAGTGATATTTTATACATAACCAGCTGCAACTCAAGGCAATACAGAAGTCAACAACACATGCAAGCAACTTATCAGGCTTTTTTAACACAGTCATAACATAGTTAATTTTAGTGGAGTGCCTTTTTTTTTTTTTTTTTTACAGGCAGAGTGGACAGTGAGAGAGAGAGACAGAGAGAAAGGTCTTCCTTTGCCGTTGGTTCACCCTCCAATGGCTGCCGCGGTCGGCGCACTGTGGCCGGTGCACCGCGCTCATCCGATGGCAGGATCCAGTAGCCAGGTGCTTTTCCTGGTCTCCCCATGGGGTGCAGGGCCCAAGCACCTGGGCCAACCTCCACTGCACTCCTGGTCCACAGCAGAGGGCTGGCCTGGAAGAGGGGCAATCGGGACAGAATCCGGTGCCCCAACCGGGACTAGAACCCGGTGTGCCGGCGCCGCAAGGCGGAGGATTAGCCTGTTGAGCCACAGCGCCGGCCGGAGTGCCCTTGTTTTGATCATTCTCCTAGAGCATAGTGACCTTTTCTTCCCCCCAGGAATTCCACAAGCCAAGACTGACCCTGACTTGTCTAAAACTTTGTTTATGAAGTGCTAACCATATCAATGAACTGTAAAATGGAATTCTCTAGTGAATCCTCCTTACAGGAACACAGTTGAAGGTGAATTTAACAAAGGCCTACACAGGGAAACCAGCATAGTGGCTCCCAACATCTCCCCCTTCTTTGTATAAAGCGAGATGAGGTTACATGTCATCAGTGCTATACCGCTATGTTTTTGTGAGCGGTGCTGTTTTTTATTTTATAATAAAGCAGACGATGGTGCCTGTCTTAGGTTGTGGGTTCCACCTGCACATTCTTACCCGTCATCAGAATCCATCGTCATTATCGATGAATCCCTGTCTTAGGTTGATATGTGCGGCAACCCATCTTACCCGTCATTGACTACCCACCGTCTTATTTTCTGGGGGGCTTCCAAGGCCTAGTTAGAAAATACACGAAACACCTGCCAACAAGATAGGCAGTAAGGAGGCTTATGAGGAAGATTTCAATCCCCACAAACAGCTCTTTAAGCCAGGAGAAATTTGGCAGCCAAGATGTAGGCCAATTGAATAAGCTTTTGGACCTTTTATTTTGAGTAAAGTGAGAAGCAAGTTCTGTGAGCTTTTGGATTTCACTAGTAATACTATGAGAGTTATCAGTAAGATTGAAACAACACATATTTTTAACTTGATTGCATTTTTTGTGATGTAAAAAGAGAAGATAATCAATGGCTGCATGATTATCTAGAATACCTTGCCGCAACACTTGTTGTTCTTCGTTTAATAAGGATAGGACAGTTGAAGAAAATTTATATATATATATATATATATATATATATATATATATATATAAAGGCAGTTAAATTTAGCAGTTGGGGGGTTGTATACCAACTTTAGTGACACTAATGTTAATAAGTTCTGATAACCCACTACCATCAGACCAGCCTGACATTAGGCGAGAGATGAAACATATAGCCAAATATCAATTATTTTTGATTACAAAGGAAGTTTGGTACAAAGTTTTAAAGATGAATGTCAGTCCACACAGACTGTAGCAAAGACAGCATAAAATGCAGAACACACAGAAAACATCCCATACAAAGTAGGAAAAGTAGTAACGGTCCAGTCCCATAAGATATTGGTTGAATCTTATTACAACGTAATCCATTACCCAATTTTATACATTTTGTAATACAATTTTTTATCACTGCACAAGTATCATTTATTGACACAGTTACACAGCGTTGTTAACTGAATCACATCTTTAGGTAATTTATAAGACAGAGTTCCCCAATTGTATAAGTCCGCATAAGAAACAGTCTTGTTTGGGAATTGTGAGAAGAAGGTAAGATTTTTAATTTTTTCGGCTGGATGACAAACAGGCAGCAGACAAGATTCCAGGATAGTTCCTATATGCATATCCTGCTGAAGGCAGATATTATCTGATCCTGTAATTTTTGCAAGTCGTATCCAAATATTATCATGTTTCAGGGGAGCACCACAGATGATCATAAGACTGGAGAGGAGGATTAAGATTTTCATTTTTTCCGAGGTGGACTTAAACGCTATCAGGAAACACAGCAAAGTCTTCAGGGTACCTGAAAAGAGAAGGAGAGTAACCTCAGGAATAGGGCTTTTCCTGGGTCTGTTGGTTAAGATAATTATTAGGGTGTAAGAGTATTGTCAGGAAAGTATTTGTTTTGATAAGGAAAATTTTTAATAGGTCTTGTTAAAGGTTCAGGCAACCATCGGGCAGCATTTTCTTTGTTATCATGTACACAAACAGATCCTCTTCCCCATATTAGCACAGGATTTGGGCTGTTCCATTTTGAAGTGAGAGGATCTTTCCACATGACTGTGGCATATTGATCTAGACTGTGGATGCCAGAAATGATCAGCTGTAGTCTTGCCCTTATTATCAAGTATCAAAAAATTTGACACAAATAATGCATGATGGAGAACATTCTTAGGCGTTCCTAATGTGGGATAAAAAGTCTGTGTTTTAAGTTTTTGAAGCATGCTTTTAATTGTTTGATGAGCTCGTTCTACAATGCCTTGTCCCTGGGAGTTATACAGAATTCCTGTAATATGCTTAATTTGTAGCTGTCTACAAAAGTATTGAAAAATTTTCCTGGGTATAACCTGGGCCATGATCTGTTTTAATTATTTTAGGCTTTCCCATAACTGCCATACAATTGAGCACATGTGCAATAACATTTCTAGAGGCTTCACCAGGGTGGGCTGAAGCAAAAAGAAAACCACTAAAGGTATCAATAGTAACATGAAGGTATTTAAGCTTACCAAAGGAAGGAATGTGAGTGACATCCATTTGGCATAGCTCATTAGGGACCAGCCCTCGTGGATTGATTCCCAAATGAGGCACAGGTAGGAAAGTGACACAGTTCTGGCATTGCTTAACAATCTGTCGTGCTTGTTCTCGAGTGATTTTAAAAAGAAGGCGAAGGGTTTGAGCATTAAGGTGATGTAGGGTGTGAGCCTCTTTGGCTCGAGTGAGCGAGTCAGCTTCTGCAAAAAATGTCAGTTGAGTGACTTGATCTATGATCTCATTACCTTTGGCCAAAGGGCCAGGGAGGCCAGAGTGAGCACGAATGTGACATACATAAAAAGGAGCACTTCTGGCATGAATATAACGTTGTATTAAAGAAAACAAGGGTGAAGCATTAGTACTTGGCTTGATATAAGGTACTGTGTCCAGCAGCGGAATAGATTGAGCAATATAGGCACTATCAGTGTACAGGTTGAAAGGGGAGGAGGGAAATTGCATGAATACCTGTAGAACTGCAAACAATTCCACTAGCTGCGCAGAACGATATGGAGACATTAAAGTAAAAATTTTGCCATCAATGAAAAAGGCAGCTTGTCCATTAGAGGAGCCATCCGTGAAAACAAGGAAGGCATTGGAAAGGGGTTTTAGAGAAGTTTGTACCGGAAAAACAATAGGCTGATATCGTAGAAACTGCAGGAGTTTGTCAGCAGGATAATGATTATCAAAGTTTCCCATATATGTTATGCAAGAGACTGCCCAGTTATCATCATTTTGAATGAGCCATTGAATCTGTGCAGAGTTATATGGTATAATTATTTTATCTGGGTCCTTACCAAATATTTTCCTACTATGTTCTCTTTTCATTTTAATAATATTAGCCACCCAGGTAGTGTAAGGCGTTAAAACTTTAGAGGGAGCAGCAGGTAAATGTACCCAATAAAGAGGTCCTTCTTGCCAAAAAACCCCAGTAGGTGAAAAGCTAGTAGCACATATAACAAACTGCAAAGGCTGATTATAATCAATGAAGGTAATCTGTTGATTAGAAATAGCTGCCTCAACTTTAGAAAGCGCTACTCGAGCAGGGGAAGTTAAAGAGCGCTTGGAAAGGGGATCAGAGTCTCCTTTTAGGATGTCAAATAAAGGTTTAAGCTCACCTGTGACCAATTGTAAATATGGGCGGGGCCAATTAATGTCACCCAAAAGTTTTTGGAAGTCATTTAGTGTTTTAAAGTGATCAGTTTTAAGATGAATCTTTTGAGATAATACTTTATTAGTGAATAGTTCAAAACCTAAAAATAAGTATGGAGCCTTTAACTGAATTTTATCTGGCGCTGTCTGAAGGCCTGCATCGCTTAAGGCTTTTGAGAGTTGTTGAGAAAAACAAAGAAGGCGATTAGAGTCTGGACCAGCAAGAAGAATATCATCCATATAATGGATTATATATAGAGAGGAATCTTTTGATCTGAAGGGATCTATGACTTGGGCAACAAATTTTTGACACAAAGTGGGGCTATTGGCCATCTCTTGAGGCAAGACCTTCCATTGAAATCTGGGCATAGGACCTTTAAAATTTATTACCGGTAAGCTAAATGCAAAATATTGGCGATCTTCTGGGTGAAGGGGAATAGTGAAAAAACAGTTCTTTCTTTATTTAAAAATTTTTTTTCCTTTTAACTTTTTTTTATTAAGAACACGCTTTTATATTTGTAAACTTTTACATCAAAATGATGGTATCTGGGACTACAGCAGTCAGTAGGAGAGTAACTTTGTTTAATTTTTTGTAGTCCATAATTATTTTTTAGGTTTCATCTGGTTTCTTAACAGTCCAAATTCGATAATTCCTTTTAGTGATTATGGGAATCATCACTCCAGCATTAATATAATTTTTTACTGTTTTAGATATTTTCTCATGTCCACCTGGAATTCTGTATTGTTTACACTGAATGACCTTAGTTGGCCCTGGCAGCAGTACAGGAGCTTGATATAGTTTTTCTTTTACTACTACCTAGCAGTTTGACTCCAAAGGGCAGTATTTTTTTTTTTAATTTACATTTATCCTGTACTGCTTTTTCTAATTGTTTACACATGCATCAGTATGCAGATAACAAGATCCATCCTCACCTCCCCAAAGCCTATAGTTTATCCCTCTTTTTTACCAGCACTGATTGCAAAACCTCAATAACTTGTGGAGACTGTGCACTTCGTAACTTGCCATCCCAATTCTCACTCAATCCTGAGCAGAGAGCCCATTCCTTCACCAAAGAGGCAAACTGAGGGTCTTTCCAGCCGGGAATATCACAGGTTACACATGCAACTTTACTTTTCTTTTTAAAGAAAGACATTGGTTTGTATAGTTGTGGATCCTGCCAACTATGCCAGTTTATGACAGCAAATATTTTTCAGCTGTCTGCTGTGCACAGACTTAGTTACTTTTAATTCGCAAGAAATACACTGCAAGCCTTGTAGTGCACACTACAATTATTTAGAGGAAAGATGGTAAAGGAACATAGATTAACAGAATGTTGTAATAAACATGGCTCCATTGTTTTAATGGTACTATAGCAAGAGGATCCACTGATCCCTGTAGGGAGGGCCTGAGGCTGGCCCCACTTTCAGTTTCCTGAACTCTGTTCTTTAATGAATTACCTTCTTTATCAGTTTTGGAGTGACATTCATTGGCCCAATGCCTTCCCCTTTAGCACCGGGGGAAAATCCCAGGAGGAGCCTTATTTTGATTTTTGACTTTTGGACAATTTTTGTACATGTCCCTGCTGCCCACATTTAAAGCACCCTCATTTATCAGGCATAGCCCTCCTTGTTGATTTTTGTAATGACATACCAAATAGAGTGGCAGGTCCTGAATGTCCTGTTTTTAAATTAATCCATTTTGTTAATTTCTCATCAAAAGGACTGTCACAGAACACCTCAGCCACAATAGCCAATCGATCCATGTCTGCATTGTACTTATGTTTGGTAGAATTTACAGTACTGTGGGCATCACTAGGTAATTTTTATACAGCACCGGAAAATGATCCATACTGAGAATTAAACATCATCAGTAATCATCATGGGCATGTTTAACATTCAGCTTGATTGCGTGTTCCCCCAGGATGAAACAGCAGTAGCAGAGACTTGTTCTGGCTCCCTCTTAAAGCCCCAAGGACAAGGGTGGCTCATTGCTAAGATTTTAGGCAAGCAGTGCGTCCCATCTCAGATCTTGGCCAGAGAACCGAGACACGAAGCATGCCCACCTGTTTATCAGAAACATTCCTTTATCCTCCTCCCTGGGAACTGGCCAGGCTCCCAAGGAGCAGGAGAAGGTTACCAGAGCCGAACTTAGTACAAGCCTCTCCATCCACAAAATCTGTCCTTACATTTCGTTCTAGGGTTGCATCGAGGGCTAGACATAATTAACACATCATAAGAATACAATACAAATTTTTCATATAAGTATACATCCAGCAATCAAACACAATAATATTCAATGTGTTTTAAGGATAAATTGAAACATATTTGAGGGAATTAGCCTCTTATTATCTATAATTATTACATTTTTTGCAGGTTTGTGGAATCTTAACTATTTGTGGCATATTTTGATTTACATTTTTTTTGTAAAGCAAACCAAGCCTAATCTGCTCAAGCATTTCTATCAATAATAGGGGTAGAGTTAGTACATAATACAAAAACAGAATGGGTAGTCCAGACACTGTCACCACAATTCCTCATTTCACATAGTAATATTAACTTCACAACAGGTAATATTTACTTCAAATGAAATATTTAAATGCAAGGTGAGGGCTGTCCAGTGTACACTGATCTATATTTTTTACTCCCAGTGTTTCTTCTCCACAACACCCTTTTCAGCAAACCAAGGACTAATTTTTTCAACAGCACTGATAAACTGCTCTACGGTTTGTTTCTTTAACCCTATTCTCTACATCTGCAATAAAGTTTTCACAGCCTTTGTCACGGCTTGCTTTCTCTCTTTAAATGCACATTTAAATCTTTTCCGAGCAAATCCCAATGTTGCTCATTCACGACTCCTTCTGCAAACCAAGGACTGACTATTCCTATAGCACTAATGAACTGTTTCATGCTTGCCTTTTTTAACCCTTGCTCCTCGTGCCTTGAGTGCTTTTAACCCTTTCACAAAGAGTTCCTGCTTACATAGTGTTTGTCCCATAATTGCATCGCTCCACTTACCCTCGTAGCCTGTATCACGTACGGGTCAGGATGCGGTGGCTACTATGCAGGTCTTCACTCGCCTTCTCCGGGCCTGTATCACAGATGAATTGTATGCGGTGGCTCTTATGAGATGAGGCGGCGACCTAAATGAAACAGCCGGCTTTTTCAGCGACGTTCAGCTCAATTCCCATTCCTCATGCCCCACGTTGGGCGCCACTTGCCCCGGCCCGCAGGGTAGTCAACTGGAACATGAGGAGGGCAGACCTGAATGGGGAGACAAACCAGACACGAGAAGGGAGACCAAGACAGTATTCTGATCAAGGTCTCGTTTATTCCAGCATGTCAGTGATATTTTATACATAACCAGCTGCAACTCAAGGCAATACAGAAGTCAACAACACATGCAAGCAACTTATCAGGCTTTTTTAACACAGTCATAACATAGTTAATTTTAGTGGAGTGCCCTTGTTTTGATCATTCTCCTAGAGCATAGTGACCTTTTCTTCCCCCCAGGAATTCCACAAGCCAAGACTGACCCTGACTTGTCTAAAACTTTGTTTATGAAGTGCTAACCATATCAATGAACTGTAAAATGGAATTCTCTAGTGAATCCTCCTTACAGGAACACAGTTGAAGGTGAATTTAACAAAGGCCTACACAGGGAAACCAGCATAGTGGCTCCCAACAGCTGTGCAGGCGAGAGGCAGTGAGGGCTCACGTAAGGTAACCGTGGAGAGACGAGGTAAACTGTCAGGGCTGGCGACTGGTGGGATGTGGAACAGGAGGGGAGGGAGAAACATGTTAGGCAAGTGTCAGGTGGCACCACCAAGTGAGACAGGGAGCAGAGCAGAGGCTCAGAGGGCTGGGGAGGCAGCCTCCCCAGTCAGCACCCAGGAGGGTCAAAGGCACAGAGGCAGGCATGCCAGATGTCCCTTCTGGGCTGGGTGGCAGAGGGACAGGCAGGAAGAGCAGCCCTAAGAACAGGAAGCTGGCGCCTCCCTGTGCCAGGCCTCTTGGGCGACTGGGTCCTGACAGACATCTCCTCTCACCTGCCCTGGTCCTGAGAACCAATCTGAATCTGCAGCTCGGCTGTTCTCTGAGACGTGCAAGGATCCTCCTGGAGGCTCCCGCAGCGGCCAGGACGATTCTGTCTGTCCGTGGCCTCTGTCTGGATCCTCAATGCAGTCTGTCCTCAGCCACTGGCTGTTTCAGAACTCCAAGTGTCTCTCGGAGGCTGAGCCTAAGCAGGTGCTGTGCTACCCCCGGAGGGTGTCCGCCAGTCCCTGCAGCACTGTGATGTGGATCTTCAGGTGCACCATGAGGGCTGAGCTGCGGCTGAAGGCCTTCCCACAGTCCCTGCACCGATACGGCTTCTCTCCCGTGTGGACACTCTGGTGCTCGAGGAGAGAGGAGCTCTGTGCAAAGGCCTTCGGACACACCTTGCACTGATACGGCCTCTCCCCAGAGTGTATTCTCAGGTGTCGAATGAGAGCTGAGCAGTCGCTGAAGGCTCTCCCACAAGCGTCACACGTGTAGGGTTTCTCCCCGGTGTGGATGCACTGGTGCTGGGTCAGGTGGGTGTTCTGGCTGAAGGCCTTGCCACACTCATCACACTCATAGGGCCTCTCCCCCGTGTGCACCCGCTGGTGCTGGGTGAGATGGGTACTGCGGATGAAGGTGTTGCCACATTCTCCACATCTGTATGGTTTCTCTCTTGTGTGGATCCTCTGGTGCTGGGTCAGGTGGGTGAGCCGTCTGAAGGCCTTGCCGCACTCCTTACACTGGTGGGGCTTCGCCCCCGTGTGCACAACCTGGTGCTGGGCTAAGTGAGTGCTCCGGCCAAAGGCCTTGCCACACTCACTGCAGGCGTAGGGAGTCTTGCGAGCGTGGCTCTTCTCGTGAGCCTCGAGGGCTGAGGCGCTCGGGAAGGCTTTCCTGCACCTGACACACGTGAAGGATGTCTTCCCTGAGTGTGGGCAGGGAGGCTCCATCCCACAACCACTCGCTGGCCTGGACCTCTGGTCGGAAGCAGCTTCCTCTTGGCAGGTGAAAGTGGACCACACGTCCAAACCGGTTCCCGAGGCAGCAGATTCACAGGCAGGCTGATCTGCAGGGGCGTCCTTGCAGGGCCTTGACGTTCTCCCGAAACCGACTTCCTGGGTGACAGCCTTTGTCCACATCGCGTTGAAGAGCCCTACCTGCCTCTCTGAGCTGCCCTCGGGCTCACAGGCATCCACAAAGGCAGGTCCCAAGGAAACACCTCCCATGAGGGTTTCTGATGGTTCTGACTCCTCCACACCTCCCTGTGTGCAGCTTGCCTCTGCAGGTTCCACTCTGGGCTGCCAGCCTGAAACAATCAGAACCACAGTGTCACCGTTCCTAGCACAGTCATCCCTGCTTTGCCTGGGTCCCGGCTATGCTCCAAACTGGAGACGCGGTCCTCCCCTAACGCTGGGCCCCATTCCCAGAGGGAAATTCTCCTTTGGTGCCTTGAATTACAAGAGGGTACAGTGCTGTCCTCACACACCATCCATAACCGCACCCCGGGTTCTGATTCTTCCAGCCCCCACCAAACTTTCCACCCTCTGCGGTTCCCGATTTTGGTTCAAGTGTCAGAAGGGTGTGGGGAGGTTGTCAAGCATTTGGTACAATGGTTAGGATGCCGCTTGATGTAGCTGCATCCCATATTGGGGTGCCTAGTTTGCGTCCTGCCTCTGTTTCTGGTCTAGATTCCTGGGGGGCAGCAGGTAGTTGATCAAGTACTTGTGTCCCTGCCTGCCCTGTGGGAGCCGCAGGTGGAGTTCCTGGGGCCTGGTGTCAGGCTGGTCTAGCCTGGGCTGTTGTGGGCTTTTGGGGAGTGAACCAAGGATGGAAGACATCTGTTGCCTCTTCCTCTCTCCTTTTCCCTCCCCCTCTCCCTCTGAAAGACACTAGGGGGAGAATTTCATCTTTTTAAGCATCTGTTTAGGTGCTACCCCGGGCAGGCCCCACACTCTGTGAGGTCGGCACTGTGTCCTCCACATTCAGAACCTTGCCCCGGGCCTGGATGCATCTGTGGGGGGTTCAGTTCATGTCTCCAATTGTAAAACGTTTGCTAGGTAGACAGCTGCTGCCAGAAGTGAGTTGGTGCTGTGTCCTCCTGGCTTGAGCTCCAGGAGGCCAAAGGAGCAGCCTTGATGAAGGTCAGTGAAGGTGGCAAGGGGCACCTGGCCATGTTCAGTGCATAGATTCTTTTTTTTTTTTTTTTTTTTTTTTTTTTTTTTTACAGGCAGAGTGGACAGTGAGAGAGAGAGACAGAGAGAAAGGTCTTCCTTTGCCGTTGGTTCACCCTCCAATGGCCGCCGCGGTCGGCGCGCTGCGGCCGGCGCACCGCGCTCGTCCGATGGCAGGAGCCAGGAGCCAGGTGCTTTTCCTGGTCTCCCCATGGGGTGCAGGGCCCAAGCACCTGGGCCATCCTCCACTGCACTCCTGGGCCACAGCAGAGGGCTGGCCTGGAAGAGGGGCAACCGGGACAGAATCCGGTGCCCCGACCGGGACTAGAACCCGGTGTGCCGGCGCCGCAAGGCGGAGGATTAGCCTGTTGAGCCACGGCGCCGGCCAAGTGCATGGATTCTAAGGAGGAGGCTGGAGGCCTGAGTGGCTCAGGGTGCAGAGACCAGGACCGAACCCCAGCTCTGAATCCTTCAGCAATCCTGCCCTCATCTGGGTCTCAGTTTTCCGGTCTGCAAGACAGAGGCACTGTGATAATGGACTGCAGGCCATTATCAGGTCCTGTTACATGCTAGACGTCCATGGCCTCATTTCAGCTTCTGAAGGCGTTGCAGTAAGCCCACTGCAGAGGGGGAAACTGAGGCCCGGCTACAGGTGGAGTACCTGCTGCAAGGTCCCATGATGAGCTCAGAGAGGGTGAGTGCCTTGTGCAAGATGGCAGTTGGCTGGTGGTCGTCCAGGCAGAAGGGATGGGATGGTGAGATGTAGACCTGTGCTTTCTGGGAAGAGCAGCAGCTAGGAAGTTTCTGGAGTGCAGAAAGGACCTTCTCCTAGGGTGCTGTGGACCCCTCCTTACCTCCCTTCTGCAGCACTTGAGTCAGATCCTGCACCAGCACAGCAGCTTCCTCTCCGCTCTTGGGGCACTGGGCCCCCACCCAGGCCTGGATCTCAGAGGGCAGCGTGCCCAGGAACTGCTCCAGCACCAGCAGCTCCATCATCTGCTCCTTGGAGTGCGTCTCCGGCTGCAGCCACTGGCGACACAGCTCTCGGAGCCGGGCCAGGGCCTCCTGTGGGCCGGATGCCTCCTCGTAGCGGAAGTGCCGGAAGCGTAGACGTGCAGCCTCAGGGTGGGCAGTGTGGGCAAGGCCGGATTGCTGGGCTGGAGACAGGCTGGCTTCTTCTTCTTCCACCTTCACTTGAAAGAAGCTGTTCCGTTCCCAGGGCACTGGGCTCAGGGAGCTCTTGGGGACAGCTATCTGGCAGCAGCGCTCAGAAACTGAATGGCTGGAACCTTGGAGCAGGGTCTGCAGGAATGTCAGAGCTTCATCATCACACGGAGCCCAGGGCCCTGCCTTATGCCCGCAGAGAGGGGCAGACGTGTGCCTGGGGCCTGTGAGATGGGACGCACTCCCACAGAGGCACAGATGGCCACGCTCAGGTCCATGCTCAGCGCTATTCTAAATAAACTGTCTAACTTGTTGTATACAAGCTTGCAATAAACTCCATAGGTAGGAGCTTGCATCCTGTTATGGATATGAAAACAGAGAGAGAGAAGGGAAGGATTTGCCCCGTGTCTCTGCTTGAAGACTGGCCGGGGCTGAGCTGCAAACCCAGGCCAATCCACATCCAGTCTGCTCCAGCTGTGTGCCTACTGACACAGCCGAGTCTCTCTCCCTGTCTCATACACTATCCCAGGCAGCCACATGGTCATCCTCTCACTTCACTTCATCATTTTGTAGTGTCTGAGATTGTGATTTCTGTCATTTCAGCCTTTCTTCTCTTCTGATGCGTGTATTCAAGGCTCCAAATTTCCTCCAGATTCAGTTTTAGCTGCGTATCACATTTGATATATTCATTTCATTATTATTCTTTAAAGAGCTGTATTCATGTATTTGAAAGGCAGAGTTACAGGGAGGCAGAGAGAGAGAGAGAAAGGTTTTCCATTGGCTGGTTCACTCCCCAGATGACCATGACGGGAGAGTATGAAAAATAGTTACAAATCATATATTTGATAAGGGACCTCTACTTAAAACAACTCCATAAAAATTATGAATAATCCAAATTAAAATAAGCTGGTGATTTGAATAGATTTTTTTCCAAAAAGATATAGAAATGACCAATAAACACATGAAAAGATTCTCAACATAATTAGCTTCCAGGGAATTGTAAATAAAAATCACAAGGAGACACCGCTTTGTTTCTTCTGGGATAGGTATAAGAAGAAAGACAGATAACAGTGCTGGCAGAAATGTAGAGAAATTGGAACCCTCATATAATGCTGGTAAGAATGTAAGATAGTACGGCCAGTGTGGAAACGGTCTAACAGATCCTCGAAGGGCTAAGTATACAGTTACCACATAACTCAGAAATTCCCCCACTATGTACAACTTCAAGGGAAATGAAACTGTATGTTCTTGGGGCCAGCACTGTGGCATAGCAGGTAAAGCTGCCGCCTGTAGTGCTGGCATCCCATATGGGCGCCGGTTGAAGTTTCAGCTGAGCCACTTCTTGTTTTCTTCTTTTTTTCTTTTGCACCTCCATATTTATTGCAGCTCAATTCACAATAGCCAAGACATGGAATCAATCCAAATGCCCGTCAAACAAAGACTGGATAAAGAAATCGTGGACAGGCACTGTATGGAATACTACACAGCAGCAAAAAAAAAAAAAAAAGAAAAGAAAGAAAGAAAAGAAAAGAAAAGAAATCTGGCCATTTGCAACAAAATGGAGGAATCTAGAAAACATACTGAGTGAAATAAGCCAGTCCCAAAGGGACAAATATCATATGTTCTCCCTGATCTGCGACAACCAACCGAGCACCCAAAAGGAAACCTGTAGAAGTAAAACTGACACTATAAGAAACAATGACTTGATAAGCCCCTGTCCTGACTGTCAAGGAACAGCTTACTATTTTTTCTTTTTAGTATTACCATTGGTTGAAGTCTTTACTTAACACAGAATTATCCTTAAGAGTCTAAATCCAATTAAAAATTGATCCCTGTTAAAAATAAGAGTAGGGGCCGGCTCCATGGCTCACTTGGCTAAATCTCCGCCTGTGGTGCCAGCAACCTGGGGTTCTAGTCCCAGCTGGGGTGCCGGATTCTGTCCTGGTTGCTCCTCTTCCAGTCCAGCTCTCTGCTGTGGCCTGGGAGGGCAGTGGAGGATGGCCCAAGTGCTTGGGTCCCTGCACCCACATGGGAGACCGGGAGGAAGTACCTGGCTCCTGGCTTAGGATCAGCGCAGCGCCAGCCATAGCAACCATCAGGGGAGTGAACCAATGGAAGGAAGACCCTTCTCTCTGTCTCTCTCTCTCACTGTCTAACTCTGCCTGGGCAGCTCCACTTCTGATCCAGCTCTATGGCCTGGGAAAGCAGTACAAGATGGCCCTAGTCCTTGTTCCCCTGCACCCACGTGGGAGACCTGGTGAAGCTCCTGGCTTCAAATTGGCCCAGCTCCAGCTGTTGTGGTCAATTGAGGAGTGAACCAGCAGATGGAAGACCTCTCACTCTCTGCCTACTTTTCTCTTTCTGTGTAACTTTTTCAAATAAACCAATCTTGAAAAAGAAAAAAGAAAATATATATTCTCACAGGAACTTGTACACAGGGCTGGCACTGTGGCACAGGGGTTAAGGCACCACCTGCAGCATCAGCATGCCATATCGGTGCTGGTTAAGTGCTGGCTGATCTGACCCAGCTCTCTGCTATGGCCTGGGAAAGCAGCAGAGGATGGCCCAAGTGCTTGGGTCCCTGCACCTACGTGGGAGACCTGGAAGAGGCGGCTGGCTCCTGGCTTCAGATCAGTCTAGCTCCAGCCATTGCAGCCATCTGAGTCATCTGGAGAGGGAACTAGTGGGTGGAAGATCTCTCTCTGTAACTCTGCCTTTCAAATAAATTGAAAAGCTTAGAAAGAAAGACCTTGTACACAAATGTTCGCAGCAGTATTAGTCATAACAGCCAAAAATAGAAGCAATCCAAATGGCCATCAACTGATAGACACGATTCTGTATATTATATATATTGTATCATATATAAACCATTACATTATTCACCATAAACATAATGAATCGATTCATGATACAATGTGGATGAACCTTGAAAGCATCATGCTGAGCCAAAGAAGCCAGACGGAAAAGACCACGTATTGAATTGATAGGACATGTCCAGAACTGGCAGCTTCAGAAATAAAAAGCAGTTTAATGACTCCCGGGAGCTCTGAGGGGAGGGGAATGAGTAGTGGCTTCGTCTTTTTTTTAAACATTTATTTATTTAATTTGAAAGGCAGAGTCACAGAGAGGCTGAGTGAGAGAGATAGATAGAGAGAGAGGAAGAGAGAGAGAGAAAGAGAGGGAGAGAGAGAGAGAGAGGTCTTTCATCCACTGTGGGGATGAGATTTCATTTTGTGGAAGTGGGCAGTGGCTTCTTCTTTTTTTTACAGGCAGAGTGGACAGTGAGAGAGAGAGAGACAGAGAGAAAGGACTTCCTTTGCTGTTGGTTCACCATAAAATGGCCGCCGCGGCCGGCGCACCACGCTGATCTGAAGTCAAGAGAAAGGTGCTTATTCTGGTCTCCCGGGGTGCAGGGCCCAAGCACTTGGGCCATCCTCCACTGCTCTCCCGGGCACAGCAGAGAGCTGGACTGGAAGAGGAGCAACCAGGACAGAATCTGGCAGCCCGACCAGGACTAGAACCGGTTGTGCCGGCGCCACTAGGCGGAGGATTAGCCTAGTGAGCCGCAGCGCCGGCCAGCTTATTCTTTTTTTTTAAACATTTTTTTGTTTAATTTGAAAGGCAGAGTCACAGAGAGGCTGAGTGAGAGAGAGAGAGAGAGAGAGAGAGAGAGAGGTCTTCATCCACTGTGGGGATGGATTTCATTTTGGGATGATGTAAATGTTCTGGGATTAGATGGAGGCGATGGCTGTACAACTTTGTGACAATACTAAAAGCCAAGCCAGCCTTCTGGTGCAGAGGGTTAAGCTGCTGCCTGTGATACCAGTGTTCCGTATCAGAGTGCCAGTCCAAGTCCCAGATGCTCTGCTCCCTGCAGGAGAGCAGACGATGCACCTGCACCCCTGCCACGTGGGAAATCTGCATGGAGTCCCTGGCTGGTGGCATTGCAGCCTTCTGGGAACTGAACCAGTGCCTGGAAGCCCTCTCTCTGCCTCTCCCCTCTCTGTCATACTGCCTTTCAAATAAATACATTAAAAAAAAAAAAAAAAAAAAAACAATGTGCAGGGCTTGATCTGTGGCACAGTGGGTTAATGCCCTGGTCTGAAGTGCCAGCATCCCATAAATGGTCCGGTTCAAGAGCCGGTTGCTCCACTTCCAATCCAGCTCTCTGCTATGGCCTGGGAAAGCAGTGGAGGATGGCCCAAGTGCTTGGGCCCCTGCACCCACGTGGGAGACCCAGAGGAAGCTCCTGGCTGCTGGCTTCGGATAGGCGCAGCTCTAGCCACTGCAGATATCTGGGGAGTGAACCATTGGATGGAAGCCTCTCTCTCTCTCTCTCTCTCTCTCTCTCTCTCCCTCTCCTCTCTCTGTGTGACTCTTTCAAATAAATAAATCTTTAAAAAATGTGCTACAACCCAGTGAATTGTACTCTTAAAAATGATTTCATGGTATGTGAAACAATTCTGAATAAAGCTGCTTTAAAAACTAATGTGTGCTTTTTCACTGCTGTATATTGTATATATGTATACTGTATACATGCTGTGTATCGTCTCCCTTAGTTTGTTTAAATATTATTCTTCACCACTTGTGTGATACACTTACATGATTACTTGTTTATTATTACTCACCTGCTCCCCCCTACCCTCCATAGAGTGTCAATGCCTTAAGGCAAGGGCAGGAGATTTTACTTTTATTTATTTATTTATTTATTTGAAAGAGAGAGAGAGAGAGAGAGAGAGAGAGAGAGAGAGATGGAGAGAAATCTTCCATTCGCTGGTTCACTCCCCAATTGGCTTGAATGGATGGAGATGTGCGGTTCCACAGCCAGGAGCCAGGACCTTCTTCCTGGTTTCCTACGCAGGTGCAGGGGCCCAAGGACTTGGGCCATCTTCTACCTCTTTCCCAGGCCACAGCAGAGAGCTGGATCAGAAGTGGAGCAGCAGAGACTTGAAATTGCATTCATTTGGATGGCAACACTGCAGGCAGAAGCTTTACCTCCTGTACCACAGCACCGGCCCCTGTACCACTTCTGATCCTGCTTCCTGCTAAAGGCCTCCGTTCTATTCTTTTTTTTTTTCTGTTTTGACAGGCAGATTAGACAGTGAGAGAGAGAGAGAGACAGAGAGAAAGGTCTACCTTCTCTTGGTTCACCCACCAATGGCCACTACGGCTGGTGTGCTGCACCAATCCTAGGCCAGGAGCCAAATGCTTCCTCCTGGTCTCCCATGCAGGTTCAGTGCCCAGGTACTTAGGCCATCCTCCACTGCCCTCCTGGGCCACAGCAGAGACCTGGACTGGAAGAGGAGCAACAGGACAGAATCCAAGCCCTGACCAGGACTAGAAACCAGGGTGCTGGTGCCTCAGGCGGAGGATTAGCCTGGTGGGCAGTGGCGCCCGAACAATGTCTCTGTTCTTAGGCCCCTGCCACTCATGTGGGAAACCAGGATGGAATTCCAGGTTCCTGGCTTCGGCTTGGCCCAGCTTCTGCTGTCGCAGCCATTTGGGCCGTGAACTAGCGGATGAAGACCTCTCTCTTGCTCACTGTCTGCTCTTCAAATAAATAAGTAAATCATTAACAAATAAACTGCGTGGATATTTCTGAGAATGGAGGTTAGAAACGTGGTTTTGCAAGGTTCAGAGAGCAAAAGGATGTTGCTGAAAGTCAGATGCTGGGACTCAGGGGAAGCCACTGGCATCCCCAGGTCTGTGGGACCGCAAGCGAGGTGGCAGTTGGCTGAGAACTCGGGGTCAAGCAGCAGGGTGTGGGCAGGCCGGTGCTGGCGGTGCCAAAAGCCGTCACCACGCTCCCCACGCTGGGCGAGCCAGCTCTACGTCTGCGGGCCCCTGCTTTGACCATGCTGCAACCTGCCTAGCCAGCCCCTCCACAGAGGGATGCGGCTCAGCCGCTGTTCCACCAGGTGAGCTCTGCTCTGGCTGGGCCACCGCCCTGGTCTGGGCACACCTTTAGCCTTGGCACCCTGTGGTCTCCCACCAAAAGCACGTGTTCTCCCTGTCCCTCCTGGGACCTGCTACTGACTCTGGTGTGAGAACATGGCAGGTTCCTAGCAAACATGGAAGGGAAGCCAGACCCCAGCAGTCTCCCATGCACTCAGCAGAAGCCCACCAGGCCCGGTGTGGTGGTCTCTGTCAGTCCTGGTGCTCCACAGTGCCCCGCCTCTCACCTCCTCTACTGCCATTCAGGCCTCCTCACGGCCATTCCACCAGCCAGCTACTCCTAGTGCCCCGTGAGCCTTGGGGCTCAGCCTCCTGGCCTCTTCAAACCTCTGCTCCCCGAGGAACCCTCCCTGTGTCTGATGCATGAGGCCCCTTGTGCCCGTCTCCAGTGTGCCCCTGGGGTTGCTGTTGATCTAGCACCTACACCTTCCCTTTTCCGTCTTCCCGACCATACCAGGCTGGGGCGGTGGGGCCTGGCACCCAGCAGACGCTCAACGAATGCTTGTGCATTGAGTGTGAGGAGGAAGGCACTGCCTATGGGAGGTGAGACGTGGGAGGTTTCTGTGGGTCTTCCTGGAGAGGGGCTGGGGCACCCAGGCTGGAAACAGACCTCTGCGGGTGGGGCGCACAGGACTCTGCAGAGGCTGAGCATGAAGGCACCTAGGTCTCAGCCCTCCCATTGCGTCTGGGCAGCAGTGCCTCGGGGAGAGGCCACGGGGAGAGTGGGAGGCCCGGCCTCTGAGAAGCAAGCTGCAGCCAGGCGAGTGACTGGGCCTGGGGAAGCAGAGCTATGCCACGGGCAGGGCTGGGAAACCCAAGTCTGAGGGGAAGGTGCCGGGTGCAAATCCAACTCCAGACCCATGGAAGTCACACAGTGCAACATTAACCAGCGCTGGAGAAGGGACCACAGCTCCTGGAAGCGTGAGTCTGACAGCCGTGTGAGGACAAGGACAGAGAACGGAGCACAGGGAACCCCACCTTTGGTGCCGCGGGCGAGTGTGCTATGCCGGGGAGATGGGCCATGCTGGGCTTGAGGGGGCCCTGGTGCTGCCAGCTGGGCTCAGGAGCCGCAGTTGGGGGAGGGGAGCCTGCAGCGTTCCCTCCCAGAACAGGATCCCAGCGCCCACTCGAGGCTGAGATGATGGTGTAGCAGTTTGTGGGTGACGATGGCTTTAGCTGACTGGTTAGCTCCTGTTATTGATCATTCTTCCTGCTGACCTCCTAGGTTCGCCCAAAGGCTTTGCCCTTTGTCCTCGTCCCCCGCAGCCCCCGCCCCTGCCTTCTGGGAAAAACAAACAAGGAGAGGTCAGTGCCTGTGGACTCCCTGCCACCACAGTCACGCTCCCCAGACAGTCTTGGGCAGCTGGTGTGAGAGGTGACAACTATGCCTGCGAGGGTGGCCTTCTTGCTGTTCTGGGGTGAGGCATCTGGGACCTGGGGTCCCCGGGGATGGGAAGGACAGCAATGGGGGCTTCACAAGCCCTGTCTCCACAGGTCTCATCTGGGGTCCAGAGACCAGAGCAGCCACGTGTGAGTATGGGGCCGGAGCCCAGGGGTGGTGTGCACTGGACATGGGTGAGCCACTGTCCCCGCAGCACTGCCCTGACCCCAGGCTCCCTGGCAGTTTTGGATCCCCAACCTAGACTACTGGCAGACTCCACGACGCTGACATGCCAGGCCAAATATTCGACCTATGATTTCGAGCTGTTCATGGACGGAGTGGTCCGGGATCAGGTTCATCTGGATAGACCTGCCCTGGAGCACAGGTTCCAGCTGGCGGGAGAGACAGGCGACACACATGGTCTTTACCGCTGTCGCTCAGGCTTTGGTGGTGAATGGACGCAGCTGAGCAACCTCCTGGAGGTGACGGAGGATGGTAAGCTGGGGTGCTAATGAGAAGCCAAGGGGGTGAGGAAAATTTGACGGGGTTCTCTCTTCTCCTTGGCCTCCGTCTTCCTCATCTGTCAGGTGGGAATGACGTCTCCCCTGACCCCAGAGCATGGTATGGGCTGAGGACTGAGCCCCGGGAGGTGTTTAGGCAGGCCTGGCACACACTGCAGCCCCTCCACCCCCCCCTTACCTCTGCTGCCTCCTCTTCCTCACATTTTTACGAGTGTGTGTGGGGCTCTTGGCTCAGCTGGGCACCTGTGTCTTCGGGTCCAGCAGAATTACACATGAACCCCCCTCTTTGGCAGGGTCCTTGCCGCCGCCTCTGCTCTCAGCGGAGCCCGTGTCCTGGATCACTCCAGGCCTGAACATCACGCTGCTGTGCCAGGGGGCACGGCAAGGCGTGACCTTCTCGCTGAAGCGGGAAGGTGACAGCAAGTTTCTGGCGGTGGCGGAGGCTGGGCCGCACGGGAAGGCCACCTTCCCTGTCCACCAGGCAGGCAACTATAGCTGCAGCTACAGGACACACGCAGCAGGTGACCCCTCAGAGCCCAGCGCCACTGTGACCATCGAGGAGCTGGGTGAGTGTGGGGCCAACTTCGAGGTCCCAGGAGGAGAGGCTCCTGGAGGGCGGAGCCTGTTCACCTTGACCCCACTGCTGTATACCCTTGCCAACATGTCAGGCAAACAGGGGCTACACAGTTCCCCGGGCCCAGTGGGTGCAAAGGAGCCTGGACAGAGGGTGCCCAAAGGAAGGAAGGGTGTGCACTGGGTTGCCCTGGGAAAGCAGTTGCCTGGGTGCTGAGCAGACCTTAGCTCTGGGGAGCTTTCCCGGTAAAGGTTTGCAGCAGGCGACGTGGGCTCCTGGTCCAACGACTCTTCCACCTTGCAGCTGCGCCACCACCACCCACGCTGGAATTTCGGGACAGGTTACCCAGGATCCTGCAGCCGGGTACCCCCATAACCCTGGAATGTGTGGCACCCCTGAGTGGCGTGAAATTCTGTCTGTGGAAGGGCAAGAAGGAACTGCTGGTGCCCATTAGCAGCACCAGTCCTGATCGCGTCTTCTTTGACCTGAAGGAGTTGGCGCTTGGGGACAGCGGTCCCTACACCTGCCGCTACCGGCTGCGTCAGGAGCACAGCGCCTGGTCCGGGGAGAGCCCACCACTGGAGCTGGTGCTGAGTGATGGTGAGCCTGTGGCCTGTGGCGGGAACGTGGGTGCAGGTGCTGGAAGGCCCGGAGGGAAGCGCAGGGCTCTGGGCCAGGGTTCAAGCCTGGCCTCATTTTCCCCATCTGCAAATGGGACAATGGGTCCGCTCATCTTGACTGCCCACAAAGAACTGTTGGGCCAAAGCGCTGGTCTGGCATGGGCCACACATCCTGCCAGGGTTCCCTCTGGCCTGTCCAGTCTGGGTGGCCGCTGAGACCTTCCTGCTGAGGAGGTCGGCCAGGCAGGGACAGCAGGGCTGGTACACAGAACCCCTGCAGCGCCAGGGCAGGGCTGCTACAGCCTGGGGGTTCACAGGAGTCCTTGCAGTGAGCAGTGCCTTGACAGCACTGGTTGGTAGGGCCATCCTACAGCACACACCAAACAGACAAAACACATCCTCCATCCCTGTTTAATAGATTACTAAGGAACATCGTGGGTTCTGTGTATATGTGTGAGGGAGTCAAGAACAAAGCGGGACTGGAAGGTAGAGTGGCTGATGGGGTTATTTGATTTATTTGAGAGAGTGAGAGAGAGATAGGGCATCCCATTGTTTTCCACTCCCAAATTCCCGCAAAGACCGGCCGGGACGAAGCCAGGTGGTGTCTGGAAGCGAGGAACTCATCCAGGTCTCCCACGTGGGGTCAAGGACCCAAGGACTGGAGCCATCACTGGTTGTCACTCAGTGCCCGTTAGCTGGTAGCCAGAATCTGGAGCGGGGACGGGATTGGAACCCAGGCACCCGGATCTGGGATGCCGGGGTCCCAAGGCTGGGTAGACCAGGCGGCAGGGACGGACTCCGCCACCCTCCGAGCCTGGGTCAGCCTGCATCCTGCTCTGCAGGGTCGCTGCCCGCGCCTGAGTTCTGGGCGGAGCCCCCGAGTCTGCGCCTGGCGCCCGGCGCGCATGTGACGCTGCGGTGCCGGGGGCCCCGGGCCGGACTGCGCTTCGCCCTGGTGATGGAGGACGAGGACAGGCTCGAGGTGCGCGGTCTTCTGAGCCCACCGGGCGCCGAGGCCAGCTTCGAGCTGCGCGCAGTCTCCGTGGTGGACTCGGCCAACTACAGCTGCGTCTACATGGACCCGGCGCCGCCCTTCGCGGGCTCTGTAGCCAGCGAGCCCCTGGAGCTGCGCGTGGACGGTGAGCGCGCCTGGGAGCCTCCTTGTGCCCGGGTGTGAGAGGGGGCGCCCTCCTTTCCTTGGGGGCCACAGGGCGGCGCGATGGGCCTGGGTGTTGCGCCCATCGCCGCCTCCTGCGCGGTGGCTGAGGTTCCCGGGGACGCCTTTAACCTGGGACGAGAGGACTGTTGGCCACGTGCACCCTGATTTCTCTGCCGGGAACACAGTGTCTGTCCCCCGATCCGCTCTTCCTTCAGCCTTCGAGGCCCGAGGCCCCGAGTGCCCATCTGGGTCCCCCAGAAGCCCTGGGGCAGGTCTGGGTTGGGGGCTCCCGAGTGCTGGGGCAGGGAGAGGCAGAGACCCAGTGCAGGGCAGTGGGGCAGCAGCCTGGGGCATCGCCCTTCTCACCGCCTGCTCCGCCCAGGACCCCTGCCCAGGCCGCAGCTCAGGCCCCTGTGGAGTGGGGCGGTGACCCCGGGCCGCGACGCCGTGCTGTGCTGCGAGAGCTCCGTGCCAGGCATCGCCTTCGAGCTGCTGCGCACCGGCGAGGAAGAGGCTGCGACGCGAGTCGGCGCCCATGGCTCCTCCGCGGACCTCGTGCTTCCCTACGTGGGGCCGCAACACGCCGGCAACTACAGCTGCCGCTACCGCACGCGGCGGCCCAGCGACTTCCTGTCGGAGCTCAGCGACCCGGTGGAGCTCCTGGTGGCCGGTGAGGTTGCCCTTCGGGCCTGTGTTTCTGTCCCCGCACCGGGGTCCCTGTGCTCAGTCTTAGCCCGGTGTGCGCGGGGGAAATATATCAGGCGACCATGTGGCTTGGTCGCCTGAGGACCTGAGCGGGCGGAGGTGGTGGAAGGGACCTTGGCTGGCAGCTTCCTTCCCGAGGAACCTCAGGGAAGGCTGCTGGGACCCCCGGGAGGGTCTCACAGGCTCCCCTTCCCCTGTCATCTCTCTTTCGTCCCATTTGTCTAGGAAGTTGATCCGGTGTGGACCTGGAAGGTGCTGGGAACACTGGCCTGGTTCCATTCTTCCAGCTGCCGCCGCAGGCTGGGCTCTCCCTGGGGGCTGGAGGGCTGCCCTCCTGACTCCTGGGAATTAATAAATGAAGCAAAGAGACTTAACGCGTGTCTTTGAATCCAGCGGGGCTGAGGGGAAAGGGGCTGGGATCCTGTGTGCTGCAAGTGAATGGGGTCTGAGCCAGAACTGAGGACAGAGGGGCCAAGGACTGGCTCCTGGAGCCAGAGTCTTCAAGACACCCTTCTGCTGTTTCTCATCACACTGCCCCCTTACTCCTCTGCCAGGCCCGCAGCAGGTCTGGGCAGGTGGCTCAGGGCTCCAAACACACCCAGCTCTGCCTGGGCCCCGCTGCCATCTGCTCTGCGAGTTCAGCAGGCCCTCTGTGGTCCTGTCCCCCAGTCTGAGCTCCCACGGGCACTTCCGCATCAGAGCTGTGGACGCGACTGGATGCCTCACCCCTCTTCCCTGTGTTGCTCAGCTGTGAGACCTCTGTGTCCACCTGACACCCCATGGACGGCTGCCCAGTCCCTGCCTTGGACTTGCCCCTTCAGGGCCTGGCACACAGCAGGTGCACATTAGTATTATCAGTGCTTTGTAAGTTGTGCTTTTCAAGAAATTTGCTTGGCACACCGGGTTCTAGTCCCGGTCGGGGTGCCGGATTCTGTCCCCGTTGCCCCTCTTCCAGGCCAGCTCTCTGCTGTGGCCCGGGAGTGCAGTGGAGGATGGTCCACGTGCTTGGGCACTGCACCCCATGGGAGACCAGGAGAAGCACCTGGCTCCTGCCATTGGATCAGTGGGCTGTCTGTGGTGGCCACTGGAGAGTGAACCAACCTCAAAAGGAAGACCTTTCTCTCAGTCTTTCTCACTAACCACTCTGCCTGTCAACAACAACAACAACAACAACAAAAACAAAACAACAAAAAAAAGAAAATTGCCATGTTCATTTCAGTATGTATGCCATAATACATATCTTTATATTGCTGAACATGGTCTGTAAGGATGCCACAGCCTTCACCCATGAGGTGCTCTCTCCTGGTCCCCTCTCTCCCCCTCCCTTCTGTCCAGTAGGGGATTTATCAACTCTTAGGTAAGTCTTTCCAAAGAATTAACTAACTTTGGCTTTGTTCCCTTTTTTCCCTGTTAGCTGCATTTATTGTTATTCTCATTCTTCTATTTAGTTTCAACTTATTATGCTCTTCTTTTCCGGTTTCTTTAGGTAGAAATAGGTCACTGATCTTTGGGGATATTGTTAGCAACAGCTTAATATTAAAGTTAAAGCAGACACGTTAGTGTAATCATAGAACATTACTTCTTTGTGGGTAAAAAAGTTCAAATATTGACAATTTATTAACATTGAGCTAGTTCGAAACTGCCAATATTCGACCTTCGTAACCTACAAAGTATTTCCTTTATTGGTCATAGCCTATTGCTAGTTGACACAGAACAAGACAGCCATGGCTCCAGGGAGCTCACAGCACCCGTCTCTGCATGGATGACACATGTGAAAAAACGTAGTAGGAAGTGTAAGGGAGCAAAGTATGAGGCGCTCTGGGAACAGGGCAAGTTGATGTATACTCAAGAGGTGGGAAAGACTGTTTGGGGCTGGACATTCAGAATATTTTTGTGGGAATAGAGGAGGGTCCCAGGCACATGTCAAAGGCACTTGGGTGGGGAAAAGTATGGCTTCTTCAGGGATCACATGGAGTTTCCTGTGGCTGGTGTACAGAAGGCAGGGCTGTGGCAGGAGAATTGGCCCTGTTATCGGTGATCATGAACAGCACAGGGCCGTACTTGGAAGCCATTATTACGACACTGCAAACACACAGGAAAATCACCAAGTTCAGATACACCTTTATGGGGAACTGGAGAGTTGCTGGGGACCCGATTCAGGAAGCTGAGCTGTGGAGGGGACACATTGAAGAGCTTTCCTACCGCGGAGTGATGCAATCTGGGGTAACGGAGAGCTCCTTTGGAATTGAAACAGCGAGAGAATGAAGGCGGGATGCCATCAGGAAGGAGACCCTCGCTGCTGTGCAGGCGAGAGGCATGAGGGCTCACGTAAGGTAACCGTGGAGAGACGAGGTAAACTGTCAGGGCTGGCGACTGGTGGGATGTGGAACAGGAGGGGAGGGAGAAACATGTTAGGCAAGTGTCAGGTGGCACCACCAAGTGAGACAGGGAGCAGAGCAGAGGCCCAGAGGGCTGGGGAGGCAGCCTCCCCAGTCAGCACCCAGGAGGGTGAAGTGGAGAGAGGGTCAAAGGCACAGAGGCAGGCATGCCAGATGTCCCTTCTGGGCTGGGTGGCAGAGGGACAGGCAGGAAGAGCAGCCCTAAGAACAGGAAGCTGGCGCCTCCCTGTGCCAGGCCTCTTGGGCGACTGGGTCCTGACAGACATCTCCTCTCACCTGCCCTGGTCCTGAGAACCAATCCGAATCCGCAGCTCGGCTGTTCTCTGAGACGTGCAAAGATCCTCCTGGAGGCTCCCACAGCGGCCAGGACTATTCTGTGTCCGTCCATGGCCTCTGTCTGGATCCTCAATGCAGTCTGTCCTCGGCCACTTACCGTCTGGGGGGCTCGTCAGCTGTCCACCCGTTCCTGGCTCTTTCAGAACTCCAAGTGTCTCTCGGAGGCTGAGCCTAAGCGGGTGCTGTGCTACCCCCGGAGGGTGTCCGCCAGTCCCTGCAGCACTGTGATGTGGATCTTCAGGTGCACCATGAGGGCTGAGCTGCGGCTGAAGGCCTTCCCACAGTCCCTGCACCGATACGGCTTCTCTCCCGTGTGGACCCTCTGGTGCTCGAGGAGAGAGGAGCTCTGTGCAAAGGCCTTCGGACACACCTTGCACTGATACGGCCTCTCCCCAGAGTGTATTCTCAGGTGTCGAATGAGAGCTGAGCAGTCGCTGAAGGCTCTCCCACAAGCGTCACACGTGTAGGGTTTCTCCCCGGTGTGGATGCGCTGGTGCTGGGTCAGGTGGGTGTTCTGGCTGAAGGCCTTGCCACACTCATCACACTCATAGGGCCTCTCCCCTGTGTGCACCCGCTGGTGCTGGGTGAGATGGGTACTGCGGCTGAAGGTTTTGCCACATTCTCCACATCTGTACGGTTTCTCTCCAGTGTGGATCCTCTGGTGCTGGGTCAGGTGGGTGAGCCGACTGAAGGCCTTGCCGCACTCCTTACACTGGTGGGGCTTCGCCCCCGTGTGCACAACCTGGTGCTGGGCTAAGTGAGTGCTCCGGCCAAAGGCCTTGCCACACTCACTGCAGGCGTAGGGAGTCTTGCGAGCGTGGCTCTTCTCGTGAGCCTCGAGGGCTGAGGCGCTCGGGAAGGCTTTCCTGCACCTGACACACGTGAAGGATGTCTTCCCTGAGTGTGGGCAGGGAGGCTCCATCCCACAACCACCTGCTGGCCTGGACCTCTGGTCGGAAGCAGCTTCCTCTTGGCAGGTGAAAGTGGACCACACGTCCAAACCGGTTCCCGAGGCAGCAGATTCACAGGCAGGCTGATCTGCAGGGGCGTCCTTGCAGGGCCTTGACGTTCTCCCGAAACCGACTTCCTGGGTGACAGCCTTTGTCCACATCGCGTTGAAGAGCCCTACCTGCCTCTCTGAGCTGCCCTCGGGCTCACAGGCATCCACAAAGGCAGGTCCCAAGGAAACACCTCCCATGAGGGTTTCTGATGGTTCTGACTCCTCCACACCTCTCTGCGTGCAGCTTGCCTCCACAGGTTCCACCCCGGGCTGCCAGCCTGAAACAACCAGAACCACAATGTCACCATTCCTAGCACAGTCATCCCTGCTTTGCCTGTGCCCCAGCTATGCTCCAAACTGGAGATGCGGTCCTCCCCTTATGCTGGGCCCCATTTCCAGAGAGAAATTCTCCTTTGGTGCCTTGAATTACAAGAGGGTACAGTGCTGTCCTCCCACACCATCCAAAACTGCACCACGGGTTCTGATTCTTCCAACCCCCACCAAACTCTCCACCCTCTGTCGTTCCCGATTTTGGCTCAAATGTCAGAAGGGTGTGGGGAGGTTGTCAAGCATTTGGTACAATGGTTAGGATGCCGCTTGATGTAGCTGCATCCCATATTGGGGTGCCTAGTTTGTGTTCTGCCTGTTTCTGGTCTAGATTCCTGGGGGGCAGCAGGTAGTTGATCAAGTACTTGTGTCCCTGCCAGCCCTGTGGGAGCCCCAGGTGGAGTTCCTGGGGCCTGGTGTCAGGCTGGTCCAGCCTGGGCTGTTGTGGGCATTTGGGGAGTGAACCGAGGATGGAAGGCATCTGTTGCCTCTTCCTCTCTCCTTTTCCATATCCACTGCCCACTGAAAGACACCAGTGGTGAGGAGTTTGTTTGTGTTTTAAGCATCTGTTTAGGTGCTAGCCCTGGGCAGGCCCCACACTCTGTGAGGTCGGCACTGTGTCCTCCAGATTCGGAACCTTGCCCCGGGCCTGGATGGATCTGTGGGGGGTTCAGTTCATGTCTCCGATTGTAAAACGTTTGCTAGGTAGACAGCTGCTGCTGGGGGTGAGTGGGTGCTGTGTCCTCCTGGCTTGAGTTCCAGGAGGCCAAAGGATCAGCCTTGATGAAGGTCAAGGTGGCAAGGGGCACCTGGCCATGCTCAGTGCATGGATTCCAGGAGGAGGCTGGAGGCCTGAGTGGCTCAGGGTGCAGAGACCAGGACCGAACCCCAGCTCTGAATCCTTCAGCAATCCTGCCCTCATCTGGGTCTCAGTTGTCCAGTCTCAAGACAGAGGCACTCTGATAATGGACTGCAGGCCATTATCAGGTCCTGTTACATGCTAGACGTCCATGGCCTCATTTCAGCTTCTGAAGGCGTTGCAGTAAGCCCACTGCAGAGGGGGAAACTGAGGCCCGGCTACAGGTGGAGTACCTGCTGCAAGGTCCCATGATGAGCTCAGAGAGGGTGAGTGCCTTGTGCAAGATGGCAGTTGGCTGGTGGTCGTCCAGGCAGAAGGGATGGGATGGTGAGATGTAGACCTGTGCTTTCTGGGAAGAGCAGCAGCTAGGAAGTTTCTGGAGTGCAGAAAGGACCTTTTCCTAGGGTGCTGTGGACCCCTCCTTACCTCTCTTCTGCAGCACTTGAGTCAGATCCTGCACCAGCACAGCAGCTTCCTCTCCGCTCTTGGGGCACTGGGCCCCCACCCAGGCCTGGATCTCAGAGGGCAGCGTGCCTAGGAACTGCTCCAGCACCAGCAGCTCCATCATCTGCTCCTTGGAGTGCGTCTCCGGCTGCAGCCACTGGCGACACAGCTCTCGGAGCCGGGCCAGGGCCTCCTGTGGGCCGGATGCCTCCTCGTAGCGGAAGTGCCGGAAGCGTAGACGTGCAGCCTCAGGGTGGGCAGTGTGGGCAAGGCTGGATTGCTGGGCTGGAGACAGGCTGGCTTCTTCTTCTTCCACCTTCACTTGAAAGAAGCTGTTCCGTTCCCAGGGCACTGGGCTCAGGGAGCTCTTGGGGACAGCCATCTGGCAGCAGCGCTCAGAAACTGAATGGCTGGAACCTTGGAGCAGGGTCTGCAGGAATGTCAGAGCTTCATCATCACACGGAGCCCAGGGCCCTGCCTTATGCCCGCAGAGGGGTGCAGACGTGTGCCTGGGGCCTGTGAGATGGGACGCACTCCCACAGAGGCACAGATGGCCACGCTCAGGTCCATGCTCAGCGCTATTCTAAATAAACTGTCTAACTTGTTGTATACAAGCTTGCAATAAACTCCATAGGTAGGAGCTTGCATCCTGTTATGGATATGAAAACAGAGAGAGAGAAGGGAAGGATTTGCCCCGTGTCTCTGCTTGAAGACTGGCCAGGGCTGAGCTGCAAACCCAGGCCAATCCACATCCAGTCTGCTCCAGCTGTGTGCCTACTGACACAGCCGAGTCTCTCTCCCTGTCTCATACACTATCCCAGGCAGGCACGTGGTCATCCTCTCACTTCACTTCATTATTTTGTAGTGTCTGAGATTGTGATTTCTGTCATTTCAGCCTTTCCTCTCTTCTGATGCGTGTATTCAAGGCTCCAAATTTCCTCAGATTCAGTTTTAGCTGCGTATCACATTTGATATATTCATTTCATTATTATTCTTTAAAGAGATGTATTCATGTATTAGAACGGCAGAGTTACAGGGAGGCAGAGGCAGAGAGAGAGAGAGAGAGAAAGGTTTTCCATTGGCTGGTTCACTCCCCAGATGACCATGACAGCCGGAGCTGTGCCCTGGCCGTTGTGGCCATTTGGGGAGTGAATCAGTGATGGAAGTTTCTCTCTCTCTCTCTGTATTTCTGCCATTCAAATAAATAATCTTTATATAAAAAAGAAAGTGAAATGGGAGAGTAGGAAAAATATTTACAAATCATATATTTAAAAAGGACCTCTACTTAAAGCAACTCCATAAAAATGATGAATAATCCAAATTAAAATAAGCTAGTGATTTGACCAGATTTTTTTCTAAAAAGATATAGAAATGACCAATAAACCCATGAAAAGATCCTCAACATAATTAGCTTCCAGGGAATTGTAAATTTAAATCACAAGGAGACACCACTTTATACCTTCTGGGATAGGTATAAGAAGAAAGACAGACAACAGTGCTGGCAGAAATGTAGAGAAATTGGAACCCTCATATAATGCTGGTAAGAATGTAAGATAGTAAGGCCAGTGTGGAAACGTTCTAACAGATCCTTGAAGGACTAAGTATACAGTTACCACATAACTCGCAAATTCCCCTTCAAGGGAAATGAAACTATATGTTTTGGGGGTCAGCACTGTGGCGTAGTGGGTAAAGCTGCCGCCTGTAGTGCTGGCATCCCATATGGGCGCAGGTTCCAGTCCCGGCTGTTCCACTTCTGATCTAGCTCTCTGCTGTTGCCTGGGAAAGCAGTAGAAGATGGCCCTAGTCTTTGTTCCCCTGCACCCACGTGGGAGACCCAGAAGAAGCTCCTGGCTTCAAATTGTCACAGCTCCAGCTGTTGTGGTCAATTGAGGAGTGAACCAGCAGATGGAAGACCTTTCTCTCTCTCTGCCTCTATTTCTCTTTCTGTGTAACTTTTTCAAATAAACCAATCTTGAAAAAGAAAAAAGAAAATATATATTCTCACAGGAACTTGTACACAGGGCTGGCACTGTGGCACAGGGGTTAAGGCACCACCTGCAGCATCAGCATGCCATATCGGTGCTGGTTAAGTGCTGGCTGATCTGACCCAGCTCTCTGCTATGGCCTGGGAAAGCAGCAGAGGATGGCCCAAGTGCTTGGGTCCCTGCACCTACGTGGGAGACCTGGAAGAGGCGGCTGGCTCCTGGCTTCAGATCAGTCTAGCTCCAGCCATTGCAGCCATCTGAGTCATCTGGAGAGGGAACCAGTGGGTGGAAGATCTCTCTCTGTAACTCTGCCTTTCAAATAAATTGAAAAGCTTAGAAAGAAAGACCTTGTACACAAATGTTCGCAGCAGTATTAGTCATAACAGCCAAAAATAGAAGCAATCCAAATGGCCATCAACTGATAGACACAATTCTGTATATTATATATATTGTATCATATATAAACCATTACATTATTCACCATAAACATAATGAATCGATTCATGATACAATGTGGATGAACCTTGAAAGCATCATGCTGAGCAAAAGAAACCAGACGGAAAAGACCACGTATTGAATTGATAGGACATGTCCAGAACTGGCAGCTTCAGAAATAAAAAGCAGTTTAATGACTCCCGGGAGCTCTGAGGGGAGGGGAATGGGGATTGGCTTCCTCTTTTTTTTAAACATTTATTTATTTTATTTCAAAGGCAGAGTTACAGAGAAGCTGAGTGAGAGAGATTGATAGAGAGAGAGAGAGAAGAGAGAGGGAGAGAGAGAGAGAGAGAGAGAGAGGGAGAGAGAGAGAGAAACAGACAGAGAGAGAGAGAGAGGTCTTCCATCCACTGTGGGGGTGGATTTCATTTTGGGATGATGAAAATGTTCTGGGATTAGATGGAGGCGATGGCTGTACAATTTTATGCTCTGCTCCCTGTACGGAGAGCAGATGATGCACCTGTACCCCTGCCACGTGGGAAATCTGCATGGAGTCCCTGGCTCGTGCCATTGCAGCATTCTGGGAACTGAACTAGTGCATGGAAGCCCTCTCTCTGCCTCTCCCCTCTCTGTCACTCTGCCTTTTAAATATAATACATTTTTTTTTATAAACAAAGTATAGGGCTAGATCTGTGGCACAGAAGGTTAACGCCCTGTCCTGAAGTGCCAGCATCCCTTAAAGGGGCAGGTTCAAGACCCAGCTGCTCCACTTCCAATCCAGCTCTCTGCTATGGCCTGGCAAAGCAGTGGAGGATGGCCCAAGTGCTTGGGCCCCTGCACCCACGTGGGAAACCCTGAAAGAAGCTCCTGGCTTCTTATAGGTGCAGCTCCAGCCATTGCAGACATTTGGGGAGTGAACCATTGGATGGAAGCCTGTCTCTCTCTTTCTCTCTCTCTACCTCTCCTCTATCTGTATGACTCCTCCAAATAACTAAATCTTTAAAAAATGTGCTAAAAACCACCCAATTGTACTCTTAAAAATGATTTCATGGTATGTGAAACAATTCTGAATAAAGATGTTTTAAAAACTAATGTGTGTTTTGTCACTGCTGTATGTTGTGTATATGTATACTGTATACATGCTGTATATCGTCTTCCTTAATTTTTTAAAATATTATTCTTCACCACTTGTGTGATACACTTACATGATTACTTGTTTATTATTACTTACCTGCTTCCCTCTACCCTCCATTAGGCAAGGGCAGGAGATTTTACTTTTATTTATTTATTTATTTGAAAGGTAGAGAGAGAGAGAGAGAGAGAGAGAGAGAGAGAGAGAGAGAGAGAGAGAGATGGAGAGAAATCTTCCATTCACTGGTTCACTCCTCAAATGGCCACAACAGCTGGAGCTGGGAAGGTCCAAAGCTAGGAGTCAGGAGCCAGGAGCAAGGTGCCCCTCTGGGTCTCTTTTGTGGGTGCAGGGGCCCAAGCACTTGGACCATCTTCCACTGCTGTCCCAGGCCATAACAGAGAGCTGGATCGGAAGTGGGGCAGCCTGGACTCAGATCAGTGCCCATATGGGATGTTGGTGTCACAGGTGGAGACTTAAGCTACTATGCCACAGCACTAGCCACTAAGAGTTGTTCTATTTATTTGAAAGGCAGAGTTACAGAGAAAGAGAGATACATAGAGATTTTCCATTTGTTGGTTCACTCCTCAAATGGCTGCAAATGTCGGAGCTGGCCCAGCCCAAAGCTGGGAGCCAGGAGCTTCTTCTGGGTCTCCCACATGGGTTCAGGGTCCAAGGATGTGGGCCATTTGCTGCTGCTTTTCGAGGCACATTATCAGGGAGCTGGATCAGAAGGGGAGCAGCTGGGACTTGAACCAGCACCCCAGCATTGCAGGATTTGGCTTAACCCATTATGCCACAATGCCGGTCCTGGTGAAGTTGCTACTTTTCCCACATTCTCACCAAAGTCTTTTAAAATACCACTTTTCATGCTCTGTTTTTCATAGTGAACTCTTTATAGTCAGGAAAAGAACCCCTGATGGAATGCAACCTCTCCTAGGAGATCCCGGCGCGGGGCTTTGGCCACACACTTTCCCGTACTCAAGGACCAAGTTTTCTCTTTCTTATCCTTGACTTCCACAGGCCTCAGTGCTGTCTGCTCTTCCCTCTCTTTGTGTCAGTCTAGACATTCATTCTGCTGGAGTTCCAGCTCAGGGAACTTCCCCTGGACAGGAAGGCAGGAAGCCTGAGAAAGAGACACTGTTCTGGGCACAGAGAGAAGGGAATACTAGGAACACAAGACGTCAATCCTGAAACCTCTAGTGCCAATGCAACCTCTGGGGAAGACGTGTTCTAGCCCCTTTTGTCTGCGTAAAGCTCACTTTGGGTTTTGTTGTCTTGCCTGCGCTGTTTGCCTCATGCACCCCAGCCTTCGCCCTGAAATCTCTGCACCTAATTCCTTCTGGTTTTCCTGGCTTCACCTTAGGTTTCACTTCCCTGGGAGCTGCCTAGACACCTGTAGCAGGCTAGGTTCTCTTCCCAGAGTGCCCTAGATCTCTTCTGCTAGCTTTGTACAGTCACCTTCTGTTTCCAAACAGGCTTTGGAAGCTGGAGCTCGAGTACCCAGGGTTTGTCCTACAGCAGGCTTAGGTAACAACTGGGGAGGAAAAGGTGGGATGAGGCAAGACTGTGCACGGTCACCTACAAGTCCAGGTCATCACTGTCAGGAAGAGGAGGAGAAGATGAAGGAGGAGGAAGAGGAGGAGGAGGAGCGGCTGCAGCAGCAATGACAATGCAGCAGCAGCTTCCATGCTTCTCCTGGAGCTCCTGTTCTGTGGAGATTCCTGGTGACGCTCTCTCGGGCACCTGCATGTGCCTTCCTACTGCCTTCCTGGCCCACTCCCAACGTGCTGCCCTCGGAGGTCCTCCCTCCACAGCTGCCTAACCAACCGAGCAGGGACTTTCACTTCCTACTGCTCACTTCTGCCCATCTGAGAGAGCTGCTATGAGGTTACCCGAGGTGGCTCGTGACAAGTATTTGTCACAGGCCTGGCACCTGGCAAACGTGGGGCATGTCTGGTCCGATGGCTCAGCGGAGCCCTGGCTGCACTTAAGCCAAAGCAGGGAACGTATGCATAGGCTCAGATGGGTGAGCACTGTCAGGCAATTTCAGCTGCATCCGTGGTAAAGGGCAAACCCTCCGTCACACACTTGGTTAACTCTGTGGATCACCCTGACCAAACCCCAGCCCATCAGGGGTAACACACACAGGCTGCCTCAGGCACAGTCTGTCATACACCAAAACATATCTCAATGTCATCCATAATTTATCAAATAAACACAGGCCCTCTTAGCGTCTCCATCATGTAGTATCACTCCACCAGTCATTCATAATCCCCTAGTCACACAGAGAATGTCAGTCACATTTGAAATTACAGCCAGCAGGGTTGGCGCTGTGGGGTTGCGGGTAAAGCCACCGCCTGCAGTGCCGGCATCCCATATGGGTGCTGGTTCGAGTTCCAGCTGCTCCACTTCTGATCCAGCTTTCTGCTGTGGTTGGGAAAGCAGTAGAAGATGGCTCAAGTACTTGGGCACCCATGTGGAGACCCGGAGGAAGCTCCTGGCTCTGGCTTCAGATCGGTGCAGCTCCAGCCATTGCGGCCATCTAGGGAGTGAACCAGAGGATGGAATACCTCTCTCTCTCCTCTCTCCTTTCTCCTCTCCTCTCCTCTCCTCTCCTCTCCTCTTCTCTCTCTCTCTCTCTCTCTCTCCTCTCTCTGTAACTCCGATTTCAGGTAAATAAATAAATCCTGGTTTTTTTTTTTTAATTTTTTTTTTATTTACTTGAAAGAGTTACACAGAGAAAGGGATGCCGGCGCTTCAGGCTGGGGCATTAATCCGCTGTACCACACTGCTGGCCCCTAAATAAATCTTTAAAAAAAAAAAAAAAGAAAGAAAGAAAGAAATCACAGGCAGTCACACCACCCACCTACAAACAACCATCTGCCAGTCGCACACTCCATCGCCTAGTCAGACACTCAATCCGTGGGTAAAGCTGACCTTCTTAATCTGTCAATCAGACACATTAGCACAACCTATCAGTCACACACAGCTGGCCAAGCCCATACCCTCCATCCCAGCGCTGTTCCACCCTTGCTCTGATAGTCCGTCTCAGCCCTGGCCGTCAGTATTGGCATCCGGGGTCCCTCATACACTAGGTCTGTCAGTCCGTCCTACACTTGAGTCCGTCCTGCACCACAGTGCGTCAGTCTACGCAAAGCGTGTAGTCAGTCTCCACTCTCCGGCCCCCGTTGGGTCACGCGCATTTTGGTCGGACAACTGCAGGCGTCTCGGCTTCGCGGTCTGCTGTACCCTCTCCAGCCCTCATCAGGGCCGAGAGCCCACCAAAGGCTTACCTCATCAGCGCCGCGGGTGGACACTTCCGGAGGCTTCCGCGGTGACGAGGCCGCCTGCGCGCCCCCTCCCAGGAATACAATTCCCAGCATGCCCCGCGCCTCAGGGCGAAAACCAGCGTGCGGCTCCACACGGACTACAACTCCCGGAAGGCACAGCGCCGAGCCGCCCTCCTCCCCCAGGAGCCTCCCGGGGAGCGCCGGGAGTTGTAGTCCTCGGGTGGCAGCGATGGTGAGTGGAAGAGGCTCTGCTCTGGAAGACGCGAGAAAGGTACCGGCGTGAGGGGCGTTCGTAGCGTGTGTGACTCACTTTGCCCACAGGTACAAGTCATTCCACCTTCGTCTGTCGTGTGACTGAGTGTGACCCCCTTGCGGGCACTTTTGGATGTGTGCTCTCTGGGGGTTACTTGGCATACGGAATAATCATGTAGCTGTATGACTGCCCTGTGTGTAATGGCGTGTGACGGAGATGTGGAGGTGCTGAGGAGGACTTTACGCAGGACGACGGTCCTGGACTCTGTGATTGTGAGTGTGACTGTGAGACCCAGTGAATGTCTCGACACGCGGCTGTGAGACTATGTCCTCTTTACATTCGTGTGTATGTCAGAGAGCTGTTGAGCAGGGTTCTCGGATGGGCCGGGATATGGAGGGAGGTGGCCTAGCCTGTAGGGGTGCCTGTGCTTGTTTGTCCAGACCTGTGGCCACATCCGTAGTGGTTTCTCGGGCTTTGCAGGCCAACAGCGGCAATGAGCAGATTGTATCTTCCTTCCACAGGTACATACTGAGCACCCCTTAGGGACAGTTGTCAGCATTCCAGATTGGGTGCTGAGTGATGACAGGCTGGGCCAGCCTTCATGGAGCGAATGGTACCGTGGATGGGATCAGACAGCAAGCAAACAGTTCTGTGAGGAGCTGCATCGCAGCTGAGGCCTGAATGGGGAGAACCACTTGGGGAGAGTATGTTCCAGGAAGCTGGAACACAAATGCCAAGGCCAAGAGGTGGCTTGCTGGGGTGGGTGAGGGAGAGAGAGCAGGGCGCAGGATCAGGACAGGGAGGCCTGTGGGGGAAGATCTCCAAGGGCTCATGGGCCACATATAAATCTGACTTCGTCCTGAAGAGAGGTGTCTGAGCAGAGGAGGGCTGGGCTGTGACCCTCACTCTTCGTGGGAGACCTCTGGTTGGTGCAGGGGAAGGGAGGGGCCAGGGAGACCCAGGAAACAAAGGCTGCTGGAATTCTGGCCGGTGAGGTCGATGGGTCAGATCAGGCTCTTGGTGGTAGTGGTGAGTGGTGCTGACAAGTAGGCCTGTCTGGACCTGTTTCAAGGGTGTAGCTGACAGGGTTGCAGCCTTCAAGTGTCGAGCAAGGCTGTCCAGGAACCTGACAGTGGCCTCTGATCATGGAGGAGTGGGGTTGGTGGTTGGTGCCTTAGTTTGCTAGGGCTCCGATACCAAAGTCACACAGATTAGGTCACTTAGACAACAGAAATGTATTTTCTCAAAGTTTTAGAGGCTGGAAGTCCAAAATCAAGGCATCAGAAGGTCCAGTTTCTCCTAAAGCCTCTCTCTTTGGCTTGTAGTGGCCACCTTCTTGCTGTGTTCTCAGGTGGACTTTCTTCTGTTTGGTCAGGCCTTCTTCCTATGCGGATACTATTCATATTGCATTATGGTTCACTCATATCTCATTTAGCCTTAATTATCTCTTTAAAGTGCCTGTCTCCAAATAGAGTCATATTCTGAGCTGGACTGGCGGTTAGGACTGCAATACATGAATCTGGAAGGGGATATAATTCTGTCCATAACAGGGGGTAAAGGTCATCGGCATGGATGAGGGGATACTTAGAGAAGGAACTTCTTGAGGAGATCCTAAGGAGAAGATGGGTAAGAGAGGGCAGCCGCTGGAGGAAACGTGGGTGCCAGGGGAAGCAGGAAGGAGGAGCCCTGACACCCGCTAATCTGCTTTCTATTTCTATAAATTTTCCTGTTCTGGATATTTTGTGTAAATGGCCCTTTGACATTTTCTGACTACCAGTGGACACATTACAGACATCTTAATCCAGTGAATACTTGGCTTTTGCCAACAGAGACATATCTAATTGGCAAGTACTGGATTGGATTTTGGCCTGTGGGCCACACTAGCTGCCTTTATGTCCTTGGGTCTTCTTGGCTTTCCTCCTGGTGTTTTACCTTCTGTTGTCACACTTTTGTCACCAGAAATGCGGTGCCAGTATGTGCACCCCAATACAATAGGTCAGACACTTGCTGGGCAGTGCCACTTGATCCAGATCACTACCTCTGCCTGTGGCCTCTCCCTCCCTTCACTGTCAAAGGCTTCATCTCTTTCAGTGCCTGCTGTTCAGCTCTGGCCTCCGTCTGCCAAGCCCCATCCCTGTTGCCTCATGATATATTTCTCTCGACAGCTCCTCCCTCTTTGCAAAACTTGCCTCCCTGTTCACCCCCACCATTGAAGGGAGTGAGTCCCAAATGTGCCTGGTTTCAGTTGTTCCTGCTTTCCTTTTGGGTTGTGTCTGCTGAACTGGTCTGATTTATGTTTGGATGGAGGTGTCCAAGTTTCCTATTGTTGCTGTAACAAGTTACTACAAACAAGGGGTGTCTTCAAACAGCAGATATAACAATTGTTACCTTTCTACAGGTCAGAAGTCAAAATTGGGAGTATCTGGGATGAATTCATGGGGTCAGGCAGGGCTAGTTCCTTCTAGGGGCTCCAGATGAGAATCTGCCTTCTTGCCTGTTGTAGCTTCCAGAGGCCATATCACTCTTTGGCCGTCAGCCCCACTTGACTCCTGGGCTTGCAGTGGTTACATCTCTGACTCTGACCCTCCTGCCTCCTCCTTTCACTTGTAAGGATCCTTGTGATTACATTGAACTAACCTGATAATCCAGAGTAATCTCTGCATCTGAAGATCATTTACCTAATCCTATCTGCAAAGTACCTTTGCCTTGCAAGGTAACTCAATCCCAGCTTCCAGGATTGGGATGTGCACATCTCTATCACAGAGCCTAATTCTTTTTTATTTGAGAGGGAGAAAGACAGAACTTACATCTGCTGGTTCACTCCCCAAATGCCTGACTTGGCCAGACACCCATTATCTCACATACCCTACTTTGAATTGTTTATTTATAGAAGTTTCCAGACAATGCTAATTTGCTGAGAAGGCTGAGAACCTTTGACTAGGAGACAGGCAAGAGGAAGCATGGGGCCTGGAGAGGGACTCAGCTGATCTCAAGCTCCTGCTCAGCCTCTTATTCTGTCACTTGGTAAGTGATTTCATTTCTCTGATCCTCCACTTCTTTCTCTGTCAATGGAGATAATAAGCCTGACTTTGTAATGTGGAGCTGTAGAAATAAACCTTCCCCTCCTCCCAGCTGACTTTGACACCTGCTTTCAAATAAATTAATTAATAAAAACATTCTTAAAACATGGGCAAATCTAAATATACATTTTTAAAAAGATTTATTTATTTATTTGAAAGTCAGAGTTACACAGAGAGAGGAGAGGCAGAGAGAGAGAGAGAGAGAGAGAGGTCTTCCATCCACTGATTCACTCCCCAGTTGGCTGCAAAGGCTGGAGCTTTGCCAATCCAAAGCCAGGAGCCAGGAGCTTCTTCCGGGTCCCCCACGCAGGTGCAGAGGCCCAAGGACTTGGGCCATCTTCTACTGCTTTCCCAGGCCATAGCAGAGAGCTGGATCAGAAGTGGAGTGGCCAGGTCTCAAACCAGCTCCCATATGGAATGCCAGCGCTTCAGGCCAGGGCGTTAACCCGCTGCGCCACAGCACCGGCCCCCTAAATATACCTTTTTCTAAAGAAAATGAGCGTATATAGGGCTGGCTGAGGAAATTGCCCCCAAAAGGAAGTTTGGGTGCTGAGTGGGTGGGGGTGGCTGAGACTCTGAGGGATCTATGAGGCAAATGGGGTGACAGGTGTAGACTGGGGGTCCTCCGTGGGGTAAGCACTTGGTGGTAAGCACATGTTTATTAAAAGAAAATAGAAATGGCTAGTAAATACATGCAAAGAGGTTAAACATTTTTTCATTAGAGTAATGCAAATAAAAATCAAAGCATGATGCTACTTTATACCCATTAGGAAGGTTTTGATTAAAAAAAAAAAAGACAACAAATGCTGGACAGAATGTGGAGGAATCAGAACCCTCCTGTATTGCTGGTTGGAATATAAAATGATGTAGCTGGACAGATGTTTGACCTAGTGGTTAACCTGCCTGTGTCCCACATCAGAGTGCCTGGGTTCAGTACCCAGCTCCAGCTCCTGACCCCCAGCTCCATGGTGATGCAGGCCCTGGGGAGCAGCAGATGTTGGTTCAAGTACTCAGATCTCTGCCACTGTGTGGGAGACCTGCACTGAATTCCCTGCTTTGTATCCTGGGTCACTGTGGGAATCTGGTGCGGGAATCAGTGGATAGGAGCTCTGTCTTGCTCTGTCTCTTTTTCTCCCTCACAAATAAATAAAAAATTTAAAAAATAAAATAATGTGGTTACTGTGGGGAACAGTTTAGCAGTTCCACACAAAGTTAAACAGTTACCACCACAAGACCCAGATTTTTCAGTCCCGAGGGTATACACATGAGAAATGAATATATGCTGATAATAAAACTTTTTTTTTAATTTCAGAGAAAGAGAGAGACAGAGAATGAAAGTTGGAGTTACACAGAGAGAGAAGGAGAGGCAGAGAGAGAGAGGTCTTCCATCCGATGGTTCACTCCCCAAATGCCCACAACGGCCAAAGCTGCACCGATCTGAAGCCAGGTCCAGGAGCTTCCTCCGGGTCTCCCATGCAGATGCAGGGGCCAAAGCACTTGAGCCATCTTCTAAGCTTTCCCAGGCCATAGCAGAGAGCTGAATCAGAAGTGGAGCAGCCGGGACTTGAACTGGCGCCCATTATGGGATGCTGGCACTGCAGCGGCAGCTTAACTCGCTACGCCACAGCGCCGGCCCCTATACAAAATCTTGTACACAAATGTTTATGGCAGTATTAATCATAGTCAAAAAGTGAAAACCCAAATGCTGGTGAATGGAAAAGCTACAGAGTATCCATGCCCCAGAGTTGCCTGACTGGGGCTGGACATCCCAGGAACTCACAGTCAGAGGTTCAGCCTCTGCCTCCTACAACTAGAGGCCACAGCTGCCCTGTCTAGCCAGGGTCTAGGCAAGTCATTTTCCACTGGTGTTTGGTACAAGGCACACATGGATGAACAATGAATAACAATGCAAAAGAACTTGAATACTCTTTGATCTTATAAAAATGAATCACCCTTGGGATAACCTCTGCTTTTTTTTCTCCAAAGAAACCCTTTATTTAATGAGTACAAATTTCATAAGTACAACTTTAGGAATATAGAGATTCTTCCCGCTATACCTGCCCTCCTGCCCCACTCCCACCCCACCTCCTCTTCACTCTCCCATTCCCAGTCCCAGTCCCAGTCCCATTCTCCACTAAGATTCATTTTCAATTAACTCTATACACAGAAGACCAACTCTATACTAAGTAAAGATTTCAACAATTTATACAAACACACACAAACTGAGAACAAGTTTTACAGTTAATTCTCATAATACAATTCCTGTTGTTAATTTAACAGTTAACACTCTTATGTATAACGTCAGTGATCACCTAAGGCTCTTGACATGAGCTGCCAAGGCTATTAAAGCCTTTTGAATCCACAAACTCTGTCAGTATTTAGACAAGGCTGTAAGCCAAGTAGAAGTTCTCTCCTCCCTTCAGAGGAAAGTACATCCTTCTTTGATGGCCACTTCGTTCCACTGGGGTCTCACTCACAGAGATCCTTCATATTGGACATCTTTTTGCCACAATATTTTGGCTTTCCATGCCTGAAATGCTCTCATGGGCTTTTCAGCCAGACCAGAATGCCTTAAGGGTTGATTCTGAGGTCAGAGTGCTGTTTAAAGTGATTGTCATTCTGTGAGTTTGCTGTGTGGACTGCTTCCCATGTTGGAACCTTCTCTCATTTTTAATTCTATCTATTATTATTACCAGACACTCGATCTTATTTATATGATCCATTTACCATTTAATCCTATCTATATTATCACTTTAACACTTAATATGATCAATTTAGATCAATTTAACACTTTTTAAAAATATGTATTTATTTATTTGAAAGTCAGAGTTACACAGAGAGAGACAGAGGTGGAGGCAGAGGGAGAGGGAGAGGGCAAGGGCGAGGGTGAGGGTGAGGTCTTCCATCCGATGGTTCACTCCCCAATTGGCCACAATGGCTGGAGCTGTGCCAACCCAAAGCCAGGAGCCAGGAGCTTCTTCTGGGTCTCTCACATGGGTGCAGGGGCCCAAAGACTTGGGCCATCTTCTACTGCTTTCCCAGGCCATAGCAGAGAGCTGGATCAGAAGAAGAGCATCCGGGACTAGAACCAGCGCCCATATGGGATGCTGGCGCTTCGGGCCAGGGTGTTAACCCACTGTGCCACAGCGCTGGCCCCTCTTAGAAGGTTATTAAAAAATATTTATTTGGCCGGTGCCAAATGACTGGATTTCATTTTCTTAAACCTCTGTGTAGTATTCCATAGAGTACATATCCCATAATTTCTTTATCCAGTCTTCAGTTGATGGGCATTTAGGTTGATTTAATGTCTTAGCTATTGTTAATTGAGCTGCAATAAACATGGAGGTACAGATAACTCTTTTACTTGCTGATTTCATTTCCCTTTGGTAAATTCCCAGGAGTGGGATGGGATAACCTCTGGGAAGGACCCTGGTCCTATGGGGCCCTTTGTCAGCTTCTGACCTGCCTTTCAGATGCCAAAAAAGCTGAGTTCTTCCCAACCCAAAGCTCAGCTCCTGTCCCTGCTGCCCTGTCCCTGCTGCCCTGCTAAGCTCCTGCAGGGCCACCTCCTTTCTGCAGAGGTTGCTGTTTGGTGGAACTACAGTCACAACTAGCCTTCTGTCAAGTTCACAAAAAATGAAATGAAAAGATGTTTACTTTGGTGCATAATAGTAATAAAGGCTTACTTATTAATGGTAAGGATAGAACGTGAAACTTTGGGAGTTATTGAGCATATATTGCTGGGGCCGTAAGGGCAGAGACCCCATGGGGCTGGCACTGAGGTGTAGTGGTTTAAGCTACCACCTGCAGTGCTGGCATCCCATATGGGTGCTGGTTCGAGACCCAGCTGCTCCACTTCCAATCCAGCTCTCTGCATTGGCCTGTGAAAGCAGCAGAAGATAGCCCAAGTCCTTGGGCCTCTGCCTCCCGTGTGAGAGACCCAGAAGAAGCTCCTGACTCCTGGCTTCAGATTGGCACAGCTCCGGCTGTTGTGACCATCTGGGGAAACCAGATGGATGGAAGACCTTTCTCTCTCTCTCTCTCTCTCTCTCTCTCTCTCTCTCTCTCTCTCTCTCTCTCTCTCTTCTCTCTCTCTGCCTCTCCTCTCTCTCTGTAACTGTGACTTTCAAGTAAAATAAATAAACCTTTAAAAAAAAAAAAAAGAGGGTAGAGACCCCAGGGCCAGCATTGTGGCACCTTGAGTTAAGCCACTGCTTACAATGCCAGCATCCCATATCAGAGTTCTGGTTTGAGTCCTGGCTGTTCCACTTCCAGACCAGCTTCCTGCTAATGTGCCTGGGAAAGCAGACAAGACGGCTTGAGTACTTGTGTCCCCATGATCCACCTAAAAGATCCAGATGGAGTTCCAGGCTCCTGGTTTCAGCATGGTGCAACCCTGGCTGTTGCAGCCATTTACAGTATGAACCAATGAATGGAAAAATCTCTCTCTTCCTTTCAAATAAATAAAATCTTAGAAAGTATTTATTTCCCACAAACTTTTTGAAGTATCCCCTGTATCCATTCTCTTAAGTTAACAGATTGAGTCCTTGCAGGCAGGCCCTCATCACCAGGCCTATTCTACAGATGAAAACTAAGTGCAGAGTTGAAGGCTCAGAGTTCATTTGGGCCACACTGGGTTTCAAACCTGTAGAGCTGGATTCAGCTGGTTCTATGCTCGATTGCCCCTTGAGAAAGGAAGCAATTCACATCCACTGAGGGCTGGTGCTGTAGTCCTTCACCAGGCTGCCCACCTTGTTGCCCCAACACCATTCCCATTTTTGCAGAAGCTGCTCGGGTGGCTTGTGGGGAGCCAAAGTGCACATGCATCAGAACCAGAAGGGCACCTCACTCAGCTCTCCGTACCATGTGGTGGGGGCTCAGCTGCTGTCTGGGACTCTCATGGGAGTGGTTCTGCCAACTGCTTTCCTGAATGGGCACCCCCCTGGAGATGATCTCATCCTTGCAAAACTGAGTTGCTACTTGCTGCTGGGCATTGCTTCTGTCCCCTTGCATGTTGTGGCAGCTGTGGCCCTCAGCTGGGCGTCAAGGCCCTCTGGGGCTGTAGTGGTATTGGGTTATTCTGCACTAAAAGGTTAGCTGAGCGGGTGACCAAATCCTGCACATTACAAATAATGCACTGGCCCTTGCTTAGCTTCTGAGAGGTAAACTCAACTCCCAGAATATCCTGTTTGTTGAGTGTGTCTTGGTTTACTGTAGGACTAATAATGTGATTAGTAGTGGGAACCTTGGGCCACACTATGTCGACCTCTGGAGGGGCTGAAAACTGGGTGACTAAGGTCCGTCCTACAGGCATCCCATGCTGACATGATCAACCCTCAATCAAGATTGAGTTCCCAGCTCCTGGCTTTAGAATGATCCTGTCTCAGCTGTTGTTGGCATTTGGGCTGTGAACAAGAGGTTAGGACATTTCTCTCTCTGTCTCTCCTTCCCCCCTTCCTCCCTCTCTCCCTCTCCCCCCTCCCTCCTTCCTCCCTCCTTCTCTCTCTCTCTCTGACTACATTTCAAATAAATGAAAATGTAAAGCATAAGAAAAGCTTAAAAATATAGTTACCATATATGATGCAGTATTTCCACTCCTAGGTATAAACTCAATAAAACAGAAAACAGAAGCTCAACAAAAATTTATACAAGAATGTTCATAGCAACACTGTTCACAAAATGTGGCACAGCTTATGATGGAATATTATTTAACTATAAAAGGAAATGAGAGCTGATATGTGCTATGTGAATGGATTTTTTTTTCTTTAAAAGATTTATTTATTTGAAAGGCAAAGTTAGAGGGAGACAGGGAAGGAGGGAGATATCTTCCATCCCCATTATCCAAATGGCCACAATGGCCCCAGCTGAAGCCAGGAGCCAGGATCTCCCATGTGGGTGCAGGGGCCCAAACACTTGGGTAGTCCTCCACCACTTCCCCAGGCACATTACCAGGAAGCTGGATAGAAAATGGAGCAACCGGGACATGAACTGACCCCTATATGGGAACCTGGCATCACAAGCTGTGGCTTAACCCACTACACCACAACGCCAACCCCCGGGGGAGGATCGGTGCTGAGTGAAGGTGGCAGTCACAAAGGACCACTTCCTGTGTTGATATGAACAGTACCTGAATGTGTATGTATTTATATGAAATGTCCAGACAGGCAAATCCATAGAGACAGAAAGCAAATCAGGGGTTGTCAGGAGCTGAGGAAGGATGGGGAGTGACTGCTTCAAGGACAGCTTTGTTTGGAGCTCTTTCACCTTGGATGCCCGCTGCTCCTCCCTGTCCCGAGCATGAAGAGGAGAAATGAACCCACTGGTCTGATTGGAAACCCTCACTGCACTCACCCAGACGTCGTGGGATGTCTCCCTTCTCAGTCCAGAGGTCTTCCCAGTCCTCCGGCTTGGAGACCCCATCTGGTTTAGAACCAGGAAGTCCCGTGAGTGGTGAGGACAGGTCAGCCAGGCCTGGGCAGGGGCTGAACACTGCAGTGCATATGATGAACACAGAAAAGGTCTCTCCCTAGGGATACAGCTGGAGTGTCATGCTCCCTTCACAGTGGGAACCCAGGCCACAGCGTGGACACCCTGGGTATGAGTAACTGAGGTCAAGGCAGGGGATAACTATGTGCACACAAGTGACATGCGTGACGAGGAGACAAGGTAGCCTCATGCAAGGACCTCAGCATGTCTCAGTGCAGGATCCTCTGTGCTGGGCCCATTAGCCTCCACTCCTCCTGTGTGAAGTCCTGGCTGTGCCCTTAAACATAACTGGCCATGGGCCATGTTTGACTAGGGCTAGCCCCATAGGGAATGGTAGGATGTGAATGTTCTGGACAATGCCCTGTTGTCATGAAGGGGATGCACACACTGAGTGGCCCTGTTATCACCATGGCACTGTGCTGGACACTGTACCTCCCAGCTTCATGGTCTTCTACAGTATAGATGTCGGTGTGCTCCCAGAACTCATATGGAAGCCTAACCTGCAATGTGATAATATCCAGATGTGAGGCCTGCCAGAGGTATCTAAGTTTTTTTCTTAAATTAATAATTAAAAAATACGTTATTTGAAAGGCAGAGAGACAGGGCTGGGGGCAGGGAGATTCTCTATCCACTGGTTCACTACCCAGATGGCTGCAACAGCCAGGAGTGGGCCCGGCTGAAGCCAGGAGCCAGGCGCTCCATCCAAGTCACAATGTGAGTGGCAGGGTAATGTCCTCATAAGAAAAGGCCATGAGGCCATGTGAAGGCCTCAAGGCAAGAGGGCAACTGTCCAAAAGCCAGGCGGGATTTCACCAGAACTCAACCATGATGACATGGTGAGCTTGGACTTCCAGCATCCAGAACCATGAGAAACAAACATCTGTGTCCCCCAGTCTGTGCTGTTTTGTTACAAGTAGACCAGACTGAGACATGGAGCTCCCTCACAACCTTTCCTCAAAGCTTGGCTTTGCAGACCCCAGAGGAAGAGTGGATGGTCCTACCCAACCCCCACAAGGCAATCTTGTCATACCCGTGTTGTTCCTTTTCCTTCAAAACTGGACAAGGGAGCTCTGGGGGCCAGGGCAGTGTCCTCACCATCCCTAATGTGTCATGGTGCCAGCAAGTGCCTCCAACCCTACCTTTGCTGCCACCACATTGGCAACCACAGGATTTGACTGAGAAACTGCCTAATGGCAGCTCAGAGTTTCAACCTAGGGTTTGGGGCCACAGATCTGACCATAATGACTGTCCTTCCGCCTGTGTGGTGTCTTCTTGGAGACTCTGTGGATAGGGGCCTGTTGTGTGGGAGCATCAGTTTTAGAGTTCCAGTCTTCCATTCTTAGCACTCAAAGCCACCCACTCCATCTGGACGCCAACTTTAGGTAGGTGGGAGCTCAGTGTCACTGATTGTACATTAATCTACTGATTGATCTTGCCAGGCCATGCTCTGTCCCTTTTCCTGGACACTGGCTGATACATAATGTTGTCAAAAAGAGCACCTGTACCCCAAAACTGCCTGAATTTGGGTCCCTGCACCCTTTCCTCATCTGTAAGGAGTGAGATGGAGGAGGAAGAGGAAGGACCAGGGCAGAAGGAGGAACCCTGCTCCAGTATGAGCACACCAGGGTGGGGGTGGGTTGTAGAAGCACCATAGGAATGTGGAATGTGGATAGAAATGAACAACCACTCTGAGCCCACAAGCGTTTGGGGAAACATGTGGATGATATTGGCCAAAAATACAGTGTTGTGGACCTCTGGCTCAGCCCCCTTGACGCTCCCCTGAGGTGGAAGAGCTGGGAGAATGGAGGGGATGTAGGGGAAGCCAGACCTGCCCTCAGGATCCAGAGACTCCATCCCAAAAGTACCCTCATATGAAGGCCCCCACAGCTGCTAAACCCTCTGGCCAATGGCCTCTTTCCCAACACTACCCCAGACCCATCCATCCTGGTTTGGGCCTGTGATCTGTAGTCGAAGTAAAGTAACTGGTTACCATACCAGAGCGTGAGGGGTTCAGCACCTCGGACAGCTCCACTGCTCAGCTGCCCTTCAAAGCAAGGCACCCGGACCCAGAGGTGATTACTGCTTGGATTTCTGTTAACAGGACATGTGTGTTGCCTTTTCTTGAACTTCAATTACAGGCCCTGTAACAGCTGGAGGCTTCAGCCCAAGATTATCAGGCTTTGGAACAGCAGATGGGAACTGTGCGGGAACAAAGTGAGATACTGGGCTGGTGAGTACTTAGAAAACTGATACTCTCAACTGTCCTGAATTCAGGGCCTCAACAGAGACTCCCAGGAGGGAAGGGCTGAGGTGGGCCCCTTTGCTTCTTCCCCCAGAAGGAAAGAGCAGACTCTTGGGGCCTGATTTTCCCAGTACCCACATCTTCCTCCCCAACATGTGCCTGAGCTGGGAACAGCAAAATGTGGTGGATGATACATGGAGACTGTCAGATCTATAATCAAACCCAGCTTTGCCTCTCTCTGCTTTGATCCTGGGCTGCTCAGGGTCTTGGTTTTCTATCTGTAAAACAAGCCAGTAGTACCTCCTGTGGAAGGCTTTTTGCTCATTCATTTAGCAGATGCTCCAGGGCCTGGCACTACATCATGAAACTCCTATTCTGGGATGAATGAGAACAAATATAAAATATTCAAGCTAAGTACATGATGTAGGTGTGTGAGGCATTTGGATCACATGGCCAGAGTGGGCCTCTGAGGTGATGGCTGAGCCTACCCTCTATTGAGTGGTTAGCAAGCAGCAAGAAGTGTGACAGGAAGACAGAGAGCCACAGGTGAGGTCTGGAAATGCTGAAATCAGGTGCAGATCCTGGGGGACATATATTTGAAGGGTTTGCTTCAAATTAGGGGTCAGCAAACTGGCCAACTGGCTGTTTCTGTAAGGCCCTTGAACCTTACAAGATTTTTACTTTTTTTTTTTTTAAGCATTTCTGCATTCTTTTTTTTTTTTTTTCCTGACAGGCAGAATTAGACAGTGAGTGAGAGAGAGGGAGACAGAGAGAAAGGTCTTCCTTTTCCATTGGTTCACCCCCCAAATGGCCGCCACGGCTGGCGCTGCGCCGATCTGAAGCCAGGAGCCAGGTACTTCCTCCTGGTCTCCCACATGGGTGCAAGGCCCAAGGACCTGGGCCATCCTCCATTGCCCTCCCAGGCCACAGCAGAGAGCTGGACTGGAAGAGGAGCAAGTGGGACTAGAACCCCGGGTGCCAGCGCCGCAGGCAGAGGATCAGCCTAGTGAGCTGCAGCGCTGGCCAGGTTTTTACATTTTTAAGAACTTGGTGGGGTGGTGGAATCACTTGAATAGTATGTGTTAAGTGAAACAAAAATTTCAATTTCTATCAATAAACTTGCATTTTATTAATAAAAGTTGCATGGATTGTGCTTTCTCTTGTTTCGTAAATACCTATATGAAATCCTTGGCTTTACCGCAGAATCTGAGGTTCTGAGCAGTAGGGCTTTGTGAATGCATGGCTGCTGGCCCTCGTGGTTCCCTACGGAACACACACATCTTTCTCCCTTTACACATACATGTACACACAAAGGTACAAAAATGTATCGTTTCGTCATCTTTTTTACCTTGAGTCCTGTAGGCCCTTCAGCAGTTGTCCTGGAAGAACGCATACTTTCTCCCATCCATGCAAGAAATGATGTTGAGACCCATTCCCTCATCCACAGCCCAGAGGCCAAATTTCCCAACTGTGCCAAGGATATTTTCTTCCTTTCTTATTTTATTCAAGCACAAACTAAAAACGCATTGCATTCTGTGGTCCCATCTGCACTTGGCTTCAATCTTGTGTGGATATTGTTTTACTGTTAAATAATCTTGATATTTTTCAAGTCTCCAAGCTAACGTTCCAAATTGCCCTCCACTTTACATTTGTCCATAAACAATGTGAAACAATCATAATCAGATTTTACAGTTGTTTTTTTCCCACAGACCCTGAACATTTCTCCACCTCATTAAACATTTTAAAAAAGAGATTTATTCAAAAGGCAGAGTGATAGAATGTGAGACACATGTAAAGATTTCCATCCATTGGTTCACCTCCCAAATGCCAGTAACAAGCCAGGACTAGGACAGGATGAGGCCTGCAGCCCAGAATTCCATCTGGGTCAATCACTTGGATGTCAGGAACCCAGTACTTGGGCCATTGTCTGCTTCCTCTCAGGTGCATTAGCACGGAGCTGGATCAGAAGTGCAGCAGCGGGCCTGGGCTCCAATACCACATGCCAGGGGCACAAGCAGTGGCTCAACCTGAGGTACCACCCCAGCCTCATAAACTTTTTTTAATGGTCAGTGTTCCCATTGTATGAATTTATCATTTTACACGTGCACACACACAACCCCCCCCCCCACTTAGCTGGAAACTGAATGACTGTAAACATGCCATGAATGTCCACGACTCCCTACAAATAACATAGTTCTGTGTGATGCAAATAACTGTCCCAGGTATACTGCAACACAAAAACTTTACCTACACACAGGCTGAGGTGACCTGGTGGAAAAGATTCCCAATATCAGGCTGCCCAGGTCGCCTTCCCTATTCCCACATGGCCCCAGGGTGAATTTAAAAAGTCCTCTCAGCCACCTGCCTGTAGACCAGCACCACTCAAGGCAGAACATTCCGAGACGATGGAAATGTATGCAGTGAAGGGCTGAACTGTGGCTAGTAATAAAAAATCTTTGGCACCATCAAGGAGTTGAAGTTGTTTCATACTCAACTGGCTTTGTTAATGGAATACATACATGAGCATTTGCAGAACAGGTAAGACCAAGACACACAGTCATCCCTGCTCATGTGGACATTGTGGTGGACAGAGACAGACAGTAAATAATGAAACAAATTATCAAACGTGGCAAATTGAAAGCTTGAGATTTTTAATTCAAACTTGTTTTTTGAACTACTAATATATTCATGTTTCAAAATTCCAAAAATATAAAAAAATAGAGTGAAAATTATTCCTCATCCCTGTCCTCCCACTTTTCCTCCTCAAGGGCAACCACTATGCCTGCTTGCTTTTCACACTTTCAGAGACTGTATTAAGCACAAGTTTCCTTTTTTCACAAATGGTCACATACCATATGCAGTTTTACACCTTGCTTGCCCCTCTCCCCCCAGAACTTGGAGCTCTTCCCATTAGTATATAAAGACAATCTCTTATTTTTAAGGCTGTGATCTCCATTCCACCACAATTACTCAGCTGGTTATTCATAGTGGATATGGAGGTTGTTTCCGAACTTTTACTTTTAAAATAAATAGCATGGTGAAAACCATGTACAGTCAGAACATGTACAAATCCATTCCTACCAGCTTTGCTAAGCCAAGGGGTGACTGATGAACTGTCCTCAGAAGTTGCATCAATGCACAGCACTGGAAGTATGTAGGAAAAACCTCTGCCCCTAAGAAAACTCAAGTCTGGTAAATATTGGGTGGAGGGCCATCATTACGACTCCCTCGACCCTCAAAAGATAATTTAAAGCACTACATGAAAGTCATTGGCAGGGAAAATGCTCAAAATATAGTGAGCACATGTTACAACAGAACTAGGGGGATTCCAAATTTCTAGACACAAGAAAACTATGCATATATGTGCATGTTTGTGTACAAGATTTAGTGTACACTGCATGTAGGTGTAAGGAAAATTAGTAAAATCTAAATGTTAATGACCATCTATGGATGGCTGAAGTATGAAGGATTTTAAGTAAGCTTTTTTTTTTTTTGACAGGCAGAGTGGACAGTGAGAGAGAGAGACAGAGAGAAAGGTCTTCCTTTGCTGTTGGTTCACCCTCCAATGGCTGCCGCAGCTGGCGCGCTGCAGCCAGCGCACCGCGCTGATCCGATGGCAGGAGCCAGGTGCTTATCCTGGTCTCCCATGGTGTGCAGGGCCCAAGTACTTGGGCCATCCTCCACTGCACTCCCGGGCCACAGCAGAGCTGGCCTGGAAGAGGGGCAACCGGGACAGAATCCGGCGCCCCAACCGGGAATAGAACTCGGTGTGCTGGCGCCACAAGGTGGAGGATTAGCCTATCGAGCCACGGGTGCTGGCCAGTAAGCTTTTATACTTTTAAAATTTTTGTAGTTTTCTAAGTTTTACTACAAAGGACTCACACTACTTTTGTGAACAGTGTGAATTTCACCTAGTTTACAATAATTTCCCCGGAGGAGTTTCTTACACATTTCAAAATATTTACAAGGACGACAGTAGGAATAGCATACCTAGACAATGTGAATCGAAGAGGGAAGTGAAAAATATGCAAAGATCTGTTGCCTCTTCCACTCCTGCCTGCTGCCCAGTGGAGTTACTGCAGCCTCGTCTGACCCAGCATCCACTTTGAGAGGTGTCAAATCTGCTTTAGGATCCGCTGTTTTGGGTTCAGGAAGGAGGGAATGAGGCAATCACAGGTCCAGTGCCCAGGGCTGTCTAGAACCAAAATGCTGTTGCTGGTCCCACCTCCCCAGAGTGGGGAGGCATTCTCATGTGCATCCCCAGGCCCACACATCTTCCTGGTGGGGGCAGTGAAAGACAGTGAAAAGCAGGATTCTCATATTAGATTGTCTGCTCACATCCTTGCTGGGCCATTTGATTGCAGGTCATTTCTCCTCTCAAGGCTGTCCTGTAGCGGCACTGTGAGTGGACATGGGATGAAGTTTCCAGATGTTTACATGGTAAAATCAGTAGAACCTCATGGGATGAGGAAGGGGAGGGGACAAAAACTTATTTCCTAATAGGATGGCAGGTGATAACAGCCCCATTAAAGGGGTCAGAAGAGCATCTTGTATCCGAGTGCTGGTTCAAGCCTTGGCTGCTCCACTTCTAATCCAGCTCCCTGCTAATGAATATGGCCCAAATGGTTGCCCCCATGTGGGAGACCCAAATGGAGTTCCTGGTTCCTGACTTCAGCCTGTCCAGCCCCAGCTGATGCGGCCATTAGGAAAGTGAACCTGGAGATTGAAGATCTCTTTCTGTTTCTCCCTCTCTTTCTCACTCTGCCTCTCAAGAAAATAAATATTTTAAAAAGTGTACCTTTTCTTAGTTATGTAAACAGAAAGTTATCTGCCAAGAATGAAAGAGAAAGTAGTGCAGACCAAGGTACAATAGAGTAGCAATGAAAAGTGAGAGCTGACAAAGGAAATACATGAGGATGCTATCAGAGGAAAATGTGAGAAATCAATCCAGGGCATCAACAGTATCTTACAGAGACCTCTGGAGATGAATGCAAAGTGGCTCCAAGAACCCTAGAAGACAGCTGTGCTCCAGTGGAAATCCCATCAGTGGTGATACTCTCAGCATCCAAGAACAAAAATGGACATTGCAAGTTCTCTTGTATTTTTTCCAAGATGATCATTCTTCCACTCAATTTTACACCCTGCAATCCAACATTCCTTTTGTAGTTTATTTATAGGAACAAGTCTCTACACACTGAGATGTGCTGTGATCACATTTTCTTTCTTCCAATTTTTGATGGTGATGGATGTTTAACATCACTAGAACAACTGCAGTGAGAAGAATATCAAACAAAAATGACCTGATTAAAGCTGTGCATTGACAGACAACTGTTCTGTATAACAGGGTAGATGATTTAGTGTCCTGGTAGGACAGACATTGGCTATAGCTATAAAAAATTTATAGGCATCGGCTTAGGAACAGTACATGATTATTTCATTTGAGGTTAGAAAGAAGGTTTAGGGGCTGGCACTGTGGCACAGTGCGTTAATCTTCCACCTGCAGCGCCAGCATCTCATTTGGGTGCTGGCTGTTTTTCCGATCCAGCTCTCTGCTATGGCCTGGGAAAGCAGTAGAAAATGGCCCAAGTCCTTGGGCCTCTGCACCTATGTGGGAGACCTGGAAGAAGCTCCTGGTTCCTGGCTTCAGATTGCCCCTGCTCCAGCCATTGTGGCCATTTGGGGAGTGAACCAGCAGATGGAAGACCTTTCTCTCTGTCTCTCCCTCTCACTGTAACTCTACCTCTCAAATAAATAAATAAATCTTTAAAAGCAACAACAACAAAAAAGATAGTAGGTTTAAATCCTTAGTTTTAGTCTCCCTGTGCTAACAGATCAAGGACCACACTTCGAAACATGCTCTTTTTATGTCAAGAACAGCATGAGGACCAGTGCTGTGGCATAGTGGATAAAGTTGCTACCTGCTGTAATGGCATCTCATATGGATACCAGTTCAGGGCCTGGTTGCTCCACTTCCAATCCAGCTCTCTGTTCTGGCCTATGAATATGGCTCAAGTCCTTGGGCCCCTGCACCCATGTGGGATACCTGGGGGAAGCTCCTGGCTTCATATCTGTGCAGCTCCAGCCATTGTGGCCATCCAGGGAGTGAACCAGTGGGTGGAAGACCTCTCTCTCTGCCTCTGCCTCTCTGTAACTCTGCCTTTCAAATAGATAAATATTTATTTGAAATATATGGCGCTATGGTATGGCAAGTAAAGCCGCCGCCTGCAGTGCCATCATCCTATATGGGTGCTGGTTCGAGTCCTGGCTGCTCCACTTATGATCCAGCTCTCTGCTCTGTAGCCTGGGAAAGCAATAGAGGAAGGACCAAGTGCTTGGGCCCCTGCACCTGCGTGGGAGACCAGGAGGAAGCTCCTGACTTTGGATCAGCCCAGCTCCAGGCATTGTGGCCATTTGGGGAGTGAACCAGCGGAAGGAAGACCTCTCTCTCTCTGCCTCTGCCTCTCTGTAACTCTGCCTTGTAAACAAATAAATAAATTAAAAAAAAAAAAGACAGCATCAGTAAAGGTCATAAACCTGTGTTTTCCTTGGGAGAAAAATTAGAGAAGCAACATGAAGAAGGTAGTTTCCCACTGTAGACATGTTAAGCATGTTCTCCTCTGCATAAATGATGTCTTTTCTCTGGGCCTTGACAGACAAGATAATGTCTTCCAAAAGTCCTCCAGTAGGGGCCCTGTGCAAGGTTGGGGAGATGAGCTTCAAGAACAGTGGTAGTCACAAGAGTTCACAAGGCCCATTAGCAGAGCCCAATGGAAGTCATTCCACCAGGCCAAAGCAAGGAGGGTGAAATGGGCAGGCTCAGGGTAGAGAAAATTTTAAGTTTTTTTTTTCTTTTAACAAATAAAAGATTAAATAAGAATGGGGTCAAAAGAGACTTAAGAAAAAATGTCAAGTAAATGCACTGTGGGTTCTTGATCACATCATGAATGGAACAAAGAAAATAGAAAACAAAACACTTATAAGGTAATCAGGAACATTTGATATCTGATGATATCAATTTAGGTAACAACAATGTAGTCTTCTTTGAGATTTAATAAAATCAATCATATTTTCCTGTTTTATCACAGGCATTAAGTGAAATGAATATTTTTTTCTTTTCTGCACTGCTCAAGTGGAGACAAACACCATAAGCTTGGGATCATTGCCCTGATTTGAACTGTTGCTTGCACACCATCAGTGCAAACAAACACAGCAGAAAAGGCAAATGGCTTAGTGTGATTATGAAAATGATTTTGTCCTTGTGGCTCAACATGGTTCATGTACAACAAAGTCTTTGCCTTTTAGGGATATATTCAGAAATAGGGATGAAGTAATATGATTTCTGGGACTGATGTTAGCAATGAAAACACATGGGGCCAGCAGTGTAGTGCAGCAGGTTAAGCCACTGCCTGTGATGCCGACAACCTACATGAGTGCTGGTTTTAGTACTGGCTGTCCCTTTTTTTTTTTTTTTTTAAGATTTTGTTTATTTGAGAGGCAGAGTTATAGCGAGAGAGAAAGAAAGGTCTTCCAACCCTGGTTCACTCCCCAAATGGCCCCAACAGTCAGAGCTAGGTGGATCTGAAACCAGGAGCCAGGAACTTCTTCTGTGTCTGTGTGGTGCAGGGGCCCAAGCACTTGGGCCATCTTCCACTGCTTTCCCAGGCCATAAACAGAGAGCTGGATCAAAAGTGGAGCAGTCGGGATACAAACCAGTGCCCATATGGGATGCGGGCACTGCAGGCAGAGGCTTAGCCTGCTATGCCACAGTGCCAGCACCCTGCTCCACTTTTGATCCAGGTCCTTGCTAATGTGTTTGGGAAAGCAGCGGAAGATGACCCAAATACTTGGGCCTCTGCCACCCATGTGGGAGACAGGATGAAGCTCCTAGCTCCTGGCGTTGGCCTGGCCCAGCTCTGACTATTGTGGCAATTTGGGGAATGAACCATTGGCTGGAGACCTCTCTCTCTCCCTACTTTCTATAACTCTGCCTTTCAAGTAAATCTTAAAAAATAAAATGTCCACAATGAATGCTGAAAGATTATTTAGAAAAGCAGTTGTTGTCTTCTTTTCTTCACACCAACTGTGAATGCTGCAAAACAGTGAAAGATTTTCTAAAAAGTAAACTATATTTTACTTAGCTAATGATATACTGTTTGTTAAAATCAAGTGTACATGATTGTACAGCTTTGATCAATTTACAGAGTGTAGAATGTGTTGGCTGTGCTGCTAGGCTGGGTTTCTACCAGGGGTGAGAAAAGTCTTTGAGTTTTCCTGAGCACTGCAGTATGTTGAGCAGCAACCCTGGTCTCTAGCCACTAGATGACAGTGGTACCCTTCCCTTGCTGACAACTGAGAATGTCTCCAGACATGACTAAATGTTGTCTGGGGGGCAAACCACCCCAGGCAAGAATCTCTGACTAACAGCAACACTGGTTGTTCTAATGCAGTGGTTTTCAGCAAATGCTGACTCCCCTCAGGAACACTGTGGAATTTCATGGGCACTTCTTTATCACATGACTTGGGGTGTGTGTGTATGCAATGTGGGAGGGAGCCAGGCATGCTGCAATGACCATAAAGCAAAGGACTGGCCCCAGTGGACCATATATGTAAGGTGTGAAACAACCTTTTTGCAATATATGAACTGAATCTCTGACTGATTTCACATATAAACATAAATGAATTGTTGCATGCTTAGAATTTACACAGAATTTTCAGGAAATGCAGCGGTATTTTGCTTTGTTCAAATTTTTTCATGAGTTAGTCAATACTCTAGAAAATCATATCCCAATCAAGAATGGCCCTCACACATTTCTGTGGCCAACATCATACCCTGTACTATTGTGCAAGTTATAGGCTGTTGCCCCAGATTTCTTTGTAAAACTGGGCCCACACAATGGAAATGACAAGATACTAACTGGCTCAGGAAGCATCATTTTACCACATTACTCTATCACAAACTACTTTCATTTAAATTACCCTACACAAAATGAGGATATATGTTGATTTTTCTGCATTACGTATATGGGTAGGTTACATTCTTGGTGAATTTACTGTTCTGTAATGGAGGAAACATTTAAAAATATGTTATTAGAAGGGGCCCTGGGTTTGATAGATTTGGGAAGCATTATTTCCTTAGAAAGTCAGAGGTCACCATTAGTATTTTTACCCCAAGTCCCTATTTCCATGCATATGCTATGTGGACTTACCGCATTTTTATACCTGTGGTTCAAAAATCATCTGCAGAATTTCTCTCCTATGTGGATTCCCTGATGTCAAATAACACAGAAGTGCTCATGGGAGGCTCTTCCACCCCAATAACATGCACAGGGTTTTTTTCTTGCACGATTTCACAGATGTCAAACAATGCGAGGGCCCTGCTTGCTGGCTGTCCTGACTTCGCTTGGTCCGCAGGGTTCTCTCCTGAACTCGAGTGCTGCGCTGAGTGTGAGCTTGCATCTGAGGACTGCTCCCGTCGTCGGTTACGTCCGCTGGGCTCCTCCTTTCTGGTGTGAGTTATCTGATGTCGGATGAGGTGAGAACTCTGAATGAAACATTTCCCACACTGATGACATCTGAAGGGCCTGTTGCTTTGGTGAGTCCTCTCATCTTGACTCAAAGGTGGGTCACAGCTGAGGGCTTCTGCCCATTGGTGCTTTGTTAAAGCTGTCGTCTGCTCAAAGATCAGCCTTTGCTGGCATTCATAGGGCTTCTCCCCAGCATGCTTTCGCTGATGCTGGGCCAGGGAGGAGCTGTGCCTGAAACCCTTCCCACAGTGGTTACACTCATAGGGCCGCTCCTCCGTGTGAGTCCTCAGGTGCAGAAAAAGGCAGGTGGTCCGAGAGAAGGCTTTCCCACACACGCTGCAGGTGTATGGCTTCTCCCCAGTGTGTGTTCTCTTATGCCGGCCCAGTGAAGAGTTCTGGTTGAAGGCCCGCCCACAGTCCTGACACTCGTAGGGTTTCTCCCCAGTGTGAATTCTCCGATGGACAGTAAGGTGTGTGCTGTGGCAGAAAGATTTCCCACATTCAGCACATTTATAGGGTTTGTCTCCCGTGTGGATTCGCTCATGTTGAACGAGGGAGGAATTCTGGCTGAAGGCCTTTCCACACTCTTTGCACATATAAGGCCTTTCTCCTGTATGAATCCTCTTGTGCACTGTGAGGTGTGCATTATGGTTAAATGACTTTCCGCAGTCAGTACATTTGTAGGGTTTATCCTGTACCTGGGTTTTTGTGAGTTCTGGAACAGCCTGACTGGAAGCTTTGCTACAGTCATTGTTTTCACAGGTCTGTTTCCCGAGGGAGCCTGTGTGTTGACTGAATGAGCTTGATTTCGGTTTCAAGTTTGTGAACTGTGAGCCATATGGACAGATGTATTCTGTCTTAGAAATTTCTGGGAACGGATTTGGGTCTGTGCTCAGGACCCGGTTTTCCCCAAGTCCGAGACTTTCATAGCGTAGATCCTGAACTGGTGCTTCCTTGAGACCAAACCCCAATCGTCTAACGCTATTCTGGCCCTTCTTGAGTGCCTGGCCATGGCCCTCATGTTCCTGGTCTTTTCCTGACACGGAGGGATAGGACACTCCCCTTGGGGATCCTTCCTCTTCTGTGACATGGGATGGCTCCTCTTCTTGAGGGCCCTGCTCCTTGGAAGATGCCTGGCTTTCAGGTCTAGGCTCCCAGCCTGAAAGAAAACCAAAGGGCTCTGAGTGGTTGGGGGGAAAACTAGGGGTTACAGTCTCCTAATACCAGGGTCTATATTACTAACCTAGGATGCTAACGACCTGCTCTTCAAGGCTCAGCTCTCCTCTTTTGTTGGTACCAAGTATCCTGTCCTCAAACATGGCTTCACTCATCTGACAAATACTTACTGAGCACCTGCTGTGGGCCAGTTACTGGCAATGAAGTGAAGGTGCACCAGGTTTCTATCTGTTGCTTTAACAAACTTATCACAAACTTAGCGCCTTAAAACAATACATGACGTTTACCTTACAGCCCTAGAATGTAGAAGTCCTAAAACCAAGGTGCCTACTGGTCTGTTCTTCCTGGAGGCTGTAGGGAAAGATCTGTTTCTCCCAGCTCCTAAAGGAAGCCTGCACTCTTTGGGTCTTTCTCTCATCTCCAGAGCCACAAGATACCATTTTCAAGTCTCTCAATGACATTTTCTTGTCATTACATTTCCTTTTATGACTCTGCCCCTCTTTTCCCTTATAATGATCCTTATGATTGCATTGGGCACATCCAATAATTCAGGATAACTAGTTCTGAGAATTAGGATGTGGACTTCACTGGGGGCCAGGCTTACCCACTCACCCTAAATGTCTTCAGTCCCCCTCACCTGCTCAAGTCTTACCCATGAAACACACATGTTCAGTGTTGGCGCTATGATATAGTGGGCTAAGCCTCTGCCTGTGGCGCAGACATCCCATATGGGCACTGGTTCATGTCCCAGCTGCTCTTCTTCTGATCCAGCTCTCTGCTAGTGCTCTGGGAAGGCAGTGGAAGATGGCCCAAGTGCTTGGGCCCCTGCTCCCACTGGGAGATATAAAGCAGTTTCTGGCTTCTGGCTTTGGATCATCCCACCTCCAGCCATTGTGGTCATTTAGGGATTGAACCAGTAAACTCTCTATCTCTCTCTCTCTTTCTTTCTTTCTTTCTTTTTTTGGACAGGCAGAGTAGACAGTGAGAGAGAGAGAGACAGAGAGAAAGGTCTTCCTTTTCCATTGGTTCACCCCTCAATGGCCACAGCAGCCAGTGCGCTGTGGCCGGCGCATTGTGCTGATCTGAAGCCAGAAACCAGGTGCTTCTCCTGGTCTCTCATGCAGGTGCAGGGCCCAAGCACTTGGGCCATCCTCCACTGCACTCCCGGGCCACAGCAGAGAGCTGGCCCAGAAGAGGGGCAACCGGGACAGAATCCGGTGCCCCGACTGGGACTAGAACCCGGGGTGCCAGCATTGCAGGCGGAGGATTAGCCTATTGAGCCATGGCACCAGCCTCTCCATGTCTCTTTCTGTAACTCTACCTCTCAAATAAATAAAATCTTTTTTTTAATGATTTATTTATTTGACAGTAGAGTTACAGACAGTGAGACAGAGAGACAGAGATAAAGGTCTTCCTTCCGTTGGTTTACCCCCAAAATGGCCGCTGGAGCCAGGTGCCTCCTCCTGGTCTCCCATGCGGGTGCAAGGCCCAAGCACTTGGGCCATCCTCCACTGTCCTCCTGGGCCATAGCAGAGAGCTGGACTGGAAGAGGAGTAACCGGGACTAGAACTTGGCGCCCATATGGGATGCCGGTGCTGCAGGTGGAAGATTAGCCAAGTGAGCCATGGTGCCGGGCTCCATAAAAAAAAGAAGGAAGGAAGGAAGGAAGGAAGGAAGGAAGGAAGGAAGGAAGGAAGAAAGAAGCACACACGTTCAAGGTCTATCTCACCACACTACAGTGTCTATATACAATGTTTAGAACTGACAGGTAGTAGGTGTCCAGAAATATTAGTCTGAAGAGCCTCACCAAGGGAAAAATGAGAGCTTAGCTGGAGAAGTGCTGGAAGAGCTAATGTTGGCTAGGTACTAGACCCTCTTAATTCTCTCACCTCTAACTCCCAAATTTGACTGCACAGAACCCAGACGGGCCTTACAAAACATAAGCCCACACAAAAGCCTGTATACCAACATTTATAGTAGCACTATTAATAGCAGCCAAAAACCCAGAAACAATCCAAATGTCTACCAACCAGTGGATAAACAAAATCATCTATGCATATAATCATATAATCCTCAGCCATAAAAAGGAACAAAGTATTGACATTTGCTACAACATATGGAGGACTTCAAAGGCATTATGCTAAGTGAAAGAAATGACAAAAAGGTCACATACTTTTTAAATTTTTTTAAAGATTTATTTTATTTATTTTAAAGACAGAATTACAGAGAGAGGTAAAGACAGAGAGAGAGAGAGAGGTCTTCCATCCGCTGGTTCACTCCCCAGATGGCCGCAGCAGCCAGAGCCATACCCATCCAAAGCCAGGAGCCAGGAACTTCTTCTGGGTCTCCCATGTGGGTGCAGGGGCCCAAGGACTTGGGCCATCCTCCATTGCTTTCCCAGGCCATAGCAGAGAGCTAGATCAGAAGAGGAGCAGCTGGGGCTAGAACTGGTGCCCATATGGGATGCTGGCACTTCAGGCCAGGGTTTTAACCTGCTGCACCACAGCGCCAGCCCCAAGGTCATATATTATAAGATTCCCTTGGAGGGTGGCGCTGTGGCATAGCGGGTAAAGCGACTGTGGTGTAGTGGCTGAAGCTGCTGCCTGTGGTGCTAGCATCACATATGGGTGCCAGCTTGAGTTCCAGTTGCTCAAGTTCTGATCAGCTCCCTACTAATGTGCCTGGGAAGGCAGTGGAGGATGGCCCAAATGCTTGGGTCCCTGTACCCAAAAATGGGAGACCCAGAAGAAGCTCCTGGCTCCTGGCCCAACTCTGGCCCAGCTCTGGCCATTGTGGCCATTTGGGGAGTGGACCAGTGGATGGAAGTACACTCTTTCTCTCTCTCTCTCTCACTCTTTCTCTCTCTCTCTCTCTCTGTAACATACCAGATGGGATCATGACTTACCTAAGCCAATTATGTCAATCTAGATCCCCTTTTCCAGTCTCCTTACCAACAAAGGTCAGAGTAGGTGGTTAGTGATTAAGTCTTGACCAAACAGAACTCAATGAATAACATCTGGAATTCTAATAAAAGGGGACAGATATGGCTGGCACTTATCTTCCTACTTCCTCTCTTCCTTTTTTTTGTCTGAACCATGGATATGAAGACTGGAATGCCTGCAGACACACTGTAACCCTGAGAAAAGCAACACTCAGTTGCTCTAACCTGGCTTTAAGGTATCTACAGCTAAATAACATCCTTTCTGACAAAAGAACAGAATGGTGTAGGGATCAGGATTACAGAATCCAGACATGCACGAATGAAATGGAGAAGATGAAGAATGGTAGTTTCATACATCAGAAATAATCCCATGGAAAAGCATGCTGAAAAAGCTAGTGAGAGGGGGAACAATCTAGAAAGAGCAGAGAGGAAGGAAGGGGTGGGATTCTGACCACTGGAGAAGAGGCAAATGGTTTCTGAGCTCAGAGGGAGGGAGCACAGATGAAGGGGCTGTGGAGCACCATGCAGAAATTAGTGACCAGTGCAGGCCTGCTGGAAAGCTTGGCCCTTGTCTACACCAGGAACTTGCATTTGGGGAGGGTTTCTGCTACCCTAATGATAAGAGTGGTTCACTGTAACCACACTGTTGGGGCACAATGTGGTTTATTCCAAACACTGGCTTTCCCTTGGGAAAAGGCCTGCAATAGGCAGATGATGCCTATGTGTGATCAGTCCCCATAAAAATCCCTGACCCTGAGTCTCCAAAAGATTCCTTGGTAGACAATATTTCTTTCATCTTGCACAGCTCATTGCTGGGGGAACTAAGCACACCCTGTGAGACCACAGGTAGAGGATTCTAGAAACTGGTGCCTGGTTTCCTCTGGACTTTGGCCCTCTGCTGGTTTTACTCTGTAGTCTTTTACTCTATAACCAATCACAGCTGTGTCCTGTGGGGTCTCTTTGTAAAAGGGGGTGATCTTGAGGACCCCGAAACACCATCTTTTCTACAAAGTGCATCTCCAGTGACCTACTGGGCTACTTCTGCTAGAGGTACCTATTTGGTCAGTTCTCACCTGGATGACAGCTCTGTGTGATTCCTCTCTCTGCTACCCATAGTTCAGCTCCTTGCTCCAGCTGGGAGATGACTTCAGGTTTGGGAAGCTCAGGACCTGGAAACAGAGACACAGAGGTTGGCAGCAGCCCTGAAAAAGATCAATCCTGGCTCTAGCCTATTCTCTTCAATGTCAGGATATATGGACAGTTCACCACAAAGCAAAGGCTTTGCTTCGGGACAGCAAAAAGCAGATGCCTCCTGCATGAACATACCCATAGGTCAGGTCCTCACACTAGAGGCCTCACACCTCTAACTCGGGAACACTCAGTCACAGCAGTTCAGGCAGCAGCTCTTACCCACAGACAGCAGATGCCCAAAGGTCTCCAACATCACATCACGGTACAGGGTCCTCTGCGTAGGGTCCAGCTGCCCCCACTCTTCCTGGGTAAAGTCCACAGCCACATCTCGGAAGGTCACAGGCTCCTGAAATATCACACAATTCTCAATCAGCTAGACTGTTCCCATCAGTGCTCCCTGAGGAAGAAGAAAACAGGCAGGCCAGAATCATGAGAGAAGTTGTGCCCTAAGTGATGTGAGTCAGGTGCAACTGGGGACTTACGGAGTCACCACAAATAGGAGTGGGTTGTAAAGTGAGACCCTGAGAACAACCACAGCTGATGGACAGGTGAGGGGGCCAAAAAAGATCATCCTAAACAGCTAACTTCTAAGTTTCTGGGCTGAAGAAATGGCTATTATATAACCATACTGTTTTGGAATAATTTGCTACACAGCAGGGCTTAACTTACTTACATTCACTAATCCTTTGATACGAAGTAACACTGATCATCCAGGACCCGGCAGGCTCATGTAACTGTAGCCAGCCAGGTTAAGAGCTGACAAGAGCGCTTATCCTGTGAGTAGCAGGGTCAAAGATTTAAAGGAGAATGTGTCCTGTATGAGGAGGCAGCAGGACTAAGAACTGATTGATGATGGGGAAATACAGGCCCTCTGTGGTCAAATTCTGGAAAAGAGCTGGAAATTAGGTCAGATTTTTATGTGAAAAATTTCAGTTTTTTAAATGAACATAGCATATCTAAAATGTGTCCTACAAACAAAACCCTTCTGTGGGTTGATGTGGCTATGCTTGAAACAGGTATTTCTAGATCAGTACTGGCTCAGTTCCTCCCTTAGAAACACCAAGCATTTATCCAGAGTCCACATCTATGAAAGCATCACCCTTTGGAAACTGTGATAGGAAAGAAGTGGCTGAAAAACACCTCCTACAGGATGATGGAATAGCCATGTGCAAAAGAATAATGGTGACTCCCCACCTCACACCAAAAATAAAAATGAACCCAAAGGCATATAAACTTAAGATCTAAAACTACAAAATTCTCTGGGCCAGTGCTGTGGCTCACTTGGTTAATCCTCTGCCTGTGGCGCCGACATCCCATATGGGCACCGGGTTCTAGACCCAGTTGCTCCTCTTTCAGTCCAGCTCTCTGCTGTGGCCTGGGAAGGCAGTGGAGGATGGCCCAAGTGCTTGGGCCCTGAACCCACATGGGAGACCAGGAGGAAGCACCTGGCTCCTGGTTTCGGATCAGCACAGCGCCGGCCATAGCAGCCATTTGGGGAGTGAACCAACAGAAGGAAGACCTTTCTCTCTGTCGCTCTCTCTCTCTCACTGTCTACAGTTCTACCTGTCAAATAAATAAAATACAAAAAATAAACAAACAAAAAACCCTACAAAATTCTCGAAAGAATACAAGGGACAAATCTTTATGATCCTGATTGGCAAATGATTTGTAGACATAAAAGAGAAGCACAAGCAACCACAGAAAATATAAATACATTGAACTCCATCAAAACTAAAAATTTTTGTTGTTCAAAAGACACTGTGAATGGTTCCTTCTCATCTTTTGACAAAGAAGGGACCCCTTTCAGCCTTGCTATGGTAGGCTGAATAATGCACCCCAAAATATGTAGGTCTGGCTAATAGGATATCTAAGTCCTAGTTCCTAGAATCCAAATTTGACCATATATGGTGAAAGAGACTTTGCAGATTGACTGAGACTATAAAGTGGGGCCCAAATGCAATTTCAAGTGTCTTTATAAAATGTCAGTAGAGAGGGAGTTTTGACTATAGAAGATGGAAGGCAATATGACCACTGAAGCAAGAATCAACATTTCTCACTTTGACGATGAAGGAAAGGCTCTGAGGCATGGAATGTAAGATCTACAACTTTCACAGCTGCAAAAGGCAAGGAAATGGATTCTCTCCTGGAACCTCAGAAGGGACGGTGGCTCTGATCATACTTTGGTTCCAGCATGATGAAACTTATTTCAGACTTCTGAGCTCATGAGTTATAAGATTAAATGTGTGTTTTAAGTCGCCACTTTTGAAGTGATTTATTACCTCAGTCACAAAGCCCTCTACTTCAGGTCCTTGCCTCTTGTGGTAAACAGCCTCCAGTATGGCTCCCAGTGAACCCCAGCCCTACTATAGTTCCCTCCTACACCAAGCAAGACCAGCTGTGGCTGATAGTGTACTGTGGAAACAACAATGTGAATGCTGAACCAAGGACACAAAAGGCATTGTAGCTTCTGCCTTGTCCTATTCCAGATCACTCAGTTTGTGGGAAGCCCGACATGCTATTCGAGGAAACTCAAGCAGTTCCACAGAGATGGCTACATAGACAAGAACTGAGGCTTCCTGCCAACAGCCCGGCAGGTGAGCATCTTGGAGATGGGCCTTCGCTTCCAGTCCAGTCTCAGGTGACTAAACCTAGGGTGATGTATTGACTGTAACTTCATGAGCCTGAGCCAGAACCACTGGCTAAGGCTTGTTAGGATTCCTAACCATCAGAAACTGTGAGATGGGGCCGGAGCTTTGGTGTAGCGGGTAACACCACCTGCAGTGCCTGCATCCCATATGGGCGCTGGTTCAAGTCCCGGCCGCTCCACTTCCAATCGAGCTCTCTGCTATGGCCTGGGAAAGCAAAATGGCCCAAAAGAGAGACCCAGAAGAAGCTCCTGGCTCCTGGCTTCGGATCAGCTCAGCTCCAGCCGTTGTGGTCAATTGAGGAGTGAACCAGCAGATGGAAGACCTCTCTGTCCCTCTGCCTCTCCTTCTCTGTGTAACCCCTTTCAAATAAATAAATCTTAACAAAATAAAAAATAAAAAAAACTGTGTGATATTTATTGCTGTCTTAGGCCAGTTACATTTTTTTGGTTGTTACATAGGAACAATATTTAATATATTTCCTTTCAAGCCTTTTTACTTATTCTACTATGCCTCTCATTCACAGCAGGAATAAACTAGTCACATTTCATACATCTGAAAACCTGAAATCTAATATTATCAGTAGTCTCACATCATGCACCTAACTCTGAAATAACGCGAATTCCCATAAACAGGCCAATCACACACATTAGGAAATACAGAATTTCAAAGTTGCAGAGCTCTAGGAAGTACGAATTATTTTTGGTTTCTGCCACACAGAGGTAGCACTTTTGGGGGAACAGAAGCAGCAGCCACATTGTCTGCAAGTGTGGGAGCTTCGAAGGCTCCAGGCAGTTCTCCCCCAGCCCCACAGCGGCTGACCACACCACCTCGGTGTGTGCTGGCCTGTCCTTACCCCGAGGCTGTGCGCCATTCCCAGGGCAGGAGCTTCGCGGTGCGGGGGTCCTGGAGGGTGCCTGACCACGCATCACAGCATCTCTATTCCATCATAACCCGCCATCTGGGCGGGGGCCGACGCTGCGGTCGCTCTACCTGTCCTCACGGATGTGGGGGGCGGGGCTGGCCGGGCGGGGCCGAGGGCAGCGTTAGGAACGATTCCTGTCCCGTCCGAGGACGAGGAGGCCGGGGCGACCCGAGATCGCCTACTCGGCGTCCCCACGTCCTGCCGGCCGGTCACGAGGCCCGATCTGCGCCTCCGGGTGTAAAGGCTGTAACCGCCGCGCCCTCCTCATCGCGCGTCCTGAGGTGAAAGGGTCACTCCCGCGGGGACGACTGGCCCGGAGCCCGCTGCCGTCGTTATTTGTTACCTGCAGTCGAACGGCCGGTAGCTCTGAAGCCATCGTCACTCCTGCTGCCTCGTCCTCGGGGCCCATCTGGGGCCGACGGATTGAGGACAGAAGCCGGAGGAGAGCCCCAAATCACAGGACCGCCTCCAACAACCGGACCACCGCACTAGCCGCTCACGGAACAATGGCGGCTGCACCGGCGACGCTGTGACTACAACTCCCAGAAGGCCGCGCGGCACTGCGCAGCGCCAGGCCAATGGGGGCCTCCGCCCTCCTGGCTTTCGACCAATGGGGGCCGCGGCCAATGGGAGGCCCCGCCTGCCGGTCCCGCGGCACCCGACCGCCCTCAGCTTGCCGGCTCTCTGTGGTGCCCAGCGACCTGAGGCGTCCGTGCCCAGGGTCTGCGTGGGCGGCCACCGAGGGGCCCCGGATGTCGGGGCCCACACTCCCATCCTGACGGCCGAGGGCCGGTGGAGTCCGAGCGGCGGCGCCTGGATGGCGGGCTTCCCGCAGCTCCCGTCGTAGCTCTGCCGCGAGCTCCAGTGGCTTCGGGCAGGACCGCTGGGCCGGGTCCTCCCGGCTGGACAAAGCCTGGGGGGGTGCCTCGTCGTAGGCTACAGATTACCATCCTCCTCAAAAGCACAAAGTTACCTCAGCAAGTAAGTGTCGTGGACGTCCTCGTCGTCGGGGAAGGCGGTTCGTGGCCAGCAGGGGGCGAGCTAGGCTCGCGGGAGCTGGTCGCGCCCCTGGACCGTGGGAGGCGCCCACGGCGGAGTTGGGGACCCCTTTACTGGGAGTTCATGTTAGCCAGAGAGGCTCATCGAGATGCGTGTGCACCTCAACGAGTGTCTCTCGCTGAAGCGCCAGGCACACAACAGGGAAGAGAACGGATTTCCGCCGGCTGAAGGTGCAGCGGGGAGTGTGGGACATGAACCCGGTCCCCAGCAGGCACGGAGCGGCTTCCTCCCCCCGTCTTCCCTTCTCCGACCCTTGCCCCCTCCCCACCACCCTGCAAAGGGCCAGCAGTACCAGGAGGAGTCCCAGATGTTAAACAAAAGTTATAGGAGGCCACTGTTTCCGACTAAGCTCCTGTGCTAGGTGCAAACAGAACACAGCAAATAAAAGGGGAGCCGCTTATGCCAAATGCAACATCATCAAACAGAAACTTTCAGGAAGCAGATCCCCAATAGAACAGTTTCTCCCCAAGGCAGGAGAGTCTGGTTTACCTAAGTGTAATAAGGAAGTCCCCTCTGCTTTAACTTAAAAAAAAAAAAAAAAAAACCGGTTTATTTTATTCATTTGAAACGCAAAGTTAGAGAGAGGTAGAGACGGGGTAGGGGGAGTCTTCTGTCCACTGGTTCACTTCCCAAATGGCCGCAACAACTGAGGCTGGGCCAGGCTGAAGCCAGGAGCCTGAGTCTCCCATGTGAGTGCATGGCCCCAAGGGCTTAGGCCATCCTCCACTGCTTTCCCAGGAGCATTAGCAGAGAGCTAGATTGGAAGTGGAAGTGGAGCAGCTGGAACTGGAACCAGTGGCCATGCTAAATCACTGAGCCACAGTGCCGGGATCCTCTGCTTTAACTCTAAAAAGAAAAGTAATCTGATGTTAAATAATGAGCTTTCCCCCCCTGTTGTCGCCTCGTTCCCACCTTTCAAACGTCACTGTTCTCCCAGTGGGACCCTTATCCCAATAGGACCCTTCATTCTATCTTTTTAGAATGGAGGTTGCTCATTTCATGAATTTCAAGTAAAAACCAATTATGTCTGTAACTAGATTTGTAGTACATTTTTCTTTTGATAGATGTGTTCACTCACCAGGACAGGTGGCAGCAGCTGCTGTGGAAATGATGGGTCCGACAGCCTCCAGGAGCCCGAATTTGCCTTCTTTGGGAGCCCGCCACATTCTCAGGCAATATCCCCTTCTCTGTGGGCAGAGGAAGTACAGGAAGGATCTCTTGCCTTTCCTTTAGCAGATGGGATGGAGAGGGCTGTTGAAGGTCTATTGTCTTCCTTAGTAGAAGCCGGTGTGTTCTTTTGGAACCATCACTGGGCTCGGCTTTCCTCCTGGTTCTAATGGTGCTGAGTTTGAGATTCGTGATGTTCCCTGTATGTTTTCCTGTTTAGTTCTGGTAGTTCTGTTTTTGTGATTCTAAGATAGAAATTTGTCTATTGCAGTAATTTTCTGTGGGTGGGCCCAAGAGCCCTTGGGAGTTCCTGAGACCCTCTGAAGGGGTAGTGAGTTCAAAACTAAGTCCATAAAAATACTGAGATGTTGGCCTTTTCTTTCATTTCCTCATGAATATATGGTAGAGTTTTTCAGAGGCCACTGAAGAGTAATACTGGAACCGATTAAAGGGACAAACAGCTATGGATATTCAGCTGCTTTCTGTCAAGCCAGACATTACAGAGATTTGAATAATATAATGCAGTTCCTCTCTTTTTAATAATTTTTGTTTTGAAAATGTAATTATGGGCCGGCACCGTGGCTCAACAGGCTAATCCTCCGCCTTGCGGCGCCGGCACACCGGGTTCTAGTCCCAGTCGGGGCGCCGGATTCTGTCCCGGTTGCCCCTCTTCCAGGCCAGCCCTCTGCTGTGGCCCAGGAGTGCAGTGGAGGATGGCCTAAGTGCTTGGGCCCTGCACCCCATGGGAGACCAGGAAAAAGCACCTAGCACCTGGCTCCTGCCATCGGATGAGCGCAGTGCGCCGGCCGCAGTGCGCCGACCGCGGCAGCCATTGGAGGGTGAACCAACGGCAAAGGAAGACCTTTCTCTCTGTCTCTCTCTCTCTCACTGTCCACTCTGCCTGTCAAAAAAAAAAAAAAAAGTAATTATGTTTCACCAGGTTATGCATTTATTTTAAAAAATATCTTGTATTAGTTTTCCACAGCTGCAGTAATAAAATGCTACAAACTGGGTGTTTTAAGCAACACAGCTTTACTGTCTCACAGTTATAGAGGCTAAAAATACGAGATCAAAGTATTGGCATAGGGGCTGGCATGTGGCACAGTGGGTTAAGCCACCACCTGCAACGCCAACATCCTATATCAGATTGCCAGTTCTGGCTGCTCCACTTCCAAGCCAGTTCCCTGCTAATGTATCTGGGAAACATCAGAAAATGACCCGAGTATTTGGGCCCCTGTCACCCACGTCAGACCTGTGTAAAGTTTCAGGTTCCTGGCTTCAGCCTAACTCAACCCAATTCTGATTGTTGCTGACATTTGGGAAATAAACCAGCAGATGGAAGACCTCTTTCTCTCTCTGTCTCCCTAGCAAATAAATACAATAAATATTCACAAAAAAAGATGCTGGTTCTTTCTGAGGGCTGTGAGATGGAATCTGCTCCATTCCTTTTCTTCTCTTAATTTGCTGGCAATCTTTGGGATTCCTTGGCTTGCAGAAATCTGACTATCTTCATGTGGCTTTCTTTTCTAAATTTCCCACTTTAAAAATATCTTTATGTATTTGAAGATGGTGGTGTAAGAAATGACCATGGCATATTTTCCTAAGAGATTTAGCTTTGCCTTTGTGGGACCATGATACTAGGCCTCAGTAGCATGTGGGATAGAGGTTTGCAAAAACTCCAAAGTAGATCAGTGGCTGAATTTGCTTTGAAGACCTTGTACCACTTGTTATCTCTGTAACTTGCAGCAGTTCTATAATCTGTAACCATGGGATGTCTGTTACATAATGCTCTCCTGTCTCAGTTCCTGGAGCCTGGATGACACTCCAGTGTAACTCCCCTTTCCCTGTGCTAGATCTTCCCAGCAGCACCCTCTCCTGTTAACCCTCCCTCATCCTGCTTCAGGCGCCATGTGGAGTTTACCTTGTGCCTCCTAAGTTTGGAAGGCACTCTGAGGAGTTTCTGAGGGTAGTGCCTGCTTCCCCTGGCTGATCACTGCTGTCCAGACCAGCTATCAAGAAGCGTCTCACTTTCTGCTTCCTTCATGCTTCTGAGTCCATCCTTTGGTGGGTAGGTGGTCTCAGATGGGCTTGTTTCCCATGGTGAGCCAGAGTTGGGGAGAGTGAGAGACAGAAAGCTCCCATCCACTGGGTCACTCCCCAGATGTGGACAATAACTGGGAACAGGACCAGACCAAACCCAGGAGCCAGGAACCCAATCTGGGTCTCCCATGTGGATGACAGGGACCCAACTACTTGAGCCATCACATGCTTCCTCCCAGAGTGTACATTAGCAGGAAGCTGGAATTGAAAGTGGAGCCAGGATTTCAACTCAGGGACTCCATTCAGGGATGTGGGCATCCTAAGCAATGTCTGTAACTACTGTGCCAAACACCCACCACTAAATTCCCCTCCTCGCTTTTTTTTAAATAAGGACATTAGTCATGTTAAAGCAGGGTTCACCCTAACGACTTCCTTTTAACTTAGTTACTTAGTAAGAACTGGGTCTCCATCCTGTGGCAGTGTGGGTTAGAACTTCAACATATAAATCTGGGGCTGGGGCAGAGGGAGATATAGTTCATCTTATTATGTATGTTAATATACAATGGACTTGTTTTTAAAAATTAAAATTAAATACTAGTTTTTTCTCACTTTCAATGCCTGACACAGTAAATATTGATAGATCCTTCATAAACAAACAAAAAAAATGGGATCCTCAGTAATTTTTAAGAGTGTAAAGAGGTCTTAAGACATAAAAACTCAGGACACATTTATCTGTAGCATTTTCCCCCCTAAGATTTATTTTATTTATTTGAAATAGTTAGAGAGGCAGAGACAGGGAGAGAGAGAGAGAGGTCTTCCATCTGCTGGTTCATTCCCCAAATGGCTGCAGTGGCTGGAGCTGAGCCAATGTGAAACCAGAAGCTAGAAGCCTCTTCCAGATCTCCCATGTGGGGGCAGGGGCCCAAGGACTTGGGCCATCCTTTGCTGCTTTCCCAGGCCACAGCAGAGAGCTGGATCAGAAGTGGAGCAGCCGGGACTTGAACTGGTGCCCATATGGGAGGCCAGCACTGCAGGCTGGGGCTTCAGCCCACTGCACCACAGCACCAGCCCCTGTAACTTTTCTTTTAAATAAGCTTTGATAATAATTTTGTATTCATGCCTATGATTTGATATGGTATTTTAAAAATTATTTAAACAGATTCATATTATTTTTACTTCTCTTTGACCAGAGGTCTGTTTCAGATTTTATTCTAAAATATCCAGATTGAGCTTTTCCCCAATTACTTGTAAATTTGTTGTGTAACTAAAGAATATGTTAATACAACTTTTGCATTTTTTGGTTTCTAAGGATGGATGGCCTGATGGATAATCAGACCCCAGAATACCTGCAAAAGCGATTTTTCCTCAAACATAAGTCCCCAGTAAGAATCTGCCATCTCAAGCTCAGCATAGAATTACTAGAAGTACACATGTCCTTTGCTATTTGTGGGAATCTACCGGTTTGCTCAGTGGAGGAGATCCAGATCAGTTATGTGCTTAACACTGGACCTATGTGTGTGACTGAGGGGATCAAGTGAGTCAGATGTCAAACCACAGGTTTTTTTGGTTAGGTTGGGTCACATACCAAGTTTGTTTAATGGGAGTAGCTCAGCCTTGAAGCCCTAGGAGGGGGTCTCCTGGGTGGGAGTTGGTGCTTTTTATGGATAAACACACACAAAAAAATGGCATCTCCATTTCATTTTGAATGCTGGCCACAAAAAAAAAAAATGTTTGCACATCACAGGACAGTATTACAGATATTTTGAAATATTGTTTCACTTATCACTAAGAAATTGTGATAATTATTAGGGTCACCACTAAACCTTATTTAGTCATTGAATGCATTAGTAAGGGAACTCCAGTATTACTGTAATGTTACTGACCCTAGATTTCTTTGACTTGGACATAATAGAAATGGACAAGTGGTCAAACCTTAACCCAGACAAGATTTATTTAGGTGCTATACTCAAGTACAAGAGAAACAGCACTACAGGAAGTCTTTCCATGGACTGGCTTCCCAAAAATGGGTTTTTATCAGGTTGGATGGTAGCCACACACTCTTGGGCTCTGGCTCATCTCCTTTGGGACAGGGCACTTGGATTTGCACCAGCTCAGAGTTCTGCCCAGGTTTATCTGTCTGTCTGTCTGTCTCTCCCTCTCTCCCTTTTTCCCTCTCTCCCTCCCTCCCTTCCTTCTCTCTCTCTCTTTTCTTTTCTTCCTTCCTTCCTTTCTTTCTCTCTCTTTTTCTTTCTTTCTTCTTTTTTCCTCTCCTCCCCTCACCTCTCCTCTCCTACCTCTCCTCCTCTTTCTTTCTTAAACCCTCCCCTTTCCTCTCTTACCTCTCCTCTTTCTTTATCCTCCCCTCCCCTCTCCTCTTCTAACTCTCCTCTTCCTTCTCTTTCTCCTCCTCCTCCTCTTTTTCTTTCTTCTCCTCCACCACCTCATTCTCCTCCTTTTTTTAATAGCTATTTTTTTGGGGTCGGCATTGTGGCATAGTGGGTAAAGCTGCTGCCTGTGAGGCCAGTATCCCATATGAGCACCAGTTCATATCCTGGGTGCTCTACTTCTGATCCAGCTCCCTGTTGATGGCCTGGGAAAAGCAGCAGAAGATGGCCCAAGTGTTTGGACCCCTGAATCTATGTGGGAGAACTGGAAGAAGCTCCTGGCTACTGGCTTTGTCCTGGCCCAGCCCTGGGTGTTGTAGCCATGTGGGGAAGATTCTCTCTCTCTCCTTCTTCCTGTTTCTTCCTGTCTCTCTGTAACTCTGACTTTCAAATAAATACATAAAATATTTTTAAAAACCTAGTTTTTGTTTGAAAGGCAGAGGGACAGTGGGAGACACAGATAATCTTCCATCTGCTGGTTCACTCTCCAAATGGCTGCAATGGCTGGAGCTGAGGCAGTACAAAGCTAGGAGCCACTTCAGGGTCTCCTACGTGGGTAAGGGGACTCAAAGACTCGGGCCATCCTCTGCAGCTTTCCCAGGCATGTTAGCAGGGAGCTGCATCAGAAGTAGAACAGTTGGGACTTGAACTGGCACCAATATGGGATGCTGGTGCTGAAAGCCAGGGCTTTAACCCACTGCGCCACAGTGCCGGCCCCCTAAGAAAACTTTTTTTAAAGTATTTATTTATTTCTTTATTTGAAAGAGTTACAGAGAGGCAGAAGCAGAGGCAGAGAGAGAGAGAGAGAGAGAGAGAGAGAGAGAGAGAGAGAGAGGTCTTCCATCCGCTGTTTCACTCCCCAGATGGCCACAACGGCTGGAGCTGTGCTGATCTGAAGCCAGGAGCCAGGAGCTTCTTCCCAGTCTCTCACATAGGTACAGGGGCCCAAGGACTCGGGACATCTTCTACTGCTTTCCCAGGCCATAACAGAGAGCTAGATCGAAAGTGGAGCAGCTGGGACTTGAACTGGCACCCATATGGGATGCTGGCACTACAGGTGGCGGCTTTACCTGGTACACCACATCTCTGGCCCCCAAGAAAACTTATGAAAGAAGAAAATCATGATATAGCATGTCCACATATTAAATAAAAGATCCAGAGGCAAGTATTTAGCTTAGTGATTAAAACACCAGTTAAGACACCGGAGCCCCATATTGGAGTATTGGGATTCAATACCCAGCTATGACTGCTGATATAGACCCTGGGAGATGCTGGTGATGTCTTTGATGGTTGAGTTCCTGCCACACGTGGGAGATCTGGATTGAGTTTCCAGAAACCTTCTTCAGCCTGGCACAGTCCCAGCTGTTGCAGCCTCCAGGGAGTGAACCAGCAGATGGAGCTCTCTATCCTGTCTTTCTTCCTCTCAAAAATTTTTAAAAACTCCAGCCAGTAAATTCAAACTGGACATTATTAACAATGTTTAGTATATAAGTTCCCATTATGTGTTCAGAGTGGTTATAGGAGATAAAAATGGAGCATTAATTTTTTTCTTTTATCAAGACATTGTGGCATTTCAGCTAAGCCTAAAATGGTCTGAATGGGATTCAAATCTATAAGAAGGAATTGTGGCAAAAAATGTTACTCTGTAGTGTGATGATAGGTTTCTGAAAACTAATTCCAAGCAGGAATGATATGAACTGTGTGCTTTATCCTCCTGGAAGTCAAGGCTGAAGTTTGGTAGTTTAATGGAGTAGCTGCTGTGTACAACAAACTGTATTCATATTCGAAGAGATGCAAACAAATTAAAATAGTAAGTCTGAGGGTGTGATTTTGAGAAGATTCTGTGTGCAAGATTGGCCTTTGGCTGGTGTCTGGGAACTTGCATTTCCATAGTGTCCAGTCCTGTTACCTAACTGGTTAGAGTGACTTACTGTGCTTAGACTGTGCCAACAAGGTATTGACATCGATCCTCTGCTTGCCTTGTGGGGATCTGGAATTATGGCATGTGTTGGGCTGGGGTGGACTACGTGATAGACTCCCATGAAACCCCTGAGTGCTATCAGAAGCACCACTCGCATTGCATCATTTTTGTTGGAGGGGAGAGGATGCTTCCTGTGACCCTTTGTGATGAGGGCAGTGGGAGCCTGTATATGGATTCCTCCAGACTTTGCCTGTCTTTCCCCTTTGAGCCAATTCTGTATCCTTGGTACATCCCTCAGTAAAGTGTTGCGGGAGTACCAACATTATGCGGAGTCCCATGAGTTAGTCTAGAAGAATCTCCAGATGCAGGGGTGATTCTGTGGGCCTCTAAAAGCTCACTGCTAGTTGCATCCAAAATATGTTTAGGGTTATTTTCATATCTCTATGTATGCAGTGTGACAGTGGAAGACAGAGTTTTGTTTCTATTCAAAACTGGCACTGGGTCACACGTCAACATGTGTGGTGATGTTTATCGAACCATACTTCTATATTTTAACCGAAAGCAACAACAATGAAACAGATATATGGATGACAGTGTCAAATTTACTTTTTTAAAAAAAGATTTATTTATTTATTTACTTTGAAAGTCAAAGATACACACAGAGAGAAGGAGAGGCAGAGAGAGAGAGAAAGAGAGAGAGGGAGGGAGGGAGAGTTCTTCCATCTGCTGGTTCACTCCCCAATTGGCCACAACAGCCGGAGCTGCGCCATTCCGAAGCCAGGAGCCAGGAGCTTCCTCTGGGTCCTCCCATGTGGGTGCAGGGTTCCAAGGGCTTAGGCCATCTTCTATTGCTTTCCCAGGCCATAACAGAGAGCTGGATAGGAAGTGGAGCAGCTGGGTCTTGAAGTGGTGCCCGTGTGGGATGCCGGCACTGCAGGCGGCGGCTTTATCTGCTATGCCACAGTGCTGGCCCCCTAAATTACTTTTTATAAGACATTGTTGAACAAACATGGAAAACATCTCTGAATTAGCTAAACACCTACAGGGCACCTCAGCCTGTTCAGAGAACAGGTATATTCTTCAAAGATGTGCTTGGGAACTTGCAGTTCTTTTTAAGTTCTATTTCATTTTAAATGCAGAGTGATACACAGATCTTCTATCTGCTGATTCATTCCCAAACTGGCTGCAATGACCAGAGGTGGGCCAGGCCAATCAAGGAACCAGGAGCTTCATCTGGGTCTCCCACGTGGGTGCAGGGGCCCAAGTACTTGGACCATCCTCTACTGCTTTCCCAGGTGTATTAGCAGGGAGCTGGATCGGAAGTAGAGCAGCTGGGGCTCGAGCCAGTGACCATATGGGATGCAGGTGGTGGTTTAACCTGCCAGCCCCAGCCCCCTTAAGTGGTGTCTTAATTTCTATGCCAAATGCCTGCCCCAGAAACTTGCAGCTCTAATACCTCCTTTCATGTAGATCTTATACACATTTCAATTTGGAGCCACAGGCCTGGGAGTATGAGAATCATCTTGGGTATAAAAGACTCAGGTTCTTATATATTTATACGAAAATATTTATTTATTTACTGGAAAGAATGCCAGTGAGAGAGGGAGAGACCCATGCACCAGTTCACTTCTCAAATTCCTACAATAGCTGGAGATGAAGCAGTTCAAAGTCAGGAGTCAGGAATTCCATTTGGGTTTCCTGTATACTGGGAACCCAGCATTTGGGTCACCTTCTGCTGCCTCCGAGCAGGAAGCTGGATTGGAAGCAGGGGGTGGGACTTGATACTAGGCACTCCAACTTGGGATGTGAGCATCCCAAGTAGCAGCTTAACCTGCAGTGCCATAACACCCATCACACAGATTCCTTTTTCAAATTAATCTACTCCTTGAGTCCTTGAGAGCCTTAGGTTTCTGATTTATAAAGGACATTTATAACAGAACATGGCCTGATACAGATTCATTCCCCACACAGCAGCTGCTGTCCTTTCATTCTACAAATGCATATCCTTCCTGTGTGTGATTCCCATTAAGCACGATCTCTGTGGACCAGTCACCAAGCCCACCCCTCCGCCCCCATGTGAGTCTCCATTTTTGGAATGAGTGGACTGAGGACATGATGGCAGTGCACACAAATTGCATACCTGAGCTCCTAGGCTACTTTTAAGCCTTGCTATGGCCTGTAGTGCTAGCATAGTTCGAGCCCTGGCTGCTCCACTTCCAATCCAGTTCCTTGCTAATGTGCTTCGGAAAGCAGTGGAAGATGGCCCAAGTGTTTGTGCCCCTGCATCCATGTAGGAGACGAGAGGAAGCTCCTGGCTCCTGGCTTCTGATTGCCCAGCTCTGGCCATTGTAGCCATTTGAGGAGTGAACAAGCAGATGGGAGATTTCCTCCCTTGCCCCCCTCTCACTCTGCCTTTCAAATCAATCTTAAACCTTGCTTAATAGAAAGGTGTCTAAGGCCAGAGGTTGCTGAACATCTGGATGCTGGCCCTCTTCTGGAAGCTATAAACTGATGCTGGTTCCAGCAGTAGGGCCAGGCATCCAGAAGGAAAGGCCCCGCGCGTTCTGTCCAGGCCACTGTGGGCAAGACCGTTTTCCACCTTAACCTCTGGATCTCATGTAAATCATGAGGGCTCTGCTACTTCAAGGGGTTCTATGGAAAGATAGTAGGTGACTGCCAGAGTAACCAGACAGCTTTGAGTCATCACATTCACATGCCTGTCTTCACCGCTCAGGAGGCAGTAAATATTGTTAGACCAGAACCCCAGCACCTCCCCAGGTCTGCACTCCTGAGACCCCTGTCTCTCAAGAAGACTGAGAAATCAGGTCTTTAAGAACTAAAGCATTCCCTTCAACTCCAGGGGTTCCAAGAAGCCAAGGGGGGCAGGCATTTGGCACAGTGGTTAAGACACTGCTTGAGACATCTGCATCCCGAATTGGAGTGTCTGGGTTTGAGTACCAGCCTGTTCCTAATTCCAGCTTCTTGCTAATGTGCACTGTGAGAGGCAGCAGGTGATGGTTCAAGATGTTGGGTCCCTCCCACCCAGTGAGGGAGATCTGGATTGAGTTCCTGGCTCTTAATCTCAACCTGGCCCAGCTCTAGCTGTTGCAGTCTAGTTGAGGAGTGAACCAGCAGATGGGAGATAGCTGGCTCTTTCTGCCTTTAAAGTAAATGAAAAAATTTTTAAAAAGCCAATAAGCATCCCTCCTTGCTAGCATCAACTCCTAGTAGGTGTGACATATTTTCTTTTTGCTTTAGATTTGTCAAATTTGTATTACAGTAACACTGAATGAAATGGAAAGAAAAATCATATAAAAACTCATAGATAAATTGGTGATATACTATCGGTTCTTACCAGTAGGTACAAATTCAAAATAATTTGTTAGATTTGCCTAAGCAAGAAGTATGCTACCAGGGAATTAAATGTTATAGGAGTTTTAAAATGGAAAGCGGTCACCTCTTGTCCTCACCTATATGATAGTTGCTTATCTCCTCAACTGCTGTCATCCTTCTCTGCTCCAGTTCTTGGGGCTACCTTTGTAACTGTTCTTTGATTTCTTCCTGCTCTGATGTGACTCCTTGATTCACATTGTTGCTCCTCCATTTGCTTCCAATTTTTGTCATATTACTGTTTTGAGCTCTAATTTTTGTTTCCTAAATAACTTTACATATCTTATGTAAAAGTCGACTTCCAAAAATGACAATACAGAGATACTCCTTCCTCCTTTACTCATCTTTGCCCATCTACTTTTCATTGTTCACAGGCTATGCCATGACTCTTAGTGACAGGAGTAACAACAAAGGTACTTTACTGCCATTATGAGGTTCTGGGTTTATAGGTATGGGATTCTTTTTTTTTTTTTTTTTTTTTTTGACAGGCAGAGTTAGTGAGAGAGAGAGAGAGACAGAGGGAAAGGTCTTCCTTTTCCATTGGTTCACCTCCCAAATGGCCACTATGGCCGGCGTGGTGAGCCAATCCAAAGCCAGGAGCTAGGTGCTTTCTCCTGGTCTCCCATGCGGGTGCAGGGCCCAAGGACCTGGGCCATCCTCCACTGCTATCCTGGGCTACAGCAGAGAGCTGGACTGGAAGAAGAGCAACCGGATAGAATCTAGCCCCAACTGGGACTAGAACCTGGGGTGCCAGCACCGCAGGCGGAGGATGAGCCAAGTGAACCGTGGTGCCGGCCTTGGGATTCTTTCTTTTTTTTTTTGGACAGGCAGAGTGGACAGTGAGAGAGAGAAACAGAGAGAAAAGTCTTCTTTTACCGTTGGTTCATCCTCCAATGGCCGTTGCAGCCTGCACGCTGCTGCCGGTGCACCACACTGATCTGAAACCAGGAGCCAGGTGCTTCTCCTGGTCTCCCATGCAGGTAGAGGGCCCAAGCACTTGGGCCATCCTCCACTGCACTCTCGGGCCACAGCAGAGAGCTGGCCCAGAAGAGGGGCAACCGGGACAGAATCCGGCACCCCGACCGGGACTAGAACTTGGTGTGTCGGTGCCGCAGGCGGAGGATTAGCCAAATGAGCTGTGGCGCCAGCCCTGGGATTCTTCCTAAAAGTTAAAAAACAACACCTAGGGGTCGGCACTGTGGTGTAGTGGGCTGGGCTTCCGCCTGTAGCACCGGCATCCCGTATGGGCGCCAGTTTGTATCCCAGCCGCTACTCTTCTGGTCCAACTCTGCTATGGCTTGGAAAAGCTGTAGAGTATGGCCCAAGTGCTTGGGCCCCTGTACCCATATGGGAGATGCAGAGGAAGCTCCTAGCTCCTGGTTTCAGATCGGCTCAACTCCAGCTGTTGTGGCCATCTAGGGAGTGAACCAGTGGATGGAAGACCTCTGTTTATCCCTCCATCTGTAACTCTACCTCTCAAATAAACAAATGAAAATCATTAAAAAAAAAAAAAAGTTCTCTCCACACACACAAAAAAATGTTGAACACTTTTTTAAAAAATACCTGTTGTTCATAGTGTATCTGCAAATATTGTACTTTGTCCTCATTCATTCAACATTGTGTTTCCCCCTCATTCATTCCAGTGTCATGAACTCTTTGCCTCCTCCAGGAAACAATGAACCAAGTAGTGGGAAATTTACCAGGGAGTTTTCCTGCCAATGGCATTTTCCCAAGGAAGATTGAAGAAGCAGGAAAAGCATGCCAGCTGGAAAGTACAACAGCTCTAAAATCTTTTTCTCTTTGGAGAAAAATTTATGGCAAAAGAAAATTTTAACCTTTTGAGCATAAATGTGAGGTCCTCAGTTGGCTCATAAGGGTAGGCAAAATTGTCCTGAGTGTGCCAATGAACACTAAAGGGGTAGAGGTTTAATTTTTTTAAGGTTTATTTATTTATTTGAAAGGCAGAGTTACAGAGAGGCAGAAGCAGAGAGAGAGAGAGGTCTTCCATCTGCTGGTCACTCCTCAAATGGCCGCAACGGCTGGAGCTGTGCTGATCTGAAGCCAGAAGCCAGGAGCTTCTTGTGAGTTCTCCCACACAGGTAAAGGGGCCCACGCAGTTAAGCCATCTTCTACTGCTTTCCCAGGCCACAGCAGAGAGCTGGATTGGAAGTGGAGCAGCCAGGATCTGAACTGGCGCCCTATGTGGGTGGCCAGCACTGCAGGCATCAGCTTTACCCACTATGCCACGGTGCCAGCCCCGAGGTTTAATTCTTGACAGATGTACCCTGTTGGAAATCTGTAATTTAACTGCAGTAAGAGTGCTTAGTAGCATCTAATGTTGGGCATGGACTTGACATCTAGACATCTACTTCCATGGTGACACAACTCTTTGAGGATAGTATTCCTGTGTGGAAATTCACAGCAGAATAAATGACTCCTCTATCAATCAGAAAATCAATATTCTGGGGCCGGTGCTGTGGCGCAGAGGGTTAACACCCTGGCCTGAAGTGCCGGCATAACATAGGCCTGCCTGCTGTAAAACCTCAAGGGATACAGATGTAAAAAAGTTAAAAAGTGAGAATGCCTTAGGATATCTCAAACACCCTTTCCACAGGTTTTCCCTAAATAGTGCTTTTCTTTTCTTTCTTTCTTTTTTTAACTTTAAACACATTTTTATTACACAAGGTTGTCACATCATTGGGTATTTCTCTACTTTGTACACAATTATTCTTATTCTCCACAGAAAGGCTGCTTCTTAACTTCTCATCTGGTGATGGCAAGCACTAAAATCCTGTAAATAGTGCTTTTCTCTCACACACACACACACTGATGTGATAAACATATTTTGGGTTTTTCCATGGTTTCCAGCTCATTACTAGAATAAGCTGGAGTGCTTTAGGCTATAGAAAGCAAAGTCTTCCTTTTTTTAAAAAAAGTTATTTATTTATTTATTTGAAAATCAGAATTACACAGAGAGGAGAGGCAGAGAGAAGTAGAGGCAGAGAGAGAGAGAGAGAGACTTCCATCCACTGGTTCACTCCCCAAATGGCCTCAACAGCTGGAGCTGTGCCGATCTGAAACCAGGAGCCAGGAGCTTCTTCCAGGTCTCCCACACAGTGTGTGAGGCCAAGGACTTGGGCCATCTTTTACTGCTTTCCCAGGCCATAGCTGGATCAGAAGTGGAACAGCCAGGTCTTGAACTGGTGCCCATAAGGGATGCTGGCACTGGCAGGTGGCAGCTTTATCTGCTATGCCATAGTGCCAGCCCCTTTTATTTTAAAAATTTATTTGAAAGGCAGAGTTATGGAGAGAAACAAAGGTATAGAAGAGAGAGAGTGAGTCTGTCTTTGATCTGCCGATTCACTCCTCAAATGGCTACATTTGCTGCAGCTGGGCTGATCTGAAACCAGGAGCCAGGAGCCTCTTCTGGATCTCCCATGCAGGTGCAGGGGCCCAAGGATTTGGGCCATCTTCTACTGCTTTCCCAGGCCATAGAGAGCTGGATCTGAAGTGGAGCAGCTGGGACTTGAACTAGTGCCCATATGGGATGCTGGCACTGCAAGCAGTGGCTCTACCTGCTACACCAGTGGCAGCCTCACAGTCTTGCTCTTAATCCATGCCAGACACTCCCATATGGGATAGCTAGCCAACATCTCAAGCAATAGCTTAACCACAACACCCACCTCTTTTAATTCATTCTTCAGGAAATATCGTTGAGCTCCGAACAGCTCAACTAGGCTTTAACCTGCCAACACATCCCTGGTCAACTTCTTTAACTCCAGATGTTCTCATTTCTAAGAAGTTAACATCAAATCAGGTTGTTCAAATGCTTAAAATCTACATAGCGGACACAAGCTGTATCCCTGGTATGTGAAAGGCTGCTGGCACCCCAGTGTCATTCTCCAGGTACACACATGGCATCTAATCTGGTCCTGTCTCCAAGGCTTATTTGCTGCTTTAGAGAAAGGAAGAACTCATTCAGGAAGGTATGACTGCACCTACCCTTGTTGGCATGACCCCATAGGCTTTGACGAGGCCATGCAAGGTAGCACTAAGACAATGTCTGTTAAACCTACGTAGCTGTATACTGTATATACTTTTTACTGTATGTAGAACTCAACAAATGAGGAATGAGTTGTGTGATACAGGCTATGTAACCTGGAGAATCTGTCTTTCATTGTATGTGAAATGTGACACACTGCAAAATACTGCCAGTGTCTTACTGCTTAATATGGTGACAGGCAACTAGCCAGGGCAGCTCCCTCTTCTTGGAGTCCTTCATCAAACACAGAGTGAATGAAGATTGCCAGGAGGCCGCCACATTGGCCTGAGGTTTTCAGTCCTCTGGGCCTCCAATGCTTCTTCAAGGTTTCCCCTCCCTGAACTTTTATAATGATGCCCGAGAATGATGCACTCATCCCAACTCATGTGGAATCCTGGGCCCAGGGTGCTACAGCCATGCAGAGATTCTGGTAGAACTCACCATCTTATTTTTGTTATTTATAGAGAGTGGGAGATGGAGAACTCCACCTGCTAGTTCAATCCCAGGGCTTGGCCAAGGCTGTGTCAGGAAACAAGAACTCAATCCAGGTTTCCATGAGAACCAAAATATTTGAACCATGACCACCACTTCTCAGGGTCTTCATCTGTATGACCCTAGAGTCAAGAACCCGGACATTTCAACTCACTATTTTACCCTTGGGCCAAATGCCTGTCCCTTCCCTTTCTTTTAAATTTCAAATCATTAATGTAAAGATACTTAATTAAATAGGCTGGAAACAAATTCTACACCAAAAAATATACTTTTATTTTCTACATTCTTTTTTTTTTAAAAGATTTATTTATTTATTTGAAAGGCAGAGGCAGACAGAGAGGCCTTCTATTTGCTGGTTCACTCCCCAGATATCCACAATGGCAGGAGCTGTGCTGATCCAGAGCCAGGAGCTTCTTCTGGTCTCGCATGCAGGTGCAGGGACCAAGGACTTGGGCCATCATCTACTGCTTTCCCAGGCCACAGCAGAGAGCTGGTTCAGAAGTGGAGCAGCCAGGACTTGAACTGGCACCCATATGGGATGCTGGCACTGTAAGCCACAGCACCAGCCCTACATTCTTTTTTAGTCCTCATCCATCTATAATAAATACTTTACCACAGATATAACCATCAGGGCACAGATTATTTAGTATCTGGCTTCTTAAAATGATTAGCATTTTCGTACTTCAGTAATAGCATTTTTAATGATCAAATGAATGAGCAAACAAATAACAACTTAAGAAATTAAAACTTTTACTCCTATTGATAGATGTATTACTATTTCCCCAGTTTTCTTGTTTACTCCTCATGGGCTGGGTGGTCTCGTTTTGTCCTTTGGTCTTGGGAATGTCCTCATTCAGTGCTTCCCTTTCCCACTGAGTCCTGAATCACAACCAGACCTGTGCACTGCACTGTACGACCAAGCTGGCTTGGGACTATGAGGTGCGCTCTTTCTTCTTCCACTTCATCCTACTGTGCGTTTTGTGATGCCCAATAAGATGGGAGCTTTGGGTGAAGGCCTTTCCACATCTGCTGCACACATATGGGCGCTCTCCAGTGTGAGTCCTCTGATGCCTGATGAGGTGCGAGCTCTGCCGGAAGGCTTTTCCGCAGTCCTTACACTGGTAGGGCTTCGCTCCAGTGTGAGTTCTCAGGTGCTGGGAGATGGCTGAGCGATCATTGAAAGTCCTTCCACACTCTTTACATTCAAATGGTCTTTCACCACTATGAATTCTCTGATGCTGTGTGAGGGAGGAGCTCTGAACAAATGCTTTCCCACAGATTTGACACACATAGGGCCTCTCTCCTGTATGGATTTTTTTATGTACAGAAAAATATCTTGGATTCCGGAACATTTTGCCACATTCACTGCACCGGCAAATTTGGCTCCCTTTGTGAAGTCTTATAAATGTAATCTGCTGAGCATTCTGGCTGGTTTTCTTAGCACCACTGCTTTTCTTGGCCTTTTCCCTTTCACAGCTCTTCTGTGAATTACAAGTCATGTTCGTAACCCACGAGACACGTTTGCGCAAACGTTTTCTAGGAGGACTTTTCTGGAGAGAAGCTTGGCTTATGTCAAGATCTGTGCCTACCTGAGATTCAGGGCTTTCGCAGTGCTGTTCCTGAGGGAGGACTTTGTCCTGAGTGAATTCCACTTGCTCCAATGCCCTGTCTAGGACTTCTGGGACCCCATCCTGCAAGACATCTTCTGGGGTAGAGGACCCAGTGTCATCTCTTGAGAATTCTTCCACTTTGAGGTCATGACCTGCTTCTTCCTCAGGAATATCAGATTTTTGAATTAACTGCTTGTTTCCCAGTGTAGTCTCCCACCCTGAAATAAATCAAAAGGTGTAGAGACTGTAGACAGTGCTAAGACTATATAAATATATAATTAAGTACTCAAAAGGGGATCCCCCACCCCCAAACTATGGTCATTCAACCTAGGGAGAGACAGCAAAGTAGTGAAGCAGCAAAAAACGGAAAGCTGGTGATTAAGAGATTTGGTGGGGCAAGGCTTGTTCTCAGAAGTAGCTTCCTGTGTTCCTGTTTCTCAAATACCCTCAAGGTGGATGGCAAATCAGTCCTTCACTGGACCTGTGGCTGCCTCTGTCCCACCTCTCCAGGTCCACAGTTGCAGTTAAAAGTCTTAGAGCAAGGACCACGTAAGGGCAATCCGAGTCCTAGTGCTAGTCCAATAAAAGGCCAGAGCCCCTACTTGTGACCCTGAGGCCACCAAACACAGCAGGTGGAGTGGCAGGCTCCTTACCCACAGAGACCAGGTGCTCAAAAGTCTCCAGCATCACATCATGGTATTCAGTTCTCTCTGTTGGGTCCAGCATCCTCCACTCCTCCTGGCTAAAGTCCACAGCCACATCCTGGAAGGTCACCGGCTCCTGTAATGTCACATGTGTCTGCTCAGCAGCAAGGTCAGGGGGTTGCCAATGGGGAAGGAAGAAAGGCTGGCAGGGACATTGATAAAGTGGTGCTGAGCTAGGTGCTGTTCTGCTTTGGGGGTTTGCTCAGACACCTACAGTGCAAACAGCACTGAGCAATACCATGCACACACCTTCATTTGAATGGCTGGCAAGACAGGATTTGATCCAGATCCCAGCTCCCGGCTGTTCTAAAACAAATCGCTGACTCTTACGTCTTCACTCACAGACAGGTGTTTGTGAAGGACGAGGGCTCCCTTGTTAAAAGTAGGATACAAGTGGTTCTCACACCCTGCCTAGATTGCTCCCCTTTCTCAAGTCTCTGTACACACTTGGTCCCCTCGCTCTTGCCTGTGCTTGCTGAACTCCCAGGTCTCTGTGCCTTCTTTCTAGACCTCCAGTGATACCAGAGTGGCTACAGCCAGGGCTGCCCCTCACGCTTGAGTGGCTTGAGACACCAGCATGGTCCCAAAAGTTTGGAATGTCTTGCCTTGTGGGAGGCCTCAGAAAGGCCAGGGGCAAGGGATATCCCATGGTATCCTGTGACAGATACCCCTCACAGACAGTGTATGACCAGGGAGCGAAGGGTGAGCTCTCCACTCACCTCAGGCAGCAGCACCACTATGGCTGCATTCTCCTCCTTCTGTTCAGCAGTGACCTCAAGAGAGCAGACAGATCCTGGGGCAGGCAGTGCTGGGAGGAAACATCAATGTAAACGGATTAGTGGGCGTGAGAATTCCCTCAGGCAAAGCAGAGGCAGCCCCTCCCAGCAATCCAGGGTCATGGTTTACCTGTATCCTGCTGGGACCCTATGCTGGTCCCTGTTTTTGCCCTCTTTGTTCACCAGCTCAGCTCCTCCCACTCCTGGCTCCTCCTCACATTGTGAGACTGAATCTCCATACCTGCACGGGCCCTGGTCCTACCACCCTGCACAAACCATCATGGGTAATCAGTGTTCCCATGGCTGAAACCCTTTGTCCTCTCTTCCAAGGAACCTTCCTCACTGTACATTCAGGCAGTTGGCCTCAGGCTTCCTTACAGGTAAAGCCCACTTCTAGACTCCAAGCCCTTCACCATAGCCAGGTGGGCTGTCTCCCACTGCCTCCTGGAGGGTGCGACTTCCCCTCACCACAGGACATGTCCTCCCATCTTGATATCTCTTCCACTTTAGAAAACCACAAACCTTTTCAGCCCCACAATCCCTCCCAACCACAGCTCCTTCATATCTTTTCTTCCTCTGATATCCTCATGTGGTCCACAGGCTGCCATAATGCTGACTCCTCCCACTATCAGGGGGTCACATGACATGACTAAGGCTGGCCCACCAGGCCTTAATTATTTGATATGGGGTAAACATGGACAATAAGAGCCAATGAGGCTTTTGTGGGAACATTTGGGAAACAAATTCCACCTTGGGAGATCCCACAGTGAGAGTGAGGCCAACTGAGGGCAGCAGATTCTAGCAGATGGCTGCACACAGTGCCCAAAGTAACATGACCCTATTCTCTTACTGTTGTGGGGATCAGAAGCCTCGGCTTGGCCAGGTCTAATCCATGCCAGATGCCAGCCACAGCAACTTGGCCTCTACAGGCCCTGGCAACACCCTGACTGCTTCTCAACCCCAGCACTTTGACGTGCACATTGATCTGTCAGGTCCTCATCTTTCCACTAAAGCACAGGCTGGCAAACTCACGAGTCCTGTGTTAGTTACTACTTTATCCAAAGTCCCTACCAAGCACTAGAGAACTTGTGATACAGCAGAAATCTCAAAGGGATACAAAGAAAACACTTTATCCATGAGCATCTTCCAGAAGCCCACGGAGGGCTCAATGAAGAATGCAATGCTGGGCCCTACTGAGGGGTTTTAGCTCTGACTTGGTAACAGGTGGGGATGCAGATGTCCTTGGTCTAGTTGGAGTGGGCACAACCCTTCCTCCACCCTCCCAGGAAGCCTGGAGTTCTCACCCCTCAGTGATCTTTAAGATGTCTTCACAGAACTGTCGCTCTCCCCACTTTCCCACTGCACTAACCTTCCTCGTTGGCTACCCAGGTCACATCATCCAGCAGGGCCACCACCTCCTGGCAGTCCTTTGGGTGTTGCAACTCCACCCACGTCCGCAGCTTCCCTGGCAGTGCACCCAGAAACTGTTCCAGCACCAGTAGTTCAAGGATCTGCTCTTTGGAGTGTGCTTCAGGCTGCAGCCACTGGTGACACAGCTCATGAAGCAAGGCCAGCGCCTCTTGGGGACCAGATGCTTCCTCATAACGGAACTGCCGGAACCTCTGGTGAGCAGTTTCTGGGTCGGCTGGATAGTTGCCTGGTTTCTTGAGGACATCTGGGCTCAGGCCTCCATCTTTAGCATAGAGAGCCTGGATCTGGGCATTCCGGGGACCAGCCACTTCCTGGTTCAGTGTGAGGACCTCAACAACCTTGATCTTTGTCAGGGGATTCTCAGCAGGAAGATCAATTTGAGAGTCTAGCTGAGTCTCAGGACATTCTGTAAATCAAAAGCAAAGCAACACAAACAGCCAATCAGCACATAAAAAGATGATTAAGATTATTACCCATCAGGAAAATGCAGACCCAAACCACGGTGAACTACCACCTCACATCCACTAGGGGAGCTATAATCAAAGATGGATGGCAGCATGTGAGGATGCAGACCACTGAAACTAATGCTGTTTGGGAATGCTGCACGTACCTTTTCATCTAACAGTCTGGCAGTTCCTCAAAAAGTAAAATACAGTTACCAGACAACCCAAGAATTCCTCCAAACGTATTTATGAAGGTACCTCAAAAAGATCATGGAAAATACTTGCAAAAACTATGTATGGATTTCAAAATTACATGCAAAATAAACTTATATCCTAATACTGTTTTTCCACAAACTAAGGAAATAAAAAAAATTTTTTTTTTAATTTCTTTTACAGGCAGAGTGGACAGTGAGAGAGAGAGACAGAGAGAAAGGTCTTCCTTTTGCCGTTGGTTCACCCTCCAATGGCCGCCACGGCCGGCGCGCTGCGGCTGGCGCACCGCGCTCCTCCGATGGCAGGAGCCAGGAGCCAGGTGCTTTTCCTGGTCTCCCCATGGGGTGCAGGGCCCAAGCACCTGGGCCATCCTCCACTGCACTCCCGGGCCACAGCAGAGGGCTGGCCTGGAAGAGGGGCAACCGGGACAGAATCCGGCGCCCCGACCGGGACTAGAACCCGGTGTGCCGGCGCCGCAAGGCGGAGGATTAGCCTGTTGAGCCATGGCGCCGGCCCAGGAAATAAAAATTTATGTTAAAAAAAAAAACTTGGCTGGCGCCAAGGCTCACTAGGCTAATCCTCTGCCTTGCGGCACCAGCACACCAGGTTCTAGTTCTGGTCGGGGCGCCAGATTCTGTCCCCATTGCCCCTCTTCCAGGCCAGCTCTCTGCTGTGGCCCAGGAGTGCAGTGGAGGATGGCCCAAGTACTTGGGCCCTGCACCCCATGGGAGATCAGGAGAAGCACCTGGCTCCTGCTATTGGATCAGCGCGGTGTGCCTGCCGCAGTGCGCCGGTGGCAGCAGCACCCATTGGAGGGTCAACCAACGGCAAAAAAGGAAGACCTTTCTCTCTGTCTCTCTCACTATCCACTTTGCCTGTCAAAAAAAAATTGTACAAGAATGTTCACAGCATTATTCAAAAGTGGAAAGTACAAACAACCCAATGTCTGTCAGTTCTAAATGTATAGATGCTCCTTGTCTCACAGGGGATTACGTCCCAACCAATCTACAGCTGAGTTGAAAATACTGTAAGCAAAAATGCATTTAATATATAAATAATGCATTTAACCAATCAAAACCATGGAAGAGTTTCCACTGAATGCATTTCACCCTTGTACTATAATAAAGTCAGTAACTGGCCGGCGCCGTGGCTCAACAGGCTAATCCTCCGCCTTGCGGCGCCAGCACACCGGGTTCTAGTCCCGGTCGGGGCGCCGGATTCTGTCCCGGTTGCCCCTCTTCCAGGCCAGCCCTCTGCTGTGGCCCAGGAGTGCAGTGGAGGATGGCCCAAGTGCTTGGGCCCTGCACCCCATGGGAGACCAGGATAAGCACCTAGCACCTGGCTCCTGCCATCGGATGAGCGCGGTGCGCCAGCCGCAGCGCGCCGGCCGCGGCAGCCATTGGAGGGTGAACCAACGGCAAAAGGAAGACCTTTCTCTCTGTCTCTCTCTCTCACTGTCCACTCTGCCTGTCAAAAATAAAGAATAAATAAATAAATAAAGTCAGTAACTGTAAACCACTGTAAATTGGGGAACATCTGTATAAACAAAACATAGTCTATCCAGAGTGAAATATTTGGCCAATGTGACACAGCAGGTGAGCTGCCATCTGTGATGCTGGCATCCCATTAGTGCCAGTTCAAGGCTTGGTTGCTCTACTTCTGATACAGCTCTCTGCTAATGAACCTGGAAAGGCAGTGGAAGATAGCCCAAATGCTAGAGCCCCTGCCACCCATGTGGGAGACCTGGATGGAGTTTAAAGATCCTGGTTTCTGCCTGGTCAAGCCCTGGCCAATGTAGCCATTTGGGGAATGAATCAGCAGATGGAAGATCTCTCTGTCTCTCCCTATTCCTGTTAACTCTACCTTTCAAATAAATAAATCTTTTTTTTTTTAAAGTAATAAAGTACTACATAGATGGTATGTGAGTTATATCTCCAGACAGATGTTTAAAGAAAGCCAGACCAAGAAGCAGTGGTGGCCAGCGCCGTGGCTCAATAGGCTAATCCTCCGCCTTGCGGCGCCGGCACACCGGGTTCTAGTCCCGGTCGGGGTGCCGGATTCTGTCCCGGTTGCCCCTCTTCCAGGCCAGCCCTCTGCTGTGGTCCGGGAGTGCAGTGGAGGATGGCCCAGGTGCTTGGGCCCTGCACCCCATTGGAGACCAGGAAAAGCACCTAGCACCTGGCTCCTGCCATCGGATGAGCGCGGTGCGCTGGCCACAGCACGCCGGCCGCGGCGGCCATTGGAGGGTGAACCAAGGGCAAAGGAAGACCTTTCTCTCTGTCTCTCTCTCTCTCTCACTGTCCACTCTGCCTGTCAAAAAAAAAAAAGAAGCAGCAGCAGTGGTTAAGAAGAGACCTGTAACACTGCCTATGCATGCAACACGATGATAAAAGAGCCTGCTCTAACTCTAAATGGGACCAAGAATAGGACCTCTGAGAAAAGCAGGGCCTCTGGTTTCTGGCACAGAGTCTACAAGAACACATCCAATGAACTGAGGTCTAGGATGGTCCTGAATTGTAAGGAGGGAAGACAAAATAAGAAAACAAAAAAGCTCTCTAAAATCCCAAGAAGTAGGGTGGGCATTTGGTGCAGCAGTTAAAAGACACTGCTGGGAATGCTTCATCCCATATTGGAGTGCCTTTGTTCAAGACCAGACTCTGCTTCTGATTCCAGCTTCCTGCTAATGCACGCCCTGGAAGGCAACAGTAGCAGCAGTTGGGTCTCTGCCACCTGGTTTGAGTCCAAGCTCCTGGCTTTGGATTAGCTCAGCCCTCAGCCCTGGCTGTTGGGGGCATTTGGGGAGGGAACCAGTGAATGGAAGATCTGTTTTTCCTACTCTCTGTATCTCTGCCTTTCAATAAATATAGTTAAAAGTTATAACCCTAAGATAAAATGCCAATCCTATATGATTTAAGAAAGTTTTTTTTTCTTTTTTAAGATTTATTTATTTGAAAGGCATAGATAGAAAGACTGAGAGATTTTCCATCTACTCATTCATTCCCTAAATGCCCCAATAGCCAGGGCTGAGCCAGGCTGAAGCCAGGTGCCTGGAACTCCATCTGGGTCTCCCACATGGGTGGCAGGGATCCAAGTACTTGGGGCATTTTCTGCTGTTTTCCCAGGTGCATTAGCAGGGAGCTGGATTGCAAGTAGAGAATTTGGGGGCTTAACCTGCTTTGCTACAATGCTGGCCCCTAAGGAAAGCCTTAAAAAATAAATAGAAAAATTAAATAATCAGATTATGACTTACTTCTGGTTATATTTGCAATGCTTAATGTCTCAAACAACATCAAACCTGCACTATCATCCTTGCTAATTTGAGTATAAATGGTTGGCATAATTCTACCTGGAAAGGAACTCAGCATGAAATCAAAACTTAGCAAGCAATGGTCTATTTGCTTTCTTGGGACTAATCAAGTCATGGTCAGGGGACTATTCAAACACGAAGACAGATGTAAAGGCAACAAGAGAACCACTATACAAAGGCCAACCACATAAGAAAATAAAATTCTGACTCACAAGTTTAGTGGTACAAGCCCAAGACATCAGGATTTGATTAGTGACCACCCCCTTCATTGTCCTCCAGCCAATTTTCCTCTATGCTTGTAAATGTATAAATCTTCTCACTCTGCATCTGCTTTAAGTCTCAATCAAACACAGAGACCAGTGGCCTCTCTGAGTAAATCTCTATGTCCTCATTTGTGTGGTCTTGGAGCAAAATTTGAAAAACAGGTAGTTAGAACACAACCTGAGAAAACTTTTGAAAACCTCTTAAATAGGCAGTAACATCATCTGTGGTTACTTTTAAGTGAAGTAAAAAGCAGCAGAGCTAGGGCCAGTGGCCAGTGCTGTGGCGTGCAGGCATCCCATATGGGCGCCGGTTTGAGTCCCAGCTGTTCCACCTCCTATCCAGCTCTCCGCTATGTCCTGGGAAAGCAGTAGAAAATGGCCGAAGCCCTTGGGCCCCTGCACCTGTGTGGGATGCCTTGATCAGCACAGCTAGGGCCACTTGTGGCCAATTGAGGAGTGAACCACCGGATGGAAGACCCCCCCCCCTTTCTTTCTCTCTCTCTGCCTCTCCTTCTCTGTGTAACTCTGACTTTCAAGTAAAATAAAGAAATCTTAAAAAAAAAAAAAGCAGAGCAGAAAACAACTACTACTGTGCATTAACTGTAGCCATGTTAAAGAAATAAAGAACTCAAACATCTCTTGAAATCTGGTTGCTGCTTGCATGTGATGTGTCTGGATTTTTCTCAGTGTGTCTATCCAAGAACCCATTAAGCCTATCAGCAGGTGCTTTTTCATAGTCTGTTTCTCCTTCCCTCCATCTCTGCCTTTCTGTCCTTATCCTTGACCTTGAGGCAGGAGACAGAGAAGGGCTAATCGAGGAAGGTGAGGAAAAAAACCTGCAAGCTTAAAAAAATCTTCACTTAGATGCAGTATGTAGACATAACAGCCAGACAACCTATAAGCCAGATGACCTCAGAACCATACTAAGGGCTGTCCCTCACTCAACAGCCATCCCTATAAAAATACAGCCCTAATCCACATTCAAGGCCTTGAGTTTTAACTCACTGGCCCACTCCTATGCATTCTCTTAAGGAGTGTACTTTCATAATAATCTTTTTTGTTACACTTATTGTCTCTGTGAGCTTCATTTAATTTACTGACGTTGAAAAGAACTGGTCCTAGGCTTTCTGACTAGAGCGTTTCTGCTTGTTGAAACATCCCACTCACACAGTCGTGCTCTGGCCCCTCCAAGCATGGCCCAGCTTCTGCCCGGGTCCCTGAAGTGTAAAGTGCACCACATGTTCCCCTGGGGCAGACTGTAGGGACGGCATACCCAGCCCACCCTCACCAGGCTCCAGGCTCTCCTGCTTGCCGCAGACAGTGGATATGGCCTAGGTTGGCATGAGAAACCAGGTGTAGCTTGAGAGCTCCCACAGATACACCCTCCTGCCCTGCAAGCCTTTGGCTCTGAGGGGTGGGGAATTCCTAATCCCCTTTGTTGCCAGCCTCTGAAGTCTTCCCCTGCTATCTTAGGATGTTAAAACATTTTTCCTTCAATAAGTTTGACTTACAAGCTTTGCTCATCTGGGATTTGTTGTCTACCTGTTTCACAGATCTAACAAGTGCTGCTCACTGTTGAAAAGCAAACTTAGGCCTGAGCCTGGGGTCAGGGGCTGGGCCTGCCGCCCAGCAGCCTAGACTAACCGTGGGTGCACTGGGGTTGCAAAATGGGTATGTGCTATGCCATGCTTATAATTCTTGGCCACTGCTAGCCTCTCCTTTCTATGTTTAAAGTGATTTTTTCTTGATGTGAAGAGTCTGAAACAGGTCATCACTTATTTCCAACCTCTTTCCCCAGTAAGATTTTGAATTATTTTTATTTTGGGGGTTTGTCCTCCCCAACTCATTTATATTACTCTTATCTATGCTATTTAATTCCTCTCCTATTCCTTAGAACTTTTGGGGTTTATTTTCCCCAAGATTATTTCCCTTGATTTCAAAGACTTTTTTTCTTAAGGTTTCAAATTTTCCTGAAGATAACTCAGGAAAGCTGACAGGATCCACTGGAGACCCAGCAGCACTAGATGATGCCCCCAGGAATGTAAATCTATCAAATGAGGCTCCTTAATGGCTCGGTCTTAAATAATCATGCATGAGAATCATTAACAACCTTAGGCAGGAACTGGGGTGCAGTGGTTAGGCTGCCTGGGAGCTTCCCCTACCGGAGTGCCTGGATTCAAGTCCAGCCTCTGCTCCGATTCCACAGTGCTGCTGATGCGAACCCTGGGAGCAGCGGAGATGGCTCAAGCAGTTGTGTCCCTGCCACCTCCAAGCATGACCTGGATTGAGTTCCCACTCCTGACTTCCGCCTGGCCCAGCCTAGTTGTTGGTAGGCATTCGAGGAGTAAGCCAGCACACATGGGGGCACCCCTTCTCTAAAACAAAAGCAAGCCTCCCTCCATATGCTTCATCCCTAACTTCTAAAATGTTCTTTTTTGTACTCCTTTATCAAGGAGTTTATTTGCTGTTCCCTTCTCCCACCCAGGAAAACTGAACTAGGGTTCTTTTTATTCTATTCATCCCTCCTCTTGCAATTTATTTATTTCTTATTTAATCTCAATCATGTATTTACTTCTTTTTTTTTTTTAATTTTTTGACAGGCAGAGTGGACAGTGAGAGAGAGAGACAGAGAGAAAGGTCTTCCTTTGCCGTTGGTTCACCCTCCAATGGCTGCCGCGGACAGCGCGCTGTGGCCGGCGCACCGCGCTCATCCGATGGCAGGAGCCAGGTACTAGGTGCTTTTTCCTGGTCTCCCATGGGGTGCAGGACCCAAGCACTTGGGCCATCCTCCACTGCACTCCTGGGCCACAGCAGAGGGCTGGCCTGGAAGAGGGGCAACCGGGACAGAATCCAGTGCCCCAACCGGGACTAGAACCCGGTGTGCCAGCGCCGCAAGGCGGAGGATTAGCCTGTTGAGCCACGGCGCCGGCCTACTTCTTCCTCTTCTTTGGGAAAATCAAGGAACCAAGACACTTTCTCAGAGCCTTCTGCTGAATGTTCACTCAGAAATATAAACTTTAAGTCATCTGGGTTTGGACGTCCAGCATTCTGGCTCTGTCAGGTAAGATACTGTGAGCCCATTGAGCTGCCCGCTTTGACTGATTCAATCAGCCACACGTGACGCTGGCTTTTTAGGAAGCTGATCCAGTGAGTGACTTGTCCAGTTCGGTCCAGCCATCTGCTTTACTGGCCACATAGTAAAATGGCTCCAGCAGCATTATGACTGCCAAACTTCAGTCAAGAAAGGAACTTCATTACTTCTAGACTTGGTGAGCCCTCTAAAAAGTCAATACCTCTGGGGACCGGCGCTGTAGCAGTAGGTTAATTCTCCGCCTGCAGCACTGGCATCCCATATGGGTGCCGGTTCTAGTCCCGGCTGCTCCTCTTCCAATCCAGCTCTCTGCTATGGCCTGGGAGAGCAGTAGAAGATGGCCCAAGTGCTTGGGCTCCTGCATCCACATGGGAGACTGGGAGGAAGCTCCTGGCTTCAGATCAGTGCAGCACCAGCTGTTGCAGCCATTTAAGGAGTGAACTAGCAGATGGAGGACCTGTCTCTCCCTCTCAAAAACAAACAAACAAATCTAAAAAGTCAACACCTCTAATTAATCAAGACTTTCACATCTCACCAACTTATAATTTTCTTCAAATAGAGCCTACACATACTTAAAATTTCTTAAGGCACCATTTAAAGAAGTATTAATAAAATCTTTCTTCTATCTGTGTCAGATTTGTTATCACTGGTATAAGCCAGAGCTATTAATTTCTGCAATTTATTTTAAAATGACACCATGTTGAACACTCTTACTATTTTAACTATTGTGGAGCAGTTTTTTAAAGGCAGCTAACTATTACAAGCTATTACTATTTTCTTATCAATTTTTTCATTTTTGTATCAAAACAATATCAACATTTCAGCCCGTGTTTTGTTATTGTTCATATGCCATGAAAGTGACCTTTTATCAGGAAGTTCAAAGCCATTCATTCAAAACCACTCACTGCCTACGGCAGTAATGAGATAAAATTGGTCAATTTGCTTTAAAAAAAAAAAAAACAATTTTGGCAACTACATACTTTCCCAGAAATCCTTCCATTTATTGTTTATTTCTACAGAACAAATTACTGAGCACCTATTCTGTATCAGGAACTGAACAAGGAAGCAGACACCATAGCAAGGAGAGAGCCATTTCCATATTATGAGCACAGTTATGGGGAGCACCTCTAAAACACAATCATAAAATCCCAAAGCTACAGAAGCGACACAAGGAAAACAAAGTCCCTCCCACCCAGTTTCCCTCAGGAAGCAACCACAATCTATCAATTTCTATATGACGCAGTAATGACCAACTTAGAACCAACTGTATCTGTGTGTAATCAAATTTGTAAATATCTTTATATATTAAAACTTTAAGAAATGCATTTTAAGAAATATGTGCATTTTGAGAAATGCACATATTGTTTCATTATCAGTACAAAAAGAGCTGTCTCATTCTTCACAACAGCTGTGCAAAGTAATATAATTAAACCAACTACTTATATTGCTTATTATCTGTATATGGTTTTTACCCCTATTGTACAGGTTTTTAGCTTGCTTTTTATTCTCTATTTACTCAAAATTGTTTTTTGCATTTCATCTATCCAGAAAAATGAGCTCTTGGGATCCTTTTCTCCATTTCTGATTCATTTATTCCTGCTTTAAAAAAAGAATTTATCTTTTCCCATAGGACTTTTGGAGTTAATTTCCCCCCAGTTTTTAATTCATCTGTTTTCTTCTTAATAGCTAATATTTTTAGGTTTTGATATTGGCCCTGGGTACCAAGCCTGGTTGCCAGAGTTGGGAGCAACTATACAGGAAGCAACAGGGAATGTAATGTCAAGTGTTCTTGAATAAAAGACTGCTAAGGCCTATGAGATCACTCTTCTACAGTCACTCAACATTCTATACTGCTAATCCAGTGCATAGGATGTGAGCCCAGCAGGATTACTTGTAGCAGCATCCATCTCAAGACCTCCCTTTCTCTTACCTTACCACTATCCTGTCTCAGAGCTGGCCTTGTCTTGGAAGTCTTCTATATGAAAGCACACTCCTGGCCGGCGCCGTGGCTCAACAGGCTAATCCTCCGCCTTGCGGCGCCGGCACACCGGGTTCTAGTCCCGGTCGGGGTGCCGGATTCTGTCCCGGTTGCCCCTCTTCCAGGCCAACCCTCTGCTGTGGCCCGGGAGTGCAGTGGAGGATGGCCCAGGTGCTTGGGCCCTGCACCCCATGGGGAGACCAGGAAAAGCACCTGGCTCCTGGCTCGTGCCATCGGACAAGCGCGGTGCGCCGGCCGCAGCGCGCCAGCCGCGGCGGCCATTGGAGGGTGAACCAACGGCAAAAGGAAGACCTTTCTCTCTGTCTCTCTCTCTCACTGTCCACTCTGCCTGTAAAAAAAAAAAAAAAAAAAAAAAAAAAAAAAAAGCACACTCCTAGCTTTTGGAACTTCTTCAGCTATTTCACTCTACAGTTTACCGAGCTCCTAGTACTCAGCTGCTATGCTAGCAAATACAGAGATACAGAACAGAAACAGGATGCCTGCTCTCACAATTATTATTTAGTATCTATTCTATACATTCAGGCCAGAAAATACACCAAATAAAAATCAAAGGATTTGTTTTACTACATTTGTACACTTACATTATGTAAGTTTGTTCTTTGTATGACATCTCGTGTAAAAATGAGACATTTCATTTTTTTATTCAATAGGGTTCTTTCTACTTTAAGCTTTTTTCCATCCTATCATATAAGGTGAGAGCTAAGGCTGATGATTTGCCTGCACAGATTACATTCAGAGCCCTTGCTCATATGAGTCCTCTGATACTGAACACAGTGAGGACTCCTACTGAGGGGCTTGCTCTGTTGTCACGTTCCCAGGGCTCGTTAGCAGTGACTTCTGTGACACCTGAAGCCTTCCTGACCTGTTACATTCTTCACACTATCTCTAGTAGCTGTGATGTGGGATAAGGGAGCTCTGTAGGAAACCTTTCCTACAGTGATCACATTCTCATGGTTTCAGAGCTCTCAGATAAGAACTTTTCAAAATTCAATACAACTATAATTTTTTTTTTATTCCTCGATAATTCTCTCAAAAACAAGACTGGGTTAGGCCAGAAGCTTTTCCTGCTATGGTCATATTCCTGAGATTTCTTCCCTGTGTGAGTTCTCAGAAGTTGAAAAACTCAAGAAAATGATTTCTTCTAATTCCGGTCTTTGCAGATTAATCTCCTATGTGAACCTTCTCTTAAAGAGGGCACTGCTAAGCAGGAAGTGGACTTTCTCACATTCAGCACACTTCTATTGTTCCTGAAGGGATTATTTTTATTAATTATATTATTATGTTATATATAATATATATTAAATTGTTATTTTTATTAAATTCCACTGGCTGACATTTCCCTACACGTTCTTTCTATAGCCTGTGTGAATCTTCTCAGGCTACACAAAGAAGGATTTTTATCCCACCAAAGAATCCCCTCCTTATATAAATTTTTTTCTACTATTGTTTGTTCTATGTTTGAGAGAATGCCACATTCACATTTGTAGGGCTCATTTCCAATGCTAAAAATGCCAAGTATTGGGGCCAGTGCATGGTGCAGTAGGTTAATACTCCACTTGCAGTGCCGGCATCCTATATGGGTGCTGGTTCAAGTCCTGGCTGCTCCACTTCCAATCCAGCTCTCTGTTGTGGCCTGGGAAAGCAGTAGAAGATGGCCCAGGTTCTTGGGCCCTTGCACCCACTTGGGAAGCTCCTGGCTCTTGGCTTTAGATCAGCCCACTCACCTCTGGCCGTTGCAGCCATTTGGGGAGTGAACAAGCGGAAGGAAGACCTTTCTGTCTCACCCTCTCCCCGTCTGTAACTGTACCTCTCAAATAAATAAAATCTTTTTAAAAAAATGCTAAGTATCCTGTAAGTTTTCCCATGATAACAGTCTCCTGCCTGCACTGCCTTCCTAATGATTAAATCTAGGTCACATCTCAAGAATTCTACCCAGGGTCATATATATGGCAATGCTTTTCTGAAAGGATACTAAGTGACAGCTGAAGATCTGGGTGCCATCTAATGTATTTTCACAGCATCTTTCCCAATTCAGTGCCATCTTGAGAATGAATGTGATATGTATAAGTATTTATTGTTTCCCTCCTACCTAAGCAATCAGCACCTACACTATCAAGGAAAGATAGAGCCATGTGAACTTTCAAAGAGGCCCAGCTCCATATTCAATGCTAGTTCTGTGCACAGCTATATTGGTGTGGGAGAGACCATACAGGAGCATGATCGTTTGTCTAAAGTTAGAGCATGCCATTCTAAACACCTGTGATGCTCATATTTGTATTTGTTATCTGGATCTCCTTCTGAAGTCCAAACAGATACACTCAACTGATTTTGTAAACTTCCTTGATGTCTCTAGTCTTTTCTCATTCATACTTAACAGAACCAGTCAAGATATTAGATAGCTCAAAAGCTTGAAACAATGGGGCCCGCACTGTGGTGCAGCAGGTTAAAGCCCTGGCCTGAAGCACCAGCATCCCACATGGGCACCAGTTCTTGTCCAGCTGCTCCTCATCCAATCCAGCTCTTTGCTATGGCCTGGGATAGCAGTAGAAGATGGCCCAAGTGCTTGGGCCCCTGCACCCACATGGGAGACCCGGAGGAAGCTCCTGGCTTCTGGCTTCAGCTCAGTTCAGCTCAGCTCAGGCTGTTGTGGTCATTTGGGGAGTGAAAAGCAGATGGAAAACCTCTCTCTCTGTCTCTACCTCTCTCTGTAACTCTTTCAAATAAATAAAATAAATCTTAAAAAAAAACTTGAATCAAGATGAAAGCTATTAGGGAGCTCTTTATATGATTAGTGTAACTTCTTTTTTAAAATTATATATATATTTTTTTTTGACAGGCAGAGTGGACAGTGAGAGAGAGAGACAGAGAGAAAGGTCTTCCTTTTGCCGTTGGTTCACCCTCCAATGGCCGCCGCAGACAGCGCGCTGCGACCGGCGCACCGCGCTCGTCCGATGGCAGGAGCCAGGAGCCAGGTGCTTTTCCTGGTCTCCCCATGGGGTGCAGGGCCCAAGCACCTGGGCCATCCTCCACTGCACTCCTGGGCCACAGCAGAGGGCTGGCCTGGAAGAGGGGCAACCGGGACAGAATCCGGTGCCCCGACCGGGACTAGAACCCGGTGTGCCGGCGCCGCAAGGCGGAGGATTAGCCTGTTGAGCCACGGCGCCGGCCTAAAATTATATTTAACATAAAAAATAAAAACAAAAAAATCCTCAAAAAAGTGCATGTCTTTACCAGACTTTCCTGTATCACTAATGCCAAATATTCAAGAGAATTCTTTCTTTCATATATATATGTGTATATATACACACACACACACACACACACACACACACATATATATATATATATTTGTTGTTAAATATTTTTATTTATTTGAAAGGCAGTGTTATAGGGAGGCAGAGGCAGTGAGAGAGAAAGGTCTTCCATCCACTGATTCACTCCCCAGATGGCCGCAATGGCCAGAGCTATGCTGTTTGAAGCCAGGAGCTTCTTCGGGGTCTCCCACAGGGGTGCAGGGGCCCAAGGACTTGGCCCATCTTCTACTGTTTTCCCAGGCCACAGCAGAGAGCTGGATCAGAAGTGAAGCAGCCAGGACTCAAACTGGTGCCCATAAGGGATGCAGGCGCTGTAGGTGGCAGCTTTACCCGCTATGCAACAGTGCTGGCCCCTCTTTTATATTTTCAGAACAAGATATTGGGCCGGCACCTTGGCTCACTAGGCTAATCCTCTGCTTGCGGCACCAGTACTCCAGGTTCTAGTCCCAGTTGGGGTGCAGGTTCTGTCCCGGTTGCTCCTCTTCCAGTCCAGCTCTCTGCTGTGGCCCGGGAGGGCAGTGGAGGATGGCCCAAGTGCTTGGGCCCTGCACCCGCACGGGAGACCGGGAGGAAGTACCCAGCTCCTGGCTTCAGACTGGTGCAGTGCTGGCCGTAGCGGCCATTAGGGGAGTGAACCAATGGAAGGAAGACCTTTCTCTCTGTCTCTCTCTCACTGTCTATAACTCTCTCTGTCTCTCTCTCACTGTCTAACTCTGCCTGGCAAAAAAAAAAAAAAAAAGATATTGATGCATACAAAAATAATATGGGTAGTAAACACACAAGATACAAAGAATAATCTTCTCTTCACTTGTGGGAAGTCCTGGCAGCTTCTTCTTTCATCCTCCCCAGCCACCTACTCACCTTGTTCCACTAAGTCCCTGTGAATCACTCACCGTGTTTTTGCCCGACCCTGCTGCTAACCTCAGACGAGGCAGTGCCACCTCTGCCCTGCATGCTGCTATGGCCCCCGCCTGCTTCCATCTGGCCACTGAGAGTGAGCTGTGAAAAGCCATGTCACGTTCCTGCTCAGATGAACACCATACTCTCCTCAAGCCAGTGAGGCCTTGTGAGCTCTGCTAAGCTCACCTGGCATGTCTTAATACTTCAGCTACCTGCTAGCCTACTAAGAAACTTTATGTTCTCTGAATCTGCCAAGCTTTCCCCTATCTCATGATGACCGCAAACCGTGCCCTCATGCCTGGAAGATCGCTTCACTCCCACTTTCCCAAGTCTGTGCACTTTTTTGACTTTAGGAATCAGTTTCTCAGCCCTGCATTGTCCCAGCTACTTCCTGTGCAAAATTCCCCACGATGACCTCACTTACACCATGTTCTTGTGTTCAGTACTTCCCACTAATCATCGTCACACCGGTGTGACCTGTCTGCAGGCCATCGTCTATTCAGATTATGAAGTCTATGATGACAGTGATCATTTCAAGGCCTTGGCTTATCACCCGCATGCTTGGTATACTGCACAGGACAGAGGAAGTCTTCTGTCAATACTTGTAAATTGAGAGAAAAGGGAAAGAGAGGGGAAGAATACTCCTCTAGTATGGCCTCTGCTCTCTAAGACCACCTCTCAGTTCTCACTCATGGAGCTGGCTCTCGCCAGACATTCAGAACTATAGTAACCAGTGTCCCCCACAGCAACAGATCACTCAGAAGTGCATGGCCAAGAAGTCTGCTCGTGCAGTACACAGGACTTGAGTTCCAGGGAGAATGAGACACACAATTGTCACATCCAGAAAGCAATCTGAGTCACGAAAGATCAGAAGGGACATCAGCAGGTTTGATCAGGGAAGTGGAGATACAAAGTGCTTGTACTGCTAGGTACCTGCAGGTGATGAATAGTTTAGTGAGACCTTTGCTAATGGCTAGAAGGAGATCTTCAAAGAAGGAAATGAAGGAAAGACTGGAAAAACAAAACAGGGGCTGGCACCATGGTGCAGTAGGTTAGTCCTCTGTCTGCGATGCCGGCATCCCATATGGGTGCAGGTTCTAGTCTCGGCTGCTCCACTTCAAGTCCAGCTCTCTGCTGTGGCCTGGGAAAGCAGTGGAAGATGGCCTGGGTCCTTGGGTCCCTGCACCCACATGGGAGACCAGGAGGAGGTGCCTGGCTCCTGGCTTTGGATCAGTGAAGCTCCGGCCATTGAGGCCATCTAGGGAGTGAACCAACAGAAGGAAGACCTTTCTGTCTGTCTCTCCCTCTCACTGTCTGTAACTCTAACTCTCAAATAAAATAAATAAAATCTTTAAAAAAATTCAAGAAGGGGCCAGCGCTGTGGCACAGTAGGTTAACGCCCTGACGTGGAGCGCTGGCATCCCACATGGGCGCTGGTTCAAGACATGGCTGCTCCACTTCCGATCCAGCTCTCTGCTATGGCCTGAAAAGGCAGTGGAAGATGGCCCAAGTCCTTGGGCCCCTGCACCCACGTGGGAGACCTGGAGGAAGCTCCTGGCTCCTCGCTTCAGATTGGCACAGCTCCATCCATTGCAGCCATCTGGGGAGTGAACCAGCGGATGGAAGAACTCTATATCTCTCTGCCTCTCCTCTCTATGTAACTCTGACTTTCAAATAAATAAATAAATCTTTTTTTTTATAATTTTTTAAATTATTTATTTATTTATTTATTTTTTGACAGGCAGAGTGGACAGTGAGAGAGAGAGACAGAGAGAAAGGTCTTCCTTTGCCGTTGGTTCACCCTCCAATGGCTGCCGCGGTCGGCGCACCGTGCTCATCCGATGGCAGGAGCCAGGTACTAGGTGCTTTTCCTGGTCTCCAATGTGGTGCAGGGCCCAAGCACTTGGGCCATCCTCCACTGCACTCCTGGGCCACAGCAGAGGGCTGGCCTGGAAGAGGGGCAACCGGGACAGAATCCGGTGCCCCGACCGGGACTAGAACCCGGTGTGCCGGCGCCGCAAGGCGGAGGATTAGCCTGTTGAGCCACGGCGCCGGCCCTAATAAATAAATCTTTTAAAAAAATTTCAAGAAAATGGAATTAAACCAAACTTATTAAAAAAAACACAGAAACTTATTAAAAAAAAACACAGAAAAACTAAAAACAGGGACCAGAAAAAGAGTAGAGAGACACCATTGGCTCCATTCTGGGAAAAAGATGGTGATAAAAGATGGGGGCCAGGCACAGATTTCACAGCTGAATACTTCTAGAGCAGGTGGTTCTAATACCACTTGCGTCAAAGTACAGAAAATACAGGGAAAGCATCTAGTGTGCTTTGCAGCCAGTACTCTGATAGAAAAGTTGACAAAGAAAGCAAACACACAAAGAAAATCACACCTCAGCCTAACTGTAAATGTTGACACAAAACCCTAAAAATAAAAAGTCAATAGACTCATAAGAGCATATTCAACAAGGCACGTCTATGTGTACCATGTCACCATGTGAACTGTTCAAGGGAGAAAATGCTTCTGATTACCTTGGAAAGCTCTGGAATGAAACTAGAGCCGTTTCTGATTTTCACTCATTAGAAAGGCTAGATGAATATCTCTTCATCCAAATAAAAGCCAAGCTGAATTAAAGCAGAATCCAGTCATCAATACGTGCACACATTCCCTGATCCGAGGTAACTAACAGAGTCATTCTGAGAATTGATGATTGTTCATAGCCCTTGTCTCTTCCATGAAAGTGTTTTGTTTTCTTTCTCTTCATACTATTCGTTGAACTCTTTTACTTAGAGTAGGGTTAACGATACAATTATTAAGTATATTGAAAATAGATCATTATAAAAAAAAATTAAGAGTGAGAATCCGAGAGGGAGGGGCAGGAAGGGTTAGAGCATGGGTGGGAGGGAGGAGGGGTTGGAGGAAAGTGCCACTATGTTGCTAAATCTGTATATATGAAATACATGAAACTTGTATAACTTAGGCCGGCGCCGTGGCTCAACAGGCTAATCCTCCGCCTTGCGGCGCCGGCACACCGGGTTCTAGTCCCGGTCGGGGCACCGGATTCTGTCCCGGTTGCCCCTCTTCCAGGCCAGCCCTCTGCTGTGGCCCGGGAGTGCAGTGGAGGATGGCCCTAGTGCTTGGGCCCTGCACCCCATTGGAGACCAGGAAAAGCACCTAGCACCTGGCTCCTGCCATCGGATGAGCGCGGTGCGCCAGCTGCAGCACGCCGGCCGTGGCGGCCATTGGAGGGTGAACCAACGGCAAAAGGAAGACCTTTCTCTCTGTCTCTCTCTCTCACTGTCCACTTTGCCTGTAAAAAAAAAAAAAAAAAAAAAAAAAAAAAAAGATACAGAGAAACTTGTATAACTTAAAAAAAAAAGTCTTGGGTTTTGCCCAAGGAAGACAGGGGCATGTGCAGCCCAAGTTGCAAATTTTCAGTTATTCCTGGTGATATGGAGGAAACAGAAAAAGACAAGCTGTAGGTTAAGCTACAGCCTATCACAGTGCTGGTTTGAGTTCTAACTGCTATGCTTCAGACCCAGCTCCCTGCTAATGTGTCTGGGAAGGCAGCAGATGATGGCTCAAATACTTGCATCTCTGCCACCCATGTGGGAGACCTGCCTAGATGGCATTCCAGACTCCTGGCCTGGTCATGATGACCATTTAGGAAGTGAATTATGGATGGAGGATCTCTTTCTCTTATCTGCTTTCCCTCTCTGTCACTCTGCTTTCAAATACATAAAAATAAATATTTAAAAACAACAAAGAAAAAAATTATGCTAAAAATGTATCCTTAAAAAAAAAAACCTAGAAATTTTCCCATTTAAGTCAGACTAGAAGTCCATTCTTCACATCCTCATTTTCACAATGTTTTAGAAATACCAACCATGAAGAGTATAATTACATGATTGTCCAAAAGAGGTAAATAACCATTAACACAACTACTTCCTACTTTATACTTAATGGCAAAATCAATGAGAATCTAACGCAATTACTAAAAAGATAAAAAGAATTTGGCAACATGACAGGTTCATCTAGACCAACTGCACCAGACTGAGGGAAGACAAATTCAATCAGGTAATGGCATCAATGCAAACCAAATCAAATGTAATATATATCTCAACAGAATTTTCTCAGGGAACCCCCAAAAGGTAGGAAAGTGTTAATCTGAAGAAGTAAGTGATTGAGGATAGCTAAGAGTCTTGATTTTTAAAGAGGGGAGCTACTACTCATCCAAACACTTTATAAATAGTCAAGACATTCAAGGGAGAGCCCAAAGGCTTGGTATACCACGATGACTGGAATTTAGCTCACACAAAGATGGTGAAGAATCTATTCATCTGGGGAGTGAACCAGTGTTTTGTGCCAGTGAACCAGTGAATTTGTGCCCCACATAATATATAAAAGGAAATTTCAGATAAATTGAACTAAACAAAACCAAATTAAAATACTAGTGGAGGGGCTGGCGCTGTGGCGCAGCACGTTAATGCCCTAGCCTGAAGCACCAGCATCCCATATGGGTGCTGGTTCTGGTCCTGGCTGCTCTTCTTCCGATCCAGCTCTCTGCTATGGCCTGGGAAAACAGTAGAAGATGGCCCAAGTCCTTGGGCCCCTGCACCCATATGGGAGACCCAGAAGAAGCTCCTGGCTCCTCGCTTCAGATCGGCGCAGCTCCAGCCATCACGGCCATCTGGGGAATGACCCAGTGGATAGAAGACCTCTCTCTCTGTAACTCTTTCAAATAAATAAATCTTTCAAAAAAAAAAAACTAGTGGACAAGCATTCAAGCTTAGCAGGTTAAACTGCTGCTCACGATCCCCAGCATACTGTATCAGAGTGCTGGTTCAAGTCCCCATTGGTCTATTTCCTGTTCAGTTTCCTGCTAATGTGCCTGGGAAGGCAGTGAAGAATAGCTCAAGTGCCATACACTTGGGAGACCCAAATGGAACTCCTGGCTCCCGGCTTTGGCCTGGCCCATTCTTGGCTGTTGTGGGCATTTGTGGAGTGAACAAGCAAATGGAAACTGGATCAATCTCTCTCTCTCTACCACTGCTTTTTGAGTAAATACATAAATAAATCTTTAAAAATACTTGGTTGTATTAAAGTATTTGGATAATCTGCTTACATATGATTAAAAAACACAGAACAGAAAAGGACAGGTTTGAAAAGAAAAATCTGAAATTATAAAACATCTATATAAAGTGTACACAGAGGTAGAACATGAATGCTGTTCTGGGATATATTTCAATATTAACACCAGATTACATAGAGTTCCCACAAATTAAAAAGAGTGAAAAATGAACTCACATGAGAAAAAATACAAATGGTCTATTTCATTGGTTATAAGGAAAATTTGGACTAGATCAAACATTATCTTTTGCCCCTTGATCTGAAAATCTTAACAAAGACCATTACAAGTTGCTGATGATGAAGAAAAAGGAGCTCTCATGTACGTCAGCAGCTACATGTATTTTAAACTTTTTCTGAGGCAATTTGTTGCTACCAGATTTTTAGCTTACATAATGCTTCACCTTAGAGCTCCATTCCTAGAAATTCAATTTACAAAAAAAAACACTTTTTGTATCTGCAAAAAATATATATACAAAGTTGCTCTTGGAAGTAATTTGAATGTACATCAAGAGAAGAAAAATGTGGATTACATAGAGGTTGCCGAATGGATTGACACAGACCTATAATGAGCACAACATAACACATACCACCTGCCCCCTGCAATAGGTTGTTTCAATCAAGAACACTGCTGAGCACAGACTCCATCTGCAGTCTCCCATTCACCACCTCTTTTCCAAGACACCAGTTCCTGCCTAACCATTTAGCCTGCCCCCTGCGGGAACTCCCATGTATCGGTTCTCACCTGGAAAGGGGTCTTGAAGAATTCCTCTCTCCACCAGCCAGAAGTCTTCTGCCTCTTCTAACTGAGACACCACATGTGGTTTGGAAAGCTGATGCTCTGCTCAACGGAAGAGAGACAGGGCTTGGGGCTGGGGTTCTGTGTTCAGGAGAAAATGCTGTCCTGCTACAGCATACACTGTCCCTGTCTTCTCCTCTGCTGGGGCTCACATGACTTCTGGCATAGGCTGCTGCCAACCATATCCATTTCCTTGTCAGTTAGCCTGGATTCCCTTCTAGTAGAGGCAGCCATGGAGCCCAGTTCTGGCCAGCAAGACACAAGGGAGATCGGTCAGCTGGGGAGCCTCTAGAAAAGATTTTACTTTTCTTGCTAAACAAGACAGTTCAGATGGAGGCATGGGCAGGGCTGTTTCCCCACCTCCTCATGGAGCCACACCATGCAATGACTAGCCAGAGGATGGGAAGGATCAAAGTTAATCAGAGACCGAAGGGTTCAGGTTCTTCAATGATACTCTTAAGCTGTTTAACCTGACATTACATCCTCCTGAATTCTTGTTAGAAAATAACAAGCAGGAGTGCCAGTTGCTGTAGCATGCCATATTGGAGTGCTGGTTTGAGTTCTGGTTACTCTGCTTCCAAACAAGCTTCCTGCTAACATACCTGGGAGGAGGAAAATGGCTCAAGTATCTGAAACCTGGCCAACTATGTGGTAGACCAGTAAGGAATTCCTGGTTCCTGGCTTTGTCCTGGTCAAGCCCTGTCTATTGCAGCCATTTGTGGAAATGAACCAGTGGATGGAAGTTTGGTACTCTGCCTTTCAAATAGATGTAAATAAACATTAAAGCAAATTTGTATTAAAAAAATAAACATCCACTACTGGTGGTGGACACATCCCTGATTTTTATCACTATCCTTGTTTTCACCAGGGCCCTGAGGGACAAAGTAGGTGAAGCTTTAAAAGTCATATTGAGAAGCTGCCCTTTCCTATGAAAAACCCTCTCTCCCAGGCTCTGGGACCTTAACCCCTCCACTCTGATCCCTGCAGCCCGCGCCCAAGCAGATACATACTTCGGAAGCACCACACTCATACAGCAAAGCAGATCTTTATTGACATGGAAGCCAGCCTTACCAACAGAGACCAGGTTCCTGTAGTTCTGCAGCATCACTTCCCTGTACAGGGACTTCTGTTTGAGGTCCAGCAGTCCCCACTCCTCCGGGGTAAAACCAAGTGTTACATCTTCATAGGTCACTGGTTCCTAAAACCCACAGGTTCTGTTTAACCACATCTGGTCCCCATCCATGACAAAAAGAGGGAGGCTGATCAAGCCATGACAGCACAGAATGGTCTACAGGATGATCCCAGAGAATTTTAGTTCTCTCATTTTGGGTTTCTGCTATTGTCTGCGTGACCCTATTCAATCAGAGCAGAGGCAGACAAGAGGCAAGATCTCTCTGGTCTATGAAAACCTGTCCATTTCTCATTAATCTGGAGATTCTGACTCTGAGACTGGTGTGCATACTCCTAAGGAACTCCTGAGCTGAATCATCACACTCAAGCCTTCAGCCCCTGCTGGTCCTACCTCCTTCAGCGGTCAGGGATCCATTCTCACCTCTCTCTCCTACTACTGAACTCAACTCACGTAACCTCAAGTAGCTGCTGAAATCTAAACACGGATCCGATTCCTGCTTAGACTAGTCAGTTCCTCCCCTAGCTTACAGAATACCTATCTGCGGTCCCTCCAGCAGGCAGTCTTTCGTGCCCAGTTTGTCCCAACTCCGAGAGCATCTCTGAGAAAGCAAAGCCCTAGCAGCATGAACTCCCCCAGCTGCAGGGGGCGACTCGGAGAAGCCTCTACTCACACAGGGCCAGGCCGTCGGAAGCCTGGAGGCCATACTTTCCTCCTCTTCAGCGTGTCTTTCGTAAGAGTGAGCAGAGTCCTGAGAAAACCGAAGTCGAAAGGGGAGGACCATGAGGGCTACGCCTAGGTGCTCACTCGCCTCTGCTCAGAAGCGGCTCCATCAGAGGAAGAACGCCCAGAGACGATCAGTTCCTCCCTGATCAAGAGGAGACTTCTCTTCCTACGTCCCCCACCCCACGTCGGGGGAACGGACGGCTCTGGTACCCCCTCAGGGCCGGAAGAAGTAGTCTCCTCTCAGTCCCCGATCCCCGATCACACCGCCCCTTCCGGCTCCACGGCACAAGGACAACAGGTGAGGCCGGCTCCGGGCTCCTAAACCTGGTACGGAAAGGAGTGCCTTCGCCCGCAGGGAGCGGACGCTGGCCCACCCCGCGCAGCCCCCGACGGGCGCGGAACTCACGCCGCACTCACCCGGCGCGCGCTGCAGAATGGCGCCCATCGGCCCACGGTGAAGTGCGTCAGCACGCGAACCTGGACTACAACTCCCAGACGCCCCCGCGGCGCGCCCCGCTCGACCTCCCTCGGGCGGCAGCCATCTTGGCCGGCCCTTTGGGGCTGCAGGCGAAGGCCGGGTGTGCACCTCGGCGACCCAACTGTACAGGAGGAGGTCACTGGTGGGGGATTCTAGGCCGCGGACGCCCCATGCTTCGTGGGTGGTGACCCAGAGAGCGCGTTATGTCGCCCTCCCCCCGCCCCCGCCACAAGGGAGGGGGGGCGGGGGAGTGACTGGTCTGTCCGGAACTAATTAGTCCCTCCTGCGGGGGAGGAGAGAGCGGGCGTCATTGGCTCTGCCGACCCGTCGTTTAGGGGGGAGGCGGGGCTAAGGGCCTCACAAGTTCCGGGAGGGGGGAGGGGGAGGGGGAGGGAGAGGCGGCTGAGGAACGCGCGTACCGCGGAAGCAGGGGCCGGGAGCGTGCGCTGCGGGCCGTCCGCCCGGGAGTGCGGGCGCCTCACGGAGAGTGGGCGGGGTCCGGGGGTGGCTGGGCCTGTGTCCGCCTCGTTCGGGAGGTGCAGCGGTAGGGGAGGAGTGAGCTCTGCAGGAGCCTGCGCCAGTGTCCCGGGATGAGTAAGGTTTGGTGCCGGGGCCGAGGTGTCCATGTGTAGGAAGGGGAAGGCGAAGCCGTCACTGCCCAGAACCCAGGCCCAGGTCTGGTGCGGTCCGGACTTCCTTGGGACCCAGGGGCTGTCGTGGTCTCGCCTTGATCTGCCCTGCCCCGCCCAGAGCCCGGTGTGCCCCTGTTGCTTGGAGTTTTTGCCACGTCTCAGCGGCCTTGTCCTTTGTCGGGTCATCCTGTTTGCTGCGTGCTAAACTTGTTCCAGGGGTTGTTAATTCCTACGACCACTGTGGAGAGTCCGCCTTCAGGCCGCTCACTGTTCATCCTGATGTTTGTAGGAAGTCTTGATTTGGCGTATGTGCTCAGAGACCTTGCAGATGCTTTTTATTCTCACAGCACTTCCTCGGATTTTTCCCCGCCTCGGGTATTGTAGCTAGAACACTATCCTCAGTGAATAACTAATGTGGCCTCTCTTCTGTATTTAAACTTTAAAAAGTGTAAGGATAAATTTCTCCTGTTTGAAGATTTCTCTTGGGACACGTATTGCAGCACAGAGTATTGCAGTATTGCAGTATCAGAGTGCGTGTTTGCGTCCGGGCTGCTCCACTTCTCATCCAGCTTCCTGCTGTTGTGCCTGGGAAGCCAGCAGATGATAGCCTGAGTGGGAGACCAGGTTGGAGTTTACTGCTCCTGATTTGGCCTTACCTAGCCCCTGTTCTTATGAGCATTTGGGGAGTGAACCAGCAGATTCTCTGTCTTTCCTCCTCTGTCACAGCCTTTCAAGAAAATAATTTTTTTAAAATGATTTTATCCCTTGGTTTGTAGTAATTACAGCAACCATAGGAAATGATTACCAAGAGCAAAGTTTAGTCTCTTGAAGGAAGCCAAAAAGACATCAGTCTCTGCTGGCAGGCACACAGTAGGAGTTTGTTTAAGAATAACCAGCATGGAGCGAATATGCTGTGGCATATTGGGTAAAGCTGCCACCTGTAGCACTGGCATCGCCTGGGTGCTGGTTTGAGTCCTGGCTGCTCCACTTCCAGTCCAGCTCGCTGCTAATATGCCTGGGAAAGCAGTGGAGGATGGCCTAAATGCTTGGGCCCCTGCCACCCACATGGGAGACCTGGATGAAACTCCTGACTTCTGGCTCCTGGTGCAGCCCTGGCATTGTGGCCATTTAGGGAGTGAAATCTTAAAAAAAACAAAATAAAATAAAATAACCAGCGTTACAGATAGCCATGGCAAAGGTACAAGGAAACAGCATTTGGAGACATTGTTGAATTGCTGGATCACACTAACACTAAAGCAGCACTGGCAGTCTAACTCCCCAGGCATGTGAGTGAAAAATTCTGACGATGTTAGTATGAGTTTGCTAGTACTTGCAACAAAGCCTCTTGAGTCACACGACAGCAGTGGCAGACCCACTTGTTTTCAATTTGAGACTGTTTAAAATGGCAGCGTGGGTCCTCTGGTTTCCATTAACTGCGTACAGCTCAAAGATTTTTTTATAGTGTATATGATGGCAGAAATGAAGTTTTGATCTTTCCAGCTGCATGACTTTTTATTTATATAGGCATGTATTAATCACATAAGTCAAGGGAAACTGTACTACAAAAACTTTATAACACTTGCTGGGCAATATCATCTCAGAGGTAGCCTCTATCCTAATTATCTCCATCAACTAGCTCTTCTATTTGCAAACTTTACATAAATGGAACCATACAGTCCATATTTTTTTTTTCTGACAGAATTCTTTCACTCCACATGATAGTTTTGTTTCATCTAAGGTTCTGTATTAATAGTGCATTCTCTTTTGGGGACCCAGTTCATACCTCTGTGTTGAGTGACTATTATGTTATTATTATGTTGTTTTGGGGAATTTTTCTATATGCAGTACAATTTCTGAACCCTCGGAAGTCAAAATGCTAATTCTTTCCTCATTTGTGAGTGACATCTTTGTTGAGCATAAAATCAGTCTTTGAAAAACTAGAATCCCTACTTGTCTTCCAGTGTTCAGGTTTTCAGAAGAGCAAACCCAGCTGCTTAGATTTGTTGTTTATAAGCAATTTTGGTTGGAACTTGTGAGGTCTGCATCATCCTTAGAGTATGGAGGTTTCACAGGGCTGTGGTACATCTTTAATTCTGCCTGAACATTGGCTATGTCCTTAAAAGTATGAAATGCACACAATTCTTTATGATACCTCTCATTTTAGCTGAATGCCATTGGGGAAACATTTGTTAGTTTAATGCACTTGATTTCTGTGAAGTGACAATGTGGATTATGCAGGGAAAATGGATAGCATATCCTTAAGCCTTTTCTATGAACATTGTAAACTTACAAGTATGGTACTGATTCTTATGATGCCCAGATTTTATGATATCTGATTTTTTTTAATACACAACTTATTTTAAGGATTTACTTTATTTATTTGAAAGAGTTACAGAGAGAGGTAAAGCCAGAGACAGAGAGAGAGGTCGTCCTTCATTCGCTGGTTCACTCCCCACTGGCTGCAACGGCCAGAGCTGAGCTGATCTGAAGCCAGGAGCTTCTTCGGGTTTCCCACATGGGTGCAGAGGCCCAAGGACCTGGGCCATCTTTCACTGCCTTCCCAGGTCACAGCAGAGAGCTGGATCGGAAGTAGAGCAGCCGGGACTTGAACCAGCACCCATATGGGATGCCGGTGCTTCAGGCCAGGGTTTTAACCCGCTGTGTGCCACAGTACCGGCCCCTCTGTGATACTTAACGGTTGGTGGTTCTCTGATTCAGATATGATGTAAAAAGCTGGATGTGGGGGCTGGCATTGTGTTGTAGCAGGTTAGGCCTCCACTTGAGATGCCAGCATCTCATATGGGCACCTGTTTGAGTCCTGGCTGCTCCACTTCTCACCCAGCTTACTGCTAATGCTTTTGGTAAAGTAGTGGAAGATGGCCCAAGTACTTGGGCCCCTGCACCCACGTGGGAGACCTGTATATGGTTCCTGGCTCCTGGCTTTGGCGTGGCCCATCCCTGGCTGTTGTATTTATTTGGGATGTGAACCAGCTGGTGGAAGAGTTCTCTCTAATAATCTCCCTCTCCGTAACTCTTTCAAATAAATCTTTTTTTTAAAAAAAAGATGGATATGCTATTGATATTGATAACATTTACATTTGATTATAACATTGTTTTGGTGATACATTGTGCACAAGTTCTAGGCTGTGATTACATGGTGTTTCTGTAACAAGTCAAAGGCATAGGTACACTAGAATTGCTCATACCTGCTCATCTATGACTGCAAGGAGCCACGAGTATATTGTGTTATTACATTTTGATACTCTACTTATTTATGGGTCATTTCTACCTCATTTCTGGTTTAATCTGTGATATGAAATAAAAAGGTATTACAAATCTTAGCTTCACCTTGTTCTGTTCAGTGACTTTCTCTAATTGGTATGAGTTTTCTAGTGTCAAATAAGATCCAAGCTATGCTTGAAAGCTGGCCAACACTGACTCCATTCATATTCTCCAGTATGAATCACCTTGAGGAAGTGTTATATATGTAGGCTTTTCCATACTAATTACTCATACAGCATTCCCCATCCCAGTATGAGTTCTCTGATGTCACACCATAAGGGCTGACCTTGTCTAGAGCTTTTCCTGCAGTGTCTACATTCATGAGAGAAGAGCAAGTGTAAAGTCTTCCCTTGAATGATCACATTAATAGGGGTTCTCACCTTTATAAATCCTTAGATTCATGGTCAGTCCTTAAAAAGAATGTCCTAAATTCATTACAAATAGTTTCTCACAAGCACAGGTTATCATACTGAGTGAGGGACAATTTGTGCCTGCAGTCTCCACATTGGTTACATATATAAGATTTTTCTCCTCTATGAGTTCAAAGTGTACTGAAAGGCATCTTTCTCAGTGCTCTCCCACATTCAACACTTTCGGAAGTTTTGTTAGTAAAATGGCACAGTCCTGACACCATCCTAGGCTCTAGCCCCACCGCTGTTGGAAGCCAGGTAGCCACATGGCCCAACCTCTGGTGTCAGCCCCACCTCCATCCTAATGGGATTCGCTGCTCCTGCTTCCCTACCTGGCCCCTGGCAAAGTTTTAAAAGGACCTGTTCCTGAACAGGTGGCCCTCTCTCTCTGTCTCTTGACCTCTCTCCTATGCTCTCCTCCCTCTTTTCCTTTTTTGCCCCTACCCTCTGGTCTGTTGGGTTTTCCCAATAAGCCCTTTCCCTTACTCTGAGGTTTGGTGTGTTTGGTGGTGGCCTTACAGCTCAGATAGGCTGATCTCTGTTCAAAGGTGACTTGGCACTCACTACATTTTTATAATTCATCTGAAGTCAGAAAGTATATACCTCAGTGAGAGATTTTTCACATTGAGGGTTTCTTTTTGTTCTGTAGAGTTTGTCTCCTGTACAAATTCTCTTGTGCCCAAGATGGGAGGAGCTCTCAATAGCCCTTCTCATATTCCTTACATTTAAATGGTCACTCTCAGGGCTATCTGCAGCATATTGAGTAAACCCACTGTCTGCGACACCAGCATCCCATATGGGCATGCCGGTTTGTGTCCTGGCTGCTCTACTTCTGATCCAGCCTGGGGAAAGCAGTGGAAGACGGCCCAAGTGTTTGGGCCCCTGCAACCCATGTGAGAGACCTGGATGAACCTCCTGGCTTCGGTTTGGCTCAGTCCTGGCTATTGTAGCCATCTGGGAAGTAAAACAGTGGATGGAAGATCTACCTCTGTTTGTCTCCTTCTCTGTAACTCTTTCAAATAAATAAGAATCTTTTTTTTAAGGCATTCTCTTGCATAATTCTATTGAGGTTTGTGCTACATTTTATTTATTTAAAGGCAGACACAAAGAAAGATTTCTTTTCTTCTGGTTCACTTCCAAAGTGTCCGCAAGAGCTGGGGCTGGATTAGGCCAAAGCCAAGAACTGGGGGCGCAATCCAGGTCTTGCACCTGGGTGGCAGAGACCCAAGTACTTGAGCCATTTCCACTGCCTCCAAGGTGCGAGGGAACTGGAATCGGGAGCAGAGCTGGGAGTTGAAGCCAAGCACTCAGATACAGGATTCCCCATACCCCCCGCCCCCAGGATGCTTAACTGCTGTGCTCATACTCACTCTTAATCCTATTTGATTATATAAATCCAATAAATGGATAGCACAATAAATCCAATAATGGCAATAAAGCACATATTGTCAAATGTTAATTGCTTAATCTAGGGCCTGAGTGTTCACAGTTTATAAAGATTTCTGTATGTTTGAAAATATTCTTAGGAAAATGTTGTAGGAAGCTAAGGGCAATAAATTTAATGTTTTTGACGTTCAGACCTCTTTGAAGCAACCTCCCCTCAGCAGTTTCTCAACAGATTGTCTCTAAACCACTCACCTTTCCTTAAATTAAAAAATAGTCTGGGGGCCGGCGCTGTGGCGCAGCAGGTTAATGCCCTGGCCTGAAGTGCCGGCATCCCATATGGGCGCCGGTTCTAGTCCCAGCTGCTCCACTTCCTATCCAGCTCTCTGCCATGGCCTGGGAAAGCAGTAGAAGATGGCCCAAGTCCTTGGGCCCCTGCAACCTGTGTGGGAGACCCAGAAGAAGCTCCTGACTCCGGATCGGCGCAGCTCTATCTGTTGTGGCCAATTGGGGAGTGAACCAGTGGATGGAAGACTCTGTCTCTCCTTTCTTGTGTAACTCTTTCAAAAAAAAAAAAAAATCTTAAAAAAAAAAAAAATCCTCTGGAGGCAGGCATTTAGCCAAGCAGGACACTGGCCTCTGGGGCCCTATCAGAGTACCTGGGTTTGATACCCAGATCTGGCTCCTGGTCGCAGCTGCCTGCTGATGCGATGATGGAAAGCGTGGTAGAGGCTCAGGTGGGTTTGGGCCACCCACATGCGAGAGCTGCACTGAGTTGACTTCTGGCTCCTGCACCCCAGGGTTCTCCGATGAATGAAAACTCAGAACAAAGGCACAACTCTGACCTGAATCCCTAGGGTGACCAGAAGTTTCAGTCAAGGAGAGTTACCTGCTGACTCTAGGCCAGGCTCATTGTTCTGCGGGATATCTTGAAACCAGGCACTGCGACGGCTTTCGGGTTCTGGTCTTGCCTGATGCTGGAGTCTGAACACCGCGGACGGGGTCACCCTAGAGCCGCGAGACCCTGATCCCTGAGCGCCTTGAAGACCTCGCTCTCGAGATCCCGCGCCATCTCCCCGCACAGCCTGAAGAGGGAGCCACCGGCCCGGCTAACGGTCTCGCGCGCGGCCTCCTGGGAGATGTGGCCGCTGGGAGCGCGCGTTTACACAGCGGCATGCCGCGGGTTGCGCGCATGCGCCTGGGATGGGGCGGGACGTGGGGTTGGTGGCGGAGCCTGCCTTTGGTGCGGCTGCGCAGAGATGTGTTTTAGGCCTATCCGCTTGATATAGCACATTTTGGTATCAGGGAGTGCCTAACCAGTATTCTAACCAGATAGGTACTTTGGACTCCCTCCTCCGCCTATGTTACCTGTAAGTCATTTTATTCTAGGAGCACAGGATGTCTTGGAAATGAAATCGCTATAAAAATCCCTTTGGTAATTTTGTGAAGACTGATATTTTATAAGGTTGATATATTAATTTAATTTTATATATTTAAATTAAGATTTTCTAAGGTTGATATATTAATTTAATTTATATATTTAATTTAATTTTATATATTTAAGATTTTCTATTTAGGAATAATATTAACCTAAAGGTTATTAGGTTATTATTATTATTAGGTTAATATTAAATATTAACAATATTATTATATTATATTATTAATATTAAATATTAAATATTAACCTAAATACCTTTGTATTCTAAACATATTAGGTCTGGAATAAGATTTTTTAAAAAAAGATTTATTTATTTTATTTGAAAGAGTTACAAAGAGAAAGAGGGAGAGAGAGGTCTTCCATCCACTGGTTCACTCCCCAATGGCCACAATGGACAAGAGCTGTGCCAATGCGAAGCCAGGGGCCAGGAGCTTCTTCTGGGTCTCCCACGAGGTTGTAGGGGCCCAAGGACTTGGGCCATCTTCTACTGCTCTCCCAGGCCACAGCAGAGAGCTGGATTGGAAGTGGAGCAGCTGGAACTCAAACCGGCTGCCATATGGGCTGCTGGCACTGTAGGTGGTGGCTTTACCCACTATGCCACAGCACCACTGGCCCTATGTAATAAGATTTTATATTTTCTTCATAAAGAACCTTTGCTACTTTTGCTAATTCATTCCCAGTTACTCCCACTATCATTATTATGAACGATAGTCTATTGTAATTAGACTATTTTTCCAATTTCCACTTCAAAATTGTGAAGGATTTGAAACTGCAGAGAACAATAAAATATATGAAGTACAGAGATGATGCCCATGTATTATCATTGAGGTTTTTGCCTGTGTTAACATGGAATCAACTTTTAAATTTTTTTTACATCACAGGTATATTTGGGGTTCCCTTTGTCTCTTCCTGGTCTGTTTCCCTCTCTCTAGTTAGGTGCCACTTCCTTAAGGTTGGGATAGCTTTCTGGTTTTTTGTATTGTTATTATTTCCTATGTATCCTTTTCTATATACTATATAGATTTTGTTTTTTATTGCCACATAAATTATATTTTGTGGATAAAAGCACATTTTACTTTATGCATGCAGTGTGTCTTTTGGAGAACTGTTTGCAAGTTACTCCTTGGCTTTCAATTTTTATTTATTTAAGAGAGAGCTATAATCTGTTCACCCCCAACTGCTCACTATGGCCAGAGTTGAAACCAGGAACTCAATCCAGGTCTCCTACATGGATGTCAGGAATCCAATTACTCGAGCCATCACTTGCTACCTTCCAGGATCTACATTAGAATGAAGCTGGAGTTGGGTATTTTTTTTTTTAAGATTTGTTTGAATATTGGAGAGAGAGAGAAAGAGAGGGAGGGGGGAGGGAGAGAGGGAGGGAGAGACTGACTATCTGCTGGTTCAGTCCCCAAATGACTGTAATAGCAGGGGTCAGGCCAGGCCACAGCTAGGAGCCTGGAACTCTATCCTAGTGTCTATCCTGGTCTCCCATAAGAGTGGCAAGGATCCAAGCATTCGTGCCATCTCTGCTGCTTTCCCAGGCACGTTATCAGGGGGCTGGATGAGAAGTAGAGCATCTGGGACTCTAACTGATGCCCGTATTGGATGCCGGTGTTGAGGGCAGTAGCTTACCTCACTATGCCACAATGAGGGCCCCTTGAGCTGGGTCTTGAACCCAGGTACTCTGATGTGAAGTGTGGGCATACTAACCAGTCTATTAACTGCTAGACTAAACACCAGCCCTAGTCCTTTTAACTGCTATATATTGCTCCATTGAATGTACCACAATTTCTCCCTCTGTCACAAATGTTCAGGCTTTCAGTTTTCCCATACTGAAAGTAAAGAGTAACTATGGAAAGAATGAAAACAATTTACAGTTTCCATTTAATGGCTGTTACTACTATAGAGAAAAACTGTAAAGACTTTGTAGTTTTCACATCTAGGTATTTTGACAAATTCAGGCACCTTCTGGTTATTCTGCCTGTCAGATGCCCTGAGTAAAAATGCTAAACAGTGCTTGTTTCCCAACCAAACTTCCAAATCACTTCCCTGAAACATAACTAAAACACAATAAAATGCTCCCAAAACACAATGAAATGGCCACCTGTAAGAAGTAAACTTTAGCCGGCGCCGTGGCTCAACAGGCTAATCCTCTACCTTGCGGCGCCGGCACACCGGGTTCTAGTCCCGGTCGGGGCGCCGGATTCTGTCCCGGTTGCCCCTCTTCCAGGCCAGCCCTCTGCTGTGGCCCGGGAGTGCAGTGGAGGATGGCCAAGGTGCTTGGGCCCTGCACCCCATGGGGAGACCAGGAAAAGCACCTGGCTCCTGCCATCGGACAAGCGCGGTGCGCCGGCCGCAGCGCACCATCCACAGCGCACCATCCACAGCGGCCATTGGAGGGTGAACCAACGGCAAAAGGAAGACCTTTCTCTCTGTCTCTCTCTCTCACTGTCCACTCTGCCTGTCAAAAAAAAAAAAAAAAAAGTAAACTTTAATAAGAGTGTGTCAGATGTTTAAAGCATCACTTTGTTCCCTAAATAATATTGTCCCCAACAATGACTTTGAATGTTGCAATGTCTTCCATTGTGATGGCTGTTATCACTTGCTTGCTTTGCTGCCTTCATGATTTTATTCAATACTTTTTTCAACTTGTTGGACACTCATTTTACAATACTAAGAAAAAGCAAGGAAAAACATAAAAGACACTGCGGGGGTGAGCATTTTAATCAGTAGTTAAATCTCCACTTGGGACACCCACATCCCATATCTGAGTGCCTGGCTCAACTTTTAGTGTTTACACTTGCTATCCAGCTCTCTGCTATGGCCTGGGGAAGCAGGAGAAGATGACCAAGTCCTTGGGCCCCTGCACCCACGTGGGAGACCTGAAAGAAGCTCCTGGCTCCGGATTGGCTCAGCTCCGGTTGTTGCTGCCATTTGGGGAGTGAACCAGTGGATGGAAGATCTCTCTCTGACTCTGCCTTTCTGTAACTCTGCCTTTCAAATAAATAAATCTTAAAAAAAATCTATTGGTGGAGAGTCTTTGAGAATTGCCATCTCATTCTTGACCAGGGTGGGGATCCCCACTCCACACCCTTCAGGGCCTCTCCGAGGGTTCCCCCATCCTCTGATTAATGTTGGATGGTGGGCACACGGGTTATTTATTTTGTACTCATCTGAGTTTTATTATTGGAGTATTTTGTTTTATAGACATGCATACATAAGATTTCATTTCAAAGCATATTTCCTACTGCTTACTACTAGCCCATATATTGATTGTTCTATAACATTTGCATCAATCTTCCATCTAAAATCCTTACTTCACTGTCTAGTCTAAAAACGTGAAGTTTGTTTCAGCTTCAAAATAGAATGAGGTGTATTTTGCGGAATTTACCATATTTGTCTATTTTTGGGCAAATTATTCAGTAAATAAAGTTAAGGCGCTGCAATAAAACAGCATCGGGTTAAAGCGTGATGGAAACACCCGTGAGCACACGTCGCGGTAAAGCCGCGACCAAGTAACAAATGAGCGGGGAGGCGGGCAGGAACGGCTAGCGCGGCGGCCTCCGGCCCCAGACCGGTCCCGCCGGCCGCGGGCAGTCCGGACGCCGCCGCCGGCCGCAGCGCCGCGCACATCCGGGTCCCGGAGCGCGCCTGCGCACTCGGCGCGAACATGGCCGCCGCCGGCCTCCCGCGGTGAGTGGGTCTTCGCCCCGGCTTCATCAGTCTCTCGGGTTCCTCCAAGAGGGCGGCGTGGGAGTGAAGGGTGCGGAGTCCTGGTGAGGCGGTGGGCGGCGCGTCCGCACGCGAGTTTCGCGCGGGTTTTCTCCAGGGCGCGGCTCTGGCTCGGGTCGCCGCTGTCCTGGCGGGCGTGGACGACCCCGGGCGGGTGGGCTCGTCGGCGCGAGGCTGAGGTGAGCGGGACTCTGCCCTTCGCGTCGCCGTGGCTCCCGCGGCCGAATCCCCTGCGGGTCTTGCCGCGGCTGTGCGGGGGCCGGCGGGGCGCGCTGGCCCGGCGCGGGGCCGCGCCCGCGTCGCTGGGTCTCACGGCGCCGCAGGTCTGTGCGGGCTTCCGCCGAGCCCCGCCGGTGTCGGGACACCTGCTCCCCTGCCCCTCCTCGGAGGTTCGCAAAGTCGCGTTCTGCTGCTTCCAGCGCGAGCCGCTTCCTCCCACCTGTTGAGCGGCCCTGTGTTTGACTTGGTATTTCCTTAGTCCACTCCGCCGCGCATAGTTTGTAATGATTTTCATACGTGTAGACAAACTGAAAAAACTTGTTCACTGATCAATCTCGTACCGACCTGCTAACGTGCTTCGTGTTTGATGTGTCTGGTTATCTTTCCTTTTGTCCATCCTTTTAGCCATCCATTCATTCAGCTTTTTTTTGGAAATGTTTCAGTGTAAGTTGTAGGTAGCACTGTTGCTGTGGATACTTTCTCATCAAACGCCTAACTATGCTTAACATGAATTAGAGTTCTTTATTGCTTTTTAACACTTTGGTCGCAAAATTGACTTAGAGTGAAAAGCACAGGTCTTCATTGGACCGCTGGATGAGTTTTGACAAGTATAGCCTAAACGCTTACCAACATCATAGTCACCCTAGAAAGATCCCTTAATATTTGGCAGTTAACAAATGTAATTTGTAGGGACGTGGGCCTGTAAAAATGTGTATTGAACACTAAGCATTAGTCTGTTCCTGCACTTCCACAACAGCAACTTTTCTCTGTCCTTTTGTCCTCCTCACCCAACCTTTTATTTTGAAGTTTCCCACCTAAAGAAAAGCTGCAGGAATAGTTTAGTTAGCACTTGTAAAATTTAGGTTCTTAAGTTGCTAACATTTTGCCATATTAACCTTACTTTTGTTTTCTCCCTGTGTCAAGTGCACAGATGCTGTCTTTTTATATTTTACGTAAACATTTCCCCACTGTGGGTATGGCACAGGAAGGTGTGATCCAGTTATATATTTATATACACATTTTTTAGTTGAATTACTGAAAGTATATTGTAGACATTACACTTCATCCTGAAATGCTTCTGCCTTGATCTCCTAAGAGTAAGAACATTATTGAACAAAACTACAGTATTATTATTATTACACCGAATGACTTCTTTATTCACGAAGAACTCTTGTCCAATATGCAGAGTGTATATAGCTAGATTTTTTTTTAAAAGATTTATTTATTTATTTGAAGGGCAGAGTTACAGAGAGGCAGAGAGAGAGAGATACATACATATCTTCCATCCACTGGTTCACTCCCCAGATGGCCACAACAGCTGGAGAAGCACAGAGAGAGAGAGAGAGAGAGAGAGAGAGAGGTCTTCCATCCACTGGTTCACTTCCCAGATGGCCACAACAGCTGGAGCTGCACTGATCCAAAGCCAGGAGCTAGGCTAGAGCTTTTAGGTCTCCCACACAGGTGCGTGGGCCCAAGGGCTTTGGCCATCTGCTGCTGCTTTCCTAAGCCATAGCAGAGAGCTGGATCAGAAGTAGAGCAGCCAGGACTTGGACCGGTGCCCATATGGGATGCTGGCACAGCAGGTGGCAGCTTTACCTGCTTTGCCACTGCACCAGCCCCTGAATTTTTTTTGACTCAGGAGCCATGTGGATCCATGTGGATCCATGTAGTTGTCATGTCTGTTTGTCTCCTTTAACTCCTGAATGGTACTCTCCTTTCCGTGACATTGATTTGTTTTAAAAAGACTCAGCTGATTATTTTGTAGGTCACCACTCAGTGTTCACTTGGTACTCTAATAAGTAAGCTCGGTTCTCTTTGACAGAAAATTACCTAAGTGAAGTGATGTCCTTTTTCTTCTTCTTCTTCTTTTTTTTTTTTTTTTTTTTTTTGTGATGTCCTTCTTGGTATATCAAAATCAAGAGGCACATGAGGTTGGTGGTGATTGGATTTGGTCCTGTGATAAGTGCTGTCTGCCAGCGTGCTCCACTACTCTCCACTTTGTTGTTAGTAAAGCATCCTTGGGGTGGTACTTTGAATTCCTTGTTATTTTAAAATTTTCTTTTAATCTTCTTTTAAGTTTTTAAAAATATTTTGTATATTTGAAAGACAAGAGTTAGAGATGAGGAGGGGGCTGTCTTCTATCATCTGGTTCACTCCGCAAATGGCCACAAAGGCCAGAGCTGAGCCAATCCAAAGCCAGAAGCTTCTTCCGGGTCTCCCATGTGAATAGAGGGGCCCAGGACTTGGGCCATCTTTTGCTGCTTTTCCAGGCCATAGCAGAGACAGGGTTTGGAATTGGAGCAGCCAGAACTTGAACCGGCACCCACCCGGGATGCCAACACTGCAGGCCAGAGCTTTAACCCACTGTGCTACAGTGCCAGCCCCTCTTCTGTTCATTTTGATATAGCCATGTGTTTCACATTTTTAATGTTTATGCCATTTAGGTATTGTTTAAGAAACTCTGATAACTCAGATAGTCTGTAGTTTGATATTTTATTCTAATCATTTTCAGGGTTTTCTTCATATTTAGATCTTTGATCCATCTGAGATTCTTAAGTATATGTATGTATGATTGTGTTTAAACTAGAATTTGTAATTTGTCATTTTAAAAAAGCATTTAAGGAAATAATTATTTCTGCTGATTTGAGGCTACTTTTACCACCTTCCAAACTGTCATATGCCTTCAAATCTATATGGGACTCTGTCCTCCCCTTATCTTCATAGGGTTGCTTGATTACTAGAACTTCAGAAGGAACCTTGACTTTAGTAGAGCTGTTGCCAGCTCTCCTACTCTCCCCCACCTTTTAAAAAAGATTTATTTATTTATTGAAAGAGTGAGAGAGAGATCAGCCATCCATGGGTTTACTCCCTAAAGGCCCACACAGCTGAGTCTCCTGCAGGAGTGGCAGTAACCCAAGTACTTGGGCCGTCACCTGCTGCCTTTCGGGCACGTAGGCAGGAAACTGGATTGGAAGTAGAGGGAGTCCTAGCTCGCAGGCACTCTCAGATGGGATGTAGGGTTCCAAGCGGCAGCTTAACCAACTGTGCCACAATGGCTGCCTTAAAGAAGTTTTTAAAAAATTTGATGTTTTATTTGAAAGATGTAGAGACAGGGGCCGGTACTGTGGTGCAGCAGGTTAAAGCCCTGGCCTGAAGCGCTGGCATTCCATATGGGTGCCGGTTCCCCATATGGGTGCCAGTTCTAGTCCCGGATGCTCCACTTCCAATCCGACTCTCTGCTATGGCCTGGGAAAGTAGTGGAAGATGGTCCAAGTCCTTGGGCCCTGCACCCAAAGAGGAAGCTCCTGGCTCCTGACTTCAGATCAGATCAGCTCCGGCTGCTGTGGCCATCTGGGGAGTGAACCATCAGATGGAAGATCTGTCTCTCTGTCTCTAACTCTGTAACTCTTTCAAATAAATAAAATAAACCTTGAAAAAAAAAAAAAGGAAAGACATAGAGACAGAGACTGGCAGAGAGAGTCTTCCTTCAGCTGATTCATTCCCCAAATGCATGCAACAGTTGGGGCTGGGCCATGTTGAAGCCAGGAGCTGGGAACTCAGTCTAGATATCCTACATGGGTAAGAAGGATCCAAGTGCTCTACCCATCAGCTGCTGCCTCCCTAGATGCACATTAGCAGGAAGTTGGAATTGGAAGTAGAGCTGGGACTTGAATCCAAGCACTCTGATATAGGATGTGGGCATCCCAAGCGTTGTCTTAACTTTAGCTGAGCCAAATGCCCACCCCTTTAATGTCATTTTCTTGAAATACTTATTTATTGGCTGGCGCTGTGGCTCAACAGGCTAATCCTCCGCCTTGCGGCGCCGGCACACCGGGTTCTAGTCCCGGTCAGGGCGCCGGATTCTGTCCCGGTTGCCCCTCTTCCAGGCCAGCCCTCTGCTGTGGCCCAGGAGTGCAGTGGAGGATGGCCCAAGTGTTTGGGCCCTGCACCCCATGGGAGACCAAGATAAGCACCTAGCACCTGGCTCCTGCCATCGGATGAGCGCGGTGCGCTGGCCGCAGCGCGTTGTCCACGGCAGCCATTGGAGGGTGAACCAACGGCAAAAGGAAGACCTTTCTCTCTGTCTCTCTCTCTCACTGTCCACTCTGCCTGTCAAAAAAAAAAAAAAAGAAATATTTATTTATTTATTTGAAAGGCAGAGTTACAGTGGCAGAGGCAGAGAGAAAAAGAGATTTTTCCATCCACTGGTTAACTCCTCAAGTGGCTGCATAGGCTGGAGCTGAACTGATCGAAGCCAGGAGCCAAGAGCTTCTTCCTGGTCTCCCCTGTGGGTGCATGGGTCCAAGGACTTGGGCCATCTTCCAGTGGTTTCCCAGGTCATAGCAGAGAGCTGGATCAGAAGTGGAGCAGCTGGGACTCGAACCAGCTGGGACTCAAACTGCAGGCAGTGGGCTTTACCCGCTACACCATGGTACCAGTGCCTAATGTCATTTTTTGAAGCATAAAAGTTTTAACTTTGATGTAATAGTTTTTAATTTTTGTGTAATTTCCACTCTTTATGATCAGTCTTTCGTAGTGTGCTTTTTATCAGGCATTTTACAGGTAGTATTACATACCTTTATAAGTAAAATAATTCTAAAGCTCTGAGTCCATGTAAAGAATAAAAGGAAAGGCATTTTTATTAGGAGATGTTTTTGTATTTAAATACTTGGACATAGATAACCAAAAGGGCATAGGGAGTAGTCATGTAGTGGAAACTATACATCTGGGCTGCAGCTGTGGCATAGCAGGTAAAGCTACTGCCTGTAGTGCCGGCAGCCCATATGGGTGCCAGTTCAAGTCCTGGCTGCTCCACTTCCGATCTAGCTCTCTGCCATGGCCTGGGAAAACATTGGAAGATGGCCTTGGGTCCCTGCACCTGTGTGGGAGACCCAGGAGAAACTCCTGGCTCCTGGCTTTGGATCTGCCCAGCTCTGGCCATTGCAGCCACTTGGAGAGTGAACCAGTGGATGGAGGACCTCTCTCTCTCTGCCTCTGCCTCTCTTTACTCTACCTTTCAAATAAATAAGTAAATCTGAAAAAGAAAAGAAACTGTACATCTGGATTAAAAGAAATGGGACAGTCAGAATTTATTGGCTTCAGTGAAACTGGATGAAGTGAGGACTGGTGAGTGTTGGGGAAGACACAGACTAGATGGACTAACCAGGAGAGGAAGAGAGTATCTCAGTGGAAGCAGGTTATAATCGTGTATGGAGTTAGGCAACCCAAGTATTTTGTCACTTTGTGTTGTGACTTGAAGCAGCACTGGGGCAGTTTATCACAGAAAGTAGTTCTGCAGTCCTGAAGTATCAGCATGTGCTGGGACAACATTCAGTGTGTAGAAAGCTTTGTGGAGATCACCTCCAGTGGTGGCAATGGGAAGGGGACAAGTTATAGAAAGAATCATTAATACAGTGGGTGTCAGAGAAATGAAATGGTGGCCATCTGAGGGCAGGGTCAGGGTGAGTGGAGGGGTAGGAAACAGAACTCCCAAAATATGTGAACAAAGTCAAGATTAACTTTTTTTGCAACTTAATTTTTGTGTCTTTGTTCTCCTAAAAATAGATAAATCTGTAGGAGGGCAATAATGAGACATTATTTAAAAAATAATCTCAGTTCATGAAATTCAGTTAGATTCTTGCATTAAATGCTCTAATTTAATAATGTTTTCCCTGATCCTTCTGTATACTTGTGATCATTTGTTACCTCACTATGATACTCAGGCCTTTGTTGACTGAAGATTTCTTTTTTTTTTTCTTTCTTTCTTTCTTTCTTTCTTTCTTTCTTTCTTTCTTTCTTTTTTTCTTCTTTCTTTCTTTCTTTCTTTTTTTTTTTTTGACAGGCAGAGTTAGACAGTGAGAGAAAGAGAGACAGAGAGAAAGGTCTTTCTTTTCCATTGGTTCACCCTCTAAGTGGCCGCTATGGCCAGCACGCTGCAGCTGGCGCACCGCGCTGATCCAAAGCCAGGAGCCAGGTGCTTCTCCTGGTTTTCCATGAGGGTACAGGGCCCCAGGACTTGGGCCATCCTCCACTGCACTCCCAGGCCACAGCAGAGAGATGAACTGGAAGAGGAGCAACCAGGACAGAATCCGTCACCCCAACCGGGACCAGAACCCGGGGTTCTGGCAGAGGATTAGCCTAGTGAGCCCTGGCGCCAGCCGGCTGAGGATTTCTTAGTCTGTCGTGGCTGCTATAACAAAATACCATAAACTAGGTAGCTTCTAAACAACAAAAAATTACTTCTTACATATCCGGAGGTTAGGAAGTCCGAGATCAGGGAACCGGAAGATTTGATATCTGGTGAGGGCCTGTCTTCTGGATCATAGAAGGTGACTTCTAGCTTTTTTCCTATACGGGGAAGTGACAAGGGAGGTCTCTGGGGCCTCTTATATAAGAGCACTAATCCCAGCTGTGCGCGCTCTATCTCCATGGATGTAATCCCCTTCCCCAAATTCTCACCTAACATCATCATCTTGAAGGGTTAGGATTTTGAGGAGAGAGACAGATATTCAGATGATACTTAGGGTGTAATTAGAAGGGCTAATTTTCTTTTTTTTTTATTTGACTTTTCTTTTTTAAAGATTAATTTATTTTACTTGAAAGAGTTCCACAGAGAGGCAGAGGCAGAGAGAAAGAGGTCTTCCATCCGCTGGTTCACTCCCCAGTTGGCCACAATGGCTGGAGCTGTGCCGATCTGAAGCCAGGAGCTTCTTCCAGATCTCCCATGTGGGTGCAGGGGTCCAAGGGCTTTGGCCATCCTCTGCTGCTTTCCCAGGCCATAGCAGAGAGCTCGATTGGAAGTGGAGCAGCTGGGCCTTGAACCATTGCCCATATGAGATGCCGGCGCTACAGGTGGTGGCTTTCCCTGCTATGCCACAGCGCCGGCCCCTAGAATGGTTAATTTTCATCAAGAAGGGAGAAGTCAGACTGAGGAACGAGTAAACTCTGGGTAGTGTCTTGATTTACTGTAAGCATCCTTCTCAGTGAGGGAACCTTTTCCCCAAGGACTTTAAACAAGTAATATATTGTTCTGTTCTAAAGTGCTTCAGAGTGAAACCTGCAGGAACTTCAGTCCACAGGATAGCCCAGCATCATGTGAGCTGGTTCTTTGCACGGTTGCAGGTTTTGTTTCTCCAGCCCAGGCTCATCAGATGCTAGGAATTTCCCCTGCTTTAGTCTTTCTACCAACCTAACACCTCTGGAGCTATCCAGTATCCTAAGGTGTAGTACCACCAAAGTGAAAGGTATAGGTTATTCTGAGGGAAACTTGTCTCTGTACAGATAGCAAGCAGCCTTCAACATCACTAGCACTGTTCTTTAAGGCTTAAATTACTTATGAGTATTACAAGTTTTTTGAGGTATAATTTATATACAATGTGATTCATGCTGAGTGCCAAAATTCAGTGGCTTTTAGTATATTCAGAGTTGTTCAACCATTACCATTATCTTATTACAGATCATTTTCATCCACTCAAGAAGAAACTCATAGCCTTTAGTACCTATTCCTTATTTCCTCCCTAGCCCCTGGCAACCACTAATCTACTTTCTGTCTCTATGGATTTACCTGTTCTGGACATTTCATCTAAATGAAATCATACAATTTGTGGTCTTTTGTGTCTAGCATCTTTCATGGTCTATGTTTTGAAAATTCACCCATGTTGGAGCATGTCAGTTCTTCATTCCTTTTTAAGGCAGAAGAAAATTCCATGTGGATATATCACATTTTGTGTAACTTTCTTTTTTTTTTTTTTTAAAGATTTATTTACTTATTTGAAAGTCAGAGTTACACAAAGAGAGGAGAGGCAGAGAGAGAGAGGTTTTCCATCCAGTGGTTCACTCCCCAGTTGGCCGCAACAGCCAGGGCTGCACCAATCCGAAGCCAGGAGCCAGGAGCTTCTTCCGGGTCTCCCACGCAGGTGCAGGGTCCCAATGACTTGGGCCATCTTCTACTGCTTTCCCAGGCCATAGCAGAGAGCTGGATGGGAAGTGGAGCAGCCGGGTCTCGAACTGGCGCCCATATGGGATGCCAGCGCTTCATGCCAGGGCATTAACCCATTGCACCAGAGCGCTGGCCCCCTCTGTCTGCTTTTTTAAAAAATAGCCATGCCAGTGAGTTTTATTTATTTATTTTTAAAAGATTCGGAGCCTGTGCTGTGACATAGGCAGTAAAGCCGTGCCTGCAGTGCTGGCATCCCATATGGGTGCCGGTTTGAGTCATGGCTGCTCCACTTCCAATCTAGCTCCCTGCTGATGTTCCTAGGAAAGAAGCAGAGGATGGCCCAAGAGTTTGGGATGGCCCGTCTGCTGGCTCATGAGCTCTTCCACGTGAGATGCCTGGAAGAAGCTCCTGGCTCCTCACTTTGGTTGACCAAGCTCCAGCCATGGTGGCCATTTAGGGAGTGAACCAGCAGGTGAAAGATTTTTCTGTCTCTCCCCATCTCTCTCTCTGTAACTGACTTCAAAAAATGCATAAATCTTTTTTAAAAGGTTTATTTATTTGAAATAGTTACAGAGAGAGAGAGAGAGATCTTCTATCCACTGGTTCACTCCGCAAATGGCTACAGTGGCCCTGGGCTTGACTGGGCCAAAGCCAGGAGCCAGAATCTTCTTCAGGGTCTTTCACATGGGTGTAGGGGCCCAAACACTTAGGGCATCTTCTGCTGCCTTCCCAGGCACATTAACAGGGAGTTGGATCGGAAGTGGAGCAGCTAGGACACAAACTGGGATGCTGGTGTCACAAACTAACAGTCCAGTGACTGTGCTACAACACCTGCTCCTGTACCAGTGAGTTTAAAGTGGTTTCTCACTGGTGGATTTGTTGTTGTTGTTGTTTTGACAGAGCATACTCCCAACTGCTGGTTCTTGCTCTAAGTCTTCAGTGGCTTAGACTAGGGCCAAAGTTGGTACTGGGAAACTCAACCCATGTCCCCCACATTAGTGACAAGAACCCAATTACTTGAGCCATCACTGTAGCCTCCCATGGTCTGCATTAGCAGGAAGCTGGAGTCAGGAGCCAAAACAAGTAATCAAATCCCTTGGCTGTGACTCCTATATGGGATGTAGGCCACCTAACTGGCCACTTAACATCTAGGCTAAAGGAGCAACACCCTCATTGTGCTTTGAATTAGCATTTCCTTGGTGACTAGTAACACAAGCAGGAGGCTTACTTAACCTGCCTCTCCTCCAAAGTTTATATGTTGAAGCCCAGTCCTAGTATGATGATATTTGGAGATGAGGCCTTTGATAGGCAGTTAGGTCATGAGGGTGAAGTTTTCATGTGTGAGGTTAGTGCCTTCATAAGAAGAGACACAAGAGAGCTTGTTCTCTGTCTGTGCCATGTAGGGGCACAGTGGGAAGGTGGCCTTTTGCAAACCAGGAAGAGGGCCCTCACTGGCACCTGACCATTCTGGTCCTCTTGATTTTAGACTAACCAACTTCCAGAACTGTGAGACTATTTTAAATTCGGAAAGCAGCTCAACTAAGACAAAATCCTTTACTTATTTTAAGAAACTTGGGTTTTTTTTTGTTTGTTTTTTGTTTTGTTGTGTTGTTGTTGTTGTTGTTGTTGTTTTTGTTTGTTTTTTGACAGGCAGAGTGGACAATGAGAGAGAGAGACAGAAAGGTCTACCTTTGCCGTTGGTTCACCCTCCAACGGCTGCAGCGGCTGGCACATTGCTGCCGGCGCACTGCGCTGATCTGAAGCCAGGAGCCAGGTGCTTCTCCTGGTCTCTCATGGAGTGCAGGGCCCAAGCACTTGGGTCATCCTCCACTGCACTCCTGGGCCACAGCAGAGAGCTGGCCTGGAAGAGGGGCAACCGGGACAGACTCCAGCGCCCCAACCGGGACTAGAACTCAGTGTGCCGGCACAGCTAGGCGGAGGATTAACCTAGTGAGCCGCAGCTCCAGCCAAGAAACTTGGTTCTTTAAAAAAAAAAAAAAAAATCACTTCTCTAAAGGGAAGGAGGACAGGAGGGGAGAAAAGAGGGAGGGGGGAGAGAGAGAGAAAAAAAAAAAGAAAAGGAGAAAGAATGAACATACTCCCATATGCTAGTTTGTTCCCCAGATGCTTGCAGTGGCCAGGGCTGGGCCAGACCAGGCTGGAAGTGGGAGCTGGGAGCTCAGTCCAGGCCTCCTTTGTGGGTGGCAGGAACCCAACTACTTGAGGCATCGCCTGGAAGGTGGAATGGGGAGTGGAGCCAAGACAAAAAAGATGGACTCTAATAAGATATTTGTTCTAGATGTTCATATATAATATTTTTCCTCATTTCTTGATAGTGTTTTAGCTCTTATTTTGATGAAGGAAGCAACTTTTTTTCTTTAAAGATTTATATGAAAGGCAGAGTTACAGAGGCAGAGGCAAAGAGAGAGAAAAAGGTCTTCCATTCGCTGGTTCACTTCCCAAGTGGTTACAACAGTCAGAGCTGGGCCGATCCAAAGCTAGGAGCCAGGAGCTTCTGCCTGGTCTCCCATGTAGGTGCAGGAGCCCAAAGACTTGGGCTACCTTCCACTGCTTTCTCAGGCCATAGCAGAGAGTTGGATCGGAAATGGAGTGGCTGGGACTTGAACTGGCGCCCATATGGATGCTGGCTCTTCAAGCAGTGGCTTTACCCCTATGCCCCGGGAGCAGCTGTTAAATATAATATGGACATTTATTTTCTTCCTCAAGACTAATTTCCTTCCCTCAAGACAGGTGTCTTGCCAGGGTATTATCATAATTTTACTTCCAGAATATTTTGTATTTCACTCTCTGCCTTTGAAATAAATGAATCCTAAAAATAAATAAAAAATAAAACAGATCATTCTGATATTTCTCCATTAAGCATAATGTTCACCTTAATTTCCTGTGATGCTCTTAACAATTTTCAGTAGGAGTCTGAGCTTTCTTTGGAGTACTTTATGAATTTATTGAGTTAAAGAGATCTGTTACTTTAATCTGAAAGTGTTTTGTCCACAGGACTGGGTGAGATTTCTTCCTATCACTTTCCAAATGTATTGAGATATTGTATAAGGGAGCTGTCTTTTGGTAAAGTGGAGAATTGCATCAGTAGCTATTATAATACTTCATAGTTGGACCAGCACTGTGACACAGCAGGGTAAAGCTGTGGCCTGCAGCACCAGCATCCCATGTGGGCGCTGGTTCGAGTTTTAACTGCTCCACTTCCAATCAGCTCCCTGCTAATGTGCCTGGGAAAGCAGTGGAGGCTAGCCCAAGTGCTTGGGCCCTGGCACCGACATGAGGGACTGGGAAGAAGCTCCTGACTTTGGCCTGGCCCAGCCCTGGTCATTGCAGCCATTTGGGGAGTGAATCAGCAGATGGAAGACCTCTTTCTCTGTAACTCTACCTTTTACATAAATAAAACAATAATAATTAATAATAATAAAAAATACTTCATAGTTCTTGCATTCCTAGGATAAATCCTACTGTGCCATTTTATAGCTTAAAAGTTTGAGACACAGAGCTTCTTTCTTTCTCTCTTTCTCTTTCTCTCTCTCTCTCTTTCTTTCTTTCTCTCTCTCTTTGTCTCTCTGTCTTTTTGTTTTGTTTTGTTTGTTTTGTTTTGTTTTCCTTCTCAGGGTTACGCAGAGAGAGAGAGAGGTCTTCCATCCGATGGTTCACTCTCCAATTGGCCACAACTGCCTGAGCTGTGCCGATCCGAAGCCAGGAACCAGGAGCCTCTTCCAGGTCTCCCACACGGATGCAGGGGCCCAAGGACTTGGGCCATCTTCCACTGCTTTCCCAGGCCATAGCAGAGAGCTGGATTGGAAATTGAGCAGCTGAGTCTCGAACCGGTGCCCACACAAGATGCTGGCACTGCAGGTGGTGGCTTGATCCGCTACGCCACAGTGCCAGCTCTGAAACAGAGCTTCTATCCACTGGTCCACTCCCCAGCTGCCCACAACAGTTGGGGCTGGGCCAGATCCAAAACTAGGAACCAGGAACTCAATCCAGGTCTTCCTCAAGGCTGGCAAGAACTCAAATACTTGAGCAGTCACCACTACCTAACAGGGTGTACATTAGCAGGAAGCTGGAATCAGAAGCCACAGCTCGGAATTGAACCCCTATACTTTAATGTAGATGGAGGTGTCTTAACCACTAGACGAAATGCCTACACCCATTTTGGTAACTTTTGATGGTTTCTTAGTTAAATTCCATAATTAATGCTGCTTATGTATTCTTCCTTGCACTTTTTTCCATATAATTTTGTTTAATATTTATTTATTTGAAAGAGTTACAGAGAAAGGTAGAGACAGAGAGAGAGGTCTTCCATCCGCTGCTTCACTCCCCAGATGGCCGCAATGGCCAGAGCTGCACCGATCCGAAGCTAGGATCCAAGAGCTTCTTCCAGGTCTCCCATGCAGGTGCAGGGGCCCAAGGACTTGGGCCATCTTCTACTGCTCTCCCAGGCCATAGCAGAGAGCTGGATTGGAAGAGGAGCAGCCAGGACTAGAACCCGTGCCCATATGGGATGCCGGCACTTCAGGGCTTTAACCTGCTGCGCCACAGCTCCGGCTCCATTAGTCATATCATTTTAATCAAGTTAACAGTGAGCAATATGTTACATGATTTTTAAAAAAGATTATTTATTTATTGAATGGCACAGTGAGAACATGAGAGAGGTTTTCCATCTGCTGGTTTACTCCCCAAGTGTCCACAACAGTCAGGTCTAGACCAGGCTAAAGGTAGGAGTCAGGACCTTCACGCTGGTCTCCAACATGAGAGGCAGGGACCCAAATACTGGGACATCTTCCATTGCTTTCCAAGGTACATTAGGGCGCTGCATCGAAGTGGAACAGCCAGCCTTGAACTGGCACATCAATATGGGGTGCTGGCATTGCAAGCAACTTCTTAATCCTCTGTTCCACAACACTGGCCCCATTTTATATGTGTAAACTTTGTCTTGTTATCTTTATTTGGTAAGATTTTTTTTTTATTTTTTTTAATTTATTTTTTATTTATTTATTTATTTATTTGACAGGCAGAGTGGACAGTGAGAGAGAGAGATACAGAGAGAAAGGTCTTCCGTTGCCGTTGGTTCACCCTCCAATGGCCGCCGCTGACGGCACGCTGCGGCCGGCGCACCGCGCTCGTCCGATGGCAGGAGCCAGGAGCCAGGTGCTTTTCCTGGTCTCCCCATGGGGTGCAGGGCCCAAGCACCTGGGCCATCCTCCACTGCACTCCCGGGCCACAGCAGAGGGCTGGCCTGGAAGAGGGGCAACCGGGACAGAATCCGGCGCCCCGACCGGGACTAGAACCCGGTGTGCCGGTGCCGCAAGGCGGAAGATTAGCCTGTTGAGCCACGGCGCTGGCCAATTTGGTAAGATGTTAAAGGCGGGACCTACTCTTGAACTTTTTTCTAGTGGTGGAATAAGATACATAATTATTAAGGGGTTCCACTCACATTGAATTTATGGCTTGTCCAAATGAACTTAGGAGCAGTAAATGGTTTTCTTATTGGAGGATTAGCTATCATTCAGTGAAACCAACAAGGTGTTTCTAAGGGCACATGCTTCATTGATATCCCAGGGTGTGTTTTTGGTTCATTTCAGTAGTATATGTAGCCTCTCAGTGATAGCCTGAAGAAAATTTGTAAATCACCTCAGAGGTCACCATTGTGATTGACCTGCTGCATGCAGCCTGTGTTCAGGATCCACAGGAATATAATCTTTAGTCTTATTTTTAAAAAATTGTTTGAGGGGCTGGCGCTGAAGCATAGTGGGTAAGGCTACCGCCTGCAGTGCCAGCATCCCATATGGGTCCCTGTTTGAGTCCCAGCTGCTCCACTTCTGATCCAGCTCTCTGCTGTGGCCTGGGAAAGCAGTAGAAGATGGCCCAAGTCCTTGGGCCCCTGCACCCATGTGGGAGACCCAGAAGAAGCTTCTGGCTCCTGCCTTCAGATCGGTTCAGCTCCAGTGATTGCGGCCATCTGGGGAATGAAGCAGCAGATGGAAGACCTCTCTCTCTGTTTGCCTCTGCCTCTCCGTAACTCTGCCCTTCTAATAAATTAATAAATCTTTTTAAAAAATTGTTTATTTGAGAGGCAGAGAGAGACAGTCAGTTAGACAGCTGCCATCCACTGTGTTTCCTAAGTACCTGGAATGGCTGGGGCTGGGGCTGGGCCAGGACTGAAGCTGGGAGCTGGGAACTCAATCGAGGGCTCTTTTGTGGGTGGCAGGAACCCAGTTACTTGAGCCAGGGTCTGCATTAGTAGGAACCTGGAATCAGGAGCTGGAGTTGGGTTTTGAAGCCAGGTACTCCAATGTAAGTCTGATTTCATTTTACTTACCCCCCCCCCCCAAAAAAAAAAAAAGAAAAGAAAAAAAGTTGTCTAAATATTTGAAGTCAAAGGAGTGGGGAGAAGGTGGTGAGAGAAAGATTGATAATAATTAAGACACTAGCAGCCGTTTATAGATTCTGTGCATTGCCTTCTCAGAGCTGTGATTTGTTTTCATGCCAGTCTGCAGGGCAGTCATTGACAGATGTAGGACTCACCATTCAGAGACTTCAGGTCACCAAGTTCGTTCTGTGCTCTGTTCTTGGAAGTAGAACTTTGACCACATAGCTGGGGCAAGAACTGCTCTTCAGTGCAGTTGTAAGTACACTAGAATTTGAGCCTTTGGGAATTTGTACTGATGGTTAGTAAGGATCGTGGGTGATGGGGACAACACTGTGGCTAAAATGGTAAGCAGTGAAGCCTTGCCTTTGGTCACTTCTATCTTTGTTGATATTTATATACAACACTACTTCTTGTACCTGCTCTCTAGTAGGATGAAAATGCTATGTGGTTCTTTTTGAATCTGTTCTTAGCTTTGTCCCTTGTTTCTCATTTACCTCTCCTTTGTACAGATTTCCAAAAAGAAAGCTAGTAAAAATATACTTCCACCTGGGTGACCCATCATTATTTTCTGTTCCAAATACAACTTCATAGACCTAAGTTTGCGTTTCTTTTCTTTTCAGTCTGGGACATGAAACTGAAAATGATAACTCAGAATATTCCTGATGAAGAAATATCCTGTGATGTAGAAATGGCAGGATTTAGGACAGAGAGTCCCTGTTTCTCTACTGTAAGTGACAGTTGGGATTATGAGAACCAAGAGCAACATTTGAGGCAGTCAGCTTTAACCCAGGAGAAACCAGGGGCTCAGGAAACAAGTTGTGAATGTCCTGGTTTTAGGGAGAATGTGAATGCAAACTCAGACCTTTCAACACCTCGGAGAGTTCCTATAACAAATGGCTTTCATATACATGACTCAGATGTTCAAAGTTTGGATTGTGATCTAACCCTACACAGTTGTCCCCAAAGTTATACGGCTAAGAGAACCAGCAACAGTGATGCCTGCGGAAAATCCTCCAACCATTCCATGGAAGTTATACAACTTGGAAGAAATCAAATGAGAGATAAATCCAATAAATACCCCCAAAATGTTAAATCTTTCAATCATTTTACCTTCCTTGGTGATCAGAAAATAACCAAAAGAGCCAAGAAACTGTATGAAGGCAAGGACTTTGAGGACATCTTTACCCTGGGTTCATCTCTTGATGAAAGTAGGAGGAGTTACCCTGGAGAGAAGCCATATAAATGTACTGAATGTGGCAAATGCTTCAAACGGAATTCCTCTCTTGTTTTGCATCACCGGACTCACACTGGAGAGAAGCCTTATACCTGCAGTGAGTGTGGAAAGTCCTTCTCTAAGAACTACAACCTGATTGTGCATCAAAGGATCCACACAGGAGAGAAGCCGTACAAATGCAGTAAATGTGGGAAAGCTTTCAGTGACGGGTCAGCTCTGACACAACACCAGAGGATTCACACAGGTGAGAAGCCTTATGAATGTGTAGAGTGTGGGAAAACCTTCAATCGTAATTCTTCCTTGATTTTGCATCAAAGGACTCATACAGGGGAAAAGCCATACAGATGCAATGAGTGTGGGAAACCCTTCACTGACATCTCCCACCTCACTGTGCATCTCAGAATCCACACTGGTGAGAAGCCCTATGAGTGTAGCAAATGTGGGAAGGCTTTCCGAGATGGTTCATACCTTACCCAGCATGAGAGGACCCACACTGGAGAGAAACCATTTGAATGTGTAGAATGTGGAAAATCCTTTAATCGCAATTCGCACCTCATTGTGCATCAAAAAATCCATTCTGGAGAGAAACCCTATGAATGTAAAGAATGTGGGAAAACTTTCATTGAGAGTGCATACCTCATCAGGCACCAGAGGATTCATACTGGCGAGAAGCCCTATGGCTGTAACCAGTGTCAGAAACTTTTCAGGAATATTGCTGGCCTTATCCGGCACCAGAGGACTCATACTGGTGAGAAGCCCTATGAATGTAATCAGTGTGGCAAAGCTTTCAGGGACAGCTCCTGTCTGACGAAGCACCAGAGAATTCACACTAAGGAGACTCCATACCATTGTCCTGAATGTGGGAAGTCTTTCAAGCAGAACTCTCACCTGGCTGTACATCAGAGACTCCATAACAGGGAGGGTCCCAGCCAGTGTCCTCAGTGTGGGAAAACATTTAGAAGGAGCTCATCCCTTGTCCGACATCAAAGAACACACCCTAAGGAGCGACTTGTGGAAACGTAATTAATCTGGACCACCTTATTCTCCCAGTTTTGCAGAAAATTCTCAGAAACCTTCATGAAATAGGTATGTCTTCAGATGTGACTCTTCCCTGGTCAGTGGGAAAGAATTCATTAAGCTATCCAGTGGAATTGATGAATATGAAACATTATTTAGCTATATTGTTAAATCTCTTCATTAGGGGACTAACATAGGAAGGTAACAAATATGTAAAATGGTTTCAGGGATTGTTTAGCCTTTATCAAACAGTAGCACATACACTGGAATAAAACATGAGATTGTGAGGAAGGTACTTTCCTAAAGATATTAAAAAACTTTTACATCTGAATACTTAAACTGGAAAGAACCTGTGAATATATTCAGTAAATAATTGGTATGAGGAATTATTTAATAGGTATTACCCACCAATTGTATATGAGTAAATCCTTATTAGACTCAAACCTTGTAGGTATAAACAGGAAGAGAAAGAAACTTTTGGCAGGAGCCTTTACTGTTTTGTTTTCCTTGTATTAGCAAAGTTGTACTGTAAGAGATCCCACACAGAGCTTCACCCCACATAAATCACAGAATTTTAGATTTTTTCTTTTTGAATGTATTTCTGTGTTAGACTCCTGCCAGAATGCTGAGAACTCATTTCAGAAGGGGAAACTGAACAAAGAAATTGCTTGTGAATGAACAGTGAATTTATCCCTCTTAAAACAAAAACAAGCTTGTACTAAGATGGAAAGGTTGCTTCCAGGAAATGTGATATGTTTTAGTTTTTGAAACAAAACCTCAGTTATGTTTACATGATCACCCTCTCCTTCCATTGTTCTAATTTGTTGAATTTGGCCACCCTGCACCATAATTATAAAGGTTTTATTGCCATGTTGCCAATGCTTATTTAAAGGTTTACTATCATTATGGCTATGTAAAAGATAAGTGCACATGGATATAGATTGGAAGTGGATGATGGAGAAATAAATGGTTTTCTTTGGGGATTGGAAGTATGTATTTCTTTCTTCTACAAATCCTACATTGTTGGTATAATTAATTTGGTAATGAATAAAACATGAAGCCAAAAGGAAATGAATTTGGGGTTTCTTTGGACCTTTGCCGGTAGGGGCTAGTCAGGGCTACAGAACAGCTGTAAATAGGGATTGGGGTGGCGGGAGGTGGCGGCAGTTCAGGCCAAAACTTGTATAGAATCAGAGTGTCCTACATTCCAGGACATGAGAATCATTTCCTTCTTGGGGACTTGGATTATGAGGGGAATGTTCTTGTGGACGGGAAGGTGGGTCTCCTTGGAGAACGGGAGGCTACAGAGAAGTCTGGGATGACCCTCAGAGCCCTGTGAATGGATCCTCTTGGAATTTTGATTTGCTGTTTCTGTTCCCTGACTCCTGGGGAGGCAACATCAGGTTGAAGACCACTGCACTGATTACGCTGTGCGTTGAATGAATTAAGCACAAAGGCATTGCAGGCTTCTCTTTTGGGTTTCTCCCAGCAGGAACAACCATTGGATGAGCCCAAAGAGGAGGAAGCAGGGTGGCCTTGTCCCTCACTGGCTTCAGTGCAGCAAGAATACACTCTTACTCCTGATGTTTTCATCTACTGACCCCTGCCCCTTCCTTGGTTTTAAATCTCCACTTGTCCTTACTAGAGTTGACTACTCCCTAGATACGTAGACTGGAGTAGGAGGGGAGGGAAAGAGAAAAAACTTCGAAGGAAGAGAAGGAGTAAGGTCGCAGCATCTAAAAATATCCCTGCTCACTGGTTCTGCAGACTCAATCTGGTCTCTTTGACATTCTCAGTCTCAGCACTGAGCCATCTTGTCTCCAGGGTTCTTCACCAAATACTCCTTTTGTTCCAGAGACAGGAAGAACTTTGACTTGGAGTTTAGTTGAACTTTGAGAAATTTAAAAGGATACCATCAGGGGCCAGCGCCATGTCTCACTAGGTTAATCCTCCTCCTGTGGCATCCCCATCCCTTGTGGGTGCCGGTTCTAGTCCCGGTTGGGGTGCTGGATTCTGTCCCAGTTGCTCCTCTTCCAGTCCAGCTCTCTTGCTATGTCCCAGGAGGGCAGTGGAGGATGGCCCTGCACCCATGTGGGAGACTGGGAGGAAGCACCTGGCTCCTGGCTTCAGATTGGCACAGTGCTGGCCGTGGCGGCCATTTGGGTAGTAAACCAACGGAAGGAAGATCTTTCTCTCTGTCTCTCTCTCACTGTCTGTAACTCTACCTGTCAGATAAAAAAAATATATTGGAAAAAAAAGGATACCATCACACATTTGCTGTGTATGCAGTGACTACAATGCTTCTCTAGATAAAAAGATACTCCCCCTCCCCCAAAAGAAAAAAATTACAGCTGACCAGATAGTTAAGATTTTTTTAGAAGATTTATTTATTTATTTGAAAGGAAGAGATACATATAAGGAGAGCACTTCCATCCTCTGGTTCACTCTCCAAATGGCTGCAACAATCAGAGTGGGGCCAGTCTGAATCCAGGGCTCAGGATCCAGATCGCCCTTGTGGGTGCAAGTGGGCAGGGATCCAAGAACTTGGGCCATACTCCACTGCTTTCCCAGGCACACTAGCAGGGAGCTGGATAGAAAGTGGAGTAGCTGCGACTCAAACCAGTACCCATAAGAGATGCCGCACTGCAAGAGAAGGCTTAACCTGCCACACCACAATGCTGGCCCAGATAGTTAAGATTTAATGACAAGTTGTAGGACTGGAACGAGCTCGGTCTCTGGTGTTGGCAGCAGCAAGGTTCTGAGGCTGTGACTTGGTGCCTCCATGGTGCTGAGATTCTGAGGTCCTGGCCCTCAGGGTCCTGCCCAGGAGGGCTTCAGGCAGACATGCCTCTCCCAGGTATATCTGGTGTTTTGGTTGTGGCTGCATGGCATGCACCTCTTCCTTTTGAGAAGAATAGGCAGGGGCTGGCGCTGTGGTGGTTAAAGCCCTGGCCTGCAGTGCTGGCATCCCAGCTGCTCCACTTCCCATCCAGTTCCCTGCCAATGTGCCTGGGAAAGCAGCAGAGGATGGCCCAAGTGCTTGGGACCCTGCACAAATGTGGTTTTTGCAACCATTTTGGGAGTGAGCCAGAGGATAGAAGACTGAGCTCTCTCTGTCTCTCTCTAATTGTCTGTCAAATAAAGTACATCTTTCAAAAAACAGAGAAATGAATAGGTAGCCTGTGTTAGCAATCTCACAGAGGAAGAGGGCAGCCAGCATTGGCAGCTACAGTTAAAAACCTCAGTTCTGAGAGAGACAGTAGAGAGGATTGGGGTAATGGCGCCAGAGGAAGGAGGAGAAGGGAAGAGGACAGGAACCAGAGAACTGGACAACATCCCACCCATGGGAAGGCAGTGATGTGAGAGGCACTGGGTGGAAGCCTGGCTGGGAGATGGTTGTGCTGCCCGAGGAGTCCTGCTTGTGGGTGACTGCTAGGATGGGAGGACCTGGTGGATTGTGTTTTCCAGAAGGCTTTCCAGAGATTTGTGTGGATGTTTTCTAAACCCACAGCCAGGAAAGTACATTGACCAAGACTGTCAGTCTAACTGTAATCAGGCTCTTCTAAGCCCTCTTTTGCCTATAGAGGTCAATTTTTGGGCTTTCCTCTCTGTCCACGAAGGATCCAGCTTGAGTCGCAATGTTGCTCATACACTCCTCTTGCTAGTTCTTCTAGACCTCTAACCTTCCCCACTTAGATTAGCAAAATCCCGCCCCTGCTTTGTGTCTGACCAGCCTTGGTACCTGAATTCCTCATCCCCAACCTTTGATATCAGCCTGCTCTCCTGTGATTCTGTTCAGTCCAGCAGGAATGCTTCCTTATCCCTCATGCTTCCACCTGACCCCCACTTGGTTTTAAGTCTCTACTCCCCTTGTCCTTACTAAAGTCCATTTTCTGAAACTGGACTACAAAATCATAATATGGCAGTGTCCACCTCCTTTTAAAAATTAATTATTAGAGACTCCCCAAATATTTGCAACAGCCAGTGCTGGGCTAGGCTGAAGCCAAGAGTCCTGGTCTCCCACATGGGTGGCGTAGATCCTAGTACTTGAGCCATTGTCTGCTGCCTGCCAGGGTGTGCATTAGCAGGAAGCAGGAATGGAGAGCAGGGCCAAGTCTTGAACCCAGGAAGCCCAGTATGGGATGTGGGCACCCTCAGCAGTGTCTTACCTCTGTGCCAAAGGCCTGTCCCTGTAGTATGCCCCGTGGATAAGGTTGCCCCATGTGTAGGTGGGTATCCTCAGCACCAGACAAGCAGAGCAGTTCCTGCTCCTTGCTGGTAACCGCCATCCTGACTTGTGACCCCACATTTTGTGTAGAATCACAGCATGGATGGTTGCTTAGCATTGACTCATCCATGTTGCTCCATGTGCTTGTAGTTTACTCTAATTGCGCTATTATCACTGTGTGGACACACTTTAACGTATTTATCCATTCTGTGGAGCACTAGTCCTCCTCTGGGGGCAGTTTTGCTCCCCAGGAGAGGTGTGGAGACAGGACCAGGAGAGTGCTTGATGCCGCCTAACAGGTAGAGGGCAAGGACGCTCCTAAACATCCTCCGAGGTACAGGATGGCCCCCACAGCAGTAATCCAGCCCAGGCCAGTGAACAGTGCCAACGTTGCAATGTATACATTTCTTGTCCATGCTTTGAGAACAATGAGCTACCCCCCCACCTCTACCCCAGCATTTGGGACAAAAGGTGGTCTCACATTTGCAGAGGTGTATATTCATTTATAAATTGGAGTTTGTGTCTGTTGAAATGTGTGTGTCCTACAACATGCTCAAATTCCAGGGGGCCGGGCTAGGCACTCCCTTTCAGCATCTGCTGCCCTCATGTAAAATACGAACATGTTATTTAGTGTTAACATCAATGTCCCTGCCACTTGGTTTCATGTTTCAGATTCTGGGATGGGTTCATTTCCAAACCAGCCACAGCCACAGAGAAGCACCCTGAAGAAGAGGTATCTATTCCAAATTAGGAATGAGTCCACATAGTTTTTTGTATTTTTCTTTTTTAGAAACTGATTTCTCAAATGAGTAATGCAAATAATTAAGTTACAGAGGATGGACACTCCTGACCTAAGAGGAGATGCTGATATGTGGACTGGGTGAGTTTTAGATGGATCTCAGGGTGGTTTGGTCCACTAGGGTTGTTTAGTCCTGGGATGAGAGGAGCATGCGACAGAGAGGAGATCCTGGATTATTGAGATGGGTCCCATTTAAACAGACTTAAAAGCAGAGAACATTGACTAGGGTTAGATGCTGAAGGTGGGGAGATTGCAAGCATGAGGACTACCTTGTTTTCATCTTGTAACTGTGGAGAGAACCAAAAGCAAGAATTTTGGCCACCTTAGAAGCTGATAGCAAGCAAGAAAACGGAGACATCAGGCCCACAATGACATTGGATTTGACAACAACTTGAATGAGCCTGGAAATAAATTTTCTTCCAGAGCTTCAAGATAAGATTTCAGGCCAGCTGTTTGTGTGTGTGTGTATGTGTATGTGTGTGAAGATTTTATTTATTTGAGAGGTGGGGCTACAGAGAGAGAAGGAGAAACAGAGAGAAAGGTCTTCCATTCGCTGGTTTGCTTGCCAGATAACTGCAGTGGCTGGAGCTGAGCCAGTCTGAAGCCAGGAGCGGGAAGCCTCCTCTCCATCTCTCACGCGGGCACGACTTGGGCCATCTTCCACTGCTTTCCCAGGCCGTAGCAGAGAGCTGGATCAGAAGAGGAGCAGCCGGGACTTTAACTGGCACCCATATGGGATTCCAGTGCCGCAGGCAGAGGCTTAGCCCATTATGCCACAGTGCTGGCCCCAGCTGACTTTTTAAAATTATATAGTTTTTTGTTTATTTGTTTTGTTTTGTTTTTTTACAGGCAGAGTGGACAGTGAGAGAGAGAGACAGAGAGAAAGGTCTTCCTTCCGTTGGTTCACCCCCCCAGTGGCCGCTGCGGCCGGCACACTGCGCTGATCTGAAGCCAGGAGCCAGGTGCTTCTGGTCTCCCATGCAGGTGCAGGGCCCAAGCACTTGGGCCATCCTCCACTGCACTCCTGGGCCACAGCAGAGAGCTGGCCTGGAAGAGGAGCAACCGGGACAGAATCCGGTGCCCCGACCGGGACTAGAACCTGGGGTGCCAGCGCCACAGGCGGAGGATTAGCCAAGTGAGCCACAGCACCCGCCAAAATTATATAGTTTCTACGGTGAACAAATTTCATGTATGTCATATATACAGATTTAGAAGCATAGTGATACTTCCCATCCTCCCTTCTCTTTCCTTCCTTATTATTATAAATTTTAACAATGAGCTATTTTCAGTTTCTTTTATATTCATAAGATTTATGAGGCCAGAGCTGTGGTGCAGTGGGCTAAGGCACCATCTGCAGTGCTGACATCCCGTGTGGACACCGGTTCGAGTTCTGGTCGCTCTGCTTCCAGTCCAGCTCCCTGCTAATGAGCCCGGGAGAGCAGTGGAGGATCAGATGGGAGACACAGAAGAAGCTCCGGCTCCTGGCCGCGGCCTGGCCCAGCCCTGGCCATTGCAGCCATCTGGGGAGTGGGCCAGCGAATGGAAGACCTCTCTCTGTTTCTCCTTGTTTGCTCTCTCTGACTTTCAAATAAAGGAATCTTCTTTAAAAGATTTTATTTATCTACTTGAAAGGCAGAGCTACAGAGCGAGGAGGGGGTGGGGGCCGGAGAGAGAGAGAGGAAGGAGGGAGAGTGATCAGTCTTCCATTGCTTGGTTCAGTCCCTACATGGTCACAATGGCACAAGGGCTGGGACATTCTGAAGCCAGGAGCTTGGAATTCCATCTGGGTCTCCCGTGTGACTTGGACCATTGTCCACTGCTTTCCCAGGCACATTAGCAGGGAATTGTATTGTAAGTGGAGCAGCTGGGATTCCAACAGGTGCCCACATGGGATGCCAGCATCATAGGCAGTGGCTTATAACCCAGTGTGCCATAGCACCACCAACCCCGCCACCCTACCACCGCCCGCTGCCCAGCTGACATTGTGATTTCGGCAACCTATCCTGACTTCTGACCTATGGAACTGTGGGATGTGATTTTTAAGGTGCTGTTTGGGGTAATTTGTTATGACAGCAAGAGACAGCTAACAGGTGTTAAAGGAAACCCTTCCTCCTGACTTGCCTTGTACTCTGTGACATGTTGCTTGCTGAGATTCCAGGAAGGCAAGTCAAAACCTCACAAATCAGAAACAGAGCTCCCTTGGGGCAGAACAAAAGGAAAATTCTCCGTCTGTAGCAACCCTTGTGTTGGGGATAGCAAAACTGGTCGTAGGCTGTGTCTGCTTCAGTTCCCAGAGACAAAGCTGAGAGATGAACCATGAGAGACACAGGCATCACCTCTTACAGGTCTGCCTGACTCAGGGCCGTAGGGCTAGTTGTAAGTGCTCCTCTCTAGCTCAGGCCTTCTCCTGTCCCCTGCAGGCCTTCATTAACACAACCATGAGGAGCAGCCCCTCTGGACCGCTGAACGGAGGCCTCCCAGTTACGTCTGCATCCCAATCGCTGGAACTCATAATGCTGGTTTAATTGGCAAAGGGACTGCGCAGATGTAATTAGATTAAGGACCCTGAAATCGGCGATTATGCTGGGTTGTCTGAGTAGGCCCTAAGTGGAACCATAAGGAACCATAAGGGGGCAGGCAGGAGGATCAGTAAGAAGAGACGTGACAATGGAAGCAGGGGTGGGAGTTGATTCTTTGAAGATGGAGGAAGGGCAAACGAATGTGAGTGGCCTGTGGAAGAGGAAAAGGCAAGAGAATGGATTCTCCTCGAGAACCTCTGGAAGGAGTGAGCTCTGTCAGTGCCTCGACTCTTGGCTCAGTGACAGTTTGGACTTGGCAGAGGAGCTGAGAGAATGCTGGGTTCTAAGCCATGATGTGTGTGGTCATTTATTTTTTCAGCCATAGTTAATTGACACACTCCCCTTGCTATTTCTTTTAGACCTTGAACCATCCACACTCTGTTAAGTATTCAGTGTGTGTTCCCTTACCCAGTAAGTTAATGAATTTTTTTAAAAAGGAAAAAAAAAATAAAAACCTTCTTTTGATCTCTGTCTACTTGAGAGTAGACATGGCCTACTCAGCCAGGTGCCCTTTGGATACAGCCTTGGATTACAGAAAATTAAATCCTATTAATGAGCAGCCATTAGTGAAATCTCAGGAAAATGAAGGAAGAGACATCCCTTACCTCTATTCTCATTTTCCTCCCCATTGGTTGGCCAAGGAGAGGGCACCTTTTGGCATCATACAACAAGTGGAGACTAAGGATATGTGGTGTTACAGATGGGCTCTCCCATGCAGTGTGGAGATTTGTGATATTTAGAATATGGAAATATGTTCCTCCTTTGATTAATCCACATCCTTTGGCTTCATGAATGAGTAACACCTCAAAGGAAAGGAAGAAGCAAGAGTTTAATACAGGCTGGTAAAATGGTCAGTTGTGATTGTTACGAGAGCCATGAGGAAGGATGGAGTAAATGAGGGAAGATGGAACCTGTCCACCTCCATCTTGGAGTATGTGAGAGCATGGTGGTCCCCTGCTGGGTTGGCAGTTCTCCAAGCACAGAAGGATGTGTAGGTTTCTCAGGAGCACAGGACTCTGGTAAAATTCAGTACTGTCTAATCGTAAATATTCCTTTCTCTTGAATGACGTATCTAGGAGGGCGATTTCTGGGCCGTGTCGTCTGTGTTTATAAGAAACAGCAGAGTTCCTTTGCTAAGTGCTCGCACCCCTTTGCTTTTCCCGCAGCAACAAATGAGAGCTCCTGTTGCTCTGTGCCCTCCTAAGCACGGGATATGTCACTTTTATTATTGTTGTCACTTATTATTATTGTTTATTAGTGTTGTGCCAGTCAGCATAGGCTGTGATATGCTGTGGTAAACAATGGCAGTAAAGAGTCATGGAGACTTCTAACCCTAATGCTGTGGCTTGGCTGCCTGTACTCTGTTGCCTTCACTCTGGGCCCAGGCAGCCTCCCGCTACCTCCGGAATCACTGGCCTCACGCAGAGGGAACGGAGGACAGTGGAGTCCAGGCGCCAAGGCTCCCTTTCAGAAGCAGCATAGCACGCTTGCCTTCGCCTCTCCCTGTCCGCGTGGTGAAGTCCCGGGCCAGGGCTGTGTTCCTGCCTCAGGAGGCAGCAGATACTTCCAGCTGCAGTGTGGCCGACCACGGTCGGCTTCATAACTGAGTTTTGGCAGGTGACAATGTGCTAGTAAGTAGTCCCCGGTGGCCTCTCTGGGCCCATTTCCTCCCGGCTTCCTCCCAGTTCCTCAGAGATGCCGGGAAAGTTCTCATCTCCTGGCCTCTGCATTCACTGTCTCTGGCTACCCTCTTCCCCTCACTTCCTTACCTCCTGTAGGTCTTGTTTCGCTCCCTTGCTGGACCGTAAGCACCTTGTTCAGTTTCCTGCTGTATCCTAGGCCTTAGACACTACACAGCAGGTACTCAGCCCATGATTGTAGAACTAAAAGAATGACAAGATGATGAACAATTGGTAGCCATACTGTCAAGTATGTTTTTTTCTGATTCTGACATTATCTTTGCTTGGGGGGGGGGGCACAGGGGAAAGAATTGGAATGTATGACAAGAGGATGAACCTAAAAAAATAGCATGCAGAATCTCACTTATAACTAGCAGTCGTCAGTAATGCCTTGCAAAGTGTCTTCTAGTTCATTTGTTCAATAAATGGGCATTTGATAAACATCTCAGATGTTAGCAGGTTGAATCCCTGAGGGGCTAAGGGTGAGCACTAGCATGTGTTTAGCATCATGGAGCTGTCCAGAGCAAGATGGACATTCACCAAGCATGAAAACATCAATATGAGGCCGGCGCTACAGCGCAGTGGGTTAATGCCCTGGCCTGAAGCATCGGCATCCCACATGGGCGCTGGTTCTAGTCCCAGCTGCTACATTTCCGATCCAGTTCTCTGCTATGGCCTGGGAGAGCAGTGGAAGATGGCCCAAGATCTCGGGCCCCTGCACCTGTGTGGGAGACCTGGAAGAAGCTCCTGGCTCCTGGCTTCGGATCGGCACAGCTCCAGCCATTATGGCCTTTTGGGGAGTGAACCAACGGAAGGAAGACCTTTCTCTCTGTCTCTCCCTCTCACTGTCTGTAACTCTACCTCTCAAATAAAAATAAATAAAATCTTTAAAAAAATACAAGTATTTCATTAGATGGCTATAATATGTTTATCCACTCATTAGTTGATGGATATTTGGGCTGTTTACTTTTGGGCTGTTATGAGTAGTGCTACTGTGAACATTCACATAGTTTTTCATGGACACACATGTTTTCAGTACTCCAGGGTACATAATCTAGGGGTGACATTGCTGGTTCAGTGTTGACCTTTCAAGGAAATGATAGACTTTTCCACACCAGCTGTACCATTTTACATTCCTACTGGCAATGTGTGTGTATTCTGATTTTTCCACACTCTTTCCAACACTTATTACATTTATTACAAAATTATAGCCATCCTAGTGTGTACAAAATGATTATCTTAGGGTTTTGCAAACATTTTAACATAGTTAACTTCTAATGGTTATATCTCACATTATACCAGGGGTCAGAAACTTTTCTGCAAAGGAAAAGATAGTAAATATTTTATTTTAAAGAGTTTTTATTAGAAAGGCAGACTAACTGGGGAGAGGGATCTTTCATCTGCTGTTTCTCCAAGTGCCCACAGAAGCCAGGGTGGGGCCATGCTGAAGCCTGGAGCCAGGAGCTCCATCTGAGTCTCTCATTGGGGTGGCGAGGACTTTGCCTACTCAGGAGCTGAGCTGGAACTTGACTACGCACTCCTACAGGAGCAGTGTCCACGTGACGTCCCAGCTACCGTGCCAAGTGGCCAACCCTCGTGTGTGTGTATTTTTTCTTCTTGTTTCTGTTTTTATATTTATGCTGTATAGGTATTAGTGTGTGTATGTTTTTATATATTTGTGTTTGTTTACTTAGATGTATATCTGTATATATATATTTCTCTATGTGTCTGTGTGTAACCATTTGGAAAGTAAGTACAAGTTTACCCATAAATATTTCAGGACATATTCTGAGAATAGGGGCATTCTTCTGATGCATTTTTTTTTTTTTATTTCTTTGTTTGACAGGTAGAGTTACAGACAGTGAGAGAGAGAGAGAGAGAGAGAGAGAGAAAGGTCTTCCTTCTGCTAGTTCACTCCCCAAATGGCTGCTCTGGCCAGTGCTGCACTGGTCCGAAGCCAGGAACCAGGTGCCCCTTCCCGGTCTCCCATGCGGGTACAGGGACCCAAGCACTTGGGCCATCCTCCACTGCCCTCCCAGGCCACAGCAGAGAGCTGGACTGGAAAGAAGAGCAAACGGGACTAGAACCCGGCGCCCATATGGGATGCCGGTGCCGCAGGCGGAGGATTAACCAAGTGAGCCACGACGCTGGCCCCTGATGCATTTTTTTTAACTGTTTCTTTTGAAATAATTACAAATTCACAGAACGGTACATAAAAATGTAGAGGGCGCTGGTGCTGTGGTAAAGCCGCCGCCTGCAGTGCCAGCATCTCATATGGGTGCTAGTTTGAGTCTCAGCTGGTCTACTTCTGATCCAGTTTCCTGCTAATGCACCTGGGAAGGCAGTGGAAGATGGCCCAAGTGCTTGGGCCCTGCACCCATGTAGGAAACTGGGATGAAGCTCCTGGCTCCTGGCTTCAGCCTGGCCCAGCCCTGGCCATCACTGCCATTTGGGGAGTGAACCAGTGGGTAGAAGATCTCTCTCTCTCTCTCCCTCTCTGCCTTTCAAATAAATAAGTAAATCTTAGAAAAAGAAAAAAAAATTTACAGAGTTACTGTGCACCATACATGTAGCCTTTCTCAATGTTAACATCACATACAATTGAAGGGCAATTTTGAAACCAGGAAACCAATGTTGGTAACCTACACTGTGCAGTTTTGTGACACGCTGCTTTGTGTAACCACCATAATTAAGATATTTGTCGGGGAGGGTGCTGTGTTATAGCGGGTAAAGCTTCCCCCTGCAATGTTGGCATCCCATATGGGCACTGGTTCTACTCCTGGCTCTACTTCCTATCCAGCTCTCTGCTATGGCCTGGGAAAGCAGTAGAAGATGACACAAGTCGTTGGGCCTGTGCACCCACATGAGAGACCCAGAGGAAGCTCCTGGCTCATGGCTCCTGGCTTCAGACTGATTCAGCTCTAGCCAGTGCAGCCATCTGGGAGTGAACCAGCAGATGGAAGACCTCTCTCTCTCTCTCTTTTTCTCTCTCTCTCTCTCTGCCTCTCCTTCTCTGTGTAACTCTGCCTTTCAAATAAATAAATAAACCTTAAAAAAGGATATTTCTGTGTATCTTACTGTACAATTCTCTGTGCTTCTACCTTATAGCAACACTTACTCCATGTCCCTAACCTTTGGTAACCACTAATCTCTTTTCTATCTGTAATTAGGTAATTGTCACTTTTCAAGACAGATTTGTTTTATTCACTTGAAAGGGAGCGAAAAAGAGATTTTCCATCTGCTGGTTCACTCCCCAAATGGCCACAACAGCCAGGGCTTGGTTGGGCCAAAGCCAGGAGCCTGCAGCTTCACCCAGGTCTCTTGGGTGGGTGGCAGGGCCTGAGGACTTGGGCCCAGGTACATTAGTAGGGAACTGGATCAGAAGTGGAACAGCTGGAATGCTGGCATTGCAGGCAGCAGCTTAACCTGCTATGCTACAATGCCAGCCCCTCATTTTTAATTTTTGTAAGATGCTGCCCAACTATTTTCTAGAGTGGCTGTACCATTTTATGTTCCCATCACTAATGTGTAGGTGATCAAGTTTCTATAAATCCTTACTAGTATTTGACGTTGTTGCTATTTTTAAAATTTTAGCCGGTAGTAATAGCTTATCATGTTTTTAATTTATATTTCCTTAATTATTGATTATTCATGTCCTCTCCTGTGAAATGATTATGCATGTCTTTGCACATTTTCCCTCTCTTTTTTCTCTCTCTCTTTTTTTTTTTTTTTTTTTACAGGCAGAGTGGACAGTGAGAGAGAGAGACAGAGAGAAAGGTCTTCCTTTGCCGTTGGTTCACCCTCCAATGGCCCCCGCGGCCGGCGCGCTGCGGCCGGCGCACCGCGCTCATCCGATGGCAGGAGCCAGGAGCCAGGTGCTTTTCCTGGTCTCCCCATGGGGTGCAGGGCCCAAGCACTTGGGCCATCCTCCACTGCACTCCCGGGCCACAGCAGAGGGCTGGCCTGGAAGAGGGGCAACCGGGACAGAATCCGGCGCCCCGACCGGGACTAGAACCCGGTGTGCCGGCGCCGCAAGGCGGAGGATTAGCCTGTTGAGCCACGGCGCCGGCCGATTCCCTCTCTTTTTTAATAACAATTTATTTACTTGAAAGGCAGAATTACAGGGGGTGGAGTGGGGAGAGAGATTTATTTGTTGTTTCATTCCCCATATGGCTGCAATGACCATGGTTGGTCCAGGCTAGAGCCAGGAGCATGGAACTTCATCCAGGTCTCCCATGTGGGGGGGCAAAGATTTTCTCTAATAAATTTTTCTGAAAGTTTTTGTAGTTTTATCTTTTAAGGTAATCATTTTTTTTTTTTTTTTTGAGAGGCAGATGGACAGACAGGAGAGCCCCCACTTGCTGGTTTGTTCCCCATCTGCCTGCAGTGGCTGGGAGAGTTGAAGCCAGGAGCTGGGAACTCAGTCTAGCTCTCTACCTGAGGGACAGGCACTGAACTACTGGAGCTGTTTTTTATTCCCAGGGTCCATGTTACCAGGAAGCTGGACTTGGGAGCCAGGAATAAAATGCAGGTACTTTGCTGTGAGAATCAAGGCATCCTAACCAGTGCCGTAAACATTAGGCCAAACACTTCTCTGCCTCCAATCCATTTTGAGTGGATTTTTGTGTCTAGTGTGAGGTAAGGGTATGCATGTGGTTAACTGGTTTTCCTAGTACCTTTCTGAAAAGGCTGTCCTTTGCCATTGAATGGTTTGGCTTCCTTGTTAAAAGCCATTTAACGGGCCGGTGCCGCAGCTCACTAGGTTAATCCTCTGCCTTGCGGTGCCAGCACACTGGGTTCTAGTCCCGGTTGCCCCTCTTCCAGGCCAGCTCTCTGCTGTGGCCAGGGAGTGCAGTGGAGGATGGCCTAAGTGCTTGGGCCCTGCACCCCATGGGAGACCAGGAGAAGCACCTGGCTCCTGGCTTTGGATCAGCATGGTGCACCGGCCGCAGCGCACTGGCCGCAGCAGCCATTGGAGGGTGAACCAACGGCAAAAAAGGAAGACCTTTCTCTCTCTCTCTCTCTCTCACTATCCACTCTGCCTGTCCAAAAAAAAAAAAAAAAGCCATTTAACCATATGCCTGAGTGTTTATTTCTGGTCTCAATAAACTATTCTATTGGTCTGTATCCCTGTCTTTGTACCAATATCAATACATACATACTCTGACTTCTGTGGCTTTGAAATCAGGCAGTGTGAAACCTCCAATTCTGTTCTTTTTCAAGATTATTTTGGTTATTTGGGGTCCCTTATCTGAATTTTAAAATGGATTTTTCTTGTTGTGCAAAACATAGTGTTGGCATTTTGATAGGTTTTACATGGAATCTATAGATTGCTTTGAGTGGTATGGACATTTTAACAACGTTAAGTCTTAATGTGTGAACATGTCATATCTTTCCATTTATTTGTGTCTGTAATTTCTTTTCGTAACAGTTTCTAGTTTTCAGTGTATAAGCTTTCCCTCCTTGGTTAAGATGCTATTGCAGTTTTCTTAATTTCCTTTTTGAATCAGTCATTCTTAGTATATAGGAATGAAACTGACTTTTGTTTGTTGGTTTTGTATTCTGCAGTTTTGTTGAATTTATTCTAACAGGTTTGTGTATGTGTGTATAGTACGTAATATTTGGTGTTTTGGTATTTGTTAGATCATTTCTGTGAATCTGGGTTTATAACCCTAAAAATACGCTCTAAGTTGAAAATATTGTAAATTTAAATTACATTTCGGGCCATCGCTGTTGTGTAATGGGTAAAACTGCCACATGCAGTGCCAGCATCCCATATGGGCACCGGTTCCTGTCCCGGCTGCTCCACTTCTGATCCAGCTCTCTGCTGTGGCTTGGGAAAGCAGTAGAGAATGGCCCAAGTCGTTGGGCCCCTGAACACATGTGGGAAGACCCAGAGGAAGCGCCTGGCTCCTGGCTTCAGATTGATGCAGCTCTAGTTGTTGCAGCCATCTGGGGAGTGAACCAGTGGATGGAAGACCTCGCTCTCTCTCTGGCTCTCCTTCTCTTTCTGTGTAACTTTGACTTTCAAATAGATAAATCAATCTTTAAAAAAAAAGAAAGTACATTTAAAATGCTATAGAATTTTGGCTATTTGTCCTTTTGATGCCATGGCTGACTGGGAATTGTGGTTTACTGAGTCTGTCTTGTATCTCAAGAGAGTTTTGTACCGAACATCACTATCTCAGGGAAAAGATAAAAAATTAAAGTACTGTTTCCAGTGAATGTATAGCTTAAGCCAAACCATCATAAGTCTCAGACTGTCTATAATTTTTACTTCTTCCCAATTTGGATGCCATTTAATTTATTTTTTTTTCTTGCCTAATTGCTCTAGCTAGAATTTCAATACAATGTTCCAACATCCTTGACTTGTTTCTAATTTTAGAGGAGAAAGCTTTCACTCTTTCACCATTGTGTATGATGTAACTTGTAGGGTTTTTATATGTGTACTTTGTTATGTATCAGCATAGTAGTTTCCTTCTGTTTTTTTTGTTTTGTTTTGTTTTGTTGTTGTTGTTTTTTTGTTTTTTGTTTTTTTTTTACAGGCAGAGTTAGACAGTGAGAGAGAGAGACAGAGAGAAAGGTCTTCCTTCTGTTGTTCTGTTGGTTCAACCCCCAGATGGCCCCTACGGCTGGTGCACTGCAGCCAGTGCATTGCACTGATCCAAAGCCAGGAGCCAGACCCTTCCTCCTGATCTCCCACGCAGGTGCAGGGTCCCAAGCTCTTGGGCCATCCTCCACTGCCCTCCTGGGCCACAGTAGAGAGCTGGCCTGGAAGAGGAGCAACCGGGACAGAACCAGCGCCCCAACCGGGACTAGAACCCGGAGTACCGGTGCCGGAGGCAGAGGATTAGCCTAGTGAGCTGCGGTGTGGCCCCTAGTTTGCTGAGTTTTAAATGTTTTTATTTTATTTTTTAAAGTTTTATTTATTTATATAAAAGACAGAGTTACATACAGAGAGGCAGAGAGAGAGAGTCTGTCTTCGATCTGCTGGTTCACTCCCCAAATGGCAGCAACAGCTGGAGCTGAGCTGATCTGAAGCCAGGAGCTTCTATTCTTTTTTTTTTTTTTTTTTTTGACAAGCAGAGTGGACAGTGAGAGAGAGAGACAGAGAGAAAGGTCTTCCTTTGCTGTTGGTTCAACCTCCAATGGCCGCCGCGGCTGGCACACTGCGGCTGGCGCACCGCGCTGATCCGATGGCAGGAGCCAGGTGCTTCTCCTGGTTTCCCATGGGGTGCAGGGTCCCAAGCTCTTGGACCATCCTCCACTGCCTTCCTGGGCCACAGCAGAGAGCTGGACTGGAAGAGGAGCAACTGGGACTAGAACCTGGTACCCATATGGGATGCCGGCACTGCAGGTGGAGGATTAATCTAGTGTGCCATGGCACCGGCCCCAAATAAATAAATCTTAAAAAAAAAAAAAAAAGAGTTATTGAGAGAGGTAGCTCATGTCTTACTAAATAGGAAAGAGGGGCTGGTGTTGTACAGTGGGTTAAGATGACTTGTGACTTCCTTGTGAGTTCCAGTTCAAGCCCGAGTGCTCTCCTTCTGATCCAGCTCTCTGCTAATGCACCTGGGAAAGCAGCAGAAGATGGCCCAGGTGCTTGGGCCACTGCCACCATGCCATCCCGGGAGACCCGGAATGAAGTTCCAGGCCCGTGGCTTTGGCCTAAGTCTGGCCATTGTGGCCATTTTGGGGAGTGAACCAGTAAATGGAAAAGCTCTCTCTGTCCCTTGCTCCCTCCCGCTAATTCTGCCTTTCAAATGGAGAAATCACACTGGAGAAGACCATACAAATGTATCAGATGTGAAAAAGTCCTTCAGCCACAGATGTTACCTCACTGCACATCAAAACAAATTTTGAAAAGAGATCCTGTGAATGTAGAGTGTGGGAAAACTTTCACTGAGAGCACCTACCTCATATGGCTGTAACCAGTGTCAGACTTCAGGAACATTACTGGCCTTATCTGACGGCAGAGGACTCATACTGGTGAGAAGCCCTATAGACTACTCAGTGTGCAAAGCATTCAGGGAGAGCTCTTCTCTGACCAGTCACCAGAAGATACACTCTCAAGAGACATCTCACCCATGTGTCCAACATGGGAGAAGTTTCTAGAGCAAATATGCTCCTAATAGACACCGGAGTTGGCACATGGGAGTGACACCTATGGGGATGCAGTGAATATGCGTGGCAGTGACTGTGTCAGATTCTTTTTGCTTACTCAAAAATTTCATATTGTAGAGAAATTGTTTGAAAATAGAAATAGTGCAGTTGGGGGCTGGCGCTGTGGCATAGTGGGTAAAGCTGCCGCCTGCAGTGCCTGCAACCCAAATGTGCACTGGTTCGAGTCCTGGCTGCTCCACTTCCAACCCAGCTCTCTGCTATGGCGGGAAAGCAGTAGAAGATGGTCCAAGTCCTTGGGGCCCTGCACCCACATGGGAGACCTGGAAGAAGCTTCTGGCTCCTGGCTTCAGATCGACGCAGCTCCAGCCATTGCAGCCACATGGGGAATTAACCAGTGATGGAAGAGTCTCTCTCTCTCTCTCTAACTCTGCTTTCAAATAAATAAATAAATCTTAAAACAACAACAACAAACCTCTCAGCACCAGCTCTGCCATACTCAGGGCATGCTGCCAAGAAAGAAAGAAAAAAGAAAGAAGAAAGAAGGAGAGAAAGAGAAAGAAGGAAAATAGTGCAGGTGTTCATCCTTTACTTTTTAGAATAGAAACCCTTGAGACATTTTGTCTTTGTAGGAAATTGGGAGAAGTCCTCTGTGGTGTTGCTGAGCTTACTGGAGAGAAACCTTGGAAATACAGCAACTACAGATATGGTATGTTAAAAGGTTCAGAGATTTAATTTTTGCTAAACAAAAGACTGCGACGCATCATGATGAAAGGTTTGGCATATTGGTGTCAGGGCTAATAGAAGGGATAGGGTGGCTGATGGAGACTTTTCTTTTTGATGTCATATCACGTGCAAATGTGTATTCAAAAGTTATTTAAAAATTCATGAAAGGAATGTAGAAGTCATTTAAACTGGAACTTGTCTTTGCATCAGAAGATTCAGATCATGTGGCAAGTTTAGGTTTTCAGTAGTAAGTCTTGCTGAAACTCTTAGATAAAAATAATATATATTGGAACTAACCAATATAGAGTGTTTTTTCATTAAAGATTTATTTTATTTATTTGAAAGACAGAGTTACAGAGAGAGGTAGAGACAGAGAGAGAGAGATCTTCCATCCGATGGTTCACTCCCCAGTTGACCGCAACGGCTGGAGCTGTGCCAATCCAAAGCCAGGAGCCAGGAGATTCTTCCTGGTCTCCCATGTGGGTGTAGGGGCCCAAGGACTTGGGCCGTCTTCTGCTGCTTTTCTAGGCCACAGCGGAGAGCTGGATCAGAAGAGGAACAGTCGGGACTAGAACCCAGCGCCCATATGGGATGCTCGTGCTTCAGGCCAGGGCTTTAACCTGCTGTGCCACGGTGCCAGTCCATATAGAGTGTTAATAAAGGAAAAAACCCTCAAGACAGAACCCCTTCCTAGTGCGGTAAGAAAAGTCAAGCAAGACAGAAAAAACACACTATATTCTATATAGGAAAGCTATAGTCAGATTTAATCTTCCAGAGTGACTCTGATAGAAATATAATGTGACAGAGTGGGAACTTGGCACAGCAGTTGAGACTCCTGCATCCCACATCGTAGTGCCTTGGTGCAAGTCAGCTCCATTCTGATTCCAGCTTCCTGCGTACTCTGGGAAGCAGTGAGTAATGGCTCAATAGTTGAGTCCCTGACAGAGTCAATTCTGGCTGCCTCGGTGGGCGCTCTGCTCCTGCTTCTCCAGCCTGCCCTGCTGTGTTTCTGCCACAGAGCTCACTGTTTCCTCCCGGGGCTCTTTCTGTGTCCGCTCTGGTGACAGGCTCTATAAATGCCTGTGGGAAGGCTGTAACTGGTCTTTCTTCAGATCTGACGTGCTCAGACGACACACACGGATACACACCAGATACCGACCACACAGATGTGAGCAGTGCGGCCGACAGTTCAGGAGGTCTGACCATCTCAGACAACACCAAAGGATTCATCAGCGGATGCCAGCATCTCCAGACCCGCAGGCTGACGGTGAACAGATGGATGATATTCTTCTTCCTGGTCTTTAGGTCAACGTCCTCTTCTCCTGTTTTGGCTTCTGTACGCAAATCCTGCCTACCTCTGCCCAGCTCATGTCCTTGGAAGGTGTAGGTTTGGATGATGACAGAGAAGATCATAAGGCTATTTTAAAGTCCAAATGCAGCTCTGGACTCAGTCAGGGTCCCCTCGAAAACCTCCCCAACTATTTCGATGCCCTCACCTCTTTGGAGCCACCTGCTTCTGCCAATGTGAGACAGATGGCAAAGTGGAGCACAGCAGAGACTGGAGCTCATTGACAGGTTCATCATCTCGTGTCACTCCCCAGCTTGAAACCCTCAGCGACTGTTTCGCCTGCTGAACAAAATCTGAGTTCTTTATCCTGATCGCTCAGTTTCCAGAGCCAGACCATGTTGAAGCCCTGAGTGTAGCACTTCCTAGTCCTGTGACTTGGGGAAAGAGCTTTGATCACTATGCTTTATTTCCTGTTCTGGAAACAGAAAACCAGCAGTGGACTGTGTTGGACCTGTCATATGGACAGCGTCAGATTCTCTCTGGCACTCACCTGCCCCGCCTAGAGTTTTCTGTTCTCACCATTTCAGACACGGATGGTGTACCCAACCGCAGGCACAGAAGGCAGAGTCCTGCTGAGTAACTGCTAGCAACGTGGGACTGCAGGGAAGTTCACAGCCATGGGTGCGATTTGACTAAAGGGAATGGAAAGCAGCAGAGAGCCAGGAAGATCAGTTCTGCCTTCTTCCTTTCTTTCCACGCATTTCTTCAAGGCATGGTTTCTCCAGAACAGTGCAGCCTCTGCGGAGACCTGAGGTAGCTGCTGCACATACCTGCTGTGCCTCTCAAGGTTGCCGAGCTGGGCGATGGAGCACCTTGTGATACCTCCCATATTCCACTTTTACTTTCCCATTTCTAATGCACCTCCCAAATAAAACATAACTGATTTATCATAAAAAAAAAATAGTTGAGTCCTTGCAACCCACATGGTATACCCTGACTGAATTCTCAGACAGGCTAATTCCCAGTTGTTGTGCGCTTTGGTGGGTGAACCAGCAGATGAAAAGAAAAACAATGTGAGCCACATTATCTTGAATTTGTTTTAAAGATTTATTTATTTGAAAGGCAGAATGACAGAGAGACAGACTGATCTTCCACCCACTGGTTCACTCCCCAAATGGTTACAATGGCCAAGATTGAGCCAAGCCAAAGCCAGGAGCCATGAACTCAATTCATATCTCACATAGGTGGCAGGGATTTGAATACTTGAGCCATCATCTTCTGCTTTCCAGGCACAATAGCAGGGGGCTGGATCAGAAGCAGAGTGGCTAGGACTCAACTGGCACTCCTGTAGCGGATATGGGCCTGCTGTGCCACAACACCTGCCCTGTAATTTTGTATTTTCTAATGACACACTAAAAAGGGGGAAGGGCTGAGATCGATATCAGTAACATTTTATTTTATGCCCTAACCACCTATAATTTAAACGTATGGCACGTGTACATTTCAGACTGTAACTACACATGTCAAGTGGCTGCTATTGGAAAGCACAGCCTGCTGGATCCTGCACATGCTTCTGTTCCCTCAGGCTGTCTCCAGTCTCATCACATCTAGGGGGTCTGTTGGTGGCTTTGTCTGCCCGGTGCACCAGTCCTTAGAACGTTTCTTTTTCCATCTACCAAGTCCTTGTGGGGGCCGCCATGTTCATTTTGCTGATAGGAGAGTCACTACCAGAGCCCGAGGGAACACCAAGTTTTGTGTCCTCCCTTGACCCGAGTGGCTGGGGCTGGAGGCCCTGGATTTAGACTTCAAAGACTAATGCAGTCGGCTGTGGTTGCTGGACTAGGGTGAACAGATCGTCCTGGGGGCCAAGGCTGCCACTCTCTGATACCACTTTTTACAACAGGCAAAGAGAAGACTGAAGCAGAGAGAAAGGCAGAGACAGGTCTTGCAGACTTGTAGAGAGGGATTTGCTGAGACAGAAGCAGGGTTGAGAATTGGCATTTCTCAGGTCCCCAGGGTCGGGACTTTATTCACACTGAGGCCCTGATAGATGGAGAGTGGGCCCATTCTGTCAACTAAGAGTGCCTTAAACGTTTATCCTCTGTCTGAATTTTATGGTTATTTTTTTAACTAAATATTTTTTCTTTCTTGAAAAGATAATCTATACATGTATTAAGGCATTAAAAAGTAAGGAGTGAATGAGAAATGAGTCTTTTTTTCTTTTTTAAAAATATATATTTATTTGAAAGACAGAGTTACACAGAGGCGGTGGCGGGGGGGGGGCTTCTATCTGCTGGTTTACTCCTCAGTTTCGAAAGTTAGGGCTGGGAGAGGCAAAGTCAGGATCCAGGAACTCAGTCCAGGCCTCCCAGGTGCACTTGAGTCATCACCACGGCCTCACAGGTGCCCATGAGCAGAAATCTGGAGTCAGGAGCAGAGCTGGGACTGGAACTCAGTTCTCTGATACGAGATACCGGCATCCCAAGTGGCATCTTTACCACCACACCAAATGCCTTTTAATTTATTTACGGCAATTTTTCATTTTTGGCCATGAAAAAGTTTGTTTTTAGTATAGTCAAATTTACATACTATCGTATGAGAGAAAGGAAGACAGATGTCCCGTCTGCTGATTCACTCCCCAAACACCCTCAGTGGCTCCTGGCTGTGTCTGAAGCTGAGGACCAGGAGTTCAATCAGGGTATCCCACGTGGGTGGAGGGAATCCAGCTGCAGGCTTGAGCTGTCTGCTGCCTTGCAGTGTCTGTTGCAGGAAGCTGTAGTCAGACCTAGAGGTGGGTGTCCATCCCAGGCACTCCAGTATGGGTACAGCTACCCTAACTGACATCTGAACTGCTAGGTCAAATGCCTGCTCCTATATTCACCACTGTGGTCTTTAGATTTCATTTCTTACTTATATCTGGGTCAGACCTATGTAAGAAAGCAGTTACTGTTGGTCGTGCTGTGGCACAGTGGGTTGACGCCCTGGCCTGAAGCGCTAGCATCCCACATGGGTCTGGCTGCTCCACTTCCGATCCAGCTCTCTGCTGTGGCCTGGGAAACCAGTAGAAGATGGCCCAAGTCCTTGGGCCCTGCACCCATGTGGGAGACCCGGAAGAAGTTCCTGGCTCCTGGTTTTGGATCGACACAGCTCCGGCCTTTGCTGCCAGTTGGGGAGTGAACCATCGGATGGAGGACCTACTCTCTGTGTAACTCTGACTTTCCAATAATTAAATAAGTCTTAAAAAATAAAAAAAAGAAAGTATTTACTGTCATGGCAGTAAATGTTACCGGTAGTGCTCTGATGTGTTTTGCCAATTTGGAAATGGGGATTAATGTGTACTCATTCACACTGGGCTGGAATCCTCAGAACCTGCTTCACTTTGCTCACTGCATGCAAAATTGAACCCAAAGACCAGATTCACAACCAATCAGGACTTAGTTAATTCTTTGGTACTTTTGTTAAAGAGATCCCTCAGAAATGGCAAATGACAGCATTTGGATTGAAACTCTTCTTATCTCTCTGTCTTTCCCTCTCTCTGTCTGTAACTATGCCTCTCAATTAAATAAAGAAATCTTTAAAAACACACACACACACAAAGTCTTTTGGATGAAAACAAAACAAAAACCCAGGGATTTTCATAGTCTCCCTGTTATATGTAAGTCTCTATTATGATTTCATTTTGTACATTTAACTCTTGGGTTAATCTGACAAGGCAACAGAATTCACCCCACCTCCCTCAAGAATGGAGTCATCTGTTCCAAGACCGTTTACTGAACAATTAGTCTTTTTCCTAATAAACTGAAATTCCACATTTATCTGAATTCACATTCCAATGTGTACTTTAATCTTTCTGGATTCTGTCCCATTGATATATTTCTGTGTCAGTGTACTGTACTTTTTATATACATAAACCATGCAGTGGCTTTATAGCATGTGCAAGGTCTCATAACACAAATCACATAAAATTTACTTTTAACTGGCCGGCGCCGTGGCTCAACAGGCTAATCCTCCGCCTTGCGGCGCCAGCACACCAGGTTCTAGTCCCGGTCGGGGCACCGGATTCTGTCCCGGTTGCCCCTCTTCCAGGCCAGCTCTCTGCTGTGGCCCAGGAGTGCAGTGGAGGATGGCCCAAGTGCTTGGGCCCTGCACCCCATGGGAGACCATGAAAAGCACCCAGCACCTGGTTCCTGCCGTTGGATGAGCGCGGTGCGCGGTGCGCCGGCCGCAGCGCGCCGGCCGCGGGGGCCATTGGAGGGTGAACCAACGGCAAAAGGAAGACCTTTCTCTCTGTCTCTCTCTCTCACTGTCCACTCTGCCTGTCAAAAAAAAAAAAAATTTACTTTTAACTATACAAAAATTGGGGCAGCAGCATCCCTTATGGCCACTGGTTCAAGTCCCAGCTGCTCCACTTCCAATCCAGCTCTCTGCTCTTGGCCTGGGAAAGCAGTGGGAGGATGGCCCAGGTCCTTGGGCCCCTGCACTCACGTAGGAGACCCAGAACAAGCTCTTGGCTCCTGGCTTCATTGCAGCCATTTAGGGAGTGAATCAGCAGATGGAAGATCTCTCTCTCTTTCTAATTCTGCCTTTTAAATAAATAAATAAATTTTTAGAAAAACCTGTACAAAGGCTAATCCTCCGCCTTGCGGCGCCGGCACACCGGGTTCTAGTCCCGGTCGGGGCGCCGGATTCTGTCCCGGTTGCCCCTCTTCCAGGCCAGCCCTCTGCTGTGGCCCGGGAGTGCAGTGGAGGATGGCCCAGGTGCTTGGGCCCTGCACCCCATGGGGAGACCAGGAAAAGCACCTGGCTCCTGGCTCCTGCCATCGGACGGATGAGCGCGGCGCGCCGTCCGCGGCGGCCATTGGAGGGTGAACCAACGGCAAAAGGAAGACCTTTCTCTCTGTCTCTCTCTCTCTCACTGTCCACTCTGCCTGTCAAAAAATAAATAAATAAATAAATAAATAAATAAATAAATAAATAAAAAGAAAAACCTGTACAAAAAGAATAGAGAATAAAAAAATAAATTGGCTTTTAACCTGATAACCCTTGCCAAAGCTAAACTATGCTGATAGCTCCCTGTAACACTTATTATTTCCTCTATAAAGTTATTTTCTTACGTCCATTCATAAACACCTTGATATGCAGCCAGGAGGTTAGGAACAAGACAGTGAGGCCAAATCACCTGGGCTCACACCCTTTCTCTTCTATTTTGTTGTAAAGCTTTGGGCAAGTTACTGAACCTGTCTTTTTTTTTTTTTTTTTTGACAGGCAGAGTGGACAGTGAGAGAGAGAGACAGAGAGAAAGGTCTTCCTTTGCCGTTGGTTCACCCTCCAATGGCCGCCGCGGTCGGCGCGCTGCGGCCGGCGCACCGCGCTCGTCTGATGGCAGGAGCCAGGTACTAGGTGCTTTTCCTGGTCTCCCCATGGGGTGCAGGGCCCAAGCACCTGAGCCATCCTCCACTGCACTCCCGGGCCACAGCAGAGGGCTGGCCTGGAAGAGGGGCAACCGGGACAGAATCCGGTGCCCCGACCGGGACTAGAACCCGGTGTGCCGGCGCCGCAAGGCGGAGGATTAGCCTGTTGAGCCACGGCGCCGGCCATGAACCTGTCTTTGCCTCTGCTTTCTCACCTGATAAATGAGGATGATTTTATTCACGCTATGAAGATTAAACTTTACATATATAAAATTCTTAGAGCAGTGCCTGTACTGTTCTATAAGGTGCTATGTAAACATTGTAGAATTGGTGTTTTTTCTTTTTTCACAATATGTACACATAAGGCTTGGAGGCTTACATTCATTTTAAAGTGAAATAATTTAGGGCCGGCGCTGTGGCATAGCAGGTAAAGCCAATGCCTGCAGCGCTGGCATCCCATATGGGTGCCAGTTCGAATCCCTGCTGCTCCACTTCTGATCCAGCTTTCTGCTATGACCTGGGAAAGCAGTAGAAGATGGCCCAAGTCCTTGAGTCCCTACATATGTGTGGGAGACCTGGAGGAAGCTCCTGGCTCCTGGCTCCGGATCGGTGCAGCTCCAGCCGTTGCGACCAATTGGGGAGTGAATCAGCGGATGGAAGACCTCTCTCTCTCTCTCTGCCTCTCCTTCTCTGTGTAACTTTGACTTTCAAATAATTAAATAAATCCTTAAAAAAAAAAAACAATTTTCATCCTCCACCTTCAGTATAATCTGCTTTTATTTTCTGTCAAAGTATCACTAACATATACCTAGTTTGCAGAGTCAACTAATATAAAAAATTATAGGGAAAAATGGCAGCACCACTTCTCAACAGAGGCAGCCACTTCCTGTTCTCACAATTGATTTTCCTGGCATTTGCTTCCCTATTCTAAATACTTGCACATTTAATTTCATTTGATAAACATGTACTCCACCTGTGGCGCCGGCACACCAGGTTCTAGTCCCGGTCGGGGCGCCGGACTCTGTCCCAGTTGCCCCTCTTCTAGGCCAGCTCTCTGCTGTGGCCCGGGAGTGCAGTGGAGGATGGCCCACGTTCTTGGGCCCTGCACCCTCATGGAAGACCAGGAGAATCACCTGGCTCCCGGCTTCGGATCAGCATCATTGTGGTGCACCAGCCGCAGTGCACCAGCTGCGGCGACCATTGGAGGATGAACCAACAGTAAAGGAAGACCTTTCTCTCTGTCTCTCTCACTGACCACTCTGCCTGTCACAAACAAAGCAAACAAACAAACAAAAAAGATAAACATGTAAACAACCTTTTAAAAAAAGCAAAATGTAAATTTGTTTCTTTGAAGAAATAAATAAATTTGTAAATTTCTAAGTAGTGGAACTAAGACAAAAGAAAGCAGACACAAATTACCTACATTAGGAATGAAAAAGGAGTTATCACCACAGACATTAAAAGGATAAGGGTATAATCTGGACTGTTCAGGCTGCTGTAACAAAAATAGCATAGTCTGGGTTATTTACAAACATGAGGAGTTTTTTGCTTGCAGTTCTGGAGGCTGGGTGGCCCAACATCACAGTGTCTGGAGAGGGCACAGTCCTCCCCTTGCTGCATCCCGATGTGGTGGGCGGGGCCCAGGAGCGCCCTCAGTCTTCTAGAGCACTAATCCCATTCATGAGAGTGGAGCCCTCCCAACTTACTTTATGAATCCTGCATTACAGACTGAAATAGAGGGAACTACAAACTGATAGCACTCATGAAGGTCGATCCCCAAATTCTCAAAAACATCAGCAAATCAAATCTTGTAATATTCATAAATAATCATGTAAGCCCAGTTCACTGAAAGCCTGTGTAAGCCCACATTAACATCCTCAAGAGCATGACTACATGATCTAGTTAATAGACCATTTAACAAAATTTAATATGAATAGAGCAGGAATAAAGAGGTACTTTTTAAAAAAAGATTTTATTTATTTGAGAGGGAGAGTTCTAGACAGTGAGAGGGAAAGACAGAGAGAAAGGTCTTCCATCTGCTGGTTCACTCCCCAAATCACCACAACAGCTGGAGCTGGGCTGATCCGAAGCCAGGAGCTTCTTCTGGGTCTCCCTTGTGGATCCAGGGGCCCAGGCACTTGGTCCATCTCTACTGCTTTCCCAGGCCATGGCAGAGAGCCAGATAGGAGTGGAGCAGCTCTGACTTGAACCGGCTCCCATATATGATGCCAGTGCCGCAAGTGGAGGATTAGCCCACTGCACCCCAAGAGGTACTTTCTATTCTGAAAAGGATATATGCAAATAACCTACAATTAGCATCATAATTTCCCCTGTGAGTGGTAAACAATAAGAATGCCTGCTCTCCCTGGTGCTATTGAAAATCATGAAGTCTTGCCAATGCAATTAGACTTTTTTTAAAAATGTGCATAATGTGGGGCTGGCACTGTGGCCCAGCAGGTTAAAGCCCTGGCCTGAAGTGCTGGCATCCCATATGGGTGCCAGTTCTAGTCCCGGCTGCTCCTTTTCTGATACAGCTCTCTGCTATGGCCTGGAATAGCAGTAGAAGATGGCCCAAGTACTTGGGCTCCTGTACCCACCTGGGAGACCCAGAAGAAGCCCCTGGCTTCTGGCTTTGGATCAGCGCAGCTCTGGCCGTTATGGCCATCTGGGGAGTGAAGCATCGGATGGAAGACCTCTCTCTCTGTCTCTACCTCTCTAACTCTTTCAAATAAATAAAATAAATCTTTTTTAAAAAGTGCACAATGTAATTCTTATCAAACGCCCAGCAAAGATTTTTTGTGGGCATGTATTTGCTCTAAAGTTCTATGAGAAAGCATAAAACATAGAATAGCCAATAAAATATTTTAAAAGGGGGGGGCTGAAGGGGGCGCACTGTGGTACAGTGGGCTGCTTCACTTCTGATCCAGCTCTCTGCTATAACCTGGGAAAGCAGTAGAAGATGGCCCAGGCACTTGGGCCCCTTAACGTGCATGGGAGTCCTGGAAGAAGCTCCTGGCTCCTGGCTTCCAGTTGGCCCAGCTCCGGCCATTGCGGCCATTTAGGGAGTGAACCAGTGATGGAAAACCTTTCTCTCTCTCCTTCATACTGTAACTCTACCTCTCAAATAAATATAATCTTTTTAAAAAATAGCCAAAACAGTTTTTGGAAAATTTTTAAAAACGGGGAGAGGGGATAACTCTACCCAGCGTTAAGGCTTACTGCATGCTAACTGTGGTAACCAAGAGAGAGTGTCATTGGCAGATCAATGGAACAGAAGAGAGAAATATAGGGATAGGCTAAAAAAGATATTCCGGTTGATTTATTTTTTTGACAGGCAGAGTGGACAGTGAGAGAGAGAGAGAGAAAGGTCCTCCTTTGCCTTTGGTTCACCCTCTAATGGCTGCCGCAGCCATTGCGCTACGGCCGACGCACCACACTGATACGAAGGCAGGAGCCAGGTGCTTCTCCTGGTCTCCCATGGGGTGCAGGGCCCAAGCACTTGGGCCATCCTCCACTGCACTCCCGGGCCACAGCAGAGGGCTGGCCTGGAAGAGGGGCAACCGGGACAGAATCCGGCGCCCCAACCGGGACTAGAACCTGGGGTGCCGGCGCCGCAGGTAGAGGATTAGCCTAGTGAGCTGCGGCGCCGGCCCCAGCTGATTTTTGATGAAGGAATGGAATCTATCCAGTGGGGGAAGCATAGCCTTTTCAGCAAATGGTCCTAGAGCAATTGGAAATATGTTCTGGAATAAAACATATGGTTCCTGGCCCACAGCCAAAAGGCATTTCCTGAGAAGAGTGAGAGAAGCCCCCACGAGAAGCGGCGGGGGCGGCCCGACGTGTTCTGGGCGTCCGCACCCCCTCTCGCCGGCGGCCTCCGCACGCTCCCTGCCGGCTCCTCGCCGCACTCCTGGGCCAAGCAGGGTCTCTGGGTGCGCAGCCTCTCCCTCTCGGGGGCTCCTGGTCTCGGGCCTGTCCGTCTCCCCAACACTGGATGCCCCATTCCTGTCGCCCTGTCCGTCTCGGTGTCTGAATCCTCAGTCCCCGGAGCTTCACTTTTCTGGGTCCCTCTTCAAATTTCTGCGTCTGCCTCCCCCGTCCCTCTCCCACCTTCCCCCAGTCTCTCTGGTGGTCGCGGACGTCATCCGCTTGTTTATCTCGTTGCCATGGCACCGAAAGTGACGCATGCCGAGGGAGGGCGGGACGTTCGGGCCGCGCGGAGTAGCCCCGCAGCATCCTGGGAGCCGTAGTCTGTGGCAAGGCTCTTCGCGCATGCGCAGTGCGGTTGGCCGCCATCGCAGCGCCCTGAGCTCGGACGACTGGAATCCGCCTGACGTCGCTGTGCCTAGGTGGGTCGGGTGCCAGCTGCCGTTGGTCGCCGACGGGTGCTGGTCGTAACGGACTGATCCCGACGCACTGCACTGGGAGCGTGTTGGGGAGGGCAGGGGGCGGCCCCGGGCGAGAGCTGAGGGCGCCTCCAGGGGAGTGTGGTGGGGGATGGGCGAGGGCGCCTCTCGCGGGGGCGATTCCTCTGGGTGAGGGTCTCGGAGGGGAGGGTACGGAGCCCGGGGCACGTCAAGGGGTGCGATGCCCGGGGGCGGGGCCAGAACCCCCTCCTGGTGTCCAGGCGGGGGAAAGGTCGACAGCGCCCTACTTGGGCTAGGAGAGGTGGGAGGCCCGGGGCTTAGGCCCGGGAACGGGAGGGTCGTAAAGCTCCAGTCTGGGGCCCTCGAGTGTTCTGCAGGGGGAGGGGGGCCGAGGTACTGCGTGGAGGAGAGCGTCGGTGAGAGGCAGGGCTGAGGGTGCCCCTGCAGGGCGAGGAGAGGCAGGCTGAGGCACCAGGGTGGGAGCAGGTCGAGGGGCGGCACCGGGCGGCTCTGGGTTGGGGGCGCAGGGACCCTTACTGCGCAGTCGCGTGGGATACGTTCAGCTTTGGTTAGGTGCCTGCTCCTGCTCCAGGGAGCCCTTTGGTGGGCGAGGGCTCCTGGCCTTGCTGTGACCTGGGTGATGGCAGTGGGGTGGGGAACGTCAGTCTTTAGTGACAGCAGTGGTGTGTATATATATATAATATATATACATATAGTGTGTGTGTGTGTATTTTTTTTTTTGTTAGTTTGTTTTAACGTTTAAAAGTTTTCAAATCCGCAGAAAAGCTCCCAGGAAAGGCCTGCTGCGTGCCCTTTGCCCTTATCCGCCAGTGGGTTAGAATTTGCACTCTGTTGGCCGGCACTGCGGCTCACTAGGCTAATCCTCCGCCTGCGGCACCGGCACCAGCACACCGGGTTCTAGTCCCGGTCGGGGCGCCGGATTCTGTCCCGGTTGCTCCTCTTCCAGTCCAGCTCTCTGCTGTGGCCAGGGAGTGCAGTGGAGGATGGCCCAGGTCCTTGGGCCCTGCACCCGCATGGGAGACCAGGAGAAGCACCTTGTTCCTGGCTTCGGATCAGCACAGCGCGACGGCCGCAACGCACTGGCCATAGTGGCCACTTGGGGGATGAACCAATGGAAAAAGGAAGACCTTTCTCTCTGTCTCTCTCTCACTGTCCACTCTGCCTGTCAAAAAAAAATATTGTGCTCTGCCCTCGTGTTTTGCTCTCCCCCTTCCCAGTGCTTACGTTATCCCAGCTGGCTCCTCAGAGGCCAGGTCAGACTGTCACTGGGCCCTGGACTCCACCTTCATCTGCCCTGTCCCCACAATGCCCTGTGGAAGTTTCTTTCCCGGCTTCAGAGCCACTCCGGGGCTGTGAGTTGCGTTTCTCTTCATGAGCCGTGGGACTGTGACTTCTTTGGCGTTTCTGCCCTTGTGGCCTTTGAGGAGCCCAGGCAGGTTGTGCAGGACGTTCCTCCTGGTCCGCAGGAGCGGATCCAGTGTGTGCATTCTGGGCAGAGACCGCAGAGGCAGCTGAGAGGTTAGTGGTGGTCCCTTGCCCGTGCTTTCCATTCTTTTGCAGGAACTTTCCCCTTTACAATGAGCAGGTAATCTGAGGGTGCATCCTCTGAATGTCTGTGAGCCATCAGCCAGTCACCAGTACAGTTAGTATCTACGAGTGATTCTGGAAGAGAGTATAAGGCAGTGTATTATTTACAGGGCCCTGTGGAAGAGCTGGGGTCCTTTGCCAGATGGGGTAGGTAAGAGGGGAACAGAATGGAGAGCCAGGAGCTTCTTCTGGGTCTCCTACGTGGGCGCAGGGGCCCAAGCACTTGGACCATCTTCCACTACCCTCCCAGGCCACAGCAGAGAGCTGGATCAGAAGTGGAGCAGCCAGGACTTGAACTAGCACCCATATGGAATGCTGGCGCCACAGGCAGAGGCTTAGCGCCCACTGTGCCACAGTGCCAACCCTGTCCCTATACTTTTTATGTTACTTTTATATACACAGTATAAAGTTGTGATTCTACTGATGTTCTTGGAAATAATTCGGCATGAGATCTGGGCGTTGTGGGCACGCAGTTGAGCTCAGGGAGCCCAGCTTCGCTCCTCTGACTGGTGAGCATCTATCTGTTGGTGTCCTCTGCAGGTCCTGGGACTGGCTGAACTTCCGGGCATCCTGTCATCCCTGGCATCTCTGCCTGTTAGGCACAGTCACGTTTTCTGGTGCACTTCTAGAAAAATGCTGCCTTTGGAGAGGGCGTTTGCCTACCCCAGGAGCTCCCCGGCCTCCCCTGAACCGCCCACCCTCAGGTCAGCGGCCAGAGGCCGGCGGGAAGAACCTGAGAACATCCCTGGGAGGACTGCTGCCGACCTCGAGTTCTCCCGCCTGCGCTTCCGCGAGTTTGTCTACCAGGAGGCTGCCGGGCCCCACCAGACCCTGGCCCGGCTCCATGAGCTGTGCCGCCAGTGGCTGAGGCCTGAGGCCTGCTCCAAGGAGCAGATCCTGGAGCTGCTGGTGCTGGAGCAGTTCCTGGGCATCTTGCCCGACAGGGTCCGGCCCTGGGTGGTGGCCCAGTATCCGGAGAACTGCAGGAAGGCGGCCTCCCTGGTAGAGGGCCTCGGAGACGTCCTGGAGGAGCCAGGTGAGGCCTGGAAGGATTAGAATGCACAGCACAGAGCTCGCATCTAAGCCCTGAGGCTTGAGTTTAGTTTCCCTGTGTGGTAGGGGCACGGAGATGAGCAGCCCTGAGCTGGTGAGGCAGCTCATCAGCGGGGATCCGGCTGCCACTACCCTGCCCAGAGCAATCATCCTCAGGGTTGTCTCATGGGCTAGGACAGTCTACACCTCCTGCCTTTATATCTGCTAGAAGGAAACGGGAGAAATGGAGGGGGGCAGTCAGATGCGAGGACCAGCCTCCTGAAAATTGGATAAATATTCTGCGTATATTACTGGCTAGGGCTCTCCTTCGTGTCTGAGGCTGTGGCCTGAGGGACAGGTGGTGATGGGACCCAGGAGTCCAGAGGTCAGGGTGAGAATCCTAGCATCTTGTTTACTCCCCCGAGGGTTTACCAAGCACACATTCCAACCTCTCGGGGTCACTTCTTCGTTGTTAACAGGAATGCTGTTGTATTCCCCGGCTGGCTCATCTTCATCTTTGAGTGAGGGAGTGTGTGAGAGGCATGCCGAGCTGCTGTTGCCAGGTGGTCTAGCGAGCCCCAGCAGAGACCCGGGACCTGTGGAGATCCTAGCATCCCCTGAGACTCGTGAGTGACCAGGCTTTAGGTGGGCTGGTAGATGGAGGTCTGATTGGGAGAGGACCGGAGGCAATGTAGCAGGTAGAGAGACACCCAGGTAACCTAGCTGCTGAAGTCCATGCTGCAATTGTGCACGTTATAAATACTGTTTTTATTAAATTCAGAGTTTGTGCCAATCATGTGTACTTATCACATGACCAAAAAGCATTTACATATACAGAAAAGGTAGCCTTCCCATCCCTTGTAATTCTGGAAATGGAATCAGATATCTTGAGCGCCCTGGCGCATTCCTTCGCACTCACACATGGACTTGCAGGGGGTTTCTGTCGAGCTTCCTGGGTCACCATGTGCTTGTGCGTGAGCACGTGGAACTCACACGGAGCAGCCCCTGGAGCTCATGGTCAGAAGTATGGCTCCTTAGCTGCTGAGCGTTGCCCGTGCGTGGCCCTTTCTTGTCCTTGAGTTGGAGTTCACTTGGACTGCAGTGTCTCCTCTGAGTAGGCAGCGTGTGGCTATATGTGAGTTCTCTAGTGTATATAGTAGATGTTGCTCAGGACCATTGAGCAAACAGGGCACTTGGTTTTTAGTATTTCACATACAATAGAAACTTCCACATGGTTTGGTTTTCCAAAAAGTCTGTGGCATATACAGTATACAAGTGCCAGCACTGTAGTTATCACTTTGTAAGAATTCTGCCAATCTAGTGGGTTAAAAAAGCAAATCATCGTCTCCCTCTTGGCCTGAGTGGGCACTTCTGGGGCCACTGCTGAGCTTGAGCGTCTTGTTCTGTTTTGTTTTCCTTGGCCCCTGTTTCATAAGGTGAGGCTTGGAGCCTGCTGTGACATAAGCAGGCTGAGCCTTCCCTCTCTTTCTGGGACCTATGCAGACAGACAGTGGGGTCTCTGGTTGTTGGGGGCATACCCAACCAGAGATGACTTGTCCCCCAGCTCTACCGTCTCTTCTCCCAGCCTGGCCTGCTCTGCATCCTGTGCTTCTGGAACAGGGGAGCAGCAGGGAAGAAAGAACCGAAGAAGCCAGTGCTGCGAGAGCTGAGCTGAAGGTGAGGGGAGAGGGGGCGGCCAGCCTTGTCCACTGGCTCACAGGACCTGTCCTTGAGAAGGAAGGTCTGTCCCACCTGGATTACTGGCATCTCCCCCTACCTTGTCGCTAGTACTCAGCCACAACCAGGGACTTCTTGCCTTGAGTATTGGTAGTGCCGAGGTAGAGCAGTGGCTATAGAGGTAACCCTAGGTAGAACCTGCACGGAGGGGACACCCCTATGCAGTGCATATGCCAGAACCCGTGGGCCAGCTGGACAAGGTCATGGTCCACAGGCTGGCTGTGGTCATGGGGTCACAGGCCCTTCAGGGTGGGTGGATGGCATGGCTGAAGTCCGTTGTTTCAGAAGCCGAAGTCATTTCCAGAGGAGCCTCTGCACTTGGGAGAGTGGGGCCACCTGGACCCCTCAGAAGAGAACTTGAAGAGCTACAGGAAGCTGCTCCTGTGGGGTAAGACCTGCTTCCCATGGTCTCATGATCCACCCTCTTGGAAACACAATACAGGTCTTTGAACTTGGACTTGTTTATAAGGTCCCTACTCTCTGGTCTACACATTCAAGTTCTGCCTGGGCCCCACGGCTCTGTGTTTGTAGCCCTGGCTGTAGGAGCTGAACTCTCCAGATTTAGAAAGGCTTCCTGGCCCGGGCACCAACATTCTTGTCCTCAGTGCAGAGCTGGGGCCTCCCTGCCTGTGTGGCCTCAGGAAGTCTGTCTCCTCCATAGATGTTCTTGCCTGAGAAAGCCTCCTTTGTCAGGAGCCCCCAGCATAGGCTCCTGAGCCCTTCACAGTTTTAATTTTGTTCTTCTATCTTTAACTTTGCTTCCTCCGAGATGCCCTCCCCTCCCACCTGTCCCGCTGGCCCCTTGAGCCCCACCAGCAGACCCTCTTCTTGGTCCTTTTCTCTTAGAACTCCTAGCTTTCCAAGGACTCCAAGTGAGAGGTAGCAGAAAGGACTGGGGCTGCCCACAGGATGTGAGGCCATCTGCTGCTTTTTGTCTCACACCTCTTCACGTTTTTGGTGCTTTACTCCCACTCAGGATATCAGCTTTCCCAGCCAGATGCTGCCCCAGGACTGGAGACAGAGGAGCTTCATTTGGTGGAAAGAGAATTGCCAGGAGGCAGCCTCTCAGGTAAGGTCAAGTTGGAAAGAGATGACTTGGGGATGGGTAGGGTGGAGGGCACACCTTTCTTCCGGCGTGGATGGGGCCTCCCCAGAGCTCTGTCAGTGTTGGCTGAAACCTCACCTTGGATTTCACACATCGTTCTCCTGCCCTCTACTCTGTTAGAGCGTGAGGCGAGAATCCAGGTATGAGCTCTTACAGCGGAACAAACCACCCCAAAGCTTGTTACCTAAAACAGGAACAGTATGAATTAACTGTGACCCTTTGGGTTGACTGGGCTCAGCTGTGTGACCCAGGGACTGGCTGCTAGGACCACACACACACATCTGCAGTCCTCTGGAAGCTTGACAAGGGCTAGAATGTTGCGCATGGGCTTACATAGCTGGCGGTTGGCATTGGCTGCCAACAGGGAGCTTGGCTAAGGCTGTTGGCCTGGGTGGTCGTTCACATTGCCTCTTCAAGTGGCTAGCTTGGGCTTCCTCAGAATGTGGTAACAGGACTCCGAAAGGGAGCACTCCAGGTAGGTAAGCATCTATCAAGCTTCTGCTTGCATCCTGTGTGCTAATATTCCATGGGCTATAGTGTGTCACGTGGCAAAGCCAATGAGGGTCGGGAAGACCCCAAGGGCATGATTCCTGGGTGAACAGGCTTCATTTGAGGCCACTGTGTAACCCATTAATTTATTACAGACTTATTTGGTCCTCAAGGTGACAGACTGAGGCACAGCTCCACTTTTGTGGCCTGTGATGCCAAGGTCACCTCACAGGCCAGGTTGGCTGCTCCAGATCCCATGTCTGCAGCAGGAGGGAGGGCGGTCCTTCTCCTTCCAGAGATGTTGGTTAGCTAGACTTGGTCACACTGCCACCTTAACTGCCAGAGAGGCAGCCGTGAATTCCGCTGACGTTCCAGTGACTATCCAAGCAGATGAGGAACAAGTGGCCGTGTTCTGAGGTCAAGGAAGCTGGTGACACTGCATTTGCTGTACCATCTTGCTTGTGTCCGTGGCTCCTGGGTTGAGAGGGTTAACCAAGGCCATACACGCCAAGCACTTGTCATTTGGTGGCCCACTTCCTCCTTGCTCAGGTCTCTGAGCTTGTGACATTGTTTTTTTAGTCCTGTTCGTGAAGCAGTTTGGTCTGTGAGCCCTGGCAGTTGGGTCTGCTTATATTCTGACCTTGTTTCAGGCAGCGGGAGGCGGTGGGAAAGCACAGGGAACGTGTGTGAGGAGGTCTCCACGCAAGCAACGCTGATGGAGAGGCTTGCCGGGGACATTCCTGTGAACCCCTCATTGGGCACCACCCAGGAGGAGGAAGAGCAGCCTTGGAAGGTTTCAGAGCCTCAGGATGGGGAGTTGAGCCCTGTCACTGTCGCCCAGAGGCAGTCAGTCATCCGGAAGCCTGCCCAGGACTGGGGTGCAGCGAGGCCAGTGACCCCACTGCAAAGCCTTGGCACAAAGAGGCCTCACCCAGAGGAAGTAGATGGGCAGGGCCCTGAGTGTGTTTCGAGTGCGAGCCAACAGTGTGACATGAGGAAGAAGCTCAATGCAGCTGGCCGTAGTGCAGGGTTCCGTGCTAGGCAGGACCCAGGTACCTCTGCTGCGGCCTGCCCTGTGGCTGAGGAGCCTGGAACGTCCCGAGGGAAGCCCTATACCTGCATTGATTGTGGGGAGGCCTTCGCGTGGATCTCACTGCTCATGGAGCATCAGAGGAGCCATAAGAGCAAGAAATGCTTCACGTGCCAGGGCTGCTGTAAAACCTTCCACTTCAGCCTGATCCCAGTTGAGCAGCGGAAGATCCCTGAAGAGGACGACTGTCCCCAGGGCCCCCGCCCTGCCATCTGTGCAGCCCACTCTGATGGGAGGTTCAGCAGGTTCCCGGAGTGTATGGAAGATGATGCTTTCCCTGTGCAGCCTGAGGTATAGAGAGAAATCGCAATACTGTGGGTATCCTGCAAGATGAGTCTGGCTGGGAGTCCTGAACTGATCAGGACTCTTCAGAGCTGTTCCTGCAGTATCTGTGTGGACACAGTCTGGTTTCTAGAAATGAGCTCATGTGGCTTAAGCACTTAGAACTAGAAGGCCTGTGGGAAGCCCTCACCTTGTAGTGGACACACCCTGGGCAGGTGCTCACATAGGAGTGGAAGTCATTGGAGATGAAAGAAGATTCTGCTTGCTTCTGCAGCCATTGTAGTACCACCCACGTGCTGGATTGTTTGACATTGTCCGAAGTGTAGAATTGCCTTAAAGTATGTAATCTGTAGCGCTTTCTTGAATCTGTCCTTGCCTCAGTTCCTGTTTGAGCTCCCTGAGATTGTTCAAGCAGAATATTTGCCAGCTGTGCTTGATTTTTCATGAATACCTGATGTCAAATTCACTTCCGAACCCTCAAAAGCAGAAACTGTTTGTTCAACTTTGTGTCTTTGTGTATGGAGTGGCTTACAAAGATCATACAAAAGCTTGGAGCCTAATAATGGAGGGTTTTCAGACCATTAGTGAAATTGTGACATCAGATTAGTGGGTGACCATCAACCTTGTAAAACAATGAAGTAGAATCAACTGTGTCAGAATGCATCATGTAGTAAAGGCAGATACTGTTTTGTGAAACTTCCAGCTATCGATCGAAGGATAAGAATTAGCTGTGTTGTAAAGTGTATTTCTTACTGGGGTTGTGATCAGAGGTTGATGAGGCAGTCTCTCTGCATGAACAAAGGAAACAAAACTTCCTGGGCTTCAGAAGGTATCTTTCAATTTTGTGTTTAATCTCAGATCATAGCCTTGTTTCCATTGCCTGAGCATAAATCACTGTAGATAAACTGGTGCCTCTTTCCTTCACTGTGTTTGAGCAGGCAATCTGTTGTAACAACCCCAAGTCACAGAAACTTAACATAATAAAGACTTTATTTCTTCAGTCACATTATTGCTCATTGTCTTGTAGTTGTTGCAGTTGCTTTTTCATGTGGTAGGAGGAGCACTCTGCTCCATGCAGTGATTCAGGGACCCAGCTCCATCCTTCTTCCACTGGACCCTTGGAGTGTGTGGAAGGCCACCCATTCACCTGGTAATCAACTCACATACCTTCCAATTGTGTGTCCTTAGAAGTAACCCCATTCTCCTGGTCACTGGAGTAGGGTCAGGAACTGTCTACCCAAGTTGTCTGTGTCTGCCAAAAATACTGGGTTCCCCTGTTAGCTAGTCCAATCCCATTCACCAAGCTAAATGTGAATTGAGAAAAGCCTAAAAACAACCTCAACTCTCATTCTTAGGCACACACTTGCTGTCGTAGGGGATTTCCCTGTGATGCATCCCACCCTCAACTCTTGGGGCTGTGGGGGAGTTGTCATAAATCCCAGCAGCACTCCATCTCTTCAGTCTTATCGCTTGTCTTGTTAAGTGTGCAGCTAAATGTGCCTTTTTAAACTTTATGTTTTAAAACTTTTTATTTAGAAATAACTTCATATTTAACAGAAAGGGAACAAAAATAAAAATAGTAAGAAGGACATCTACACACTTCTCAGCTCCACCTATTAACATTTAACCCTGTGTGTCCGTGATTTGCATGTGTGCACTTGCCCTCCTCCCCATCTGGGGGTATAGATGTTCATATTTATTTATAAATGCCCATATTTCTCCTGTTCGGGACACTTTTTTTTTTCTTACCTGGTCAAAGTGATCAGCTTTTCCATCATATGGGTACTGTTTCCTTTTAACTAGTAAGCTTTGTGAGAATGCTTAGATCATGCAAATAACCCTATTCTTCATCAGAAAAGACAGACTTACAGGGAGGCAGAGGCGGGGTGGAGGGTCTTCCATCCGCTGGTTCATTCCCCAAATGGCTGCAATGGCCAGAGCTAGGCCAATCCAAAGCCAGGTGCCAGGAGCTCCTTCCGGGTCTTCCACACAGGCCAGGAAGATCAGGGTCCCAAGGATTTGAGCCATCTTCCTCTGCTTTCCCAGGCCATAGCAGAGAGCTGGATCAGAAGTGGAGTAGCTGGGACATAAACCAGTGTCCATATGGAATGCTGGCACTACCTGCTATACCACAGTGCCAGCCCCGACATCCCTCCAAATTTTTGAACACTTTATCTTTGGTAGATCTCCCAAGCTCATTTACCCACCTATTCACCCCCAATTCTTCCTGTGCCCTAAAATTAGTCATTACTCCAAAGAAATGGTTCATCCTAGTGCCAGTGGTATCAGAGACCAAGATCTGAGTGCCAAGTGTGTCCACTGCCGCTGGGGTATCTTCTGAGCTGTGAAGTGCATGTAAATATGAAGGGGTAAAGACACAAAAGGTATGCATGTACATGTACTTAGGGGAAGAGCAGTACTTCAGTCCGTTCTGTGACTCCTTTCATCCCACATGTTTATGTCCTTCAACACTGAGAACCCTAGCCTCCCGGAAGCAACATTAACTTGATGAATCCTGAAACAAGACAGTAATTTCAGGATTTCCTTTCCCAAGCTGCTGCTGCTACTACTATTACTACTACTACTACAAAAGGCCTCTGCCTGCAGTGCTGGCATCCTGTATGGGCACTGATTCAAGTCCTGGCTGCTCCACTTCCGATCCAGCTCTCTGCTATGGACTGGGAAAGCAGTAGAAGATGGCCAAGTCCTTGGGCACCTGCACCTGAGTGGGAGTCCCAGAAGCAGCTCCTGGCTTCAGATCTGCCCAGTTCCTGCTGTTATGGCCATTTAGGGAGTGAGTGAGCTAGCAGATGGAGTATCTCTCTCTGCCTCTGTAACTGGCTTTCAGGTAAATCAATCAATCTTAAAACGAGCAAGCTTTGACAGCACTTGATCTTGGACTTTCAGCTTTCAAAAACAGAACAGTCAACATAATCTTGAACGTGTAGCCTCCAAATCTGTGAGAACCATCAATTTCTATTGTTTAAGCCACCCAGACAGGCAGGCTGAGCAGACTAATGCCTGCCATCACCTGAGTTGAGGCAAGTTTTGTGAATCAGTGTCAACCTGCCTTGTGCAACAGTTTTTATAAAAGATTTATTTGAAAGGCAGAGTGACAGATCAGATGAAAGTGAGATCTTCCACCTGTTGGTTCACTTAAATGCCCACAACAGCTGGGCTGTGTCAGGCTGAAGCCAGGAGCTCCATCTGGGTTTCCTACATAAGTGGCAGGGACTCAAGTACTTAGGCTCCATCACCTGTTGCCTCCCAGGTGCATCATTAGCAGGGAACTGGTTTGGAAATAGAGGGAGGCACTCTGATAGGGGATGCAGGTGTCACAGGCTGGCTTAACACACAGTGCAACAACACTGCCCCCTGTGCATATTAAGAACCACTGTGACATTCTGTTACTTGAGCTTTCAGTTTCATCTGTGGTGATGTTTCCTAAAGAATTAATGAAAATGAAGGAAGCTACAACAAAGGCTAAAATCCTTTCTGGACCTAGGTAGGGTATTAAAAACAAAATATACACAAGTAACTAGGATGACCGTTTGCATGAATGTAAGTATCCAGTTATAGAGAAACTGAATTTATTTTTTTTTTTAAGATTTGATTGATTTGAGAGGTAGAGTTACAGACAGTGAGAAGGAGAGACAGAGAGGTCGGTCTTCCATCTGTTGGTTCACTCTCCAAATGGCTGCAATGGCCAGAGCTGTGCCAACCTGAAGCCAAGATCTTCCTGGTCTCCCACATGGGTGCAGGGGCCCAAGGACTTGGGCCATCTTCCACTGCTTTCCCAGGGCACAGCAGAAAGCTGGATTGGAAGAGGAGCAGCCAGGACTAGAACTGGCACCCATATGCTGGCACCACAGGCGAGGATTAACCTACTGCACCATGGTGCTGGCCCCAAGAAACTGAATTTAAAAGGCAGTGGTAATTAAAACTAGCAACATAGAAAAATATTAGTGGCCGGCGCCGTGGCTCAACAGGCTAATCCTCCGCCTTGCGGCGCCGGCACACCGGGTTCTAGTCCCGGTCGGGGCGCCGGATTCTGTCCCGGTTGCCCCTCTTCCAGGCCAGCCCTCTGCTGTGGCCCGGGAGTGCAGTGGAGGATGGCCCAAGTGCTTGGGCCCTGCACCCCATGGGGAGACCAGGAAAAGCACACTGGCTCCTGGCTCCTGCCATCGGACAAGCGCGGTGCGCCGGCCGCAGCGCGCCAGCCGCGGCGGCCATTGGAGGGTGAACCAACGGCAAAAGGAAGACCTTTCTCTCTGTATCTCTCTCTCTCACTGTCCACTCTGCCTGTAAAAAAAAAAAAAAATATTAGTGTAGTTCAAGAAGATAAAAATAATTTTAATTGTCTAAAACATGGTGGTCTTGGTTAAATCCTAGTCAAGAAAGTGTAAAAATGAAAATAGCTGTGTTAAGGTCATGGGATTATAGGAACATTTACAAAGGGGCTTTAAAAAGTATGGAAAATTCACATCTCTTCATTCCATTTGTCCACAAATTTGTTGTAGCCCCCCCCCCCCAACCGTGTGTATGTGATGCTCCTTGAGTTACGGTGAAGTTTTATTCCAATAAACCCATCATAAATTGAGAATATGGTATCAAAATGCATTTAATAATTATCCTACTAAACATCATATCAGCAACACAGTAGACAGTAACAGTATGGGTAATTTACTCCTGTGATCCAGTGACTGACAGTTATGGCTCCCTCTGCTGCCTGGCATCACGAGAGAATACTGTACTACAATGGCAAAAACAAAATGTGTTTCTGATGTGATAAAGGCATATCCTCCCTGCTACCCAGCCTGAATCTATTGAAAATTGAGATTACACTGTTCCCTCACCTGAGAGTCCTCAGCCAGGACTACATTTGGGAGCTGTGGGTTTCTCCAGAGGGACCACTTCAGGAGTCTTGGGCACCATTCTCACTTGACGTCCAGGTTCCTGTTTTCAGAATCATCCAGTGCCTTTGTGGACAGATTACCAACCCACTTCAGAGCAACCAAAGCAGGATCTCAGGTTTAACACCCTACAACTTCAGATTGTTCTCATTTACAACAAAATCCAGGGACCACCGCCCTTGGAACTGCAAGAACATCCACAAGGATTCTCCAGGAATGGGGTTGCTGCAGCCTAGATTCACTGGGACTCAAACTGACACCACTAGGGTGGGATCCCTCTTCAGAAACAACTCAAAATTACAAATAAAATTCGGTGCTTGCCCTTAATGTAGAGTGACCTTAAGAATTTCATCTTCATTAACTTGTGGCAAAGCCGTGATACCAGATTCTCAAAACATAGTGCAGCCATTGTATCGTTTCACAAGACAAATAAGCCTGAGTTTAGGAAGGGAAGCTCCCAGAAGTCCCAGTGAACAGCAGCTGGCTTTTCATCTGTACTTCCAGCATTCCTGCAGAGCTCCCAAAGGCCCTAGCTGTCTCGATTTTACCAGACAACAAAATGATTTTGATTGATGATTCTTCCACTCAAGGTGTATGATTTTGGTCGCTAGTCACCAGAAATCCAACTCCAAACTGCAGCTGCCTTGACAGATGTTATTTCCCAGGTGATCAGGAGACAAATTCCAGGGCAGGGCAGCTGCTTGACCTTTTGACGACTCTGGGCTCTGCTGTCTTGAGTTGATTTTCTTCCCATGATGGTTCCTTCACCTTCAAGATACTGAGCTGTCTCCTTCCTCCTTTGTATGCAGAGGGAGAGATAATCTGTCTTACCAAAGCATGAAGCCTTCCTTTTGGTGTGAACGAAGCAACAAGCCACTTCTGGAAACCACAGTCACTGTGGGAATGCCTGGCTCATAATGGCTGCAGCCTGGGCCCTGACCCAGGCACTCAATAGAGGGATGGTGTTGCTGCAGTCAGCTCACTCACTTGGGAAGGAACCCAGTAAGTGCAATCTTTTGCTGCCTGGGAGGGAGAAGTAGGATCAGAGAGGGTGCTCCGTGCCTTCAGAGAGATTGCTGAGAGCAGCAGGCCTTAAACAAAGAAGCAAATAACGATCAACGTAAATGTTACAAAGGAGCATGCGGTGAAGTTTCCAGAACAGGTTCCCTGAGAAATAGTTTATGGGTTTGAGAAGGGAGGATGCATGGGTATTACCCAATTGATAGGTTGAGGGACTGGTCCCTTAAAGAAGCAGTAAGCGCCTTCCCACAGGCCCTGAGAAGGGTGGCAGATCAAGTGTGTGGAGCAGGGACTGTCATACTCTAGAGAATACAAGAGTCAGCCGCATCATGACCACCCCAAATGTTCAGACATATGTTCTGGAGCAGGGCCCAGGGATCAGCCTTGAGTCAAAACCTTGATGCTTCAGACGACAAAATTTATGGGTAGCTTTACGAAAAACACGAGTTCAGAAAAGTAAACAAGGTTTTTGTAGAGAGCATACAAATTTCTGGTGTACATTGAAACCCAAAGCGGGGTACAGATGCCCAATCCTGCTGGACCTTGTCTTCCAGAGAGGTTTTTCTTTCCTCTGAAGAGTGGTAGGAAGCCACTGGAGAGTGTGAGGCAAGAGTGACCCAATTGTATTTGTCTTAAGAAATATCTTCTCTGAGAGTGTATTAGTTAGCATTGCTGTGTCACGAGCCATCCCCCCAAAAATGAATCACTGCCATTTTGTTTTGCTCACAGATTCAGTGGATCAGTACTGTGGAAGGGGCACAACAGGGATGGCTTGGGTCTGCTCCACCATGTTTGGGGCCTCAGTTGGGAATTTAAAAGCTAACATTTCAAAAGCTTAGATGTGGACTGTATACTAAATGCGCACTTGAACTATGGCTACTGTTAACTGAGATGTGCAGCAAGTATAAAATGCACACTGCATTTTGAAGATACACAGAAAAATGCAAAATATCAATTCTTTATAATGACATGTTGAAATGGTAACATCTGGGCTATATTGGGTAAATAGGACTTAATTTTACCTGTTTCTTCTTTCTTTTTAAATGGGCTATTAGTATATTTAATGTTACCAATGTGGCTTACATTTTTTTTTTAAAGATTATTTATTTGAGAGATAGAGTTACAGAGAGGGGGAGACAGAGAGAAAGACTTTCCATCTGTTGGTTCATTCCCCAAATGGCTGGGCTGATAAGTCAGGAGCCAGGAGCTTCTTCCAGGTCTCCCAAGTGGGTGCAGGGGCCCAAGCCCTTGGGCCATCTTCTACTACTTTTCCAGACCATAGCAGAGAGCTGGATCGGAAGTGGAGCAGCCGGGACTCAAACTGGCACCATATCATATGGGATGCCGGCACTGCACGCAGAAGCTTTGCCTACTACGACCAATGTGGCTTACATGGTTTCTATTGGGCAGTCAGTGCTCTGTGCACTATTTACTGAAACTTTCTGAGTGCGCTTTTAAATGACACTGAAATTAATTCCAAAAAGAGGCATTCCACAAGCATACCAAGAGGCAGTGTTAGAAGACTGTTTTCTCCAAAAGAGAAATCTGTTTCAGAGTTGTGATTTGAAAAATCAAATTGACTTGACATAACAACAGCCAGTCAATGCAATGTCAATACAGATTCCAAAGGCAGCAAATCACCATTTAAAGGTTGTGGATGTCAGAGAGACTGTGATTTATATTCAGTGTTCAATGAAATAACATAGGCCTTCAAGTTAAAACTTTTATACACACATATAAAGCTACTAAACACTAGGAAGAAGAATCTGTGAAAAACAGTTCTGGAGGGGATTAACTTACACATTTTCCAAAAGAGGGAACTCTTGTAAAAAGTGGTTCTGAGCCGGCGCTGTGGCTCAACAGGCTAATCCTCCGCCTTGCGGCGCCGGCACACCCGGTTCTAGTCCCAGTGGGGGCGCCGGATTCTGTCCCGGTTGCCCCTCTTCCAGGCCAGCCCTCTGCTGTGGCCCAGGAGTGCAGTGGAGGATGGCCCAAGTGCTTGGGCCCTGCACCCCATGGGAGACCAGGAAAAAGCACCTAGCACCTGGCTCCTGCCATCGGATGAGCGCGGTGCGCCGACCGCAGCAGCCATTGGAGGGTGAACCAACAGCAAAGGAAGACCTTTCTCTCTGTCTCTCTCTCTCTCTCACTGTCCACTCTGCCTGTCCAAAAAAAAAAAAAAAAAAAGTGGTTCTGACACAAAGGTGCTATCACTCATAAGCTCATGGCTTAACAAAGGAAATAATTTTCTTTTTTTCAAAAAATAGCAACATCTGCTTTTTAATGCCTCTGAATCCTGCAGAAAATTATAGCAGGAACAGAGCAGCAAGAGTACCTTAGAATCTGTGACTCCATGGAAATAGCTTTACATTTTTGATTCCTCCCATACAAAGCTTTTCAAAACTGTTGCATATAAAGATTAATTTATTATAAAGCACTATAGAGATAACTAATTTAAAATCTGTTTTCAGTACACTGATACTTTTGTCAAATGGGATTCAAGTCCATTAGCCTAGCTGCCACATACAACTTAGACACTAATCAGAAAACTTCATATCTAGGTAGTTAGGTATCCATGGGGATTCCATGAACATGGCATTTGTGAAATGCCATATTGTCGTTTAATGAAATATCGGTCAACTTGCACCATTCTAAACACCCTCCCCACACCAGTGTAATGTGCAATAATGGCAAATTCTGACTACATTTGGTTCTTTTATATGAAAGGTATTTGTTGGATTTCTCACTACTCTGAACACCTCTGGTTTAGAAGATGCTAAGTCCTTGGGCAGAAACCATCCCCACTTTTGTAGGTTGTGTAATACTGCATAAATGGGCACTCGGGGTTCAAAGTCCTCAATGCTCACTATCTGCACACTTCCCTGCTGTTTAGATCTGGGGATTGGTGGCCTAGATCTTGGTAGTCCCACAGTCATTTGTCAAGGTGAATTCTGAGGCTGAGGAGTATATTATGTGTGAAAGCTGTAAAAAAGTGTTGTTTCTCAAGAGCACAACTGGGTCAAGTCTAGTAAGGAATGACCTAAGGTTTCAGGCTTTCCAACAGCCCTAGCACATGTGTGGGCCTACCCACTGTGAATTCTCTGGTGCTTGGTAAGAGAAGAGCTATGTGTAAAGGCCTTCCCACAGTCTCTGCACTCATAGGGCTTCTCTCCTGTGTGTATCCTCCGGTGCTGAGTTAGGTGGGTGCTCTGCCTAAAGGACTTCCCACAGTCCTGACATTCATAGGGCTTTTCTCCAGTGTGTGTCCTTTCATGCTGGCTCAGTGAGGAGCTGTGACTAAAGGATTTCCCACATTCGTTGCACCCATAAGGCTTTTCGTTGGTGTGAATCCTCTGGTGTTCTATAAGAAGGGAGCTCTGGCTGAAGGCTCTGCCACACTCGCTACACTCATAGGGCTTCTCTCCAGTGTGGATCCTCTGGTGCTGAATGAGGGGAGCAAGCTGGCTAAAGGCCCTGCCACATGTGGTACACTCATAGGGCTTCTCTCCAGTGTGGATTCACTGGTGCTTAGTCAGGGATGAGCTGTGGCTGAAGGCCTTGCCACAGTCACTGCACTCATAGGGCTTCTCCCCGGTGTGGATTCTCTGGTGCTGTGTGAGGTGTGTGCTCTGCCGGAAGGCCTTCCCACACTGGCTGCACTCGTAGGGCTTCTCTCCGGTGTGTGTCCGCTCATGCTGGCTGAGCGAGGAGCTGTGACTGAAGGTTTTCCCACACTCATTGCAGCCATAGGGCTTTTCTCCCGTGTGGATCCTCCGGTGCTCAGTCAGGAGTGTGCTCTGGCTAAAGGCTTTCCCACACTCACTGCACTCATAGGGCTTCTCTCCTGTGTGGGTCCTCTGATGCTGAATCAGTGGCGTGATCTGGGTGAAGGCTTTTCCACACTCGTGGCACTCATAGGGCTTCTCTCCAGTGTGGATTCGCTGGTGCTTGGTCAAAGATGAACTGTGGCTGAAGGCCTTGCCGCATTCTCCACACTGATAGGGTTTCTCACCAGTGTGGATCCGCAGGTGCTGTGTGAGGTGGATGCTTTGCCGGAAGGCTTTCCCACACTCATTGCACTCGTAGGGCTTCTCTCCTGTGTGAGTCCGCTCATGCTGGCTGAAGGAGGACCTGAAACTGAAAGACTTCCCACATTCACTGCACTCATAGGGCTTTTCACCTGTGTGAGTTCTCTGGTGCTGGATCAGTGGGGCGATCTGGTTGAAAGTCCTCCCACAGTGGGTGCATTTGTAGGGTTTCTCCCCGGTGTGGATTCTCTGGTGTTTGGTAAGTGCTGAGCTGTTTCGGAATCCTTTCCCACATTCATGGCATTCATAAGGTCTCTCTCCTGTATGTGTCCGGTGGTGTTCGATGAGTGCTGAGCTGTGACTAAAAGCCTTTTCACATTCATGACATTTGTAGGGTTTCTCCTTTGCATAGGTTTTCTGTTGAGCATTTGACCTTGAGTTGGGCTTTTTTTCCCTCTCTCTGTGTATTCCCCATGTGTGGGGGCCTTGTCTTTCCGGAGTCATTGGTTGAGTTGGGAGATCAGGGCTCAGACCCAAATTTGCCCCAAACTCATTCCCCTGGCATTGCTTCTGAGTGGGTATCTTCACTGGTGTGAAGGCCACATGCGCCACAAGGCTCTGCAGGCTCTCACAGCTCCACTTCCAGTGGCCCTCACTCTTAGAGATCCATGGACGGTCCCACGGGACTCTTACTACCAGGATGACACCATTGGGTATTTCCTCAGATGTGCTTTGCTCTGGACTGTCTGGTTTCAGATCTACTTTCCAAGTCTGAGAGAAACAAAACAAGGACACGTCCCTTAATACTCAATCTCGGAGAAAATATTTTGTGGTGGTTAAGGGAATAGAAGAATAAAAACGATGATTCTGAAATGTTCAATGCAGAGTGGCTTTGACAATTTTAAAATACAGTTCTGCAAACCATGGAAGGAACAGGAAAAAGAAGGGTAACAGAGACTAGCCACGGGTGGGGAGTTAGTAATAATGGGTATGGGTAGCTTGACAGGGGAGCACAATGAAAGAGACTGGGGAGGAGATGCCAAGGAGACAGCATTCAGGCAAAATGTTCACAGGTGTAAGGAGTGGCATACCCTCCACTCTACCAGGTGACAACGAGGAAACATGACCACATGAGGAAGGACCACTGAGCCCAGCCCTCCCATTGCTGGGATTCCATCTCATCTTGGCAGTACACTGCCGTTGTACCACCTCACCCTAGATGTAAGGAAACCCACCAGCTCTCCCAGACCAGAAGTAGCTGCAGTGTCCACCCCTAGGGGATGCATCAATGACCTGGGATAAAGGGAGTAACTTCAGTCTGGCTTGTTTTATCCAACAGGGGCCCTCCTGAAGGGTACCCCAATCACCAACACACTCCCAAGTCCACAGCAAGAGATGAGCAGACAATTTGAATGAACAAATAATATGCATCCCCTCCTCCTTGTTCTTGGCAGGACTGCCTTTTTTTTTTTCTTTTAAAAATTATTTATTTTGAAAGAGGGAGAGGGAGAGAGAAAAACCTTCTATCCATTGGTTCACTCCCCAAACGGCTGGGGTTGGGCCAGACTGAAGTCAGGAGACTGGAACTCCATCTAGACCTGCTTCTTACTAATGCAGACTCTGGGAGGCAGCAGCGATCCCTCAAGTGGTTGGGTCCCTGCCACACATGTGGGAGACCTGAAGTGAGTTCCTGGCTCCTTGCTCCAGCCTGACCCAGCCCAGAGTATTGTGGCTCCTATATGGGAGCCTGCTATCTGTATCTCTTTGGTTTTTAAATAAATGATAAAAAAAAATATTAAAAAAAGCCAGCAAGGGGTCCATGTTGTGGCATAGCAGGTTAAGCCACTGTCTGCAATGCAGGACTGCCTTTTTGCCTTGGTAGCCAGCCCTCTCCACAAGGCCATGTCCTCAGTGCATACTGCCCCCATCCCAACACTGGTCTGACCTAGAGGGGTGATAGAGGCACGTCTCCTATACTATGTTTTGCTCCATTGAAATTAAAAAAAAAAAAAAAGTAAAGCCAGATGGTTTGGCAGAATAGTGGCTTCCAAAGATGTTCATGTCCTAAACTCCAACATCTGAGTATGATGTTGCCTTCTAAGGAAGTGAGAAATTAAGGCTGCTTATCATTTGCCATTAGGATCAAAAGTATCCAGTGAAATGAGAAGAGTCCTTAAAAGTGGGAGAGAGAGGCAACAGGGCCAGAGGCAGGTGATATGTGAGGTGTAACTTCGGAGGTGGATGTGATGAAAAGCCAAGGAGTGTGGGCAGCCTCTAGAGGCTACAGGTGCACAGGCATGTATTCCTAGAGCCTCCATAAGAAGGGCTGCTGCCGACACCTTGACTGTGGCTCTCTGAGACCATTTTGGATGACTGACCTTCAGAGGCAGCAGCAAGTACAAGGCCCTGAAGTGGTGCCACAGTCAGCTCCTGTGGGACAAACACTCTGACCTCAGTGGCTTAAACCAGAGAATCATTTAAAAGCCACTTACCTGTGGCTAGTGGATCCAGGCTGGGTTCTGCCATGTGATCTGTGGGTTGATGGAGTGGTTCTGTTCTTAGCTCCTATCCAGCTCTAGGCACCAGCAGGCAATTCTGTACAAAGTGGGGATCCCAGCCCCATGACAGGCAGTTGCCTACTGGCATTATGCCCTCCCTCTGAATAGTAGTCCAACACCAGTGTCCAAGAGGGCTGGCCAGTGTGAGCAGGGGTTCCAACAGGATCCCTCCACCTTGATAAATAACTCTTACCTATTTTATTAACTTCTCATCATCCCTCTGACAAACTAAAACAACTTTAGTGGCTTCAAGCACATTATCTTACAATTCTGAAGGTCAGTCAACCTCCGAAGTTACACCTCACATATCACCTGCCTCTGGCCCTGTTGCCTCTCTCTCCCACTTTTAAGGACTCTTCTCATTTCACTGGATACTTTTGATCCTAATGGCAAATGATAAGCAGCCTTAATTTCTGGAACACTGTCCTCTCAGTGGTCTCATGACTCAGTATTATTCAGCTTGACATCACTGTAACAAATACCGGAGGCAGCAAGCCTTATAAAGATTAGTTAGCTCACAGGTTTAGAAGTCTGAAATCCATGATTAGGGGGCCCCATTGCTTTGGCCTCTGGTAAGGGCAGCAGATGGCAGCACATAATGGCAGCGGCCCATGTATCCAGAGGAATCCTAGGTCTCCAAAAGGGGAGTCAGGAAGAGATTGAGGGTCCTCAATCCCAAAGGGATGTCCCACCCTGTGACCTGCTTCCAAGCCCCCACCACCTATAGGTTCCACTACCTCCCATTAGTGCCCTGTAGGAACCACCCTTTAATCATGGACCTTTGGTCCAATCCAATATTCAAACCCTAGCACTGAGGCTTCAGCTCATGCTACCTCCTTGAAAAGGCTACTCTCCTCTGTGCTAAAATTCCTCCATCTTCATTCTAGTCTCTACCTCATTATCCATTTTCATCATGTACCACAATCAGTAATAATCTCACTCATTATTATTCCTACCTATTTATTGTTTGACTCCCTTCCTTGACCAAGATTGTAAATTCAGCCAAGAGGAGGACTCATCTCACCCTGGTGTTTGGTTAATGTTCACTAAGAGACCAAGGAGTCAGTTTTCTGTGAAGATGGAACGCAAAGGTGAATGGGCTCCGCCTGGCCCCAGATGGCTACTGTCTCACCTAGGCACACGCTCTGTGAAACTCCAGGATGCACTGGCCATGGTTCTGCCTCTTGCTCCAGTGGGGAGATGACATCTGGCTTTGGGAACCAACATCCTGTCGAGGAGGAGACCCATGAAGTGAACATTTCTTTTTTTTTTTTTTTTTTTTTTTGACAGGCAGAGTGGACAGTGAGAGAGAGAGAGACAGAGAAAAAGGTCTTCCTTTTGCCGTTGGTTCACCCTCCAATGGCTGCTGCGGCCAGCGCGCTGCTGCCAGCGCACAGCGCTGATCTGATGGCAGGAGCCAGGTGCTTCTCCTGGTCTCCCATGGGGTGCAGGGCCCAAGTACTTGGGCCATCCTCCACCGCACTCCCTGGCCACAGCAGAGAGGTGGCCTGGAAGAGGGGCAACTGGGACAGAATCCGGCACCCTGACCGGGACTAGAACCCGGTGTGCCGACACCGCAAGGCAGAGGATTAGCCTATTGAGCCATGGCGCGGCCATGAAGTGAACATTTCTATCATAGGATCTTCCCTGATCCTCTGGCAACTCCACCTTCAATCTTTCAGGTCCCAGGTGGCTGTGGGCATCAGGTGGCCACAACTGTCATGGTAACAGCCTCTGACGTTCCCCAGTGATTCTATTCCAACAGATTAGTTCCTGGCCACACCTCTTGTTCCAGGGTGGACATGTTATCCAGGATTTGCAAAAAAAAAAGCTTTGCTACCTCCCCTGCTGGCTGGCAACAGTGACTACTGTGAAGGTTACCTGGCAGACAAACAAGACAACTTACAGGCCCTTGACAAGATATGCTTGGGACACAGCTGCTATCTTCTCTGCTGCTCTTAGACCCAGGAACAGCACCCTGGGAGCAGTCTTGTCACCTCCAGAGGGGCCATCTGAGAATGGAGAAAGAGGTCGCTGTGGTCTGAATGCCAGTATCCCCCTAAAATTCATATGTTAGAAACTAATCCTCAATGTGATAGTGTTGAGAGGTGCGGCTTTTGGAACTGAGGACTCTACTCTCATGAATAGGATTGGTGTCTTTATAAAAGAGACTCAAGAGAGCTCCTTTGGAAAGGGTTTGGCAAGAAGGTGCTATCAATTAGGAGTGGACCCTCACCAGACACCGAATCTCCTGGCCCCTGACCTCGGACTTGCAAACCTATACAACTGTGAGCAATGTATTACTATTGCTTATAAATTACATGTTCAAGCCTTTTGTTTTTGTAGCCCAAATGGCCTCAGACTGAAGTTTAGATGAGAAAGGTCAATAGTGAGGAAGCCTGCGACAGCATCATGGGAAAACCCAGACCTACCGACCTACCCTGGAATTCTGCAGTCGGGAGACCTCGTATGTTTCCCTCACCGGATTCTTCTCTGCTTCTGGTGTTCCCAGGCTGGCTGTGTGACTTGCTAGAAATACTGACCCTCTTTGATATTTTCTATACTAACACAATCAGGTTCTTGAAGCCCAGATTTCTGCTATTAAGGACCAGATCCACCTCCTATTTTTAACCTAAGTGCATCAGAATCTGTGCTGATGTGCTGTGATAAACACAATGGTGGTCTCACCCAGAGACCAGAGTCTGAAGGTCTCCAGCAGCACCTCACGATACAGTGTTCTCTAGGTGGGCTCCAGCTGCCCCCATTCCTCCTGGGTGAAGTCCACAACCATGTCCCCAAGGCCACTTGCTCCTGAAACATCCCAAGTGTCTTCAGCCAGACCAATCCTGGCACTGGTCACTAGTGAGGGCAGCTGGTGAACAGGAATACCACCAGCCAATCATGACGTGATAAAGTTCACGTGGGTCTGGAGGTTTGGTTCAGGTTTTCCTCCAGAACTGTGAGTCAATAAATGTGTTCATTCTAAGTTGTCCAGCCTCAAGTACACTGTTGTAGTGAGGAAGTGACTGAGACCTAAAGACTGACAAGGAGAGTTGGCTAAAGTGCACTCCTGGCTAAGGAAGAGTGAGGATAGCATGGGCCAAATGGGGACTCAGGTCAGGGCCTAGGAGGGGTGAGGAGGTCTATACTCACTGGGGCCCTGGCTCTTAGGATCCCGATAGTCATTCTCTGATCTTCTGGCCTCTTGTGGGAACGGGCAGCTCCAGCTCTGGCAGAAGAGGGACCTGAAGATGCTGGGTTGGTCTCTGTGGGGCTCTGGGTGCAGGTGAGAAGGGCTGCAGCTGAGAGCCTGGGGACCAGCACCCAGGGCAAACCTGATTTCAGTGAAACTGGCTTGGCCTGCTATGTGACTGGTGCACTCCAGATGTTGCTGAAGAATAATCTCATATTTTCCTACCCTATTCCACAGACATGGAAACTGAGACCAGGGAGGGCACATCAGTTGCTAGCACTAGTGACTTCCAGGGTGATTATGAAGGCACTCAAAAAGTTCATGGAAAGATGGAATTAACATATAAGGTTTTTTTTAGTGCCACAGATATTGAAATCCATGCACAGTCATATTTCTGTTATTAGGATGGGAGCCAGGCACCATTTGGTGTACCTCAATTTCTCTCTTCCCTCAGACGAGGGTGGTGACCCAGCAGGCAGTCCCATCCATGGCCAGGATTACAGGAATTAAAGTATGTTAAAGGTTGAAATGAGGCCGGCGCCGTGGCTCAACAGGCTAATCCTCCGCCTTGCGGCGCCGGCACACGGGGTTCTAGTCCCGGTCGGGGCACCGGATTCTGTCCCGGTTGCCCCTCTTCCAGGCCAGCCCTCTGCTGTGGCCCGGGAGTGCAGTGGAGGATGGCCCAGGTGCTTGGGCCCTGCACCCCTTGGGGAGACCAGGAAAAGCACCTAGCTCCTGGCTCCTGCCATCGGACGAGCGCGGTGCGCCGGCCGCAGCGCGCCGACCGCGGCGGCCATTGGAGGGTGAACCAACGGCAAAGGAAGACCTTTCTCTCTGTCTCTCTCTCTCACTGTCCACTCTGCCTGTAAAAAAAAAAAAAAAAAAAAAAAAGGTTGAAATGGAACCCGGCAGGATACATGTGATACCGGGACTGTTGCTGAAATGGAAGCTTCTTGCCTCAGTGAGCATCCATTTAGCTCTTGCTACTTGCAGGGTCTAACTGATTTTCCAAAATGAACCTCTCAGGCCAAGGCTGGGACAGTCCCTCACGTGACCTTGCTCAGCTACGTATTTACGGATTTCTTATATCTCTTTAAGGGCTCTGCTGCATGGGCGCCAACATTGGCGTCTCCACAGAGCTTCTTCTTGTGCTTACAGCACAGCCACATACATGTTCGCACATTAACGAAGGGGCCTGCATGGTGCTGGCAGCCAATAAAAGTCTAATAATAAACATCAGTTTTCTGGGTCCCTGGCTGCTGAGAGTGAAATCTTGAGCCTTCAGTGCCCGCAACCCCCACACCTCCATCCTAGGGTCTGAAATCCCAGGAAGGTGCGAGCTCCTGAGATGACTCCATCGTGGGACCCCCTAGAGCCTGGGCGTCCCACCGCGGCAGTGCGGGATGCAAGTCAGACTGGCTCCAGCCTCAGAAGGGGTGCCCCTAGGTCCGGGATATCCCGATCCCTCCTGCAAAAGCAGGACCTGCACCCTTAGCCCCGGCCCCCCCTCTCGGATCCTCAGCTTCCCCTCACCCTCAAACCCGCCCCAGTCCGACCGGCCCCGCACACCCACCATCCCCGAGACGAGTCTCCTCAGGCCCAAAGCAGCCAAAGGGACCCGACAGTGACTGACGCGCGGTTAGGTTCCAGCCCGGACCGCGCCCCAGGAACACCCTCCCGCGACCCTGCCCCGTTCGGCCTCCCCTCCCCCAACTTCCCCGGATCTCACTTACCCACCGGACCCCAAGACAAAAGCCCTGGCCGCACCAACCCGGATTGTGCCCTTGCCCGCGAGTGCCGGACTACAACTCCCAGCGGGCCGTGCGGGAGCTTCCGGTCGCCAACAGGCTCGCCCGGTCCGGCCCGGGGCTCTGGGGCTGGGGGCGGGGCTCGGGTCCGATCGGGGACCGGGACACCCCTGGGCGGGCTCAGTCCCACACGTCTGCCTCCAAACCCTTCCCCCTCGCGCGGCTGCGGGATGGAAAGTCGGAGGCCGCGTCCGCCGCCGGCTGAGCTGCGCCTGCGCAGGAGGGACGCGAGCCAGGACTCCCAGAGGGCCTCTCGCGCGTCGCGGCGTGTCGCCGTTTGGAGACTGGAGTCATTCTGACGTCGGTCTGCCGTTGTGGCGTGGCTGCCGGGGTCTCCGCGTGAGGGGACTGCGCTCTTGGATTGGAGCAGCTGCCAGGCATGGGGACTAGCAGGGAGAGCAGAGAGAGCCTTGGGCGGGAGCAGCGGGAAGACATGGGGACCAGTCTCTGAGGACGGGGCAGACCCCACGAGGGCGCTGGGAGCGCCGGCGTTGGTTCTCTGAGACAGCTGCGTGCTCCCTGCACACTGGAGACTGTCGTCAGCTTCACTGTCTGAAGTAAGGGTGTGATTCCGAAGACGCGTGCAGAACGTTCAGGACTGAAACATTCGCCGAGCCCCGAACACAGACTGAGCCTTGGGCGCTTCCCAGAGTGAATATATTGGTTCCGAGGAACATCATGTGAAGACTATTCGACATTTCGAACTATTTCATACGTTACTGTGTAATTGTGAATTTGAACATTGGCATAAGAGTCAAAGCCTTGCTGACTGCATTGTGATTTTTTTTCTTTTTTCCAACACTCACCAAAGCCTGCCAGGCCCTAGGCCCAGGTACAGCGGCCAACAGTGGATGAGCGGGGACATCACCATCCCCCATTCAAGAAGAACTCGCTTTCCCCAGCATACAGCTGACGTCCTGTGGCAGTGAGCGAGGAGCTAAGGAAATCTCAGGTGGGTCACGTGCTTTTTGCTGTTTAAGAGAGGACAGGTTCATCCAGTAATCGGGGCTTGCAAGCTGTTTCAGAGCTGATGAGGCCCGCGCCGCGGCTCACTAGGCTAATCCTCCGCCTGCGGCGCCGGCACCCCGGGTTCCAATCCCGGTCGGGGCACCGGATTCTGTCCCGGCTGCTTCTCTTCCAGGCCAGCTCTCTGCTGTGGCCCGGAAGTGCAGTGGAGGATGGCCCAGGTGCTTGGGCCCTGCACCCCGTGGGAGACCAGGAGAAGCACCTGGCTCCTGCCTTTGGATCAGCGTGGTGCGCCGGCCGTGGCGGCCATTGGAGGGTGAACCAACGGAAGGAAGACCTTTCTCTCTGTCTCTCTCTCACTGTCTAACTCTGCCTGTCAAAAAAAAAAAAAAAAAAAAAAAAAGCTGATGGAAAGTTTCAAGTCAAGGACAGTTTTTCTTTGAATCAACTCTGACTCTGAAAACTGAAAACAAAGACACTAATTCTTGAAGAAAAAAAAAAACCCATACTGGTTACATTTTCCTTTCACACAGAAACACTAAGAAATGTTTGGCTGGTTCATAAATGGGTTGAAGAATTCAAATTCTGTAAGCTTTATTTTTATTTATTTATTTTTTCTTGACAGGCAGAGTGGACAGTGAGAGAGATAGAGAGAAAGGTCTTCCTTTGCCGCTGGTTCACCCTCCAATGGCCACCGCGCTCATCCGATGGCAGGAGCCAGGTGACAGGTGCTTTTCCTGGTCTCCCATGGGGTGCAGGGCCCAAGCACCTGGGCCATCCTCCACTGCACTCCCAGGCCACAGCAGAGAGCTGGCCTGGAAGAGGGGCAACCGGGACAGAATCCAGCGCCCTGACAGGGACTAGAACCCGGTGTGCTGGCGCCGCAAGGCGGAGGATTAGCCTGTTGAGCCACGGCGCCGGCCGAAATTCTGTAAGCTTTAAAACTGGAGATTATGAAAAGATATAATGGCTCAAAATAACAGTTCACTGATGTAAACAAACAGAATACCTTCTTTCATTTATAAAAACATTAAACATTCAATTCCAGAAAATCAAAAATCCCACCTTCTCACAGAACACTACTGAGGGAAAAAAAAACCTTTACAGTACCTCTTCTGGTTCAGATGAGGTATTCAATAAAAGGCATGCCCATGGAAAAGGAGGGAAATCTAACTTTTAAAGATTCAGTGTTCTGCATTTTACTTTTTTTAAGATCTATTTATTTGAAAGGCAGAGTTACGAGAGAGAGATCTTCCATCCATTGGTTCAGTCCCCAAATGGCACAATGGCAGGAGCTGGGTTGGTCTGGATGCAGGAACCAGAAAATTCTTTGTGGTCTCCTACGTGGGTACAGGAGCTCAAGGACTTGGGCCATCTTCCACTGCTTTCCCAGACAGATTAGTAGGGAGCTGGATCAAAACTGGATCAGTTGGGTCTCAAACCAATGTCCATATGGGATGCTGACGTTGTAGTTGGTGGCTTTACCCATTATGCCACAGTACCAGCCCCTCATTTCACTCTTAAAGCAACTAAATAGCCCTGTGATGCTCTTAAAGTTCGCTGCACTGAGTGGCTGGCTGCAGAGTCTGGAGTGCGGGCCAGGGAGGAGGCCCCTTTCTGGTCCATACTCATGGGGCAGGTAGGGGGATGGGGAGAGGGATGGCAATTAAGGTCCCAGGCCTCTGCGTCATCCCGCGGTACCTCCTGCCATTCCTGTGGGGCCCAGTCCCCTGTTGTCCCTGGAGACCGCAGTATCCATAATGCGCACCCTCCCCCAGCCCACCCCCAGCCCACGCTCATCTTCTCCCTTGTGCCTTGCCCCCCCCCCCCTCCCGCGCCGCCCCGGCTGCCTCTCCTGGGGCTAACGGCCCGAGGGGCACATGGATGGTCAGGGCATGGATAAGCGCAAGACATCAGCAGACCACAGCTCATTCTGGAACTGACCCGGCCAGCCCCGTGAGGCTCCCTGCGGAGGTGGCGGACAGGAGGCTGCCAGAGCGGATTGGAAGCCCCCCGGGAGTAATCCTGGACCCGAGATCCGGTCACCTTGGCAGTGGCGTCGGCAAGGGCGAGGACGCCATATCGCCGACTGCTGGGAGGTTAGACGCATGCTCCAAGCAGAATGCAGAAATTCCCCGTCAACAGTGAGCTGTTTTATAAAGACGTATGTGCCCGGTAGTATGTTTAATTTTTAAAATATGAGTATGTTTCGTGTAAGTATGTCCCTGAATAGATAGATTGCCAGATTTAGCAATTCAAAACTACAAGAAGCTCAGTTAGATTTCAATCTCAGATAAAGATGGATTTTTTTTTAGTGTGGGTGTGTTTCATATTTGGCATATTTTGAAAATTTTTAAATATAAATACATGAGTAAGAGTAATTTTTACTATAACTATGTCTCATATATCTGCCCACAGAAGTATTGCCAGATTTAGTAAATAAAAATTCAGAAAGCCCAGCTAAATTTGTTACATAATGAATATATTTGTGATATCAGTGTGTTCCATATTCAGTATTTTCAAATAATTTTTAAAAGATTTTTTTGAAAGAATTACAGAGAGGCAGAGGCAGAGAGAGAGAGAGAGCGCGCGAGCTTCCGTCTGCTGGTTCACTCTCCAAATGGCCACAATAGCTGGAGCTTTGCTGATCTGAAACCAGGAGCCGGGAGCTTCTTCCAGGTCTCCTATGTGGTTTCAGGGGCCCAAGCACTTGGACCCTCCCAACTGCTTTCCCAGGCCATGCAGAGAGCTGGATCAGAAGTGGAGCAGCCAGGTCTCTAACCAACACCCATGTGGGATGCTGGCACTACAGGTGGTATCTTTACCTCCTACACCATAGTGCTGACTCCATAAATAATATTTTAAATTGTAGTTTACTGGGGCCAGCGCCATGACATAGTAGACTAAGCCTCCACCTGTGGTGCTGGCATCCCATACAGGCACTGATTCAAGTCCCAGCTGCTCTTCTTCCTCCTATCCAGCTCTCTGCTATGGCCTGGGAAAGCAATAGAAGATGGTCCAAATGCTTGGGCCCCTGGATCCTCATGGGAGACCCAGAAGAAGCTTCTGGCTCCTGGGTTCAGACTGGCCCAGCTCCAGCTGTTGTGGCCATTTGGGGAGTGAACCAGCAGATGGAAGATCTTTTCTTTCTCTGTCTCTCTCTCTCTCTCTCTCTGTAACTGTACCTCTCAAATAAATACATAAATAAATCTTTTAAAAAATATAGTTTATTATATAAAGAAACCCCACCCACTACTTTACTCCCCAAAGCCCAAAGGAGTAGATAGAACTCAACCCTGGACTGCATGTGGGCAGCAGGAGCCCAGCTCCACGAGCCATCATCGCTGCCTTCCAAGGTCTGCATTAAGAGGAAGCTGGAATCGGTAGGCTGAGTAGGCTGTTGAACCCAGGGACTCTGATACAGGACACGGCCATCTCGATTGGTGTCTTAGTCACTAAGCTAAATGTGTGCCACCCCCTCACCCTTTAATAATTTTATTCTGAAATTTACATGGGGAGTGAGAGAAATATTCAAGGAGGCTCCAGGCTCTGGGATCCAGCTTAGGATGGCTGGAGTGCCCCATGCTGAGATGAGGAAGTCGTGAGCTATGAATTAAGGAAGGAGATGAGGATCTGCTTTCCGAGGCCCAGGACTGAGCACTGACATCCACTGGTCAGCTGCTAATCACGTGCATTGTTCCAGACACCGAGGGTGGAAGAACCTGCCATGGCTCCAGCCCTTTGGAAGCCTGTGATTCAGCAGGCTCACACCTTTCGATAAAACAGAGACTTGGGCTGGCACTGTGGCACAGTGGGTTAACGCCCTGGCCTGAAGCGCTGGCATCCCATATGGGCACCAATTCTAGTCCCGGCTGCTTCTCTTCTGATCCAGCTCTCTGCTATAGCCTGGGAAAGCAGCAGAAGATGGCCCAAGTCCTTGGGCCCCTGCACCCATGTAGGAGACCTGGAAGAAGCGCCTGGCTCCTGGCTTCGGATCAGCACAGCTCTCGTCCATTGTGGCCACTGGGGAGTGAACCAGCAGATGGAAGGCCTCTCCCTCCCTTCCTCTGCCTCTGCCTCTCCTCTTCTCTGTGTGTAACTCTGCCTTTCAATTCAATAAATAAATATTTTAAAAAAATTATTTCTCTTAGGGGCTGGTGTTGTGGTTCAGCAGGTTAAGCCAATGCTTGCAAAAGCTGCATCCATTTTGGAGTGTGTGTTCAAGTCCACTGATCGTTTCCTTCTAATCCAGCATCTTACTAATGAGAAGGCAGCCACCTACTTGCATCCTTCCACCTGTGTGGGAGAATGCAGTTCCTGGCTCTTGACCTGGCCCAGCCCCAGCTATTATAGCAAGTTAAGGGATGAACTTGTAGATGGAAGATCTTTCCATATCTTTCCTCTGTCACTCTGCCTTTCAAATAAATAAATCTTAAAGAAATGTAAAAGGATTTCTCTTCAAAGGAATACCTCCTATGGTCACCTAACACTCAAAATTCAAGTCCAAATGGTTATAGGGCATAGAACCAAAAGCAAAAATCATTTGAGCTTTATTAAGAAACAGTTGAGAATAGTTCACCACTGGGAGTGGGGATGGATTACTTAAGTGTGACACAAAACTGCTCATTAATACCACTTTTTAATTCTTAGAAATAATGCTGGCATAACATTAGCATGAAAGTGTGTCTGTGGAGCATGTACCAAGGAGTGGAACTGGTGGGTCATGTGGTGACTGATTAACATTTTGAACATCTGGTGGACTGTTTTAAAAATGGCTGTACCGTCTACATTCCAACCAGCAATAAACAGGCTTCCAGTTCCTTTATATCTACATGAACCTTGTCATTTTTGCTTCACAAAACATTTTGAAGAAATGTTTATTATAGCTGTCCTAGTAGGTGTGAACAGGTGTTTATTTCACTATGGTTTTCATTCACAAATTCTTGATGGAAATGATATTGAGCAGTTTTTTCTGTTTGCAGAGAGCTATAGCCTCACCTCCTGGGGGGTATGGAGCACCAACTTTCCTGCTCAGCAGTGAGAGCTGGGTACAGCCCAGCCTCCCTGACTGAAGGACCCACAGGCTCAGCCTGCCTAACCTTCAAGCTGCCTGCCGGGGCTGAACTTGCCTTTTCTCTGCCTGGTGGCCCTGGTGTAGGAAGTGTTGGCCCATGGTCACCTGTAGCTCTGGGGACATCGCACTTGTGCACATGTTGCTGGGTGAGGCATTGGGGAGGGGAGGGTAGTGGTCAGGAGGTTCTTTGCTTCTTGAACTCTCCTGGGGCCTCTTTCCAAAGCAGCAACCTGGTGATCCAGGGCACAGCTGCCCCTGGGCTTCCTAAGTCCCTGAGGGCACAGTACGGGCTCCTCAGTCCCCCTCAAAGCTATTATGCTTAACTTGAAGGAGGGGATTGAGGGATCACAGAGGGATGGAAATAAAACTTTTAATGGCCCTGGGACTTGGTGGCCTCCCAGTCCCAGGTAAGCATTGTTGTTCTCTTTCTGGCCTGCATGCCTAGGGTTCCAAGTGTGTCCCCAGCCCCCAGGTCCCTGATCAAGGGAGATTTCCAGATAAAGCCCCTGTGGCTGTCAGGCTCAGTCCGATGAAGGGACTGTGCCACCAGCTGTTGAGCCCCCTTCCAGGCATGTGGCTATGCTCCCTGCTTCCTGCCCTCATGGGATCTCTCTTGGGGGCTGCTCTTTCTGGGCCAACAGGCTGGCGGTTGCCAGGGAAAAGCCCCCGCTTCGACCGTCCTGGAGATGTGGTGGTTGGGGGTAGCTTCTCCATCTTTCCCTTCGATAACATCACCCTGTTTGATTTCACTGCTCCACCAGCTGGCTTGCCGTCTTCAGCGTGAGTGACTGCCCAGCAGGGTGGTGGGGAGCCCCTGAAGGCCAAGGGCAGTGGCTGGGCCAGGGTCAGTCCCATCTGTCTGAATGCTGGTCAGCCTGTGTCCCAGGTCCTGCCTCAGCACCTGTGTCCAGCTTTGTTTTCTTGTCTGTATCTGTGTTTGAAATGAGGGTCGCTTGTTTCTCATTGACTGAAACATGGACCCTACAGGCAGACAGGGGTTCTTGTCTCTCTTGTCCACTGCCATCTCTCTGTGTTTAGAACAGTGCCAGATGTATGGCAGGAGTGTTTGCTCAATGAATAAATGTTGTGGAATGAATAGGTCTCTTTATGAGTTGACCAGGCCCTGGAGTTCATCTCTGCCTGTGTGTACATCTTCCAATTCCGTCCTGAGTTTCCCAATGTGATCTTGAAGACAGGAGTTCTAGACATAGTCCTTTTGGTTATATTTTAAAATAAATATGTTTAGCTTTATTTAAAAAATTTCAAAAAGGCTTTTCAAAGAATGCACCATTTTGCATTCTCACCAGAAATTCATGAGACTTTGAGTCGTTCCAGACTCTTGGCATCACTTGACATTGTCAGGTTATTTTAAAAATTGATGAAGAATGATTGTGTATGTTTATGGAGCACGGTGTGATGTGTTAGTATATTTACACATTGTGGAATTTTAAATCACATTGATGAGCATATCTATCGTTTCACATACTTACCATTTTTTGTGATGTGAACATTTAGCATGCACCCTCAGCAATTTTATAACTCTACTCATCGTGCTGTGCAGTAGTCTTGAAACTTCTTCCTTCTAACTGAAAGTGATCTTTCTTCTCTTGACCAACATCTCTCATTCTTCTTGTTCCCTTTTGGCTATCCTGAATTATGTTCTATGTATGTGCATGAGGGGTTGTATGTTGGCACTGCTCTTTTTTTTTTTGCCTTTTCAAATTTTTTATTTTTATACATATTTTGTATTAAAAAGAAAAGCATAATTACCACAAATTACAAAGGACTAAAGCAGGCCTAGAACAATGAATGAACCACTTCAGCCTGGAAAGCATACTCTCAATAATATTCATGTTATGATACAAGCTCATTCAAGTAGTTTTTTTTGTCCTTTTAAATGTGATAACCTAACACATGGTAAAGAGAATGTTCTGTGAGCATAAGGTGGAACCTTCTCTGCAAAGCCAGATGACATGTTTTCCTCTCCAGTGAGAAGTGGGCTGTAAGTTCTTCTCTGCCATCAGCGTGGCTGGAGGAGGAGCGGACAGGGCTGGGGAGAACCCAGGGATCCTTCCACTCTGGAGATAGTTTAGGGCCCCCAGAGAGCCGGGTCTGCCCTACTCGAGTAGGCTTATGGGGTACTGCTCTTGAGAATGTGCATATCTAGAAATCGCTCACTGCAATCTTTCTGCTCCCCTGCACCCAGGGCAAAGGTTAACTGTGGCTTCTCTCTCCCTCAGCGTTTCCATATGGGGCTACCGCGTGGCCCAGGGTTTTGTCTTTGCCATTGAGGAGATCAACAAGGACACCCACCTGCTGCCCAACCTCACGCTGGGCTTCTCCATCCGCAACTCTGGGGACTCAGTGCATGGAGCCCTCCACGAGACACTGGGCTTTCTCACTGGCCAGGAGGAGCCGATCCCCAACTACGTGTGTGGATTCAGCCCTCCCCAGGCTGCCCTGATTGGAGATACGCGTTCAGCTCTGTCAGTCTCCATGGCCAGGCTGCTGGGGCTCTATAAATTTCCCCAGGTGAGTCACCCCAAAGCCCTTCCCCTCTCTGGCAAAAGTGATGGTAACAATGAGGACAGTGGTGGAGCGGTGGAGACAGTGCCACTGTGGGGCAGGCTCCTTGCCGATGCCGATTTCGATGCCATTGTCCTCTTACGGCAGGACAGCCAGAAGCTATTCTGCGAGAACTGTAATCCCCACTGCATTGAGGAAGAGACTGAGATTTAGAGAAAAATTAACAGTGGACCCAAGCTTACCCAGCTACAACATGCATTAGCCAAGATTTAAACCCAGGCCATGGGCTCATGCTACCAGCTTCACCCTGCCAGATTGGTGTCCTGAATATCAGGTCTCAGTGTGGTTTCCATAACAGAGGCCATGTCTGAGGGCCTTTTCTTTTTGGCTTCTATTTTTAACAGGTTGACATTTAACTCATGTACCATAAAATTTACCCAATGACTTTTGATATGTTCAGAGTTAGACAATCATCACCACAATCAATTTGGGAACAAACTCCAACCTAGTATCTACCATTTGCCATGACCCCATACTCCAAGGCAACAACTCGCCTATACTCTGCCTCTGTAGGTTTGTCTTTTATGTAATTTCTTACCAATGGAGTCACACAACATGTATTTCGTGACTGTTCTTTCACTAAGCTGTGTGTGTCAGTACTCCATTCCTTTTTATCAATGATTAGTATTCTCTGGTATGTTTATTTATTCATCTATTCACAGATGTTTGAACTCTTTTTCTCTTTTTGACCCTGGGTAATAGTGTGATTATAAACATTCATGTATAGATATTTGTGGCCATTAATGTTAACACTTCTCTTGCAGGTCAAATGATAACTCAATGTTTAACTTTTTGAGAAACTGCCAGAGTGTTTTCCAAAGTGGCTTTCCCATTTGGAATTCCCACCAGCATTGTATGAGGATTCTAATTTAAACCCACTCATTTTTTACCGTGAAACCTATAAACTTGGGTCAGTTCCTCTCTGTTTGAATACCTTATGCTTGCTAAATTTCCTGGCCTGCTGGGTAGGGCTTTCCTTCCTACTTACGAATCTTGGACAGATTTAAAAGGCATTTCCAGGCAGGGCTTTGTGGCTTTTTGTGCCCCCAGAGGAAGCCCAACTGTTGCTCCTTTTTTTTTTTTTGGTGGGTGGAGCTTGTCATGTGGTGATTTTTATTTTCAAGAGTGGCATTTGAGATATGGGCTTTATTGCACGATAGGCCCAATTCTATCATGATAAAAAGGACATGCAATTCCTATAGAACTCTGCAACTAAACACATAACCTCTGCAAATGAACCCATTGATGTTTTTAACCCCAAATTATTCAATCAGATTTGTCCAAGGATTCACTGATCACCTAAACTTGAATTCTTACATAAGGTGCTTCTGACTTGGAGGTTTCTGTAAAGATGTTTCTTTTTTGTTCAAATTGAACCACGTAAACAGGAATAAAACTCCATGTCTTGAACACAGTTCAAAGAAATTCTTGTTTTCATATGTATGTGGGATTGCCAGATAAAATACATGATCCCCAGTTAAATTTGGTTTTCATATAACAACTAATTTTTAGTAGGTTTATCTCAAATATTACATGAAATATGCTAAAATATTGTTATTATGTTTACACCAAACTCACATTTAGCTGGGTATCCTGTATTTTTATTTGTGAAATCTGGCAGCCCTGCTTATACGATATAGTCAGCCTCTGTAGAAACCAGTCACATCAGAGCCTTTGGAGATTAACAGCGTGAGCTTACATAACCCATTCCATCACTGCCCTCTGGTGGTCAGAGGATGTTTTGCATCCAGACAAGGAGCGTGAACCACTTCATTTTGTAACCCGGTTCCAGGGGTCAAACCTGAACACAGACACTATGCTGTGTGAGTCCACATCTCTTTTCCTTCTTGACAAATCTGCAAACAAGTGAAAGTTGGCAAGCCAAATTCTCTGTTGTTGCTCAGACCACCAGGCCACAGGAACATATTCTGAATCATTGCTGCCACCAGGACAAAGTAGCTCTGTGCAAGCCAAAGCTAGTCAGAACCGAGGCTGGCCAAGAAGCAGATTATTGGGGGCAAAATAGAAGGACCCTGAGAGGAATGGAGGTAAAATTTAACTGCCCCTGAATCTCATTTCAGGTGCCTAAAGGAGACACAGCTTGAACTTAGCCAGCCAATAACGGGCACAAGAACAGGAGATCCTACTTAGGCATCTTGGTGGAAGCTGCATAATTCATAGAGATTTATCTCCAAAGCCCTCATGCACACTCTCCTACAATGATAGTGAGAGATTATTTTTAAAGATGCATTTATCTTTTTGAAAGATTGAATCTCTCTCTTTCTCTCTCTCTCAAACACACACACACACAACACAAACACGTATTCATATTCGTCTTGCATCCTCTGGTCATCCAAATGGCCCCAAGAGCCGAGGTTAGCCAGGCCAAACCCAAGAGCCTGGAACTACATCTGGGTCTCCCACATTGGTGGCAGGGGCTCATGTATTTGGGCAATGATCCACTGCTTTCCCAGGTGCATCAGCAGGGAGCTGGACCATAAGGAGAGCAGCTGGGACCCAAACTCATGTGGCTGTGGTGAGTAGTGGCTTAACCTGCTGTGTGACAGTGCTGCCCAGAGTGAGATTTATGTCACTCCTCATGGTGTGGACAGGAGGAGGGTTCAGTTTAGGTGTTTTCAAAGTGTTATTTAGATGATTCTGTGGTGGGCTAGGACCATGGTACTCAAAAGTAAAGACTTAGGTGCTGGTGCTGTGGCGTAGCAGGAGAAGCTGCTGCCTGCAGTGCCGGCATATAGGCACCAGTTTGAGTCTTGGCTGTTCCTCTTCCGATCGGCTCTCTGCTGTGGCCTGGGAAAGCAGTAGAAGATGACCCAAGTGCTTGGACCCTGTATCCACATGGAGACCCAGGAAAAGTTCCTGGCTTCGGATCAGCCCAGCTCTGGCCGTTGCAGCCATCTGGGGAGTGAAGCATCGGATGGAAGACCTCTCGTTGTCTCTACCTCTGCCTCTGCCTCTCTGTAACTCTGCCTTTCAAATAAATAAATAGTTTTTTTTTAAAAGTAAAGACAGAGTGGTGAGCAGTGGGGAGACTCTTAGAAATGTGCATTCTGGTGCCCCTGGTGAGGTCCATTGCTAATGCTGGAGAGGCTTCAGGCCCCATGATCGAACAGCAGACACTGATGTCCATGAGAAGAGACTGCAGTCCAGGCTCTGCTCTAACTGGGGCCGTGGCCACCTCTGCTCAGGGCTGAGGGTGCTCACAGAAGGCAGGCCTTGCAGTGATGGAGCTGGCCTTGTGGGTCACCCTCGTTCTGATCTCACTGTGCCCACCTGCCCTCCATCACATCAGAGGCTCAGGGCCAGGATTCCTGGTTCTCACGGCTCTCACCCCGGCTCCTTCCCTCGCAGGTCAGTTACTCGTCCACACTGCCCAGCCTCAGCGACAAGGCCCAGTTCCCTTCCTTCCTGCGGACCCACGCCAGTGACCTCACGTCCTCCCACGCGGTGAGCCAGCTAGTGCTCCACTTCCGGTGGTCCTGGGTGGGCATTCTGGCCCAGGACGATGACTTTGGGCAGCAGGCCAGCTCTCTGGTCGCCCGGGAGCTGGGCCAGGCAGGCGTCTGCCTCGAGTTCCACCTCCACATGCCTTCCCAGCAGTCACTGGAGAAGACAGAAGCCCTCGTCCAGAAGATGGCCAGCTGCACGGCCACCGTCGTGCTGGTCTTCCTGAGCAACTCCAATTTCCAGCTCCTCATGCTGGGCTTGCAGGGCGTCGGCGTCTCGGGCCAGGTGTGGGTCAGCAAGGATGTGCTGCACCTGGGGCTGGTGCTGACGGTGCCCGGCGTCTCCCGCGTGCTGCAGGGCTCGTTCGGCCTCATGCTGCAGGTCAGCCAGGCGCTTGGCTTCCCCGAGTTCCTCACTCGCCTGCGTCCTAGCCGGACCCCAGAGGACGCCTTCATCGAGAGGTTCTGGGAGGTCACGTTTGGATGCAAGTGGCCGCCCAGGAACAGCACAGCATCAGGAAGCAGTCGGCTGTGCTCTGGGAATGAGAGCCTACAAGGCCACGAGCACCCTTTCCAGGAAGTGAGCAAAGTGGATGTGGCCTACTCTGCGGTCTACAGCGTTGCCCACGCCCTGCAGGCCCTGGGGGACTGTGTGCATGAGGATGGGACATGTGCAGACCCTCTGCACTTCCAGCCCTGGCAGGTGAGGAGAAGGGAGGGGAGTGGGCAGTCCCAGGGGTGCCACTCACTGTTCAACGTGCAGAGTGGAACAGAACCAGCAAGGAGACCCCATCACTGCTCAGAGCATCTCAACTGGAGCCCTGCACGAGGACTCTGGAGAACTTAGCTGTGTGACTGCAGATGAGTCATGCCCCTGTGGGGTTGCTCTGTTCAGCAAGTGCAGGATGCCTGCTTAAATTGGAATTTCAGGTAATCTACACATAATTCTCAGCATTAATACATCCCAAATTCTTCTTGGATGTACTAGTTATCATTCATCTGAAATTCCAATTTGACCGAACCTCCTTATTTTATTTGGTAACCCTACTTCCATGTATAAATTCCAGTAAACTCATCTCACAGTAGGATGAAGTGGTAGATCCCAGGACATATCCAGGCCCTGCTGATGGAAGGTAGCCTTGTAGACATGCTGGCTCGCTGTCCCCCTACCCTTGGTGAGTAGTGTGTTTATGCTAGCGTCTAAGCCCCAGTTACTTTGTAAAACAGAGACAGTCTACCTGTTTGGATTGTTATGAGGATTGATTTGTTAATATATCATGCACCTAGGCTAGGGCCTGGCTCATAGTAGGCACTAAACTGTATTCTTTTATTGCTATAACTCAAGCCACTGCAGAAAATCCAACTGAGGAGTAAATTCCTCCATTCTCTGCACACCTGGGGACCCAGAACCCCATCTCAAACGAGTGAGCCCAGTGGGTGATCACGCACCTGTCAGCAGGAACAGCACCAGCAGGTGTCTGCCCAGAGAGCATTCCTGGGTGGTCACCACTCTAACCCATCCTTCAGGGATGCCTTGGTGGGAAAAGGATTTCCTTGGTCCTCTCTAGTCAGACACCTCATTTGCATGTAGGGGTGCCAGATCGGCCAATAAAATGCTGGATACTTGTTTGGAATGGGATTTCAGAGAAAAAGCAAATAATTTTAAGTGTATATATGTCTCCAGTATTGCACGAGACATCCTTATACTCAAGAAAAAATGCTGTTTTTCTGCAGTTCAGATTGAAAAAGATTTTATCTGATAGCCCTATTGTTGACTTTTCTCATTATGCTTTATGTGTATGACTCAGTTTTGCACCAGTGAGGGTTTCCCAGTGAGGGCTCTCTCCCATGTCTGTTGGAAGGGCCTCTGTGTTCCTGGTCCCAGAGTCCCCTTTTGCCTGTCTCCTCCTCTAGCACTGTAGACAAAGATACACCCTGCTAAGCATCTTCTCTGTACTGACATATCTTAGAGACCTTGCCCACCATTGCCAACCACATAAACCTGCCTCTCCCACCTTGATCCAATGCCTTCAGTCACACCCTGCTGTGCTCCTATCTGTGTACCCAGCAGTGATGCCTCATGGGGCCTTCCTAGTCATCCTGAAACGCCTTGTCGGCAGTAGTCCCCTTTGGCAATTCTGACAGGGCCCAGAAGTCTGTGGGGACTCTAGCCTCTTTAGGCTGCTGGCCTATTCTGAACATTGTAAGTGTCTAGACACTTGAGATTTCTCACTTTCATCATTAAGCATGCAGTTTCCACACAGCCTCTCACCCAGTGCCCTCTGAGAGCACTAGAGGGAGACAGCCAAGAAGGTGTCTTTTCCAGCCCATTCAGGTCACAGATAGAAAGCCTAGGCCCAGAGCTGAAAAAGGATCCCTGGAGCCAGATGTTGTGGTACAGCAGGTTAAGCCTCCACTTGAGATGTCAGAGGGCTGGATTGAATCCCAGCTGCTCTTTTTCTGATCCAGCTTCCTAATAAGTGTATTCCAAGAGGCAGCAGATGATGGCTCAAGTACCTGTAGGAGATCTGGAGGGAGTTCCAGTTCCCAGCTTTGGCCTGGTCCATCTCCAGCTATTGCAGCTATTTGGGAAGTGAACTTACAGATGGAAGATCCATGTCTCTTCCTCTGTCACTCTGCCTTTCAAACTAACAAATAAATCTTAAAAAAATAAAAAGGATCTCTCCAGGCATGTGTTCCTGGGTATTGAGATGATCATGGAGGCCTGAAGCCAAGGAAGCGGATGGGAATGCTTTTGTTAACATCACTCAGATGACCTGGGCCTCTACTCTGTGCCAGGTGCTACTCTAAGGACCCAAGATATCTCTGGTTGTGAGAAGGGAAGACAATGATGTTTGTTGAATTTTTAACAGGGGGAGACATTAAAAATCCATAGGTAGGGCTACGTCTATTTCTGTGCTTTGAAGATTAGAGTGGATGGAGTGATGGGAAAGTCAGGAAAAATCTCTTTGAGGAGGTACCTTAACTTCAGCCTGAAGGACAAGGAGGATTCAGCCATGGACTAGAGTAATGGGTTCCACGTGGCAGCACAGCATGTGTGGAGGCACAAGCATGGGAACATGCAAGAGGAGTGTGTGGTAGAACACGTGGGAAACTTGAGTATGGGGCCGGCGCCTTGGCTCAATAGGCTAATCCTCCGCCTGCAGCGCCGGCACACCGGGTTCTAGTCCCAGTTGGGGCACCGACTTCTGTCCCGGTTTCCCCTTTTCCAGGCCAGCTCTCTGGTATGGCCCGGGAGTGCAGTGGAGGATGGCCCAAGTCCTTGGGCCCTGCACCCGAGTGGGAGACCAGGAGAAGCACCTGGCTCCTGTCTTCGGATCAGCGTGATGTACCAGCCGTGGCGGCTATTGGAGGGTGAACCAATGGCAAAAGGAAGACTTTTCTCTCTGTCTCTCTCTCACTGTCCACTCTGCCTGTCAAAAAAAAAAAAAAAAGAAAAGAAAAGAAAAGAAAAGAAACTTGAGTATGGGATCAGGATGTGTAGCTGGGCAGGGGACAGTCTGGGTAGGCCCTGCCGATGCTTGGACACCACTCAGAATGTGATGGGAAGGCTGAGGATGGGAGTGCACAGCCAAATGGTTGCTGGAGCCAGGGCTGTGCTTTGACTTTTGTCCATTGGAAAAATATTGAAAATTTGATTTTGTGATCACCTTTATATAAATATAAATACAATCTTGGGTAGATTCATTATTATATATTATTATTATTATTATTTTATTAGGTTTTTCTTCTAGTTTTATAAGAAGTTAAAATTCATACACTTCCTAAGCCCCAGCTAAAATCACAGGCCTTCTGCCTCTGTGCCTCAGGGGTACATTGGCCCTGCCAGGAGTTTCACCTGCTCATTGCAGTGGCCATTGGCCTGAGACACACCCCAAGCTCTGGCCTTGGCAATTCTACAATGTCACCTTTCCTTCTCCCAGCTTCTTCATCCCCTCAGAAAGGTGCATTTCAAGACCCCTGATGGGAAAGAGATCATGTTTGATTCCAATGGAGATTTACTTACAAAATTTGACATTCTCTATGGGCAGAAGACTGCCAACGGCCTGTTCCGCTTTGTCCACATAGGCATGATTGACCCAGGAGCCACTTCAGGGAAGAGAATGACTGTCCACCTGATGAAGGAGGACCTCCAGGTAAGCTCCCTGTGTGCATGGATGACCTCAGTCCTGGTGTTCTGGAGTAGAAGGAACTCAGAGGCCAGTGGCTTCTGTCCCTGTGTGATGCACAAAGTCGATGTGGCTCTAACGGGGCAGTTATGACTCGGCCGTGTTGTTTAGCCACACTAGACCCTTCTTTGAGGGGAACAGGGTCTTTGCTCACCACCAAAAATGAAAATGTCAGACCTATTTCAATTCAGAAATTCAATTGAATTGAATTGAAATTGAATCAGAGGCTATATCAGGAATTTCTTCTAGAGTATTTTCCATGTCTTACCCAGGGATCTGCTCAATGAAGAGCTGGAAAGTTACCTGGAAAGACAGCAATACACTTCACTAAACATAATCTCAGAATATCTACAAGGCATTACCGTTTTCACAAATGTGGTTGCTGTCTTGACATGGGTATTTCTAAATGTTTCCTCTGGCTCTCAGAATCAACCTCTGGCCACCATCACTGGACATGAGGTCGCCTCCTGTGCAACCTTGCTTTTGTTTTTGGCAGCTGTCTATTCAGGGTTGGCCTTAGTATTTTTCAGGTGAGAGTCAAGCCAGCATCCCTGGATCCCTCAGATCCAGGGAACACAGGCAGAGGATTCTCTTGAAGTCCTTTTCAATTGGCTTGAGCTGGTGCAGGCCTTGTGTACCCTTCTGAGAGTAGGCGAGCTGATAATCCACTCTTTCTCATACGCCTTCTCTCCTCCACCTTCCTCCTCGTGACTATGGCCTGGAGGTGGGAGATGGGCTGAGGGAGGCAGAACTGTCTCTTTCCAGGTCCTGTGTAGGTGGGGAACCTACAATCCTGATGTGGGAGTCTCAGAGTGACTGGAAAGGTGCCAGTTCATGTGGCGTGATTAAGTGTTCCCATCGTTAATCAGGTGAGTCAGGTGCATCCCCTCCTAGGGTTTACCTCATTCACGCCACTTGTGAGTGCCTCACTTGCTTCTCTGATGCAGCTGAGACCATCTTTCCACTGAAAGGAGCCTCATCTTGGGAGTGGGAAGGAAACTGTGCTGCTTCCCTGCGCTGGTTCAGGACAGGACCTGTACTCTGTGCCCTTGGACTGGTTGCTGATGGCACCGCTGCTCATCTCCCTAGGTCCCCAGCTCTGTCTGCAGCAGAAGCTGTGCTCCAGGATTCAGCCAGATTCCCCGAGAGGGAGCCCCTCAGTGCTGTTTCGACTGCAGCCCCTGCCCCGAGGGACAGTTTGCAGACCAAAGAGGTGAGGGCTCATGGAGGCTGAATTATGAGGGTCCGTCAGAGTGCTCCCAGTCTCTCAAAATCCAATCCGAAGAGCTGTTGAATGATCTATTCTGTGGACTTTGAACATGGGAGTGCTGGCCAGGAAGCAACTCTTACTGTTACTTTTAGATAAATGTTTTATTGAAGTGTAAGGTAAAGATGCATATATGGATCATAAGTGTGCAGCCTGATTAATTCTTACCCAGAAAATACTCCACATCCCCAACCCTGGTCAAGAAACAGCATGACTCACCCAAGAAGCACCCCACTCTCACCTCACCCTGGTCATTGTCCCCTCCCAGGGAATCTCCATAATGACTTCTACTGGCATCTGAGTTTTGCCTGTTTTTAAGCCTCCCATAAGTGGAGGTGCACAGTGAGTGCATTTTTGTGTCTTTTCTTTTGTGTTGTCTTTGTGAGATTCATCCCAGCAGTTGTATGAGGTTGTAGGTCTTCCCACACCAGGTAGTTCCCCACAATATGATCATGTCATGACTACTGCATCCATTGTACTTGTGTGAGTTTCCTGGGTGGGCCTGTAATAAGCAGTGCTGCAGTGACTTTGGGCAACATGTTGGGTGTGGTATTGCTGTCCTTTAACACAGGCAACCTTTTTTTTTTTTTTTTTTAAGATTTATTTATTTTACTTGAAAGAATTACAAAGAGGCAGAGGCAGAGAGAGAGAGAGAGAGAGAGAGAATGTCTTCCATCCGCTGGTTCACTCCCCAAATGGCTGCAACAGCTGGAGCTGGGCCGATCTGAAGCCAGGAGCCAGGAGCTTCTTCCGGGTCTCCCACACTGGTGCAGGCACCCAAGGGCTTGGGCCTTCTTCTACTGACTTCCCAGGCCATAGCAAAGAGCTGGATAGGAAGTGGAGCAGCTGGGACTTGAGCTGGCACACATATGGGATGCCAGCACTGCAGGCAGCGGCTTTACCCATTATGCCACAGTGCCAGCCCCAACCTGCAGCCTTAATAGGTGCTGGTGTTTGCACCAGTACACACTCCTATGACAAGTGCAGGCCGTGTCTCATTGGTCCTAAATTAGTTTCTTCTTGTTGGTGTAACAGTTACCATGAGCCCTCAGCTTTAAACAAGAACACATTTATTGTCTTCCCATTCTATAGGTCAGGAGCAAGTACAGGGTACTTCAGCTGTGTCCACTGCTTAGGGTGTAATGGGGCTAAAGGTAAGGTGTTGGGAGCTGTGCTCCTTACTGAAGGTCCTGGGGAAGAATATGCTTTAAACTCATGTAGGTTGATTCATTTCCTTGTGGTTATGGAACTCAGGTCCCTACTTCTTTCTTTTAAAATTTTTTTTTCTTATTTATTTGAAAAGCAGGGCAACAGATAGATAGATGATAGATATGGATAGATAGGTGGATATTTTCTGTCCTCTGATTCATTCCCCAAATGCCTGTAACAGTTGTGTCTGGGCCAAGCCAGAGCCATGAGCCCAGGACTCCATCCAGGTCTCCCACATGGATGTGATGAGTGTGCATTAGCCAGAAGTTGGATCAGAAGCATCAGTGTGACTCAATCCCAGGGATGCTGTTATGGGATGCAGGCTTCTCAAATGTCGGCTTAACCTGCTGTGCCACAATGCCCATCCACAATCCCATGTCTTTGAGGGTCATTAGTGGAAGTCATTCTGTTTCTAGGAGCCACCTGTCTTCCTTGCCAAACTGTTCCCTTTCTCCCAAGCCTGATAGGGCATATCTTCCCTCTCAGGCTTCAGATCGCTTATCTTTTTTTCCTGCCACATTTCTACCTCCTCCCTTCTTCCTTTCCCACATTTCAGAGCTCATGGGGTAACACTGGTAATCTTCCATCTCAAGATCCCTAGCTGATCACACCTACAAATACCTTTTCAGTGTGAGGTAACAAACTTAGTTTCCCTGGATGAGGGCCTCTGTAGGAGGGAGTCTCTCGCTCTCTTGTTTAATCTACCACAGTGCCATCATCACCAGCCACTGGGTAGGAGATTGCTGTTTCTTGTGATTTGGAGCTGCAGTTTAAATAATCTACAAAGGAAGGGGCAGAGCTGGTGAGAACCATTGTGCTAATTTGCCAGGGCTATCATAATAAAATGTCCAAGTCTGGGTGGCTTAGTCAACAGATATTTATCTTCTCCCAGTTCTTGATGCTGAAAATCCGAGGTCAAAGTGCCAGCATAGTTGGTTTCTTCTGAGGTCTTTCTCCTTGGCTTCTGACTATGTCCTCTCTGGTCTCCCCTCTGTGCTTATCTGTGACTCAAATTTTCTTATAAGGATGTCAGCCATATTCATTTAGGGTCCTCACTAATGACCTCATTTGACCTTAATTATCTCCCATTCTGTAAATGCAGTGACACTCTGAGGTACTCACTGGGGGCTATGGACTTGTATTAGTCCATTTGCTGCTGCTATAACAAAATAACCAAAAGAGGTTAATTTAGCTCTCAGCTTTGGAGGTACAGGAGCATGGTGTCAGCTCCCGTGAGGGCCCCCTGACTGCATCCCATGGCAGATAGCATGACGGTGGGCGCACAGGGAGAGGGAGCGGTCACAAGATGAGACAGGAAGCCAGAGACTGGGGAGGCAACCACTGTGCTGTCTTCATCGTGAGAACTTGAGGACTATGTTATCCCATCCAAGCATTAGTGCTCTCCCCACAAGGCCCTCCACCTTGAAGTGTCCGTCACTCCTGCCGTTGCCACAGTGGGGACGAAACTTTTAGCACATAAACCCTCAGGCACAAACCACATCCAAATCATACATGGAATTTGGGGAGGCGGGGTTGGGAGAAACACAACTCAGCCCATAACAGTTGCTAATTAGAACCGGTTACTGCCAGTACTTGAAAAAAAATTAACTGTTAAAAAAATCAAATTAAAAGCAAATTAGTGTGGGGTGTACATTTTCCCTGTGTGTCAGGCTCTAATGTGGCCCATCTCAGCAGGGTAACTAGGGGTACTTCATAGATATATCAGTATATGTGAGATGTTCAGAGCTGCTTGGTGCATAGGGAGCCTCCCTCCACAGGGCTGGGGCCATGACTGCCACATTGCAGACGTGGGGTCGTGTGTGTTTCCACAGACATGAAGAGGTGTCTTCTGTGCCCTAAGGAGCAGTACTCGAGCCCCACCAGAGACCGCTGCCTGCCCAGGACAGAGACCTTCCTGGCCTTTGATGAGCCCCTGGGACTCACACTGGCTTCCGTGGCGCTCCTGCTGGCTGGCCTGGCTGTGCTGGTCCTCGGGGTGTTCTTGAAGCACTGGGACACACCTGTGGTCAGAGCCAACAACAGGGCTCTCAGCTACACACTCCTCACCTCCCTGACGCTCTGTGCCCTCTGTCCCCTGCTCTTCCTTGGCCGCCCGACCACCGCCACCTGCCTTCTCCGCCAGACCACCTTTGCTGTTGTGTTCACCGTGGCTGTCTCGTCTGTCCTGGCCAAGACCCTCACTGTGGTCCTGGCATTCAGGGCCACCAGGCCAGGAGTCAGGGTCCAAGTGTGCCTGGGGCCAAGTGCCTCCTCCTCGGTGGTCCTTATGGCCTCCTTGGTGCAGGTTGTTCTCTGTGGGGTCTGGCTGGGCACCTCCCCACCATTCCCACACAGAGATGTGGCCTCCGAGCCCAGCCAAGTTGTCATCTACTGCCAGGAGGGCTCTGGTGTTGGCTTCTACTGCATGCTGGGCTACCTGGCTGTCCTGGCAGGGGCCACCTTCTGTATGGCATTTTTGGCGAGGGGTTTGCCCGACACCTTCAATGAGACCAAGTTCCTCACCTTCAGCATGCTGTTGTTCTGCAGCATCTGGACAGCCTTCCTGCCCCTGTACCACAGTTCCCGGGGCAAGTCCACGGTGGCTGTGGAGATCTTCTCCATCCTGGCCTCCACTGCAGGGCTGCTGGGTGGCATTTTCCTCCCCAAGTGCTATGTCATCTTGCTGAAGCCTGAGAGGAACACCTTGGCCTGCATAAGGCATGGACGCCAGGATCAGCAAGGAAGAGGCAGAGCAAGGAGCTGCAGAGTGGCTGTCTCCCCAGGCCCTCACCAGAAAGCCTCAGGAGCCATCTCTTAGTGAAGACATCAGTGCCACAGTGTTTGCGTTCATTGCTTTTATGTGGGTTCAAAGAGACTGTGTGCTTAGAAGGAAAGAGAAATTAACGTAACCAATTTTTGTGAGAATCTTAGACTGTTGGGTGACTTTTCTCTTTCTCACAGTCAAGATTGCTATAATTATCAAGAATAATATAATTGCTATAGTTTTCAATAAATTAAAAGACAAAGACATGTACATCAGATGTGAATCTGAACTGGTAGTGTTGCAGTGGTCATTTGCTGTCAACCGCTGGGATGCTGGCCTCCCATACCAGGTGTGCCTGGGTTGAGTCCTGATCCCAGCTGCCTGCCAATTGCACCTTAGGATGCAGAAAGTGATGGCTCAAAAACTTGAGTCCCTGTCTTCTGTGTAGGAGAGTTGAATTGTGTTCCAGGTTCCTCACTTCAGACTATCCAGCCCTGGCTGCTGGGCACCTGGGGAATGAACCAGCAAATGGAAGATACCCATCTCCCTGTGTATCTGTCTCTGTGCCTTTCAACCAAAATGAAAATAAGCATTTAAAAATGAGCAGGCATTGTGATGCATCTGTTAAGATGCTATTTGAGATGCCTACATCTCATATAGAAGGTCTGGGTTTGAGGCCCTGCTCTGCTTCTAACCCAACTTTCTGTTAGTGCATATCCTGGGCGGCAGGTTACAGCTCATATATTTGGGTCCCTACCACCCACATGGAGATGAGGATTGAGTTCCAGGGTCCTGGCTTTGGCTTGGCCTAGCCCTGGTTGTGTGCATTTGGGGAGCGAACTAGCAGATGGAAAATCTCTCTCTTTCAAATAAGTAAAACCTTTTTAAAATGGGTTCAGTGTTGTAGCAGAAACCAAGGAGAAATAGAAATTATCGGGAACCCTCGCCAGCAAGGGTCCGACCCACGGATTCACGCACGACACGACCGCTGTTTGATCGGTTCTCAAAGAACTTTTATTTATAGTGATAGAAGAAGGAAAGGAGAGAAAGAGAGGGAAGCAGCCGAGAGAAAGAAAGAAAGAGAAAGACTGAAGAGGCTGCTCCCCTACCCGCCCCTATCCCGGTCTTTTATCCATTCTCAGTCCCCTAGGGCTAGGGCGAGTAGTCCATCAAAGGGCACGCATGGTCTCTGGTCAAGGTGCATCTCATCTCATCAGGTTGTTTGCAAGTCTTTTGTTCAGCACTTCCTTGACCTTGTTATGCTCAGCAGGATGAGGCAGTGCAATGAGGAGGTCCCCACAGGTGGCCAGCCTGTGGTTCCCCACAAGAAATTAATCTAGTGATCAAAAAAGTAGTTAGAGAAAAATTATTTATAAGCAAAACAAGGAAGGATAAAAGCAGAAAATACATGGTAAAAGGTGACTGACAGAAATTCCAAACTATCATAAGAAAAATGACATAGAAATTTGCAACATTGGGAAGGAAAAGTGAGCAAAGCAATAATATCAAAAAGTTTGTACATTTTTTGTTAATACACTTGAAAAAACTAGGTGAAAAAGTTTTCTGGGAAAATGATTATAATCCTAAAAAACTTAATATTGAATGAAAGAGAGAAAACCTAAATTAACTAAAAGTTTTAGATTACATTGAAAATTTTCTCAAATAATTACATCACAAAAAAATTCTAAGCCCAAGATATTTTACCAGTGATTTTTTTTTTCACCCTTCAGGACATAGAAAACTCTTGGATACATAGCTGTTCCGGAACATGTAAAAGCCTGGACATTTACTTTTTTTTTTTTTTGACAGGCAGAGTGGACAGTGAGAGAGAGGCAGAGAGAAAGGTCTTCCTTTTCCATTGGTTCACCCCCTAATGGCCGCTGCGGAGGATTAGTCTAGTGAGCTGCGCTGCTGGCCAACATTTACATTTTTTTGACACCATTGTGTCAGAGCCCAAAAAAAGAAGTTAAAGGCCAATATCTTTCAGGAAAAATGATGCAAAAATTGTGAGTCAGATACTGCCATTAAAGACAGTTCAGCTAGTACACCTGGACTGGAAACATTCACTGCAGGATCATGACATTATAGTTACAATGCTCCATTTTAATCAGGCAATTGAAAAAAAGTCATGTAAAAAATTAATGAGAAGGAAGCTGATAAATTGTATTACTTCAGGAAGAAAAAGCCCTAGTAAATCAGAAAAACACTTTTTATATTATGATGGTTTCAGGCTTAATGGTGACGCTGGAGTTCAGGTTGCAGACTATGGCCCACAAACCAAATCTGGCTGACTTGTTCATGAAAATAAAGTTTGATCAGGACACATACACACACACACGCACACACACAAACTTTCATGTTGTCTTTAGCCACTTTCACACTATTAGGAAGAGTTGAGTAATTGTCAAGAGATTGCAAGGCTGGCATTTGGCACAGTTGTTAAGATGCTACATGGATGCCTGGGTTTGAGACCCTGCTAATGCACACTGAGAGGCAGCAGGTAATGGCTCAAGTAGTTAGGTCCCTGCCACTTGCGTGGGAGGCCTGGATTGAATTCCTGACTCTTGGCTTTTAGCTGGCCTAGCCCCAGCTATTGTGGGCATTTGGGGGAATGAACCAGCTGATAGAGTCTCTCTCTCTCTCTGCCTTTCAAATATAATAATTAATTAATTAAAAGAGGTATGCAGTGTTTGAAAAGCCAACTATGTAACATCATCCTTTCAGCAGGAAAGATTTGCCAATCTCTGATGGACAGCTATTGCCATCCCACTTAGGAAAGACCAAGGCAGGGTTGCTCACTAATCCTTATGTATGAACAAGCAGTTCAGAAAAGGAGCAAACGGACAACGAATACATCAAAAAGGAAATGAACTAAAAATCAGAAATGTAAATAAAAATTATATATTTGGGTAGCTATTATGAGGTAAGCAATATCCCAAGCACTTAATCTACATAACTTCATTTAGCAAAAGGATCCTAGTAAAGCAAGTACTATGATCTCCATTTTACAGATGCAGAAAATGCAGTCTAAAGAGGTTAAATGGCAGAGATTTTTTTTTTTAAGATGTATTTGAAAAGCAGAGAGGTAGAGGCAGAGAGAAAAAGAGAGGTCTTTTGTCCAACTAGTTCACTCCCTGGATGGCTGCAATCGCCCGAGCTGTGCTAATCTGAAGCCAGGAGCCAGGAACTTCACATGGGTTCAGGGCCCAAGGACTTGGGCTGTCTTCCACAGCTTTCCCATAGCAGAGAGTGGAATTGGAAATAGAGCAGTCAGGACTCGAACTGGCGCCCATATAGGATGCTGGCACTGCAGGTGGTGACTTTACCCACTATGCCACAGTGCTGGCCCAACTAGCAGAGATTTAAAGAAAGTGTTGGACACAGGCATAAATAGTGGGGAAATGGACCCTTTTGGTCAACACCCACAAGTGACCACATAGGTACACCCTATTTGTAGGAAAGTTAGATTGGAAATGCTCAGGGGCAATGGCTACTCAAGAGCTGATTCAGAAATTTCACTTTGGCAATTCTTTCATGGAAATAACTGACCAGATATGAAAAAACAAGGTCACAAGACCTTTTTATAGTATAGTTTATAATACCAATATACTAAATGCTCATCAGTAGGAGAATATTTAAATAATTATGATGCAGAAATTAAATATATTCCTGAGAGAAAATCAGGTTCATAACAACCAGGATGGTCCCAACTTTTATAAAATTATAAAACTCTCCTAAGGGAACTGTGGAAGAATGTCACCCTTAAGGTAACATGGGTTATCTATGGTGGCAAGATATTAAGACATATTTGCTCTTTGCCTTTTCCTAAATGATTTTGATCTTACAATGAATGAGTATCATATGAATTAAAAACAAAGTAATTTCCATCAAAGAATAATACTAAGATGGCAGAATCCAAAATTTTCATTATTATTCATCACTGGATAAAAAAATAAAACACAGGTCGTTCATCTGTGTGTAGCCAAAGATATATGCCCAGCATGATTACAGTGGGAGATTAACCCAATACACAGAAATCAGTGTGTTTGTATTTTAGAGACACAGATTAAAAGTGTCTACCAGGAAGCACACTTGCTTCTCACAGGCCAGCTGTGTGGGCCTCAGCAGCTGTGCCAGAAAGGCCAATCCTCCATCTGGGAATCTAGTTGGTAAGGACTGGCTGGCCAAGCCAGAGACGAAAGCCTGGGTTGTGGTGTCCCCTTATTTGTCAGAAGTAAAAATGCTCCCATCTGCAGATTTCAAAACAGAAACATAAGACTTACAAAACCAAGATTCAGTTGTGAATTCAAAATAAGACACAAAAAAGTTACCTGATAGAAACCCTCCAAACCCACAACTTAATTTTCCTGACCCTGAATAAATTGTTCATTCTGGTACAATATTAATCCTCAATCCTTGCATATGACCTTTGTAAACATCCACCTGGACATACTGTCCTTGAACTTCATATAAATGGGATCATATAGCATTTATCATTGTGTTTGTGAAATACATCCAAATTGTGTGTATACATGGCTCCCTCTCCCCCTTTTTTCTTTTATATATACTTTTTTTAAAAAAGATTTTATTTGAAGGGCAGCACGAGAGAGAGGCCTCTCTTACCAACTGTTCACTCAGTTCAGCATCTAAATGGCTACCCTGTCTTCAGTCTCATGTCCTACAGTCCCTTCTCTACACTGGCTGACTCACTAATTCATTAAAATTCACATACAGCCTCATCACTTCCATGCCTAAAATCTTTCAATGGTTCCCAACAACTTACCAACATAAAAACTTGCAATTCTCCTCGCATCGTATTTCTCCTCCCTGTCTTGCCGATCTCTGACAGTCTCCACTCAGCAGATTTAAGTGACTTACCTGTCTCCCACCATGCTACCAAGCTTCTGCACACACTTTCCTCTACCTGAGAACCTCCTCCATCTGACAGATACTCAGCCCAAGTGCGTTCTGTCAGGCAGTGCATTTTCTGAGGCCCTCTCTCCCCTTCCTAACAGAGCTGATTCTTTGTTTCTCTGAAAGCCATGCACACACCACAGCCCCACTCCTGAGCCACATTTATTCCAGTCTTCCCTTGTCTGTCATTCTTTGTATACTGTGGATCTTCAGTAGCCACAGACAGGTCTGACTTGCCTTGGGTGCTGGCTCACATGGTGGGCACTCTATATGTTCAAAGAAGTTTGCAGGGTGGCACATCAAAAGTGGATCACTCACCGAGGCAGCAGGCATGGGAAGACACCCAGCCCAGATCAGTGCAAACCCTAGATGGGGACGTGAAATTCTGGGGGAAGTTCAGCTCCAACAAAGGTAGAAAGGGGACTCTGAGAGTGAAACAGTGCCTTTGGTGCAGGCCTCACAGGCCATAGTCTCTCTGCCTTAGCTTGCAGCTCCTCTGTTTTCAGTTTGATGACTCTAAGTCCATCCCTTACTGAAGATTAATTCACTAGATGGAGGGAGTGGTGCACAGATCAGTCTGATCCCACAGGACCCCAGATCACAAGACTCAGAGTTCGATTATCTGCTGTATAACTAACCTAACATTCTGAGATGTTTCACAGGAACCCCAGGCCCCGATTAAACAAAGGAATAGCAATCTGCCCATAAATCTCAGGCAGATGGGCACCCACTTTGCCATCAGCATTCTCAGAGCACACTGGCCATACTGTTGCTCATGCATCCGAGACAGGCTGGAAGTGCTGTGAACCAACCCCAGAGCTGCACACAGGTGGATCATACACTGCTCATCCCCAGCTTCAATCTGTAAGGTTCCTTACTCTTAACCCTTTGGGAAGGCTGGGTATTAAGCAATGATCGGCTAGAACCCGTGACTCTTTTGCAAATAGACATGACAGGAGACACAGACACAGAGTGAGCCCACCCGCCCATGTGCTCAGTGATTTCCTAAATGCCTGCAGTGGCCTGGCAGGGCCAGAGTAGAAGAGAAAACCCCAGAATTCAATCCAGGTCTCCCATCTGGGTGGTAGGAACCCAATCACTTGAGCCATCATTGTTGCCTCCCAGGGTCTGCTTAGCAGGAAGCTAAGTCAGGAACTGGAGCTGGGTATCAAACTCAAGTGCTCACATATGGAATCCAGTTGTCTTAGCTGGGCTAAATGACCCACAATACCTGCTTTCTCGGGTCACACTGATGTGACTGGCTTGCTGTACATCGGGGAGAAGACCTAGATGCTAGGGTCCTGCAGGACCGCCCCTAAAGCTTTGTGTCAGCGGGCTCTGCTGTGGGGGATCTTCCCGGGTCAGCAAGGGCTGGAGGCCGGTGCCCTGAGTGAGCAAGCTTTGCATCTTCCCTTCCATCTCTGACGGTGTTGAACGGCTGCTACCGAGGCAGAGTGTGCACTGCTGTGCTCCGTCCTCTACTCGCTCAGTAAATGTTGACGAAAGGAAACAAAAATCACCCAAGCTCCGTCATCTGCAGAAAAACTTGCGAACGATCCCTTAGGTTCTCAGCAGTGGGGCTTCGTAGGCGAGGGGACGCTCTGAATTAAGTTTCTCATCTTAAAACTAAAAAGGCCTAACACCCACATTCGCAAATCTTGTAAATATCGAAGAAAGGATCCCTCCACAGCCCTCAGAGCCCACCGCGAAATGCGATTACCAGCAACAGCCATTTCGCGGACAGGTGCAGGGGTCACGACTTACTCCCGCCCCACTGAAGTCCGCAAGGGCTCCGTGTCGGGGCGGTGTGGGGTCCACAGAGGAAACCCTAACCTCGCTAGGGGCCGCGACACGAGCGCCCCTAGGCGCTTCCCGGCGGAGCGGAGGCGGGACTTGGCGAGGAGCAACTCGGCCGCCCAGCATGGCGGCGCTTCCGGCAAGGCCGGACGTTTGTCGCCCCGAACTACAACTCCCAGCAGACCCCGCGGCGCGTCCTCGTAGACGCCGGGCGAGCGACCGCCATTGTCCGTGGCTGAGGTGAGGCCTTCGCCCGGGCTGTGGCACTGCTGCCATTACACCCATCCCAGCGCAGAACGGGTTGGGAGAACGGGTTGGGGCCGGCGCGCCGCCAGGACAGCTCCAGGGCTTGCCGTCTCCGCGCCGTCGTCCTCGGCCCTCGACCCTGCCTCGTCCGGCCTGGCCCGGCGGGCCCCAGGGGTCCCTGCGCTCCGGTCCTGGCCCTTTGTCCCCACGGCCGCGCACAGAGTTGCTAAGTGCATGGCCAGGCCGGACTTCGGCTCTGGACCAAAGCCAAAGGAAGAGACGCCGAGCCTGCAGAGTCGCCTGCGGAGGGGCGGGGGGCGGTGGCTGCCAGCTAGGTAAGGCCGGCGGCTTGCTGGGCGCGCTCCCGGAGCCGGTGGTGAGGCCTTCGTGGGGACTAGTGACCCCGCTGCGTTCCCCAGCAGGCGTCTCTCGTCCGGGCCTGTTTGCATAAAGCATCGGAAGTGGGTTGGGAACAGCCTCAGGTTCTTTTTACTATGCAGTGACCGGGAGATGTCATACCGCACACGGCGGTTTTGGCGTAGGTCCGACCCGGTGATCTTGGCGCTAGTGCGCATGCTGGTGCTTGACCCATAGCCGCAGGCATCCGTCAGACAGGTCTGGAGACTTAACGGACGTGGAGTTGGGAGCCCGGGCGCCAGACCTGCCTGTGACTCCACACCTCGACACACGGGCCGAGCCTGGTAGGTCTTGCAGGTGGGTTGGGGGCGGGGAGGCAGGTGAAAGTCCATAATGTTCACGACTTCATTTTAGAGTAGGCAGTTCAGTGGCTGTGTATGGTCAGAAAATTGTGCAGCCATTGTGCCTTTCTAATTCCAGAGCGTTTCCATCACCTCCAGAAGAAACCCCAGCACTAAGTCGCTGTCCACTCCCCCTTTCCCTAGCTCTGTGCAGCCACTGACTGCACAGTGAGGATTGCAGGTAGATTTTACAGTTTTGTCAAATCAGTTGAAAAGGTCCGTCGAAGTTGTCTGGCACTCACCTGGGAAAAGTTCACCAGTTTTTAATTTCTGATTCAAGATCACACTTTTTTGTCAGCGTATTCAAATTATCTTTCATTTCTTTGTGGGAATTATGCCATGTTTTTGACCTGTATATTATTACTATTGTTTTTTAATGCTCCCTGGGAGTCCTTTGGTTCTTTGTTGTCACTGGCTCTTACGTGAGAAAACTGGTTTTGTCTTTTTTCATTTTTGTCTCTAGGCTGGGAATTGTGCTCCTGGTCTGGCAGTTGGTAGAGAGCAATCTTCCAGGGTGGCAGCCATCAACCCGTGGACTTCCTGGGGTGAGTCTAGGTTCTGTTTCTTCCGGACCTCTCCAGTTGTCACCTGCTGTAGCTGGGGAAGGACTGAGGGTTTTGGGAGCAGAAAGTGGTACAGAGTTAGAACTGTTTGGAGACAGAGCAAAACTGTTGGCACTGTTTGGAGACAGGGGAAAACTGTTGGCATAAACAATAGTATAGCTTCTGTATAAAATACAGATGGCTCCTGAGAAGTGTCATTGGTCCAGAGATTTTTCTGTGGTTTGTCTGGTTTTTAAAAAAATACAATGCATACAAATCAAAATGCTATTTTCTGTTACTGTATTTTTTTAAAAAAGATTTTATTTTATTTGAGAAATAGATTTACAGACAGTGAGAGGAAGAGACAGTGACAAAGGTCTTCCTGCCTCTGGTTCACTCCCCAAATGGCCGCAATGGCCAGAACTGCGCTGATCTGAAGTCAGGAGCCAGGATGCAGGGACCCTAGCTCTTGGGCCATCTTCTACTGCTCTCCCAGGCCACAGCAGAGAGCTGGATTGGAAGAGGAGCAACCAGGACTAGAACTGGTGCCCTGCACTGCAGGCAGAAAATTAACCTACTCTACCACAGCGCTGGCCCCTGTGGCTGTATTTTTAAACTCTATTATTGTTTTCACTTATATAGCATTGCTCTGTAATTCAAAAACAATGTTAAATAACAGTGTTATGTCAGTCTTTTTTTTTTTTTTTTTGACAGGCAGAGTGGACAGTGAGAGAGAGAGACAGAGAGAAAGGTCTTCCTTTGCCGTTGGTTCACCCTCCAATGGCTGCTGCGGCCGGCGCGCTGTGGCCAGCGCATCACGCTAATCCGATGGCAGGAGCCAGGTGCTTCTCCTGGCCTCCCTTGGGGTGCAGGGCCCAAGCACTTGGGCCATCCTCCATTGCACTCCCGGGCCATAGCAGAGAGCTGGCCTGGAAGAGGGGCAACTGGGACAGAATCGGTGCCCCGACCGGGACTAGAACCTGGTGTGCTGGCACTGCAAGGCGGAGGATTAGCCTATTGAGCCGCGGCACTGGCTATGTCAGTCTTTTTATTCACTAAAGACTTCAAGGGAGTATGAAGATTTTGAAAAATTAGATAATGTTACTTTTTTCAGTTACCTCTTAAGCCATTTAAAGAGCTGTATTTTTAGCTGTCCTGTGGCTACATCACATCAATACATTTTCTGACAGTGACCACCAGTGCATTTCCTGAAGTTCATGTTGAACTTTTTCACATGCCCTTGGGCTCATTCATAGAACTTTGTCATGCGCGTATGTCAGATAATCCGCTTTTGCATTTTGTTATCTTTAGTCTCTACATTTGGTGACAGTTGTAACCTGATCCTTCTGTGCAGGTGCCTTTACAGACCAGACTTGGGGGATGGCAGCTGTTGACCCGTGGCCCTCCTGGGGTGAGTCAAGCACATATGTCCTCGTCACCCACTTGGCTGCCATGTTGTGTCCTATCCTTGCAGTCATCTGCCAGTGGTGGGGTTAAGAGCTGGGGACTGGGTTGGGCTTTAGGGCAGAGGATTTGTGGTCCAGATCCGTTTCTGTGCAGAGTAGAAACAAGGAGGGATCATAACACATAGGGGGATAAAGTAGTGGTGACGTCTCCAGGACAGGATGCATGAGAATTAACCTGGCCTGGAAGGCTGTGGAATAGATAGTGCCTCTTGGAGATGGTGCCTTATAGCATAGGGGGCAGTGAGGTATGCATCTCTTCAGGCCCATTTCTTACCTTCTGTGAGCCCCATTTTCTTCATCTGTGGAAAGAAGTGGATCTTCTTGCCTGAGGGGTAGGGGCGGGGCAGATCCCCCCAGCTCCCCAGGAGGAAGGCTTATATGGGTGAACGTCTGACTGGGAGAGCTGCCTCCGTAATTTCTGTTTCCTCCCCCAGCTCTGTGTCCTCAGGACCCTGCCTGGCACGTGGAAGGGAGCCCTGAGGAAGAGAAGAGGGCTGCCAGGCTCCCAGCGGCCCGTGTCCAGGTGAGATGGGGCTTCCTCATTTTCCTGAAGGACGGGTGTTCCAAAGGATAGGTATTTGGCTTGTCCCAGGCCATGTTACTTGATGTAATTCCTCAATTTACAACAGTAAGAATTTAGGCAGAGAAGAAATTAGCTGCAAGTCAATGTTTCCTGAGTGTAAGTAGAGAGATTTCAGGGACTTTTCCCTGACTTAGAGCCTCATTGACAACCAGTCTGTCCACAAGGTTGTTAGTTTGGGGGACAAGGAGTAACCCTCTTGGCTGGCAACCTCTTTCCTCCTCCTCCCACCTTAACTCATATATTCTGCTCCTGATTTAGGATAATGCTCTGCTGAGAACTCTGTGCCTACTTTGAGGGGAGTAAGGACAGGTGTGAGGAGCCTGCACTAATGATACCTCACAGCTTGCCTGGGGCTGCTCCCGCTGCGGGACACAAGAAGCCTCAGACATTTGGGGAGCCCTGAGTCTTGGTGGGCTCAATCCAGCTGTCTTGGGAGATGAGAGAGTCTGCATAGATGTCAGTGGGGGCACAGAGCACTGAGGTGAGCCTGGTGATCAGGGGCTGACTTCTTAGACCAGCACAGGTATATCTTGGGCCAATGGGGAGGGAGGGAGGTGTACTATATGACCAGTGCCCAGATGTAGACTGATCTCAGTTAGATTTTAGACTGGAGTGACTTGGATGAACTCAACCAGGCCCTGAATGCCTGCTGCAGGGCTGGGACTCCATCCTGCTGGTGTTGGGAACAGGAGGTCCACAGTCCAGAATGTGGTTGTACAGTTGCCTCCGTGGGTATTAGGGAAGGAGGCTTTGGGAAGCTTTTGTCTGACCCCTCCATGAGACTGGGGAGGAGGGTGAAAGTGGAGGCACATAGAAGAGAGTTGAAGCAGAGGACTTCAAGACTTGTCACAACTGTGGCTCCTGAGAGAAACAGGACAGTGGAGTTAATGTGGGAAAGGTGCCATCTCCCTCCCTTTATCCTGCTCAGCCTTCGTACCAGAGGTAGCCACCTAACAATTTTTTACAGTAGTTTTATTGAGATACTATTCACATGATATAAAGGTTTTTCTTTTAAAGTGTACACATTGGTTTTTAGACTACTCACAGAATTGTGCAACCATCACCAGTATCTTAATTCTAGAAGATTGTCATCACTCCAGAAAGAAGTCCAGTACCCACTCATAGGCATTCCCTATTCCCTGTGCTCCCAGGCCTTAGTAACCACCAATCTGCTTTTGTCTCTGTGGAGTTGCCTGTTCGGGCATTTTAGATGAATGGAGTCATGTAATATGAGACCTTCTACTTCTAGCTTCTTTCACTTAAACGTGAGCGTAATGTGTTCAGTGACCATCCAGGTGCAGCCTGCAACAGTATTTCTTTCCATGACTGGGAAACAGCCATTTCAAGTCCCTGTTTTCAGTTTGTTAGGATTATCTCCATATTTCTAAATGGAAGCTTTTACTACTTAATCAATTTACATTTACTGTGTTGATTTCCTGCAAAGAGAAAGAAAAATAGTTTCATTATTTAGATATTTTAGTTGTAAGTTAAAAATGAATCAAAATGTGAAATAATGTGATATTAAAAATTTTTTAAATTTTTGTCTCAACTTTATGCCTCCTCTACATTAAAAAAAAATTAATAAAGCCTTTCACAGTTTCTGACAGGTGAAGTGCATTGTAAGTATGAACTGCATATGGCAGCGCTGCTGTCCGTGGGAAGCAGAGGGCTTGAACTGAGTGGTGCAGGGTGGTAGTTGTTTGGGTGAATGTGAAGTTTACTGCTGTTATAATGTATATATTCATGTTTAGTTTCTAAAACAGAAGCAAGGCTAGGCTGAAAGACGGGCCCTGAATCATTCTCCTGGGAACAGAAGTTAGCTGTAATAAATTATTGTGAAGAAACCCGATTAACTGCTGTGCTGCATTCTGCTGTTAATTTATGCAAGGGTTTCTGAGAATTATTAGAATTAATGCTGAGAAAATAAAACAGAATTAAAATAACAACACACATTAATGTCTGAAGAGTTGTGATTTCTGAGAACATGTTCCTGGCCCCCTCCCCACACTCTGGATTTTTTCTTATGGGAAACTTGGACTTGAATCATGTGAGTTTTTAATTAAGCAAGGTCGCATCTTCAGGAGCACAGGTGAATCCCATGTCCCTGTATTATTCTTTCCAAGTTAAATTTTGACTGAAATAAAGCATCCACCTGAGAAAATACCAAGTACTGTCATCCCTCATGGTCTGAATAGTCCATTCTAGAAACCTGTTGGATAGTGAAGTTTCAGCCAGCAGAAACCTAGATATAGTCATTTCGAGGAATAGGGAAAGATAATAATAGTGATGATCCTCCAGTCCACATAAAAACCCCACCAGTCTCCTCAAATACAGAAACACTCTCAAATGCCTCTGTAACAACCCACCAAGGATTTCTGCTTGACAAACACACATAAAAAGCCAGTAACACTGTGCACCCATCCCTGGTGCTACTCAGGGATGTGCAGTCTAGTTAACATTTCCCAGATCTGTAAAGAACTTGCTCTGCAGTAGTGAATTCTACCAAAAAGTCCAACTGACATTGCCTCAGATTCGATAAAGAGGCCAACTTTGAGGAAACTCAGATAATGAGCTATCTATCAAGATCCTGTCAGGCAACCAGGTGAGAGCCATCTCGGCACTGTTGGCCCCTCTCAGCCCCTTGTAGAGTTTAAATGTGCAGCGGATGGGTTAGCAGATTCTGAGACGAGCTCTAGAATGCTCGGATGGAAGCTTGTACGTGTGTACAAAGTGATTCTATGCAAGAAAGCTTTCAAGAACTTGGGTGAGCCCTCTGCAAGTCATTCTAGCATATGATTGAAAATCTTCAGTTCTTTGATTATCCAGTGGGACCCAAGGGCCTGCTCCTCCTCGGAGTGCCTTTCTGTGCTCTGCACCCTCACCTGCAGCGTCAGATAACGGAAGCATGCGTTTCCTTGTCAACTTGTACAGGGCCCATCTCCACAGCTGGTAAAACAGATGCTTGTCTTCTACCATTTCTTGCTTCCAGACTCTTGGTTTTTCATTTTTCCTGGCAATTCTGGGCTAAAAGTATCTCCTGTGTCCTTTACCATCCCTGAGTTGAAGCCTCCACAGTGGGTCCTTGATGTTGGGGGCATGTTCAGCTGGCAGGTCTTTTTTTCTGACTGATTTTAGTTCACATTCCTGGTTTAATAACCTTGTTTTCCATTCTGCAAATGTTTTCTAATTCTAAATTTTATTTTGATAAATTCCACAATTATAGAAAAGCATATAAAGTAACTAAGCAAACATCACCCTCAATCACTCTGAACAGTTCTTGGTGTTTTAGTTTTTTTCCTTTTTTATGTAGTCCACAATCACATTCTCACCCTTTCTCAGAGCAGCTGCTTTTGGATTCAGTGTGTATCAGCTCATCCATTTTCATACTCATACAAAGGTAAACTTGTTTTTAAATAAATGTTTTGCTTGTTTTTTACATGTCACTTTTCTGTAACTTCTTTTGTTAAATTTTGAGGTCCATCTCTGACGATAGTTAGACCAGATTTATTCCCTTTGCCCTGCCATGTAGTACTGTTTGGAGAGGTGCACTTGTGTTAGTATTCATTCATTCCTTTATGGATGCTTACATGTACTCCCTCCCACCACTGTATTTGCTATTCCAGTCAAAGCTGTGTGAATGTTCCTGCGGTTCCACTTTGTACATGTGGAATTGTATCTAGACACACCCATAGAAGCTCAATTTTGCTGAGTTTTGGGTGTGAGTTTTCAGTATTACTAGTGCTGCCAGATGGCGCTCCAGTGGATCAAAGTCACTTTTTTTTTTTTTTAAGATTTATTTATTTCTCTGAAAGGCAAAGTTACAGAGAGGCAGAAGCAAAGAGAGAAGTCTTTCATCCACTGGTTTACTCCCCAAGAGGCCACATCAGCCAGAGCTGCGCTGATCAGAAGCCAGGAGCCAGGAGCCTCTTGAGGTCTCCCACGTGGACTTGGGACTTGTACCGGACAAAGCCACGTCTTAATCTGGGAAAAAGCCCCCGTTTCCCTGCAGCTTTGCCAGCACTGGGTAAATTTTTGCTTAGCTAAAGACCAGAAAAAGCTTGTGATTGATACTTTTATTGGCCATCTGTATTTCCTTCCTTAGATTTCTAGAGCCTGACTTACTGACTTGTAGGTATTTGACACACATTCTGGATCTCGTTTCTTAGCCATTTGTGAATTATGTTCTCAGTGTGTAGCTTGTCTTAAATGGTGCATTTTTCAGCCAAATACTTCTTGGCATGTTTTTGTCAAATGTATGTCTTTATGGCTACTGTTTTTTTTGTATCTTATTTTAAGAGTTTTTTTTTTTTTTTTTAATAAATATTTCTCTCTTGTTCTTTATATTCTCTTTTGGGGTCTTCTGTTAGATAACGGGCCTTGTGTCTCTAGTCTCTTTATGTCCCACATCCTTTTCTTGGTGGAGAGTGGGAGGCCTGGGGACCCTGTTATAACAGTCCTCTTCCGGGAGCCTCCTGAGCTGATTGCTGTGTCTTCTGCTTCTTCATGTTCTGTGAATTCTTTCCTGTTCTCTGAGAGAGCCTTTCTTACAGCAGCCTGGAATTTCTCTGTCCTGAAAATCTGAGAATAAGAATGAGAATCCACTGAAGGTTGGATGTGGCTGTTGTCTGGATTCTGTGTCCTCTTGCCTGCAGAACTTGGTTTGTCCACCTGTGTGGCAGGTGTGCCTCATGTCCTGGTTGCTCTGTTCTGTCCATATTTACTAGGGAAGGACTGTGAGGCTGTTTGAGGGTCCTGTTGTGCTGTTCTTGAACAGTTCTGGTTCATGGTCCTGAAGAGTCGTACTCTGGGCTTCGTGGCTGTTTTGAGCAAGGACCAGTGGAGCAGTGCTGCTTCTAATTTCCTGAGCTGTCAGCCCATGGGCACCTGTAGCCAACCAGGACTGACGAGGTCTGAACCTGAGTACTCAGCCTGAGTACCTCCCACACTTCACACTGTAGTGTGAGAAGACCTCTGGGAGATTTGCCAGCGAGATGTGCAGTGATATGGGGAGCCATGCCCACAAAGTAGGGTGGTGACAAAGCTGTCTTGTTTTCAGCCTCTCCCTTCACTGTCTTGTGTAAGCTTGGTGCCCAGGCCCTGTCCTGGTACTGACTGCTGCAGACAGCCCTGCGTCTGCTTGGTTGCAGTGACTCTGGTCTGCTTAGTTGGTCAGCCTCGCTTTGCTGTGCATCTTGCCAGTGTGTGGAACTCCAGGTGCTGATGCGCTCTTCATCAGCTGGGGGATGTTTCTTTTACTTCCCCTTTTTAAGTTTAGGAGATTTTATAAACCCAAACATGAAGCCTGCATTAGTTCTCTGTTGCCACTGTAACAGATTACCACAAACTTCATAATATGAATTTGTTCTCTTGTTGTGGAGCTCAGAAGTCTAACATGGGTGTAGGGCTGTATTCCTTCTGGAGGCCCAGGGAGAATCTGTTGCTTTGCTACTCCCAGTTTCTGAAGGCCACGTGTATCTTTGTCTTAAGGTGCTTTACTGTGACCTCTGCTTACATCATCACCTCTCCTCTGGCTCGACTCCTGCCTCCCAGTCTCACTTGTAAGGAACCTGTGATAGCACTGGGCCCACCTGGATAATCAAAGATACTTGCCCACTTGACACTTGTACTTTAACCACATCTGCCAAGTCCCTTTAATTAATAAGGTAATAGTCACAGGTTCTGGGATCCGCACATGGCCATCTTTGTAGGGGAGCGGGGTCATTCTTCTACCTGCCATAAGCACCCATGTTCATCAGTGTCAGTCACGGCCAGCTTTCACCTTTGTTCCTTTTTAGCTGTTCCTGCACAACCTTTATGTTAAATTGGAGCATTTTAAATCAGATCCTAGAATTGTGTCATTTTGCCCTCAAATGGCTTTATTCATATATGTGTATCTAAGAGAGATGCACCTTTTGGAACATAACTACAATACCTTTACCAACCCAGAAAAATTAACAGTAATTCCTCACTATCGCAATTCCTTAATTTAACCTAATACCCAGTGCAGTTTGAACTTTTCTCACTTGCCCCCAGAGTGTTTTAGAGTCGGTTTGCTCAAATCAGGATGCAAACAAAGCCCATTGTGTGCTTTATATGCTGAAGAATCTAGGTCCTTTGCCTTACTGAACATTTGTGATGTCATTGAATGAATTGGCCTTTCCCATATAGGGAAATTATACTAGAGGCCTGAACAGATTCATTGGTGTTTTTGTTTTGTTTTAAAGATTTATTTATTTGGAAGGCAGAGTTACAGAGAAAGGCAGAGAGAGAGAGAGAGAGAGAGAGCGAGCAAACATATATGAATATATGGAATCTTCCATCTGCTAATTCACTACCTAAATGGCTGCAGTGGCTGGGTTGGTCTGGGCTGAATGCAGGGACCTTGAACTCCATCCTAGTGTCCACATCAATGGCAGAGGCCCAAACACTTGGGCTATCATCTGCTACTTTCCTGGGTTCATTAGCAGGGAGCTGCATTGGAATGAGAGCAGTCAGGACTTGAAATGGCACTGTGATCTGGGATGCCAGTGTTACAGGCATCAACTTAACCCACTGTGCTGTAATGCCAGTTCCTAAGTGTTGCTGGGCCCTTCCTGCTATGTTGTGCCTGTGGGCACATATTGTCTGGTTATTCCATTTTCAGGTGAGAGGCATTGGTGGGTGCAGCAATTGTCAGGCCAATCCCTGTCTGCCTTTCAGCAGTCATTGATGGTTATTGCCAGTGTCCACTGTTTTATTAGGGCTTGCAAAACCACTAATGATTTTATTCCTCTTGTGTCGATGAGATGTGATTCTTCTATTTCTAAACATACACTAATTCTGTTGAGATCTTAGGAGGAATGGGAGGAAGTTTGTGGTTCTGTCCACCAGCTTAACAGGTGCCAGCATATGGGTTTGGGCCTTGTTAGGTGGACATCAAAGCCATCTAAGAAGATGCTACCTACCCCTGTGAAGGTGTGGGAGATGAGTGCAGGACCAGAGCCCTCCTGTCCTGTCCCTCGGGTGTGACTGTTCTATGAAAGTACGTCAGATTTAGATTTTGTGTACATCTCTGCCTGTGTGTTGTATGTAAACTTAAGAAGTTTGTGTTAACCTCCTAACATATGAACTGCAGCCATAAAGGACACTGAAGTTTGAGCAGGTCTATAAGAGGACATCCAGGAAACTGGCATGGGTGATCTCAGTGTTGGGGAAGGTCAGAGAAGGTGGAAGCAGAAATCCACCATGTGTTTTGCAATTGTACAGCATCAGGGATCTTGAGAGAGCTTGGCAAAAGTAAGAATCAGTGCCCCAAAATGCTTCCATATGGATCACCAAGACCATGGGCTGCCATAAGGCTGTGTGAGTGGAGTTTGTAGCAGGAGTTGGTTTTTCTGGGTAAGGGAGTCTTTGGAGCAAAATCAAGTCTTTGTTTTAAGTCAGTCATTGTGTGAAGGTGGAGAAGAGCAGTTCAGATGAGCAGAGTCAAAGTCAGTAAGCTTAAGACTAAGCAGCAAGGCTAGCCAGATCAGAGTGATGCTCAGTGTATAGCTGTGAGACAGGTAAGGCAGGCCATGGGAAAGAGCTTATTTGCGTAGAAGTGACACAGCTGTGAAGAGAAGGGGCACTGCCCAGAGGATCCTTGGAGTGGAAATAATGCACGGCACATGTCTCAGCTCAGTGGATGTTTGCCTTAGGGTTGATTCTGCACTGATAATGGAGATAGATCAGAAAGCTGCTTTCCAGACAGTGAGGTATGGACAGGTTGTGGGGGGCCAAGAAGCCAACCTCTCCACCACAGGGGAGGCATCTGTCCACTCCCCCCAGAAATGCTCAAGTACATGATGACAAAAGATGTATTCATTGCAAAAAGTAGACCTGGGTTATCATTCATCTTTCCCTCTAGTTTGGGTTTTATTTAATTTAGGTGCTTTAAAATTTTATTTTATTTTTTTAATTTGAAAGGTAGAGAAAGATCTTCCATTTGCTGGTTCATTCCTCAAATGCCTGTAACAGCCAGGGATGGACCAGGCCAAAGCCAGGAGCCTAGATTTCCATATGGATCTCCCACATGGGTGGCAGGGATTAAAGTACTTGAGCCTTCATCTGCTACCTCCCAAAATGTACATGAGCAAGAAAGTGGATTTGAAGCAGAGTAGCAAGGACTCAAACCAAGCACTCTGAAATGGGATGTGGGTCCCAGAGGTAGAAGGTAAGCCACTGTTCCAAATGCCTGCTCCTATTTAAAGGGCTTCTGACGGCTACTGTAACTGATTATTCTTGGCCTGGGTGGTCTGGGCTGTCCTGTTCACTCTTAGCTCTGCTTGGACATAAATGATCTGGGAATGGAAGCATCCACACCATGAATGGGAAGACAGCTTGTAAATGTCCAAATCACACTACAAGGTCCTAGATCCACATACTGGGGCAAAGATGCCAAAGCCTGTGACCAGTGCTTGTGTCTATATCTGCTATGGTCTAGACCTTGCTACATGTTTGCATTTTGAAAAGAGAGGACATTGCTCATGTGGGAATCCTATCCACATTAGCCAGGGTCACTAGAATTGGGCAAGAGTCTTGGGAGAGACCTGCTCATCTTTCCTGTGTTACTTGGGCCCAGGTATCTGATTCCCCAAGATCACATCCCAAATGCAGGACCCTGGGGTATTCCCGGTAGGACTGACATATGCCAATCAGTTTTGCATATATCCTGGATAGTCCTACGTTCTGACTCCTTTCCCCAGGGCCGTCAGCTTCACCCAATCCCAAGAAACATTGTAGGGAGTGGTCCTGGATGAAAAGGAACATGTGTGTTCTTTTAGGAACCAGTAACCTTCAAGGATGTGGCCGTGGACTTCACTCAAGAAGAATGGGGGCAGTTGGACCTTGTTCAGAGGACTCTGTACCGAGATGTGATGCTGGAGACCTATGGACATCTGCTGTCCGTGGGTAAGGCAGGTGCCCAAGATGTTTAAAAGCTATTGTGGTCGGGGCCAGCATCAGGAGGGCTGAGATGATTATTTATTTATTTAGCTTTAGATGCTTTAAGCTTTTACTTAATAAATATAAATTTCATAAGTACAATTTTTGGATTATAGCAGTTCTTCCTGCTATACCTGCCCTCCCACCCCAAACAATCCCACCTCCTACTCCCTCTCCCATCCCATTCTTCATTGAGATTCATTTTTAATTATCTTTATATACAGAAGATCAACTCTATACTAAGTAAAGATTTCAACAGTTTGCACCCACACAGACACACAAAGTGTAAAGTACCGTTTGAAGACTGGTTGTACCGTTAATTCTCATACGACAGCACATTAAGGACAGAGGTCCTACACGGAGAGCAAGTGCATAGTGACTCCAGTTGTTGATTTAGCAATTGACACTCTTATTTATGACATCATTGATCACCCAAGGCTCTTGTCATGAACTGCCAAGGCTATGGAAGCCTCTTGAATCCACAAACTCTGACATTATTTAAACAGGGCTGTGATCAAAATGGAGGCTCTCTCCTCCCTTCAGAGAAAGGTACCTCCTTCTTTGATGGCCCCTTCTTTCCACCGGGATCTCATTCACAGAGATCTTTCATGTAGATCAGTTTTTGCCACGATGTTTTGGCTTTCCATGCCTGAAATACTCTCATGGGCTTTTTAGCCAGATCCAAATGCCTTAAGGGCTGATTCTGAGGCCAGAGTGCTATTTAGGGCATTTGTCATTCTATGTGTCCTGCTTCCCATGTTGGATTGTTCTCTCCTTTTTAATTCTATCAATTATTATTAGCACACACTGGTCTTATTTATGCGATCCCTTTGACAGTTTATGATCAGTTATGACTTAAACTGATCATATAAACTAGTAAGATGGCATTGGTAGCTGCCAACTTAATGGAATTTGGAGTCCCATGGCAAATTTTTAGCTTTACCCTTAGGGGTAAGTCGGAGGGAACATGTGCCAAACTGTACATCTCCTGCCTCTCTTATTCCCACTTTTATTTTTAACAGGGATCAATTTTCAATTGGATTTAAGCACCTAGGAATAATTCTGTGTTATGTAAAGAATTCATCCAATGGTGTTAAATAGACAAAGAAAATACTAAAAAGATTAAAATGGTAAGCTGTTCCTCGACAGTCAGGATGAGGGCTGATCAAGTCATTGCTTCTCTTAGTGTGAGATGATCTTGAGCCCTGATGATCAGGGATCAAATTCCTAATGTTTAGGAAGCTTGAAGTGGGAGGAATTGATCTTAGTCTGCCCCACTGAGAAGTCACAGGGAGGAATAGGCAGGAGAAGCTTTGTTTGGCTTCTCCCAAAGCTTTACACAAGTCTCACGTTTTTCCTTCATGTGTAGGGAATCAGATCACCAAGCCTGAGGTCATCTCGCTGTTGGAACAAGGAGAGGAGCCATGGTCAGTGGAGCAAGCATACCCTCAAAACACCTGTCCAGGTAAGGGCAGGCCCTGGTGTGAGCAGAGAATTTTTTCCATTCAGAATTCCCTCAATGGGCTTTTATTCCTTCTTGTGTTAACTTCCTTGCTGTTATTAATAAGATAATAGTTTTTGTATAGGCCGGCGCCGCGGCTCACTAGGCTAATCCTCTGCTTGCGGCGCCAGCACTCCGGGTTCTAGTCCCGGTCAGGGCGCCGGATTCTATGCCGGTTGCCCCACTTCCAGGCCAGCTCTCTGCTGTGGCCAGGGAGTGCAGTGGAGGATTGCCCACGTCCTTGGGCCCTGCACCCCATAGGATACCAGGAGAAGCACCTGGCTCCTGCCTTTGGATCAGCGCGGTGCACTGGCTGCAGCGCACAGTCTGCGGCGGCCATCGGAGGGTGAACCAACGGCAAAGGAAGACTTTTCTCTCTGTCTCTCTCTCACTGTCTACTCTGCCTGTCAAAAAAAAAAAATAGTTTTTTTATGCTGCAGTTTCCCTCATCTTCTGCTCTCTTTATGGCTCTCATATTCTCTGCTATCTCTTTGTCTAAGATGCATTTTTACTCATTTACCTACATTAAAATATTTATTGTCAAACTTTAGAGTATGGCCACAGATGCTTGTTTAAAAAAGTAAAAGGCAAGGAAAAAAGTGTTTTTAGATATAAGTAATGAAGTCACATGGTTCATAAAACTCAAAGCTACATGAAATGTGTACACTGTAAAATCTCATATGTATCCCCTCTTTTCCACATTGTTCTTACCCCTCACACAAATACACAGCAACACACAGAGGGAAACACACAGGAAATCACTTTCCTTTTAAGATTTATTTATTTTTTTAAAAGATGTATTAATTTATTTGAAAGGCAAAGTTACAGAGAGGCAGAGGGAGAGAGAGAGATCTTCCATCTGCTGGTTCACTCCCCAAATGGCTGCAATGGCCGGAGCTGAGCCAGGCTGAAGCCAGGAGCTTCTTCTGGGACTTCCAGGTGGGTGCAGGGGCCCAAGGACTCAGGACATAGCAGAGAGCGAATTGGGAGGGGAGCAGCTGGGACTTGAACTGCCGCCCATATGGGATGCTGGCACTGCAGGTGGTGGCCTTACTCACTGTGCCATAGCGCCAGCGCCAATTATGCATTTATTTATTTATTTTTAGTTGTTGTCCTGGAGATTGCGATTAACATCCTACAATGATCTTGTTTGGATTAGTACCAATTTAGTTTTTTTAAAGTATCTAATTTTTTACTTGATAACTTATTTTTTTCTTTATTTTCAAAGATCATTTATTTGAAAGGCAGAGTTACAGAGAGGGGGAGAGAGAGATTTTTTTTTTTCCGTTCTTTGGTTCACTCCCCAAATGGCCCCAACAACCCAGGCTTGGCCAGGTCAAAACCAGGAGCTTGGAACCCTGGGTCTCCCACATGGGTAGTGCTAGGACTTGCTAGGCTGTTGGGACACAAATAGTTAACTTCACACCTGGCAAACTAAGACCCAATTAAGAATAACTCTGAGGCTGGTGCTATGCATAGTGGGTAAGGCCACCATCTATGGCACTGGCATCCTATGTGGGCAAAGGTTTGAGTCCCAGCTGCTCTGCTTTTAAAACAGCTCCCTGCTAATGCACCTGGGAAAGCAGTGGAAGATGGCCCACGTGCTTGAGCCCCTGCACCCATGTGGGAAACTCTGGTGGTTAAGGCCATCTGGAGAATGAAACAGCATATGGAAGAATTCTAAATCTGTCTTTCAAATAGATCTTTTTTTTTTTTTTTTTAAATGAATGACCCTGAGGATGTCAGGATAGTATTTTATGGACTGCAGTTCTGCCAGCTCTGGCTCTTAAAGCTGCTCACTTGCCCTGGACATACCAAACTGACAGATTCATACATTGTAAATCAGGGCTCTTCTGCCCATTCAGACCCACCTCATCACAGTGGGCATGGGTCTCTCATGTCTGGATGGCCCCCTCCCAACAGATAGCGTAAGTAGGCTGTTGCCCACTGCCTGGAGGGCTGAATCTCTTCTCAGACCCCTACTCACTGTCTGAGCAGGAGCCTCACTTACCCTTTTCCATGCTGTTCCATCCTCAGTAAAAGTCTTTCCTGCTTTTAAAGGCTGCCTCCTCACCTTCTTCAAACCCTAAAATCTTAAACTATAGGGCCCCAAGCACTTGGGCCGTCTTCCACTGCTTCTCCAGGCACATTAGCAGGGAGCTGGATCACCAGTGGAGCATCACAGACTTGAATGGGCATCATAGAGATACACGCGTTATAGGCAGCAGCTTAACTCACTATGCCACAGTGTTGGCCCTAATATCAATTTAGTTTTGATGGTATACAAAACTGCTTCTTTATAGTTCTGTCCTACTTTTTTGTATCTGTTATTGTCACAAATTACATGTTTATATGTGTGTCCATCAACAGAATTATAATTGCTGTCTTGTATTGCTGTCTTATTTTAATTTTTTAAATTTATTTTTTATTTGAAAGGCAGAGGGGGCCGGCGCCACGGCTCATTAGGCTAATCCTCTGCCTTGCGGCACCGGCACCCCCGGTTCTAGTCCCGGTCGGGGTGCCGGATTCTGTCCTGGTTGCCCCTCTTCCAGGCCAGCTCTCTGCTGTGGCCAGGGAGTGCAGTGGAGGATGGCCCAGGTGCTTGGGCCCTGCACCCCATGGGAGACCAGGAGAAGCACCTGGCTCCTGCCATTGGATTAGCGTGATGCGCCAGCCGTAGCGCACTGGCCGCGGCGGCCATTGGAGGGTGAACCAACGGCAAAGGAAGACCTTTCTCTCTGTCTCTCTCTCTCTCACTGTCTACTCTGCCTGTCAAAAAAAAAAAAAAAAAAAAAGGCAGAGGGACAGAGACAGAGGTCTCCCAACTGCTGGGTTACTCCCCAAGTGCTTGTAATAGCCAGGAATGGGCCAGATGGAAACCAGGAGCTGGGAAATGAATCTGGGGGTCCACATTAGAAGGAGGCTGGAATTAGTAGCTGCAGGAAGTAAGCCCATCAGAGACCACCTTACCCACCAAAGGGTGGACCCTGACACAAGAAGTCAGCAAAAAGTGAGGCTTTATTCAACAAGGAAGGGTAACTGGTGAGTAGGCGTACCCAGGATGGCAGGAACACAGCGTATGTACCCCAGTGCACAGTCCCTCCCCGCTGAGAACTCAGAAGGTCACAGTCTTCCTGGGAACCACTTAGGAACCTCCTGCCCTCCCTTTTTGTGCACGTGGGAGGTCCTTTGTTAGGTTTTATTTCCCAGGAATGGCGAAAGCCTTTTCACACAGCAGGGGCTGGTTTTACAGGACTGAAACTGAATGGTGGCAGTTGTCACTGGGCAGAAGACACGCGATCAGGGCTGTGGAAGAAACACTGTGGCTAGTCTGTCTCCCCACTCCCACCACTCAAGTTGATAATTCTCAGAAATGGTACATAAGTCAGTGTTGCCCCATTTTAACATCTTGTTTTGTGTATAAGCCTTGTGGTTGTTGCCTCATTTGCAAGTTAGCTGTCAGTGACACTCTCAGGATACTTCTGAGATGCTAGTTTAAAGCCCTTAGCTCAAAGCAGCCAGCTGGCATGCATGAGATTGAAAAAATAAAATCACCCTAGGCCCAACCCAGAGAGGAAGGCAGCCAGAGTTAATATTGAGATTCTTAGATGTCTGGCGGGGGTGGGGAGGGTGTTCTGTATTTTGAGTTACTGTTTAGTGTTCTTTCATTGCAGGCAGAGGGACTCTTTGTAGCATGAAATAGGACAGATTCACTAGTGAGTCTCTTGATTCGTCCTTCATTTTTGAAGGATAATTTTGTTGGATGTGGAATTCTTGGTTGACAGTTTCTTCCCTTCTGACCTCCATGGTTCTTAGGAGGAATCTTTCTGAAGATCCCTTGTCAGATATTACAAGTTGCTTCTCTTCTGCTGCTTTCAGGATTCGCTTTGGCTTTGACCAGTTTAATTGTGATGCGTGTGCCTGTGATCTTCTAAGTTGGAGATTTTTTTTTTAATAAAGCTTTTATTTAAAGAATATAAATTTCCAAAGTACAGCTTATGGATTACAATGGCTTCCCCCCCCCCCCATAACTTCCCTCCCATCTGCTACCCTCCCCTTTCCCGCTCCCTCTAAGTTGGAGATTTTAAAAGCCCTTATCCTAAGCTGCTGCTTTTCATCTTTTTGGTTAGCATTTTGTTAACCCTAGCTCTCTGCCGTTGCCTCAGGCGATAGTGACTTTAAAACATTGTTTGTAAATGTTTGACAAGTATTTCTTAACAGATTTTAGCACTAGTCAAATCAGGCAAAATAGAGAAAAGCCAGGGATAGAATATTGGTAAGTTACTAAAGGTCACAAAACTCACTCTTCTTAATGAAGTTCAGTCACTTCTCTTGGTAAATGCTTCCTGGTTTCTGCAAGGCTTTGGATGATTTATTCTGACAGTTTTCCTCAGCTTATTAGTTGTTTTCACAGAGAGGAGAAATTATTAAAGTTCTTACTTTGCCATTTTCACTGATAGTCATTTTTAGTAATTTCTATTTTATGTATAGTTTCTTTATACAGTTATAGTCCTATAGGAATTCATAGTTTCCTTCCGTTTTTGTAGTAGTAGAATACTGTACACACTGAATCAAAATTTTTTAAAAACCATTATTTGAAAGGGAATATGGGGGGAATGCACATGTGCACGTGAGGGAACAAAGGAGAACACTTCCATTTGCCAGTTCACCCTACAACAGCTGGGTCTGGGCCAGGCAGAAGCTGGGAGTCATGAACCCAATCCAGGTGTCTCACGTGGGTGGCAGGAACTCTATTACCTGAACCATCACTGCTGGTTCCCAGAGTTGGCACTATCAGGAATCTAGTCAGAAGCTAGAGGCATGCATCAGATGCTCTTGTCCCAGTACAAGACAGGGACATCCCAGCTGTTAAGCTAAACCCACACCCCCATCTTGGTGTTGTGTAAGATTTATTTGTTTGAAAGGCAGAGTGATAAAGAGATAGGAAAACTGCCACCTCAACACACAGACACACGAGGTTGGGAGTAGGTGGGGGAGATATCTTCCATCCTCTGGTTTACTCCTCCAAATACCCACAACAGTTGGGGCTGCGCCAGGCTGAAGCCAAGAGCTAGGAACTCCATCTGAGTGTCACACATGGGTGGGACAACACTGAATGCCATCCATGTGTATTAGCAGAAAGCTCGATCAGAAGCATGGAGTAGTCAGGACTCAAACCAGGCACTGCAGTCTGGGATGTGGGTATCCCAAGCCGTGGCTTAACCCACTTTACCTCGTCACTACCCCATGTTGTTTTTGAACAGTGTACCACAGGCTCCTCTTGAGTCCAAAGATTGGACATTTCTTCTCCTACTCTAGTGCAGTGGCTTTTCTGGATAAGCTCAGCAGTTGCCCCCTGATGTATTCCTCTAAGGGCTGTGAGTCCTCCGAGGGCCTGTGGATCCTTCGAGGGCCTGTGAGTCCTCTGAGGGCCTGTGGATCCTCTGAAGGCCTGTCAGTCCTTTGAGGGCCTGTAGATCCTCTGAGGGCCTATGAGTCCTTCGAGGGCCTGTGGATCCTCCGAGGGCCTGTGAGTCCTCCGAGGGCCTGTGGATCCTCTGAGGGCCTGTGAGTCCTCCGAGGGCCTGTGGATCCTCCGAGGGCCTGTGAGTCCTCCGAGGGCCTGTGGATCCTCCGAGGGCCTGTGAGTCCCACCAGCTTTCTTTCTCTTATGCTCAGTGCTGACCATTCTCAGTTACTCTCCTGGGCCCTCCATCCTTACATAGCTACCATTTTACAGAGCATGTCAGTTGCTTCCTGATCTCAGTAGACAGAATAAGGAAACTTGTCTCTTCTTCCTGCTGTGTGTCTTTTATGCTAACCTTCTGCAAGAACCTAAGCTGGAGACTGAGAAGTCCTCTTGACCCTCTCTTCTCTCCAAGAAGTAATCTCTCTCCTATTTATTTTTAAAGATTTATTTATTTATTTGAAAGGCAAATTTGGAGGGAGGGAGGAAAGGAGAGAGGGGGTGGTAGGTCTTCCAGTCACTGATCCACATCACTCCCCAAATGGCCACAATGGTCGGAAATGAAGCCAGGAGCTTGGAACTCCATCTGGATCTCCCATGTGAGTGCAGGGGCCCAAAGACTTGGACCATCTTCCTCTGCTTTCTCCGGGACATTAGCAGGAAGCTGGATTGTAAGTGGAGCAGCTGGGACTGGAACTGGTACACATATGCAATGCCAGCATCACAGGCAGCAACTTAATCTGTTGTGCCACAATGCTGGCCCTCAATAATCTCTCTTCTAACTCCTAGTATTGTTACTCTGAAATTTTGGTAGTGTCATTCAGCTTCTGTCAGTTTCACCCTAAGTCAAGCTGGCCCCTTCCTCATAAGATTCCAGTTAAGTTGATGAGAAAATTATTACTTCTTTTATGTTGTTGTTTGCTCTGTTTGTTCTTTTTATTAATTTTTGTTTCTTGTTAGCCACCTCAGGTATTTTTTTGATTTATCTCCTGAAAGCTTTCATTATGAGGTCCTTGTCAGTAAATTTACAGTGAATCCAGTTGTTGTTTAAGGAAACAACCAGATTTAAGACCTTCTCATTTTTTCTTTATTTTGATCATTTCTTGAACAGCTCCTGTGGTTTACTCAGCTGGAACCCTTCCTGTCCTTCTTACAGGCAGTGGCATCATGGGTGTCATGCTCATCCTGAGGCAGCAGTCGGTCCTACATCTAAGCTGTGCTTGAAGCCTCAGCTTATGTTTGTCCTGTGTGAACCATCTGCAGTTGCTTCTTTCTGTCAGTGCTGATCTCCTCTTTCTTATCTCCCACCCCCTTAGCGTCCATACCCCACATGTCTTAATGGTATTTCATGTGTATTGTTCATGCTGATTGGTTGTCCTTCATCACTGGATTCTTTTATAGTTAGCTTTTTTTTATTTTTTTGACAGGCAGAGTTAGACAGTGAGAGAGAAAGAGAGAGAGAGAGAAAGGTCTTCCTTCCATTGGTTCACCCCCCAAATGGCTGCCATGGCCCGCACACCGCGCTGATCCAAAGCCAGGAGCCAGGTGCTTCCTCCTGGTCTCCCATGCAGGTGCAGGGCCCAAGCACTTGGGCCATCCTCCACTGCCTTCCCGAGCCACAGCAGAGAGCTGGACTGGAAGAGGGGCAACCAGGACAGAACCTGCACCCCAACTGGGACTAGAACCTGGAGTACTGGCGCCACAAGCAGAGGATTAGCCTAGTGAGCCATGGCGCCAGCCAATAAAGGACCTTTAGATGGGGAGATTATCCAGGGTTACCTGGGTGGATTCGAAATGTGATCATAGGGCGAAGAAGGAAAGGCAGAGGGAGGAGATATGATGACAGAGGTTGAAGTGATGTGATTTGTAGATGGAGGAAGGAGCTGCAAGCCTAGAAATGGCAGGCACAGGCAGTTACAGAAGATTCAGGAGGATGCTCCACTGTGGTAGCAGCTCTGTTTTAGCACAGTGAAATCTGTTTTGGACTTCTAACTTATGGGACTAAAAGACAACCCATTTGTATTATTTTAAGCCTCTAAATTTGTGACAGTTTGTTACAACATCAGTAGGAAACTAATATAGAAGTAGGAAACTAATATAGACTCTGTTGTTACAGGATGTACCTTGGCAATGATGACAGGTGACTCCCATCTGTTCAATTTACCAGGCATTTTTTTCTATATTCACAGACCCATCAGAAAAGTTCACAAAGGATGGTGACAGAGCCAGTAATTAAATGTAGATATTCAAGGCAGTTGTTTGGCCCAGTGGCCACGATGCTGTTGAGGATGCCCGCCCACATCTCACGTTGGGGTACCTGGTTTGATGCCCAGCTCTGGCTCCTGATGCCAATTTCTTGCTGATGTGAACACAAGCAGGCAGTGGTGATGGCTCAAGTTGGGTTGCTACCAGCCACCTGGGAGACGTGAATTGAGTTCTTGATTCCCAGCATTGCCGTCCTCTACCCCCAGCTGTTGTGGGCCTTTGGGGAGTGAATCAGTGGATGGGAGTGCTCTCTCTTTCTCAAATAATATATATATAGATTATCAGGCTATCACTGTCCTGTTTCATCCTATGTTTCATTCTAATCCCTCTCTTGTATCATTGCTCCACAAATGATTCTTAAGTGGCTAGAAGAAATGTCACTTTAGGGGTATCCTTAAACCATGATGGTGTTTGCCTTTTGGTTTGGTGAATCTTTCTCATTGGCTAGACCCTATGGAGTAGTAAATGTGATAGCATTTATCATAGATAACATCCTGGCTTGACACCTAGTGAGGTTTCAAGAAACCTTACTTTTTCCTAACTCTACTCGCTGCTTTCTTTGGCAAGTGTCAAGATAGGGGAGCAAGAAGGACAGTATAACATAGAAGTCAATTATGATGCCAATAATTTACACATTCCTTACTAAGGGTCTGCATGGTCATTCTACATTTTCTAAGCTGGCCATTTTATTTTATTCTTTTCATTTTTATCAGTGGTTTCCTAAGACCACCCCTAGTTTGAGTAGAACAACTCACTAGGACCGAAAAGTCATTATACTTGGAATTATGGTTTATTATAGTGAAAGGATACAAATCAGCATCAGCAAAAGGTAAAGATGGATGGGGCTAAGTCCAGAGGAAACTGGGTGTAAGCTTCTGGGAGTTGTTCCCACTGGAGTTGCATAGGCACATTAACTTTCCCCAGCAGAGTTAGGACAACATACGTGAAACATTTTTTATTAGGAAACTTGCCTGAGCTGCAGAGTCCAGGATGTTTATTGGTGGTTGATCAAGTAGAAACACAGTGTCTGTGAGATTGAACTCAATCACTGAAATTCTAGACCTCCAGAGAAAAAGCAGATGTTCACTGTAAATGCATTGCACAATGCACAAATTATCTGGAGAAATAATTTGTACAGAGCTTCAAGGCCTTGAGTATGCAGTACATTCAAAAGTAGAAATGCCAGTATCTAAATTCCCAGGAATTGGCCAAGGGCAGGTTATGTGCAAAGTTTAAACAACTCAGTCCTATAGAGCTAACTCCTTTCTGCGTACCCATTTTGTGACCTTTTCATAGGAAACTACTCTTAAGTGATTTTATTAGCTTTCAGTACACAATTATTAACTCTTCTTCACTTTATACTCTTACTAGGTTCTTGAAAACAAATATACATCTGCCTTTTAAACAATATGGACAGTAAATCTCACTATTCCCACTCTATTCTGAAACATCTTTCCTCTATGTTTTCATTGCTTTTTTCTATCTATTTCAGAATGGAAGAAAAATCTTGAAAGCAAAGCATTGGTCCCAATACAAAGCATATTTGAGGAGGAAAAATCCCATGACATGAGGTTGGAAAAATACATATGGGATGATCCTTGGTTCTCCAGGGTAGAAGTTTTAGGCTGTAAAGACCAATTAGAAATGTACCACATGAACCAGAGTACAGCTATGAGGCAAATGTTCTTCATGCAAAAGCAAGTGCTGTCTCAAAGAGGCTCTGATTTCTGTGAACTTGGGACAGAGTACAGCCAGAACTTAAACTTTGGTCCTTCACAGAGAGTTTCCCATGTAGAACATTTCTATAAGCCTGAAACACATGCTGAAAACTGGAAATGTAACTCAGCCGTACTGTATGCAGACAAGGTTACCTGTGAAAATAATTATGACAAAGCCTTCTGCCAGTCCATTCAACCTATTCACACTACAGGAATGCAAGCTGCAGATAATCTTTTCAAATGTAATGATGCTGTTAAATCTTTCAATCATATAATACATTTTGGTGATCATAAAGGGATGCACACAGGAGAAAAACTTTATCAATATAAGGAATGCCATCAAATTTTTAACCAGAGCCCACCATTTAGTGAACATCCAAGATTTCATGTTGGAGAAAACCAGTATGATTACAAAGCATATGAGAATATCTTTTACTTCTCATCCTTCATGGAACATCAAAAAATTGGTACTATAGAGAAAGCATATGCATACAATGAATGGGAAAAAGTCTTTGGGTATGACTCATTCCTTACTCAACATACAAGCACGTATAGTTCTGAGAAACCCTATGAATATAATGAATGTGGGACATCTTTCATTTGGAGCTCGTACCTCATTCAACATAAGAAAACTCATACTGGAGAGAAACCCTATGAATGTGATAAATGTGGAAAGGTTTTTAGGAATCGTTCAGCCCTGACTAAACATGAACGGACTCACACTGGAATAAAACCTTATGAATGTAATAAATGTGGAAAAGCCTTCAGCTGGAATTCTCATCTTATTGTACACAAGAGAATTCATACAGGAGAAAAACCGTATGTATGTAATGAATGTGGGAAATCTTTCAATTGGAATTCTCATCTTATTGGACATCAGAGAACTCATACTGGAGAGAAACCTTTTGAGTGTACTGAATGTGGGAAATCTTTCAGCTGGAGCTCTCATCTCATTGCCCATATGAGAATGCATACTGGAGAGAAGCCCTTCAAATGTGACGAATGTGAAAAAGCCTTTAGGGATTACTCAGCCCTTAGTAAACATGAAAGAACTCACTCTGGAGCAAAACCATATAAATGTACTGAATGTGGCAAATCATTCAGCTGGAGCTCCCATCTTATTGCCCATCAGAGAACTCACACAGGAGAAAAACCCTATAACTGTCAGGAATGTGGCAAAGCATTTAGAGAACGCTCAGCCCTTACTAAACATGAAATCATTCATTCTGGAATTAAGCCCTATGAATGTAATAAATGTGGAAAATCTTGCAGCCAGATGGCTCACCTTGTCAGGCATCAAAGAACTCATACTGGAGAAAAGCCTTATGAATGCAATAAATGTGGGAAGTCTTTCAGTCAGAGCTGCCACCTTGTTGCTCATCGGAGAATTCACACTGGTGAGAAACCCTATAAATGTAATCAATGTGAAAGATCCTTTAACTGTAGCTCTCATCTTATTGCACACCGGAGAACTCATACTGGAGAGAAACCATACAGGTGTAATGAATGTGGGAAAGCATTTAATGAGAGTTCTTCCCTTATCGTGCACCTGAGAAACCATACTGGAGAAAAACCCTACAAATGCAACCATTGTGAGAAAGCTTTCTGTAAGAATTCTTCCCTCATTATTCATCAGAGAATGCATAGTGGCGAGAAACGCTTTATATGCAATGAATGTGGAAAAGCCTTTAGTGGTCACTCAGCCCTGCTTCAACACCAGAGAAATCACAGTGAAGAAAAACTGAATTGAATTGAGGAAAGGTTTTTCTTTATTGTACATTTGATTAACACATTGGGAAAAAAACCTCATAAATATAATGAAGAAGAGAAATTTTTCATTTAGAGTTTTTAGTAAGACTTGTCCCCTTGTTACTCAGTAGAAAATATCTTAGAAGAAACCTTATGAGTGAAAAGATTAGGGAAAAGCTTTCAGCAGGTATGTGGTCCTTACTCAACATAAAATAAGGATGACCAAAATTCTAAACTCCCCTATGGCCTACTGGGAATCTATAGTTGAGGCACATGACTGGCAAAAAAGGCATGTTTTAGCAAGAGCTCTCACCTATTGTAAATCAGTGTGTATTGTTAAGGGAAAAACATGCTGAGAATAGTGTTTTAACTAGAAATACACTTTTTTTTTTGTTAAGCTGGAGTATAGGGTGGAAAGCTTTACAATAACATTTTGTGCATAATGATAGAAATACAGATTTTGCTATTATAAAGTAAGGGTCTAAGTGCCCTTTATGGAGTAGGATATGGGATACTAAGTTTGAATTTAATAAAAAATGTAGTATAGTATCGAATGGGTGTTTACTGTTGATCAAGATTAACCTCCTTTAGAAAAGATTAGTAAGTAACTGAGATCACCAATGGTGGAAAAGTTACATAGGCATATGAGACTGATTTTGTTGGAACAACAGATGATACTTAATAACCCAGTGTGTCAGAGCCCATTATTTATGCATTACTGCATCATTGGTTAATTAGTTTGTAATTTGTTTTAGGCAATCACTATAAATTATAATTATGGACACTGCTTCAATATACATAACATGAAGGTGTAAAAAGAATGCAGAATTGTAAAAAACATATCTGCTATAAAAATGTATGTGTATGAAGATCTGAAAGATCCATGAAGAAATTAACCAAGTTAAGATTTTTTTCTGAAGTTTTATAAATACATATAGTGTTTATCATGTGTTAGGCTTTGTTTTAAATGCTTTCAAATATTAGCCTTAACTCAATGAGATAGGTGCTGTTATTGTCCCAATTTTACAAAGGGGGAAACCAGGGACATAGCTAGTGAGGAATGGAGCTAGGATTGTTTGACTCCAGAGTTCATTTTTTTTTTAACTGCTGTGTTATGCTTCTTGTCCAGTGATATTTTTCCCTAATGTGTTTTCCCCTTTTGTTTAGTGTTCCTATAGTAGATATTTGGTAATAAAAATCAAGAAAATCCTAAGCACTGAGAAATAAAGTTACCTGGTTCCTGTCTCGTGAAGGATTTCTGGAAACATAAGAGCTGAGAGTCTGGTGGGATATGAAAAAGCCTGAATTGGACATTGGGTCCTGGTTTCCTAGAATTTCATTGCCCACAACTTAGAATTATAGGGCATCAGGGCCAGGACAATTACTGGAGATTTTGGCAAACCTGAAGAATACCACTTGACAGGTTTAGAATGTTTCTCCATGAAGCCATGGGCAAGGCTGTGTATTCTTTTACACAGACACTGCTATGTGCGAGAGTACCCTTTCTGAAAGTCTCCCTTGAATTCAGTGTTTATTATTATTTTCACCAGGTAGACAGATTATTTGATAGGAAGAAGGATTCGGAAGGGAATGGAGTCCATCACTAGTCCATCCCCTAGAGTTAGGAAGTCTCTCTGAGTGTTCACAAGAGAAGAGTGAAGCCGCAGAGAACTTGTGTGGCTTCTCTCTGGTTCATAAAATATTCCTAAAGCAGGGCTGTATTTAGGGGGCAAGGATTCTTCCTGGATAGGCTTCAGGGTATTGGATGAATATAAGGCACGTCTAATTTCTCAAGATCCATGACTCACCAGTGGTTGAGAAATGGTTGCATACTGGAGCCATGGGGAAACTAATGTTTACTGTCTGACTACTGTAGCTTGAACTCACTGAGCTATGTAACACTTGATTCCTAACTTCAGAGCTGAATGTGTTAGTGGTCACCCAATAGATGTTGCAGGAGTGAATTAATGTTTTTATGGGTTTCTCATGGGATTAGTGGAGAGAATAGAGTTAATATGATCTCTGTGAGAGGGGCTGGCCAGCACTGGTCAGGTGTACCTGTGTGCACTGCCTGTTTAGAATGAGGGAGGGATGGTTTGGAGATAGCTTGTTTTAAAGTGGATAAAACCCGAGAGTTTGTACAGATACCATGTCCTCCCAGAGAAGGCGGGCTCTTGGGTTTGTTGTAAAGTGATTGCTGCATTAATAAAGCTCTTGGTTTCTTAGTATACAAAAAATCCTATATATTTGTAAGAAAAAGCATGATATATCTGATATATACTGCCAATATAATAGGAATATTATTATCTACTATCTATAGTGAATCTAGATTCTCAGTTTTAGAGACTCCAACAGATTTGATAGTTCGTATGCAATATTCCACAGCATCCTGGCAACTTACATCATTATTACCAAGCTTATTAAAACTTTTTGGTTACTTATTTATTTGAAAGAGGCAGAGCTCCCATCTACTGGTTCACTCACCAAATGTTGACAACAGCCAGGGCCGGGCCAGGCCACAGACAGCAACCTGGACTGAATCTGGGTCTCATGTGGATGACCATGATGAAGATTTGAGCCATCATCTGCTACTTTCCAGTGTTTGCAGAAGCAGGAAACTAGAGTCAAGAGCAGAACCAAGACTTGAAACCAGGTACTGTACTATGGAATGGAGGCATTCCAAGCCACAGTGAGCTTCCAAGCTAGGCCAGTCACCCACCCCCAAACTTTATATGTCCATAACACACACACACACACACACTCTCTCTCTCTTTATATATATAAATATATTATATTTAATTCTCTAAAATGGCTTAACTCACATGTTTAGTGAAAGTTCCAGACCATTTTTTCTTTCTGAAGGATTCCCTACCTCCTATCACATACAGCCTTGTGTAACAATAAACATCAAGGCTAATCTCAGTGTTCCATTATGTCCAGGATTCCCAGGTGCCCTTAGTCTGCCTAATTCTAACCTGTGTATGGTTCAGTTTCCTTTTTTGTTTCTAAGTTTTTATTTATTTGAAAGGCAAAGTGATAGGGAGAGAGATCTTCCATCCATTGATTCACTCCCTAAATGCCTGCAACAGCTGGGACTGGACCAGACTAAGGCCAGGAATCAGGAACACTCACATCAGAACATTTGCAGTGTGGCCGGAACCCAAGTGCTTGAGCCCTTTGCTGCCTTCCAGTTACCTTAGCTGGAAGCTGTATTGGAAGAGAAACAAGGACTTGATCCCAGGCACTCTTGATGGGGGATGTAGGCATCCCAAGTGGCAGCTTAACCTGTTCCTTCACAATACCTACCCCTGGCTTTTGATCCCATCTTCCGCTCTTCCCTAACTGAAGGCATCTGCTGGGCCCTGTTACGCCATCATCAGAAGCTTCCCTCCACCCTGTTGGTACGTGTCTCCTATGTACGTTGTCTCTCAAGGGTGACTCCTTCTCTCCCACTCTCACTGTTTCCAGTCTTCTCTTTCCCCTCTGTAAAACTCGGCTCTCACTCAGAAGACACCAGGTGATCACTCACTGCTTTTCTTAGCTGCAGTCATCTATTGATGGGTCACTCATTTGCGTGTCTCAAGAGATTTCAGCTCCTGCCTTATGATATTTAAGACCATCTCCCACCATATTTCCTGATTCCAGTGTCTGCAGATCATCTTCTGGAATTTGGATCTCAAGGTTCTTTAACCTCTCTGCTGGTAGTTTTGTCTGCCACTCTCCCATAGCCAGTCATCCTGTTGTCCCTGGGACAATGACACGAGTGACAAATCCCTTCACCGTCGGTTTCAAGTATCTCTTCCTGAGCTAGTTGGCTGTTTGGTACCCAGATTCCAACAATCTCTTTTTTTTTTTTTGGACAGGCAGAGTGGACAGTGAGAGAGAGAGACAGAGAGAAAAGTCTTCCTTTGCCGTTGGTTCACCCCCCATTGGCCTCTGTGGCTGACGTGCTGTGGCCGGCGCATCACGCTGATCCAAAGCCAGGAGCCAGGTGCTTCTCCTGGTCTCCCATGGGGTGCAGGGCCCAAGCACTTGGGCCATCCTCCACTGCACTCCCTTGCCACAGCAGAGAGCTGGCCTGGAAGAGGGGCAACTGGGGCAGAATCCGGCACCCCAACTGGGAGTAGAACCCGGTGTGCCGGCGCCGCAAGGTGGAGGATTAGCCTATTGAGCCATGGCGCCGGCCCCCAACAATCTCTTGACTGACCCTTCCCTCATATTCAGCCCCAGCAGATGATTTTCCTCCTATTTCCTGAGAAAACAGAAGCAATCTGCAGACACCCTCCAATACATCCCCCTTCTATTTACACCCCACAGTCTGTGTCTTCCCCTTGGTGCCTGTCTGAACAGTGCAGTGCTCCAGCAAGTCCCTTATCTTGTATATGAGGGACCTCAAGAACTGCACAGTGAAGTACATATAAAAAAATGTTTCTTTTGGTGCTAAAAGAATTTGAAATCCAGACATAATTATTTCATAATACACATTTCCACGAACTTTTTGAATACACTTTATATCATCAGTTTTTCTATTTGGGAGTATTTCCATTAATATGGAAATGTATTTCTACAGCAAAACCTCTTGATAGCTACATTTTCTAGCTCCTGTGTCATTTCTTTGTGCTTTAGAAAGTAAATCTTGAGTTGTGCCTGCCTCCTGGCTCCACTTTCTTGAGCCACTCCAAGCCTATCTTCTGGTCAGATGACGACATTGTTTATCCAGTGGCCAATTCTAAGTTTCCTTCTTGACATTATCAGCAGTGTTGTAGATAGTGAATCATTTCTGCTTTGAAACAGCTGCTTCACTTGGCTTTCAGTTTTCCTCTGGCTTCCTTTCAGGCCCCTTGGCCGCTTCCTCACTTCTCTTACGTCTTAATGTCAAGGTTCCCATTTCTTTTGTATTCTCTTGGTGATCTCATCCAGACTTTAAATGCCACTGATGAGGCTTTTTTTTGTTTTTAAGATGTATTTGATTTATTTGTCTGGTAGAGCAGAGGGAGAGAAAGAGAGCTCTTCCATCCTCTGGTTCACTCCCCAATGGCTGCAAGAGCCAGTTCTGGGCCAGGCCAAAACCAGGAGGCTGGAAATGCATCTTGGTCTCCCACATGGGTGGTAGAGGCCCAAGTAGTTGGGCCATTTTTTCAAGGCCTTCCCAGGTGCATTAGCAGGGAGCTGGATTGGAAGTAGAGCAGCCAGGACTTGACCCAGCACACCAATATATGGGATACCAGTATTGCAAGCAGTAGCTTATCTGGCCGCACCACATGCTATCCACAAATGAACTAAAGGCTGCAGTTTGATGATTTTTGGGAGAACGTTTATACCCTTGTAACCACCATTACAATCAAAACAGAATGCTGCCACCTTTTCAAGAGTTCTTTCATGGTTAATCTTCACCCCCCCCCTCCCAACAAACTCTAGGAAACCATTTTCTGTTTCTTTCTCTAATGTTCAGGGAGGCCCTGAACTAATGTTAGAAGTTTTGTTTGCAAAATTCCATTAAGTGTAGAATTAAGTAGTAGTCTATTCACACACTACCCCCTTGTGTGTCTAGATTCTTTCACCATTTTTTTAAAAAAGATTTTCTTTATCCAAAAGAATTATAGAGAGACGGGGAGACAGAGAGGTAGGTCTTCCATCCACTAGTGTGCTCCCCCAGTGGCTACAATGGCTCAGACGAGGAATGCAGCAGCCCAGACATTTATGCCATCCTCCGGTGCTTTTCCAGGTGCATCAGTAGGGAGCTGGATTGAAAGTGGAGCAGCCACGACTTGAGCTGGTGCCCACATGGGATGCTGGCATCACAGGCGGTGGCTTTACCCGTTACACCACAGCACAGACCCTCACCAATTCTTTTTTGAGGCCCGGCCATGTGAAGTGTGTGGTGTATTCCTTTTTAATTCTGTATGGCTGAGTCACAGTTATCTCACCTGCTAGTGGATGTTAAATTGTTTCCAGGTTTGCTCTGTTTGATGGACAGTATAAGGCGTTCTATATTTGCAAGTTAAAGTATTTTCTTCTTTTCATTTTATAAGTTCCTCATTTTAGGAGTCCTACTATTCACATGCTAGCATGTCTATTTTTGCTCCTTCTCTTAGCTTTTCTTATTGTTTTCTAATTTCCTTTCTTTTGTGTGTATATTTCTACTATCTTCCACTTGCCAATTTCTTCCTCAACTATATTTGTCTTGCTTTTTATTTCCTCTGTTGTGTGTTTTTTTTTTTTTTAATTTTACAGATAGAGTTAGACAGTGAGAGAGAGACAGAGAGAAAGGTCTTCCTTCCATTGGTTCACTCCCCAAATGGCCGCTACATCCGGAGCTATGCCAATCCAAAGCCAGGAGGCAGGTGCTTCCTTCTGGTCTCCCATGTGGGTTCAGGGCCCAAGGACTTGGGCCATCCTCCACTGCCTTCCCAGGCCACAGCAGAGAGCTGGACTGGAAGAGGAGCAACCGGGACTAGAACCCAGCACCCATATGGCATGCTGGCGCCACAGGCGGAGGATTAACCAAGTGAGCCATGGCACTGGCACATGTTTTTATTTCAACAACTGTTTATATATCTCATATTCCTACTTGGCTCTTTGAGAAATGTTTTTGAGTTGGCATATCCTATTGCTAATACCTATGCCTTCTCTCTTTAATAGACTGATTTTTAATTTTTAAGAAATTGTATTTATTTGAAAGGTTGGTGTTTGGCATAGCAGTTAAGTCACTATTGTGGATGCTCATATCCCATCCTGGAGTTCCTGCTCTGTTTCCAATACAGCTTCCTACTATTGCATACCCTGGCAGGCAGTGGGTGATGATTCAAGTACCTGGGTCCCTGCCACATGAGGGAGACCTGGATTAAGTTCCTGGCTCCTGGGTTTGGCCTATCTCAATCCAAGTTCTTGTGGGTATTTGGGCAGTGAGTCAGCAGATGGAAAATCTCTGCATTAATCTCTTTATCTCTCTGCCTCCCATACAGTTTTCTTGAAAGACAGAGTGAGAAAGAGAGCTCCCATCCCAAACAGGTTCAAGGCCAGGGGGCTTTGCCTAAAACTGCAAATCCTCCTATTCTTGATTCCCTTATCCTACTCTGCTTTTCCATTTTATGGATAGTGTATATCAACTCCAAGAATATAATCACCACTTGCTATGCCCAAGTCCTTGGGCCCTGCACCCCATGGGAGACCAGAAGGAAGCACCTGGCTCCTGCCTTCAGATCAGCGTAGTGCGCCAGCCACAACACGCCGGCCGCGGCAGCCATTGGAGGGTGAACCAATGGCAAAAGGAAGACCTTTCTCTCTCTCTCTCACTGTCCACTCTGCCTGTCAAAAAAAAAAAAAAAAAGAAGAAAGAAAAAAGAAAACAGAACTGGCCGGCGCTGCAGCTCACTAGGCTAATCCTCTACTTTGTGGCGCCAGCACACCAGGTTCTAGTCCTGGTCAGGGTGCCGGATTCTGTCCCGGTTGCCCCTCTTCCAGGCCAGCTCTCTGCTGTGGCAAGGGAGTGCAGTGGAGGATGGCCCAAGTGCTTGGGCCCTGCACCCCATGGGAGACCAGGAGAAGCACCTGGCTCCTGGCTTTGGATCAGCATGGTGTGCCGGCTGCAGCGGCCATTGGAGGATGAACCAACGGTAAAGGAAGACCTTTCTCTCTGTCTCTCTCTCTCTCACTGTCCATTCTGCCTGTTAAAAAAAAAAAAAGAAAAGAAAGAAACAGAACTGATTCCTGGAGTTCTGTGCCAGGCTCTGTGGGTGTCCTCGAGAAATGGTTCTCACAGGTGCGCTGTTGGGTGCATCAGTGAGCACAGCTGCAGCCTGAACAAGTATGCTGGGTACACTCGGGGCACCACACACTAGGGAGTCAGGGAGGGCCCGCCAGGGAAACCACTCCATATTGTTGCCCATTTCAAGTGCACTGGGATTACTTTCAGAAAAAAAGAAAACATAGACTTTCAGTTCAGAACATGAGACCCAAGAAGTCATTTAGTAAGAAGAGATGAGATTCAGTTCTGGGTTTTAGATACCATGCTATCAGGGCAGCAAAAAGTGAGGTGTGGCTAAGGAGGAGAGTGAGGAGGAAGCTGAGGAAAGAGCCATAGGTGGGCAAGACTGGGATCAAAAGAGACTGAAGAGGAAACATGGGGCGGGGGTGGGGCAGGAAGCAAGCTCCATCCACTCCTCACTGCTTTCCTTCCATCCTCTGTCCTGCTCTGTTAGCTACTGCTTCCACTCCACAGTTCCCACCAGGACTGAGACCCCAGCGGGATCCAGGAGGAGGAAGGCAGCTGCTGTTCTCAATACAGAGGGAGGGCGGAGATCATTTGTCTGTTCAGACGTTCAGTGGATACTGTGGAATGCCTGCTGTGTGCCAGGCACTGTGCAAGGCTCTGGGACACTAGCAACAAAATACTGCCTTGCTTCCCTGCAGTTGGGAGGTTAGTGAGGGTAGACAAGAAACTATATGATGTGGAAAGTACTCTGAGGAGAAATCAAATGGGGAATACATAAGGAAATACACAGCTGTCAGAAAGCAAGAGAGTACAATGCCCACAGAAAGATGAGATCCTATGGAAAGACAGGCCCATGAAGAGGGAGCGGCCGACTGGCTAACCCGGAAGCTTGCAGCTTAGAATACAAGACAGCAAGGAGTGACATCATCAACAATGTGATCTTGATGTAAGCAGAGGGGCCTTGTGTTTCAGAGACTCAAGGTGGCGTGTGAAAGAGGTGATGGTTGTAAAATTGGAAGATTTTTTGATAAGATTTATTTATTTGAAGGAAAGAGCTACAGGGAGAGAGAAGAAAGGAGGGAGATTGATCTTCCATGTGCTAATTCACTCCCCAAATGACTGCCATGGACAGGGCTGGGCCAGGCTAAAACCAGGAGCCCTAACCCAACATCCCATTTGGGCACTGGTCTGAGTCCTGGCTGCTCCACTTTTTCTGATCCAGCTTCCTGATAATGTGCCTGGGAAAACAGCAGAAGATGGCCCAAGTACCTGGGTCCCTGCCACCTACATGGAGGACCTGGATGGAGTTTAGGCTTCTGGCTTTGCCCTGGCCCAACCCCAGCCATTGTGGCCATTTAGGGAGTGAACTAGTGGATGGAAGATTGACTTCTATCTCAACCTCTCCTTCTAACTCTACCTATCAAATAAAAATAAATCTTAAAAAACAGATGCTTCTTAGAGTTGAGGATGGCCCAAGTCCCAGGGCCCCTGCAACCCATGTGGGAGACATGATGGAGTTTCAGTCTCCTGGCTTTGGCCTGGCCTGGAAGAAGCTCCTGGCTCCTGGCTCCTGGCTCCTGGCTTCTGGCTCAGATGGGCCCAGCTCCAGCCATTGGGGCCATTTGAGGAGTGAACTAGCAGATGGGAGATCTTTGTCTCTCCCTCTCCCCCTCTCTCTCTCTGTAACTCTGCCTTTCAATAAATAAATAAGTAAATCTTTAAAAAAAAAAAAAGCAAGGGCTCAAACCAGTGGGATGCCAGGATTGCAGGTGGTGGCTTAACCTACTGTGCCACAATGCTGACCCCTAAAATTGGAAGAAGTGGGAGCACTCAGAAAAATGAGACTTTGAGGAGAACAGCCAAACCTAAAGACCCTGCCTCATAAGCAACATGTGATGAGATAACTGTTGGAAATATCTTCAAATTTATGAAAGAAATCAACAATAGCAAGTAACAAATAAGAAAAAATTCCAAGTCAGGTCATGGACATGCTGCTAAAAACTAGAGCAATGAGAACCCCTTGCAAACTGCCAAAGGAGAAAAAAAAATTAACTTCAGAGAAACAATGCCGCTGGACAGCTGACTTCATGAGGAAGTGGATGGAATCCAGTGACAGTGGGGCGATTACAGAGCTGAAATAAAATAGATGTCAATTTAGTATTCACTCACTAAAAGTATCCTTTAAAAAATGAAGATGAGATAAAGACACATTCAGATGAGCCAAAGTGGGGACATTTGTACCAGTGGACCTGCACTAAAAGAAACACTAGAAGTTCTTTAGGCAGAACGTGACAAAAACATGAAAAGGCAGGAAGCCAGTAGAGGAAGAACACAAGTTTCACTTAAATCTCTCCTAACACTTGGCATGGCTGGCCCTTCACCTCCTCTGTGATCCTCCCAGGCCTCTGGCCAGTGTGGGCTCCTCCTCCCTTTCATCTCATCGCCCTTGTAAAATTCCTTTTCATAGCATATGTCACTGATTATCACCACTTTGCTAACTTTCCCCCTTTTATTTTCTGCTCCTTCCTCCAACATTGTGAGTCTTGGGACCTCATTGGTCCCATCTGTGCTCTGTCCCCAGTGCCCAGCGCAGCATCCACCACCCAAGATGCTTGGGACATGAAGTAGAGTGGGTGGATGTGGTTTTTCATTGTACTTTGCAGTAGCCTGACCTTATCTGGTCAGGTGCCATGCATTCTCCCCTTCCTGGGCCTCTTGGCTATGAGGAGGAGATGAGCTGACTGTTGAGTAAGGGGCTACAAAGAGAAGGGGTCTGCGATTCTAGGCAGATAGTCAAGCAGCGGAGGGATCCAGTAGCTAACCTGTACAATAAGCAAGTGAGCCTGGCCTGTGGACAGAGGAGGGAGGGGGGAGGAAGACCCAGGTGGTACTGGGAGGTGAGGGTGGGAGTGTCTGTGAGCTCAGTCTTCCAGCTGTGAGGGTCAGGGTTCATTCTGGCTGCCTCAGAAGCTGGTTTGTCTACCCTGGCACCTCCCAGTCTTGTGATGTCACAGACAAGACTCCCTCTGCAGATGGAGTAAACAGTGTTTAATGGGGAGTCCTGCACTCAGGGTGAGTCTTCTTGGGGGTTGGAGAGGGAGGAATCTGGGAAGATGTGTGCCACAAAGGGGAGAGGGAGAACCCTGGGTAGAAAACTGGGCACCTGACTCACAGGTAAACTCAGATTTTCCAGCCAGAAATCACCAAGCTTGAAAGTGCTCTCCAATCTATTGATTCTAAAAATCGTTTGGAGACTTTTTTTTAAAGATTTATTACAGAGAGGAGAGGTGGGGCCGGGGGGGGGGGGTGTCTTCCATCCACTGGTTCACTCCCCAATTGGCTGCAATGGTCGGAACTGTGCTGATCAGGAGCCAGGAGTTCCTCTGGGTCTCCCACATGGGTGCAGGGCCCAAGGACTTGAGCCATCTTCTACTGCTTTCCCAGGCCATAGCAGAGAGCTGGATCGGAAGTGGAGCAGCCAGCTCTTGAACCAGCGCCCATATGGGATACCAGCGCTTCATGCCAGGGCATTAACACAGTGCCAGCCCCCTTTAGAGACTTCTGGAAATATAGACCTCTGGTCCTAAACTAGATTGTCTAAATCCAGCAATTTGTATTTATCGCCAGTACTCTGGAGATTCTTGTCATCTTGGGGGCACAGTACTTCTGCCCCTAGAAGAAAGCCAGCTGGGCTTGGGGTTTTTATGAATCCAGCTTGGGTAAGACCTAAGCAAGACTGTCAGGGACTCAGTAGACACCATGGGGCGAGATATTAGTCCAAGCTTCATGTGGCCCGAGGGACAGCCCCAGTATACCTTTCAGAGGGCTCAGGATGAAAGATGTTCTCCTGAACTGCGGGATAACAGCGATGTTTAAGAACTCTCCTGACCTTTTGTGATGCGGGAAATGGCTCGCTGCCAAGGGTCTGCCTCCACCGAGGCACACAGGACTCACAATAACCCCTCCCATTTTTTTAACCTAAAATGATAGCAGATACAGACGCCAAATTCCCACTTTTTGTCTCATAAATAATTAAGCTATGTTCACATCAGAATAAAATGCCTGCTCGCTTGACCGAGCAGTTTCTCCCCACAAGCCTCTGAAATTTGACTCACCTCTAGGGTTAAGCAGGCCCTGCAACGCAGAGCACCCTCTCTGTGGGACGGACTAACTTCACGGCACCTCGTGGGCCAGGTCTGGCCAGGCACGATTCTCAGCCTCCCATACCTGGTTTTTTGTGCTCTGGGCTCCTCCCTTGTGAAGGAGAATTATCTTCTGCCTGACCAGTGAGAAGCTTGTGGATCTCCTGCTCAGAGAGTTTTTCTAATTCCTGCGTATCCTCTCCCTCTTCCTCACCTAAGCTCAGTTTTGGTTTTTATTTGACAGAGATTGGGTCCGGGCCTGAATCTATTCAGGATGCACATCAGAAGGCTTGACTTGTCCCTGGGCCAGTCGAGCTGACTGAACTTTGCATGAAGGCTGTGTCTAGGGCACTGCGAATCACTGAGCAGCTGGAACTAGCAGAGAAAAAATATTCTTTATTTTTCAAAAGATCCCTCTGGCTGTTGTGTGGTTAACAGACACAAGACAACTACAGAAGACCAGTGTGTGAGCTCCTGTAGTTGTCTGGGCCCAAGATGGCAGCTTGGACTGAGCAGGCACAAAGCTCATGAAGCGATGAAAAGCTTCAGCCTACACATTGAAATAGCTCAGTGAACTCACAGAGAGAATCACTCGGTAAAAGTACCGAGACCCAAAACAAACTTACAAGCAGTAAAAGGCCGAAGCTTGGAACCTGTTTAATGTTCCTAACAGTAAACACGAACCACTCTTGAACTTGATTAATTTCAAGTTTAATTATAATGACTTCTAGGGACTTCCCATTTTGTCAGTGGAGGAGGCGATGGGAGGCCCCAACACCAGCTTCTCTAGGACCCTGGGCAAGGGAGATGCCACGTCCCCCTGGAGTTTGGAAAGACTCTGTTGTGAGGTATAACCCATTCTGGAGGCTTCCGTGGCTAAGCCGAGCCGAGCTGAGCCGAGCTGAGCCACCGCTGCAGGCAGAAATCTTCCCTATGGCAAGGTGGGAATCCAGCTGCAGAGGGTCATCAGCTGGCCTCCATCAGAGCCCAGAAAGCAGCTACTCTTTGGTGCTCTGCTGAGGCAGGCTCCAGGGAGCCATTTCTGACCATGACTGGTTTAGTCCAGGCACCCCAGGAGGGTAGTAGGGTAGCCAAGGCCTCAGTCCAAAATCAGCTCTGATGGAAGCAGCAGCTTGGATTGCTGGACAGCCTACTGAGTCATTCCAGTGCCTGTTGCTGAATGGGGTGCATCCCAAGGAAGGTGGTAGCTTGTGAGTGGCTTGATCAAATGACTGAATGTCTCTTGCGCTTGCCAGAACATGAAGAGGCTTAGCAGGATTGAGACTAAATTGTAAAAGCTAATACTTTTTTATTGACAGGCAGAATTAGACAGTGAGAGAGAGAGAGAGAGAGAGAGAGAAAGGTCGCTTGGGCCATCCTCCACTGCCTTCCCGGGCCACAGCAGAGAGCTAGACTGGAAGAGGAGCAACCAGGACAGAATCCGGCGCCCCAAGGACTAGAACCCGGGGTGCCGGCGCCACAGGCAGAGGATTAACCAAGTGAGCCATGGCACCGGCCATAAAAGCTGATACTTAACTGTAAGAGAGAGACAGCCATTGCCCAGGAATAAAATGGAGGTTGCTGTGCCTTGGGTTCTGTTCTGTGTAGAGCAGTGGCTCAGCCCTGTGTGTCAAGGTAAAGACATCCTCTTTGATTTCTCCTCCCAGGGTCCCCAATCACAACATCATCTGTGGAGTGCCAGCAGCGAGAAGGCCTTCAAGGGGACCATGTTCAGGTCTGATGACACAAACTGTGGGCAAGGACTGGGTTGTTTAAATGACACATGAGCAACTGGGTGGCTGTGTATTGGCTTCCTTCCAAGGTAAAGAATTGAGGCTGTGACCAGTTGGTAAGAGGTACCGAATAAAACATATTGGCCAGCTCCACCATGGCATGGTAGTCATGATTCAGTTATGTTCAGTATTAGAGCCTTGATGGTGGGGAATTTGAGCACTGAGATTTCCAATAACTACGTGGCATTCATCAGTGGAAGCCTTTAAGACTAGGTGAAGGAAGGAGCAGAACAATCACTCTCTTTGAGTAAATCGCTACAGTCCAGCAGTGCCGTGTTTCAGGTGACGCTGTGGTGTGTCTGCTACCTGTACTGGCTGAGGCAGCTCTGTATTTAGTAGCTTGATTAACAGGGCCAGGGACTGTGGTTGTTCCAGTGTTGTATCCAGCTTGCAACGGCATCTATGCAGATACTAGGGAAATTCAAAGGGCGAAGCGCCAGCAAGAGGGGCAGATGCTTCATACTGCCCCAGTACTGATGTTCAGTGGACTTGGCTGTCACGAATGATTTTAGTGGAAATAATGCTATAATTTAAAAGGATGACTTCCTTTAAATTTACATGGGGTCATCTGGAATTATGGTATCATGGCTGGCACAAAGTGGTCTCCAGCAGACTTGGTGGGGAGGGGGGGATCCATAACTGAGGTCACTGAGGCAATACCAGGCAGTAAGGAGCAGCATGTAGAATGCCAGGAGGACAGCAAGCCTTCCCAGGTGGTAGAGCCCAGCTGGGCCGTCTTCCACTGCTTTCTCAGGCCACAGCAGAGAGCTGGATTGGAAGAGGAGCAGCCGAGACTAGAACTGGCGCCCATATGGGATGCTGGCACTGCAGGCCAGGGCGTTAACCTGCTGCACCACAGTGCCAGCCCCAAGATGCTTTTTTCTAATAAGGACATGGGATTCTAGAACTTCCCTAAAATACCAAAACCACAAACTTGTTTGACATAATTTTCAGTATAAAAAACGTTAATATTAAATGAACAGTTCTATTATATCTTAATAAGGTAATTTGTGTAATTATATTTTTGTAAAACTTAAAATTCTGCATTATATCTTGTGACATGATCATTAACTTTTTTGTCACTAACATAGTCTAGATACATAATAAATGGTTGTTGGTTTATCAATGTATTTTTATAAGATTTATTTTATTTATTTGAATGAGTTAGAGAGAGAGAGAGAGAGAGAGAGAGAGAGAGAGAGGTCTTCAATCTGCTGGTTCACTCCTCAGAGACTGCAACAGCCAGAGCTGAGTCAATCTATGCCATGAGCCAGGAGCCAGGAGCTTCTTCCGCATTTCCCATGTGAGTGCAGGGGCCTGAGGACTTGGGCCATCTTCTACTGCTTTCCCAGGCCATAGCAGAGAGCTGGATCAGAAGTGGAGCAGCCAGGACTCAAACCAGTGCCCATATGGGATGCCAATGCTGCAGGCTGGGGCTTTAACCCTCTGTGGCATAGCACTGGCCCCTCAATGTATTATTTTTTTAGAAATTTTTATTTGAGGGAGGGAGGGAGGGAAGAAGAGAGAGAGAGAGAGAGAGAGAGAGAGGGAAGGAGAGGGAGAGGGAGAGAGAGAGGCAGAGAGCTTCCATCTGCTGGTTTACTTCCAAAATGACTGCAGCAGCCAGAGCTGAAGCTGGGAACATGGAACCCAGCTCTCACGCATGAGTGGCATGAACTCAATTAATCAGTCCCTCCAGGGTCTGCGTTAGTAGGTAGCTATGGGCAGGATTGAGAAGCAAACCGGGCACTCATGTGGACTTCAGCGTTTTAACTGGACATCTGAACTACTAGGCCAAAGTCCCACCCCGGCAATGTATCCTTGGAGGGTAGTGTGATTTGGAAGTATGGAGGCAACCTAGAAATTGACTCAGTAAGATATTACAACTGGTTCAGAAGAGAATTCCAAGCACCACACATTTAAAGTCAGATGAGGTGTCAGGGACGCTTGTTTAAAGTAGAAGGACATGTTTATTCAAGATGATTGCAGCAGGGCAGAGAGACTGAATTCTGAATACACAGAGACAACGGGGGATTTGTAGTCAACAGGCAGGGTGGCTATAGGAACTCGCAAATATCCAGGTGAAGGGTGGGCAGGCAAAAGGAGCTTCATCAGAAGTGGAGCGGCCAGGACTCAAACCTGTGCCCATATGGGACGCCAGTGCTGCAGGCTGGGGCTTTAACCCTCTGCGGCACAGCGCCGGCCCGTCAATGGATTATTTTTTAGAAAGTTTTATTTGAGGGAGGGAGGGAGGGGAGATGTCTTTTTGGTCTCTGAGTCTCTGATCAAGCAGATTCCACAAATGCTGAACTCTGGCATAAATAGGGCTGGTGTTGTGCTGCAGCATGTAATGCCGCTGCCTGGGATGCTGACAGCCATACGGGCGCCAGTGCATGTCTTCCCATCTAGCTCCCTGCTAATGGCCTGGGAAAAGCAGCAGAAGATGGCCCAAATACTTGGGTCCTGTCACCCATGTGGGAGACCTGGAGGAAGCTCCAGGTTCTTGGTTTCAGCCTGGCCCAGCCCTGGCCATTGTGGCCATCTGGGGAGTAAACCAGAAGTGTATCTGTGTGTGTCTCTCCCTCTCTCTCTGTAACTCTTTCAAAATGAGTAAATAAATATTTTTTAAAAATAAGAGTGGTGGGGCCGGCACTGTGGTGCAGTGGGTTAACACCCTGGCCTGCAGTGATGGCATTCCATATGGGTGCCAGTTCAAGTCCCAGCTGCTTCACTTCTGATCCAGCTCTCTGCTATGGCCTGAGAAAGCAGTAGAAGATGGCCCAAGTCCTAGGGCCCCTGCATCAGTGTGGGAGACCTGGAAGAAGCTCCTGGCTCCTGGCTTCAGATCAGCACAGCTCTGGCTTGTTGCAGCCATCTGGGGAGTGAACCAGCGGATGGAAGATCTCTCTCTCTCTGTGCCTCTCGTTCTCTCTGTGTAACTCTGACTTTCAAATAAGTAAGTAAGTAAGTAAATAAATCTTTAAAAAATATAAGAGTGGCAAATTCCCTTTCCCACTTTCCCTTTTCCACACATTGGAAAGATGGTGGCCAGCACTGACAAGGTGGAGTCTACCATCATGTTACAGGTGAAGAAGGTGCTGTGTCTGACTGTGGCTACTGGTGATGTGAGGATGGCAGACAATGAGCTTGTGTACAGCATCTACCTGGCTGTCAACTTCCTGGTGTCACAGCTCAAGAGTAGTTGCAGGGATAGGGGTTTGACCCAGCTGTTACACTGCTGCTTAGGATGCCTACATTCCGTATCAGGGTGCCTGGCTTGAGTCCTGGATCTTCTGCTTCCAATATAGCTTCTTGTTAACGTGCTTCTTAGGTGGCAGCAAGTTATGGCTCAAGCACTTGGATCTTTGACACCCACACAGGAAATAAAGATGGAGTTCCCATGGCTTTGGCCTGGCCTGTCCCCGACCATTGTTGGCATTTGGGGAAGTGAATCAGCGGATGAAACTTCTCTATATTTCAAATAAAATAAAAATTTAAAATAAAATATATGTGGTTCTTAAAAAGTAAGAATTAGCAGAACATCTGGGCTTTTGAAAAATGTTTGGGGAGGGGCAGGCGCCATGGCTCATTTGGCTAATCCTCCACCTGTGGCGCCAGTATCCCATACAGGCGCCAGGTTCTAGTCCCGGTTGCTCCTCTTCCAGTCCAGCCCTCTGCTGTGGCTCGGGAGGGCAATGGAGAATGGCCCAAGTGCTTGGGCCCCTGCACCTGCATGGGAGACCAGGAGAAGCACCTGGCTCCTGGCTTTGGATCGGCACAGTATGCTGGCCGTAGCAGCCATTTGGGGGGTGAACCAACAGAAGGAAGACCTTTCTCTCTGTCTCTCTTTCTCACTGTCTAAATCTGCCTGTCAAAAAAAAAAAAAAGTTTGGGGGCCAGTGACGCACGGGTTAATGCCCTGGCCTGAAGCACTGGCATCCCATATGGATGCCATTCGAGACCCAGATCCTCCACTTCCAATCCAGCACTCTGCTATGGTCTGGGAAAGCAGTAGAAGATGGCCTAAGTCCTTAGGCCCCTGCACCTGCATGGGAGACAAGGAAGAAGCTCCTGGCTCCCGCCATTGCAACCAACTAAGGAGTGAACCATCAGATGGAAGACCTCTCTCTCTGCCTCTCCTCTCTCTGTGTAACTCTGAATTTCAAATGAATAAATAAATCTTTTTATTATTATTTATTTTATTTATTTTTTCTTTTTTATTCTTTTTTAAAAATTTTTTTTATTTTTATTATTTTTTTTTGACAGGCAGAGTGGACAGTGAGAGAGAGAGACAGAGAGAAAGGTCTTCCTTTGCCGTTGGTTCACCCTCCAATGGCTGCCGCAGACGGCGCGCTGCGGCCGGCGCACCATGCTCATCCGATGGCAGGAGCCAGGTGCTAGGTGCTTTTTCCTGGTCTCCCATGGGGTGCAGGGCCCAAGCACTTGGGCCATCCTCCACTGCACTCCTGGGCCACAGCAGAGAGCTGGCCTGGAAGAGGGGCAACCAGGACAGAATCCGGCGCCCCGACCGGGACTAGAACCCGGTGTGCCAGCGCCGCAAGGCGGAGGATTAGCCTGTTGAGCCACGGCGCCGGCCAAATAAATAAATCTTTAAAAAATAAATACATTAATTAAAAATGTTTGCTTATCCGTTTAGAAAAAAAATTTGAAAGTTTGAAAGGCAGCATAACACAAAAAGAAAAAGGTCTTCCATTTGCTAGTTCACTCCCAAAATGCCTGAAATAGCCATGGCTGGGCCAGGTCAAAGTCAGGAGCTAAGAACTCCATAAAGTTCTCCCATATGGGTGGCAAGGGACTCAGGGTTTGAGCCACCATCTCCTGCCCAGCAGGAAGCTGGACCAGAAGTGTGGAATAGCTGGGACTTGAACCACACATTCCAATATGGGATGGGGGGTAGGGTAGTCCCAAGCACCAACTTAACCCACTGTGCCATAATGCCCACCCCATTTAAAAATGATCATTTATTTATTTATTTAAAGACAGAATGACCGAGAAAGAGAGGGAGAGACAGATTATCAATTCTATGATTCACTCCTAAATGTCCACAACAGCCAGGGTTGGGCTAAGTCAAAGTCAAGCACTCAGTCTGGATCTCCCATATGAACTGCATGGACCCAAAAACTGGAGCCATCATCTGCTGCCTCCCAGGCCCATTAGCAGGAAACTGAACTTGAACCAGCATTCTGAAAGAGATGCGGTTGTTACAAGAAGTGACTTAACCTATTCTGCCAAAATGCCAGCCCTCATCTGGGCTTAATCAAACCCCACTGCCTGTGGTAAGGCACATCCTAATAAACCCTATGCCATCAAAAAGACAAGAAAAAACGAGAGGAGGGTGGAACACACACACGGAACCAGGGTCATCTTTAGGCATACTCACGGGAGGAATACAAAGTTGAGGTCTAGGGTGTTTGAGTAAAGCCAGAGGCCGGCTATCTTCCACTACATGAGCATTTCTGGAGAGTCCTGGCCTTGCCACTGTGCAAAATGTATGAGCATCTGAAGAGCTCCTGGTCTATTGTGGTTGGTAATGTGAGAACTAGAGATGGAAGAAGGACTAGACAAAGGCTGGAGACCTTCTGCCATGCCATCTACTTTTCAATCCATTCCCACATCTCAAGATGATAGTCTTCTTTACAGAAACTGGGAGGCAGCCATTTGGGTCTAGGTTTCTGAAGTCCCCAGAGTGTTGCTTTACTGCAAATACTGATACTTTCTTATGTTAAACAAAACTAATATTAGCTTTGTGTGGATTGCAATATTTAATTGTCACTATGACCCTATGACGTGGGTGCTATTTCTTCCTTGCATTTTCAGATGAGAAAATGTTACCAAAATTGCCATCCTTGTCAATGCTGCTGAATCAGAATAATGAGGACGAGATCTGAGGGTGGAGGAAAGAGAGAGAATGACTCACCAGTGGATGAGGACAGCAGCACAGACTGGGGTCTCAGTACATACTGTCCCACTCAGTGAGTATGGTCGGGGCTTTTAAGGAGTGCAAAGCGGGGTTGGGCTGCTGAGAACATGACTGTGGGCAGTCAGGTGCTGAAGCCGGCTGTGGGTCTGATAGAGTGTTTCATCAGTGTCAGACTTCAGTGCAGTTCCTTGAGAACCTTGCTTGGTGGCCTGACTTTATGGTGAGGAGAGCGCCTATGCTCTGTACTGCCAAGCGGCTACACGATGTTGTTTGGCTGGGACCTGAAAGAGGCAAGGTGGTAAGGTTTCAGTGTTTCATTAACCAGGATGAAGCCCACTCAGCCTAGAGTCAACGCTTCCTGTACCCTTGACTATTCCCGGGCCAGTGGATCCACCCTCTGCTCGTGCTGGCTGGGGGGGCGGGTTACTTTGCAACTTCAGCTGGCTTCCCGAGTTGGTGTCTGCCAGCACTATTTGCTTGCACAGACACTCTAGTTAGTCACAAGCCCAGCAGCTAGCTGGCTTTTGTTCCCTAGAATATGAAAAGCAAATGAAAGATGTATGTTACATGGTTACAGAAGCTGGTGTGGTCTGATCAAGCTCAGAGTCTGGGACACAGAGACTGGGGCTGGAATCTTGGCGTTTTGAGCCCTGCTCCCCAAGTATAACTCTGCTGTCTTCTCGGTTGGCTTTTATGCTGTCATGGCGAGTAGTTAGTTTCTTTCTGCATCCTCTCTACTCCATCCATGCTCTGAAGGCAGGGACCTGGTCTCCTTCCCGTCTGTGCCCACACACTCAGCCCCACCCCCCTGTCGTGCTGGGTCCACGGCTGAATTCCGTGTTGCCAGAGCGACAGGACCTGACCTCACACTGGCAGCTCCGAGTCAGGCCCCAGAGGTTCTTCAAGGAGCAGAGCTTCCTAGTTCCTGGAATAAACAGAGGGCGGAGAGGCGGGGCTGCAGCTAAGCGTTTCCTTCCGTTCACATGACAGCCAGCTTTAGAATGATGGACAAGATTCAAAGCTCTTTCACTTTTTTGTTTTTGTTTTTGATGGAATGCCCCCTTCATGTATGCTTGTCTTATGCCAATAGGTTCCAATCAGTTGAAAAAACAACAGAATTACCAGGTAACTTCAACAATTGGTCTTACTTGTCTCAGGGAATTAAAACGCTGTTTCAGGGGACATAAAAAGAGCGCAGTTAATTACTTCACTGCTACAAGTTTTCTTTTTAAGGCCAAAACCCACCACAGGCCAGCGCCGTGGCTCAACAGGCTAATCCTCTGCCTTGCGGCGCCGGCACACCAGGTTCTAGTCCCGGTCGGGGCACCGGATTCTGTCCCGGTTGCCCCTCTTCCAGGCCAGCTCTCTGCTGTGGCCCAGGAGTGCAGTGGAGGATGGCCCAAGTGCTTGGGCCCTGCACCCCATGGGAGACCAGGAAAAAGCACCTAGCACCTGGCTCCTGCCATCGGATCAGCGCGGTGCGCCGGCCGCAGCGCGCCGTCTGCGGCAGCCATTGGAGGGTGAACCAACGGCAAAGGAAGACCTTTCTCTCTGTCTCTCTCTCTCACTGTCCACTCTGCCTGTCAAAAAAAAAAAAAAAAAAAAAACCACCACAAACACCCATCCCTGTCAACAAACAATCCAAACCGAACTATGGTATAATCCGAATGCCTAGAACTCTCCCAAGACCCACAGGTAAGTCCTCGTGTTGTTCATTCGGTGAAAAGAGAATTTACAGTCTGAGGTCTTTTTATCTGCTGTTTGAATGTGTCTTGTGTATTTGTTAGCATATTTACAAAACCAATGATTAGGTCAGCATTTGCTGAAAATTAAACCTCGTGTTCTTCAGCTCTATAAATTGCTTTCCCTTTAGGGATTGCTTGTTTCTTCTCTTTTAGTTCACTTTGATCAGAGCAGTAGAAACCTTGATCCCACTCGGACCATGTGGCTTTTCGGTGCACATGTTCTGGTGGTGGAGCTCGCAGGTCCAGAAGCAGATGCAGCCTGGGCATTCTTCCTAAGCGCCTGTCTGTCTTCTGTGCTTTGCGTTTCAGTTTGAGTATTGGAAGAACCCTCTGTTCTAAAACCGTGTAGCCACCCTCTGCCTCCTCAGATGGGGCAGTGCGGCTTTGTGGCGAGTCCTGGTGTTTATAAAGCCTCTCAGCCGCACACAGGGGAAAGGCTAGCCCAGGGATACGACACGTCTGAGTTCTCCTGATGAAGGGCAGCGCTGCCGCCCGCCGCTCGCGCTGAGTCCCTGATCTGATGAGAGCACAGCTGCTTCAACCCCAGTCTCTCCTGACTTAGTCTGGGCAGAGCTTTCCTTACTTTGTGACTGCAAAAGTAAACCAGAAACCAGATGTATTTATGTTCTTAAAGGTTCATACCAAGACACACTTGGATTCGAGCTTTTGCAAAATAATTCTTCTATTTCATTTTTATTATTTATTTTATTTGAAGGAGTTACATAGAGAAGGAGAGGCAGAGAGAGGAGAAAGAGAGAGAGAGAGAGAGAGAGGTCTTCTATCTGCTGGTTCACTCCCCATTTGGCTGCAATGGCCAGAGCTGCACCAATCTGAAGCCAGGAGACAGGAGCTTCTTCTGGGTCTCCCATATGGGTGCAGGGGCCCAAGGGCTTGGGCCATCTTCCACTGCTTTCCCAGGCCATAGCAGAGAGCTGGATTGGAAGTGGAGCAGCCAGGACTTGAACAGGCACCCATACGAGATGCTGGCACTGCAGGCGGTGGCCTTACCTGCTACGCCACAGTGCCGGCCCATCATCTATTTCTAGTAAAGGTGTTGGAGTCCATTTACTAAAACATTTGCCATCTTATATATTTGGATTCTGTGGGTCAGGTTCTCTTGAATAATATAGTTATTTTTTGAATTCTTCTGAATCTGTTTTAAACTTCTCTCTTTTTGATCCCTTGCAACGACCTTCTAGTTGGAAGAGCTACTCAGTTCACAAAATTCCTGGGAACAAGAAGTCAAAGGATCTGAGAAGTTAATGGGATCCATGGACATTGCCAGAACTCTTGTGTCGGGTTCCAGAGGGTGGTCACGGATAGTTTGCGTCTCTTCTTTGACAAATTAGAGACAGGGGCCCCCTCAAGGCAATTGGATCAGTGACGCCATCTGGGGCAGATCGGAAAGTAGCCCAGCTCCAGGGGCAAACGTCTCGTACCACAAAGCCCTGACTGAACTTGAGGTCCCTTTGTGTAGCACACAGCATGCCTAGTCACTCACAACAGCCTTGTCTTTCTAGCATATTCTCTTCTCCCAGAATTCCCTAGACACCACTTGACTCTTTGTCCTCCATATGTCCTGCTGCCACCCCACCTCTCACCTCCCACCTCCCTCCTCCCTTCTCATTCTCTGCGCATTTGCTAAGTGCCTACCAGGAGTCAACCGCTGTGAGTCAGCCCTTCTCCATCCCCGCTGTGATTAAGAAAACAAAATTACCCAGATTTTTGTCTTAATCAGATACACATTTTCCATGCAGAGAAGTCACCACAGTGAGGAGGAGCGTGGGTGCTCACAGACCCCAGGCCCAGGGGCACACTGGGAAGCACCGGGGTTGTTCGGGAGGCAAGGGGAGCAGAGAATGAGGGAAAAAGCCTCTGTTAAAGGCAAGGGAAGCAGGGCAGTCAGGCTTCTGATCAAACAGGCCGAATAATTTGATTGCCTGGGGCCTGGCCCTGGAGTCCTTAGGGCTGGTGGGTGGTTGCCTGCAGGATTAGGGGCTCTGGATTGGCTAGACTACATATGAAAGCATACTCCTAAGGTGAGCATTTTGGGTCATTTTTAAAGATTTATTTAGTTAGTTGAAAGAGTTGCAAAGAGAGAGGCAGAGAGATCTCCTATCCCTCCCGTTCACTCCCCAGATGGCTGTACCAGCCAAGGCTGGACCAGGCTGAAGCTAGGAGCCAGGAGGTTCATCCAGGTCTCCCACATGCGTGGCAAGGATCCAAGCACTTGGGCCATCTTCCACTGCTTCTCCCAGGTCATTAGCAGGGAGCTGATCAGAAATGGAGCAGCCAGGGCTCTAACCAGCGTCCATATGGGATGTAGCAGCAGCTTTACCGGCTGCGGCACAGGGCTGGCCCCAACCAGGTGTTTTGTTACCTTTAGAAATTAGCTAGTCCTGGGAGAGATACACTCTTCAGGGACAGTAAGACCAGAGCTGTCAAAGTGTTAGGAAATACAATCAAAGCTGTGATTTTTTTTTTTTCTGACAGGCAGAGTAGACAGTGAGAGAGAGACAGAGAAAGGTCTTCCTTTTCTGTTGGTTCACCCTCCAATGGCTGCTGTGGCCAGCGCGCTGCAGCCGGCGCACCACGCTGATCCGAAGCCAGGAGCCAGGTGCTTCTCCTGGTCTCCCATGGGGTGCAGGGCCCAAGCACTTGGGCCATCCTCCACTGCCTTCCCGGGTCACAGCAGAGAGCTAGACTGGAAGAGGAGCAACCGGGACAGAATCCGGCGCCCTGACCAGAACTAGAACCCAGGGTGCCGGCGCCGCAGGCAGAGGATTAGCCTATTGAGCCGAGGCGCTGGCCAAAGCTGTGATTGATATACTCATCTATCGCGAACATGTTCCTAACTTTCCGAAAACTCATGCCCGTGCGCACAGTCAACGCCGCAGCTGGATCTTGAGTCCTGGCCAGGCATCAGAAGGCTTGCACCGCAGTTCTTACTTTGGCAGCAGCTCGCACTAGAGGCTCAGGTTCCAGCTGTAGGTTCTGACGTGGAGACGGATGCAATCATGTACGTAGTTAGATCTCGGGAAGACACCAGTTTTCTCCATAGCCTTTAGCTCTTGATGATATGGAGAGATGCGTATCTCGCTCATAATGAAAAATGTTCATTGTGGCTACCCCATAATTCCCATTTTCAAGTATCAGGTTGAAAGCCAAATATTTCATAATGCTTCTGCTGGCCTCTTTATTTTTTTAAAGATTATTTATTTGAAAGTCAGAATTACACAGAAAGAGGCAGAGAGAGGGAGAGAAGTCTTCCATCTGATGGTTCACTCCCCAGTTGGCCACAGTGGCTGGCTGTGCTGATCTAAGAAGACCAGGATCTTCTTACAGGTCTCCCACGCAGGTGCAGAAGCCCAAGGACTTGGGCCATCTTCTACTGCTTTCCCAGGCCATAGCAGAGCACTGGATGGGAAGCAGAGCAGCTGGGACTAGAACCCGCTCGCATATGGGGTGCCAACGCTTCAGGCCAGGGTGTTAACCTGCTGCACTACAGCGCCGGCCCCTATGCTGGCCTCTTGATCTGGGTCTTCCCAGCCTCTGGAACTGCAAGGAATAAGTTTCTATTGTTTATAAGCTGCCAAGTGTAGCATTTTGTCGTAGTAGCCCAAAGAGACTCATGTTGTCTTATCACAATTTACTATCTCATTTCTATTTTCATGCAAACATGCTGTCAATTTTCCTGTCTTAGAAAACAACATGTCTGGGCTGTGTAGCAAATTAAACTTCTGTCTACTAGCATCCCAGATGGGCACTGGTTCGAGACCCAGCTGCTGCACTTCTGATCCAGCTCCGTGCTAATGCACCTGGAAAAGCAGTGGAAGATGGTCCAAGTCCCTGGGCCCCTGCACCCACATGGGAGACCTGGAAGAACTCCTGGCTCCTGGCTTTGACCTGGCACAGCCCTGGCAGTCATTTGGGGAGTGAACCAGCAGATGGAAGATCTCTGTCTTTTAAATAAATAAATAAATAAAAGTATTAACAAATGAAAGAAAACAAAAAAGAAAATGGCTGACTTGACTCCTCAACACCACTCCCACCTCCAGGAGCTGCGTTTGTTTCTCTTACCAAAAAAAGCTTCTCAAAGAGATTTCCAAACCTCACTGCCTCCAATTCCTGTCCTCTGGTTCTCTCTTGAGCCCCCAGTCTGAGTCAGGTGCATCCCTGCCACACAACCTGTGTCTGCAGCAGCCTCCCCACGGCTGTCCAGTGGTCAATTCTCGGTTCTCATCCTAGCTAGTTCTTCATAGTCTGTTGCCCATATTTTTTTCTCTTTTACAGTATTTCGTTTTGAAAATTTGAAAACATGCAAAAAAGTTGACAGAACTGTAGAGTGAACATCCACAGTCTACAAGAACTCTCCTAGCTTTCTCGTAGTCCAAGGTATTTTTGTCACATGAAGCTCAGGTTCCACTGAGGTGCGAACCTTGGCATTATTCCCTCGGTCAGCTGAGCTCTTCGTCCTGTGTCAGTGACGGGACAGAAAGTGAGGAAGACCCAATGTGGGACAAGGAGCAGCCACCTCAGTCTGGCGGATTTGTTTTTGTTTTGTATTTATTTTTAATCTAAGTGCCTGAGTAATCCAATTGGTCTTCTGTTCAGTTTGTACAAACAGTAATTCTGTGGGTTTATTTATTTATTTATTTTATTTTTAGTTTCAGGTCTTATGAAGAAGACTGATACACCAGAGCCTACAAAGAACAAGTATGGTTTTATGGCACATTCTTTAGTCCTAAGAAGTGACACGTGGAATACAGGTTCATGGAATTCCATCCTGAATTGCCCTGTGATACCCTTCCATGACAGCACTGCACAACAGGAGCCCACCGTGCCCCTCTCGAGTCTTGAGAACAGGCCACGTCTCTCAGGCACATGGATGGCAGGCATTGCTGTTTTGGGTCAGGAGCCTGGGATCCCTCAGAGCAAAAGAGAGAACTTTGGCCAAGGACAAGGTGGACAAACAAGGGAGTCAGGAATTGTTGGGGATTCAAATTATGTTTGTTCACAAAGCTGTGCAATCTAGACTCAGGTTTTGGTTTTTTTTAAAGATTTTTTTTAAAGATTTTATTTATTTGAGAGGTGCAGTTACAGACAGTGAGAGGGAGAGGCAGAGAGAAAGGTCTTAAGTTACAGAGGAAGAGAAGGAGAGGCAGAGAGAGAAAGAGAGGGGTCTTCCATGCACTGGTTCACTCCCCAAATGGCCACAAAGGCCAGAGCTGAGCCAATCCGAAGCCAGGAGTCAGGAGCTTCTTCTGGGACTCCCATGAGGGTGTGAGGGCCCAAGGATTTGGGCCATCTTCTACTGCTTTCTCGGGCATAGCAGAGAGCTGGATCGGAAGTGGAGCAGCCAGGATTTGAACTGGTGCCCATATGGGATGCTGGCCCTGCAGGCAGCGGCTTTACCTGCTATGCCACAGTGCCGGCTCCTAGACTCAGTATTTTTTAAAATTAAGAATGCCGTTTTAAAGGTATTTCTGATTTTGTCTCCTATTCCCCTTTATAATAACAATATGATTAACAAATGTGTTAGCTAAGAGACACAGCTAAATTGAAATTTCTTAGAAGTTCTTTTCTATCCATTTTTAGCAATAATTCCACATAGACCTGCTCTTGTTCAAGTCATTTTAATTGCATGTATAGCCTTCGGCATTGCTGTGACGTGTGGGATTGCAATCTCCTATGTGATATAGTAAGTGTGTGATAAATAACATCCACTATCCTTAGATAAGACGTGACAAATTAGCGAGGTTATTATTGAGTGCCAAAGATGATGATTATTTTTTTAATAACGCTTTTATTTAAAGAATATAAATTTCCAAAATACAGCTTATAGATTACAATGGCTTCCCCCCCATAACTTCCCTCCCACCCGCAACCCTCCCCTTTCCAACTCCCTCTCCCCTTCCGTTCACATCAAGATTCATTTTCAATTCTCTTTATATACAGAAGGTCAGTTTAGTATATATTAAGTAAAGGTTTCAACAGTTTGCCCTCACATAGCAACACAAAGTGAAAAATACTGTTGGAGTACCAGTTATAGTATTCAAAGATGATGATTATATAAAATAATAATGATGACAATTCTTATAATCACAAAATCATTTCCTTATAAATTTGAAGACCACTTTTTCAAAATGTGGATTGTACTTATGTTAGGTGATGATATAAATGAAAAAGGGACAGAATAGAAAATATTGGGGTACTTTAAATGTATTAAACTAAAGGTTGATTTTTAAGCTTTTTAGACAGACACATTTGTGAAGTAATATATACTTTTTACAGTATTCTAAAATGATCTTGATATTTTGGAAGGAATCTTACGCGTGCAAAGCAGAAAGGCTGACCCCTCTGTCACTAGAAACTTGTGGATACAGTCTTGGGTACTAGCAGCTTTCGGGAAGGTACTTCAGTATGTTTGCACAAATAAAACTCAGGGTCCTACTCCTTCAAGTGAGTAGATCATTCTGACATTAGCAGTGGGCAAGTGGCCAGGGCCAACACATTGTGATTTCTACTCCAGGATTCAGTCCTGAGATTCCATTACACCCCTCAGAAACTGCATTTGCTCCATTACAACAAGGTACAAAAACAAGGGATACCTTACCATGTATGGAATATTTTTAAGGTAGCCATTTTAATATCACCTTGAACTACGCTAAAGAAAGGCAAAATGATATTAAAGGTAAAATGGAAGAATGCTTGCTTGAGAGCGGTAAGCTGCATGATGGTTCTGGATAATCTAATGTAATCTACACTGACTTAATTTATCTAACTGCAGTTTCTGTGTGTTTCATTATTATAAAGATGTTAAAAATGAAAGTTAAACTATAAGACACATCTCCTGGACTTTTTAGTGCTCAATTAAGTTCTTGAGCTAAAGTAAATCCTATGACTGTCACATTTGTGTTAACCCATTCAGTGCTACCTCACTGAGGCTGAGGAATAAGGCAAAACACATGGCCCAGATACATGTTCTTATATAAGTTGTAGTGATTTTTTTTTCCAAAAGTAGGTTTTTTGTTTTGTTTTGTTTTGTTTTGTTTTGACAGGCAGAGCTAGACAGTGAGAGAGAGAGACAGAGAGAAAGGTCTTCCTTCCATTGGTTCACCCCCCAAATGATGGAAATGATGGCTGCCACTGCCGGTGCTGCGCCGATCCGAAGCCAGGAGCCAGGTGCTTCCTCCTGGTCTCCAGAAGTAGATTTTTTACAGTATGTTAGTGGGGTTGTTTTCATTTAAACCAAGAAAGTAAATTTTTTTTTTTTTTTTTTTTTTTTTACAGGCAGAGTGGACAGTGAGAGAGAGAGAGAGACAGAGAGAAAGGTCTTCCTTTGCTGTTGGTTCACCCTCCAATGGCTGCCGCAGCTGGCGCGCTGCAGCCAGCGCACCGCGCTGATCCGATGGCAGGAGCCAGGAGCCAGGTGCTTTTCCTGGTCTCCCCATGGGGTGCAGGGCCCAAGCACCTGGGCCATCCTCCACTGCACTCCCGGGCCACAGCAGAGGGCTGGCCTGGAAGAGGGGCAACCGGGACAGAATCCGGTGCCCCGACCGGGACTAGAACCTGGTGTGCCGGCGCCGCAAGGCGGAGGATTAGCCTGTTGAGCCACGGCGCCGGCCCAAGAAAGTAAAATTATAATTAATTTGGGTTTTGGTATAGATAAAATATTTAAACTTAAAATAATACCATAATATTTCATTCAACAGCTTTTAATTTTTAAATATATTTTTAACTTCTTTGGTATTTTGTAAAATAATAATCACTAAAAATATGTCCACCATGTATATAAAGACACATTTTTCCTTATGAGTCAGGCTCCCCCATGGTTCAACGTGGCACTGTTGGATCCTGCCTTTATTTAAAATTTCAATATTTGTTTTATCATGGATTTTTAACATTAATTTCAATTTTCAAAATTTATTTATTTGAGAAGCACAGAGAGAGAGAGAGACAGAGAGAATGTTCCCATCCACTATTTTTTTTAAAGATTCATTTATTCATTTGAAAGTCAGAGTTACACACAGAGAAAAGGCAGAGAGAGGCAGAGAGAGAGAGAGAGAGAGAGAGTTCTTCCATTCACTGGTTCATTCCTCAGTTGGCCGAAATGGCCAGAGCTGTGCTGATCCAAAGCCAGGGCCAGGAACTTTTTCTGGGTCTCCCACATGGGTGCAGGGGCCCAAGGACTCGGGGCATCCTCTACTGCCTTCCCAGGTCATAGCAGAGAGCTGGATTGGAAATGGAGCAGCTGGGACTCGAACCAGTGCCCAAATGGGATGTCAGCACTGCAGGCAGCAGCTTTACCCGCTATGCCAAAGTGCCGGCCCCGCCCATCCACTCTTTCACTCCCCAGATGCAAGCAATGAATCCTGGCTGCATCAAAGGCCAGGAGCCTGGAACTGCGTCCAGGCCATAGGAGTGAGTCATCACCTGCTGCCCCACAGGGCCTGCATTAGCAGGAGTCTGGAACCGGGAGCAGAGCCGGGGCACTCCAACATGGGATGCAGGTGTCCCAAGTGTTCTAAAGTGCAAGGCCAAACACGTGCCCATATCCAATTTTTGAAAATACGAGTTAAAATATTTGCTTTCCTCATGGGTTTTTGGTATTCTCTTAAGTTGTATGCCTGAGCTGAGGACTTCACTCTTCTTGCCCTGTTTGTCTTTGATATGGTTATGACCAGGCCAGTGATTGTGGCCTGACAGTGTGCCTCTGGAGTGCCGCTCTCACCCTCCCTCCACCATTGCTAACCCTCAAAGTGCTTTTATTACCTAAGTCACACAGACCTAGGACAGTTTTTATGTTAGGAAAAATAACACACGCTGTCATCCAGTAGCACATAAACAGAGATATATAATGAGCCAAGGAGCTCCTTCCAGGGCTGGTTCATGGGAAGGTGACTGAGACATTTGCCTCTGGTGTAAAATTTAAGGGGGTGTAAAAAAAACTCAGTAATCAGAATAAATAACATTAAAAAAAAGGTTTAGTTATTTATTTGAGAGACAGAGTTAGAGAGAGGGAGAGACAGAAAGAGAGAAATCCATCTGCTGGCACACTCCCCAAATGGCGGCAACAGCCAGAGCTGGGCCAGGCTGAAGCCAGGAGCCAGGAGCTTCACTCAGGTCTCCCACATGGGTGGCAGGGACCCAAGAGCTTGGGCCATATTCAGCAGCTTTCCTAGGTGCATTAGCAGGGAGCTGGATTGAGAGTGGAGTGGCCAGGAGTCAAACCTATACCTACATGGGTCACCAGACAGCAGGCAGTGGCTTCACCTGCTACACCACAGTGCCAGCCCTGATAAATAACATTTTAATGTAGTATTTTAAAAAATGTATTTATTTATTTGAAAATGTTACAAATGAGAGAGAGAGAGAGAGAGAGAGAGAGACAGAGACAGAGAGAGAGAAAGAAAGAGAATGCACTGGTTCACTCCCCAAATGGCCAGAATGGCTGAGGCTAGGCCAAGACAAACCTGGGAGCCTGGAGTTCCATCCAGATCTCCCACATGAGTAGCAGGGGCCCAAGCACTTGGGCTATCTTTCTGCTGTTTTACCAGGCACATTAATTAGCAGGGAACTGGAACAAAAGTGGTTGAGCTGGACTTCAACTAGCGCTCATGTGAGATGCTGGCATGATAGGCTGTGGCTTACCTGACTGTACAACAACACCAGCCCCAGATGTAGTATTTTTTTTTAAAAGAATTTGGATTAATTCCAAAAATGTATCAGTGTTTTAAATATAGGATTAGCAGCAGTGCTGAACCAAGCCTTACAGGAGCCTGAGCAAAAGGAAAAATCAGTAATACCCATCCCTTCTTTATTTAAAATGTTGACTTTTTAATTTATCATGGATTTCTTAACATTAATTTTATGTTGTAAAATATGGCATTTAAATCTGATTTTTCTTGATTATGGAGATTTTTGGTTATCTCCTAAAGTTTTATATCCAAGTCAGGTACTTGACTTGCTCCTAGTCCTGACTTTGTCCCATGCTTCGGGTTATCATAATTACTCCTTACTCCAGAAAGTGGCATTTCCCACCTCAGAAATCTGAGATCCTACTGTGAGTAGTCTAGATTGTAATCTGTTCCTGCCTTCCTCACATGATTAAGACTTGATGAGTCACCATGAAAACTGTGCTTCTGAATTCACTTCTGTTATTCTCCAGTAGACTAGTCAAAGCCGAGGAAAGCCAGCAACTTGCGCGGCTTTATGAAAACGTCAAGATCTCGTTCTTAGAGGAAGAGGAGGGCTCTGAGGATGACTCCCGCCAGGATGAGACCACTCACCTGCTTCCAGAGAATGAGAAGGAACTGGGGAAGTTCATTCATTCAGGTAGAGGATCCACCAGTTTGACTTGTCAGATACAAAGTCGGAAGAAACCCAGGCTGGCAATGATGGTTGGGTTTTCAAAGACAAAGATAAGTGGGAGTTGATAGAGTCTGAGGTAAGGAAGGTGCGTGTTTATGTCCATACCTATGAGAATTGTACAGAGGGGCAAAGAGCTGTGTCATCGCTTGATTCCTTTAGCAGGGAAATTCAGGGATCAAAATCAGAGTTAGGGAGACAAACATTTTCCAGGATAGTCTTTGTAATCGTGCTTATTAAGGTGCAGTTCTTATGTTTAGACAACAGACAGGCAAGCATTCTCTTGCACTGTTTTCCTCAGTCTGATGTAGGAATAGATTCCAGGCCAATAGACATAAGCTACTTCCCCTGGGTGAGGATTCCTGTGTGAGAAATCCCGGTCACTGATGAATCTGTGTTTGCCTGTGAGGAGATGGTGACCTACAGAGTTACGCACAAAAAATCTGACTTTGTTAATACCCTGGGCACCCATTTGGAAATTCTTCCAGCAAAAACATGTAGAGTTCATCACACACATTCAGTCGTACCCACCACCCCTGCATGCGCTTCCCCTCTCACGGCTCCATGCACAGATACCCAGAAAGGGACTAGAAGCCAGGAGTAGAAAAGATCGTCGATGCTTACTGAGGTAAGCAGCCCTTGTAACCTATTTTTTTGATGTCTTTTTGTTAAATTGGATGACAACTTTCCTGAATTTTTTAAGAAAAGATTTTGTTTATTTGAGAGGCAGAGTTATAGGCAGAGGGAGAGACAGAATTCCATCCACTGGTTCACTCCCCAAATGGCCTCAATGGCCGGAACTGGGCCAATCTGAAGCCAGAATTGAGGAGCTTCTTCCAGGCCTCCCACGTGGGTGCAAGGGCCCAAACACTTGGACCATCTTCCACTGCTTTCCCAGACCATAGGCAGAGAGCTGGATCTGAAGAGAAGCAGCCAGGACATGAACCTGGTGCCTATGTGGGATGCTGGCGCTGCAGGCAGAGGCTTGGCCTACTATACCGCCGTGCTGGCCCCTTCTCTGCATTTTAAACTGGATATTTATAAAGGTTGACTATAGAAAGTGAGAAAATAATTTTTGAAATTCAATTTTCACCATTCTATCTGACAAATAATACCCATAATCCCCTGGAAATTTCATTGTTTGTGCTTAAATTTTTCCATATTTTTTCTTTCATCTCCTTTATCCCCGTTCCTCTTCCTCATTTATTAGTTTCTCAATAACATCGTTTCTATATTTTAGTTATTAGAGCAAAAAGAAAGGAAAATTTTGAAAAGAAGAAATTGAGGGAAGAGCAAAAGGTAGTAAAAGACAATATAACAAGGAAGGCTATGCAGAATTCAAAGACTGGAAATTTCTGAAAGGAAACGAAAGAGCTGCAGGAGGTGCTAGCCGATGCAGAGAAGGCGCAGGGGTGACAAGCGACGGCGAACCCGAGCATGCCTGCTCCCAGGAACTCTGTAGAACAGCGCTCTAAAGAAAGGAGTGCTGGGCATATTTAACAAAATAAATTCATGTGACACAGGAATTCTTGTTTCTTAGCTCTTGCAATTCATGAATAATTATGACTTAATTGGAAAATAAGAAAAAAATTTAAGTGTGAAAGAAAAATTGTCAAGATTTCCCCCTCCCCTTTTTAAAAATTTTATTTATTGGGGCTGGCACTGTGGTGCAGTGGGTTAACGCCCTGCCCTACAGCACCAGCATCCCATATGGACGCTTGTTCTAGTCCTGGCTGCTCCACTTCCAGTCCAGCTCTCTGCTATGGCCTGGGAAAGTAGTAGAAGAGGGCCCAAGTCCTGGGGCCCCTGCACCCATGTGGGAGATCCAAAAGAAGCTCCTGGCTTCTGGCTTCTGATCGGTGCAGCTGCAGCCGTTGCGGCCAATTGGGGAGTGAACCATCGGATGGAAGACCTCTCTCTCTCTCTCTCTCTCTCTCTCTTTCTCTCTCTTTCTCTTTCTGCCTCTCCTCTCTCTGTATAACTCTGACTTTCATATAAATAAATAAATCTTTAAAAGAAAAAACACTCAAGACTTTTAAAAAAGATTTTATTTATTTATCTGAAAGGCAGAGTTATAAACAGAGGGAGAGATCTTCCATCTGCTTGTTCATTCCACAAATGGCCACAATAGCCAGAGCTGGGCCAAGCTGAAGCCAGGAGCTAGGAGCTTCTTCCGGGTCATCCATGCGGGTGCAGGGACCCAAGTCCTTGGGCCATCTTCCACTGCTTTCACAGGCCAAGAGCAGAGAGCTGGATTGGAAATGAAACAGCCAGGACTAGAACCAGCACCCATATGGAACGCCGCAGGTGGAGGCTTAACCTATTACACCACAGCACTGCCAAGCTTTCATTTCTTGCTCATGACCAGAAATACACACAATTTCTTTGGACAATCCCCTAGAACATGCTAGGGAATCACTTTATTAAAGAAAACTTTCCCAGTGATATTGCCTATCAATTCCAGTAGTTTGTCTCCACTTACATATAAGGAAACTGAAGAAGTCACAACAAACATGACGTCAGATTGAGACACTCATCCCTGTGAGGCTCCCACTTTGTTGAAAAGAGTAGGCTGCCAGGCAGGGGACAGTGAATTAACCAAGGACAGTGAGTGCCAAAAGCTGAGAATGGCCAAGGGCTCTGAGAATGCAGAACAAGATTTAGTAAATGGGACCATTGCTATGGAAAAGAGTCTGAATGCTTCTCAAAAAGTTACACATGAAGGTATATTTTCAAGAGACTTGAAAACACATATCCATAAAAAACCTGCACGCAAATGTTCATAGCTGCAGTATCCATAAGACTTGAAAGGTAGAAAGCACCCACATGTGCATCAACCGGTAAATGGACAGATGAAATGTAGTGTATCCATGCACTGAGATATTTTTCAGCACTAGATAAAGAACGAAGTACTGATGCATGTTGCAACGAAAGTGAACCTTGAAGACATGCTAAGTGTAGGAAGCAGACATACACTATTTGATTCCATTTGTATGACATGCGCAGAATAGGCAAGCCTATAGATGCAGACAGTCCGTTATCAGTTCCACGAACTGGAGGAGAGAAAGGGGGCAGGGTTCAGCTAGTGGATTGTGGATTTTGGATTTCTTTTTGGGGGTAATGAAAATTTTAAAAGAGTGAAGTTGGTGGTATATGAATTAAATCTCAATTTAGCTATTAAAGAAAAAGATTAGGTCTAACTTGAGGTTGAACTGAAGCCAGATCCAGGTCTTCTGATTTTTCATTTCTTCCTAGTTTTCTTGGTTGAAATTTAAAAAATTAGGACAATGATTATATTGGAGCAGTAGGAGTGTATTAGGGGTTGGGAAAGCTCAGCAGCTGGATAGTGAATTGAAGAAGGGGTTAGCTGGGTAGTGCAGTGAGGAGGGCCCACTTGGCAGCAGGACAAAGGAGTTGCCAGAATGCCACAGAGATTCACACACAATTCCTTGGGCACTGAGGGACCCTCAGGGTCCCTTCCTGTAGCCTCAAGGCAAGAGCCACACCCAGCCTCTCCTGCCAACTCCAGGAAATCCTAACATACAAGACTGCTGTGTTAGTCTGCCCAGGCTGCCGCAGACTGTGTGACTTCTCACATGCTCAGCCAATTCTGCTATCAATTTATCAGATATTGAGTTCTCTAAGAGCTTGACATTTTTCACCATCAAGTGCTAGTTCTCAGACACATTTCTGCCACCGATTTTGAAGCACTACGTACTCAACCTAACAACTCCCTGAATTTGAATTTTACAATGGTTTGACTTGAATTTTACAATGGTTTCTCTAAGTGTCAGTGCCTCATGCAGAGCAGTCCCTGCAATCAGTTGCTGGCAAGGAGAAGAGACCCCGGGTATGAGATCCTCCTCGTATTTCTGGGTTGACAGCACCAGTGCCTGCACGCTCCGCCTGTGAGCTCTCTCACTGACTGTTTTTATTGAAAGAGAGTTTCTTTGTTGTTTCTGAGATACCAGATTCCATAAAGGAAGCTAACATGAGAAAACGGAGAAAGAGTACACGTGTGGAAGTGTTGCTCAGCATTTGGACACAACGATTCACTATCCCTGCAGAATATTTTCTGTGGGAACGGAGCGCTGCCGCAGAGAGCCTCAGCATCGCCCTCCGCCTTCCTTGCCGCGCCTGCCGTCTGACTGAACATGGGAATGGAGACTGGGGAAACTGCCTAATGCTGCAGGGCACATCTGTTCGAATTGCGGCACGGCCATTTTTATTTGCTTTCTCCACCACTGGTCACATGTGTGACTGAATAACAATGTAATGCACGTGACCCTGGGAGCTCTCTCTCTCTCTCTCTCTATATATATATACACACACACACACACACACAGAATGTATATACAAACACTTGAATAGATAGTTGAAGCCCACAGAACGCAGAAATTCGATTCTGGCTCCTTCAACAAAGAGCGAAGTCCCTCCCCTGCTCCAGGACCTGGAGACCCCAGCCCCCGCGCGGTGGAGTGAGGCCTTTAGTCACGGAGGTGGGGGCGGAGCGCCCAAGCTGTGGAGCGTGGGAACTACATTACCCAGAATGCTGCGTCGGCGACAACGACGATGAGCCAATGGGGTGTCAGAATGTGCGCCAGGTCGGGGCGGGATTTCCGGCGACCTCGTGGCGGTCGTTTTGGCTTTCATGAGATGTGCTCTCCGGGTTAGAGGCTCCCGGACACTGGGTCTGGGTTGAGGTGGCCCGGCCAGAAAGGCGAGCGAGGCGGCTCTAAGGGTCGGCGACGCCGCCTGGGTGACCGCGCCAGGGCCGGGTTCGGAGTCCCGGCTCGGCTCCCGAAGTCCGATGGCGCCTGCCGCGCAGAGGGACCCAGCTCAGGTAAGTGCTAGTCCTCTGCACCTCGCCCGCGCTCACCCAGCCGGGACCTACAGCTCGGAGTGAGGAGCACCCGCCCCGTCCCTGCAGCCCAGGCCCCGTGTCTGGGTCAGCGAGGCTGGGTCCCTGTCCCTGACAGCCCTGAGACTGGATGTGGCAGAGGGTGACAGGCCGAGGGACAGCTGGCTGACAGAGGACACGGAGCCCCGAGGCACCGTAGGTGAACGGCCAGCCTGAAGTTCCCAGGCAGCGGGGCCAGGCCGGGGCCCGGGGACACCCCTTCTTCCAAGGCCCGACTCTGTGACTCCGGTAGGGCCCCGAAGCCTGCAGAAACGAGCCAGCGGATTCCTGTCTCTTCTTGGGCTCGACTCCTGCACGCTCGCGGGGTTGGGCTCCTGGGACTTGTACGTCCCTTTTGAGCAGTGTTTGTTTCCTGGGACCCCGCAGAAACCTCGCTGGAGGTGCTCCCGGCAAGACGCAAGCGCAGATGCTAGGGTTGATGTGGACGGGGGGATGTTTAGGAAACCAGGGGTCGCCTCGCTTTCTGGTGGCAGCGGAAGTCAAGATGGCAAACCCCAGAGATTGTTGTCCATTCTGGAGGTTGTAGGAAGTCTGGGTGGAAGCAGAGGTGCCTGACAAGGTTTTGACAGGGAACAGAGGGTGGGGTTGGGGGAGGAGGAAAGATCAGAGTAGAGGCGAGGCTACGGTCTCAGAGGCGCGGTCTGGGAGATGTGGTTGGTTTCTGCGAACGCGTTTAGAGAAGAGTTGCCAGTGTGAACAGCAAGGGAGTGCCCTAGGCTGCAGGATGACCTCCGGCCTTTGATACCGGGCGGCTCTGGGGACACACACTCTGTGAGCTGAGATGAGCAAGTTGGTGGTAGGAGTAGTGTTCCCTGGGGATAGCGGGAGGGGAATTTTTGGCCTTGTTGAAGTCTGAGACCTTTCAGGGCCTACTTGGTGGAGGTGTTAAGTGGGCAGGTCTGGAAATCTAAGGTGTGGTTCAGGATGCAAGCATCCAAAATATTGTGGCTGCTGTGTGGATCGGTATCGGTGGCATTTAGGGGGCATGGTTGTGGAGCTATCAGTAGATCAAGACATGGACACGGGCTGTGGACTGGGTCTCTGCTGGGTACTGGGTTGTAGTGTTGACTGTCAAATGCAGGTGACTGAGGACGTGGCCATGGAGGGAGGGTGTGTAAAAGACGGGACAGCCTGGGCCTCCCAAGAGAAGGGTGGACATGAGATGAACATAGAGGCATAAGAGTAGTTGAGGGCTGGCGCCGTGGCTCAATAGGCTAATCCTCCGCCTGTGGCGCCAGCATTCCGAGTTCTAGTCCCGGTCGGGGTGCCGGATTCTGTCCCGGTTGCCCCTCTTCCAGTCCAACTCTTTGCTGTGGCCCGGGAGTGCAGTGGAGGATGGCCCAAGTCCTTGGGCCCTGCACCCCCATGGGAGACGAGAAGAAACACCTGGCTCCTGGCTTCGGATTAGAGCGGTGCGCCGGCCGCAGCGGCCATTGGAGGGTGAACCAAGGGTAAAGGAAGACCTTTCTCTCTGTCTCTCTGTCACTGTCCACTCTGCCTGTCAAAAAAAAAAAAAAAAAAAAAGAGTAGTTGAGGCCAGAGCAGGTGCTAAACCAGCACTTTGGATTCACAGGATTGTAAGAAGACCTTGATGGGATCTGGGGTGTTTCGTTCAGGCTGGAGGATAAGGTCAGGGTCAAATGTGGTTATCTGTGAGTCAGGAGGCATGGGGTTGGTGGCCAGTGAGGCTGGCCTCGGAATGGAGGAAGGTTCTGACTGTTGAGGGGACAGCATATGCAGCACAAAATCCGAATAGGACCAAAGGACTGTGCGGCCCACACCTATTTCTCCCACCCAAGTACTAACTGGCTCTGATGCTGGCGATCGTCAGAGATGAGGTGTGTTCAGGCTGGCGTGACTAGACCTCGGAGGCTGCCCACACTTAGTTCCAGGAGGCTAAGTTTGAGACGAGGAATGGTGCCTGAGAGGGAGGCCTGTACACAAGGTTTTCGGGCTGCTGTCTCCAGAAGCTGCTGAATGTATTCCAGTTGCTGCCTGCCAAGATGTGATGTGAGGCCTAAAATTAAGGCTCGGTATTACATGCTGCCTTGACATCTGGTGAACAGTGTGGCCTCAGATAGCCTGAGCAAATGCCCCTCACGTTCTCCTCCTGTGGATCTGCTCTCTTAGCCAAATGAAGTCCCCTTGTCAAGGGAACCAGAGAAGTTTTTGCTTATTATTTTGTAACAGGATTTATTTCCCTACATCTTAACATTATTAAAACAATCTCATCCCATCCTCGGCAGGAACCAGGGGTCCTGGTTATAACCCTGGTTGTGAAGCTTATGTCTTCACAGTCTGCAGTTGCTCACTCTTTCTGGAGTGCTGCTTCCACGTGGCCCTGCTGGCGTGTGGTGTCCTCTCCCAGGCTATGAGTATATGTGTCTAATCACTGCTCTTAGTCTCTCATCTGCCCAGGGTTAGTGTTATGTGTTTGGTCATTACCGTAGCCATAGGCCATCCATGGTTTTACATGGTGGAGAGGAGCTGAGTAAAACCCAAGTGGCACGTGGGAAGCTGCCTGAGGTGGAGCCATTGGGATGGTGGTGGTGTGCTCACGTGGCTGTGTGACCTGGAGGTACAAGGGGTGTGTGGCCTAAGGAATGACAGGTAGCTGGAGAAGGGGTATGCCTGCTGGCTCTAGTCCTGTCATACTACCCTGGATTTCTCTCTGCCAGGCCACAGCCTAGATGGATGTTTGTCCAGTTGCCTCCTGTTACTGGTGGCTCTGGGTCCCTAAGGAGACAAAGGCACCCATCTCCTGGCTTCTTCTCTGAGTTGGGAGCTTGGGTGAAGGGCAGATAGGAAAAGAGGAGTGGGGAAATGAACCTGGAGACCGCAGGACAGGAGCTGTGTGGTTTCACCTGTCCCCGTCCCAGCAGGGCACTGTGACTTTTGAAGACGTGACCGTGTACTTCTCCTGGGAGGAATGGGGTCTCCTTGGGGAGGCTCAGAAGCGGCTGTACCACGATGTGATGCTGGAGAATTTAGCACTTATAACCTCCCTAGGTAAGACGCATGTGCCATGCAGCGCCCTCAGCTCGTCCCTGCACTTCCTGTGTCTCCGGGGCAGGTTGTCCTCACCTCAGGACCGTGGTACAGCCCCTGCCCCTGCCTCCGGGAGGGGCTGTGGTTGACAGGACTGAGGAATGGGTCACAGGTCTTGTTGGTTGCCTCATGGATCTCACCTTGTTTGCCTCTCCCTGGCCAGGTGACTTTGTTCAGATGCAAGGCACCTGTGTGCCCCGGGGACTGCGTCCTGCATGTGGCTGACATTCCCTGCTGCCTGCCTCTGCCGCTGACACAGTCACCACTTGCACAGACCGTAGACTGTCCCTCTAATGCCTGCCTCTGAAGTTTGCTTTGCCACTGTTTTGTTTCCTGTGGGCTGTCCTGTGCTGAGCTGTCGTGCGTTGGTTGTGGGTGCTTGCATATTCCAAGTGCCACATGGTTCTCACTTGAGGGATTGGGGTGGGCAGCCCTTGTTGTTTCACAGGATGGCTCTGAGATATTCCACCATAGAAAAGCGGGCTCAGAGGGAGCCTGACTCCGAGGAGTGGCATCGGACAGAGGCACGATGCCAGGGCTTATTCGGATCACACCAAAAACATGTTTGGTGTCAAGGACAGTGATAGCCACACCTCATTACTGCCTTTCCTTCCTCACCGGATAGTTTTCCAATTTCTGCATTCTGCTTGTCATGTCTACTCTTACATCTAGTCCAGGGTTACCTCCCACATCTTTGTGCATCCCACGTCTCACTCGTTTCTCTCACTGCTCTACCTATAGTGCTCTCCTGTATTGCCCTTTCCATATTGTGTCATGAGCTGTGGACCATTGTTTTTTCTTTTAAAGATTTATTTATTTATTTGAGAAGCAGAGGTAGAGAGAGAGAGGTCTTCCATTCGCTGGTTCACTCCCCAGATGGCCACAAAGGCCGGAGCTGGGCCAATCTGAAGCCAGGAGCCAGGAGCTTCTTCCAGGTCTCCCATGCAGGTACAGGGGCCCAAGGACTTGGGCCATCTTCCCCTGTTTTCCCAGGCCATAGCAGAGAGCTGGATCAGAAATGGAGCACCTGGGACTCAAACTGGTGCCCATATGGGATGCTGGCACCAACGGCTGTGGTTTTGCTCGCTGTGCCACAGTGCCAGCCCTGTGGACCATTCTAAAACAGTCGTTGGAGGCCATTTGCTCCTTTGCTCTCATCTTCCTGGGCCTGGGGACATTCTTCTGTGGTATGCACATGTCAGAAGACAAGATCCTGCTAAAAGTTGTCCTAGAGAATGGATTGTAGACCCGCCTCTCTCCCTGTGTTACATCCCATGGTTGCACCTTCATTCTTTTTTTTTTAATATGCTTTTATTGACTTTTAAAAAATATTTTATTTTATTTGAGAGGTAGAGTTATAGACAATAAGAGGGAGAGACAAAGAGAAAGGTCTTCCATCTGCTGGTTCACTCCCCAAATGGCTGCAACAGCCAGAGCTGTGCTGATCCAAAGCAGGAGCCAGGAGCTTCCTCCAGGTCTCCCACGCAGTACAGGGGCCCAAGGACTTGGGCCATCTTCTGCTGCTTTCCCAGGCCATAGCAGAGAGCTGGATCAGAAGAGGAGCAGCTGGGACTAGAACCAGAGCCCATATGGGATGCCAGCGCTGCAGGCGGAGGATTAACCTGCTGTGCCACGGCGCCGGCCCCGCACCTTCATTCATGAGGTCTCTTTCATACTCTGATCTTCAGAGGCCAGTTCTGCTAGGAGGCCCCAGCCTCAGCTTGGACCCGATTTCCTGATTTTGGAAACAACCCAGTGGACTCGGGTCCTGGTCTGAGCCGAGCCTTTCTACCAGCATCAGCGTCAGTTCACCAGCATTTCCTTGCAGGTTGCTGGTGTGGAGCAGAGGGTGCGGAGGCTCCCTTTCAGCAGAGTGCTTCTGCGCAAAGAGCATCAGAGTGTAGGACTGCCAAGGCCAGTTCTCCCCAGAAGGTGCATCCCTGTGAGATATGTGGCCCGGCTTTGAGAGACATTTTGCTCTTGGTTGAGCACCAGCATCACAGGCAGAAACTGTGTGTGAATGGGGCTCGTGGGAAGCGATCGCCGTTTGCTGCGTACCTTCAGCAACACCAGCAGCAGCACATCAGAGAGAAGTGCCTTAGAAGCAGTGTTGTCAGAGGCTCAGTCCTCAGCAGCTCCCACTTCCAGGTACCTGAGAAGCTCTTTACCTGCCAAAAGGTTGGGAAGGACTTCCCAGCCTGCTCAGGATTCCTCCAGCAACAGGCCACGCATACCGGAGAGAAAACTGAGGCCTTCCACAGCGTAGCAAGCCGTTCCAGCTGGGGTGAACACGTGAACACTCTCAGCCACAAGCAGGCACGTGTCCAGCACCAGAGGGCCCTCACTAGGAAACGCTGCTATGTGTGCAGTGAATGTGGGAAGTCATTTAGCACGAGCTACAGCCTCAGTGATCATTCAAGAATTCACACTTCGGAGAGGCCTTATACATGTGGGGAATGTGGGAAGGCCTACAGGCAAAGCTCTAGCCTCATTACGCACCAGAGAGCTCACACTGGAGTGAGACCTCACCGATGTGATGAGTGCGGAAAGCTGTTCAGCAGGAAGTATGACCTGTTTATACATCGAAGAGTTCACACTGGGGAAAGGCCTTATCAGTGTGGTGAGTGTGGGAGAGCCTTTAGCCATAGCTCTAGCCTTGTTACACACCAGAGGATTCACACTGGAACAAGGCCTTATGAGTGCAGCAAATGTGGAAAATCATTTAGCCACAGCTCCAGCCTCATTACACACCAGAGAGTTCACACTGGAACAAGGCCTTATGGGTGTGGTGAGTGTGGGAAATCCTTTAGCCAGAGCTGTCACCTTATAAAACACCAGAGACTTCACACTGGAGAAAGGCCTTATGAGTGCACGGATTGTGGGAAATTCTTTGTCTATAGCTCTCGTCTCTCCCAACACCGGCGAGTTCACACTGGAATAACATCTCATGAGTGTGTCGAATGTGGAAAATTATTCAGCAGGAAGTTTGACCTTGTTGTCCATCAGAGAGTTCACACTGGAGAAAAGCCTTATGAGTGTAGTGAATGTGGGAAGTCTTTTAGCTGCAAGTCCTATCTCATTACACACTGGAAGATTCACACTGGTGCGAGGCCTTATGCATGCGGGGAGTGTGGGAAGTCCTTTACTCACAGCTCCACGCTCCTGCAGCACCAGAGAGTGCATACTGGAGAAAGGCCTTACCAGTGCAGCGAGTGTGGGAAAGCCTTCAGCCAGAGCTCCAGTCTCAATCGACATCGGAGGAGTCACACCGGGGAAAGGCCTTACAAGTGCAGCGAGTGTGGGAAGGCCTTCAGTCACCACTACAGTCTCATAAAACACCGACGCGTTCACTCTGGAGAAAGGCCTTTTGAGTGCGGCGAATGTGGGAAGTGCTTCAGCCAGAGCTCCAACCTCCGTGACCACCGGAGAGTCCACAGTGGTGAGAGACCGTATGAGTGCAGTGAATGTGGGAAGTCCTTTGCCTTCAGCTCTAACTTCCTGAAACACCAGAGTGTCCACAAGGGATAGACGCCTGATTAACACAGGTAGGCTGCTAGGAACTGAACTGTGTCCCTGTAAAATTCCTGTGTTTAATCCCTGATCCTCTACGTGGTTGTATGTATAGATAAGGCCTTTATGGAGGTAATTAAGGTTAAATGAGGTGTAAGGACGGGGACCCTAATCCAATATGATTGGGGTCCTAAGGAGAGAAAGAGACAGCAGAGGGCGCTCTATATGTGCACAGAGGAGAGGCCATGTGACCACATAGCGATAACGTATGTGCAAGCCAGGCAGAGAGCCCTCACCAAAAGCTGACCATACTCGTGCCCTGGCTTTGGAATTTTACCATCCAGAACAGTGATAAAATACATTTTCTTGTTTTAAGCCGCTCAGTCTATGATATTTTGTTGTGGCAGCCTGAGCTAATAGTTATTTTGGGTTAGGAGTGAGTGAAAATGAACAATGGCTGTATCATAATCACATTTGAGGTACCCTAGAGAGACAGGGGAGAAAGATCATTTTCTCAGTGTGTGGAACCAGGAGCTGACCATCCATTGTGTATGGAAGAATAAGTATCTCACTGAGACTACATGTGTCAGTTTCATATTAGCCAATTTTCCAGTGTACGCTGAGTTTAGCTGACTACAATCTGTCATTTATCAGAATGTCTTCTCTCCCATTGAGACACATCTGTTTGAATTCTCAGATATTTTCCAGATATTCTTAATGGATAACTCCATTCATTAATCAATGATGGTATAATTAATAATGGTATAATTTGCTCTCTGCACAACTGTTTTCCAGAGATAATCTTCAGGTCCTTTGCAGACACTGCTGCTGTACATATGGGTGAAGCTACAGTCAGTTCCTAGCAAGGAGGTGAGGTTGTGGAATTCCAAACCTTTATCCCAGGACTCACATGCCCACATTCTGCCTGTGCCTGAATTTTGTCACCACAACCACTGCTCTGATAGCAAATGTGAATTTGCTAAGTAATCATTATTTTTTAGATCAGTGTCACATTCTTAGAAGGAATAGAGTATAACCTAGGATATTCAGTAATATGTAGAAAAATAGTTCTGGGTTGGGACACATTGAGAAAGAGGCCAAGAATACTCTGAGGGACCTGGAGGTATGATGTCAACTCACCTCCTTGCTTTAGGACTGCAAAAAATCTCCTCCGTGTTTTTTCTTAGATCTGTCTGGATTAGTCTCCTTGTTATTGACCAAACGCACCGAAGCTCAGTGTCTGTTCTAACTTCCTCCCAAATGGAGCAGGAGTACAGCCGGCTACAGCTTTAGAGCGGGCACTGAGCATCCCTAGCAATTGTTGGTATATGCGCTTGTTTGGTTACCTGTGATCATGATTTTCAAATGTGTTCAGAGTATTAGGCATAGTTTACTAACATGTCTCGATGAAAGCAGGAATTAAAACTACCTGTCTGATTTAGACAAAGGAAAGACACCTTAGAAAATTCAGTAGAGATTCTTTGATACAAAAAGCAAAATACTTAAGAATATAAAGGAATTATAAGCCCTCAATGTTACTCTGTATACAAACATATTTTGTATGTTCATAGTATCTTAAGTCTCATTAACATTTTACCCCCTTTTCTTTGGAAAGATCTCAGGTAGTTCTGAATCAGTAACAGGTTTCTGCTGTGACATCTGTAAGTCAGAAATGGCTTGTTCTAACAAACTGTATTATGACCATACATGCTGATGGATATTGCCTTGTCCTGTTGTAGGATACAAGATGTTCATGTATTTATTTGAAAGGCAGAGTTACAAAGACAGAGGGACAGAGAGATCGTCCATCAACTGGTTCACTCCCCAAATGAGCCAGGTGGAAAACAGGAGCCAGGAGCCAAGAACTTCATCTGGGTTCCACATGGGTTGCAAGGTGCCAAGTACCTGGGCCATCTTCTGTTACTTTCCCAAGCACATTAGCAGGGCACTGGCAGTATTGTAGCTTAACCCACTGCATCAGAATGCTGCCTGTCCCCTCTCACGTTTTTCATAGGTAGTTTTTAAAAAAGATTTATTTAGGGAAGGCCGGTGCCGTGGCTCACTAGGTTAATCCTCCGCCTGCAGTGCCGGCATCCCATATGGGTGCCGGTTCTAGTCCTGGTTGCTCCTCTTCCAGTCCGGCTCTCTGCTGTGGCCTGGGAAGGCAGTGGAGGACGGCCCAGGGGCTTGGGCCTTGCACCCCATGGAGACCAGGAGAAGCACTTGGCTCCTGGCTTCGGATTGGCGCAGTGCCTGCTGTAGCAGCCATTTGAGGGGTGAACCAACAGAAGGAAGACCTTTCTCTCTGTCTCTCTCTCTCACTCTCACTCAACCTGTCCAATAAATAAATAGAAAAAAAAAAAGATTTATTTAGGGGCTGACATTGTTACGTAGTGGGCTAAGCCTTCGCCTGCGGCACTGGCATCCCATATGGGCTCTGGTTCGTGTCTCAGCTGCTCCTCTTCTGATCCAGCTCTTTGCTATGGCCTGGGAAAGCAGTAGAAGATGGCCCAAGTGCTTGGGCCCCTGCTACCCCCATGGGAGACCTGGAAGAAGCTCCTGGCTCCTAGCTTTGGATTGGCGCAGCTCTGGCCATTGTGGCCATTTAGTGAGTGAACCAGTGGATGGAAGACCTTTCTCTTTGTCTCTCCCTCTTTCTGTCTGTAATCTGCCTCTCAAATAAATAAATAATGATCTTAAAAAAAAACTTTATTTATTTGAAAGGCATAGTTACAGAGAAAGGGAGAGATGAGAGAGCTCTTTTATCCGCTAGTTCACTCCCCAAATGGCCACTACGACCAGTACTGGACAGATTGAAGTTATGAGACTGGAATTCCATCCAGATCTCCCATATGAGTGAGTGCAAGGGCCCAAGCATTTGGGTCATCCTCAGCTGCTTTCCCAGGCACATCAGCAGGAAGTTGGATCAGAAGTGGAGCAGCTGAGACTCCAACCAGCATTCACATGGGATCCCAGCATTTCAGGCAGCAGTGGCTTAACCTGTCGCATCATAATGCCATCCAAGCTTTTGTTAATTGTTGTACCAGTTTGATCTTTGTACTTGTTTATAGCTTAAATTTTTATAACAAATTTGACATTTTTATATTGACTATTTCTATTTCATTCCTTCACTCAAAATCTTACTGTGCTGAATTCATCACTCTAATTTTTTGGTATTTTATTATACTACTAAATTTATTTTTTCAACTTTACGGAATGATGTACAATTAATATATGTGCTTAGAATTAATTAATTCATATATATATATGTATATATATATATATGTTATAATGTATTTTCTCCAAGAATCACTTATTCTATAATTAAGACTTAGGGCACACTTATCATTTATTCCATTTTCCAGATATATTTTAATTCGCTTTCAGATAAACTGTAAAATCTAAGTTTTTGCTTATTTAACTGCTGAATTCATTCTCTTTAGATTCTTTTTAAAGCAGTCTGATTCATGATCATGAAATACAAAATGACCAAAGCTATTAGTCTATGTTAGTTCACACATCAGGTTTTCTGTTTCCATGGTCAGGTTTTTGGTGCATTAAGAGTAATCTTGTTCTTTTCCTGAAAATTTAATGTAAGTTTTACTTAAGAAAATTTAGTTATTTAATGTGAGCATTGCAGAATTGCTTTAATAAAAAAGCAATTTCGCTGCATCCTCATTTGGATCATGAATTATCATTCCAAACGGATTTACAATTACACAGTTTTAAAAGACAATTCACTTGAGAGGCATTTTAAGTGGTCATAGCTCTTCATTAGCTGTGCTCCCCAGATAATAGTGGGCCTCTTGGCTAAAATATATAGACAAGGTTTCCACTTCTGAGGGAACAATGATACAATCCAGAATTTAAAAAAGATTCTAGCCTTTCTTGCTCCTCAGCCATCTTTGTGGCTGTAAAGAACATGAAAATTTCTGGATTCATCAGGTTTAGGCCTCAAGTTGCTATGAACGCACCAGGAACAAGTAGGTTCTGAAGGTGATCAGACAAGGCAAAGTGAAAGTGGCGTCCTTGTCAACACTGCCTAGCTCTGAGGAAATCCGAATGGAGCACTCTGCGTGTTGGACAGAAGTGGGTCTCTCACGACCATGGCAGTAACAGACCTGGGCCCAGCCCATGGAAGACCCTGCACAGCGTTGGCACTGGCTACCATGGATCAAGCTGGTTCTGATGCTAGTAGAAGCGTGCCAGAGTAGACTGGTTTTTCTTTAATAAGATTTCCCAGACTTGTTTATAACATCAGGTATGTTTTTTAAAACACTATTTTCACTGCTCATCGTAACTGGCTGCTGCTTGTCATCCACACAACACCAGGATTTACAGGAAGTGGGACTGATGTTATCTTGAGCTCCTCACTTATTTTGACCATGATTTACTTCGAGTGGAGGCATTGTTTTTAAGGCAAAAAACATTGTCATGTAGGTTGTCTAAAAATAAAATGCATTTAAACTCAAAAAAAAAAAAACACTATTTTCAGTTTCTCTTCAGTTTTTTTAAGTGTTTCTCATATATCTAATTCATGGTTGGAAAATCCATTTTATCCAGTCTGAGATTTTTGTGCCTTTAAAATAGTTTAATGGTTTCTATGTAGTATACTTTTTATATTACTAATCACTTTTCTTATTACTAATTACTTTTGTATTACTAATTACTTTTACTTATTTCATAACAGATGAGCATACTTCAAAAAGGTCATAGAAAATGGAATTAAAATCAAAATAAACTTGCCCTTAGTTCAGTTTTTTTTCAGAGACTTTAAAAATTAAATCAGTTTATAAACTTTTAAAGTTTTATTTGAATGGCAGAACTAGAGAGAGAGAGCACGTGTGAGAGAGAATCTCCCATTCACTGGTTCACCCCCACATGCCTGTAATATCTGAGTCTAGGCCAGGTTAAATCTGGAAACCTGGAACTCCAGGTCTCCCATGTGGGTGGCAGAGACCCATACACTTGGACCATTCCAGAGTACACATTGGTAGGAAGCCAGATCAGAATCTGAGCCAGGTCTTGCTCAGGACTTTGATATGGGTTGTGGGCATTCCAACAGACATCTTTGCTGCTGCACCACCATGCCTGCCCCTCCACAGACTTTTTGAAGTACTGTTATAGTGCTTTACCCCTTTATTCATGGGATGCACCAGTCTTTACTTAAAATTTGTACCTCTCTCTCTTTTTTTTTTTTTTCCCTGACTTCTGGCTGTGTTGTGCATATAGTTTTTCAGTGTAACAGCGTGGATTTCAACACCTAAGGGCATGGGCTACTTCACTGAAAGAAAGAACTTGCCCTGAAATGCTTATTTGCCAGATGTGGGCACGTGTGTGTGTGTGTGTGTGTGGTTCTGTTACCTCTCTCTCTTTTTTTTTTTTTTTTAAGATTTTATTTATTTATTTATTAGAGAGAGAGAGAAAGGTCTTCCATCTGCTGGTTCACTCCCCAAATGGCTGCAACAGCCAGAGCTAAGCCAATCTGGAGCCAAGATCCAGGAGCTTCTTCCAGATCTCCCACATGGATGCAGCAGCCCAAGCACTTGGGCTATCTTCCACTGCTTTCCCGGGCTGTAAGTGGGGAGCTGGCTCAGAAGAGGAGCAGCCAGGACATGAACTGGTGCCCATATAGATTACTGTGCCACAGCGTCGGCGCTTATATCTTTCTATTACATGACTTTTTGACATAACTTGCATATTCATATACATCCCAGTAATTTTGGCCTGTATTTCAAAATTTCACATGCATACAGAAGATTGCATAAAGCATACAGGTGCAATTTAAAACATTTTGCAAATTTATTTAGGTATTTCTCAGTCTCATAAATGGCATATTTATAGCACCCCAGTTGCCCCCTTTTTTGAAACTACCCTGGCCACAAGTGCTAAGCATTTTTCTTACATTTTACATAGGGGTCCCTGCTTTTCTTGATACCTAGGGCATACTGATAAGTGTAGTTTAGCTTTTCCTGTTTAGAAATGTGTAAGTGAAATCATGACAAGAATTATATCTTTTGCTACCTTTGTACAATATTAATTTGTGATTTTCCCCATAATTTTGCACATTTCAGATTTATTTACATTTTTATTTATTATACTTCATATGATGATTTGAATAAACTGTATTTATGCATTGGATTTCCAAAGGCTCTTTTTGTTTCTTTTCCAATGATTTCTGGTAATTGCATTGGTATTTAGTTATTTTTATATACAATTATAGATTATTCAACTATCTTCTCAAATAAATACATACAATAAGATAGGGTCAATGACAGATATAAGTTCATGGGCATAATTGGTGTCATTTTCAAAATAAAGCTATAAATCAACTTACATAAATTTTGGGAAACTTAGGTTGGAACTTTATATTTGACTCAATTTCTGTGGAACAAAAAAATTACAATTTTTTTTTTTTCTTTTTCTTTTTTTTTTTTTTTTTTTTTTTTGACAGGCAGAGTGGACAGTGAGAGAGAGAGACAGAGAGAAAGGTCTTCCGTTGCCGTTGGTTCACCCTCCAATGGCCGCCGCGGTCGGCGCGCTGCGGCCGGCGCACCGCGCTCATCCGATGGCAGGAGCCAGGAGCCAGGAGCCAGGTGCTTTTCCTGGTCTCCCCATGGGGTGCAGGGCCCAAGCACCTGGGCCATCCTCCACTGCACTCCTGGGCCACAGCAGAGGGCTGGCCTGGAAGAGGGGCAACCGGGACAGAATCCGGTGCCCCGACCGGGACTAGAACCCGGGGTGCCGGCGCCGCAAGGCGGAGGATTAGCCTGTTGAGCCACGGCGCCGGCCTCAAAAATTACAATTTTGCAAAGTGAAAAAGCCCCATTCTGCCAGTTCAAGTCCCAGCTGCTTCAATTCCAGTCCAGCTCCCTGCTGATGCTCCTAGGAAAGCAGCAGAAGATGGCCCAAGTATTTGGGTCCCTGCACCCATGTGAGAGACCTGGATGAAGCTCCTGGCTCCTGGCTTCAGCCTGGCCCAGCCCTGGCTGTTGCGGCCATCTGGGGAATGAACCAATGAATGGAAGACCTCTATCTTTCCCCGGCCCTCTCTGTGACTCTGCCTTTCAAATAATTAAAATAAATCTTTCACAAAAAAAGGGGGCCCATTCATATTGACAATTGGGTTTTGAAACTAAGAATCCCTTTTATTTTCTTCAAACGTGTTTCTGCTGTAGAGAAGTAACTCGCCTCTTCCATTCCTGCCACAACTGCCATAAAACTTGTCAGAACACATGGAGCAACTCCCTTGGGTCCAGGACAGGAGGCAGCACACAGGATCCTCATGCAGTCGGAAGCTCCTGTCCTGTTGGGTTCTTGCCAAACCTGCATGGGGAAGAGGTGCCTAGCCAGTAGAGGGTGGAGGCAGGCAGTGGGGGTCGGCGCCCAGTGGAGCTGGGTGGGGGGTGACAGGAGATCCTGCAGCTGCAGTTTCACAGCCATGATTTGGGAGGCTACCAGAACCGTGGTGGTCTGAAGCCTCAGGCTGCTTTCCCTGTTCCCCAGAGGCAGAGACCCTTACGTCACAGGTAAGGTGCAGCCTGCTGTGGAATTCCGTCATATTCTGTCAGGGCCAGTGTCTTCACCTCCTTTGTCAGGACCATCTCTGGGACCCAACATGGCCACACACCAGCAGAGAAGTTACTTTTGTCCTTGCTGCCTTCTGGACTCTTGAGGCACCCACACCTAACCCAGCCCGCAACCTACGTGACAGCATGGTTTGGAGTCCCAAGGCCTGAAACAGCATTGCCGTGTTCTCCCAAATCAGTGCCAACATTAACATGCACCCTGAGCATGAAGGAGCCAGCATGGGATGACCCCTGGTGCTGCCACAGAATTTTCCTTGGCCTTAAGAAAAACTAGAAACCAAGGAGGAATCAGAAGGTCCCGGCTTCTGCCTTCCAGCAACTGGCCATCTTAGGAGCACACAGTGAGATGCAAATTATCTAAAAAAAAAAAAAAAAAAAAAGACAATGTTAGGTCTACCGTGTGTGGAGGTAAGGAGGTATGGGCTGTAAAATGAGGAAGCTGCTGTGGATGTCCAAGATATATTGTTAAGTGAGAAAAGCAAAGTACAGATCTGTATACAATGAATGACTTTGTTACCAAGACAATTTGCATATAAACAAATTTAAACACATGGACATACAACCCAACATGCATGTAAATACATAATTGAAAAGAAATTATTTGAGAGGCAAAGAGAGTATTTCCATCCACTGGTTCATTCCCCAAATCCCCGCAATGGAGTTGGGAAGTCAATCCTGTTTCCCATGTGGGTGTTAGGGACCCAGTTACTTGAGCCATTTTGCCTCAGAGGTTCTGCATTATCAGGAAGCTGGGGTCAGGAGCTGGAGCAAGATATTAAACCCAATTGCTCCAATATGAAAAGAGGGCGTTTTAAATGCTAAGCTAAGCAACTGCCTTATGAGTAAACAATTCTAAAAGAGTAGTACTGAACCATATTGTGAGCCTCAGTCTCTCTCTCTCTCTAACAATCCTGGTTACTCCATTAAGTGTTCATATTTATTTATGGAGAGAGAGTGAGCAAGTGCCTGGTTACTCAACATCTAACTTTCTTTTGATGCTGGCATTGCTTAATGTCCTCAAGAATGAACAAGAATTACATTTTGGAGACAAACCTTCTGAATGACCCTTATAGGCAAGTGCTTATCTTAGTTCTGTCTCTTACAAATCACTGCTGGGACTTCTCTGTGGTCTTAACATTTTCACTGATAGTCCTCAGAAATCTCTTACCACCTTTGAGCCACTTCAGAGTCATTGTTAATGGCTTTCCATTAGTTGCATTTTCCAACTGCTTTTTAAAAAATTTTTTGTTTTATTTATTTGAACAACAGAGTTACAGAGTGACAGAGGCAGAGAGAGAGAGAGAGAGAGAGAGAGAGAGAGAGAGAGAGAGAGAGAGATCTTCCATCTGCTGGTTAACTCCCCAGATGGCTGCAATGGCCAGAGCGGAGCTGATCCGAAGCCAGGAGCCAGGAGCTTTTTCCGGCTCTCCCACACGGGTGCAGGGGCCCAAAGACTTGGGCCATCTTTCTGCTGCTTTCCTAGGCCATAGCAGAGAGCTGGATCAGAAGTGGAGCAACTGGGACGTGAACTGGGGCCCATATGGGATGCTGGCGCTGCAAACCCACTGTGCCACAACTGCTTTTCTGTAATAGAAAAGATTCAATGAGATTCGATGCTTGCAGTTGTAAAATGATAATCACCTTACAGCAAGAAACAAAATTGAGGGAAGATTATGGATACTTAGTCTTAGCTAAAAGACCAAGAATTGATAAAGGAAGGCACTTGACATATCTCAGTGTCAGAACTCTGCCTTGCCGGCACTGTGGTACAGTGGGTTAACACCCTGACCTGAAGCACTGGCATCCCATGTGGGCGCCGGTTCGAGAGCCGGCTGCTCTGCTTCTGATCCAGCCCTCTGCTGTGGCCTGGAAAAGCAGTAGAAGATGGCCCAAGTCCTTGGGCCCCTGCACCCATGTGCGAGACCCGGAAGAAGCTCCTGGCTCCTGGCTTCGGATTGGCCTAGCTCTGGCCATCTGGGGAATGAACCAGCGGGTGGAAGATCTCTCTCTCTGCTTCTGCCTCTCTGTAACTCTGCTTTTCAAATAAGTAAATAAATAAATCTTAAAAAAAAAAAAGTGCTGATGCTGTGGCCAGTAGGTTAAGCCTCAGCCTGTGGTACTGGCATCCCATATGAGTATTGGTTCCTGTCCCAGCTGTTCCTCTTCTGATCCAGCTCTCTTCTATGGCTTGGGAAAGCAGCAGAAGATGGCTCAAGTGCTTGGGCCCCTGACCCCCATGGAAGGCCTGAAAGAAGCTCCTGACTTCAGATCGGTCCAGTTCTGGCCATTGTGGTCATTTGGGGAGTGAACCAGCAGATGGAAGAACTTTCTCTCTGTGTCTCCCTTTCTCTCTGTGTAACTCTGCCTCTCAAATAAGTAAACAAAATTTTGAAAAAAAGATGATTCAGTAAGAAGTGTTATATGGAGAAATGAGTTTGCTTTCTGGTATTGGAATATAAATACTGACAGAGAGAGGCAGAGGGGATGCATACTCAGGTTTCCTGAGTCAAGGTTCTGTGTGTTATCTCTGTAAATTTTGCTAATTGAGGAGCTGCAAAGTTAGTTCACAGTGGCTTTTTAAAAAATATTTGGAAATTTATATGTGAATGTGTGTGTGCCTTATACTTCTGAATTTGCATGGTATTTACAGTGAAAATTTTGTAGGCACCTCTTATGTCAAATGAGTTAGAACATGCACATTAGCAAGAAACTCCACATGCTCCTCATTGCCAAGGAGGATGGACCAAGGGATCAACAGTGTGTTAATCCACTTACCAACAAATGGGCCATTGGTAAGTCACATATGCCAGGAAATATACTTGATGATTTCACATATTAACTATCTAAATTGAGTTAATAAATGGAAAATTCGCCAGTAGGATAGAAAGTTGTTTTGGCGTCTCCTTTATTGTGAACAATCTTAAGATTCAGAGCTATATCAATAGAGGACAGTCCCATAATCAGAATTTTCCATGTTTCAATATTTCTTAATTCTTGACATTTCTCTTACAGTGTCGTTGAGTGGATTATCCATTAGAAATAACTAAATAGGCTCAGTGTCATTGTCAAAAGGATATTGAGTATAATAATTCTAAAAATGGTACAAAAATATAAATTTTCCTATATAAGTTTTTTTTTAAGACTTATTCATTTATTCAAAAAGAGTGACTGAAAGGGAGATGCGCGCTCACACACACACACACACACACACACAAAGAGGGAGGGAGAGAGAGCAAGCATGCACACACTCTTTCATTTCCTGTTTCACTCTCCGAAGTCCCACAATAGCCAGGACTCAGGCTGAAGCCAGAAACCAGGAACTCTAGAAGTATGTGGGTGCAGGGGCCCAAGCACTTGGGTCATCATCCACTGCTTTCCCAGGTGCATTAGCAGGAAGCTGGATTAGAAGTGGAGCATCCAGTACTTGAACCAGCACTCTGATATGCTTTGGCTAGTTTATTTTGGTGCTTTATCACTTTATCCCACTTCTATTGGGAACCAAGAGAGTTCTAGTTTGCTGAAATGTATTAAAGAAAAAAAAAATAGAACTACTTTAATACTGTTAATTCAGTTTTGAAACTCAGATTGCTCCTTATTTCTTTCAAGTGCATTGTATGTTTTGACAATAATGGAGTAATAGGAGTTTCCAACTTTAACCCCTACAAAAGTACATAGAAGGCACACAAATCATGAGGAACTGGTGTCAGCCCTCTGATTACACAGAAAGAGCTGTCCCTCGTAGGGACAACAGCATAGCAGATGAGGTCACATCCTTGTTTCCTGTCAGGAGACTTTCCCACCTTCACAGAGAAGGGGAGCCAGGAAAGCTGAGGGTGAGTGTTACACTGGTTAAAGTCCAGACTGAAGAGGTGGCAGGAAGTCCTGCCCTGTGTTGTGGGTGGCCTTCCCTGGGACGGGGCGATCTGAAGCTTCACAGCAGGCTGCCCAGCCCCCCTTTGCCACAGATGCTTGTATCTTCATCATTATGTGAGCGGTCAGGTGCAGACAGATGGTATCAACTACTGTATCTCAGTCCCTTCCTTCATGGGTGATGTTTCTCTACCTGTTGAACCTGAGCAGTGCTAGATCCCCATGTTTGTTTCATCTGCATCCTGACTACAGAACATGATATAGCCAGGATGATGAGCTTCTCCCTGATGCCTCCAGTGCACCAAAGCAGGTGGAGAGGCCTAACCCAGTCAACGCACCATAGGAAGGTTTTCGATTCCCATATTTGGAAGGAATTGGCAGTGTCTGAACTCAACAGTGGATTTATCTGGTTCTGATTTTCAGTGTGGAGGGTACCAGTGAGCAGGCAGATGGGCAGGAAAGAGCCATGGTGTTTCCACAGAGTTTCTTGTGGTCTTGGAGGAGGGACCTGTGGGCACCAAGGGCAGGACAGTACGCTGCGTAGGCTCCTGCACTTCAGGCGACCATTCTTGGTGCTTGAATAAAATGAAATGCAAAGCAATTGAAAATGAGGCAGTTTTAGGTCTACTAAATATGGAGATAAGTTGTCAAGTGTAAAAGGAGCAATAGCTTTCAGTTGGCCAAAACATTGTTAAGAAAGAAAAACAGCGCAGATCTCTATGCAAAGAATGATTTTATTTTCACTGAGAATAACAACTTGTATAAAAACATATTTGAACATATGTGCAGATACAATTCTTCTTTATTAAAATATTTATTTGAGAGGTAGAGTTACAGACAATGACAGGGAGAGACAGTGACAAAGGTCTTCAATCTGCTGGTTCACTCCCCAAATGGCCACCACGGCTGGAGCTGGGCCGATCAGAAGCCAGGAGCCAGGAGCTTGTTCTAGGTCTCCTCCACAGGTGTAGGGGCCCAAGGACTTGGGCCATCTTCTACTGCTTTCCCAGGCTATAGCAGAGAACTGGATCCGAAGTGGAGCAGCCAGGACACGAACCAGCACCTATATGGGATGCTGGCACCCCAAGTAGAGGATTAACCTACTGCAACACAGCGCCAGCCCCCAGATAGAATTATATGGAGATAATACTATAAATTATTTCTACCATTCTGGAAGTTGTAAAAGTTCTTTTCTGTTTCTGCCGTGCTGGTATTGCCCGAGGCATTCAAGAATGAACTAAGAATCTTATTTTGGAGAGAACACCATCAGGGTGACCATTCTAGTGTTGTGCAGATATTAATTCTATCTCTTCTCAGATACAACATCTAAAATTTCTTGAGGTCTTAACTTTTCTCACCAGCTACTGATACATCACCAGAGCTATTTCTGACACCACCCTGAATTACTACATACACATTGTTAATTTATATTTTACAATTTTTCATGGTAGAATATCAAATTTTCATGCAGAATGTGCTCTGCTATCACAGGAGAAATGACAGCCCCCAACAGTGACCCAAACTCGTGGATTTAAGATATTCTCGGGGTTTTCATGTGGAGAGGGTCCTTTGTGTATGTGCTCCTCTGTGAACACTGCAGTATTGCCAAAATTGCCAAAACACCACTTATTTCATTGTTCTGCTTTTGAGTCTAATGTCACATTCCTAAAAAGAATATGTTAGGCTATCACATTAGGGTACTAGGTAGGTGAAAGTGTTGCTCAAGTGTTTGGACACAAAGTGAACTCTGCAGGCAGGATAGTTGTTTTCTGACAGATTCAACTGACAGAGTCAACTTCGAACTTCGGGTAGGCACATCTCTCCCTTATCTCCTTGTCATGGTCTTACTGGAATTTCTCTCTTGTTCCTGACCACACATTCACAGACCACCACCACACTAATGCTTCAGAGTGCACGCATCTGAATTGCAACACGATGTTCGTTAGAGGCATCCTGTGTCTAAAATGTCTAAAATTCTGTGTCTAAAATGCTTCCAGTAGAGGCATTCTGTGTCTAAAAGACTAATGCATGATACCTGCGTTTGGGAACATCTGAAGTATTTTTAGTGTCTGGGAGCAGGTTGATTTTCCTGAAATCTGAAACACAATGTTTCCAAACAGGTGACTGAACCATTACAGGGTTCCACAGAAATCTGAATATGGCTTCTAGGGGGAGCGGAGACCCTCCTCTACCTGGGGCGGAACGTGCCTTTTCCCGATCCCCTAGATCCCCTAGCATTGCAGCTTGGCCTTTCCTCCTGGAGCTCTAGCGCAGAGTACCTTGGAATCTGCGGGAACTACATTACCCAGAAAGCTGTGTGTCGAAAGACAGCGAAGCAGAGCCAATGAATGCTCACGGAACAAAAGTCGCTTCCGCGTGTTAAGCTAACATGAGGCGGGACTTCCGGGGTCCTCCTCCAGGGGGCCATTTTTGTTGGTCCTAGGTGTGTAGTGATCTGTTTCCCGAGCGCTGGTCGGGTCTGAGGGGGCGGACCTAGCGCGGGAGGAGGGTCAGAAGGTCCGAGGCTGGGCCATGCTGTACAGTTGACCTGCGCCAGAGGCGTGACGGAGACCACAGTGCCCGGGCCCCCGTTTCGCACTCAGATGGCGGAGACCGAGCGGAGAGTCCTGGCTCAGGTAAGTGCAGCGCCCTCCCGGCTCTCGCCCGCCGCCGCCACCCCCCTCAACCCTGCCCCGAGTGAAGGGTGACTGCTCACGCCCCTGCAGCCCAGGCCCCCGTATCGAGAACAGTGAAGCGCAGGTGGATGGGTCCCCGCTCCTGCCCCCTGCGTGATGCGGTGCCGGAGAGTGGTTCTGGCAGAGGGGTCGGCACGTGGGTGGAGGTCCTGAGCCCACACCATCCGGAGCGCAGCCTGCAGGAGCAGACTGGGTGTTGCACCTTCGCAGTGCGGATTCCAGAACTCATGGAGGCCTTTGAATGAAGGAAGGATCTACGGTCGAGTTCTAAGTTTCCCAAAGACCGAACCGAGGACATTGGTAGTGCCTGTAAGGGAGTCGTTTTGGCTAGGCTAATGATCCTGTGGTGTTTCAGAGAGCAGAGTGGATGTTATAAAATGGGCGTCCGGACACAGAGGCCGGGTTATTTGGGGAGCTGTTGATATTGGAGACGTGCACTATCTTGCAGCTCCTGCATGGACCGAGTGAGAGCCGTGGGTCATGGGAGGGGCACACTTCAGATTACGACGGTAAAGCTGTTGGGGCCAGGACGGGGGAGGTTGGAGGCTGAGGACTGAGCCTCTTGCTTGGGTGCCTGAGTGATGGCATCGAGCTTCATAAATAGGTGAGGGCGTGTAGGGCAGCCTCTTTGGCCGGTGGCACAGGCTCCAAGGGAAGAAGGGACGTGAGATGGACATTGAGCAACGATGACACGCAGGCCGGCGCTGTGGCTTACTCACCATTCGGGTCTCACCAAGATGTTGAGATGACTTTGGTGGCGCTGAGGTGTTTCATACCCAATGGAGGTAGTGGGGAGCAAATACTGTCATCTGAGACTCATTAGGCCTGCGACGGGCAATGGCCGAAGGGACTGGGTTTTGAACGGGGTTAAGTGGAGAGAGAAGTGCTGTAATTGCTGAGAAGAGAGCACGCTAATGTAGCACAGAAATTGAATGGGGCCATGGAGAGCTGAAGCCAAGCACGGTGGAATACGGCTAAGGCTGATTTGGAGCGACCACTGTTACTGGGAATCACAGTTATGTGGTAATATTAGATCCGCTTTAAATTTACCAGCCACGTTCTGCATGGCTGCTAGGCACATGGTGTCAGGCCCCAATTATGACCCACTATAATGTACTTCTTTGTCATTAATTATACTGGGATGATCTCAGAAGGACTGGGTGCAGTCCTGCTCTTTTGGACAGTATATCTTAGCCTGGCAACCCTTTTTATCACAGAACTAAGTTCCTGTGATTATTCCTTTGTAATGAGTTTATTCCACACTAACTTGCACCCTCTGAAGGGAATCAGGTACCAGTGCTCCCCTTCATCCCACAAAGCTTGCAGACTTTGCTCCTTTTTAAGTTTATTTTTCCTAGTTAAATATTTTTAAAAATTGACACATAGTAATTGTATACATTTATAGGATGTAGTGCGGCGTTTCAATATGTAATGTGTATGTGATGATCAGATCAGGGTAACTGGAATATTCTATCACCTCAGACATATGTATTTTTTTTTTAAAGAAATTTTTTATTTGAAGGAGTTACAGAGAGGGGGAGAGACAGAGACAGAGAGAGAGAGAGATCTTTCATCCACTGATTCACTTTCCAGAAGGCCACAATGGCCAGGATGAGGCCAGGAACCAGGAGCTTCTTCCTGGTCACCCACATGGGTGGCAGGGACCCAAGCACATGGACCATCTTTTGTTGCTTTTCCCACACCATTATCAGGGAGCTGGGTTGGAAGTGGAGTGGCTAGGACATGAACTGATGCCCATTATGGAGTGCGGGTGTTACAGGCTGTGGCTTTACCCACTGTTCCACAGTGCCGACCCCTAATTCTATGTGTTGGGATGTTCACTCTTATCCATAGTGTAACTCCCATGTGGCCTTCTGTGGTAAATGTCTGGAAGGACTTTGCCAGTGTCAGCTGTCCTGTGTTTGGCCATGTGATATTATGATATATATGTTTTCATTTCATCTACAGTTCACCATGGTAGATCATATAAACTAATCTGTTCCGCCTGTCTCTGACCTGCCTTATCTTATAGTAGATCATGGGACCTTCCTCATTCTGAGGGGTCTTGCCACATACCTGATGGAAGGAATGCTGCGCAGAGAGACCAAGGAGAATCTGGACAGGTCTCTGGGTTTGCCTGCCTAGTCTGTTGGCAGTTATGCTTATGCAGGGAAGCCTCCATAAAATCTCAGAAGAACAGAGTTTGGGGAGCTTCCCAGAAGCTGAACGGGTGGAGGCTCCTGGAGGGTGACATGACCACCGAAGGCTTGGAAGCTCTGTGCCTCCTCCCCCATCTGTCTCTTCATCTGTATCCCTTTAATAGCCTTTATAACAGACCATTAACAGAAGTGTTTTCCTGAATTCTATGAGCCACTGAGGAAATTTAATGGAACTTGAGGGAGTGTGTTGGGCCCCCAGTTTATAGTTGTGGGTCAGAAGCACAGGTAAAGCATAGGGCTTGCATCTGGCACAGAAAGGGCTGGGGCATTCTTGGGGACTGAGTCCGGAATCTGATTGCATTAGAGGAAATGCAGCTGGTGTTTAGGGAAAAGTTCCCATATGTTTTGAAGTCATAGAAGTCTGCTCTGTTGATTGTGGTTTGAGAAAAGGACAAAAAGTTTTTTCCTGCACTCACAGGACATTACTATAACCCTAGGGCAGGAATCTCTACCTCATAAGTGGAGTGAAAAGGATAGGATTAGAACAGGATTAGAACACTTGAGGAGAGTGGGTGGTGATAGCTTAGTTTGTAAGGGGCCAGTTTCAACACTCCCATCCCACATTGGAATACCTAAATTTGATGCCTGGCTCTAGCTTCTTGCTAATGTAGACCCTGGGAGTAATTGGATTCCTGCCACCTGTGTGGGAGACCCGGATTGAGTTCTGGCTTCCATCTTTGGCCCAGCTCCAGCCATTGTGGAGAGTGGATCAACAAATGGGATCACTGCCTCCTAGTGTTGTGTCGTCCTCGCCCCCCCCCCCCCCCATAAATGGGTAAAAATTAAGAAAAAACAACTTGAGTCTGTAGAGAGGCCTATGAGTTGGTGGTATCCATGGATGCATCGCTGTGGTATCTGGAGTTATGAGGGATATACAGTCTAATATGATGTGTGTTTAGAGAGAGAAAGAAATGTTTGATGGCCCCACAATGCTGCATTGGGATTTATATAACCTTAAACCATAGCAGGGGAAATTGCCTATCAGTAGAGGTGGATCCCTTTGTGTCAGAACCGCAGCAGTAACATGTTGTTGTCTGCCCCTGTTGCTGTTGGCTGTATATTTGGTTTTTGGGACTAATAGGCTTATTTTTCCTCTGAAATGGGAACTTTGGGAGGAACATGGGTAAGGATAGATATCGGGGGAGATGCATTGTATGGCTCTGTGATGGGTGCTGTTTATGGTTTCATCTGTCACCATCATAGCAGGGCACTGTGACCTTTGAAGACGTGGCTGTGAACTTTTCCCAGGAAGAATGGGGGCTCCTTAACGAGGGTCAAAGACAGCTGTACCGTGATGTGATGCTGGAGAACCTGGCACTTCTGTCCTCCTTGGGTAAGACACACTCACCCCTGGGACCTGAGGTGGTCTCTGCCCTCCTCCTGTTTCCCCTTGGCAAGTCTGTCATTCTCACATCAGGTCCAAGGACATAGCTTTTCCTCCGTAGTTCTCTGGCTGCTAGAACTGAGGTGTGGGTATTGCCCGCTCTTATCTTTGAGCAGCTTTAACACCTGCTTCTCTTCTGAAGCATTCAGAAATAAGTCTTTCAGTCACTCTAATGCATCCCACTTTGCTTGCTGCTCTGGCTGTCTGGGGAAGCCTGTGCAAATCCGTGCTCCTGTGTGCTCCAGGAGCCACCTCCTTCCTTTAGCTGACATTTCTTCTTTCCTGGCTGTGCCAAGAATTGCCATCACTGATGTCACCACTTCCATGGCCTGTAGACTATTCTTAGAGGATTCTTCAAAATTTTCTTTGTAATGTATGCTTTCCATTCCTGTACCCATCATGTACTGATTTTTTTTTTTAAGATTTATTTTATTTATTTGAATGAATTATGGGAGTGGGGAGGAGGTAGGAAGAGAGGATGGGATTGGGGGAGCAGGAAGAGAGATCGATTGTCCATTCATTGGTTCACTTCCCAAATGTCCACAACAGCCAAAGCTGGTCCAGGCAGAAGGCAGAAGCACCGAAGTCCGTCTTGGTCTCCCATGTAGGTGCTGGGGCCCAAGGACTTGACCAAGTTCTGCTGCCTTCCCAGGTGGAGTGGCAGGGAGCTAGGTTGGAAGTAGAGTAGCTAGGACTCAAACTGGTATCCATATAGGATGCTGGCATTGCAGATGATGATGTAACTGGCTGCGCCACAACACCAGCCCTTTGCTGAATTGTTCTGAGTCAGTTCTGGCTGTTCTGTGTTGTTCTCATAGTATTTATATCATTCCAATCCCTGTAATTACTCATCTTCCTGTGGGATGGAGAACCCTTGGTGGTCCGGAAGATGCTAGACTCAGCAAGAAGGGCTGAGAGGGAGCCTGGCCTGAGAAGTGGCAGCCTTGGGGAGGGTGTGACTTCAGGGCTATATTCAAATCATACCAGAAACCTGTTCTGTTTAGGCAGCATTTTAGTTTCACTACCAGTAGCCAAACAGTATAATCTGTCTTTGCTTCTCCATTCTAGAGTATGCTGACTTGTCAGTTCTGTACCTTGTCACTTCTGGTCTTGCAAGCGACCTGGGCCTAATCTTTGGACTCCACATCTCTCCCATTTTTCCCACTGCTCAGTCTTCATTGTTTTCCGATGTTGGCAAATGTATTTTGTGTTGTGAGTGTATCTACATTCTCAAACAGTCCCTCACCAACAGCTGCTGTGCTGTAGTCGTATTTTCTTGGGCCTGGACATACTCCTCTGTGTAATAGTCAGGTACATCAGCAGATAAGGTGCTGTAGACAAATTGTTGGCAGAGGAATGGGTTTTAGACTTTGCCTCTGTTCCCTGTGTTGCTTGGCATGTTTGTTTCCTTACATCCTGAGACTTCTACATTCCGTGGTCTTAATAGCCCAGTAATGCTAACTGCCTCTTCTTTAGCCTTCAGATCTGAACTCGCTGTTCCTATGTATAATTGCGTGGACTAGTTCCTGAGTTTGTCAGACAGACTTGTGGGTAGGCTGTGTCCTCCCACCAAAGTCTCCCAACATGCACTTCACCAGCATTTCCTTGCTTTCAGGTTGTTGGCGTGGAGTGGAAAATGAGGCACCTTCTAAGCAGAGTCTTTCCATACTAAAAATGTGTGATGTCTGGACTCCTAAGACAGGTGTGTGTCCCAGGAAGGCCCATGGCTATGAAACATGTTTCCCCATCTCAGAAGACATTGTGTGCCTGAGTGAGCACCGGGGAACACACCACACACAGAAACTGGACAGTTGTGACACTCATGGGAAAAAGGTGTCTGACAGTGTTAAACTTCATCAGCACCAGGATCAGCATATTGGACAGAAACTCAATGGAAGCAGTGCAGGGGGAGTCTCGTATGTGAAGAGTTGTAAGTTCCATGTTTCGGGGAAACCGTTTATCTTCAACGGTATTGAGAATGACTTCCTGGTCAGACTCGGGTTCTTCCAGCACGAGGCCGCTCCTGTTGAGAAGACATCAACCAGCAAAATCCAGTGTGGGCCACCCTTTCTTGGGGGAGAACCTCCTAACAACTGGGGAGAACCTGCGCAGACCTTCAGCTCCCAACAGACACTTGTTTTGGACCAGAGGCTGCTTACTGGAGAACCATGTTATATTTACAGTGAATGTGGCAGTGTTTTTAATAGAAATGGTAGCTTCAGTAACCATCAGACCATTCATTCTGGAGAAAGACCATATGAGTGTCGGGAATGTGGGAAATTTTTTACCTACAGGTGTAACCTCTTAGCCCACTTGAGAGTTCATACAGGAGAAAGACCATATGAATGTGGGGTATGTGGGAAATCATTTAGCTTAAAGTCTAACCTGATTCGACATCAGCGGGTTTATAGTGGAGAGAGTTCATATGAGTGTAGTGACTGTGGAAAGTTGTTTAGCTACAAGTATAACTTGATTGAACACCAGAGAGTTCACACTGGTGAAAGGCCATATGAATGCAGTGAATGTGGGAAATCATTTCGCCAGCGCTCTACACTCTGTCAACATAAGAGACTCCACTCGGGACAAAAGCCTTATGAGTGTACTGACTGTGGGAAGTGTTTTGCGGAAAACTCCAGCCTCATTAAACACAGAAGAATCCACACTGGAGAAAGGCTGTATGAGTGCAGTGAGTGTGGAAAATCCTTTGCTGAAAACTCCAGCCTCATTAAACATAGGAGAGTTCACACTGGAGAGAGGCCTTATGAATGTGTAGAATGTGGAAAGTTATTTAGGCACAAGTCTCACCTGGTTGTACACCAGAGATTTCACACTGGAGAAAGGCCTTATGTATGTGGAGAATGTGGGAAATCCTTTAGCAAACAGTACAACCTCATTCGACATCAGCAGATTCACACTGGACAAAATTCATATGAATGCAGGGAATGTGGAAAACTCTTTAGCTACAAGTATAACCTCATTGAACACCAGAGAATTCATACAGGAGAAAGGCCCTATCAGTGCAATGAATGTGGGAAATCATTTCGTCAAAGCTCTTCACTCCTCCAACACCGGAGACTTCACATTGGACAAAAGCATTAGTGTAGTGAACACTGAGAATGCTTTACTGAAAACTAACCTCATTCTACATGGGACACTCACACTGGAGAAAGGTGTTATGCATGCTCTGAATATGGAAAATCTTCACGAAGCTCTTAGTTATTTTTGATATTCTAGAGTTCATACTGGAGAAAGTTTCACAATTGAAACACATTTGAGAAATTTTTTTAGTCAAAATTCTGTGCTTTTTCAATGTCTGAGTTCACACTTAGGAGTGTGGCAGATGTGGGAAGTTCTGCAGCTAAAACTAGCTTCAGTTCCCACCAGAGAGCCCCTGGTGAAGTGCCTTTTGAGTGTAGTAAATGTGAGAAAACTGTCAGGCTAACCTCTTTGGATATTAGGACTGTCCCAATGAGAAAAATACTGTAGCTGTGCAGGGTGTGTTATTTCTTCAGTGTAACACTGGAGGAGATATATATGTATGTATATGTGTGTATGTGTGTGTGTATATATATATATATATATATATATACCAACAGAATTGAACCTCATACATCAAATTGCACAAGGAGCCATTGTTGTGGTGTAGTGAGTTAAGCTGCTGCCCATGACACTGACGTCCTAGTTACTGTGTTTCCTGTCCAGCTCCCTGCTAATGTCCTGGGAAAGCAGGGGAAGATGACTGAAGTATTTGGGCCCCTGCCACCCACATGGGAGACTCAGATGAAGTTGGTGGCTGCTGGCTTTGGCGTGGCCCTGCTGCTCTGTTCATTGCAGCCATTTGAGGAGTAAATCAGTGGATGGAAGATTTCTTTGTCTCTCCATCTCTCCTTTTCTGTAACTCTGCCTTTCAAATAAATCTTTAAAAAGATCTGTTTAAATCTTGGATACATGAGAGCTGCAAGGTATTTTTCAATTTACCCTGGGTCCTTGACTGACTTAGCCCTCTGAGACAAAGCATGTCACCTTTGCCACTTGGGAGGTCCTCACAGTGCATCATGATCTCACCCCATCATGTTTAGGAAGTAAGCCTTGATAGTCTCCATTTGCATTTACTCCTTTCTCATTTCTTACCCTTTGATGAGTTACACTATGGGCTTGATGGAGTTTATTTTAAAAGTTTATTTATTTCAAAGACTGGGTGACAGAGGTGAAATGCAAAGATATCTTAGATCCACTAATTTATTCCCCAGATGACTGCAGTGGCCAGGGCTGAGCCAGGCTGAGGTCAAGAGCCCAGAACTCTGAGGTCTCCCATGTGAGTGGCCAGGGCCTATGTACTTATGCCATTTTTTGCTGCTCTCCCAGGAACATTAGCAGGGAGCAGGATTGAAAATGCAGTAGCTAGGACTCCAATCTGTGCTCTGATAAGGGATACCATCAATGCAAGCAAGCATTATCTTAACCTGTTGTGCCACAATCCAGCCCCTCTGATGCAGTCTTTTGACCCAGAGGACTCTATTGGTGACATGAAAAGATAGAATTCTTTTTTTCAGGGGCTTTGTGGGTCTGTTAAGACTGGAAATTATATTTCCAGTTTCCAGATCACAAATCCCAGAACATCCTGTTTCTCTTCCCTCCCTGTCATTTTGGCTTACGCTGTAATGAAGGCCTGATTGTTTAAGCTGCCTTCACTTTAGGACCTGTATTTGCCATCTGTGGTGGTTTGTAAACAACAGAATTCTACCATGTACAAACAGGCTGGGATTGGTGGGGATTACTGGACTTTGTGTGCCTCAGAAGGGACCGTGTGATGGCAGGATGTAACTTGACCCCAGTTCTGTCGTACTTTCTGTTTCTTGGTACTCTCTGTTTCTTGCAGAATATAACTGTCTCTTGGTTTTGTCCTGCTTTGTATTTCTGCCCAAGATCTCCAGAGGAAGACTTTAGAGCTTTGTAGTTCTTTTTTTAAAAAAATTACTAATTTTTATTTGAAAGGCAGAGAGAGGGAGAGAGATCTTCCATCTGTTGGTTTATCCCCCAGATGACTGCAACAGCCAGGGCCAGGCTGAAGTCAGCAGACAGGAATTTTATCTGGGTCTTCTGTGTGGATGGCAGGGACCCAAGAACTGAACCATCAGCTGCTGCTTCCTAGGGTACACATTGGCCCAAAGCTGGGTTGGAAGCTGAGGGTGGGACTTGATCCCAGGCGGTGTGATATGGAATGTGATACCTGAGTGGCAGCTTAATCCATCATGCTGTGGTACCCCTGTGGTTCTGACTTGTTGCATGGATGCTACATTAACATGTGAATTCATAGGTCAACCTGAGGAAAGGGCCATATTCATGACAACCTCTTGTACTTCTGAGAATAACACAAAATTGTTCCCATGTTCACAAGAAATGTTGCGCTGTGCTTAGCACTTGTGGGCAGGATCTGTTCCCCAGGTTCAACAATGGTTTCTTGTACCCCAATGTCCTGAATTTAGTAGAGTAACATCACAAGTTATAGGTTTATGGGGGCAGGAAATAGTGATGCGTTTATAGGGAGTGAGGGGAACTGCAGGAAAGTGGTTAGAATGGGCTGTTTTAACAGGGCAGTGCGATGATTGAGTCACAGCTTGTGATGGATGAGGTGGCACAGAAATTCTCAGGACTTTAGGGTTTGAGGTAGCTGAAGTCCTTGTCAGAGAATATGAAGTAAAGGTTTAGTGGACTCCTGTAGTGTTGTTCACTGTTCACATCAGTGCCATTCCTGCGTAAGCAGGAGGAAGAGGGTAGAAGAGGCCCCTTAGTTTAGTTAGCGATGAGGCTTTTTTGAACAGCCAGTCTTCCTATTGGATCAGGTGGAAATAGCCTTGTTCACTCATATTTGCTATCCCAGGGCTGGTTGTCCCACCCAGGGCATGAGGAGAGAGTTTGTAGCATCAATATAGGTTGCCAAATTTATCTTCAAAAAATAATAGAAAATTCAGATTTTATTTTCAACTTTTTAAAAAAGCTTTTTCAAGGTATAAATGACTTTCCATAAACTGCACATATTTAAATTGTATAATTTGGGGCCAACACTGCAGTGTAGTGGGTTAAAGCATCACCTGCAGTGCTGGCATCCCATATAGGCGCTGGTTCAAGTCCCAGCTGCTCCACTTCTGATCCAGCTCTCTGCTATGGCCTGAGAAAGTCGTAGAAGATGGCCCAAGTCCTTGGGCCGCTGCACCCATGTGGGAGACCTGGAAGAAGCTGCTGGCTCCTGGCTTTGGATAGGTGCAGCTCTAGCCATCGTGGCCAGTTGGGGAGTGAACAAGCAGATGGAAGACCTCTGTCTCTGCCTCTCTTCTCTCTGTAACTCTGACTTTCAAATAAATAAATAAATCTTTAAAAAAATAAGTTGTACCATTTAATAAGTTTTGATAGCCATATGTACTCATGAAACAATCATAATCATGAACCTACCCAACATTGGTATTACCTGGTGCCCTTTAATATCTTTCTACTTTCCAGGCAACCATTGATTTACTTTTATAATACAGTAATTTTTACTTTCCAAGATTTTATGTGAATTGAAATGAAAATGTTTAATTCTTAAATGTATACTTCTTAAGCCTGAGTTCTGTTCTCTGGCATATTGAAGTTCCTCAATGGTAATATATAAGTAGTTCAGTCTTTTTATGTTACTGAGAACTATAACATGTTAAGATACACCATAATTTCCCTATTTATGTGTTTATGGGCATTGAGTTTCCTTATTTTGCCTGTTACAAATAAAATACTGCCAACATTTAAAGATTTATTTTAATGTGAAAGGCAGGTTTACAGAGAGGCAGAGAGAGAGAGAGAGAGAGAGATCTTCCATCTGCTGGTTCACTTCCCAAATGGCTGTAATGGCTGGAGCTGGGCTGATCTGAAGCCAGGAGTCAGGAGCTTCTTCCAGGTCTTCCATTTACCTGCAGGGGCCCAAGGACTTGGGCCATCTTCTGCTGCTGTCCCAAGCCATAAGCAGAGAGCTGGATCAGAAGTGGAGCAGCTGGGATTCGAACCAGTGCCTCTATGGGATGCTGTCACTGCAGGCAGGAGTTTTACCTGCTATGCCGCAGTGCCAGCTCCAAGATACTGCAGACATTTAAATACAACTTTTCATAGAGATGTGTTTCATTTCTTGTGTGTTACATTTCTCAGTATGAATAGATAACATCTTAAGGAAGGCCAGTTTGACTTCAAACTTAAATGTTCCCTTTTCTAATTATAACAGTTCTTTCACATCCTTATCAGTAAAGAATATGGTTGATTTTTAAGAATTTTTAACCTTTCAATAATTGGATATGTTTTCATTATTTACTTGTCAGTTCATACCTATTTTTTTTCACTGATTTTTAAAAATGAATTTTATCTTTTTTTCTTTTCCTGAAGAAAGATGAAAATAGTGCAACAGCAAAAACTTATGCTGAACCTCATTCGTTCTTCAGTGACATCTTTGCTATGGAATAATTATTTTTAAGTACCATAAGGTACGATCTGGGCATCCATTTTGTGTAGAAGAATAAGTATCCCAAGATGACAGTTCATGTTGATTCCAGGGCAGAGAAGCAGGATGATAAGATGGCTTTTCCTTTACACTTCTGCATCTTCCTGCTCTTTCCTTTCTCCGCATCTGTTTTTCCTCAGAGCTCTCGTGAGTGGGAAGGAGACACATTTTGTGGAAATAGGAACTTCATGTTAGCCACGTTTCCAGGCTGCCGGGGCTCCACTCACCTCACAAGTTCATGCTCAGGGTCCTTCTACCGTTGACTCTTGGGTGTATTCTTTTTCCCTCATGTGTATTCTAAGGCTTCACAGGTGATTTTCTAGCTATTTATATCCTCAATGGAGAATTGTACTAGTCAACCTTAATGAAATAGTTTGCTGCTCTACAGTTGTTTTCCAGAGACAGTCTCGCTTTCACAGACTGTCAGTGTACTTAGAGTTGGGAGGAAAATCCCGGTGCAGCAAGGGGGTGAGATGGGATCCAGACTCTCCTCTGAAGATGCCTGGGCCCACTGTCCACACCTGTAGGAGTGCCAACATTACAGGTGCCATCCTGGTAGCTCATGTGAATTTAGCAAGACGCCACTTTCCATGTAAAGATCATGATGTTAGGAGGAATGGCAGATCTCAGTAAGAAATGTATATAGAAAAACAGTTCTGCTTTTTTTTTTTTTAAGTTTTTATTTCTGTGAGGTATGAGTTATGGGGCGGGGGGTGGGGACAGAGGGTAGGGAGGAAGCTTCCATCTGCTGGTTCACTCCCCAGAAGGTTGCAATGGCCAGAGCTGGGCCAGGCTGAAGCCAGGAGCCAGGAGCTTCTACCAGGTGTCCCATGTGGGTGCAGGGGCGGTCTTCTTTCTGCTTTCCCAGGCTGTTAGCAGGGAGTTGGGTTGGAAGAGGAGAACCTGGGACATGAGCCTGCACTCTCATGGATGCTGGAGTTGGCAGGTTGCGGCTTTACTACTACTACAAAACGCCAGCCCCAGCAGTTCTGCTTTCTGCTGTTGAGTCACAAATGCTGGGAGAGGCAAAAGGGACAAATACTGAGGGACCAAGAGGAAAGGTGCCAGCTTGGCTGCTTGCCATAGGGTTGCCTAGAATCCCGCATGTTTCCTCTTTGCCCTATTCTTCCCATCACCTCTGACCTAAAGCACCAGTCCTCAGAGATTGTTCATTGTAAGAGCTTCACCTGAGAGAAGGAAAGAGCAAGAGAACTGCTTGCTTTTCTCCGGTTGTCTTTGTAGCAATTACTGGACATGAATTTTGTCCTCTTGGGAGCGTGATTTGTAAGTGGAATCTGCAGGAATAACACGTCTTTGAAGGATCAAGAGTTAAAACTCCCTGACCCATTTTATGAAGGGAAAGAGGTTTCAGAATAGTGAGTGAAAGACTGTTAGAGATGATAGAGATGTCAGTTGCTAATGTGATCTTGAGTGATAGCATATCTTGTATATAAATAATCACGATCAGTCAGCAGTATTTCACTGCTTTCTCTGAGGAAAAATCTTGATTCTCCCGCCCCCTCCCCTGCAAGATTCATTTACTTATTTAAAAGAGTTACAGAGAGAGGAGAGAGACAAAGAGATTTATCTTCTGATCCACTGGTTCACACCCCAGGTGGCCTCCACAGCCAGGGCAAAAGCAGGCTGCAGCCAGGAGCCAGGAGCTTCATCTGGGTCTCCCACATGGGTGGCAGGGGTCCAAAGACTTGGGCCATCTTTTGCTGCTTTTCTCAGGCCATTAACAGCTGGATTGGAAGTGGAGTAGCCAGGACTTGAACTGGCACCCATATGCGATGCTAGCGTCACAGGTGGTGGCTTTGCCCTGGCTCCAACGATTTTGAATTAATAAAGATTTCTAGTGTATTATCTAGGAATCATAAAATGGTTTGTTAAATACATGAATGTACACAGTCGAATGATATCTTGCTATTTTGAAGACAGAAATTTTCAAAGTATTTCCATTTTTGCAGTTTTGCTAGTATGCATCAACACTCAAATTTCTTGTTCCTTTTGTTGTGCTAGTAATTTCTAGTTTTGTTCAATTTTTTGTTAATGTTTACTTAGTTCATGTTAAATTTGATGTTGTAGCATAGTTTCTCCTTTGTGTCACTTATTCTAAAATAACTTACTAACCTCTACTTATGTCAACTAATGCACTAATACTTCTTTCTAGATTTGCTTTAAAGTGGTTTAATTTATGATTCTGAAATGCAGAATGACAGATACTATTGGGTATGTTATTGACAGTGGTTCTTTTATTTCTGTAGTTAAGTTCTGTTCACTAAGAATTTTTTTTAAAAAATTTGTATGCAAATTTTGCATTTTAAAAATAAAATTAATATAATGCAAACAACAAGAGAATACTTGGAAAATCATGAAAGTGTTCTTTTTTTTCAATGAATTTTCACTTAAGTGAACAGGGAAGTTATTGAATTTTAGTTTCTTTTCTTTTTCTTTTTTCTTTTTTCTTTTTTCTTTTTTTTTGACAGGCAGAGTGGACAGTGAGAGAGAGACAGAAAAAAAGGTCTTCCTTTTGCCGTTGATTCACCCTCCAATGGCCGCCGCGGCTGGCGTGCTGTGGCTGGCTCACCGGGCTGATCCAATGGGAAGAGCCAGGTGCTTATCCTGGTCTCCCATGGGGTGCAGGGTCCAAACACTTGGGCCATCCTCCACTGCACTCCCTGGCCACAGCAGAGAGCTGGCCTGGAAGAGGGGCAACCGGGACAGAATCCGGTGCCCCGACCGGGACTAGAACCCGGTGTGCCGGCTCTGAAAGGCGGAGGATTAGCCTAGTGAGCCACGTCGACGGCCGAATTTTAGTTTTGTAAAGCATTCAGGTCATTAAAATCAATATGTTAAGTGATTAAGGAATATTACATAACCCAGTAAGTATTTTGTATTCACACTGTTTTGAGTTACAGCAGAAGTTAGATCAAAATATAAAGCTCAAAGGCCGGCGCCGTGGCTCAACAGGCTAATCCTCCACCTTGCGGCACCGGCACACCGGGTTCTAGTCCCGGTTGGGGTGCCGGATTCTGTCCTGGTTGCCCCTCTTCCAGGCCAGCTCTCTGCTGTGGCCAGGGAGTGCAGTGGAGGATGGCCCAAGTGTTTGGGCCCTGCACCCCATGGGAGACCAGGAAAAGCACCTGGCACCTGGCTCCTGCCATCGGATGAGTACGGTGCGCTGGCCGCAGCGCGCCGGCTGCGGTGGCCATTGGAGGGTGAACCAACAGCAAAAGGAAAACCTTTCTCTCTGTCTCTCTCACTGTCCACTCTGCCTGTCCAAAAAAAAAAAAAATATATATATATATATATATATATATATATATATATAAAGCTCAAATTTAACTTTCCTATATAGTTTTATAGCATTTAAAAATTATACCAATTGTGTCTGTTGAGTTATATCTCTTTAATATCAAACCTGCTTATGAGAAGGAATTTAATTCACTATCTTTGTATGTTTTTTAAGAAAGTTATTTATTTGAAAGGGCAGGAGTATGAGAGACAGAGATCTTCTATCTGTTGGTTCACTCTCCAGAAGGTCAAAGCCAGGATCCAGAAACTCAATCTGGGTTTCCCACAAGGGCTTGGGCTGTCATCTGCTGCCTTTCCAGGTGCACTAATAGGAAGCAGAGTAGCTGGTACTTGAACTGGGGTTCCGGTATGGATGCTTGGGTTGCATGTGCTGGCTCAACCTGTTTCACAAGCACACCAGTTCCTGCAGTTGTATATGTTATATATGAATACTACTTTTTTAATTAAAAAAATAAGTGATACATTTAATAAATAAGTCCTACAACCTAATGACACTAATGAAAAGAATTCAAAAAGCTAAGAAACAACAAAATGTTAAAAAGAGTTTATTGGTAATTGGAGAAATGCAGACTAAAAATTATTTTGATTGTGAAGATTAGTAGATATTGTAAATTGCTTATGCAGAAATTGGTGTGTAGTAAATTTAAATTTTTGTTTGCTTTTTTGGGAAAAGTTCCTATATTCAAAACAAATGGGTGTTTATAAACACCAAAAATGTGGGAGATACCTCTGTAGCATCCATGTTTATCATTGCCAAAAATATTGAGAAGCAAAAAGAGCCTTTAAAGGGCAAATGTACATCTTATCCCAAATCATATCACATATAATATAAAAATGAAAATGGTGACTGATGTACATAAAAAATTGGAACAATCACAATTATATATTTGCAAATGTAGCAGTAACTTGTCAGTTATATAAAAATTGAAAACAGTGAAAGCTAAACTGTGTTACTCAGTATTCTCCACATATACATAAATATAAGAAAAATTCTTTTGGAGCTGGGATAATTGTATTTGAAGGAAAAAATAGGCATCTGAAATACAATAAATACTCCATTAAAATTTTAATCTGCACACCTAGATTTTGTGCATTTTTCTATGTGCATATCAAAGTTTGAAAATATGGAAGAACCTAGTTACTTGGGTATGTATACATATGCAATTCAAGTTAAGTGGACATAGGAACATAGAGTTGCACATTTTGATGTGGAAACAGGTTTGTTGTCTGACAATAAATTATATACAAGCACAAAATAAGGAAGTTGTAAAATCATCACACTATTTAAAAGATTTAAGAAAGATCTCTGATTTAAAAAGTTAGGTCCAAGTGTACATTTACATATTTGAGGACCAGCCAGGCAGCCAGAGAGCAAGCACTGCCATGTGCTGGTTCACACTCAGATGCCAGCAGTGACTGGGACTGGGCTGAGGTCAGTAACACCATCCAGGTCTTCCTCGTGGGTGGCAGGGACCCAACCACTGGAGTTATCACCTGCAGCCTCCCACTGGGTGCTTCAGCTGGAAGACAGAATTGGGAGCAGAGCCAGGACAACCCAGGTACTCCGCTATGGAATGGAATGTGGGCATTCCAAATACTGTTTCATTGCTAGGATAAACTTCCACCCCAATCCTTGTACATGTTAACACATCCTAAAGGAAGATGTTAAGTAGGTAAAATAAGCATGATGACTATAAATGATATGAACTACATAACTTTCAAAAGATACACATCTATTAATTTTTATGAAAAGTTTCTATACATAATGTGAAGAATGAAACAATCATGATTTTTGAATTTTTTTTTTTTGGAATATAACAATCTGCAAGAGCAACCTTTCTCAGGTGGGATTCCCTACAGCAGATGATTCTAGTGAATGTTGTCTTAATGATCTCTAGGACGATGATAACCATTGCAGTCAATCACATAACAATCTAAAGTAGTTTGTTGGGCTATGATGGGCTCCTTAGGATGCTGGTGTTTCATTCTCTAATGAAATATGCTGGTGAGAGAATAGAGAATGGAATGATGCAGGATTTTTGTTACTGTATGAACTAACTTCCTTAGCGGGTTTATCTCAAGCTCCTAAACGTTCTCTGAGGTTGGATTAAAACCCACAAGAAAATAACATAATGAAAGTCATTTTTGCTAGCATGATCAGAAACAGCTCTCGGTTGGGAAAAGTCCTAGTAGGGGAGCACTCTTGTAAAAACACTGTGAACATGATTGCCCAATGTGTCTGTGTGGGTGATCCTGAGACTGCCTGCCTAGCCCATGCAGTTATCACCCACATGTCTGCATACCTCACGAAAAATGTGAGGAGGCTGGGGCCACAGACTTCTGGTGTTGATGTCTCAGATGGTTTTGGTCACATTGGCTGAAGTGGAATTCTTCCCGGGTTTGGAGAAGCTTTTCAGTTTATGTTTCTCTTGTGATCAGTGGTTCAGCACTGAGTGTGAGGTCATCCCGGTGAGTAACCTGGAGTTATGGTTCCCAGAGTCTGGACAAAACAGAAAAATCTGATCACACAGTAGAGTGCATATCAAGGCTCCTACTTCAGTGAGCCGAAGTCATGTGTCATGCACACACATCCCCCAAGTTAAGAATCACTGAACTACAGTGTTCACTTCGCAGACTGAGCCTGAGCCTGTGTACACGGAATCAGTGCTCAGATAATACAGATGCGGTCAGTCAGCATAAATATGGGAATCGCAGATATAACATAGTGTGTTAGTCGATAGAAGATACATTACTGCACAATCTAATGAATATTTTGTGCAACATAACTGTAATACAAGGTGGTATGGTGTGCTTTGGTGTAGTTTAACATAACAAACATAACATAGGCTCTAAACCAGAACTGAGATAGCCAACCCACAGAAAAGCCCCAGGTTCACCACCTGAAGTCAGGCTGTGGAGAAGAGACTAAATGGCCGAGAAGTCACTGCAGTGCTGTGGTGCAGAGCTTGCTGAAGTCTGGTCTCGGATGTGACAAATCCTCCTAGCTGCCAGGGAAAGCTACTCACAGGGAGGCAGTCCAGCTCCCCTGAAGGAGGCGCTGCAGCCTGCTGGGAGCCACCTCGCCCTCGCCAAAGCACACACGGGATCAACTGCCTGCCCTCCGGGAATGGGAGAGCCCTGGGCCGTGCAGGGCAGGCTGAGCCCCGGTGAACCTGCACGGCAGGGGCTTTGCTCCATCTTCAGGAAGCCAGCAGTAAAGTGATTTTTTTCCTTCCATATCCTCAGACATGGCTTTCTTGCGCTATATGAGCTCCATTGAAGAACAGAACCAATGTAGATGAAACAGTATGACATTATGTAGTTCAGTGCTCATGTGATAGGTTCAGACTGGAGGCCAAGGAGGGCAGTGATATGGATCTTAAGACATGGTATTGAAACTCCTAACAGAGAGCCTGGCACTTAGTAGTCACCTAGAACTTAGGAGCGTGCAGTTGATTTCCCTGGAGAGAATAGGCATCTAGATGCATAAGCAAGCTAGCAAAAATTTAGCATTTTCCTTTCCCAGCTGGGAGAGCAGAACTGTGAGATTCGGGAGTCAGTGGCGAGAAGCACAAAGGAGCTGAAGGCTGGGAAAGATGAACTCACAAGCACGGAGGTGGGCACGAGCCACTGGCCTGGATTTACAAAGGAGAAGCAGAAAGTCAAAATGGAAGAGAGAGAGTAGAACAAGATAAAGGAGCTCACCAGGATGAGGATGGTGCGTGTGGCCCTGGCCTCACGGTGGGGCTTGGGGGAGAGGCAGCTGCTGTGCAGGTGCTGCACGCGCCGCTTGTGCCTGTGCAGGACGAGGACCATGGAGCCACTGGCCCAGACCATGAGGCTCAGATTCAGTGTATCAAAGGACAAGAATATGACTACGTGCAGTCTACTTAAAAATGAGCTTAGTATGTGGGCAGAGCAGTAGCCAAAGTTTTGTCTCATAACACTCATGTTTTTGCTATTTAGCGACTGAGTCATCTTCAAAGGAACGATTGTATTTAGCAAGAGATGCAGAATCCAGAGGAGGCTACAGCAGAAACAAATGGACTTTGGGGATCTTATTGTGATATGCAGCTGAGAGTAACTGGAGCAAAGTTTAGTGGCCTGGAAGACACTCAGGAGGCAGGTGGTGCTGAGGGAAACCCCCCTGCCCACCCTGTGTAGGTAGAAGACAGATTTACATCCAGCATCATCCAGGAAATACTTCCATCCGAAAGCTGCCATAGTCTGCATGATCCCTCTGGAGAAAAGCACCATAGAGTTGGCTAAGACCAGCTGGTTGAGAATCAAGTCTGCAGATCTCACCTGATGTCGAGTGAACAGAACGAAGTTATAAAGACAGAGCAGAGCAGAGTTCCCCAAGATTCCAGCTCCCGTCTGTGTGAGGAGGATGCTCCCCATTCCCAAGTGAGCTGAACTCATCACTTCAGTGTCTGGGTGATGCGGATTTTAGCAGCTGTCAGAGAGGTGGGCAGGAGAAGGAAAAAGCAGTACCACAATCAAGCCTGGTAACTGTGTGGCTAAAGGACAGATGGTTTCCCACCCTCAGTGGATATTTGTGCGAATGGGTGAAGGATTAATTAGTGAAGTGCTGTGTTACAGGCGCTCTCATTGTCTCTGTTTGTCAGCTAACAGAGACACATTCACATAATGTGCAAAGTTCTTATTCTGATAGTTGTTTTCAGAATTTGTTCATAAGTTAAAGACAAAGATGTAGAAAAATTGGAAAAAGCTATATTCCCTTCCCTAAAATTATAGAACTTTAAATGTGTTTATGTACTTGTTTATGAACAAAGGGGGGATCATACAAGAAGTTATTAATGTATTTCCCAATAGCAGCTCACAGCAGCAAGAAGGGGAAGAGCAGGATAGAAACTGCACTGCATGAATTAATCCCATGCTGCTATTTTAATATTTCAACAAGTGTAAATGTTTTATGTAATTATAAGACAGTATTATATAAAATATTTTAAAATATTAAACCAAGGCGATATTTAAAAGAGATTCTGAGAGCATGGCAAGTAACTGGGCATTTCTACATCAAGAGAAATCTATTTACTTTAAAACACAATTTTCACTCTATCATTAGTGAAGTATAACTTATAAATAAAATATTTAAACATGCAGACTGTTTTCTGTTTTCATATTATTTGTAAATATATAGGCACCACTCTTTTGAAATAAGTATATTAATGCTATTAACAACCAAAGTTTTCAACAGAATAGAAAAATGCAAATGTAAAAATCAGATCATTAAACACCTTATAATCCTGAACTTATTTGGAATAATCAATATTCATTCATGACATATATGTAATATAAAATACTGATATTTTCTAAATCAAGTCACCATATCCAATTACTACCTCAGTAGCATTGTATACCCTTTGGGCACAGATTTTGGTTCCTAAATACAGTTCTCATCAAATATTCAAAAGGTCTTTTTAAATCAGTGATTTCTTGTTTAGATCAGGAAAATTTGGGGATGGCCCTGTAACATATTGTCACTAAACAAGAATGCAGGTAAGGTGTCAGAGGCTTCTGGGGTAAGTTTAGGGACTGAAAGATCCAGATTGGATTGGCTCCAACTTAAAAAATGACGATGCAGAGAGATCACCAATAAACAGTAATTTCAGAGAACTGAATCTCATCAAATGAATTCTGAAATCTGTATATAGCTGTTGACATTAAAATGAGCCAGAAATTTTGGGGGGATTAGTGATGCAATTCATTACTTTAAAAATTGCTAAAGAGACTGAAGGTGTCAAGTACCTTTTCTCCTTTGGTATACAAACTGCATCTTAGGGCGAACAAATAGAGATGAGGAAAACTTCTGTATAAACAATTTCAGTAAGAAATGCAACAGTTCAGATAGAATTCAGTAGATACCAACATCAGTAGCTCATAAATAATGGCTTCCATCAATAATTGTCATCCAGTGACTTCCACCAAATGATTTCAACCAATAACCACTGGCACAGTAGATAAAAGAATAGTGGGAAAAATAATAGTGGATGAAAAATAATGACTTGGGCCCACTGTCAAGCTTAACACCACCAAGAGGAGACAGCTAGAATCAGAGTGTCTGTATGGGATGCACCAGAAGTCTCATCCCTGCATATGGGGCCTTGTGAACAAAGAATGAGTCTGGATTTGATTGATGATTCTGGCTTGAAGTTATATGTTTGTTGCAAGTAAGGGAGAACATATTTAAGGACAGCAAAGAAAGAGTAATATTAGAGCAGGTGGGAAATTATATCAGACAGATAACTCAGTTATACCATCATGCAGATGGCAAAAACAATGGAGGAAAGAAGGGTAAACCTTTGAAATAAAAGATATCTAAAATATGTAAGGTGGAGTTTCAGGCTCCTGGCTTTGGCCTGGCCCAGTTCCAGATGTTGTGGTCATAGGAGTGAACCAGCAAATGGAAAATCTCTGTCCTCTCTGTCTCTCTGACTTTCAAATAAATAAGTGAGTAAGTTATTAAAAAAATGAATTTTTTAAAAGTGGGAAAGTTGAATTCTGACTATATATTTGATTTGCTGCTTATTTTTGTTACTGTGAAAATGCTATAATGGTTTTTACAACAAAAGAAACTTTATACTTTTCAGATGTGTTTGAATGACTTGTGGGTAAGATGACATCCTGTATATTCAATGTTGTAAGACTAGGAATATATATATATGTATTATATAAATGATGTTTAGGGTAAATGGAGACATATGTAGTGGTATTAAAAGTTTGCATTTGTATGGCTGAGAACTATGAATTTTATTAAATATTATAATTAACAAAATAAATATATATATTTGTCATAAAATTTTAAAATGGATAGTTATAATAACTCTTATTTAAAAACTTAGCATTGTACCAAAATAAAAATATTTTAAAAAACAAAAATCTTAAAATGTGACAGAAGCCTTGAAAGAAATAAACTTACTAGAAATGATAAAAATCATGTCTAAATAAATATAAACTGTGTTTTTAAACACAGACTAAATATTATAAATAAAAATAGTTCAAAAGGACAGCTTATTTTGTTTTTCCCACAAAATGCTAATGTTTTTGAACTTATTAGATATATATATATATATATATTTTTTTTTTTTTGGACAGGCAGAGTGGACAGTGAGAGAGAGAGAGAGACAGAGAGAAAGGTCTTCCTTTGCTGTTGGTTCACCCTTCAATGGCCGCCGCGGACAGCGCGCCGCGCTCGTCCGATGGCAGGAGCCAGGAGCCAGGTGCTTTTCCTGGTCTCCCCAAGGGGTGCAGGGCCCAAGCACCTGGGCCATCCTCCACTGCACTCCCGGGCCACAGCAGAGGGCTGGCCTGGAAGAGGGGCAACCGGGACAGAATCCGGCACCCCAACCGGGACTAGAACCCGGTGTGCCGGCGCCGCAAGGTGGAGGATTAGCCTGTTGAGCCACGGCGCCGGCCGTTATTAGATATATTTTTAAAAAGGCAACAAAAATATGTGTAAACTTCCCAGTAATGAGAAGAACTTACATATATATCTGACTCATTGTAGTAGACAAAATGATAATTGTGTTAATAATAAGCAGTAGAGAACCTGGAAACATACCTACTGACTTTTTATGCATATGAAATAAATGTGTAAGAGTGCATATTTATCTGTTAAACTTGATTATCAGTTTGGAGAGGAAGTAGATAAGGCATTAAAATATTAAATGGATCACAGTTGAGGTTTAAAAATCATGATTCATACTTCATGCCAAATTGATAAATCATTTAATCAGTGCTGCACGTGAATATAAGTATCCTTGATTTTTCAAAGGTTTATTTTCTTTTTGAATAACTTGAGGTGTGTAAGTCAGTCAAGGTCAAAATTTAAAGCCCAAGAATACATTTTTGAACCTTTGTAAATTAAAATAGGAGAAAGACCACAATGAAGATGTCAACAAAATGGAAGTAATCACAAAATAGCTGAAAAGTGCATAAAAAGGAATTTTCCATAACATTTCAGTTCCCATACAAATCACATTATGATAAGTAATAAAATACTGACCAACCTTTTAAAACAGGAGATTTTTAAGAAAGTGATTCAATCAGGAATAGAGAGAATGAAGCATAATAAGAGAACTGTGAAATGGAAATCTTTTGTGTGAACATTTTGAAATGTAAGTCCTGTACTGTCAGGCCCATTTACCTTGTTAAGGAATTTTAACAAAGTACTAGTAATTTGAGAGACAGCTACAAGACCTGCAGATCTTAAAATAGCTCTCATTACTGGCCACTTTGTCCTTTGCAAACTGCAGTTTAGGTTTTGTGGGAGAACAATTAGGATGTCATTAAGAAAATTTCACTCTGAAAGAGGTGGGGAAATATTCATCAGGGAATGTGTGTGTCCTAATATGGTTTGTTAAAACAAGGTGTTTTATGACCTTGAGGTGACACCCTAGAAACCTGTCTGGTTCACAATAATCTGAGGTCCTTCTAAGAGAGAAATACTGATGATGATGAAGATGCTATATACATAGAGAGTGTGCTTTCATGTGGAGTAGCCTTAGGGATTCAGGATCCCTGATTCTTTTGCTATTTATAATTTACAGACTTTTACTCTAGTGTTTCTTTTTTTCATTCAAGACATTTATTTGGAATAAAGAGAGGGAGGGAGGGGAGAGAGAGAGAGCAAGAGCGAGAGCGAGAGAATCTTCCATTTCTTCTGTCTGCTCATTCCCTGCCTAAATGCCCACAAATGCTAGAGCTGGGTCAGGTTGCAGCCAGGAGCTCCATCTGGGTCTCCCTTGTGGGTGTCAGGCCAACATCTGCTGGATCAGAAGCAAAGCTGGGGCTCAAATCCAGGGACTGTGATGTGGGATGCTAGTGTCCTAAGTAATGACTTAACTACTAAACGCTGGCCCCGTCACAGATTTCTCAAGGTTGTTTTTACACATCAGGGCTGTGTTAGTAAAATAGGACAGATTGCGTTTGGAAATCGTGCTAAAAAATGACCCCAAGTACTTATCCAATGTTTGTAAAAGCCGCTAAACACAAACTCAAAATCTGTGAGTAAAACAGTCTTCCTGCTTCTCACTTCATTTGTAAGAAGGTCTTAGAGTAGATGCTGTGAGGCTTGATGTGTTGGATAATCTGTGAGAGGGGGAATAGCTCAGAGAGGTTAAAGAGTAAACTTGGAGGAGAGGGTCAAGGCAGGCCTAGGGCAAGGCATCCGTGCCTTGGGGTCTCTCAGAATATCCCTGTCTCTCTTTGTCCGCATGGTGTTCCAACCCCAGATGGCAGACTGGATTTTCCATAAAGCATCTCTCATTGAATACCCTGAGATCTCGTCTGTTCCTTCAAGGAATGGGACATTGATCTGGGAATAGTTGTGACTTACCAAATTCACAGCTGCTGCCAGGGTGATGGCTGCAGTCCAACTGTGGAACGCTGGTATCTGAGCTCTGGGATAAAGTGTTTGCATCCTGTGACCTCATCCCCTTGCTGGGAAATGATTATCTCTTCACCTGTAAGTTACAGTGACAGTCTGCATGGGGATTGGAGATTATCTGGAAAACAATTGCAGATGAGTCAACTACAGTTATTAATGTTGATTGCTGAAGTTATTCATTGGAAATGACAGAGAAGTATCTGTGAATCTTGGGGACAAATAAGTCTCAGTGGATAGAAGGCAACATGTTGGTTCTAAGAAGTGAGAGGATTAAGGGTTCATGGCTATGCCAGAAACGTGGCTAGCTTGAAATTCTTGTCCCTGCACAGTGTGGTTGCTTTTCATTCACAATAATTCTGGATGCGTGGAGAATTTATGCCCCCATTCTTGTGTTGTGTGCTTGCATGGGCACAGGGCTATAGTAGGAGTTGTTTCTAAATGTGCATTAGTCTGTGCTGCAGATGGCACTGACTCCTTTGGCTCAGTGGGATTCTCTGGTTAGGCTTGCTGACACCTCAGACCTCAAGTTTTCTCACCACGGACACCTCTATGCGAATCAAATGTGGGTGAATATGGAGGAAATTTCCCAAATGGCCCAGGCAGACGCGTCCCCTCAAGGTGACACTGGATGATTCCAGATGGCACCAAGGAGTCAACAGTGAAATAACTTGTGGCAGCTGACGGTGCCTTCTTGATGAATTCTCACTGGGGAGATCGAGTGACAGCAAGATGTCTTTTCAGGGGGCTGGCGCTGTGGCATAGTGGGCTCAGCTTCTGCTTGTAGCACCTGCATCCCATAAGGGAGCCAATTTGTGTCCTGGCTGCTCCACTTCTGATCCAGCTCTCTGCTTATCGTGTGGGAGGGCAGTGGAAGATGGCCCAAGTGCTTGGGCCCCTGCACCCACGTGGGAGACCTGAAGGAAGCTCCTGGCTCCTGGCTTCTGATTGGCTCAGCTCCAGCCATTGCGGCCATTTGGGGAGTGAACCAGCAGATGGAAGACCCCCCCCCCTTGCTTCTCTCTGTCTGTGACTACCTCTCAAGTAAATACAACTTTAAAAATGTGTTTTCAGTGGCAGTTTGAAGGCAGTAGAATTTGTTGCCCTACAGGTTTGTTCTCTTAGCTTCCAACCTTGGAGCTAGAAACCCTAGACCCAAACTCATCCATTTAGGCACACAGTTGTCCATGTGCCTGTCAGTTATCCAGAGTGACATGAAGGACCTCCTTGCTGTCAGTCAGCCACTTGGCTCAGTTGCAGATTGTGTTATGAGAAAGAGCTCAAAATGGAGTTAGCATTGGCAAAGCATAGTCATATTAAGCATAATTAAAATACTAGTTTACTTAGGTTCACAAAATTCATAACACAACAGAACAAACATCACAATAGACCTTGAGGAACTCTTGATTTCTCTGATCCCAAACTTCCCCAGCAATACAATAGCCATTCCCGCTTCCCCTAGTTGCTGTGAAAATTAAACAGAAAATGGTCCTAAAGAAATCTCTGGAATCTTGGCAAGGGGAGGTGATCCTGGGTTTTATGACTTTCACCAGCCAGATCCCAAGGTAAAAGCCATCCTCACCTCCAGGCTCACTCCGAGAACTGAGGCCCAGGGGCCTCTAGCATGTGGTCCACGATTCCTAGAGGGAAGTCTGCACGGAGATCTCAGAGAGCTACCAGGGGCAGATTTATTAGGACGGATATGACTGAGTTCATAGAAGCAGAACTTAGGACGTCTTCCCTCCCTAGACAAGATCCCAGTGGCAGCTGCTTCACTAGTTAACTGGGAGCAGCTGCTTTTCCAGGTCTGTGTTGGGAGGAGGGGCCGCTCTTCTTTCTTTGGCTCTGGTTGCAGCCGTATTTCTCCTGCACCTCCAGTGTCCTGGCCCCTCTTTGAAAGGACACTTCCCTTCTCCGGACCTCTGGAACAAGGTGACCACCACCCAGACTCTTGTGGCTGTGCAGGACCAGAGCTGCCTGCAGAGATCCCTGCCTCACCCGTGGGTCTGCTCCTAGATCCCAGGTGCTCAGGAGGAAACTGAGGCCAAGAGTGGACGTTGCTTCAGAGCAAGGGCTGGCTGCCTGCAAAAGGGAAGGCTGTCCCCTGAGCCCAGCTGGCAAGGAGACGGGGACAAGGCTCCGATCTGGCGCTTATGCTCAGTTTTCAGTGGTTTTGGAGCAAACGAACACGTAAGAAAGTTATGATCTGGCAGGATTTATTGGTTATTTCGAATCTCTCCATATACGATGCACAAAGTTTTGGGTACCAGATCTTTCTTACTGGGGAACTCTCAGTTTGGGATGGGCTCCAGTGATCAAGTTTTTGTCTCCTTTGATTGTGTCAATGGGCAGATGGCCTGTGGAATGAATATCTTTGAAATTCAGTTAATAATAGAAGTCTGTGTGGACGTGTTGAGGAGTTTTCCTATGTTTTTATACTGATCTAGGATCTGAGCTTCAACCCCAGGCCCTGGCCCATGGTTTGTGGAGTCTGATCCTGCCCTCCTCTTTCCCTAGGGAAGGCTTCTGGTACAGAAATAGGGCCAGGAACAGCCTGATGCCCCTCGATCCTGAGTCCTTGTGAACGGGCAACCCTGTGATGGTGCCCCAGACTCTTCACACAGAGTGGATGCGAAAGGCTCTTCAGTGCATGACTGCATTGTCCCCTCACCCAGCCAGTGGGAAAGAACTATTATCATTACTGTTCCCTTCTCAAAGGAGGGATTTCCACAAGGATACAAGGCCGCCAGGCCATTGAGATTGGGTGGTTTTGTCTACTCTGCTCCGATGGATTTGTTCTCTTCTGCTTTTGATGCCCAGTCCCAGATTCTTCTGAACCCGAAAGTTCCCGGCAAGTTGGTAGTTTGAAATTGGCTGTGGCAGAATTTGGACAAACACTGCAAACCTACAGACATCAGAACACTGCAAAGTGCTTTATTGCATTACTGATCGCTGGATTTAAGAGTGATACAGAATCTGTTAATAGCGCATCTTAGCAGGTAGGCGTATGGTGTAGCAGGTTAACCCACTACTGGGGACAGCTGTATCCCATGTCAAAGTTCTGGTTTGCGTCTGGGCTACTCAGCCTCCAATCTGCCTCCCTGCTAATGTGCCTCGGAAGTGCTTGGGTTCCTGCCACCCATGTGGGAGAGCTGCATGGAATTCTGAGTTACTGGCTTCAGCCTGGTCTAGCACTGGCTGTTGTGACCATTTGGGGAGTGAAGCAGTAGATAAATGATCTCTCTCTGTCTCTCCCTCTCTCTGCTGTAACTCTGCCTCTCAAGTAAATAAATAAATCTTTTAAAAATGCATTTAAACAAAATTACATGATATATTACCATTACATTGTATTCAGCACAACAAATTTGACATGAATTATGCAGTGGTCTTCCAAATTTCTTCATTTTTTAAAGATTTATTTATTTTATTTGAAAGGCAGAGTTACAGAGAGGCAGAGGGAGAGAGAGAGAGAGAGAGGTCTTCTATCCATTGGTTCACTCCCCAATGGCCACAATGGGTGGGAGCTGCACTGATCCAAAGCCAGGAGCCAGGAGCCTCCTCCAGGTCTCCCATGCAGGTGCAAGGGCCCAAGTCCTTGGGCCATCCTCCACTGCTTTCCCAGGCCATAGCAGAGAGCTGGATCGGAAGTGGAGCCCATATGGGATGCCGGCACAGCAGCCCGCTACGCCACAGTGCCAGCCCCCCAAATTTCAAAGTGATTATTACATACAACAAGTAAGTTATATCATTCAAGATGTGAGCCTCAGTGCTCCGAGTCACCTCTCACCAGCTGTGTGGCCTTGAATAAAGATCCAGTCCCCCTCCCACAACAGTGCTACAGGTCCTCATCACCTCTCTGCGGTCTGTTCTCCCTTTGAACTGCCTCTGAGAAATTTAGATTCTTCTCTTGATCATGTCCATCCTGTGCTCAACCCTTTCCAAGCTTCCAGAGTCCTAGAGGTACATCCCTGAGCCACATCCCATATCAGAGAGTCCGAGTCCTGGGGCTGCTGCGCACTCCAGCTTCCTGCTAAAGCAGAGCCCAGGATGCAGCAGTCCCGGCTCAAACACTTGGGTTTTTACTGGTTCTGGCTTCAGCCTGGCCCAGTCTCAGCTGTTGTGAGCACTTGGGGAGTGAACCAGTGGATCTCTTTCTGTCTACACACACACACACACACACACACACACACACACAATTTTATGGCTCTCCAGACCACCAAAAATGTACTTTCTTTAAAGTACATTAGTTCTAATTTTCTAGAAGTTTATGATTACAATGATAATATCCCCCCCCGGGTTCATCATGCTGCATAATTGGTTTGAAATTCATCAATAATGCTGATATAAATTTACTTTTATTGCCGAGTAGTATTTTGTTGTATGGATGTATACCAGTGTTTGTCCATCCATATGTTTTTGGGTCTTTGGTTTTTTTCTTGTTTTAGGCTATTGCAAATAAAGCGACTGAGAACATTTATATTATTATTCTGTATGTGTAAATGTGTTTATTTCTTTTGTGTTGTCCCTTAGTGCCTAAGTCACAGAGGTGGTATTTAGCATTTTAAGAAGCTGAGAAAGTTTTATCTAAAATTGTTTTTACCTTTTGCATTCCCAGTAGCAGCATATGAGGGCTGCTGTTCCTCTGTGTCAGTGCCAGTTGATGTGGTCAACTCTTCTACTGCTTCTTTGGGTCTTAAATTTTTGCCTTCCAACATTTCTGGCTTAGCGTTTACCAAGAATTTTGATAAATTATTTTCTATATTATGGATCCATATTTCTTTTCTATTTCACTTGTTAATAGTTATAAATGTCAGCCTCCTTAAAGTCAGTCTGTGTCCTTTTCAGTCTGGTGCACTGTCTGCTTCCATGCTTCCATTGAACCTTACAAAAATGAGCATTTGTTTTACCCTTTGTCTTCCTGTCTGCCATGCGTTCTAACTCACTTAAATCTAGAATTCATGCTGAAAATTCTACAACTGTTACTAACTCCTAATCCAGTGTTGTATTCCAACACATAGCTGAATGTTAGTCTCAGCAGAATTTGACACCTTTGATGACTGTTGAAATTTAATTATATCTATCCAGAAATGTGTTTATGAGTAATCAATGAGTTACCTATAGAAAGAGGGAACACAGGTTATTTCTTTGCAAATACTATTCCTCAATAAAAAGAACAAGAGCTTCTTGGAGAAGAGCTGACTCTAGGACTAGGATAAGAAAGGGACAATACATGCCTGAAGATATTTGTGTCTTAGAAAATAAGGAACTTCTCAAAGAATAATGTAAGTATTAAAGAATGTAAAGCAGTATATCTTCATGGAGTTCCTAGTTTCCAAGTCTGAACAAAATTTAGCATAAAGATAAATACTGATAGTAACCTATTGAATAGATTAAGAATCAAAGAGCCCAATTTCTTTTATTTATTTATGTATTTATTTGAGAGGTAGAGTTATAGACAGTGAGAAGGAGAGACAGAGAGAAAGGTCTTCCTTCCATTGGTTCACTCCCCAAATGGCCACAATGGCCAGAGCTGAGCCGATCTGAAGCCAGGAGCTGGGAGCTTCTGGGTCTCCCATGTGTGCGCAGGGGCCAAAGCGCTTAGACCATCTTCTACTGCTTTCCCAGGCCATAGCAGAGAGCTGCATCTGAAATAGAGTAACCAGGACTAGAACCAGTGCCTGTATGGGCTGCTGGCGTCGCAGGTGGAGGATTAACCTGCTGCACCATAGCACTGGCCCCAAGCCCAATTTCTTTCTCAGATAAGAATAAAATAGAATGATTTATCTTATGCTCTGCAACTAGATAATCAAGCAAAATGAAAGATGCAGTTCAAGACGTTCCCAAGACTACCCTTGGGTTCAACACTTCAACAGAACACACAAAACTCAGCAAAGCTGTTATACTTACATTTTATCACAGAAGAAAGTACAGATTAAACTTGGAAAAGGCAAAAGGGCCATAGGACTTGGTTTGGGAGAAACCAGGCACAGAGCTGCCAGTTGTTCTTTCCATTGTAGTCATGAGGAAAACACTTATTTTCCCAGGCAGTATGTGTGGCAGTACAGATGGAGTATTACCGACCAGGGATGCTCATTCAGGGCCTGGTGTCCAGAATTTCTTCCAGGAGTTGGTCATGTAGCCATGTCTGAACAACCAAGTGGCTGACACTGGTCTCCAGTCCCTCCCAAGTTATAGCTGAATTGTGTGGCCCAAGGCAACACTCTTGAGAACACAGATCTAGCAGCTCCACAGTTGGTTCCAAAAAAGAGAAGAAGGTCTTGGTGGAGGAAGGCCACCTGTTTGTGAATATAATAAAGGTCTCCTGTACCTCTTTGCCTTCCCCAGGGGCATATTATGGACCATTTCCATTGTATTATGGAGTGCTTCTGGACACTGCCTTCCTTATTAAAGTGTTTTTCTAACATCACCCAAGATATGGATATTCAGGGTTCAGGCTTATATCTGCCCATCAGTAATAGAGGCAGTTTCAATAAAATCTTAAATAGTCAAACAATAATTGTGTCTCAAGCGAGAAATTCCTTGTTACAAACCCTAGCTGCTGCCCTGGGTGATGCTCAGATTTTGCCTTAAGTTCCAGTCCAGGTTCCACATGAGGCCATTTTCCCAAGAATTAGTACTCTGCTTTCTAGGATGTCATTAATTTAAACAGAAATCCATTTTCCTATTTTTTTTTTACATTTTAATATATTTAAAAGACACATGATAACTGTGCACACTTATGGGGAATAGTGTAACATTTCAATGCAAGTATTTAGGGTGTAATGATCAGAGTATCTGTCACCTTGGATATCTATCATTTCTTTGTTTTGGAAAAGTAATTTATTTTTGTCCCTGAAGTATCCATACTGTTTTATACTAACAACCTGTATGGGTTCAGGAATCTTACTGGTTTTCATTTCAATATGGGCCAAAAGGCGAATTTACATCTCTTATGCTATAGTTAGAAAAGAGAGGAGTCATATTAGTTGTCTTAGTATCAATTTTTTTGGGGGGAGGCAGGCAGAGTGGACAGTGAGAGAGACACAGAGAGAAAGGTCTTCCTTTGCCATTGGTTCATCCTCCAATGGCCACCGCGGCTGGCGCACCACACTGATCCGAAGCCAGGAGCCAGGTGCTTCCCCTGGTCTCCCATGGGGTGCAGGGCCCAAGCAGGGCCCAAGGCACTCCACTGCCTTTCCGGGTCACAGCAGAGAGCTGGCCTGGAAGAGGAGCAACCGGGACTAGAACCCAGTGTGCCGGCGCTGCAAGGTGGAGGATTAGCCTAGTGAGCCGCGGCGCTGGCTCTTAGTATCAATTATTGATAAGAAAAATAATTATCCACCGCACCTCAGTATCATTTCCAGAGGCCAAAGAACTTTCCCAGTAGTAATTTCTATGGGGACACAATGCTGTTCTATTGCTGCAGTTGTCTGTCCTTTCACAGTTACACATTCTTAAATTCTGTAACCTTTTATTGAGATTCTGTAACCTAGTTGTATAAAACCTTTCACACTTGCTTTTTCAGAATTCTCTCAAGTATGTTCAGTTCCTTGATGCCTGTATAATTTGGAATAAATTTGTCAATTCTCTCACCCTCTCCCTCTCTCTTGCTGAATTTTTCTTGGAATTGTATTGAATGTATAAAATTATTTGTGAGAGAATTGGCATTTTTATAATATGGAGTTTTGTAAACCAAGAACATAGCTTAGCCCTCCGTATATTTGCCTTTATTTCCTGATCAATATTTTGTAGTTATCAGCATATAGGTGTTGTACATATTTCATTACATTTCTAATATACTTGATGTTTAAAGTAACTACTTAGGTGGTAATATTTTAAGCTTATTTTTTAATAAGAGTTAGAGAGAGAGAGAGAGAGAGAGAGAGAGAGATAGAGGTGTCTCCCATCCCCTGATTCACTCCCCAGATGGCCACAACAGCCAGAGCTTGGCTGACCCGAAGCCAGGAACCACGAGCTTCTGGGTCTCCCACACAGGTGCAGGTGCCCAAGGACCTGGGCCATCCCCCACCGCTCTCCCAAGCCATAGCAGAGAGCTGGATTGGAAGTGGAGCAGCCGGGACTAGAACTGGCGGCCGCATGGGATGCCGGCACAGCACCGGCCCCTAGCTTATTTTTAGCTGTTTTTGATATTGTAGAATTAAACTTTTGATTATTAGGCTTATTAAATTCACCTAGTCTAATATTTATTGAGAATTGTGGGTTTTTCCTGAAAATACAATCATGATACCTACAAATAACACCATCTAATATATCTGCCGTCCTTATTTTGCTGTTTGGAAGCCAGTCCAGTGTTGCCTATGGACGACAGTAACCCCCACCCCTCATCTCAAGAATGTGCAAGGTGGACGTCTGGAATGCGCCAACCTCGAGTCTCAGGACTTCCAGAGTTCGTTTTGTTATGCAAAGATTTTTCCCCTTCAGCTTCGTCGCGCGTAGAAGTCAGTGCTGCTTACAGGCGACTGGGATTTGTTTCCCAGGGGTGAGAAGCCTGACGCCTCGCCTCTGGGATCTGTAGTCTTCCGGACAGCGCGCTGAGCCCCGCGTGAACCTGAACCTGGGGTGGATCCGCGGACCCCTAGGCCCGCCTACTGGCCCGCACGCTATGCCTTCTGGGAGTTGTAGTCGGCGTCTCTAAGTGCGCAGGCGCAAGCAGGGTTTCCGCCGGAATCTTTCCAGAGCAGTGGTCCCGAGCCAGACGGTGGTGGTATCCCGAGGGGAGCTGCTTTGAAACTGTCGCTGGGGTTCAGAAGTCTCCGGGGACGCGCTGGAGGTTCAGGTCATTGGGTGAATCTTCATCAGTTTAGTAATGATGGTCCAAAACATGTTGCTTCCTGGATGTAAACACAAAACAGGTCCTGAGATTTTTTTATAGAAAGCTTTTATTTAATATAAATTTCATAAGTACAACTTTTGGATTATAGTGGTTCTTCCCCCCCATACCCACCCGCCCACCCCCAAACCGTCTCACTCACCTCCTATTCCCTCTCCCAACCTATTCTTCATTAAGATTCATTTTTAATTGTCTTTATATACAGACGATCAACTCTATACTAAGATTTCAACAGTTTGCACCCACACAGACACACAAAGTATAAAGTATTGTTTTACTGTTAATTCTCATAGTTCAGCACATTAAGGACAGAGGTCCTACATAGGGAGCAAGTGCACAGTGACTCCTGTTGTTGACACTCTTATTTATGACATCAGTGATCACACAAGGCTTTTGTCATGAGCTGCTAAGGCTATGGAAGACTCTTGAGTTCACAAACTCTGACATTATTTAGACAAGTGGAAATTCTCTCCTTTCTTCAAAGAAAGTTGCCTCCTTCTTTGATGGCCCCTTCTTTCTATTGGGATCTTACTCACAGAGATCTTTCATTTAGATAATTTTTTTGGCACAGTGTCTTGGCTTTCCATGCCTGAAATGCTCTCATGGGATTTTAAGGCAGCTCCAAATGCATTAAGGGCTGATTCTGAGGCCAGAATGCTGTTTAGGACATTTGTCATTCTATGAATCTGCTGTGTATCCTGTTTTTCATGTTGGATTGTTCTCTTCTTTTTGATTCTATCAATTATTATTAGCACACACTTTTTTTTTTTTTTTGACAGGCAGAGTGGACAGTGAGAGAGAGAGAGAAGAGAGAAAGGTCTTCCTTTGCCATTGGTTCACCTTCCAATGGCTGCCGTGGCCAGCGTGCTGCGGCCGGCGTACCATGCTGATCCGAAGCCAGGAGCCAGGTACTTCTCCTGGTCTCCCATGCAGGTGCAGGGCCCAAGGACCTGGGCCATCCTCCACTGCACTCCCGGGCCATAGCAGAGAGCTGGCCTGGAAGAGGGGCAACCAGGACAGCCCTGACAGGGACTAGAACCTGTTGTGCCGGCGCTGCAGGGTGGAGGATTAGCCTATTGAGCCGAGGCGCCAGCCCTTATTTCACTTTCAACACATGGACATGTTGTAAATGTTCACACATATATATGGTGTTGCTAACAAAAAATTGAACAGAATTACCATTTGATTCAAGAATTCCACTGTACCCAAAAGAATTGAAAACAAGAACTCAGACAGATATTTGTCTGGCAGAGACTATAGCAGCATATTCCCCAATAGCCACAAAGTAGATGAATGGAAAAACAAAGTGTGGTAGGTACATATGTGGTACGAAAGGTATGAAATTCTGACACAGTCGATAACACAAATGAACCTTAAAGACATGCTGTGTGAAGTAAGCCAGACAAAGATTGTCTGATTCGGTTTATATGTGGTGCTTAGAATAGTGAGACTCTTAGAGACTGGAAGTACAATAGTGTTTAGCTGGGACTCAGGAAAGAGGAAAGAGGAATAGGGAGTTTGCATTTAAGATGTGTAGAGTTTGGGACAATGTAAACTTTTTGTACATAGAAGATAGTAGTCATTGCGGAACAATGACACTGAGCTGTACATTTGAAATTGTAAAATGGAGAGTGGCATTGTGGCCCAGGGGTTAAGCCACTGCTTGTGGTACCAGCACCCCATGCCCCTATGCTGGGTGGGGTCCAGAGAAAAAGTCGCAATTACGAGTTCTCTAAAGTAATGCTCCATGAGAAGGGAATGCATGGGTGGAAGTCTCTCTCTTTCTGCTCCAAGAAAAAGATTTGTGTTTTAGATTTGTGTTGATCCTTATGACACTTATTGCTGCTTTGAACTTTAGGTTGATAACCAAAAGATTCGCTGGATTTTATAAATATATTGGGAAGAGATCCTTTAAAATGGTGGTGCACTTTTTCACCATAACCGCCCCCCCCCCCCCGAAAATCACTGGCAAACATAGTATTTGACCAGTGTTTGGACTTTGACTACCTATTGGCAAACTAGGCTAAGGTATGTGTGGTCACCGACTCTTTTCTTGTTCCTGGGTAAATATAATTAGGACTAATTGAAAAGTATATCAAAGAAATAGCACCGGGAGTCCAGGTGGCTACACCAGTTTACCTAAAAGGACACTGACATCTGGGGAACGGGAGATCATGAAGCAAGCCATCCCTAAGTTTACTTGATTTTTCCCTTCCTCGGCCCCTTGTCTGCTCTCTTGCGCCTGTTGATGTTTGGGCCTTGTCTACTGAACTTTCTGATCTCATTTGTTTCCAAATGAATGAATGTAAAACCAAAAATGATAGTTACTTAGGGGGTTGAACAGCTAGACCTACAACTTATTTGAGGCTATTTAAGAAAAAGCTTCACTCTATTTTTTAAAAAAAAAGATTTATTTATTTGAACGTCAGAATTAGAGAGAGAGAGGGAGGGAGATACATACAGAAGGGGGGAGGGAAGAGCGAGAGAGACAGACAGACAGACATTGGTCTTCCATCTGCTGGTTCACTCCCCAAATGGCCATAACAGCCAAGGCTGGACCAGGCTGAAGCCAGGAGCCAGGAGCTTCATCCAGGTCTCCCCCGTGGGTGCAGGGACCCAGGGACTTGGATCTGCTTTCGCTGCTTTCCCAGGCGCATTAGCAGGGAGCTGTATCGGAAGTGGAGAAGCCTGGACAGGAACAGGAGCCTATATGGAATGCTGGCAATGCAGGCTGCAGCTTTAGTTGCTATACCACACAGTTTTAATCTAATGGGCCATCTAGTGACATCGAAATTTAGCTTGAAGAAGTTACAGGAGACCCTCAGCACCTCTCAAGAATCAGGACTGAAAATAAGGGGTATTTGCTACTTCGGGTATTGGTGGTAGGTGTGTCACTTAGCATGGAGATTGTTATAAAGGCCCCTTGGGAACTACATTACCCAGAAATCTATGCGCCCTGAGTCCCTGAGGGGGCCGGCGCCGTACGTGGGAGCACGCCTGGGCGGGACTTCCGGCTCGCCCGCGGGCATTTTGTTTTTGCAAGGCTGTAGAGGGCTAGTTGGTCTGCAGTGCTGGGGGCGGCCCTCGGAGGGATAAGCACGCCCGGGCTCGGCGGGGCAGAGCTGCCTGCTACCCGACCTGGACGCCCGCCGCTCCGGGCCACCGTCCGTCCGCCCGTCCCCGCGACCCGGCAGCGCTGATGGACCCGGTGCAGGTGGGCCCGGCCGGTGGCCGCCCCTAAAGCCCGGAGTGGGCTCATTCCCGTAGCCCAGGGCGCATAGCCCGTGGGTGGGGCCCCGTGGCCGATGGCCGGTGCGGGAGCGCGTCGCAGGCAGAGGCCCCCGCACTGCGTCACTGAGGGCCCGCGAGACGGGGTGGCCGTGCGTGGGAGGGGCGCCCGAGCCGGAGCTCTCGGGTTCCCGGGTCTTTCCCGCTCTGCCCGAGCAGGTGGAGGAGTGGATGCTGAAGGGGCAGCTGGGGCGTGGTGTTCGTCCCGAGGGCCCTGGGAGCCGCGCGTGCCCTCAGCAGGATTCGTGGTTGGAGTTGGGGTTCCAGGCTTTGTTGCTCGGGGCGCGCGCGGGCCTGGCCGAGGGTGGCGAGGGCCGCGCGGCGGACTCCGCAGGGCTCGGTTGGTGGCGGATGCACCGCAAGTCGTAGCAGAGGAGTGGCGAGGAGTGGTCAGGTCCTGGGTAGCTAAAGATGTTTTATAACTTATTTGGAAGGAAGAATGACACCGGGAGGCGGGCGTGGGGGCGGAGAGGTCCGTGTGGCTGGTTCCGGGCTAAGGGGTGTGCTTATGCATACATCCCCAATATTAACAAGCCCGTGCGGTTCTTGCCTGATGTCCAGAGAATTCTGCATACCGGCATAAAGGAACGAGTCAGCATGGTGCGTTAAGCTTTCATTCAGTAAGAGAAGTGCATAGGAGCGTGAGGGCCCTAAGAGAGAGAGATCTGAGTTCACACCGAGACGCAGGCCAGGAAGCATGGGGCCGGTGGCCCAAAGGCCTCGCACCCTGGAGGTGCAGAGCCCTGTGGACCCACAATGGCAAGAAGCCAAAGAGGAAAAAAGAGCCGCACACCGTGTCCCAGGCTTTTGATCCACTTCCAAAGATGGAGTGGTTAATTAACCTGGTTGGCCCGTGGGTGCACAGGTGTGGCCAGGTAGGGGCCTGAGGCCATGCAGGGGCGTGGTGAAGGCGTGGTCTTCCAGCTCACTGACCTAATCGGTTTTAACCTGTGTGCCTGCCTAGAGCAGTGACCACAGCCCGAAGCCAGGAATTCCACCCGGGTCTCTGCAGAGCCAAGAGATATAGTTCCGTGATTCAAGGCTGGTTTAATATTAGAAAAGCAATGTAATAACTAAAGAAGAAAACACTTCGTATAAACTGTTGTAGCAAAATCTCTAGAATAGGTGAATTCACCAAAACGTGTACAAGTCCTCTGCATGTGTGTGTGCACATCCTTACACATATACACATGTGTATGTTGCTTCTATGGGTAGATAAAAGTGTGTGTGAATTCTGTATGGCAACAATACAAAGAAGAAATTATAAAAACCTATAATATCGAAGAATAAAATATTTAGGAATATGGAATATATGCAGATTTTCATTGTGATCTTAAGTATTTGATCTTAAGTATTATTACTATTTCAGCATTGTTGAATGTGCAAACTTTTGTTGAAAGAAATTAAAGGTGACTTAAATGGGGTGACCCTTTCTGTAGGATTCAGTGATTTCGCTATCCCTCCCTTCCAAGGGTTTTGAGCTGTGTGGGATTTCTATATGGTTCCTTTTGGAGACTCAGTCCAATGAGCCGAAGTCATAGGAACCCAGGCTGAGCTTTGTTCAGCCATATAAGTATAAACAAGCTGTGGACCACCATTTTAAATAACTTATACACATAACCCCACAAGATGCAGCCGACCCTAGGGGGGATAGCTGAGGTTCTGGTTCTTGCAGGAGGCAGCTAAATGGAGCCTCTGAACCAGGGGTGCTGGTTAAGGGATGTGAGTGGCTGGGACATTGCCTTCCAGTGTAAAGTAGAAGCAGTACTGGGGGAGTGCCTAGAGGATGGTATGGTAGTTACCAGGCAATATTTCCAACAGTCGTACACTATGGATATGTTTGCTTCTCCATTACATAAGTTAGGAAATTGTAGCTCAGAGTGGTGTGGCTTCCTGCTCAAAGTGCCGTAACCAGTGATGGGAAGCAGATTAACTGCCAACCTAGGTCAGCCTCATTGGAGAGACCGCATCCTGAGGTCAGATACCAGGTGTCATGTGGATTTGTTGGTGATTTGAAGCCAGATAGCATATGATATTTCTGAAGACAGATACTGCGTAATGTGAGGTAACATATTTGGCTCTAATGCAAATTGGAGGTAATGCACAGTGGTTTGGTTCTGATGCACCTTCAGAGCATGTGAGTTTGAAAGTAAGATGCAGTTGTCTCTATCTGAGGGGAGTACGTTCAGGTCCCACTGAAACCAAGGCTGGTATTGAACCTTATAAACACTGTTTGTTCTTGTACATATGAAGATGTGTTAGAGTTGAATTTATAAGTTTGGCACAGTGAGAGATTAACAATAATAAAAAAAAAAAATAAGGGATGGGTATTTAGTGAAAAGACTGAGACAGTAATATCCCCATCAGAATACATGAGTTTGATACCTGGCCCAACTCTGACTCTGGCTTCCTGCTTGTGCTGACCCTGACAGACGATGGTGACAGCAGAAGTGGACTGAGTTCCCGCCTCCTGTCTTTGCTCCTGATGCACCCTAGGTCTGTGGGCATCTGGGGAATGAGTCTGTGTACAGAAGCTCTTTTCTGTCAGTCTCTCTCTTTGCCTCTCAAATAAATAAAAAGTAAAACAGTTACAATAATTTATTTTTAAAAACGATTTACTTATTTGAAAGGCAGAGTTACAGAGAGGCAGAGGCGGGGGTGGGTGGGGAGTCTTCTATCTGCTGGTTCACTCCCTAAATGGCCGCAAGAGCCAGAGCTGGGCAGATCAGGAGCCAGGAGCTGCTTCTTGGTCTCCTACATGGGTGCAGGGGCCCAAGGACTTGAACCACCTTCCACTAGCAGGGAGCTGGATCGGAAGTGGAGCAGCTGGGACTCTAACCGGCGCCCATATGGAATGCCAGCACTGCAGGCAGCAGCGACTTTACCTGCTACACCACAGTGCTGGATCCAGTGATACACTTTTTTTTTTTGTTGTTTTTTTTTTTTTTTTTTTGACAGGCAGAGTGGACAGTGAGAGAGAGAGAGACAGAGAGAAAGGTCTTCCTTTTGCCGTTGGTTCACCCTCCAATGGCCGCCGCAGACGGCACGCTGCGGCCGGCGCACCGCGCTCGTCCGATGGCAGGAGCCAGGAGCCAGGTGCTTTTCCTGGTCTCCCCATGGGGTGCAGGGCCCAAGCACCTGGGCCATCCTCCACTGCACTCCCGGGCCACAGCAGAGGGCTGGCCTGGAAGAGGGGCAACCGGGACAGAATCCGGTGCCCCGACCGGGACTAGAACCCGGTGTGCCGGCGCCGTGAGGCGGAGGATTAGCCTGTTGAGCCACGGCGCCGGCGATACACTTTTTTTTTAAGATTTATGATTTATTTTTTATTTGAAAGGCAGAGAGTGAGGGCGTGTTTGTGTGTCTTCCATCTGCTGGTTCACTCCCCAAATGGCTGCAACAGCCAGAGCTGGGCTGATCCAAAGCCAGGAGACAGGAGCTTCCTCAGGGTCTCCCATGTGGCCCAAGAACTTAGCCATCTTCTACTGCTTTCCCAGGCCATAGCAGAGAGCTGGACTTGAACCCATGCCCATATGGGATGCTGGCATTGCAGGTGGCGGCTTTACCCACTACGCCATAGGGCCGGCCCCAGCAAAGAGACTTTCAGAGCACTAATGAGCATCCTTGGCAATGGGGCCAGGGAGGGTTTGGAGCAAGATGAGATAACTGATTTCACTGCTTTGTAATTTCCCTGTGCTATGTGTAGAGTGGCAGCTGGGGAGACCAAGGAGACGTCTATGGTGGTGGCCAAACGGGTGGTGGTGGGTAGTTGGAGATGTGGGAGAGGCATGATGTGCATAGGAAGAAGTGTGAACTGTTATCGGGGCTTCACTGAGAAGAGTGAGCCCAGGTTTGTGTCTGGGACGATGATTGGGCACTGACTGGTAGGAGTGGAGGCCTCTGCATGCTGAGCTCAGAAGGTAAATGGTGGTTCTCTCTCAACCTGTTGTCATAGACTGAGGAGATCACTGAGGGAATCATGAGACAGTCATGGCCTATGGTACCAGTTCTTGGTATTTTCTCTGACTTAAGGGCCTGGGGAGGTGGGTGAGCAAGAAGTTGTTTTGGTGGATAGAATAGGGGTCCTGGCAGAGGCAGTCTTCATGGGCCTTACTGTCCTTGTCACTGCAGAGCTGCTGACCTCTGAGGTTTGTGTCCTTTTCCTGGGAGACTGGGGGCTCCTTGATGAGGCTCAGACTCCTGGACCACGATGCAATGCTGGAGAACTCTGCACTTGTAGCCTCGCTGGGTAAGGTCCTCACACCCAGCCCATCAGTCTCTCTCTGTCTGTCCCAGGGTAGGATTATGAGCACTTCATTCATTGGTCTCTAGGAGTAGGTGCCATTGACAAGCTGTATAGTGTGTCATCTCTCATCTCTTCTTGTTGGGAAGTCCTGAAGCTGTTGATTCGTTCTGAGAGGAGGAGCATGGTGGGGTAAGAGGTGCGGAATCACCACACAGACCCTGGGAGTCGGGTGAAAGCAGGTCTGAGGCAGCAGCCTGCAGACACACGTTTATTTCAGTTGGTACAGCAGCTTAAATAGCCAAGGCAGTCGATCTGGTCAAGGGGCCGTCTATGCCCTAACCAATCACAGCCTGTTGCCAGGCAGGCTCCATTGTCATGTCGTTTCCGAAGCCATCCAATCACAGGCTGTTGCCAGGTAGTTTCCGTTGCCAGCGGCCATCTTGGCATGGCCTTCTCATTCCATCACATAAACCACAGAGCCAAGGGCATGGGTCTTGAGATCTGCAGTTTACTCAATGATCTCATTAGGTCTGATCAGCCTGTTCACAATGATGGTGCTTCTCTAACCCAAGATTGTGGCCCTTTTTCCAGATGACACTTCCTGGGGCTGGACTAAGCCAGAGTTGTAAGTACTAACACAATCATTACTCATGGAGCTCTGTGGGCTGTTGCTGCAAAATCCAACTTCAAAGTTCTCTTTGTAGTAATAGGATGTGTTGCTGTGGACCTTTATTGGCTGCTCACCTGTCCTGGCCTTCTCAGGAACTGCATTTTCCAGACCACATTTAGCCATGCGTTAGGGCAAGGGGAGGCACCTGGTTGCCTCTCAGGTGGATGTGACTCCATCTACAGAAAGAAAAGCCAAGATGGGGCGTGGTGAGTGGGAATCAGGGAAGGGCACAATGTCAAGGTCAGGTTCAAAATGGGCAACATTTAGGTGTTCAGTGTTTCTTCTCAGGCCAGTGGCCACGAAGTTTCTACTTATCTATCTTCCTTAACATCAAAATTTATTATTTTCAATTTGACTTATAGCCCCTTTCCATCCTTCAACACCCTGGCTTCTACCTTACACCCATTCCCTTCCATTACATTTTCTGTCAGTGATTTTCCTGCCATGTCTGCCTATGCATAGTGTTCATGAGATGTGCACATATTCTCATATAGTCCTTGAACACCAACTACTCACTTATAATTTTCCTGGGCCTGGACACATCCTGCATAGCACTCACCAGCTGCCAAAACCCTGCCGTGCTCTTTCCTTGTTTCTTTGCTCTTCAGCTTCCCCCTTTTGTGACCTTCTAAGGCCCAGTGCCTCTTGGCAGCCTCTTTCTCAGACTGATTGGGTGTTTCCTCCATGTGTACTTTATCAGAAACGCAGGACAGGTTTTGTAGCAGATCTGAAGACCCGTGTACATGACACGTGTGCCCCACTGAGGGATATCTTACATCTGGCTGAATACCAGGGGGAAAAAGCCAGGCAGAAACCACACACATGTGGGAAACTATTCAATAATGTAAACTTTGAGCAGCACCAGAAGCAATCCAGAAGATAAGGTTTTTCTGCAACGTCTGAAGAGATTAAGATTACAGAAAATAAGGCCGGCGCCGTGGCTCAACAGGCTAATCCTCCGCCTCGCGGCGCCGGCACACCGGGTTCTAGTCCCGGTCGGGGCACCGGATTCTGTCCCGGTTGCCCCTCTTCCAGGCCAGCCCTCTGCTGTGGCCCGGGAGTGCAGTGGAGGATGGCCCAGGTGCTTGGGCCCTGCACCCCATAGGGAGACCAGGAAAAGCACCTGGCTCCTGGCTCCTGCCATCGGACGAGCGCGGCGCGCTGTCCGCGGCGGCCATTGAAGGGTGAACCAACAGCAAAGGAAGACCTTTCTCTCTGTCTCTCTCTCTCACTGTCCACTCTGCCTGTAAAAAAAAAAAAAAAAAAAAAAAGAGATTACAGATAATATGGACAATTCTGTGCCAGTGTTCCCAACTTTATCATACAGAAGAACACTTGTATTGCAGATGTGGGAAAGTTCACAGTGGCCAAAGGCCTTAGCAGTACGGTGAATGTTCTGTTGCTGTTCGACCTAACAGCTCACCCTGGTAAATCTGGAATAGCACCCTTTGTGAGGACACCGATCAGAAGGGAAACCTCAGCCATGTGAGTATCTACACCTGGGTGATTCCCTGTGCATGCCAACTCTGCACGAAAACTGCCAAGGGCCTTTGGTAGTGACAGAAATCCTCCTGCCACTACCATGTGGGAGAATTGCATATTATTCTTGTCACCCCAGCATGCTCATAGCAGGCAGACTTCTGGAAGGAATTAAGAATGGTCTTACAGCCTATGGGCAGGGGTCTGTATTTCCTCCTTTTTGATGGTTTTGGGCATGGAAATAGATTTTATTTTTTAAAGATCTATTTATTTGAAAGGCAAAATTATAGAGAAAAAAAAATATACCTTCCATCCTCTGGTTCACTCCCCAGATGGCCCCAACAGCTGGGGCTGGGCCAGTCTGAAGCCAGGAGCTTCTTTCAGGTCTCCCACAAGCCTGCAGGGGCCCAAACACTTGGGCCATCCTCAGCTGCTTTCCCAGGCATGTGAGTGGGAGCTGGACTGGAAGGAACTGGCACCCATATAGCACGCCAGCACTGCAGGCCGTGGTTTAACCTGCTGCACCACAGCACCAGCCCCAAGGAAACAGCTTTATTTCAGAGGACACAGATGGATTCTGCAGTAGCTTGCAGAGGCTGAACTTTTGTGGACTTTTTGGGAAGTGTCCCAGCCTCTAAACCACCCAGCCCCGGAACTTGCTGCCTTGTATTTGAACAAAAAAGGTCTGTTAATCTTGGGGTTTAGTCATTATGTGGAGTGCATTTAAGAAACAGTTGGGTTCTGACAGCTTGAAAGGGTAAATAGCTCTTGTGAGACTACCCACTTTGCTGTGCCTCAGAGAGCACTGTATGATGGCTGAGAAGAGCTCTGACTCCTGTTTTGATGCAATATGCATTGCTACCAAAGGCTGTCTGGAAAAGACTGCTGGTGGCCGGCGCAGCGGGTTAAAGCCCTGGCCTGAAGCATGGGCATCCCACATGGTTGCCAGTTTGAGACCCGACAATTCCATTTCTGGTCCAGCTCTCTGCTGTGGCCTGGGAAAGCAGTAGAAGATGGCCCAAATCCTTGGGCCCCTGCACCCGCTTGGGAGACCTGGAAGAAGCTGCTGGCTTCACATCGGTGCAGCTCCAGCCATTGCGGCCATCTGGGGAGTGAACCAGTGGATGGAAGACCTCTCTCTGTAACCTTGTGTTTCAAATAAATAAAACTTTGAAAAAAAAAAAATGGTTGCTTCCCAGTCTCACATTTAAAAAAAAAAAATAGCTTGCTGGGTTTTTTTGGAGACAAATCATGTGACCCAGATGCATATTATTTATTAAACAGGTAGAGATATAGACAGTGGGAGAGAGAGACAGAAAGGTCTTCCTTCCATTGGTTCACCCCCCAGATGGCTGCACCGATCTGAAGCTAGGATCCAGGTGCTTCCTCCTGGTCTCCCATGCGGGTGCAGGAGCCCAAGCACTTGGGCCATCCTCCACTGCCCTCCCGGGCCACAGCAGAGAGCTGCACTGGAAGAGGAGCAACCAGGACTAGAACTGGCACCCATATGGGATTCCGGTACAGCAATAAAAAAAGAACTGCTCTTAGAAGCATGATTAATCGACTTCAATATGAATATGCTGTGTGAGTGCAATTAAGGTGAAAAAAAGTAAGTATGATTTCAATCTTATAAAGTTCTCTTCCGTTAGCTTATTCACTCCACAAATGTCTACAATAGCCAGGTCTGGGCCAGGACAAAGCCGGGAACTCCAGGTCTCCCATGTGGGTAGCGGAGGCCCAAGTATTTGGGCCATTTCCCACTATTTTCTAGGCATATTATCAGGGAGCTGGATAAGAATCAGAGTAGGTGGAACTCAAACCGGCAATCTGATATGACATGGCAGCATCACAAGCCATGGCTGAGCCTGCTGCAACACAATGCCAGCCTGGAATACATGTGTGGCTCCAGGCTGTGTCACTAAGACAAACGTCACATATCCAGCACATTTGGAATGGATTTTAATCATCCATCTCATTAATATCTAATATACAGAAAATATGGAGTTAGGGTAGACAAACTGGACAGAATCAGAGTGATCTGAGAAAATGATAAATTCTAACAGACCAGTGACTTAACAGCATTATTATACAAATGAAAAAGTACATGAAAAAGTATGTATGGGTTAACTCAGACACACTTACCAAAAGTCATACAAATAAATATACTTTGTATCCTGATTATAATCAATCTGTTTTAAATAGTGGCAGCTAATAAGAATTAACTTTATATAAAATAACATTTTACTTTGATACACCCACTTACTTACATTTTGTGCATTACAATTAGTAAACAGCATTTTCTTACAAAATTTTTGAAATGGCATTTTGAAGAAGTTACGCACTGAGTGACCTATCTAGGATTAGAATAACCCATTGTTTTGCATGAAAGTAGGATAAGTAATAATGATCATGAAATGATAAATGATGAAATATTAAGGATTTATGTAGCTTTATAACAGTTTTTCTATTCATGGTTATATCTATCAAAGGTAGAACATGTACTTTAATTGTATATTTTGAGAAAATTGAAAATGGCATGAAGAAACATTTGGTTTCAGGGATGTAAGCACACATGAAAACTTAAATATTTTGAATGCATTCAGTTTAAGTTGGTTATATTTCAAACTGTTTAAAAATTTATTATTTATGTTCATTAGGTTATTTGTAGTTTATCAATATATCAAAAAATAGAATACAAAGATGTTTTACTAGAGACTAACTACATGTTGAGTGATGAAATTTTGATAGGAAAACTTGACCATGATAGGAGTTTTACACCAAGGATCAGGCTTGATTTAGTATATTCTTGTATTTTTAGACTTGAGAAAGTGATGCTGAATGTTTTTAATTTTACTCTGTGAGAGGTAGAGAGAAAGAGATAGATAACTCCCATCCACTGGTTCACTCCCAAATGCCTTCAATAGCCAAGACTGGGTCAGGCCAAAGCCCAGAACTGAGAACTTACTTGGGGTCTCCCACACTAGTGGACTTGAACCATTGACTTCTGCCTCCCTGGGTATGCATCAGCAGAAAACTAGAATGGAATGTGGAGCCAGAATCTGAGTCCATGCACCCTGATATCGGATGCATGCACCCAGGTGCTAACTTATCTACTGAGCCAAACTCCCACTTCTCTGAAGATGTTAATAATGCAGTTAAATAGCCGGCGCCGTGGCTCAACAGGCTAATCCTCCGCCTTGCGGCGCCGGCACACCGGGTTCTAGTCCCGGTCGGGGCGCCGGATTCTGTCCCGGTTGCCCCTCTTCCAGGCCAGCCCTCTGCTGTGGCCCAGGAGTGCAGTGGAGGATGGCCCAAGTGCTTGGGCCCTGCACCCCATGGGAGACCAGGAAAAAGCACCTAGCACCTGGCTCCTGCCATCGGATGAGCGCGGTGCGCCGGCCGCAGCGCGCCGACCGCGGCAGCCATTGGAGGGTGAACCAACGGCAAAGGAAGACCTTTCTCTCTGTCTCTCTCTCTCACTGTCCACTCTGCCTGTCAAAAAAAAAAAAAAATGCAGTTAAACATAATAGTATATGGTGTATATGGCCATTATGTGGAGCACAGGACAAAAATTTGATGAAAAACTTTCTTCTAGAATGAATGAAATTGCAACATATCTTTGTTGTTGGACTTACTTGTTAAAGCAATAAACACATGTTATCAGAAAGAAAATAGTAAAAAAAAATACTGAAGATATACAGGTGGCAAATAAACACATGTAAAAATACTAAACATAGGGCCAGTGCTGTGGCTAAGCAGGTAAAGCCGCCGCTTGTAGTGCTGGCATCCCATGTGGGTACTGGTTCAAGACCCCCGGTTGCTCCACTTCCGACCCAACTCTCAGCTATGGCCTAGGAAAGCAGTGGAAGATGCCCCAAGTGCTTGGGCCCCTGCAAATACTTGTTAAATGGGCTAAAATTAAAGGTTAGCCATATGAAGTATTAGCAGAGATACAAGAGGAACTAGAAGTGATGCAGTGTTTCTGGGAATGCAATGGAGAAAAACCATTTAGATCACAGCTTGGGCCAGTGCTATGGCATAGTGGGTAAAGCCGTCACCTGTAGTGCCAGCATCCCATATGGATGCTGGTTCGAGTCCCAGCTGCTCCACTTCCAATCCAGCTCCCTGCTAAGGTGCCTGAGAAAGCAGCAGAGGATGGACCAAGCCTTTGGGCCCCTTCACCCACATTGGAGACCTGGAAGAAGCTCCAAGCTCCTGGCTTTGGATCAGCTCAGCTCTGGCTGTTGCAGCCATTTGGGGAGTGAACCAGCAGATGAAAGACCTCCTTCTTTCTGTAACTCTTTTAAATAAATTTTTAAAAAAATGGATCACAGCTTGACATATCTTAAAATGGTAAGCATTCACCTACACTGTAATTCAGGAATTATAGTTTGAGTTACCAACACAAAGTAAATAACACCATATAAAAATCGAATGCAAATATTTACAACAGCTTTGCCTGTAAAGAGAGCCTAACCAGATGAACAGATGAATAGTGGCTTACCCACAGAACAGAATATTCCTCAACAACACAAAGAACTTTTCACATTAGTGTCATTGTTGAATCTAAACAATGACGCAAAGTGAGGAAAACTAGTAAAATAGAGCCCATACAACCACTTGATAACAATTTAAAATTCTAGAATATGCAAACTAACTTATTTTAAGGAAAATCAATGGTTACCTAGAGGGCTGGGGATGGCCAGGAGAAATTTTATGTAGAAGGGAATGAGGTGAATATGAAAGAGAGGTGAGTTTTCCAAATGAGTGTGATGAAGGTTTCAAGGCTTTACCAATTGTACACACTTTAGATAAGTGTTCTTTTTTGTATGTCAGTTATACAAATTATTCTTTGGTTAAATGTATTTATTTATTCAAAGGGCAGAATGACAGGAGACAGATCTTCTGTGTGCTAGTTTATTCCTTAAATGGCTGCGACCAGGGCTGGATCAGGCAGAGTCAGGAACCAGGAACTCCATCCAGGTCTTCATGTGGGTGGCAGGGCCCAAGCACTTGGGGCATCCTTTGCTGCTTTCCCAGGCCCATTAGCAGGGAGCTGGATCAGAAGTTAAGAACCAGGTCTCGAACAGGCCCTCTCAGTTGGGATGTTGGCTTCACAAGTGGTGGGTTAACCCACTGTGCCACACTGCCAGCCTCTAAATATTTACTAGAACTTTAAAAAGTGTCTCAAAATTAAGAGCCTAGATGTCTTACTTTGCCTGGAAAATAAGCTTCATAATCTGATAGGATTCTACCACCTCCCTCCTGATGGCCTGGGAGGGGAAGCCTTACCTCACTGTCAGCAAACACTGGCAAGCAGGAAATATTCTTGCCACCTGAATCAACTGGAATGCTGACCTGGTCACAAAGCCACATCTTTGAACTATGGAAACCATCCTTGTCCCTGTTCTCACTTCCCTGCCTGCATGGTGATGACCTTGAGGTAAACAGTCCAGAGAAGATGTGGGAATTCACAAGAAGTTCATTTTCTTTACTTTAGCTGCAATAAATATAGTTAATGGAGTTTCTGGAGAATTCCATGCATACTGATCCTGCATAGCATGGTCACTGTAACATCTGTGGATGAACTTTTAGAATACATCCCATCTAACTCATTGCAGTCTCCTCCATTCTCCATTAACTCAGAATTTCTGTCCCAGTTATGGTTGGGCCTGCTCCTTCAGTCTAATAACAAATGACACTAACGTTACTATGTAATTCTGAGCATGACACGGCTCCTTTGCATGAACTGTGATATCTCTCTGAACACAAAGTCCATGTTGTTCACCGAATTACTAGGGATAGTGACAGTTGCCTCCTTTACACAGGAATCTCAGACCTCACACAAACTTTGGCTCCAAGGCCACAAGTTAGGAACACTAAATCCTGAACTAGTCCCTTTGAGAAAAAAGACCCTGGGTAGCAAAGCACATTAGATCAGTATTGGACAGAGCTATTTTCTGTCATCACACTATCCCTCTGAAACACAAAGTTTGGGGTCCCAACAAAATCTCTTCACACGGATGATAATGTCACTATTGTGCTTGCAAGTCAGCTTAGACAATGTACAGGAATACCCAGATTAAAATTGCAAAGACAGGGCTGGTATTGTGGTATAGCTAATTAAGCCCCACCTGCAATGCTGCCACCCCATGTGGGCACTGCTCCACTTCCAACCCAGCTCCCCACTAATCTGCCTGGGAAAGCAGCAGAGGATGGCCCAAATGCTTGGGCCACTGTACCCACACGAGAGACGTGGAAGAAACTCCTGGCTTCGGCCCAGCCCAGCCCTGGCAGTGGTGGCCATTTGTGGAGTGAACCAGCAGATGGAAGATATCTCCTCCTGCCCCCGCCCCTGTTCTGTCACTGCCTTTCAAAAAATTTTAAGTCCAAAAAACATTTTTACAAAAAGGTCATAAGCCAAAGCAATGCGCAACAAGCAGTTTCTGGGTTCATCATAAGTGTAATGTAAGACCAACAGATCCCTGAAATAGGTTATTCTTTCTTAGCAAGCTGACAGCAGAGATCAAGTCCCGGAGACCAAAACTGGTCAGAATCATGCTCTAATGGCAAAGAAAAAGAAATGAGTCCCTTGGGGCCAGCGCTCTGGCACAGTGGGTTAAGCCTCTGCCTCCGGTGCCAGCATCCCATGTGGGCACAGGTTCAAGTCCTGGCGGCTCCACTTTTTAATCCAGCTCTCTGCTGATGGCGTAGAAAAGCAGTGAAAGGTGGTCCATTGCTAGAGCCCTTGCACCCACATAGGAGACCCAGAAGGAGCTCCTGGCTCCTGACTTCCGATGGGCCCAGCTCCAGATGTCAGCAGCCATTGGGGAGTGAACCAGCAGATGGAAGATCTCTAGTCTCTCCCTCTCTCTGTAACTCTACCTCTCAAATAAATAAAATCTTAGAAAAGAGTCCTTAAGGGCTCATGCTATTCATAATTTCCAAGAAAATGAGAAGTTTGTTTTTTTTAATATTTATTTGAAAGGCAGAGTTCCAGAGAAGGAAAGACAGAATTTTCCATCTGCTGGCTCACTCCCAAAATGACCACCATGGAAAGGGCTGGGCCAGGCCAGAGCTGGGAGCCAGGAGCTTCATCCAGGTTTCTCATGTGGGTGGCAGGGGCCCAAGCACTTGGGCCAACTGCTGCTGCTTTCCCAGGCACATTAGCAGGTTGCTGGAATAAAGACAAGTAGCTGGGGACCTGCACCGTGGGATAGCAGGTGAAGCTGCCGCTTGCAGTGCCAACATCCCATATGGGCCCCACTTCTGCTCCAGCTCTCTGCTATGGCCTGTGAAAGCAGTAGAAGATGGCCCAAGCCCTTGGGCCCCTGCACCAGCCTGGGAGACCTGGAAGAAACTCCTGGCTTTGGATTGGTGCAGCTCTGGCTGTTGTGGCTATGTGGGTAGTAAACCAGCAGATGGAAGACCTCTCTCTCACCTCCTCACCCTCCACCCCCCTCCTATCTCTACCTCTGTAACTCTGCCTTTCAAAAAAATAAGTCCTCTAAAAAAAAATTCCAACAGGACCTAAGCAGCTGGAGATCAAGGACTGTTTGAGGGGGTGTGCACATACCACAACACAGTAAGTCAAAACAGAGCACAGCAGCGTGAGATCAGGTGATACAGGCCACAAAGGTCTGGAGCTGGAAGTCACAGGTTCCTGATACAATATGAACCCAATCCAGATGTCATGCTAAAACCCATCTGCCCATCTACCCTTCTTAAGAGGTCTCTCTTGAGACCATCTCTTATTTATTTATTTTTTGAAAATCAGAGTTACAGAGAAAGAGGGAGAGAGAGATAGATCTTCTATCTGCTGGTTTACTCCCCAGATGGCTGCAATGGCCAGGGCTGGGCCAGGCCAAAACCAGGAGCCAGGAGCTTCAACTGGGTCTCCCATGTGGGTGCAGGGACCCAAGTATTTGGGCCATCTGCTGCTGCTTTCACCAGGCCGTTAGCAGGGAGTTGGACTGGAAGTGGAACAGCTAGGACACACACAGTTGCCCCTATAGGATGCCGTCATCACAGGCAGTGGTTTTACCTGCTACACCACAATGCTGCCCCCGAGACCATCTTATGTTCACTGTGTGAAGAAATCAGGGCTCTCTCCCTGCAGCTCACATCAGGCAATCACATGGGACATGAATGACACAAATATTAAAGACAAATGAGTGACTAGCAACTTGGCACACGAGGCTCGTGAAAGCACAGCTATGGTTTGTTCATTTAAATTCACGTATAACCATGCTTGTAGTTCTCTGCACAGACAGCCATAAGGAAATGGCAGCTCGGACACCAAAGCAAGGGCAAAGGTACCATGAATCTGCACTCAGCCATCCTGACAGGGAGAAGGCAAGCAAGGTGATGTCCCTTTAGGCTGACAAGACTCCAGGACAGAGGTAACTGGAGTAAAACAGAGGGGTAGAGACTATTCAGGAGGGAAGCAAAGGCTTTGCCAAGGGACATTGAAGTACGAAGTTCTCCAGCGTTACGTCACAGTGGAGCAGCCTCTGAGCATCATCAAGAACCCACTCTTTTTTTTTTTTTTTTTGACAGGCAGAGTGGACAGTGAGAGAGAGAGAGAGAGAGAGAAAGGTCTTCCTTTGCCGTTGGTTCACCCCCTAATGGCTGCCGTGGTCGGCGTGTTGCGGCCGGCGCACCACCATCCGATGGCAAGAGCCAGGTGCTAGGTGCTTTTTCCTGGTCTCCCATGGGGTGCAGGGCCCAAGCACTTGGGCCATCCTCTACTGCACTCCTGGGCCACAGCAGAGGGCTGGCCTGGAAGAGGGGCAACCGGGACAGAATCCGGAGCCCCGACTGGGACTAGAACCCGGTGTGCAAGAACCCACTCTTGCCAGCGCTGTGGCTCACTAGGCTAATCCTCTGCCTGCGATGCCGGTACTCTGGGTTCTATTCCTGGTTGGGGCGCCGGTTCTGTCCTGGTTGTTCCTCTTCCAGTCCAGCTCTCTGCTGTGGCCCGGGAGTGCAGTGGAGGATGGCCCAAGTGCTTGGGCCCCTGCACTCACATGGGAGACCAGGAGAAGCACCTGGCTCCTGGCTTCGGATCAGCTCAGCGCACCAGCTGTAGCAGCCATTTGGGGAGTGAACCAACAGAAGGAAGACCTTTCTCTATCTCTCTAACTCTACCTGTATAAAATAAAAAATAAAATAAAACATAAAATATAAGATAAAATAACCCACTCTTCCTGGGAGAAATAAATGACCACGTCCTCACAGGTGATCTCTTGTCATAATGGAGATAAATTCATTCCATGATCAGCTTCTGTCCTAGGACCCCAGCTCATTTGTCTGCTGCTCACATCCATCCATTATTTAGTCTGTTCCCCATCTCCTCACCTCAGAGCCAGCCCAGTACTACTGTGACCACTTTCTCCTCACAGTTTCACTGATACTGTGTCCTTCTACAGGAACAAATGCAGGTAAGCAGATAGATAACAAATTCTGAGCCTGACCTGCAGGCCACACCACCTCTAGTCTATGTGGTGGGTGTCACAAATACTGCTGGAGAAATAACTGGGCATAAAGATGTATGGGCGATCTCATGTTGGTCTTCACAGGCGATTCTCCCAAGATCCCCAGATCATTCTAACACGTGCTTACACACACCCTTATGACATCAATTCTCCCATGGGGCCACAAATTCACTCTCTTCTCTTGGCGTCATATCACTTTGAACCATGTCTCACACAGATGCCTTCCCACAGCCTTAATATGAAAGTCACACAGCCCCACCATGATGAGGACAGTTCATTTCATCAACAGTTTCCTTCCTAGGACTGCAAATTCATACCAACCTCCTCCAGTCCATTCCCTGCCCACCCTATTCCCTATCTCCCTACCTCAGAGGACACAGGAGGTCCAGGTGCCACTGGGGTTTATTCCCTCCTGATGGTCACACTGTTATGTCCATGTGTAGCACCAATGAGCAGGTTGGCAGATCAGTGCCATCTAACCTGTGGATTTGGCCTATCAGGCTGAATCTCTTCAGGAAATCCTCCTAGGCCTCTGACGTCCTTCTTCACAGGTACTATCAAACATGGACTGTTTTCCCATTTTGCCTTTAATGCTATGGCTCCAGGGCAGTAAGTGTACCCTCTCCTTCATACGCACACACACATATGCACAGCCACAGCTCCACACTATGAGCATCTCCTTGGCCTCTTTGGTTTTTCAGCTCATGCAGTAGAGAGTGGCTGGAAAATTCAAACAGCACTCAGTACTACCCCAAACTAACTGTCCCCACTGCCAAAGGCAGCCTTGAATTGCCATAAAGGCCTCTCTACTGGGCACTATTTTGTAGATCCTTTCTCTTCTGGGCTGCACTTGCTGTCCACTTGCTAGTCATATCCTTTCTCAAAGGCCCAACTGACATGGGTCTTGACCCCAGGCTTAGAGATTTTCGTGATCCCAAACTAATCTGTGAGCCTGAGTGAAGTGACCCAGGTTGACATGAGTCCAGCCAATCAACACAGTACAATCCTGATGAGTCTACAGAGTTGCATCTAAGCACTAGCACAAATGAAACCTTGCCAGATTTAATCCTAGGCCTTCAGATCCATTCCATGCCCACATATGCCTGAAAAGCCTTGCCCATGTATCAGACCATTCTCTCCCACATCGCCCTGAACACTTCTCTCCGTACCCTGTGTTGTAACACATACCTCCTACAACTAGGGGTCCAAGCATGAGATCCAGTCTACAGCTCTCTCTTGCCTTTCCTGGGCAATTACTATCATTGCTATTATGACACTAAATGTGACCCACAGCTCCACTCTCGTCCACACATTGTTCCCCAGTTTTGTTTTTTTTTTTTTTTTGACAGAGTTCAGACACAGAGAGAGAAAGGTCTTTCTTCCATTAGTTCACTCCCCAAATGGCCACAATGGCCGGAGCTGCGCCAATCTGAAGCCAGGAGCCAGGTGCTTCCTCCTGGTCTCCCATGCAGAGGCCCAAGAACCTGGACCATCCTCCACTGCCCTCCTGGGCCACAGAAGAGAGCTGGACTGGAAGAGGAGCAACCGGGACTAGAACCGGTGCCCATATGGGATGCCAGCGCCACAGGCGGAGGATTAACCTACTGCGCCACAGTGCTGTTCCCTGTTCTCCAGCTTTTGTAAGTCGTCATCCTGAACTTTTCATAGTTTACAGTTTAACACCTATGGTTTCCAGGTGCTCACTGAGCTAGCCTCTGACAGTTCTCAAAATTTAAAAAAAATTTTTTAAAAAAAATTTTTGACAGGCAGAGTGGACAGAGAGAGAGAGAGAGAGAGACAGAGAGAAAGGTCTTCCTTTTCTGTTGGTTCACCCCGCAATGGCCGCTGTGGCCAGTGCGCCGCGCTAATCTGAAGCCAGGAGCCAGGTGCTTCTCCTGGTCTCCCATGCGGGTGCAGGGCCCAAGCACTTGGGCCATCCCCCACTGCCTTCCTGGGCCACAGCAGAGAGCTGGACTGGAATAGGAGCAACCGGGACAGAATCCGGCGCCCCGACCGGGACTAGAACCCAGTGTGCTGGTGCCGCAGGCGGAGGATTAGCCTATTGAGCTATGGCGGCACCGGCAGAAAGTTCTCAAATTCTTTAAAAAATTTTTTTAAATGTATCTCAGATGCACACATACAAACACCCAGGAAGAGGGGACAGAGAGAGATCCACTGTTTTACTGATTCAAATGCCCTCAATAACCAGGGGGCTGAAGCCAGGAGCTGGGAACTCAATCCAGGTCTCCCATGTGGGTGGCAGGGCCCAACTACTTGCTGCCTCCCAGGGTCCACAGTAACAGGGAGCTGGAATCAGGAGCCAGAGCCAGGAATTGAAACCAGGTATTCCAGTGTGGCATGTGGGTATCCTACCCAGTGGCTTAATTGCTAGGGCAAACACTTGCCCTTGTCCTATTCTTCTGGTTTTTTTCTCCAGTTATTTATGAAAGGCAGAGTTACAGAGAGAGGGAGAGATAGAGATTTTCCATCTGCTGGTTCCCTCCTCAAATGGTCACAACAACCGGAGCTGGGCAAGTCCAAAGCCAGGAGCTGCTTCTGGGTCTCCCACCTAAGTACAGGGGCCCAAGGACTTGAGCCATCTTCTGCTGCTTTCCCAAGCACATTAGCAGAGAGCTAGATCGGAAGTAGACCAGCCAGGACTCAAACAGGCACCCATATGGGATGCTGGTGTGGCAGGTGGTGGCTTTACCCTACTATGCCACAACATAGACTGGCCCCCCTCCTCATATTATTATTTAAAGTAGAGTTACAGTGAGAGTGAGAAACAGAAAGGTCTTCCATCCGCCGTCTCACTCCCCTAATGGCTGCAAAGCCAGGAGCTTCTTCTGGGTCTCCCACATAGGTACAGGGGCCCAAGGACTTGGGCCATCTTTCACTGTCCTCCCAGGCCATAGCAGAGAGCTGGATCAGAAGTGGGGAAGCCGGGAATCGAGCCAGTGCCCATATGGGATGCTGGCGCTGTAAGCAGAGGATTAACCTGCTGTGCCACAGTGCTGGTCCCTCTTTAAAAAAAAAAAATATTATTGGAAAGACAGAGAGGTCTTCCATCTGCTGGTTCACTCCCCAATTGGCCGCAAAGGCTGGAGCTGTGCTAATCCAAGGCCAGGAGCAAGGAGCTTCTTCTGAATCTCCCATGTGGATGCAGGGGCCCAAGCACTTGGGCCATCTTCCACTGCTTTCCCAGGCCACAGCAGAGACCTGGATCGGAAGAGGAGCAGTCAGGACTTGAACTGGCCCCCATATGGGATGCCGGCACTGCAGGTGGCGGCTTTACCTGCTATGTCACAGCACTGGCCCCTCTCATATTAACGAGCCAAAAATACATTCTTGATATCCTCACTAAAATTACTCTTACTGCCAATCTTCCCTTCCCAGTTGATGTAGTTTGTATCCTTGTAGCAGCCAAAATCAAGCCTTTGAGTCATCTCTATTTCTCTCCCTTGCCCTTAAATTAGAAAATCAAGCAGTCTGCCTAAAAACTGATCCAGACTCCCATTTCTTTTACCTCTACAGTCATGAGTCCAACCACTATCACATTCACCTCGGTGATGCCAGCAGCCTCCTTCCTGCCTTCCTACTTCCCTCATCCCAGGCTACAGCCACAGGAAGCCTGATGAGATCTGGGTTGGATCACCTTTACTCAAACCTTCCATTGTTAACGACCACTTACAGATTGAATTCCAAGCCTGACTCCTGCCCCACCTGACCTGTGGAAGAGGCCTTTGTCTTAATTAAACTTTGTTCTGGAGCCGGCGCCGTGGCTCACTTGGTTACTCCTCCGCCTGTGGCGCCGGCATCCTATATGGGCGCCGGTTCTAGTCCTGGTTGCTCCTCTTCCAGGCCAGCTCTCTGCTATGGCCCGGGAGTGCAGTGGAGGATGGCCCAAGTGCTTGGGCCCTGCACCCGCATGGGAGACCAGGAGGAAGCACCTGGCTCCTGGCTTCGGATCAGATCGGTGCACTGTGCCAGCCATAGCAGCCATCTAGGGGGTGAACCAATGGAAGGAAGACCTTTCTCTCCCTAACTATCTGTCTAATAATAATAATAAAAAGCTTTTTTCTGACGGACATGATTAAAGGTGTGATAGAGGCCTTCCCAAGGTCAGAAGAAAAAGGGAATGAGATGGGGTTGTTATCTGCTTGCCTATGAATGTTTCCACTGCAGTCCCTATCTGCTTGTATGGCATTTCAGGTTCTGCTTGTTAGTACAAAGCAATTAGGTTAACCATCGCCAGCTTATGGCTCAGTATGTGTGTAAAAAGTAACAAAACATCTTCAGTGATACACACATAATGATATACACATAAAACCATACATCAGGGAAAACACTTCTTTGTTCAGGACTCATTTTAGATAAAAATTTCACCAGGGCCTTATGCAGACATAATAAAAGAGTACTTCCTGTTAAGAGGCCTGGGGGGACCGGTGCTGTGGCATAGTGGGTAAAGGTGCTGCCTAGAATGCCAGCATCCCATATGGGCACAGGTTGAGTCCCAGCTGCTCCTCTTCAGATCCAGCTCTCTGCTATAGCCTAGGAAAGCAGTGGAAGATGGCCCAAATCCTTGGGCCCCTGCACCCACATGGGAGACTCAGAAGCAGCTCCTGGCTCCTGGCCTTGGATCCACCCAGCTCTGGCCATTGTGGTCATCTGGGGAGTGAATCAGATCAAAGATCTCTCTCTGCCTCTGCCTGCCCTGTAATTCTGACTTCCAGATGAATAAATACATCTTAAAAAAAAAAAAAAAAAAAAAAAAAAAAAGAGGCCTTGGTGTCTAGTCTCGATGCACAAATCCTCCTACACTCTGTGTTCCCACCTGAAACAAAGGAGACCTGAGGGTCCCTGAACCAGCTCAGCCCACCCCTCCCCCACATATACTGGTAACTACCAAGGACGACATTCTACATCTCAGCCCGCTATTGCCAACAATTTCATATGCTCCTCCATGAGGACCTGGATCACAGCTTTAGCGTCTGTTCAAAAGCACCCAGGTCCAAGGCAAGAAGAGTGGCTCGAGAGGTCCAAGAACATCACTCACCCGGAGCCCTGGGTGGGGTGAAGACTAGTGACGGCCATGCCACTCCCCAGGTCAAGCTCCTGAGCCAGTTCTGCAGTGAAAACCTAGAGAGAGGGAGGCTGCCCACCGCTGGAGCAGAGCTGCGAGCTTGGACAAGCAGTCTTCTCGGGTTTAGCTATTATCACCTCTCTCCCCGCTTGCTCTTCCTCGGGGCAACTCCCAGGCAGCTTCTAGAACCCTCAGGCCGTGTCCCTCTCTCCACAGCCTCCCAGGGCGCCCAGGGTCTGACACTGGGACTCGCACTCCGCCGTGCAGACACGAGGCCCACTCCGGGTTCCGAATCTCAGTCGGAGCTTCGGGATGAGGAAGAGTCCCGGGGGACGCAACACTCACCTCAGCTGGGTCCCTCAGCAGCCACAGCCATCACTCAGTGCGGCGCGGGGACCCCGCACGGAGGTTCCTGTACCAACGCCGGCACGGGTCACCCGGGCGACTCCGCTTCTGTGTAGCGCCAACAATGGCTTCGTTGGCTTGTTTTCGGGTTAGGTCTGTTCCGGTCACTGGTGCCGAGCAGGAACAGATCCGAGGGAAGCCAAAATGACCGCTACAAACAGGATCCCGGAAGGCCTGGTGCGAGGCGCATGCGCAGAAACCCCAGCCCCACTTGGTGCGTTGCCTTAGTTTCCAGTGCTCTCATGGCCATCCCTAGCCTGGATCTCTGAACACCGGGAGCTGCGGGGTGCTGTGGCTCAGCCAGCAGGTGAGGGAGGTTCTTAACCCTGCTTTAAAAGGCCGCTTCCAGATCCCCTTCAGATCAGCTGCAGCTTACATGGAAGGAGCCGTACCAGGTGCTACTGGGCACAACTGCCTCAGTGGAATAGACGTCTACCGTTCACCTGTGAAGTCTTCACAGGTGAACTCCTGACTATTCCTGTGAGCCAATCAGAGGCCTCAAATACCTCTTTAAAGCAGAAAGAGTAAGTAAAGCCTTCGCCTCGTCACATCGACTGCTGTGCCTTAAGGCAGACGTGCTGCACCTGCCTCTCTCGATTCTCTCTGGAACTGCTGTTGGCAATAAACTCCTAAAGGGTTCATAATCTATCACCACCATCTGGTGATAACGTTCTTTTCATCTTAAGGGACACTCCACTTACAATTGGTCTTGCTCCAGTTTTGTGTATGCTAATTAACAGACATGTTTCAGAACTCGACTTCTGGGAATAACTGACCATGCAGGAGACACAGACATCGGTGGTGACTAATACTGCTCCAGCTCACAAAGTGAATTTGTTAGGATAGAAAGAAGCTTTCAGACCCAAGACAGGCAGGGCACGCACTACACCCCTCATATGCAGGAAGCAGCTATAGAAGATATGATGATTCTATGCTCTTTGATATCCCTTAGGATTAAGGGCATGGGCACTGGCACTGTGGTGTAGTGGGTAAAGTCACTGCCTGCAGTGCCAGCATGCCATATGGGCGCCGGTTCAAGACCCGGCTGCTCCACTTCCAATCCAGCTCTCTGTTATGGCCTGGGAAAACAGTAGAGGACGACTTAGGTGCTTGGCCCTGCACCTGTGTGGGAAACCTGCAGGAGGCTCCTGGCTTCAGATAGGTGCAGCTCCGGCCTTTGCAGCCAATTAGAGAGTAAACCAATGGATGGAACACCTCTCTCTTTCTCTCTGCCTATCCTTCTCATTGTGTAACTCCGACTTTCATGTGGGTGACATGAGTCCAGTGCTCCAATTCCAATAAAAAAAAAAAAATTAAGGGAATGGAGTCTCTGAGGGAGGAATGTTGTAGGCAGGCGTATAGGATCTGTGAGCTGGAAGACCACGCCTTCACCATGCTCCTTTGTGACGAACACGGTCCTGACCACAACTGTGTGCCCACTAGCCAATCAGGCTAATTAACCACTCCCCTCTGGAAGTGGATTAAAGGCCTGGAACACGGTGGGCCCGACCCTTCTTTTTGGCCTTTTGCCATTGCAGCCTGTGCTGCCCAGCACCTCCAGGGCTTGTGGCCTTGGGGCCACCCACCCCATGCTTCCTGGCCTGCATGCTCCTCATGTGGCTGGCTCCTGGTGCTGGATATGACTCCAGATTTCCCCCTCTCTCTTAGATAGGGCCCTCGCTCTCCAATGCATTTCTCCCACTGAATAAAAAACTTAAAAAAGCCACTTCCAGACTTCTGGGGGGGGTGTCGTCGCCAGGTGATCACTTAACGTGTTTAGACATGGTTTCCAACTTTGAAGCTCTGGATGCTCTCAGAGGCTAAAAAGTTCTTCAGATAGTCCCACAGGGTGCAGATCCAAATTAATCTATTATTCCACACAGCTATTCAGAGTTCATCAAGGAACAGCTGGAGCACAAGAAAAGAAATTCCTTATTGCTATCCGACACATGGTCAGAAGCCACAACATCAATTCCGCAACTCCCTACTACTCAGTTAAGGATAAAACTGTGGCGCAGCAGGTTAATGCCCTGGCCTGAAGCACCAGCATACCATGATCTAGTCCCGGCTGCTCCACTTCCAATCCAGCTCTCTGCTATGGCCTGGGAAAGCAGTGGAAGATGGCCCAAGTCCTTGGGCCCCTGCACCCGCATGGGAGACCTGGAAGAAGCTGCTGGTTTCGGATCGGCGCAGCTCCAGCCGTTGCGGCCAATTGGGGAGTGAACCATCAGATGGAAGACCTCTCTCTCTCCTCTGTTTAACTCTGACTTGCAAATAAATAAATATTTAAAAAAATTTTTGCTAGTCAGGGTCACAAGGTGGAAAAGCAATGTTTAAGCCACCCTAAAACACAGGGTAAGGGGGCCTCTCTCTTGTGGGAACAGGTTCCTGCCACAGTGCCCTCACTGAGGACACACCCTGCTGGACACAGGATGTGGCCACAAAACTTTTTAAGGATAATACATGGCCTATTTTTAATATATATTTTTGTGTACATATCTGCCTATGTTGAGCAAATATCTAAGTGTTCTCCCGTTATTTCTTTTTTTAAAAATTTTATTTATTTATTTATTTAAAAGGCAAAGTTAGAGAGCGACAGTGTCTTCCATCCACTGGTTCCCTCCCCAAATGGCTTCAATGGATGAAGCTGTGCTGATCTGAAGTCAGGATCCAGGAGCTTCTTCTGAGTCTCCCACGTGGGTGCAGGGGCCCAAGGACTTGGGCCATCTTTCACTGCTTTCTCAGGCCATAGCAGAGAGCTGGATCAGAAGTGGAGCAGCTGGGACTCGAACCGGCACCCATATGGGATGCCAGCACTGCAGGTGGTGGCTTTACCTGCTACATCACAGCACCAGCCCCAGTAAGCCACCTATTAACAAGAGGAGCACTGAATTCCCATGGGAACGTTGGCTCCCAAGAGGACATGCAGCTGCTTTCCCAGACTTGCTTATCTAATAGGTCTTGCTAAACCTGTTTCAAAGAAATCTTAGCTATCGGAGTATGCACACGAGGGGATTGTCCCGCGGTGCTTTGCAGAGGAAGTGCTCCCGTGTCCTGCCTCTCTTTTCATGTGACCCCAACGCTCCTCATGTGCTCAGGGACTGTGACCAACCCATCAAGCAACACTGTTTATTCACTTAATATTTCCTGCTCAATATTAAAGACTAATTTCCTTATGCCATGCATGAACACAATCATGTTTGTTCTTAACAGCAGCAAGGATGGCAGGGAGAAGCAGAAAGGGTACACTTCCCTGCTGAGTGGCCAAGGAGGATTATTCGTGTAAACACATCAAGTAAATTTCACCTATGACATTCAGCAAAGTCCAAGTATCATAGGCGTACAACTTCTACAAACAAAACACGGTATTTCCCAAGATCCAACAAATTTCTCTAACCAGCATCTAAATCAGGAAATGGAATAGTTATTGGATTCCCAGCAACCCTAGCATCCACCTCTTTAACCCATTAACTCCCCAAGAGAATCTGACTTCTAGCATCCTGTCTCATAACTCACTTTTGCCCATTTTAACATAATATTCATTTATGTACATCTTTTCTTCTCCTCCCACCTAGTAGAAATTCCTCACAAAATTGGAGTATATAGCCACATGAATAAATGAGCCATGACTCCTAAGGATATGAAACTCTTTTCTTGATGATAAAAATATGTAATTCTTTAGATACAGGTTTTTGGTATAAAAATGATCTATATGAATTATCACAGCTTTTTGTATTAAAATATAAATAACATGAAATTAACCATTCTTAGTGGCATGAAGTACAGTTACAATGTTGTAAAACTGTCACCACCATAAATCTTTTTGATTTTCATAAACTGAAAGTGAGAATGCATTAAACAATAACTTCCTATTTCCCTTTTGCCCCCACCACTAGAAAACATTACTTTACACACTGTCTCCATGGATTTGCCTATTCTAGATACCTAACAATAAGTGGAATCATAAAATACTTACTTTTTTGTGTTTGAGTTATGTCATTGAGCTTAATAACTCAAGGTTCATCCATTATAGTAAATATCATTCTTTTTAAAGGCTGAATTAACATTGCACTGTATTTAGGTAGCACAGGTTTTTTAAAAAAATATTTTATTTATTTATTTGAAAGATAGCATTAGAGGGAGATACAGAAAGGCCTTCCATCCATTGATTTACTCCCCAAATGGCCGCAACACCAAGAGCTGGGACAACCTGAAGCCAGGAGCTAAGAGCTGCTCCGGGTCTCCCACACGGGTGCAGGGGCCCAAGCACTAGGGCCACCTTGTACTGCTCTCCCGGGCCACAGCAAAGAGCTGGATCAGAAGAAGAGCAGCCGGGACACAAACTGGCACCCATAAGGGATGCTGGAACCGCAGGCAGAGCCTTAGCCCACATATTAGTGTGCATATTTTGTTTATCCATTCATCTTTCAATGAACACTTGAGCTATTTCCACATTTTAGCTCTTGTGAATGATGCTACTGTGGACATGGTGGACAAACATCTGTTCCAGTCTCTACAAAGTTGTTGGAGATTTTTGCAGCAAGCCAAATGATAAATCAGGTCGAATCTCAAATAGGACTCAGCAAAGGCTTCAAAATATTTGCCTTTTATAAACGAAAAAGTGGTACACAGAGATACAAATCAATATCAATATTCTATTAGCATGGGATTTAATAGACATTTGTTTCTATCTTGAAATTTTTATCTGTAATATACCTACTGCTCTGTTAAAATTAATCTAGTAAGCAAGCCCCCACAAATAATACCACACAATAAATATATATATAATGTATGAATTTTTATTAAAGATTAGAAACAGTGATTAAGGAGTGTGATGATTCTGAACTCATTTATTTTATTTTTAAAGATTTTATTTGTTTACTTGAAAGAGTTACAGAGAGGCAGAGGCAAAGAGAGATCTTCCATCTGCTGGTTCTCTCCCCACATGGTTACAATGAACAGAGCTGCACCAATTCAATGCCAGGAGCCAGAAGCCAGGAGCTTCTTCCAGGTCTCCCACACGGGTCCAGGAGCTCAAGGACTCAGGCCAGGTTCTTCTACTGCTTTCCCAGGCCACAGCAGAGAGCTGGATTGGAAGTAGAGCCGCCAGGACTAGAACTGGTGCCCAGCTACAGTGCTGGTCCCTGAACTCAAGTTTAAAGTGCCATAAATAATATATATACACAGGGATGCAAATTGATATATAAGCATTTCAAGAAATGGATTATACATTTCCAGGGTTTATATGGATAAAATATAAAGAACTTGCACAAAATAATCAGGAATTTCAGGTAATAAACTATTAAATGAAAATCAGTAGGGGCCGGTGCTGTGGCATAGTAGGTAAAGTTGCCACCTGGAGTGCCGGCATCCCATATGGGCACCAGCTGACTCCTGGCTACTCTCCTTCTGATCTAGCTCTCTGCTGTGGCCTGGGAAAGCAGTGGAAGACAGCCCAAGTGCTTGGGCCCCTGCACCCACATAGGGACCTGGAAGAAACTCCAGGATCCTGGCTTCTGATAGGCCCAGCTCCAGCTGTTGCAGCCATTTGGGGAGTGAAGTAGTGGATGGAAGACCTCTCTCTCTCTCTCTGCTTCTGCCTCTGTAACACTGCCTTTCAAATAAATAAATAAATCTTAAAAAGAAAAATAAAATCAATATAATCCAAATCATCAATTTATTGAAGAAACAGATTGTAAATTTTAAAAAGGCAGCTTTCTGGGCCAGCACTGTGGCTTACAAGGTTAATCCTCCGCCTGTGGCGCCGGCATTCCAAATGGGCGCCGGGTTCTGGTCCCGGTTGCTCCTATTGCAGTCCAGCTCTCTGCTGTGGCCCGGGAAAGCAGTGGAGGATGGCCCAGGTGCTTAGGCCCCTGCACCTGCATGGGAGACCAGGCGGAAGCACCTGGCTCCTGGCTTCGGATCAGCGCAGCGTTGGCCATAGGAGCCATTTTGGGGATGAACCAACGGAAGGAATCCCTTTCTCTGACTGTCTAACTCTATCTGTTAAAAAAAAAAAAAGTCAGCTTTCCCTCTATGGTATTTAAACTTTTTGATCACTTCCATTTACTTGAAAACAACTGTGGGGGCAGGTGTTGTGGCACAGTGGGTTAAGCCGCCACTTGGAATGCCTGCATCTCATATAGGTGGAGGGCCTGGTTCTGGCCCCAGCTCCTCTATGCTTCCATCCAGCTTCCTACTAATGCAACCTGTGAGGCAGAGAAGGATGGCCCCAGTACGCGGCTTCCTACCACCTACCTAGGTGACCCAGACTGGGTTCCTAGGTGTGACTTCAGAATAGCCCAGTCCTGGCTGCTGCAGGCATTTGCAGAGTGAACCAGTGAACAGAAGATCTCGTTCTCTGTGTCTCCTGCTCTCTGTAACTCTGTCTTTCATAAATAAATAAATGAATCTCTTTTAAAAGGAAAAAAAAAATTGAAAATATTTGTAAATAAGGTATATACTTACAGAGTGAACCAGTGGATGGAAGATCTCTGTGTCTCTACTTCTCTCTAACTCTGCCTTTCAAATAAATACACAAATCTTTAAAAAAAGAAAAAAAAGAAGTCTCAACATAAACCTGTTGTTTTAGTTTCTACTTGTTAATGAAAAAGGAACTGTCAAAAATTCATTTTAGGCCGGCGCCGTGGCTCAACAGGCTAATCCTCTGCCTTGCGGCGCCGGCACACCGGGTTCTAGTCCCGGTCGGGGCACCGGATTCTGTCCCGGTTGCCCCTCTTCCAGGCCAGCCCTCTGCTGTGGCCCAGGAGTGTAGTGGAGGATGGCCCAAGTGCTTGGGCCCTGCACCCCATGGGGAGACCAGGAAAAGCACCTAGCTCCTGGCTCCTGCCATCGGACGAGCGCGGTGCGCCGGCCGCAGCGCGCCGTCTGCGGCGGCCATTGGAGGGTGAACCAACGGCAAAAGGAAGACCTTTCTCTCTGTCTCTCTCTCTCTCTCACTGTCCACTCTGCCTTTAAAAAAAAAAAAATTCATTTTAAACGTGCAAAAGATACGAAGACATTTTACCAAGATGACATATGTGCAGGTGAAAAACAAGTGAAAAAATGCCCAACATAATGAAACATCAGGGAAATACAACTAAAACCACACTGAAATACTGTTACACACTGATCAAATAAGTGAAAACTGAAGGACTATATCCATTTCTGGCAAAGATATGGAAGAACTGTAACTCTTGCATGCTGGCAGGAATCCAAAGAGAACAACCATGTCAGATAAGAGGTAGGCATTTCCTAAGAAGTTACAAATTCACCTATGGTATAAATTAAGCCCAGTACTCTGAAGTATCAATACAATAAATGAAACATATCCAGGTGGAAACTTGTATTCAAACATCTGCAGCAGCTTTATTTGCAATAAACTAGAACTGTAAACATGTCAAAATATCCATAAGCAGATGAATAAACAAATAATAAGATATTCACAGAATATCGTACTTCTCAACAACATAAAAAGGAACTGTTAATGTGTTAAAGAGCATGTTATCTTAAGGTAAACATGCTGTATGAGAGCACCAGGGGAAAAATATAAGCATTTTATGGTTTCAGCCTTATAAAGTTCCAGAAAATAAAAACTAATCTATTAATGTAAATCAAGTTGTACCTATGGGGTGATGGGTGGACTCCCCATCATGACTACAATGATGGTGTAACAATTTATCAAACAGTATAAATATGTGCCATTTATTGCAAATAATTTAGTTTAGTAGAAAAATACTGTGAAAATAAGACTGGATTGCCTATTGCTTTTGGAAAATCACGTTTGACATGTTGATTCCACCATCTCCCCTCATGTCCCTGTAAAAGAGCCATATCTCAACCAGTTTACTGCAGTTTCTCCCACTCATTAATCCCGTATTTATGTAACAACAATAATTCCTGCTATAATCTTACAAGTTACGATGTCACCGTATGGAATTCAGGCTATCAAGGTGTACAGATCCCTTGGAAGACCTGAGGAACAGGTCTCCTACCTGTGCTTAGCCTGATACAATACTCCCCATGAATGAGAATGACTTCATGTTGCTCCTAGCTACACCAGACGGTCACAACTGCCCCTCTCTTCAGACTGCGCTCTGAACCCACACCCTATCGTGGCACCCAGAATACAAATTAGGACAATGGACAGTATCTTCCAGTCTTTCCTTGGTCAGCAGCTGCCTTTGGTAAGCTGTACTCTGCCATTATACCATGTCTTCTGAGGTACACAGAGTTTGGAATTCCAACAAAAGCTGCTCACCCCTTCACTGCAGAACTTAGTTATTTTCAAAGCACCCTATATAGGGAGTAGAACCCCTGAAACAAATGATGGTTTGAACAATGACTTTATTTTTGTACAAATCAGGGTAATAAGGGACAGGCAGCTCCCACAGCTGGTGATTTGGAAGCTGGAAAGTTCCAGCAAGAGTTGTGAGACCAACAACACCCCTGAAAAATACAGTCCAGCTCTCAAGGCACCAGCAGAGTTCTCTGGGCCGAACTGGGTCAGGTCTATGCACTAACTCCTCAGAGAGAAAGAAATAAGAGAGGAGAAATGGTCATGCTGCTTACAGATTCCTGTGAATGGGAGAACACTTCCGTTCACTTACCTGAATATACTGGACTGGTGAATGGTGTACACTGTGGGCACTGCCACGTGGCAGAGATGAAGTGGCTTCTGCTTCAGCGCTGGCAATGACACAACTGGAAAGCCCCTGAGCCAGTCCGGAAGGGCAATGAATCTCATGCACCTGGAATTTATGCAGACGTCTGGATGTACGAGATTCAATTCAGGCAGATGGCATTTTTAGAAAGGGATCTCCTGTAGCAGTACTTCCCAGGTGGTTTTTATTATTATTAGTCCATGTGAACTTTATGGTATCTGATGATGTAAGGCACTCAACTGAAGGATTTCTCATACTCATTGTGGTCAGAAGGGCTTTTCTAAGATGCATTCTCCAGTGTGTAATGAGGTCAGAGCTCTGACTAAATGATTTTATACATGTGCCACCCGGAAGGCCTTCACCGATTATGGATTCTCCGGTGCTTAATGAGGCTAGAGTTATGGCTAAAGGATTTCCCACATTCAGTGCATTCGTAAGGTCTTTCTCCAGTGTGAACTCTCCTGTGTTTAATGAGGCTGGAGTTCTGAGTGAAGGATTTCCCACACTCACTGCATTCATAAGGCCTGGATCCAGTGTGAACTCTCTGGTGTTTCTGGAGACTGGAACTGTAGGTAAAGAATTTCCCACATTGACTGCACTCATAAGGCCTTTCTCCAGTGTGTACTCGCCGATGCTGAAGGAGGGCAGAGCTTTGGCTAAAGGATTTCCCACATTCGCTGCACTTAAAAGGTCTTTCTCCAGTGTGAACTCTGTGGTGTTCAATGAGGCTGGAGTTTTGACTAAATGATTTGCCACATTCACTGCATTTATAAGGCCTTGACCCACTATGAACTTTCTGGTGCTTTATAAGACTGGAATGATAGGTAAAAAATTTGCCGCATTCATTGCACTCATAAGGCCTTTCTCCAGTGTGAACACTTTGGTGTTGGAGGAGTGCTGAACTTTCACTGAAGGATTTCCCACACTCACTGCACTCATAAGGTCTTTCTCCAGTGTGAACTCTCCGATGTTTAATGAGGTTGGACTTGTTGCTAAACAGTTTTCCACATTCCTCACATTCATGAGGTCGTACTCCAGTGTGAACTCTCCGGTGCTGAATGAGGCTAGAGCTCTGCCTAAAGGATTTCCCACACTCCCCACACTCGTAAGGCTTTTCACCGGTGTGAACTCTCCAGTGGTCATTGAGGCTGTAGCTTTTGCTAAAAGACTTCCCACATTCACTGCACACATAGCATCGTTCTCTGGTGAGGGCTCTGTGATGCTGGACAAGTGTGTGTTCTCCACAGTTGCAATCAACTTTTCCACCGTTACAGATAACTCCACAATGGACTCTGCTGTTTGACTCCTCAGTACAAGTGGCCTATTCAAGGAGAAAGTTGAGGCTGGTTAGGGAGTCCTCCCCAACCTCCCTTCCAGTAAAGGGACCCCCTGACATATGGCATGTATAGCTCCTCATAAACAAGGCTCAGCCCACATTGCTACTTCTGAATCCTTTCTCTCCACAGTGCTGAGTCTGGTGCTGATGCACACCTGCACTGAAATATCGCTTCCCCCAAGCCCCACACCTGCAAAGTTTCTGTCCAGCCTGTTCCCTGGAAAATGTCTCTCAAGATCAGGCCATACACCACACAAGGGGTGGGCCTCCTGGGGAGATGGACTTGCCTTGGAAGTCCTGATTTGGGACACTCCTTCTAAAGAAGCACTCTGCTCAGGAGGTACCTCCTCATCTTCCACTCCATGCAAATAGCCTAAAAGCAAGAAATGCTGGTGAAGTGACTGTGGTGGGACAGGGTAGCCTCTATATACATATGTGTCTGACAAACCCAGGAAGAAGTCCATGGGATTGCTTGCAAGATGAGGGAGATGAATTCAGGTTGAGAATGAGGCATACTGGGCTGTAAAACTCAAGGAATGGGAGAGAACTCACAAAGTAAAGAACACAACTCTGCTATGTGTTAAAGAGAAGAGAGATAGGATCTAAAACTCAATCCTCCATAAACAGCATTTGGCAAAACCTTGTCTGCTGTACTGACATGTGAGTATTGTGTTAAATAGCATGTTCAGGTTCAAGAAAATACAACTCCAAAAAAGCAGCTCATCTTCAAGGACTGTTTAGGAATGTGTGTGTGCTTCATGATACAATATGTAGAGGCCAATGGAGGGGAGCATGCAGATGGAGGAATGAGAAAATCAGGTGAGACATGGGAGTCCAGAGATGTGGGGATTAGCTCCAGGCTAGATATAAGGTAGTAAGCAGTAGAGCTGACAAATGGACATAGTGTCAGGAATGATAAAAGCAGAAATGAGCTGGGGCCACTGGTGTTGGCACCAACATACTAATCACACAGAAGAGGTTTCTGGCATGATTTTAACACAGTGCTGACATCCCATCCACTCATGCCACTTCTCAGGGCCAGGTGACCTCTGAGTCCATCTTGCTGTGGCTGGATTCACAGGCATCCTATGAACCTCTGAGAGCTACCTACTTTACTCTCAAGATAAACAGGGCAACACTTAGCCCACATCAGAGTACCTGGGTTCAACACCAGCTTCCTATGAATACACTCCCTGGGGCAGCAGTGATGGCCCAAGTAATTGGGTCCCTGCCACCCAAGTGGGAAATCTGGACTGATTTTGGGCCTCTGACTTTAGATTCAGCTAGGGACACTTCAAGCATCCGGGTAATGAACTAGCACAACATGGGAGTTCTGTCTCTTATCTCTTTGCTTCTCAAAAAAAAAAAAACACAGGCCGGCGCCGTGGCTCAACAGGCTAATCCTCCGCCTTGCGGCGCCGGCACACCGGGTTCTAGTCCCGGTCGGGGCACCGGATTCTGTCCCGGTTGCCCCTCTTCCAGGCCAGCCCTCTGCTGTGGCCCAGGAGTGCAGTGGAGGATGGCCCAAGTGCTTGGGCCCTGCACCCCATGGGAGACCAGTAAAAAGCACCTAGCACCTGGCTCCTGCCATCGGATGAGCGCGGTGCGCCGGCTGCAGCGCGCCATCCGCGGCAGCCATTGGAGGGTGAACCAACGGCAAAGGAAGACCTTTCTCTCTGTCTCTCTCTCTCACTGTCCACTCTGCCTGTCAAAAAAAAAAAAAAAAAAACACACACACACACACACACACACACACAGAGGGAGAGGGAGAGGTACCTAGATATTCCAAATACTAAGAGAAAGACAAGACAAAAGAGCAGTCAGCATTAGGAAAAAACTCAGTACATGGGACTCCACAGGAAAAAAACACAAGTATTACAAAGGACACTTCAGAGGAAGGCCTTGCAGAACATAAGTGTGACCATGTCAGTGAGGGTGATTCCTCACGTACCCAGGCTGGGAAAATGTCAGCTAAAAGATGGAAATACAGCCCAGGGCACAGGGGAACCTCAGATCTAGATAAAGACTTCTAGTCACAGAGAAGGCAAGGAAGCTGGGATCCTGTAAGACTCCTGACCCTGAATCTTTCCCATCATGTTGCAAAGAAATATATGGTGGGGCTGCTCACAGACAGCAGTGCACATATACTTCAGCCCAACTAACTACAAAACCTACCCAGACTGACAGAGCCCCTGGTCCTAATATGAGGACAGACATGCCTCTGGGGAAAAGGGGAAGGCACAAACCACAGCGTGGGCACATGGGTGGGTTTGAAGGCCTTACCCAGGGAGGTTATTAGTGCCAAGTTCTCCAGCATCACATCACGGTACAGGCATCGTTGAGCCTCGTCAAGGAGCCTCCATTCCTCCCAGGAGAAGTGTATGGTCACATCTTCAAAGGTCACGCTGCCCTGACAGGGTGGGGACAGATGAAACCACAAATAGCCTTGTCTAAGAACACAAATCCCTTCCCCCACTTATTCACCCCATGCCCATCCTGTTCCCAAGTTCCAAAGCACAGTGGAAAAATCAATCTCAGGACCATCGTCCTCTCAAGGACTCACTGATCTCTGGATGCAGCCATCATCAACAACAGGCATGAGGACAACTGCACGTCTAAGCTGGGGGCCTGGCACAGAAGAACCTGTCCCTTCCTGTTAGGTTACCGCCTCAAAACGTCCAAGATCGTGAAATTCTCAACACCAGGGCCCTAGTGTTGTCAGGATTCATTCTCCAGACTATACACTCCTCACTTTTCAGAACCCAGTTACCTGCTCGTAGTCACCACCACCTCACTGTTCCATACCACAGCCATTTCCCTGACCTCTCACATGTGACTTCAGTTTAATCGCTTCCTCTTCACCACATTGCTCAAATTCCTACCCTGGGGTTATAGGATGGCCAAGACCCAACACCCAACAATGGACAGATGGGGTGCATAGTAGTTGATTAGACACATAGCATGGGAGAAGAGGCCAACACATATCATATGGGCCAAAGTCCAGAAAAAAGTGACAAATAAGGGATACAGGATCCATGGTTGGTAAGACCAAAAGAGTCAGTTGCTCCCTGGTTCCACAATCGTTTTATTTGGATAACTCCATGGGTTAGCAGGGAACTGAAATCTTCCACAAAAGAATACACAGAAATTATGCCTGGTTCTCTTGCTAAGAAGTGGTGTCTGAAGACATTATCAACAGAAGAATGAGGAAGGAAACTTGACTTCCACAGATCACATTAGTGGTGGCAACCCTAAATCTTTTTTTTTTTTTTGACAGGCAGAGTTAGAGAGTGAGACAGAGAGAAAGTGAGTGAGAAAGACAGAAGAGGAGCAATTGGGACAGAATCCGGCGCCCTAACCGGGACTAGAACCCGGGGCGCCGTCGCTGCAGGCGGAGGATTAGCCAAGTGAGCTGCGGCGCCGGCCAACCCCAAATCTTATGCAGACTTCCTGCCTGGTTCCATTCTTTGCCCCAGATTTAGCAAAAAGAATCCATGCCTTACTGTGAGAACCTGTCTCTGTTCACCTAACACTGGTTGCCCACTCCAGGTCAAATGACTCCCACGGGCTGAATGAAACACTCCAGACTTCATCAAAGTCATCACAGAATTCTGCTGATTCCACAGAATGATGAGTAAGCACCAGGTCCAGCCTGGGTGTCATCTTGCCTCAAATACAACTATGCATCTGCATCCATCTCACTCCACTCCTCCTCTGAAAGTCTACACCACTTGCCAAACTATTCTGTCAGAGACGCTACCTCCATAGCCACTTACCTTCCTTATTCAAGTCTGTAAAGCCCAATGCCATCACCCACACATTCAACCAAGAGGCCCAGGCCTCAGCTCCCTCATACCCCTTCCAGGCAGCGTAACAGCTGTAACATCGGAACTGGAAACACTACTTCTCCTAATGTGATCCACAGCCTACTCCCCTTCATCCTTAACCACCGTATCCTGGATGTCTCCATCCGCAACCACTTGCCAAATTTCCACACTTATGTGTTTAGCTGCCCATCCAATACCACCATTCACTGGTTTCTCTCTCTCTCTCTCTCTTTTTTTTTTTTTTGACAGGCAGAGTTAGACAGTGAGAAAGAGAGAGACAGAGAGAAAGGTCTTCCTTTTTCCGTTGGTTCACCCACACAAACGGCTGCTACAGCTGGCGCGCTGCGCCAATCCGAAACCAGGAGGCAGGCGCTTCCTCCTTGTCTCCCATGTGGGTGCAGGGCCCAAGCACTTGGGCCATCCTCCGCTGCCTTCCCAGGCCACAGCAGAGAGCTGGACTGGAAGAGGAGCAACTGGGACAGAACCGGCCGGGACTAGACTCCGGGGTGCCACTGCTGCAGGTGGAGGATTAGCCTAGTGAGCAGCAGCGCAGACCCACTCACTGGTTTCTGAAACACCTCACTTAACATGATCAAATCAAGTGTTTTTCTTAACCCTGAATTCTCCATCTGTTTGTGAAGTTCGCATTCTTTCAGCAGCTAAAACAAAAACCACGGGGTCCTGTTTTACTCCTTCACTGTCTTATTCTAAATCCACTCTCCTGAGGCGTGACTATGGCCCACTACCCGCTACCTGGACACGGCATTAGCCTTCACCCTCTTCTTCCTGCCTCTCCTTTAACCTCACAGTCTGTTCTCCACAATGCACACGATGGAAACTATTAGGACTTTGCTAAGACCATGTCTCCCTTCTGACCCAAACTTCTCATTACCTACAGAACAGGCACTCAATTTCTCAGTCCTGACTTCTCCCTACTCGTCATTCTTACCTAAAAGAAAGAAGTTTTTTAAGTTCTTGTACAGTTCCCTTTAACCATTTCCACGGCGGACAGTGGACAGATGATTCCTATTCCTTAATCTTAGCTGTCAGAAGAGAACCCCCACATGTAACCTTTGACCTAGGACCTTGGGCCTGGAGGAACAGTACTGAGGAGTCCAGGGCACCGCAATGCAGATCGTAGTAGGTGGGGTTAAGAGCCTTGCACCTTCTCCACGTTCCTGTGTAGGTTTCATAAGCGCGCCTACAGCCACGGGAACCAAGGCGAGCCAGAGCTTAGAGGAATACATCCAAGTGGCTCAACAGGCTCGCGACGTGTTGGGCTGGCTGTCACCTCCTGCCACCCGTGGGGCTCTGAAAAAGGACGCGACATCACAGCGCTTCCATTTCCAACGGCCCCTTGCACTCCGTTCCTCCTCTGAACAGTCTCCTGTAGTTTTAAAACTCTCACCGAGACGGCCTCTCCTTTGTCCCCAACCCCCTCGGCCTCTACCGTCCACAGAACACCCTTCATTCAGAAGTGACTCTGCTGCTTTACCGTTGTCCGGGGCAGGGGGCAGACCTCGGGTTTTCCAAATCCCCCCCCCGCCTCAGTCGCACCCCCAAGCGTTTGCACAAGCCAGTCCCTCCGCCAGGTAAACACGCCCACACCGCACCACAGGTGCCGGCGGATACAGCGCCCCCGGCCCAACACGTTCGGGACGGGCGCCCCACTCGGAGCTGCAGGGTTGGGCCAGGCGAGGCCTCGCCAGACACAGCACTGACCTGAGCGAGGTCCCGCCGCGCGCCTGTCGCCATTGAACTCTGCGGGCGAAGCGGGGACTTGGGCGCAGGGCTCCTAGCGCAGCCCGGGCTCCGGTAACACAGCGCGGCGTCGCCACGCCGCGCACCTTCTCAGTCCCTCTCCTCCGACCAGGCTGTGCGCCCCAGTCTCAGAACCAGCGAACACCCCCGAGAGAAACCACTATGGCCTCCACGAGGCGGACGCCGGAAGTCCCGCCCCTCTTCTTGTGCCTCACTGAGACTCTTCCGTTTATTGACTCTCATTGGCTCGGTCTAAACGCCGCGCGGCGCGGAGCATTCTGGGTAATGTAGTTTCAGTCATTCCGAGGCCGGAAACCGGTGCTGGTTAGCTCCCACCGGGAGGTGAGGGCGCTGGAGATAGGTGTTCAAGTCCTAGGGCAGGGGAGGGAGTCTGAACCAAACAGCACACCTGAGGAATTCTGTCTGCAACTTATTAGCCACGTGTGGAAAGCTATTATTTCAAACTCCATAAAGTCCTGTATGCTCCACAGACACCACTGATCCAAAAACGGGTGAATATTATTTGACTCACTCAGACTCAAAAATGTGTGCACTGGTAGGGAAGCTGATAAACACTGCTGTGTTCCAATTAAAATACATGCACTCTGAGGCGCTGAAGCTACCTTCTCAGTCTGTTTTCTACCAGAGACAAGAGAAAAAATATCCCAGATAGTGTGTCTTAATTCATTTTCTGTTGCTGCTTAGCACAACACTGATATCAGAATTTGACCCCTTAAAAATATATAGGAATGTGGCCCCTTTCAAGTTCCCCAGCAGTCCCATCTGGGGTGCCACCTATGTTATTGGAATTTTGGGTGCCATATGATATTACCATATGCTTATTAATAAATCCCCAATATTAATAAGCCCAAGAGGGTTCTTGCCTAATATTTAGAGAAGAATTCTAAATGCCAGAATAAATAATGAGGCAACATGGTACATTTTAAGCTTTTATTTAGTGAGAAAGATGCACAGGAGAGTGAGAGCTTTATCTAAGAGAGGGAGGGGTAAATCTGGGTTCACACCAAGTACCAGGCACCAGCCATGTGGAAGAGCATCTAGACCCGGAAGCCTAGGGCAGGTAGGCCAGGAAGCCTAGGGCGGGTGGGCCAGGAAGCCTAGGGTAGGCCAGGAAATCTAGGGTGGGTAGCCTGAAGGCCACGCACCCTATAGGCGCAGGGCTACAGCCAGCCCCCTCCTGGCAAGAGGCCAGGGCGAGGGAGGGAGGAAAGGATTTGGACACACCCTGTTCCAGGTTTTTAATTCACTCTCAAAGGGGAGTCCTTAATTAACCTGGTGCACAGATGTGGCCAGGTAGGGGCCTGAGGCCACACAGGGGCGTGGTGAAGGCGTGGTCTTCCAGCTCACAGACCTGATCAATTTTAACCTGTGTGTCTACTTCAATACCACATAGACTGAATTTTCACCAAAAGGCTTACCCTGGTTTCTGCTTCTGGAGGCCCAGGGTCGAGGCTAAATGTCTGCTGAAGGCCTTCTTGCTGGCAGAGTCTTACAGGAATCAGGGAGTGACCATGTGTGTCTGTCTCTCCTCTGGTCTCTCCCTCTTCTTATAAAGCCACCGGTAATTCAATCATAAGGCTCAACCCCCAGTGACCTTATTTAATCTTAAATCACTCCCCCCCCCCCGCCAACACCAAAGTTTCTACCCTTTTAATAATTTAATAATTTACAATGAGAATTAAATTTCAGCACATGAACTCTTGGGGGGACTTAAATTGAAGTCACAGCACAACGGTGTGATGGTGCCTCCTGCAGAGAAAGGAGAAATGTTGGGCCTTGCTGAAGCCTCATAGAAAGGACCTGTTTGTTGTTCCCACAGAGAACTTTTCTGCCTGCATAGTCAGTTATTGAGTTAAATTAATTAAGTAACACTTTTGCATACTTAATAATACTTGACACCTTAGGTATATTCACTTCCTTTTAGGAGCTTATCAATTTTTTGAAAAATGAGCAACTAATAGCTGTGCTTCAGATCGGCACAGCTCCAGCCGTTGCAGCCAGGTGAGGAGTGAAGCAGCAGATGGAGAGGTTGGAAGACCAACCTCTCTCTCTACCTCTCCTTCTCTTTCTGTGTAATTCTGACTCTCAAATAAATAAATAAATCTTTTAAAAAGAGTCAGATATTTTCAGAGTTGTTAAAAACATAAGACACAACCAAATGTTCTTTAACAGAAATCCATGTTAGCTATAAAAACTCGAGCAAGGGCATTGGCACGGCAGTTAAGTCGCTGCTTGGGACACCGCATCCCATGTCTGAGCTCCTGGTTTGATCCCTGCTCCTTTGCTTCAGATGCAGCTTCCTGTTGCTGCACGTCCTGGGAAAGCAGTAGATGGCTCAAGCACACGGGAGAACTGGGTTGAGTTCCAGTCTCCTGGCTTTAGTCAGGCCCAACCCTGATTCTTGGAGACATTTGGGGAGAGAAACATTGGATAGCAAACATCTCTCTCTCTCAAATAAAATGAGAATAAATAAAAACATCAAGATTCAAATAGGTTCAGCATCAAGGTGTGGAGAAAGATGTGAGGGATCTTAAACAAGTTCATAGCAAATGCATCGAAAAATATGCACATTTTACAGTTTTTGGCACCAAATACAACTCTTCTTCTTTTTTTTTTTTTTTAAGATTTATTTAAAAGACAGAGTAACAGAGAGGTAGAGACAGAGAGAGAGGTCTTCCATCTGCTGGTTCACTCCCCAATGGCTGCAACAGCCGGAGCTGAGCCAATCGAAGCCAAGAGTCAGGAGCTTTTACCAGGTCTCCAATGTGGATGCAGGGGCCCAAGGACTTGGCCATCTTTTGCTTCCCCAGGCCATAGCAGAGAGCTGGACTGGAAGAGGAGCAGCCAGGAACTCGAACCTGCACCATTATGGGATGCCGGCCCTTCAGGCCAGAGCTTTAACCCACTGTACCACAGAGCCGGCTCCCAAATACACCAGCTGACCCCAGTAATTCTCTACGCAGGGTGTGGGTAGTAAAGTCAGGGCAGGTTTGAGCATTTAGCCTAGTGGTTAAGACGCAGGTTAAGGTGGCCAAATTCCTTTACTCAACCGCCTGATTTCCTTACCTGGCTCCCACTTCCTGATAATGTGGACCGTGCCAAGCAGCAGTGATAACAAGAAATTGAGTTTGCTGCCCTCATGGGAGACCTGGATTAGGTTCTTAGCTTCCAGGTTTTGCGGGCATTTAGGGAGTGAGCCAGTAGATGAGAACATACATACTTTCTCTACTTCTCAAATGAATAAAATAAAAACGAATAATTCTAGTGAAATTAGAAGGGCATAATGTCGTTTGCTCATCATGTGAAGCCTGCTCCAGATTTCTGCCTGTGCTTGTTGAGCTCTTCTTAGGAGTCTGTGACTGCAGAGACCAAGGGTGTGCTAGGAGAAGGAGCAGCCAGGGAAAGCCTCACTGGACCCCTGGGCGCTGGCACGGAGGTGAGCAATACACTATTGTGAGGGTTAAAGAACCTGCATGACAGGGGTCTGACCGGGACCACCTACCACGCTTCGATGGTTGTGTTTGCCTCTCCCTGATCACAAGATAAGAACCCAGCTGGTGATGGAGCCTTGGCAACCTCACCCCCATACACGCCTGCTGTGTGATTGTGAACATGGAGCTAACTCAGTTTCTGTTAAATGCTGACCCTTTCTTGGAGAGGTTGGATGTTACGGTGCTAGCCTGCCACCTCTCTGGTTGCTAGCATTTAAAATAAAGGTTCTCCCCTCTCTTTTCCCCAACCTCATCCTGTGTTACTGATTTCTCTTACAGTAGGTACCTGATTTCAGGCTTAGTAACAGTATCGGTGTCTTCTAGGTTGGAACTTTACTATTTCTTGTGTGAGGGTACATTCCTGGATTGTAAATATCAATGATACAGATTCACTCATCTAACATCTTTATTAGACATATAAAATATCAGCCACTTGCAATACATAAATGAGTCCAGAAATCCCAGGTGACAATGTAGCCATTGTTACAGCCAACTGGGAGCAGTGTGCCCCACTGTTAAAGGTGCACCTCAGGGCCATGCTGATATAATCCAACGTTCCATCAGCTTCCTCTGGATAGTTCCGCCCAAAGGACTTGAGCAGCTGGAAGTTCATCCCTGCTGGCTCTGGCCGCCGGGTCTCAGCTCAGGCAACAATGCTCACCCCCCACCCCCGACTCACTTCTAACACCTGCGTCTAAGCGCAGAGCCCCGAGAAGAGCCGGGAGCAAGCTCCAGTGACTTTCTGAGTTCTCACAGAATCTTCTAAATAGTGTTCCCAGTGTCTTCTGAATAGGTTCTAAATAGTATGGAAACACACACGTTACATCAGGAAGAATCTGAGGAGGCTTCTGGAGCGGAGCGAGCATTTTGGAGGGCAATCTTTTCGTGCATCTTCTTGTGGCGGCGGTATGTGGATGACTGGCGATAGGTGTGGTTGCACGAGAGACACTTATAGGGTTTCTCGCCTGTGTGAATTCTTTCATGAGTCTTCAAGTTGGTTCTGTGGCTAAAAGCCCTTTCACAAGTGCTGCATACGAAAGGCTTCTCTCTCTGGTGAATTATCTGATGCACATGCAGGTCTGAATTCTGGAAGAAGCCTTTGTTACACTCGGCACAAACGAATGGCCTCTCATTTTTGTGTCTTCTCTGGTGAGCTTTCAAGCGGCTGGGATACCTAAAGACCTTGAAGCATTCCTCACACTCATATGATTTTGCGGCATTGCGGGACCTTTCTTGAGGTCCCCCACTTGTGGAGTTTCCCTCACTACTCTGATTGGTAGGGGCAGGCTCAGGTGAGGACGCATCTGGACTGGGTGAGAGCCCTGTCCTCACCTCCATGGGGCCGTGTTGCTCAGAGGGCCCCTCCTGGCATCCTTCCTGGGACCCCTGGATGCCTTGCTCTGCACTTCTAGAACTGTGTGTGTTCCCGAGAGAAACACATCCCTCTTCAGGACAGCTGGCACTGTCCTCTTCCTGGATAATGACTAGGGAAATGATTTGATCGCTCTGACTGGTAAGAGTGTCATTTCCTTGAGTAGTCTTCAAAGAAGCGTTGCAGCCATCTTCTTCTGCAAAACAGAGAAATCTCTCCATGAAGCTGCACGCAGGAAGGGGCTCACAAGAACACTTCTCTGGCATGCAGACTCCCCTCACTCACCTTGTGCTGCTGCCACGGAAGTGCCGTGGCAAGTACCTAAGGGTGTCCTCGTGGTGTCTCCTGTTGGGGTTCCTGCTGACAGCTGTCTCTTGAGGTGAAAGATGACGTCTTTTAGAGGCATATTCTCTGAAAACAGGGCTTCCTGTCCCTGCATGCAGACGTGGATCTGTAAACAAAGTCAGATCACTGTTGAGACTACAGCTGTTGTAGGACAAGAGGCCTTCTGGGAGTCTAGCCCTCGGCAGGATCTCACAAGACCCTCAACTCGAGCTCATCTCCTTGTCTTGCCATCGTTCCTGATGGCGTTCTTCTTGTTATTGCCAACGTATTGCTATGTTCTACAGTCACTGTGGACACCGAGTTTGCAAGTACTGAATCACTGCTTCTAGGAAAATACAGTGTTAGTGCCCTGGGAGCTTGTGGCCTCAGTATTTTCTCCAACGGCTTAACTTTATGTGCATATATACTGAACGTGCTTATGAATATTTAATATATATTTCCTCGATTAATTAACACTGTACTAATGGCCAAAAACATTGTTAACTCATGCCTGAAGGAAGACTATCTAATATATGTATTGGGTTCATAAGATATACTATCTTCTTGCTTTTAGGAATAGTAGTAACAGCACTTAAGCACTGCACACACATTATTTTAAAAAATTAAATTACCAACAAAAAGCACAAGTGTGAAAGTGCGTGAAATAATTGAGAGCTGAAACAGAATGTAGACTTGTTCACCACCATCTGGAATGTGCTCAGCAGATGACTCAAAAAGAATTTTTTTTTTGCTATGCTACACAAGTTTGCAGATGACACCATGCTTTGGGTTGTGGTGGAATGAGAAGGCCATGCCAAGGTGGCCACTGGCAAGCGAGTGTCAGTTACTCAGGAAGGGCTTTGAAACCCACCTGGCAACGGAGCCTGCCTGGCAACAGGCTGTGATTGGTTGGGGCATAGACCGCCCCTTGACCAGATTGGCTGGTCTTGGCTATATAAGATGTAGTTCCAACTGTGATAAACCAGTCTGCTGGCTGCTCGCCTGAAGCCCACTTTCACCTGACTCCCGGGGTCTGTGTGTTGACTCGGTGCCTCTTGCCCCCACCACGCTGCTCCTCTCAGAAAGGAATCCACTGCAACATTGTTGAGAAATCAACTGCAACATTGGTTATTGGCTTGGAAGTTAGGAGTGAATTTTAGTGGTTTTAAAATATGCAATACAAGAATGAGTATTCGGGGTTGGCACTGTGGTCTAAATTAAGCCTCCACCTGCATCTCATGTGGGTGCCAGTTTGAGTGCCTGCTAATGTGCCTGGGAAAACAGCAGAAGATGACCCAAGTCCTTGGGTCCCCGCACCCATGTGGAAGACAAGGAAGATGCTCTTGGCTCCTGGCTTCAGCCTGGCCCATCTCTTGCTGTTGTGGCCATTTAAGGAGTGAATTCTCTCTCTCTCTCTCTCTCTCTGCCTTTCAAATAAATAAATCTTTTTAAAACAACTTAAAAAAGAATGAGGATTCACTGTGATTTAATATCTTTCCAGATAAAAATCACAATAAGCCTTTTTGAGGAAAATAACCAGTTTTTAAGGCATTTCTTCCTCATCCTTGAGTTCTTAGCTCAAATATTAATTTCTCAGAGTCCCTTGCCACTGTACCAAACAAAATTAGCTCCATGTTTGGCTCCTAGATGTCCTACAGAACAAATACATACCTTTTTGCTTTTTTTTTTTTTTTCTTGCTTCCTTAAAACCGTGGAAATTCTCCTTGGTGAAGAAGAGTGGTGGGAGAGTACTCTGACTAATAAGGGGGTCTACAATAACTACAATAACTGTCTCTGCTTCCAGGTGGTTCCACCTGACTCTCGCCTCCCTGTTCCCTCCCCCCAGGGCTCAGATCCCCTGACTTACTAAGGCAGGTGACTTCGTGCAATCATCATTTAGGTCTTCCATTAGTTTCTCCAGGTTTCTGCCTTGTGATTCCCATTTTTTCTTCAACGTGGACATGTCCCTGGAGTGGCCACTCATCTTAAACTGCTCAAAAACCAGTTGAGAGATCATTTCTTCCTTGCTGTGCTTTTCGGGCTGCAGCCACGAGTAAAAAGACTCAAGGAGTCTTTGCAGCTCCTGCCTTGCACTTGAGTTACCGTTGTACTGAAATGTGTCGACTATGCTGGAGCCCTCAGAGGTCTCTTCCATCTGGACAGTGGATTCTTGGGTTGTTGTCAACTCTGGGTTGTCTGGATCAAGATCATTCCTGGATGGTTTCCTTTTCAATGAAGTTCTAAGATCTAAAGCCATTTTTCGTTAAGAGTTCTCAGACTCTGCTTTAACCATTCAGCCCTTCTTGTGTCTTTGAAAATGTTTCAACAGTTGGTGGATGTCTAAACACTGCAATAAATAGAAGAGATGTATGTAATTAATTGCACCACTGATACAGTTAAAGACAAACAAGTCAGTCAGATGGCTTCATGGATGAATTCTACCAGATACTAAAGAAATTATACAGTCCCCCAGAACACAGAAAAAGAGGGAATATTACCCATTTTGGAAATGAATTAAGGACTTCACTGAAGACTAACTTTACAAGTGCTTTAAAATAACCCAAAGCATAATACTCGCAAATTAAATTTAAAGAAAACAAAACATTGGTCGGCACCGTGGCTCAACAGGCTAATCTCTGCCTTGCGGCGCCGGCACACCGGGTTCTAGTCCCGGTCGGGGCGCCGGATTCTGTCCCGGTTGCCCCTCTTCCAGGCCAGCCCTCTGCTGTGGCCCGGGAGTGCAGTGGAGGATGGCCCAGGTGCTTGGGCCCTGCACCCCATGGGGAGACCAGGAAAAGCACCTAGCTTCTGCCTCCTGCCATCGGATGAGCGCGGTGCGCCGGCCGCAGCGCGCCGACCGCGGCAGCCATTGGAGGGTGAACCAACGGCAAAAGGAAGACCTTTCTGTCTGTCTCTCTCTCTCTCACTGTCCACTCTGCCTGTCAAAAAAAAAAAAAAAAAAAGAAAACAAAACATTATAAACAAGTGGTGTTCATTTTCAAACTTGAAGATTATTGGGCTAAAGTTCAAAGACCAATTAATTACACTGAGAGAATATAACAATGTTACATCTCAGTATATATGTTAAATTAAGAGAATATGAGCACTTATTCCTGAAAAAGGCATTTAATGAACTAGAAATATAAGGAAACCACCTTGATGTGAAAAAGTTTCTACAAAACAAATACAACAAAAATGGTAAAGGTTTCTGGACTGTTCCTTAGCCAGTGAAATAAGGAAGGAAAATATCAAATATTATGTGATTATTTATAGAAGTCCTGATTTTGTTCGCATGAAAATGTCCATCATTTAGTAACCTAAGTGAATGTAGCAAAGTACCCAAATACAGGCCAATGAATAAACTGAGTTTTATATTATTGTTATCGCAAGTATCTGAAAAATATTTTAAGAAGGCTTTTCCGCTTATATTAGCATTAAACATCAATATTTAAGAATAAATCAAGGGGGCTGGCACTATCTATCTCTCTCACTGTCTGTAACTCTACCTCTCAAATAAATAAATAAAAATATCTTATCTTAAAAAAAGAAAAACATCAAAATGTGTATGTATATAATGTCTACATATGAACTGAATATAGCAAGATGTTAAAAATTGTTAATATTTAAATAAATGTATAGAAAATTTAAATTCTACTTGGTGCAAAATGAATAAGACTTTCCTCCCTTCCCGAACTAGAGCATTTACCTTAGAAAAATTGTAATTGAGAAATTGCTCTACCTCTTTTTGACACAGTGTAAACATTTTCTAAAGCAAAACAAACCTTTTGCCAAGTTTAAGAGCCACAAATGTTTTCCCAAGGGCCTCGTAGCCATTATATTTGAGATGCAATCAAGGAAGATAGGGCTCCTATTCCATTTTTGTGGGATGGTAGGAGCCTGCCAACTTCAATGGGTGCCTGGCTTCAGGTTGTAGACCCATCTCATATATATTCAAGTTTGTGCCATCATAATTCAGAATAGTCCTAATTTCAATCTAAGTGTGTAATATTTGATGGGCTAGATTGTGATTTATTCACATAAACATTTATGATAGCAATGAAAAGAATGAACGGCTTCATTAAACAACCTGTATTTATCTTGAACCATAATGTGAACTGAAATAATCCAGACACCTAATATTTTGTTGTTTTGTTTTTTAAAGATTTGTATTTGTTCGAGAGGTAGAGTTACAGACAGAGAGAGAAAGTCAGAGTGAAAGTTTTTCCATCCACTGTTTCACTCCCCAGATGGCTGCAACATCCAGAGCCAGGCCAATCGGAAGCAGAGAGTTGGATTGGAAGTGGAGCAGCAGGGACTTGAACCAGCATCCATATAGTATGCCGGCACTGCAGGCGGCGCTTTTGCTCCCTACGCAACAGTGCCAGCCCCTTGTTTATTTATTTTCTTGTTTGTTTGCTTTTTGACAGGCAGAGCTAGACAGTGAGAGAGAGAGAGAGAGAGACAGAAAGGTCTTCCTTCCATTGGTTCACCCCCTCAATGGTTGCCACGGCTGGCGCGCTGCGCCAATGTGAAGCCAGGAGCCAAGTGCTTCCTCCTGGTCTCCCATAGAGGTGCAGGGCCCAAACACTTGGGCCATCCTCCACTGCCTTCCCAGCTACAGCAGAGAGCTGGACTGGAAGAGCCCCTTGTTTATTCTTAAGGACATGTTAATGTCAGACTGCTATCTTTATTTAATCATATAAAGTCCAGTTGCAATTTAGTCTTTTTTATTTTTATTTAATATTGTATAGGTGACCACATTGATCAATGTTATCAATGCTATTTAGGATGTTAGTTACTTTTGAGGCAATAGTAGAGGCTGGGATGGGTGTATGGAGGGCTTTATAGGAGCCTTGTCTCAGCATGGGCTAAAGAACAGAGGAAATTAGATTTGCAGTCTTAGTGGGTAATATTTTACTGCTTTTTCCCCTAGGAATTAATTCCATTGGCATGTTGACTTTTCACCAAGCTATATGCTTATGATTTTTACAGCTTTCTGTATATAATTAGACTTCAATAAAAATACCCAGTTGCAATACTAAATGCATGGGACCGTCACTGTGGCATAGCAGGTAAAAGATGCTGTCTGTGATGCCAGCTTCCCACTGGAGTGCTGATGCACGTCCTGGCTGCTGCTTTTCTGATCCAGCTTCCTGCTAATGGCCTGGGAAAAGCCGCAGAGAATGGCCAAAGTGCTAGGGTTCCTGCCACCCATCTGGGAGATGGGATGAAATTCCTGGTTCCTGGCTTCAGCCTGGCCAAGCGCTGGCTGTTGTGGCTATCTGGGGAATGAACCAGCAGATGGAAGATGTCACTCTGTCTCTCCCTCTCTGTCTGTAATTTGGACATTCAAAAATAAATACATAACTCTTTAAAATACTAAATGTAGGATGGGCATTTTTGGCTCAATAGTTCAGATGCCTCTTGAGATACCCACATCCCATGTGATAGAGCCTGGGTTTGAGTTCTGAGTCTGATTCTGATCCAGCTTCCTGCTGATGTACATTCTGGGATGCAGCAGGTAATGGCTTAAATACTTGGGTTCCTGCCATCCATGTGGAATACCTGGATTCAACGCTAAACTGATGGTTTTCACCTGGCCCAGCCCTGGCTGTTGCAGGCAAATAAATAAAATACAAATATTAAATAAAATAAAACGACTCGATTGTAACTGGACTTTGTATGATTAAATAAAGAGAGTAGTCTGATATTAACATGTCCTTTCCATAATGAATTAGGAAGAAGTAGATTATTCCTAATAGCAAAGACAAGGAAAAGACCTAAGTGTGTGTCAACTGATGAATGGATGAATATGTGGAATGGGAGCCAGTACTGTGGCATAGGAGGTTAAGCACCCACAGGCAGCGCTGGCATATTAGCAATTTAATAAGACAGTAGATCCTGAGTGTTTCACCAGAAAAAATACGCAAGAGATGGATATGGTAACTGACTTGGCTGTGGTAATCATTTCACAATGTTTAACACATTACATTATATACCAATTATATCAATTGTCAATTATATCTCAAAAAGGCTGGAAGAAATAAATGTTAAAAATTAACAGATTTAATCCCTTTTTTATTAGTGCTCTATTAAAAATAACATTTCATGCCATAATAACAAAAATATGTGTTTGGGGGCCAGTGCTGTTGTGTAGCAGGTAAAGCTACTGCCGGCAGTGCCAGCATCACATATGGGTGCTGTTTCCAGTCCCAGCTGCTCCACTTCTCATCCAGCTGCCTGCTAAGGCTCCTGGGAAAGCAGTGGAAGATGGCTCCAGTCCTTGGGCCCCTGCACACACGTGAGACCCAGAAGAAGCTCCTGGCTCCTGGCATCAGCCTGGCCCAGTTCCAGCCCTTGCAGCCATTTGGGGAGTGAACCAGTAGATGGAAGACCTCTCTCTGTCTTTCTCTAACATTGCCTTTCAAATGAATGAAGAAATTTTTAAACAAAGGGTGTGGTGGGAATGATGTATGGGCACACAAAAACCTAATTGGTTTGCTAGTTGTTGTTTCCTGCTCGTGGTAATCTCGTCAGTGTTGATTAGACTTGACATTCTAATCTTATTAACCTGCTCCACCTCTTTTCCAGGCCCCTGGCCCAGCCAGCCCCACCCAGGCTTTTTGACGATTTAGGGAGTGAATTAGTGGCTGGAAGCTCTGTCTGTAACTAAGCCTTTCAAATACATGTTGTAAAACAAACTTATGGCTTGGGGGGGGGGAGGCAACACAATGGCTTAGTGGGTAAGGCTGCTGCCTGCAGAGCTGGCACCCAATATGGGCACTGGTTTGAGTCCTAGCTGTTCAAGTTCCGATCCAGCTCTCTGCTGTGGCCTGGGAGGGCAGTGGGGGATGGCCCAAATCCTTGGGCCCCTATATCCGTGTGGGAGACCTGGAAGAAGCTCCTGACTCCTGGCTTCCGATCAGCAGATCTCCAGCTGTTGTGGCCAACTGGGAGTGAACCATTGGATGGAAGACCTTTCTCTCTCTCTCTCTCTCTCTCTCTCTCTGCCTTTCCTCTCTCTGTGGAGCTCTGACTTTCAAATAAATAAACAAATCTTTACAAAGAAAATTCCAGATATAAGCAATTTGAGTTTTAAATCTTGTGCCCTTAATACTATCTTGGTTAATCATCTCTACCATCATAGAATCCCAGTGCTTGTATCCAAGTAACCCTTATTTTAGTTAATAATTACCCCAAGTTACAATAATAGTAATGATAGAAATTCAGCTATTCCAAAAAGCAGTCACAAAGTGCTTCCTTTGAGCGAAAAGGTGAAAGTTTTCAACGTAAGGAAACAATACTAAACTAAGATGTATGATACAAATGAAGCACACTGCAAACAGGATTCAGTACTGACTGAGGTTACAGGCATCTACTGAGGGTCTTGGTATAGATCACTCATGGATGAAGTTGGCACATTTTAAATTTCATCCCTACCCCATTCCAATCTGCTGTGGACCAACACTTACATAAAATGCAATGAAAATAAACTGCTAGGAGGCTGGTGCCATGGCTCAATAGGCTAATCCTCCAACTGCAGCACCGGCACACTGGGTTCTAGTCCTGGTCGCTCCTCTTTCTGTCCAGCTCTCTGCTGTGGCCCAGGAGTACAGTGAAGAATGGCCCAAGTCATTGAGACCTGCACCCGCATGGGAGACCAGGAGAAGCACCTGGCTCCTGGCTTCAGATCAGCGTGGTGGGCCAGCCGCAACACGCCACTGGCCACTTGTTGGGCGTACCAGCAGAGAAGGAAGACTGTTCTCTCTGTCTCTCACTGTCCACTCCACTCTGCCTGTCAAAAAAAAAAAAAAAAGAAAAAAAAAAAGAAAGAAAGAGAAGAAAAGAAAAAAAAAGAAAATTAACTGCTAGGAACAAAAAATTAACAAGGCAGAGAGCCACACCAAGAGGCTTTCCCAGGAGAAGTCTTTCAATCAATGCCAAGATCGGGACTGGCATTGTGATACAGCGGTTTATGCTGCTGCCAAACTGATGGAATCCTTTACTGGAATCCCAGTTCAAGTTAAGCTACTCCACTTCCTTTTTTTTTTTTTTTAATTTATTTGACAGATAGACTAAGACAGTGTGAGAGAGGGACAGAAAGGTCTTCCTTCCACTGGTTCACCCCCCAAATGGCTGCCACGGCCGGAGCTGTGCTGATCCATAGCCAGGAGACAGATGCTTCCTCCTGGTCTACCACACGAATGCAGGAACCCAAGCACTTAGGCCATCCTCCACTGCATTCCCGGGCCACAGCAGAGAGCTGGACTGGAAGAGGAGCAGCCGGGACTAGAACTTGGTGCCCATATGGGATGCTGGTGCTGCAGGCGGAGGATTAACCAAGTGAGCCACGGTGCTGGCCCTGCTACTCCACTTCAGACCCAGCTCCCTGCTAATGAGCCTTGAAGGCAACAGAAGATGACTCAGGTGCTTGGGCTCCTGCCACCCCTGTGGAGACATAGATGGAATTCTAGGCTCCTGGCTTCTTGCCAGACTAGCACTGCCATTTTATGGCCATTTGAAGTGAACCAGCAGATGAAAGATGTTCTCTCTCGATCCAACATGGGAAGTGGGATACACAGCAAACTCATAGAATGGAAGATGTCCTAAATAGCACTCTGGCCTCAGAATCAGCCCTTAAGGCATTCGGATCTGGCTCAAGAGCCCATGAGAATATTTTAGGCATGGAAAGCCAAGGCACTCTGGAAAAAAAAAAAGAAGAAGAAGGCCTAAATGAAAGATCTCCATGAGTGAGATCCCAGTGGAAAGAAAGGAACCATCAGGCCGGCTCCATGGTTCAATAGGCTACTCCTCCACCTTGTGGCGCTGGCACACTGGGTCCTAGTCCTGGTCAGGGCACCAGATTCTGTCCCGGTAGCCCCTCTTCCAGGCCAGCTCTCTGTGTGGCCAGAGAGTTCAGTGGAGGATGGCCCAAGTGCTTGGGCCCTGCACCCCATGGGAGACCAGGAGAAGCACCTGGCTCCTGCCATTGGATCAGCGTGGTGCGCCAGCCACAGCACGCCGGCCGCGGTGGCCATTGGAGGGTGAACCAATGGCAAAGGAAGACCTTTCTCTCTGTCTCTCTCTCTCACTGTCCACTCTGTCTGTCAAAAAAAAAATATTCTCCTCTCTTTCTCTGCCTTTCAAATAAATAAATAAATAAATAAAACCTTTAAAAAAAATAAAAATCAGACCAGAACCACGGAGCCCACAGCATCAATCCCTTATTCGTATGAGTAATTATCAAGAAAGACCATACCCCTCTTCTGGGAGACTCCCATATTTTTGTATATAGGCTTCTTTCCCCCAATAACTGCCTACATATGCATGCATACACACCAGAACACAAGTTAAATTACTCTTCCATTCTGGAAACTTACCTCTTTCTTGGTCGAACTTCAAGCTGGATAACACTGGGCAGAATGTGGAGCTGCTGAGGAGACCAGCTGCCTTCTGCACTGGTCTGTTATGAAGTGGAGTGGCTTCCCAAGGTTCCTGCCTTTTATGAGCTCAGTGATTTAAATACATGATTGGATGAAACTTTCAACCAAATCTCCAGCCACAGCTCTGGGTCTTTAATCCTAGCCTGGGGCAGTGGACCACAACAAGCATCAATATTTCTGCAGTGAAATGTAAGGGCATTCATATTAAGTGCAGATAGAAAGACTTGCATTACTCTGACATACGTTCTAGTCAAGTTTTGTCATAAGTGACTGTTATTAAAACTTGTTAAAGTTTTTAGTTTTCAGAGACTTATAGATTGCAAAGGTAGAGAACATGGCTTCTTGATGTTCTCTCCTTCTGTACCAATCCCGAGCTAGTGAGACAGAGGGGGCTCCAGGAACCTAGAAGTTTTCCTAACCCAGGAAAGAGATTTGGGGGCTGAGACTAGGGTCATTTCAGTGGGAAAGAGAGATAAGTGACTATTTTATGTTGAGCAAGCCCTTGAGTTTGATAGCCTTAATGGGATGGCTGAGGGAGAGAGTGGAGATCAAATGATGAGGAGCTTCTGGCCTGAGCTGTTACCTGATGGGGGGTGGGGTAGGCTCTCTTCCATGACCCTTTCCCCCATACCTCACATTCTTACACACACCTTTCTCAGAAAGAAAGGTTTCAAGGACATGATGGCAGCCTGGGCCCCTCAGGAATGCAGGCTCCAGGGCTTGGATGATCCCCTTGTTGCTGCTGCCTGCCGAGCTCCTGGCCTCTCCTTGACACCCAGTTAGTTGCTGGCTGCTTGGAATATCCTAGAGCTACACTGATGAGGTGGCTCCTGATCCCTCTCACTGGGAATAATGGCCTGGTTCCTCCCACCACATTGCTCTGCATTTGTTCTTCTCTACAGGGAATTTCATCCATTTAAAAAAAATTTTTTATCATTTATTTGGAAAGCAGAGAGACAGAGGAGACACAGTGCAATAGAAACAGAGAGTTTTCATCTTCTGGTTCACTCCCCAAATAACCTATTACAGGCAGGGATGGTCCAGGCAGAAGCCAGGAGTCCAGAACCCAATCTGTCTCCCAGGTGGGTGGCAGGGACCCAAGTACTTGAGCAATCAACTGCTGTCTCCCAAGATGCAAAATAGGAGGAAGCCAGAATTGGGAGCTGAGATGGGACTTGAATACAGGCACCTTGACATGGCATGCAGGCATCTATCCCAACTGATGTCATAACCACTGTATTAGAAGTGTCCACCCTGAGTTTCATCCACTTATGCTCTTCATAATCTAAAGGAATTTCCAGGACTATATACATATATATATATATGTATATATATATAAACACATACATATATGAATGTTATATAATATGAAATATATATATATTTCATCCTTCATGTCCCTGAGAATTAAACTTTTGTCACAGAATGAGGAAATAGGCCTTTATTCTGAATCATGATTTAAGTTAGCACATTTTTCTTTTTTAAAAATATTTATTTATTTGAAAGTCAGAGATATACAGAGTGAGGAGAGGCAGAGAGACAGAGAGGTCTTCCATCCGATGGTTCACTCCTCAGATGGCTGCTTTGGCTGGAGCTACGCTGATCCGAAGCCAGGAGCCAGGAGCTTTTTCCAGGTCTGCCACACAAGTGCAGGGGCCCAAGGACTTGGGCCATCTTCTACTGCTTTCCCAGGCCATAGCAGAGAGCTGGATTGGTAGAGGAGCAGCCGGGATTGGAACTGGTGCCCATTGGGATGCTGGCGTTTCAGGCCAGGCTATTAACCCGCTGCACCACAGTGTTGGCCCCAAGTTAGCATATTTTTCTGTCACAAACTTATCTAGATATAAAAGGCACGTGATCTGGGAATGACCTGTCTCTAGTTTTTTTTTTTTTTTTTTTAAATTTTTTTTTTAATTTTTTTTTTTTTTTTTTTTTGACAGGCAGAGTGGACAGTGAGAGAGAGAGAGACAGACAGAAAGGTCTTCCTTTTGCCGTTGGTTCACCCTCCAATGGCCGCCGCGGACGGTGCGCTGCGGCCGGCGCACCGCGCTCCTCCGATGGCAGGAGCCAGGAGCCAGGTGCTTTTCCTGGTCTCCCCATGGGGTGCAGGGCCCAAGCACCTGGGCCATCCTCCACTGCACTCCCGGGCCACAGCAGAGGGCTGGCCTGGAAGAGGGGCAACCGGGACAGAATCCGGTGCCCCGACCGGGACTAGAACCTGGTGTGCTGGCGCCGCAAGGCGGAGGATTAGCCTGTTGAGCTACGGCGCCGGCCTTTTTTTTTAAGATTTATTTATTTATTTATTTGAAACTCAGAGTTACAGAGAGAAAGAGAGGCAGAGAAAGAGAGAGAGAGAGGTCTTCCATCTGCTGGTTCACTCTCCAGATGGCCGCAAAGGACAGAGCTGTGCTGACCCAATACCAGGGGCCCAGGAGCTTCTTCTGGGTCTCCCATGCGGATATAGGGGCCCAAGGACTTGGGCCATCTTCTACTGCTTCCCCCCTCCATAGCAGAGAGCTGGATTTGAAGTGGAGCAGCTGGGACTCAATCCAGCACCCATTTGGGATGCCAGCACTGCAGGCGGTAGCCTTGCCTGCTGCACCACAGCGCTGGCCCCTGCCTCTAGCCTTTTATATCAACTTCCTTTCAATATTCTTGTCTTCATAATTATAGGTATATCTAGGAAGAAATATGGCCAGATTCAATTTGATTTTGTTTACCATTCTGAAATGCCCTTTCCGGGTCTTTGTTTATCTCTACCTGTATGAGATAACTCATTGCTAGTCTTAAAATTCACAGATTTGTCTCAATCCCAGTCTGTAGAATGTGGCCTTATTTGGAAATGCTGCTGATTTTAATAGCCACCCCCCAAAATCCAAAATGTCATAATCTCAAATATTGAAATCTCCAAAGATCAAAAATGCAGAAAGTCTTAAATTCTGGATATCACAATCCTGAAAGATTAAAATCCTGAATTTTGATATTCTAAAACACAAAACCAAGAAAACTGCAATTCCCATGGGGAAAATGCTCTGTAAGAGGGGTAGAAAGCCAAATTCTGGGGCCAGCGCCGCGGCTCACTAGGCTAATCCTCCGCCTGCGGCGCTGGCACCCCGTGTTCTAGTCCCGGTCAGTGCACTGGATTCTGTCCCGGTTGCCCCTCTTCCAGGCCAGTTTTCTGCTGTGGCCTGGGAGTGCAGTGGGCCCAAGTGCTTGGGAGACCAGGAGAAGCACATGGCTCCTGGCTTTGGACCAGTGCAGTGGGCCGGCCACAACACGCCACTGGCCACTTGGGGGGTGAACCAATGGAAGAAGGAAGACCTTTCTCTCTCTCTCCCTCTCTCTCTCTCTCTCTCTCTCTTTCTCTCTCTCTCTTACTGTCTAACTCTGTCTGTACAAAAAAAAAAAAAAATTAACCAACTGGCATTGACATTCTTTCCAGCTGATGAAATTCCAGGAAATTTTAATGAAGTTGTGAGGTATTTTTTGAAGAAGCCAGGAATGTGACTGTAGGATAAAAAGACACTTAAAAGTGATTTATATGTTTGAATGGCAGGGTTACAGAGAGGGAAGAAGAGACAAAGAGAGAGAGAGAGAGAGAGAGATCTTCCATCTGCTGCTTCACTCCCTAAATGACTGCAACAGCCAAGGCTGGGCCAGGTTGAAGCTAGACACCAGGAGCTTCTTCCAGGTCTCCTATTTGGGTGCAGGGGCCCGAGGACTTGGGCCATGCTCCACTGCTTTCCCAGGTGTGTTAGCAGAGACTGGATTGGAAGTGAAGCAGCTGGGACCGGATGATGGTCACTTAACCTGCTGTGCCACAGCACCGACCTTAAGAAGACACTTAAAAATGGTGGTGCTGTGCAGCCCCCAGTATGGATTCCACCATGTTGATGGTCTACAAATATACGTGTGTGAAGATGAGTTTCCACATACGCACAGAAGCACATCACCTACACAGATGATGGAATTCAGTAGCAAAGGCTCATCCCAGGATGTATCCATCGCAGAATTCCAAAAAGAAATGAATGTGAACAAGTTCCCTGAGAAGCAGGGCCTCAAAGAAAAAATGCAGCTCTCCACAATGATGCAAGACTTCAAAGCATAGTTAACGATGAGGAAGGCTGGCCATCTTTCAGGGATTCGTTCTGTGGAATTCCCTGTAATCTAACACTGAAACACATTTTACCATAAGGCATATTTTATTTTGTCTCCCCCAATTCTTATGTGTTTTTGTCTATGCTTTTGTAGATTTATTTATTTATTTTGAAAATCAGAGAGAGAGAGAGAGAGAGAGGGAGGGAGGGAGGGAGAGAATCATCTTCCATCTGCTGGTTCACTCCCCAGACGGCCACAACAGCCAGCAGTGGGCCAGGCCAAGGCCAGACAAGAGCTTCATCCAGGTTTTCCAGGTGGGAGCAGAGGCCCCAGCACTTGGGCCATCCTCTGCTGCTTTCTCAGGCCATTAGCAGGGAGCTGGATCAGAAGTGGAATAGCTGGGACACGAACCAGTGCCCATATGGTTTGTTGGAGTCTCAGTTGGTGACTTAACCCACAAATTACAATGCTGGCCCCTTTATTGTTTACTTTAAATTTTAATTGACATAATGGTTGTACAGAATCGTTGTACATATTTATGGGATACATTGACAATTCAATATATAAATATCATGTATAATGATGAAATCAATGTAATCAACATTTCTGTTTCTAATAGAAGGAATAAATATAGTGCTGCTGCTAGTTTTCTCAAAAATGTTACTTTATTTGAGAGGCTGAGAGACACCTCCAATCTTCAGGTTTACTTCTCAAAGGCCTGGAATCCACAAACTCAGTTCCAGTCTGCCACATGAATGGCAGAGTCCCAAGTATTTGAGCTGTCACCTGCTGCCTCCCAGGGTGTTCATGAAGAGGAAGCTGGAATTGGAAGCAGCGTTTCAACTCAAACCCAGGCCCTCTGCTATGGGATGTGGGTGTCCCAAGGCATGGTTTAACCATGATGCCAAATGCCCACCTTTTTTTTTTAATCTTTTAAAGTCATTTTCACAGTATTTTTTTTTTTAATCTTTAAGATTTATTTATTTGTTTGAAAGGCAGAGTTACAGAGAGGCAGAGAGAGAGAGAGAGAGATATTGATCTTCCAACCACTGGTTCACTCTCCAGATAGCCACAAGGGCTGGAACTGTGCTGATCCGAAGCCAGGAGCCAGGAGCTTCCTCTGGGTCTCCCACATGGATGCAGGGGTCCAAGGACCTGGGCCATCCTCTACTGCTCTCCCAGGCCACAGCAGAGAGCTGGATCGGAAGTGGAGCAGCTGGATTGAACTGGTGCCCATATGGGATGCTAGCACTGCAGGAAGTAGCTTTACCCACTACACCACACCCCTCACACTATTTTAAATTGTCAGCATCATTTATTGTATTTGTTATGCTTTGTATTTTATCTGCACATCATTTCCAATACTGGACGTACAATTATCTAAAACCTTTTAGAGATCTCTAATTTATTGTATGATTTTTTCTGCAGATTCAATTCTGTGAAAATGCATTATCATAATATGTTGACTTGTGTTTCATCACGTGCATGTACAAAAAAGCATTAAATTTCAACAAATGAAGAGATGTCCTTTTTGTACCTCTGCATGTATGAATGATAAAAATCCCTGCCCTCTCAGCTCTTTGGTCAACTCAGTGGTGACCTATCACATTTTTGACTGGTCCCAAAAGATAGATTGTCCAGTCATTTCAGGTGATCACAGGTATAAAGCTGAGTACACACAACCATCATGATATACATGTTTACATTTTGCTTGTCTTAAAAATATTTATTTACTTGAAAGGCAGAGTTACAAAAGAATAGGAGAAGCAGGTCTTCCATCCACTGGTTCACTCCACAAATGGCCACAGGGCTGAGGCTGGGCCAGGGTTGCCCCCACAGGTGGCAGAAGCATTTGGGCTATCTTTTGCTGCTTTCCCAGGCACATTACCAGGGAGCTGGATCACACTGGAGCAACTGGGACTTTAACTGGGACTCAAATGGAATGTCAGTTTTGCAGGTGGTGGCTTTACCCATTATGCATCAGAATGTCAGCCCTTACATTTTGCTTTTTGACCCATTTCTTTATGAGTATAGTCTGTCTGTTTATAACTTGGTATTGGCTGAGGGTGCTTGTAAGTCTCTAAGAATATTAATGAACAGACTTGATCCTATAAAAATTAGAATGGGGTTGGGGACTTGGCCTAGTGGTTAAGATGCTGGTTAACACACATGCATCCCTTACTGAAAATGATACAAGTACTTGGGGCTCTGCCACTCATGTGGCAGACCCAAATAGAGTTCTGGGCAAGCCCTATCTATTGCAGCTTTTTGGGGAGTGGACCAGCAGAGACGAAAGGCAGCCTTCCAGAGGGAGAAAAAAGCAGAGTTACACATATATACATTTGTATAATGTCCAATCAGGGTAATGGGTGTATCTATATTTTAAGATTTATTTATTTACTTGAAAGGCAGAGTTATGGGAGAGGGAGGGAGAGGGAAGGGCAGGAGAGAGAAAGAGAAAGAGGGTGAGAGAGTGAGAGTGAGAGCGTGAGTGAGCCAGGAGGGCTGAGCCTACAAAAAGCCAGGAGCTGGAACTCTGTGGCTCTTCCACATGAGCATCAGGAGCACAAGCACTTGGGCCATCTTCCGATGCCTTCCCACCACATTGGCAGAGAGCTGGATCAGAAGTGCAGCAGCTGGGGCTTGAACTGGTGCTGATACGGGATGCTTGTATTGCAGACATCAGCTTAATCTGCCACACCACAATTGTGGCCCCAGAGTAAATGCATTTATCACTTTAAACATTGAACATTTATGGTGAAAACAACCAACATCTAATTTTTTTCTTTTAAGATTCATTTATTGGGCCCAGCGCTCTAGCACAGTGGGTCAGCACCCTGACCTGAGGCACCAGCTCCCATATGGGCGCTGGTTCAAGTCCCAATTTCTCCACTTCCAATCCAGCTCTCTGCTATGGCCAGGGATAGCAGTGGAAGATGGCCCAAGTCCTTGGGCTCCTGCACCTGCGTGGGGGACCTGGAAGAAGCTCCTGACTCCTGGCTTTGGATCGGTGCAGCTCTGGCCATTGTGGCCAACTGGGGAGTGAACCATTGGATGGAAGACCTCTTTCTCTCTGCCTCTCCTCTCTCTGTGTAAGTCTGACTTTTTTTTTTTTAAGATTCATTTACTTATTTGAAAGGCAGAATTACAGAGAGATGGAGAATCTTCCACCCACTGGTTCACTCTACAAATGTCCAGATGGCCAGAGCTGGGGCAATCTGAAGCCAAGAGCCAAGAGCTTCCTCTGGGTCTCCATTGTAGGTTCAGGGGCCCAGGTACTTGGGCCACCTTCCACAGCTCTCCGAGGAGCATTGGAAAGGAGCTGGATCAGAAGTGGAGCAATCAGGACTTGAGCTGACACCCATATGGGATCCGGCGTGGCAGGCAGCAGATTTTACCCACTAAAACACAACACTGGCTAGCTAAAATCCAATAATAAAGGTCTATTTTTTAAGGATTTATTTATTTATTGAAAGTCAGAGTTACACAGAGAGAGGAGAGGCAGAGAGAGAGAGGTCTTCCATCCGGTGGTGCACTCCTCAATTGGCCACAACCACTGGAGCTGCGCTGATCCGAAGCCAGGAGCCAGGAGCCAGGAGCTTCTTCCAGGTCTCCCAGGCAGATATAGGGGCCCAAGGACTTGGGCCATCTTCTACTGCTTTCCCAGGCCAGAGTAGAGAGCTGGATTGAAGAGGAGCAGCCGGGACTAGAACTGGCGCCCATATTGGATGCCAGCACTTCAGGCCAGAGTGTTAACTCACTGCTCCATAGTGCCGGCCCCTCTTAGATGGTTATTAAAAAATATTTATTTGACATGCACAGTTAGAGAGGCAGAGGTAGACAGAGAGAGCTTCCCCAAATGGTTACAATGGCTAGAGCTGGGCCAGTCCAAAGCCAGGAGCCAGGAGACTCTTCTGGTTCTCCCAAGTAGGTTCAGAGGCCCAGGGATTTGGGCCATCTACTGCTTCTTTCCCAGGTACATTAGCAAGGAGTTGGATCAGAAGTGGAGCAGCCAGGACTTGAATTGTTGCCCATATTGGATGCTGGTACTGCGGGTGGAGGCTTTACTTGCTATGCCACAGCGCCAGCCCCAGAGGCTCTTTTGTTTTACTTATTTAAGATTTATTTATTTATTTGAAAGTCAGAGTTACACAGAGAGAGGAGAGGCAGAGAGAGAGAGAGAGAGAGAGAGACAGAGAGAGACAGAGTTCTTCCATCTGATGGTTCATTCCCCAATTGTCTGCAATGGCTGGAGCTGCACAGATCCAAAGCCAGGAGGCAGGAGCTTCTTCTGGGTCTCTCATGTGGGTGCAGGGGCCCAAGCACTTGGGCCATCTTCTACTGCTTTCCCAGGCCATAGCAGAGCTGGATTGGAAGTGGAGCAGTGGGTCACGAACCAGCGTCCAGATGGGATGCCAGTGCTTCAGGCCAGGGCATTAACCTGCTGTGCCACAGCTCTGGCCCCTCTTTTGTTTTGAATAGAGAAATATATAGCACTTTATCTACAGTCACTCTATTGTATAAAAAAACCCTGAACTTATGTCATTAAAATGGCGATCTTTGGAGCTTGTGCTGTGGCATAGGGGGTAAGGGTGCCACCTGCAGTGCCGGCATTCCATATGGGCACCAGTTCTAATCCCGGCTGCTCCACTTCTGATCCAGCTCTCTGCAGTAACCTGGGAAAACAGAAGATGGCCCAAGTCCTTGGGCCCCCACACTTGTGGGAGACCAGGAAGAAGCCCCTGCCTCTTGGCTTCAGATCAGCGCAGCTCTGGCCATTACAGCCATCTGGGAAGTGAACCAGCAGATGGAAGACCTCTCTCTCTCTGCCTCTGCCTCTCTGCAACTCTGCCTTTCAAACAAAGTAAATAAATAAATAAGTAAATAAATGGCAATCTTGTTAGGACAGATCACGATCTTATTAGAGCTCACCAGAAAGTTAAATCAATCTTTTATTTATTTATTTATTTATTTATTTATTTATTTAATTTTTGACAGGCAGAGTGGACAGTGAGAGAGACAGAGAGAAAGGTCCTCCTTTTGCCGTTGGTTCACCCTCCAATGGCTGCCGCGGCCGGCGCGCTACGGCCGGCGCACTGCGCTCATCCGATGGCAGGAGCCAGGTGCTAGGTGCTTATCCTGGTCTCCCATGGGGTGCAGGGCCCAAGCACTTGGGCCATCCTCCACTGCACTCCTGGGCCACAGCAGAGGGCTGGCCTGGAAGAGGGGCAACCGGGACAGAATCCGGCGCCCCGACCGGGACTAGAACCCGGTGTGCCGGCGCCGCAAGGTGGAGGATTAGCCTGTTGAGCCACGGCGCCGGCCTCAATCTTTTATTTATGCTGTTTTCAAGTGTATTTGGATAATATGAAGGAATCTTTTGATGTACTTAGTTTTCTTACAAGGAAATAATCATGTTGAACAACAGTATTTATACAGGCTCATATTGCTGAGCTTAATAGATATTATTTGAGAAGCATACAGCTAATGCTGAGAATCCAATGTTCCAGTTTACAATTAAAAATTTGGGTGCTGGCATGCTGGCACAGTGGGTCAAGCTGCTGCTTGGAACTCTGGCATCCCGCATTGTAATGATGCTTTGAGTCCTGCCTGCCTGCCTGCAGTCCAGCTTCCTGCTCAGGTGCCTGGGGAAACAACAGAAGGTCACCCAAGTACTCTGGCCACTTCCATCAATGTGGGAGACCCAGATGGAGTTCCTGGCTTCGGCCTGGCCTAGCTGTAGCTATTCAGGCAGTCTATGAGTGAACCAGCAGATGGAAGATCTGTCACTCTGCCTTTTAAAGAAATAGATCATTAACAACAAGAAAGTTTAAGTTGCAAAATTTATGCTGATCTGAGGCTTTTATTTCTTTAGAAAAGATTTATTTATTTGAAAAGCAGAGTTACAGAGGCAAGGGTGGGGGCATAGGTCTTCCATCCACTGGTCCACTCCCCAAATGGCCGCAATGACTGGAGCTGGGCTGATCCAAATCAGGAGCCACGTGCTTCTTCCCTTTCTTCCCTTTCTTCCCTTTGGGTGGAGGGGCCTAAGAACTTGGGCCCTCTTCAACTGCTTTCCCAGGCCATAGCAGAGAGCTGGATCAGAAGTGAAGCAGCCAGGACTCGAATTGGCACCCATATGGGATGCCAGCACTGCAGGTGGCGGCTTTACCCGCTATGCCACAGTGCTGGCCCCTCATGCTTTTCTTACATAGCTTCTGATGGAACACTGGTGGGTCTTAAAAGCCAGATACTGTAGCATTACAGTAAACAAAATCAATGATATTTGACAGTAAAACCAGGGTAAAAGATAACATAGGGCTTTATATGTTGATCCATTACATCAGGATTAGTGGTCCACAAGACGTGTTTTATTCATCACCATGTTTCTATCACTTAGTACGCGTATTTGGTGAATGAATTCATATCTAGTTTAGAAATGTATTTCTCACTTGGTAGTCTTGTATATGTATAGTCTGTACCATGTAACTGTAATTGGATTTATTTTCATTTTAATGAATAAACCCAAGTTGTTATTATTGTTTACAGTGATGATTAGTGGAAAATAGGAAAGAGACCTAAAGTTATTACAGTTTTTGAATATACATGGCTGAGGTATGGAAATAATTTTGTAAGCATGTGAGTTCTTTCATTCAGAATTAAAATTCAAAATGAGTAATAGTTGACTTTAAGGATAAAAATTGTTTCTTGACTACTTGCTTATAAGCTAATGAGCTCCATTAAGAATGAAACCAGTTTTGACTCCACTGAAACCATTTATAAGTGTGAACTGGTCAAAAAGATTTTTGTCTTTAGTGCAGTTCACATGAGCTTCATTAAAAGAATTTTTTTTTCATTTGTATGGAATTTCAGTTTTTATTACAGTGAAACACTTATATAATAAAGAGGGAAAATGGAATTAAAGTTTGGGAGGAGAAAACTCATTGCTGAATAGTATACACATCAAATGTGTAAACAAGAGTTCTGGGGTTGGAAGTACTGATCCCACTAGTAGTGATCATGTCTGATTCAGGTCACTAACAAGCATGTTTCAGGAGGGAATGTGGAGACAGAATTAACTCAGAAGTAGCTCACCAGTGGGAAAAGAGATCATTTAGAACATATACAAATGAATGGAAATCTGCCTGGAAGGATCTTCACCAGTTGTAGAGTGTTCCTTCCAAGTCACAAATTTGGAGTAGGGGGCTTCATAAGGCATATTCATGTTAAACATACATGGATTCAAGAGCAAGTTGTGCTAAATGTGCTCTGTAAATATGTCTACATTTCTGTCATTATAAGGTTCATAATATTTTTCTACCATTTTGGTTTTTTTTTTGATTTATTTATTTGAAAGAGTTACACACAGAGAGAGGAGAGGCAGAGAGAGAGAGAGAGAGACAGAGACAGAGAGAGACAGAGAGAGAGAGAAAGAGTTCTTCCACTGAAGGTTCACTCCCCAGTTGGCCACAATGACCAGAGCTGCGCTGATCTGAAGCCAGGATCCAGGAGCTTCTTCCCAGTCTCCCACGTGGGTGCAGGGGCCCAAGGACTTGGACCATCTTCCACTGCTTTCCCAGGCCATAGCAGACAGGTGGGTCAGAAGTGGAGCAGCCACGTCTCAATCTGGCACCCATATGGTATGCCAGCGCTTCAGGCCAGGGTGTTAACCAGCTGCACCACAGCGCCAGTCCCTTTCTACCATTTTCTACAAGTGAAGGTCTCAATTCTCTATCCCATTTATAGAAATGTAAATTATATATGTAAATAACATGTATAAATTTACATGTATAATGTGAATAACATGTATAAAATTTACATGTATAATGTATATCATATTACAGATACATATGAGAGAATGGGCTGTGGGCTTTAGCTAAGAGGAATATTCGTGTTGGTTAAAGATTCCAAGGTCAGTCATCCTGCAAACAGGTAATCATATTCTAAAATGGCCGTAACATTCTCATTCTCATGAAATTATACTATTTCCTCTGTTCTCAAAGTTCTGTTCTTGTCTCCTCTCTTAATCTGTCTCCCTCACTTTGTCTATGAACCAAATATCTAACCTGTGCAACTGAAATGATTTAGAGTTCTTATCAATAAATTCTAACCCTAATATTTTCTAGTGTGTGTGTGTGTGTGTGTGTGTATTAGGAAACTTTAGAAGTTGGGGCTAAAAATGGCTCTGCTAAATATGGGTAATATTGAGAATGTCTACTATAACACTATAGAAATAGACTTCTTTGAATACTTTTCAGACTGATTAAAATTCTTTCACTTTATAGAACCTAAGGTGTGAATTATGTTGGATTATGTATGGCTTTTCTATCAATAAGAACAAAGACTCAAACTTCCAAAGAATTCACAATGAAATAGATTTTTTTGACAGAGTGGACAGTGAGAGAGAGATAGAGAGAGAAATGTCTTCCTTTGCCATTGGTTCACCCTCCAAAGGCTGCTGTGGCTGGCGCACTGTGGCCAGAGCACTGTGCTGATCTGAAGGCAGGAGCCAGGTGCTTCTCCTGGTCTCCCAAGCAATTGGGCCATCCTCCACTGCACTCCCAGGCCACAGCAGAGAGCTGGCCTGGAAGAGGGGCAACCGGGACAGAATCCGGCACCCCAACCAGGACGAGAACCTGGGGTGCTGGTGCCGCAGATGGAGGATTAGCCTAGTGAGTCACGGCGCCGGCCATGAAAGATTTTGATTCCAAAATGAAAGGTTGTCAAATTTCATCTCGGTTGTTTTTTGGCTCTCTTTCTGATCTCTGTGAGAAAAGCATCCTTAAAACTTCTGACCTTCATGCAAGAACTGCAGTTTTCAAATGCCTCCCATTTGTTCGTTTAACTGACATATCTGAATAATTAAATTGAATGATTGCCAGTATTTAAGGTTATCTTTTCATTTGTTTTGTGATGTTTTTTGGGTGTAATTCAAGGGTATCAGCATGTATCAAAAGATCAAAAATTTTATTCATTTATTTATTTTTATTTTTTGATATGCAGATTTAGACAGTGAGAGAGACAGAGAGGAAGGTCTTCCTTCTGGTCCAAAGCCAGGAGCCAGGTGCTTCCTCCTGGTCTCCCATGCGGGTGCAGGGCCCGAGCACTTGGGCCATCCTCCATTGCCTTCCTGGGCCACAGCAGAGAGCTGGACTGGAAGAGGAGCAATCAGGACAGAATCTGGTGTCCCAACTGGGACTAGAACCCTGGGGGTGCCGGTGCCTCAGGCGGAGGATTAGCCTAGTGAGCCACGGTGCCAGCCAAAATTTTTATTTTCAATAGAAGCACATGCAGTTTGTGCTGTCAATTATACCTGTATTAAACTTTTTAAAATAGTTACTTCCTAATCATTTTACTACACGTGATCTGTTAAAGAGGTTCTTGGCAGCAAGTAGACCATTATGGAGAGAACAGATGCCATGTTTCTGCCAAATCTTGTTCAGTGACATCATGTTGACAAGTTTTTTTTTTTTTTTAACTTATTTGACAGGTAGAGTTTGACAGTGAGAGAGAGAGACAGAGAGAAAGATCTTCCTTCCGTTGGTTCACCCCCAAAATGGCCGCTACGGTCGGCACTGTGCCAATCCGAAGCCAGGAGCCAGGTGCTTCCTCCTGGTCTCCCTTGCAGGTGCAGGTGTCCAAACACCTGGGCCATCCTCTACTGCCCTCCCGGGCCACAGCAGAGAGCTGGACTGGAAGAGTAGCAACCAGGACTAGAACCCGGTGCCCACATGGGATGCCAGCACCACTGGTGGAAGACTAGCCATGTTGAGTCACAGTGCCAGCCCCAATGTTGACAATTTGAAAGTGGCCATACGGGAGGATATATACCAGGGAGATAGATAAATACTAAACCATGGTTTGATTTACTGCACTACTCAATGTCTACATTTGGAAATAATGTAATACAGATTAATTTTAAAAGTCTGTAATATGTGTGCTCATACACTGTATAGCATGAAAAAAAAAAAAACCTGGAGAACAAAAATGAGCTAATTTATAACTCAAAAATGAGCTAATTTATTTTATGGTTGGAACAAGATTTGGCTTTCAAATCCGTGAGTGACATTAAACATGAATGTCATTGTTAATGGAACGAAGAGTGTGGAAAGAATCAAATTATGGCATTTAAGAGGTAGACCTATAATGGGAGGTCTAAGGTCGTTCATGGTGTGCCTTCAGAAGGAGGTCTTCATGAAAGGATTGGTTAAATTTTACAGACTGGGTCTATAAAATTAACTGTTTTCTGGCTTACCATGTGATCCTTTATCCACACGTACTGTGCTCTACTGTTGCCATCTCCCAACCTCACCAAAGGTCAAGCCTGATCTTGGGCTATAAACCTCCAAAACAGTGAGCCAAACAAGCCTTTCCTTCATTAGTTTGTTCCAGGTGTTGAACGGTAATATCTCAAATTGACTAAAAAAATAAAAATAGGTAAGATACAAACATTTTACCAAAGATATACAGGTAGCAAAACAACACATGAAAAACTGTTCAACATCTTTGGGAAATATAATTAAAAACACTAGCTGGTTTATTTATTAAAAGGGTAAAGTGTGGTGGAATGAGAAGGCCATGCCAAGATGGCTGCTGGCAACAGAACCTGCCTGGCAACAGGCTGTGATTAGTTAGGGCATGGACTGCCCCTTGACCAGGTTGGCTGCCTTGGCTATATAAGCTGCTGTACCAACTGAAATAGATGAGTCTGCAGGCTGCTGGCCTCTGGCCTGCTTTCATCCAACTCCCAGGGTCTATGTGTTGACTCTGCGCCTCTTGCCCCCACCATGCTCCTCCTCTCAGAATGAATCCACAGCAACATCTGGTGCACCAATGTGACTGAGAGAGAGACAGCATGTCGGACTCGGCAAGGTCCCCCCCAGATTTCGGCAAGTAGGCCCCTCGGTGTTTTGTGTGCTGTTCGGTTTGTGAGGGTGAGCACAGAACCCTCTCCTATGCCCCTTTCCTTGTCCTTGTCCTCAGTCTAAGTGACCCCAGGTTAGGCACACACTGCCCAGAAGCATATGCTGCTTCTCAGCTCCTCCTTTTACTTTTGGTTCACCCAGCGAATTCACATAGGGACTGATCATCCAAGAATTCAGAACCAAGTCATCTTCCCTCACTCGAGAGAGAGAGGTGGCACTCCAGAGACACCGTGTGGGCACATGGCCTTGACCTAATGAATCAAGGAAGTCCCCCACTGAGCACAGGACATACGTATGATCTAATACACCACTTTCAGTTCGTCCAAGGTACGGAACCCCTGCAGAATGCCATCAGCCACTGAGGTGCTAGGAATTTGCACTGTTATGGCAGCAGTGCTGTGCGTGTCTTTCCTTTGGCTAGAGTTGGTGTGGCGTGCCACTCTTAAGTGCTCAAACATGAGAAAGATAACCCCCTCTCAGAATCCTTCTCAGATTACCAAACATAATGAATCTGTGAGTGATAAGAGCATGACACTCCAGGTCCCTGTCTCACAGACAACAGTTGATGACTTGGGGAGAGAGAGCTCTGACAGTGAAAATGACATGACAGCAGACAACACAGCAATGCCTGTTCAGCCACCTCCAAATACTCGTGGGGTGAACTTAGATGACCTCGAGGTAATAACCCATGTGAGGTCATCCCATCTGCACCCAGTGAGGATCCCCACATTTGTGGCAGTCCCCAGGCACCCCAGGCTCTCAGTGTAGCTTCTAGACCCCATCCCACCTGCATAAATGTAGGAGTGAATGCAGAATTCAGGCCCTGGATTCCAATGCCTGTAAAAAGGCTTCTGCTAACAAGGGTGGAGGATATGTTTGTGTCTTTCCAGAGAATGTGGGACAGCCCATTTGGGTACCAGCCAGAAACATCAAGCCTGCAACTGACAGCCAATGAGAACCAGCTGAACAAGTCTGAGAGTCTGCCTTGTTAGTGGATGCACCTGCCCTATCATCCTACCCTGAGGAACTGCCCATAGCCATATCTGTTACTGTTTTGTAACCCACTAGCTGTGGTCAGCCACTCAAAGGGCCCACAGCCTGTGTGCAGTCATGCCATTCCTGATTAACATTGTGCCTCATTCCTACCTCCATCTGAGCAAGCACTCCTGTGGTCTCCCATTTTGAGCACTGGTTAGTCAACGAAAGGTAAGATCCCCTGGGGGACAAGCTAAGACAGTCACGTATGGAGACTAAGTAAGCTAAGTAAGACTAAGTAAGACTAAGTAAGCTAAGTCACATATGGAGACCACATGGAAACGGGGTCAACAATGGTATGGCCAAGAATCATGCTCCTGTTGCTCAAAAGTAAACGAAAAGGGGGAAATGTGGTGGAATGAAAAGGCCAAGCCAAGATGGCCGCTGGCAACAGAAACTGCCTGGCAACAGGCTGTGATTGGATGGCTTCGGAAACTGCCTGGCAACAGGCTACTATTGGTTAGGGCATAGACTGCCCCTTGACCGGGTTGGCTGCCTTGGCTATATAAGCTGCTATGCCAACTGAAATAAATGAGTCGGCAAGCTGCTTGCCTCTGGCCTGCTTTCACCCAACTCCCGGGGTCTATGTGGTGACTCTGCGCCTCTTGCCCCACCATGCTCTTCCTCCCAGAAACGAATCCACTGCAAAGGTAAAGTTTGCTGTGGCGCTGCAGCGTAGTGGGTAAAGCCACCGCCTGCAGTGCCAGCATCTCACATGGGTGCTGATTCGAGTACCAGTTGTTCCACTTCTGATCCAGCTGTCTGCTATGGCCTGGGAAAGCAGTGGAAGTTGGCCCAAGTCCTTTGGCCCCTGCACCCATGTGGAAAGATCCGGAGGAGACTCCTGGCTTCGGATTGACATGGCTCCAGTTGTTGCGGCCAACTGGGGAGTGAACTAGCAGATGGAAGACCTTTCTCTCTCTCTACCTCTGATTTCCTGTGTAACTCTTTCAAATCAATAAGTAAAATCTTGAAAAAAACGGGTGGGGGTAAAATTTATGAGATAGCCCATACACGTATTTGCAAGAGTATGGAAGAACTGGAATTCTGGTGGGTAAGCAGCAAATAACCACTTTGGCTCACTTGCAGTTTTTTTGTTTTTCTGCCAATCCTGGAATCAATTTTATTGCTGTTGAGTACAGCCTCTTCATCCCTATGCCTTAAGTCTCTCCAGGTTAGCACAGTGCTTAGTTTCCACTGGACCAGAGGCAAGGGAGAACATCTGCCTCTGGAGCCTGCCCTGGCCCAGCTCCTCAGCTGCCCTCACCCTCACCCACCCTATATCAAGTCATGTAAACATGGCTATGGGCATAGCCCAGAACAGCAATGAGGCAGATTAATGTGTGAACACATGTGGGACCTGGGGCCGGGGCCAGATCCAGTCTCCCAGCCCAACCCCAAGCTGAGACCCAGTTAAGTCTGGAAAAGCAGGGGCCTGACCTCAATCTCTGGCTCTTTTGGAACTCTCTCTTCTTTCTTTCTCTTCTTCTTTCTCTCCATCTCTCTCTTTCTAGATTGATTTATCTGAAAGGCGGTTAGAGAATGAGGGGGAGAGACAGAGAGAGGCATTTTCCATCTGCTTGTTCACTCCCCAAATGGCCAGGGCTGGTCTGGGCTGGACCAAGCTGAAGCCAGGAGCCTGGAGCTTCATCTGGGTCACCCACATGTGTAGCAGGGGCCCAAGCACTTGGACCTTCTTCTGCTACTTCCCAGGTGCATTAGCAGAGAGCTGGACTGGAAGTGGAGAAGCCAGGAGACAAACTGATGCCAATACGGGATGCTCGTGCTATAGGAAGCAGCTTTATCCCCTACGCCATAGTGCCAGCCCCTTGCACAGCTTCTTAATAAGTTAATATTAACATCTCCTTCTTCTGGCATTGTACTTTGAGTTAACGCAAGTAAAATAATATACATATAAAGAATTACACACATTTGTAGCAGCTTTATTTGAAACAATCAAAACCCAGAAAAAAGCTAAGTGCCCATAAACAGATGAATGAATTAAGAAATGGTGTATCCATAGAAAATAACACTCAGCAATAAATAAGCTCATAGAAACATCAATGAAAAATTTCTAGATAATTATGTATCATGAATGGTACCAGAAAATAAAAAATAAACATTCTGGGAATTAAATCATATAAAATTCTAGACTATATGCACTACCCTATTATAAGTGAAAGTAAATCATTGGTTGCTGGGAGGGTCAAGTGTGAGCAGAGCATGAGGTAAGTTAGTGGTGACTGGTATGTTCATTTTAATTTGATGGTTTATTACCAGGTTTGGCAACCCTATATTCATCCTGATGATCTTGGAGTGTCAACCTTGTCTCAGTGGCAGCAAATATTGTTTGTTTCCACACAAAATTACGTCTAGGTCACAAAGCCACCTGGACTAAGGGAGTGCCCTTCTCTCTACACCTGTTCTTGCCTTCTCCAACTACGGCTGCTGTTACACATAAAACTTAGCTCTTTTTTTTTTTTTCCCCTGACAGTGATCTCAGCTGCAAAAGATACATGTGCCTGAAGGTCCTGAGAATGTAGACACAGATCCAGAAAATCACTAAAACATTTATAAGGAGTACATTCCAGCTAGTTTGCTGTTGGTTTCTCTACTTCCCATTAATGCAGTGTTTCTTAGCCAATTATGGTTCCTTTTGGTCTCCGTAATCTTAATGATGCTAGTCTACTGAATTATGTTTATTAGGACACTCAGCTCCTTTGCAGGACCTTAAGTAGAAAATGCCTTCAACAGTGCTAGAGATTACTATCCCTGTAAACAAAACAATTCAGACTGTTCCTAGAAGCACTGGAGGTTATCCTATCTCCTCAGGTGTCCCCCAAGCCCACAAAAATTCTGGTGTGTCGATCTAGAAATTAAGACATAAAACCCTGTAGTTTTCCTTAGGAGTCTTGGACACCAGTTCAAATCAAGACAAAACTGAAAGGAGCTATATCCTGCAGCATATGGTTGTCTCAGATACACAAACTGTGATTCCCTCCCATCCCACCTCCCACCCCGTGGTAGTCCATAATGCTGGCATGGCCCAGTCGTTTTAAAGTGACCTCATATAGTAAATGGAGCCTCCAAGATTAAAGAGAGCTTAAACAATAAAGACTTTATGATAAAAAACTATTGTGAGTAAGGTGGTTTCCATGTGGTAACTTGGAGACTGGGGGAAAAAAAAAATCTATGACAAGAGTCAAGACTACAACAAGTCTCCGAAAAAGGCAGTCCTTCACAAACAGCCAAAAACTCTTACCAGGATCTCTGTTACAAAACTGGGTCAAGTCCATGCCCTTACTTTTGACAGACAAGGGAATGAGGAGTCCCTGAAGTCTCACACCACTCATGATTTCCTCCAGCAAATGAGTAAACCCAGAGGTCTGCATCCCTGAACCTGTTGGGTGGTGACTAATGCATATTGTGTGGGTCTGGCAGGTGGCAGAAGTGAAATATCTTCTGTCTCAGAACTGTAAAATGGCAAGGACCCTGGGCAGGGTAGAAAGTGTAATATAACTCCTTAAGGATTCCACATACCTGGAACTTAAAGAGAATTTTCTCAGTGTGTATCTTCACTTATTGGGGCTTTAATTCAAGTACATGGCTCACTCACAAGTGTTCTTCTCCAGTGTAATGAAACTAAAAAGAAACTGCATATTCCCTGTACAGCTAAGGCTTTTCTGCAGTGTGAACTCTCTTGTGTTGAATGAGGACAGATTTGCTGCCAAAAGATTTCCCACATTCACTGCACTGATAAGGCCTTCTCCCTGTGTGAATTCTCCGGTGTTGAATAAGGCTAGAACTTTGGCTAAAGGATTTCCCACATTCACTGCACTCATAGGGCCTTTCACCAGTGTGAACCCTTAGGTGTTTAATGAGGTTAGATTTGCAGCTAAATGTTTTTCCACATTCACTGCACTCAATAGGCCTTTCTCCAGTGTGAACTCTGTGGTGGTTCTTAAGGTTGGAACTATGGCTAAAGGATTTTCCACATTCCTCACACACATAAGGTCTTTCCCCTGTGTGAACTTTCCGATGTGAACTGAAGCTGGAGCTTTGCTTAAAAGATTTCCCACATTTACTACATTCATATGGCCTTTCTCCAGTGTGAAGTCTCCGGTGGTGAATGAGGCTAGAACTTCTGCTAAAAGATTTCCCACATTCACTGCACTCGTGGGGCCTTTCTCCAGTGTGAACTCTCTGGTGGTAAATGAGGCTGAAGTTCTGGCTGAAAGATTTTCCACATTCACTACACTCATAAGGCCTTTCTCCAGTGTGAACTCTCTGATGTTGAATGAGGTTGGATCTTTGACTAAAGGATTTCCCACATTCACCACACTCATAAGGCCTTTCACCAGTGTGAACTTTCCTGTGGCTATTGAGGCTGTAGATCTGGCTGAAGGATTTCCCACATTCATTGCACTTGAAAGGCCTTTCTCCAGTGTGAACTCTTTGATGTATAATGAAGCTGGAGTAGTAGGTAAAGAATTTTCCACACTCATTGCATTCGTAAGGCCTATCTTCACTGTGGACTTTCTGGTGCTGAATGAGATTACATCTTCGTGTGCAGGCTTTCCCACACTTGCCACACTCAAAAATCCCTTCTCTAGTGAGGACTTTCTGGTCCTGAACAAGTGTGTCTATGTGGCTAAGGGCTTTCTTGCATCCTCCCCAGTTGTGATAACCTTTTCCACTGCGAAAGGAAGCCCTATACTTGTTACTGTTACCTGGTCTCTCCCCTGTGTCAGTGGCCTGTTGTAGAAATCCCATGTTGGCCAGAAGGCCTTCCCTAACCTCCTTGCAGGTAAAAGGCTTCCCTAACACATGGATTGTACCACTATTTATGAATGAGGCTCTGTCTACAAAGTTTCTGAAGGATACCTTCCTAGTATTTTGCTCCTTGTGCGGTTGAAGGTTTGCAGTGAAGGAGAACTGTTCCCCATGTGTGTATGGTTTCTGCTCATGATGTGTTCCCTGGTGTTCAGCTGAGTGCAAAATGTCTCTCAGGACCAGGCCACATATATCACAGGGATAGGCATTTTGGAAAGATGAACCTTCTTTGGGAGTCCTGACCTGTGATACTCCTAAAGAAATGCTCTGTTCAGAAAGTGCTTCTTCATGCTCCACTCCAAGGCAACAACCTGAAAATAAAGAAGTAATGGTGAAGGACATGTTTCCCTTAATGAGAGGGGATGAAACAATCACGGATTTATATCTCACACAGCAAAGAACCAGTCCAGGGGATTGTTTTTAGGAAAAGCAAGTTGGCGTCAGGTGGAGGAGGCAACCACCATGCATTACTGGGCCCCTGGGGTCACAGCATAGAGTAAGCCTTGTCAGGAACAAAACACAAAAATAAGGTTTGACACAAGGAATGAGGCATGTTCTGTAATCCATTCCTGTCAATGACTTAGCAGCATATCTGCTCTGCTGGTGACATGATGCTATGAAGTATATATCTAGGGCATGGAAAATCTGACTGGAATAGTGAATGGTGTTCAGGGATGATTAAAGGACATATGTGCCCTTCAGAACACAAGAAATTAGAAAACACACAAAGGGAACAGTGAGGAACAGGTGAGATAAAGAGCCAGGCAGGTGGGAATTAGCTCTAGGCTGGAAGCAAAAATAAAAATGCTAAGTAGTAGAAACAACCAAGTTAGTAAATGTCAGCAACGGAGATAAGAGGGTAGAAATGAGGTATCACTGTCACTGGCAATGGCACCAAAACACAGGTTAAGCTTGACAGGTTCCTAGTATAATCTGAAGCATAGTCTTGATGTCATGTCCTCCCTATTTCCCTAGGCCAGGCCCTCTCAGACTCCACCTTGATTAGACTGAGGTCAATAACAATCTCTGAAGGAGACTCTTCTAGCCCAGATGAGTAACTATGGGAACAGAGTAATGTAAATCCTACGGGAAAGATGAGACACATGAGCAGCTAATACTAGCCCAGAACACCTCAGCACACAACAGAGCAAAGGAAAATTAAGGAAGTTAAACTTGGTATATATTCAAGTTAGAGTACTGTAACTTTAGGATGTTCAATGTAATCCCATGGTAACTACTAAAAATATACAGAAAATACATAAAGGAAATAACAAGAAATGCAAGTTTCACTAAAAATACCAGTTGAACACAAAGAACTAGTGATATAAGAAATCAGTCCCTCCTCATCAGTTATTACTCTTAAATGGATTAAATTCCCCAAGCAAAAGACAAAGACTGGCAAAATGGGCAATAAAACTATGATCTAATTATATGCTGTTTTTAAGAGATTCATTTTATATCAAAACACACAAATAAGTTGAAAATGACACGATAGTCCATGGAAATAGTAACCATAAGAGGGTAGGAATTGCTACATTAGAAACTTTAAACCAGAAAAGGTCACAAAAATAAAGCAGACATCCTATATCAATAAAAGGCTCAACAAAGCAAGAAGATAACCATTATAAACATTTATGCACTAAACATATGGAGCAAAAACTGATAGAACTGAAGAGAGAAACAGAGTTCCTCAATAATTGGAGATATCAATACTCCATTTTTAATAAGGGATAGAACTACCATAGAGAAGATAACAAAACAGAGGACCTAGAAGACACATTAAACTAGTTATAACAAATATATAGAGAACATTCTATAAAACAACAATATATTTCTTTCAGTGCACCTGAGACAGTCTCCTGGATAGATCATATATTATGCCATAAATGATGCCTCACTATATTTTTATTTTTAAAAAATATTTATTTATTTGAAAGGCAGAGTTACAGGGAGAAATGAAGAAACAGAGCTCTTCTATCTGCTAGCTAACTCCCAAATGGCTGCAATGGCCTGGGATGATCAAGCTGAAGCCAAGATGGGTCTTCATGTGGGTCACAGGGTCCCAAGTACTCGAGTCAACTTCTGTCCCAGGCACACTAACAGGGAGCTGGATGGGAAGTGGAGCAGCCAGGACATGAACCAGTATCCATATGGAATGCTGGTGTCACAGGCAGTGGCTTAACCCACTTTGCTCTAACACTGGTGTCAAGCCTTATTATATTTAAAAAGACAGACTTCATACAATGTATCTTCTCTGACAACAATAGGATGAAGCTGATAATTAATAACAAGGAAAATTGGAAGATTTGTAACTTTAAAAATTAAACAATGCAGTCTAAAACACACAATGGAGTAAATTAGAAATCACAGAGAAGAATGAAAATGAAAACACACAAACTAAAACTTTTAGAATACAGCAAAAGCAGAAAAGGGAAAATTTATTCTATAAAATAAACATTAAAAAAGAAGAAAGATCTTGATTCAACAGACTATCTTTACCTATTAAAAAGAACAAATTAAAGATACTAAAAAAAAAAAAATCCAGACTCAACAGTCTACCTTTACAACTTAAGGAACTACAAAAAGAAGAACAAGTTAAAGACAAATTTAGAAAAAAAAAAAAAAAAAGGTTAAAGCCAAGGTGAAAAATGTTTAATAACCTTGAAAGAGTTATAAAATGTACAGGCCTTTATCTAGTTTGACTAAGAACAAGATAAAAGCCCAAATTACTAAAATAAAAAATGAGAGTGGGAGCATTCTAGAGAAATAACAAGGGTAGTAAGACTAAAATAACTGTAGGCCAACAAACTGAGTAACCAGTATGAATGGACAAATTCCTAGGTACACAAAACCCAGCAAGACCAAATCACAAAGAAATAAAAAGCATGAATAGATACTAACTTGTAAGGTGACAAAATTTGCAATAAAAAAATCAGCAACAAAAAAGTCCTAGACCTGATGGCTTCAATGATGTATTCTACCAACCATTTAACAACACATATCCTTTTCAAATTCTTTCCCCAAATTCTTAAGTGAACACTTCCAAATATTTTCTACAAGTTCAGCATTCCAAAGACTAGAGACCAATATTCTTGATGGTTACTGATGCAAAAATAATCAACTAAATATTATCAAACAAAATTCTGCAGTATATCAAAAGGATTACACACCATGAGCAACTAGAATTTATTCTTGTAATGCAAGGATGGTTTAACATATAAAAATAGGCCAACATATGGCAAAAAGCATATGATCATTTCAATGGTGCACAAAAAACATTAGCCAAAATTCAACACCTTTTCATGAGTAAAACACTTAAACTGGGAGTAGAGAGAAATTACTTTTAATTTTTGAGAAATTACCTTTAATAACAAAAGCCTTATACAAAAAAAATCCAAGGATAAAATTATACTCAATGGTGAGAAATTGAATGCTTTTTATGCAAGATCAGGAACAAGAAAAGGACGTTTGCTTTTACCATTTTATTCAACATAGTAGTGGAAATTCTAATCATAGCAATTAGATAAAAAAAAATAAAATGGGATCTGATTGGAGAAGTAAGTAAAATTGTTTGCTTAGCTGTTATAAATAGAAAACCCTAGAGATTCCACCAAAATAAAACTGTTTTTTTTCATATGTTAGAGGCCAGTGCTGTGGTGCAGTGGGTTAACACTCTGGCCTGAAGTGCCGGCATCCCATATGGGCGCCGGTTCTAGTTCTGGCTGCTCCTCTTCCCATCCAGCTCTCTGCTATGGCCTGGGAAAGAAGTAGAAGATGGCCCAAGTCCTTGGGCCCTTGCACCCACGTGGGAAACCTGGAAGAAGTTCCTGGCTCCTGGTTTTGGATGGGCACAGCTCTGGTCGTTGCGGCCAATTGGGGAGTAAACCATCAGATAAAAGACCTCTATCTTTCTCTGCCTCTCCCCTCTCTGTGTAACTCTTTCAAATAAATAATAAATTAAAAAAAAAAACTGTTATAATAAACAAATTCAGGAAATGGGTAGAAATAAGACATGCAAAAATAAGTTGCATTTCTATACATTAATAATAAGCACTATGAAAAAAAATCCTGTTTATAACAGTATCAAAAGAATAGAATTTTAAGGTATTTACCAAAGCAGTAAAAGACTTGTTCACTAAAAATGACTAAATACTGCTAAAAGGAACTAAAGATTAATAATGAATGAAAATACATCATATGATCATGGATTGGAGGACTCATAAAGAAGTGTGTGCCACCTAAGTGATCTACAGATTGAATGCAACAGCTATCAAAAATCCCAATGATTTTATTTTGCAGAAATTGAACATCCATCCTAAAATTCATAAAGGGACCCTGGACAGTTATAACAATTTTGCATAGGATCAAAGTTAAAGAATTCATACTTTCCAAACTTAACAGCAAGTCTATGGTAATTAAAACAGAGTGGTACTAATATAAAGATGGATATGTAGATCAATGGAATAGAACAGAAAGCCCAGCATTAAATTCTCAAACATGTGGTCAAATGATTTTCAACACGGGGCCAAGCCAATTCATTAAGGGAAAAGAGAGACTTTTCAACACATGATGTTAAGAACACTGGATATCCACATGCTTTGAATGAAGTTACACCCTTAGCTCATGCCATATACAAAACTTAACCCAGGCTGGATCAGATATCTAAATGTAACAGTCAAAACTATCAAACTCCCAGAAAAGGGGCCTGTGTTGTGGCATAGTGGGTAAGCCCTACTTGCAGTGCTGGCTGCCCATATGGGTGCAGGTTTGAGTCCCAACTACTCACTTTCAACCCAGCTCTCTGCTACTGTGCCTGGGAAAGCAGTGGTGGATGACCCAAGTGCTTGGGCCTCTGCCCCCACGTGGGAAACCCAGAACAAGCTTCAGGTTCCTGTTTTGTTTTTTTTTTTTTTGACAGGCAGAGTTAGACAGTGAGAGAGACAGAGAGAAAGGTCTTCATTTTTCCATTGGTTCACCCCCAAAGTGGCCGCTATGGCCGGTGTGTTGCAGCTGGCGCGCTGCGCCAATCCAAAGCCAGGAGCCAGGTGCTTCCTCTTGGTCTCCCATGCAGGTGCAGGGCCCAAGGACCTGGACCATCCTCCACTGCACTCCCAGGCCACAGCAGAGAGCTGGACTGGAAGAGGAGACCCGGGGACAGAATCTGGTGCCCCAGCTGGGTCTAGAACCTGGGGTGCCAGCGCCACAGGCAGAGGATTAGCCTAGTAAGTTGCGGCGCCAGCCGATGGCTCCTGGCTTTATTTGGCCCAGCCTTGGCCATTGCGGCCATTCTGGGGGAATGAACATGGAAGACCTCTCTCTGTTTCTCCCTCTCTTTCTCTGTTATTCAGCCTTAATAAATAAACCTTTATTAAAAAAAATTCCAAGAAGAAAACATAATGAAATTTCTTGCGATTTCTTGGACATGACAACACAGTAAAAAGGCAATCCACAGAATGGGAGAAAACATTTGGAAATTACATATCTGATCCAGAACATATCACATACATGAATGTAGCTGAATTATTAGAATATTATTAGAATAATAGAATTAGAATAATAATAATTAGAATAACAATTAGAATTATAGAATTATTAGAATAATCACCTTTCTCATATAAAATCCTATAATTTTAAAAAACCTACTTTAAAAAGTCAAAGGACAGGGCGAGCACCGTAGCGCAGTGGGTTAATCCTCCACCTGTGGCACCGGCATCCCATATGGGTGCTGGTTCTAGTCCCACCTCTCTGCTATGGCCTGGGAAAGCAGCAGAGCATGGCCCAAGTTCTTGGGCCCTTGCACCCACGTGGGAGACCAGGAAGAAGTTCCTGGCTCCTGGCTTCGGATTGGCGCAGCTCCGGCCGTTGCAGCCATTTGGGAAGTGATCCATCAGAAGGAAGACCTTTCTCTCTGTCTCTCCCTCTCTGTCTGTAACTCTAACTCTCAAATAAAATAAATAAAATCTTAAAAAGAAAAAAAAAAAGTCAAAGGACTTGAATAAACATTTCTCCAAAAGAGATATAAAAATGGCCAATTAGCATAGTAAGAAAAAAAATGCTCAACAGAACTAATCAGCATGGAAATCACAACCACAGTGAGATCATCTCACATCCATCTGGACAGTTAACATTAGAAAATAACAAGTGTTGGTAAAGTTATGGAGGAACTAATTTGTATACTGCTAATAGCAACATACAGTGGTGCAGCTATCATGAAAAACAGTAATTCCTTGAAAAATTAAAAATAGGGGCATCTGGCTCAGCAGTTAAGTCACTGCTTGGGATGCCTTCATCCCGTATCAGGGTTTCTGTGTGAGTCCCAGCTACTCCGCTTCTGATCCAGGTTCCTGCTAATAAGTACCCTAGGAGGCAGCAGATGACAGCTCAAGTATGTGAGTTCCTGCCACCCAGGTAAGAGACATGGATGGTGTTCCCTGCTCCTGGTTTTGGCCTGGCCCAGTCCTGGCTATTATAGGCATTTGGGAAGTGAATCAGTGGATGGAAGCTCGCTCTCTATTGGCCTTTCAAATAAAAAATTGAAAAGAAAATAAATTGGGCTGGTGTCGCAGCTCACTAGGCTAATCCTCTGCCTTGTGGTGCCGGGCACACTGGGTTCTAGTCCCGGTCGGGGCACCGGATTCTGTCCCGGTTGCCCCTCTTCTAGGCCAGCTCTCTGCTGTGGCCCGGGAGGGCAGTGGAGGATGGCCCAAGTCCTTGGGCCCTGCACCCCATGGGAGACCAGGAGAAGCACCTAGCTCCTGCCATCAGATCAGCGCAGTGCGCTGGCTGCAGCGTGCAGGCCCCGGCGGCCATTGGAGAGTGAACCCACGGCAAAAGGAAGACCTTTCTCTCTGTCTCTTTCTTTCTTAATGTCTAACTCTGCCTGTCCAAAAAAAAAAAAAAAAAGCAAATAAATGAATAGAATTTCCATATGATCTAGCAATTCCACTTCTGGTAGATTTATTTATCCACAAAAGCAAAAAGGTAAAAATACCTCATGTGCCCACTGATGGATGAGTAGATAAACAAAATGTGGTGAATACATACAATGGAGTATTAATCCGCCTTAAAAAGGAACGAAATTCTAACACATGCTATAACATGGATGAACCTTGAAGAAATTATGCTAAGTATGGGGCTGGCTTTGTGGCATAGTGGGCTGAGCTCTGCCTGTGGCGCTGGCATCCCATAAGGGCACAGGTTTGAGTCCCAGCTGCTCCTCTTCTGATCCAGCTCTCTGCTGACGCCCTGGGAAAGCAGTGGAAGATGGCCCTAGTGCTTGGGCCCCTGCACTCATGTGGGAGATTGGGAAGAAGCTCCTGGCTCAGCTTGGCATAGATCTGGCCGTTGTAGCCATTTAGGGAATGAACCATCGGATGGAAGACCTTTCTCTCTGTCTCTTCCTCTCTCTGTCTGTAGCTCTGCCTCTCAAATAAATAAATAAAATCTTACCCCCCCAAAAAAAATTATGCTAAGTGAAATAAACCAGACAGAAAAGAACAAAACCCATACAATTAATTGCACTCACATGAGGTACTTAGAGTAGTTAAAATCAGAGACAAAGAGAAAGCAGAATGATGGCTGCCAAGGGATGAGAACAATGATTGTTTAACGGGTACAGAGTTTTAGTTTTGCAAGATGAAAAAATTCTATGGAAGGATGGTAGTGATGTTTGCATAACAAGGTAAATATACTAAATGCCACTGACCAATTTACATAAAAATTGCTAAAATGCTAAGTTTTATGTTATGAATATTTAACCACAATTTAAAAGAAATGAAGAAAAACTTGGTGGAGATTCTTGCAAGAACAGTTTGTGTAAGTAGTGACAATGTCAATGACTACCTTTCAGGAATGAATAAATGGCAGATATAGGAAGGGAGCAAAACTTGGGTGCCTTGGACCCACACAGTCAGCACACAGGAGCAAGGCAAGCTAGATGTGATCTATTAGACTTACTGAAAGATGACTGATCCTGATCTTACCCATGAGGCTTTTGGGGAACAGGTATTGGGGTACTAAGGGGAAGGATGTAAGCAAAATGCACCTATCCAGGGAACTGGGAAGGAAGCAGTATGCATGGGCCAAACAGGACCATGACCAAAAGGACAGAGCTACTTTTGAGGAAAAGGAGAAGCAGCAGAGCCGAGCCCAGAGCACAGAGTAGGTTATGAGGGTCTTACCCAGGGCGGATGTAAGTGCGAAGTTCTCCAGCATCACATCCAGGTACAGGCGTCTCTGAGCCTCATCCAGGAGATCCCACTCCTCCCAGGAGAAGTGCACAGCCACATCTTCAAAGGTCACACTGCCCTGGCACGACAGGGACTGCAGGAATCAAGAACAGTTTCACTAGGGAAGACCCATAATTCCTGTCCCCACATATCCACCCCCACGTTTATTCTCCTTCCAAGCTCCCTAACTCGGATACCAGATCCTGCCTCATGCTCCCAGCAGTCACTGGGCTCCTATTTTCTAGTGCAAGCTGCTGAAACCTGTCAACACCTGGGTGAGATGACGTCTCTCTGCCCCCGAACGCCCGCTGCCTCCACCACAGACGCCTAGCTGCACAGGTGTTTCAAGCCCGCCTCCTGCCTTTCCACCACACGAGTTCGTTCCCACTGAAGAGAGGAGGAGACCTACAGTTCCCTGAACGCAGCCTCCTCCTCAAGGAGTCCCACGGCTGGTCTAAGTACCTGTGCTAAGTACCCACGGCTGTCCACCGGTGGCCCCCGTAACTCCTGTCCTGAACCCCGACTCTGAGCTTGGGAATTCGAGTCCCAGACACCACAAATCCAGAGGAGCAGGGGGACATGGGGCGACCTTCACTTACCCGTGGGGGTTCCGAAAGCACTTCGGCAGCCATGGGGAGCTGTGGGAAGAGACCACCGAGGGTGTGACCACACAGGCGCTCCGTGGCCGCCCCTCCACCTGTCAGCTCTCCCACCCCCTCCACGCCGGCTGAAGGAACAGGGACCCCCACCAGCAGCGCCCCGGCGGCCCCGAGAACACAGATTTACCTCAGCCAGTTCCCACAGCGCGGCGGCCGCCATCGGACTCCGGGCCGAGCGGGGCTGCAGCCGTCGGCGACCGGGGCAGAAGGCGCTCGGCTGTCCCCGGACGGGCCGGTCACGCAGCGGGGTCCCGCGCTCTGACTCACCTCTCGCGCCCTCTGGGTCCGTCACTTCCTTCCGGACGCGGGGTACAGGCATAAACCGCGGGGAGCACGGACCTCGCAGGGCCGGGGCGGGGCAGCCCAGTGACGCAAGAAGGCGCCGGAAGGCCCGCCCCAGCGCCCGCGCGGAACCTCTGGTTTTCATTGGATGCAGGGACTGCCGGTCTTGGCCCCGCAGCTGGGCCGGGCAGGCCCCGGAGCTGTCCAGTCCTCCCTGGGGAGGCTCGAGCTCCGGGAGGGGCGGCAGGCGCTCAGACGAGGCGGGCGTTGGCGGTTTTTTCTTTTTGACAGGCAGAGTGGACAGTGAGAGAGAAAGACAGAGAGAAAGGTCTTCCTTTTCCGTTGGTTCACCCTCCAATGGCCGCTGCAGCTGGCAGCTGGCAGCTGATCCGAAGGCAGGAGGCAGGTGCTTCTCCTGGTCTCCCATGGGGCGCAGGGCCCAAGCACCTGGGCCATCCTCCACTGCACTCCCGGGCCACAGCAGAGAGCTGGCCTGGAAGAGGGGCAACCGGGACAGAATCCGGCGCCCCACCGGGACTAGAACCCGGGGTGCCGGCGCCGCAGGCGGAGGATTAGCCTGTTGAGCGCTGCGCCGGCCGTTGGCGGTTTTTAAAAAGGGTCTCAGTAGGATTTCTGGGGGGTCTTAACCGAGCCTGACTTCTGTGCACGTCACTATTTAAACCTGGATTCGGACTCCCAGAAACCGACCCTGGTGGCCATCTAACGGGAGCTGGAAGCAGAACAATATGTAATTGTTTCCCAAATGCGGGCGACCTGAAGTATGCAAGTCAGTTCTGTCAGGGACGAGACTGAGCACGTGCTGGGCAGTCCAGAAGCGAACACAAGACAGTGCTTCCACATCAACCCTGAGCTTTGTACTTGCATGCTCGTTTTCCTAGCATACATGGACGTTTTTAGCGGGTAAATATAGTATTAAATGTCACTACTTAAGGAGCATTACAATAACATATTCATGAAACAGAAAATTCTCTTAATGTTAGCTCTATATTTTCTTATTGAGATTTTGTGTTGATAAAATTATGACTTAGAAGTTATGATCAGGCTGGCGCCGTGGTTCAACAGGCTAATCCTATGCCTTGCGGTGCCAGCCCTGCACCCCATGGGAGACCAGGAGAAGCACCTGGCTCCTGCCATCGGATGAGCGCGATGTGCCGGCCGCAGTGCGCAGGCCGCGGCGGCCATTGGAGGGTGAACCAACAGCAAAGGACCTTTCTCTCTGTCTCTCTCTCACTGTCCACTCTGCCTGTCAAAAAAAAAAAAAAGAAGAAGTTATGATCATGGGCAGGAAACAAGGACTGTTTTATACCTAAAAATATGAAAATTAATGAAGGCAGAAAATAAATAGGGCATCTTTGAATAAACAGAAAATGTATGATTATATGTATGCACTAGCAATGCATTTTCAAGCAAAACTAATTGATATTTTTATTTATAAAAAAGTATATCAGGAAGAAAAGTAAAGAATTATAGATGGTGTTGTGAAAGCAATAATTACTCAGAATCGTATCAGTATATCATTTATTTAAAATATTAAACAACTGGCCAGCGCCGTAACTCAATAGGCTAATCCTCCGCCTTGTGGCGCTGGCACACTGGGTTCTAGTCATGGTCAGGGCACCGGATTCTGTCCCGGTTGCCCTCTTCCAGGCCAGCTCTCTGCTATGGCCTGGGAGTGCAGTGGAGGATGGCCCAAGTGCTTGGGCCCTGCACCCCATGGGAGTCCAGGATAAGCACCTGGCTCCTGCCTTGGGATCGGTGCTTTGCGCCAGCTGCAGCACGCCGACCGCGGCGGCCATTGGAGGGTGAGCCAAAGGCAAAAGGAAAGGCCTACTCAGAACTCTGGAGCATGGATCCTGGTTGTCTTTTGGGAAGCACGCATGTGTTCTTGCTCCTGAGCACCTTGGAGAGGACAGTTATTTTCCAAACATCAGCCAACACTCTTCTGTCTCAGGATGCTTCTGTCAGATATTCCTTTTCAGATTTTTAAATCTGAAAATTTTAAAATCTTTAAAAAAGATTTTCTAGGTTATCAGTGGCTTCACCCCAGTAGATCAACCCACCACCCATTCCACCTTTATCTGGAACCTCTGGTTCAGTGATGTAATTTGGGACTTGACGTGATTGTGCTATCAGTGTAAGTAATAAGCTGAAGCCACTGGGCTTGTTGTCCCCCTACCCATTCAATTTACACTAGCTTGGAAAGCTAACCTAAGAGCTGTTGACGTGGTCTTCTTAAGCACTGTGCTGCTGTTTAGATCTGGCTTGAAATCTTGATAATGTTAATGCCAACATGGAAGGAACGGTTCTGACTTTGTCACTGAAGTGTTACAGGACTACAGGGACAAAGGACTTTTATCATGGACCGGAACATCTCCAAAGAGCTCCTTTAGTGGTTAGAGTAGGGAATAGATGAGAGAGGGTCCCAGAGAACAACTGAAACTCCTTTCCTCCAGGAAGTGGCCAAGACAACAGACAGCACATTCCCTAGTGATGACAGCTATCCAAGCCCTGGGAAATTTATAATACACAGTTCTACAAAGGGTGAGAAAGAAGGACAACTAGAGAAAGACTGGGTAAAAGACGGTTGCCTCACTGAGACATGGCTCATCTGAGGACAGCTGTTAGGGAGTTAACATCTCAGCTATATAATGGTTGCTCCACCACATGCTTCAAGTCACACCGGTCCGTCTCTCTCTCTTCTTCTCTCACATCTCCACCCCCACAGCACTCTGCCTTTCATAAGTAAACATAAAAAGTAGAAACTATTAATTGATAAAGGTATGAATTTTTGACACATCATCTGATTAACATCAGGAATAAGAAAACCCAGACATCAAACAGCTCTGAAGATATGTTTTTTTTTTTTTTTTCTGCATGTGATGATGCTTGGCATTTTAGAAAGCTGGTGACCACCATAGCTAACTAATTCCAAGGAGTGCTGGGAGCTTCCCTAGAGTCTGCCTTTCATGTGAAGACCCCAGAGCCAGGACTGTGACCCCACCCATCTCGTTACCCAAATCTTGCACATCAAAGCAGCATTTCTGCTGCACCTGTCATGCCAGCACCAAGTACCAGACAACAAGGGGCCATCCCTACAACCCAAAGCCTGCCAGAGCGCATATAAAGATGTTGGTTTAGCCCTCCCCTCCTCCTGCTTCTGCCTCCTAAGCAAAGTCTCATGCTTCCTGTGTGGCGCTGTTTCCCTGCTCTCAGCACGTCTCAGCAACAAGTGCTTTCAGTGATGTTAATTTCATGGTGCCATCACTCAATCACTTCTAAAATTAGGATCCTGGGATTACAAAGGAGACAGATTATACTTTCTTATGAGCTTATAGAACAAGCCAAAAGCCGAAACTGTGATTTCAGCTAGCAGAACAGTAGTCGTCACTGTGTGGGGAAATCTGGAAAAGGACAAGTGGGAATATATGGCATCATGGAATCATGGAGTTCTTCTAGATCTTTTGCAGCGTGTAGGTTACATCGATGAATGCATTTGCCAAACTCTTCTAGTATAATTAAAGTTTGTTAATTTCCCTTGATGCAAATATTACTTACACTGGAGCCTGATTGATGGCTTTGCCTAATATTATGGCATGGATATCACTTATGACCAAATTTCACTTTGTTCTGACAGGGCCTTGAAGCATTGGCATACCAGTAGCCTAAGCCCATCTAATGCTTGGAACAAAAGGAAGCAAAACTTGTTTGTGAAACGACTGATTCTAGTTCAAGGAAAAGATTCTGGAATGTCTTGTATCAGAAAGAAGTTCCCAGGAAACAATGCTGACATGGTAACAGGACTGTGGGAAAAGGAAACCAGATTGAAGAAGCTCTCATTGGCTTTATTCTGATGTTGTATCAGAGTAAATAATGACAACTTCAGAACTCCAGATTATAACCCAATGAGAAGTTTTAGAATCCGTGAATCCTTGTTGATACAGATACATGAGTGAAAGCGAGACTAAAAAGAAAGGTGGAATAATGGAGGATAGGAAGTCTACCCCACAGTGCAATGTCACCTAATAAGAACACACCGAGTTAGCAAATCATCAGTGGTTCCTAAAACTGTGAGTAAAAAACAATATATTTACATAACTTAGAATATCTCCTAGTGTTCAATAACTATAAAAGAAAAACAGTAGTTTTGAAGACAGTCAAAAAAATTGGCCACAATCTTAAAAAAAATGATAATTTTAAGGAATTCAGTAAAATGCTTAGGAGTTACTTAAAGAATCTAAAGAGGGGCCGGCACCGTGGCAAAGTAGGTTAAGTCTCTGCCTGTGGTGCCGGCATTCCATATGAGTGCCGGTTCTAGTCCCAGCTGCTCCTCTTCCAGTGCAGCTCTCTGCTGTGGCCCAGGAGTGCAGTGGAGAACGGCCCAAGTGCTTGGACCCTGCACCCGCATGGGAGACCAGGAGGAAGCACCTGGCTCCTGGCTCCTGGCTCCTGGCTCCTGGCTTAGGATCCGCGCAGCTCCAGCCGTTCGTTGCGGCCACTTGGGGAGTGAACCAATGTATGGAAGACCTTTCTCTCTGTCTCTCCTTCTCACTGTCTGTAACTCTACCTTTCAAATGAATAAATAAAACCTTAAAAAAAAACAATCTAAAGAGACATGGAAACTAAGTGAAATATGTGAATTTGCCTTGGATCTGCACAAGGGAAATATTGAAGGGTACTGTTGGGACAGATTGTGGTAGTGCACTATAATATGCTGTTTAATAATAGTGTTGAGCAAATATTGAAATTCCTGGTCATTATAGTAGGACTATGATTATATAAGAAAACATCTCTATGTTAGGAATTATGCTTTTAAATATGCACTGTTACATTTCTAAACTCCACTCAAATTGTTTATATACAATTATGTTTTATGTATATGTCATATATATGTGAAGAAAATAGAGGTAAAGAATGATAAAGTAAATGGATAAAAAGATTAGAAATTGCTAAATTGAATATTGATGTGTATTGTTTCTACTGCATTTTTTTTTTTTTGACAGGCAGAGTGGACAGTGAGAGAGACAGAGAGACAGAGAGAAAGGTCTTTCGTTGCCGTTGGTTCACCCTCCGATGGCTGCCGCGGTAGGCGTGCGGCGGCCGGCGCACCGCGCTCATCTGATGGCAGGAGCCAGGTGCTAGGTGCTTTTTCCTGGTCTCCCATGGGGTGCAGGGCCCAAGTGCTTGGGCCATCCTCCACTGCACTCCCGGGCCACAGCAGAGAGCTGGCCTGGAAGAGGGGCAACCGGGACAGAATCCGGCGCCCCGACCGGGACTAGAACCCGGTGTGCCGGTGCCGCAAGGCGGAGGATTAGCCTGTTGAGCCACGGCGCCGGCCTCTACTGCATTTTTTTCTGTAAATCTGAAATAAAATTTACAAAATATGAAAATTGATGCGCTTCACTTCTTAGAAAATAAGATCTATCATATAATCAGCCAAATTAATAAAATAATTTGATGTAATTGCATTTATTTTTCACATTTATTAGAAAGATTTATTTATTTATTTGAAAGTCAGAGTTACACAGAGTGAGGAGAGACAGTGAGAGAGAGAGAGGTCTTCCATCTGCTGGTTCACTCCCCAAATGGCCATAACAGCAGGAGCTGTGACGATCCAAATCCAGGAGCCAGGAGCCTCCTCCAGGTCTCCCATGCTGGTGCAGCCCAAGGACTTGCCATCTTTTCCTGCTTTCCCAGGCCAGAGCAGAGAGCTGGATCGGTAGAGGAGCAGCCGGGACTGGAACCGGCGCCCATATGGGATGCTGGCGCTGCAGGCCAGGGCGTTAACCTGCTGTGCCACAGCGCCAGCCCCTTCACATTTTTAAGAGTAGAAATAGAAGGGATCCTCCTTGAACTTCTAATAAGTTTCTACAAAATAAAAAGCTACAATACATACAATATAATGTAAACATTTTCCCTAAGTTTAATGGTGAAAGAAGAAATTCCACTGAATGTCCTTGAGCATAGGCTATTACGGCTATTCCATATGAAAAAATGCATGCATATGGATGGGAAAGTATCAATCTTTTTTCTTCATCTCATTAAAGCATTTTAAAATAGAATCAGTATAAGCTCTACCATAAACAACCGAACTGTTCAGGTTAGTAACCGTCCCTCTTCTTACATTTTCTGAACTCAAATTCTGCTTTCGGCTCTTTCCAGTAGGCAGGCGTTGTGCTGCGGAAGGTTAAGTTGCCATCGGAGATGCCTGCTTCCTGAGGAGGATGCCTGGAGTGGAGTCCCAGCTACCTCCCACTTCTGACCCAGCTGCTGCCAATATTCCTGTGGCAGCAGATGATGGTGCAGGCATCTGGGACTCTGCACCCTTGGGGAGACCCAGACAAAGCTCCTGACCCCTGACCCCTGGCTCTGGCCTGGCCTGGTTGATGTCTGGCTGTTAGCAGGTATTTGGGAAGTGAGCCAGTGGATGGAAGTCTCTCTCTCTCCCTCTCTCCTTCTCTCTCTCTCCCTCTCTCTCTCTCTGCTTTACAAATAAATGAATCTTCACAAACCCATTAGGTTAAAAGTGAATCTTTAAAAACCCATATGGTTAGGATCATGTATAACTTTCTAATTTGGGTGTATCCCTTATGTTCTGTTTCCCTCAACCAGAGTAGAAAGTCCGTGGATGCAAAACTGTTTTAATGTATTGTGTCCTGTCATATCCCAGGTACTCAGAAAAGCGCCTGACCATAATTTATAAAATAGATAGTTCTTGAAGTACTGAATAGACGTGTCCCAGTCATATTCCCATCTATTTAGCCCACGCTGACGGCTCTTCCTAATTTTATTCATATACTGCACACATTCAGTTTCAGAACCCATAGGAATAAAAGTAATCATATCTGCAGCCAAAACCAACAAGGTGATTAAAACTCCAGCAGAACGTGGGCTCACCTTCCTCTCCTGCTTGCTGGGGCTCAGTGTCTCCACTTAGCTTCCACTGGGATTATTACCTATTTCAAATGTGAGATCTCGCCCGTCTGCCTATGACATCTTGTCCTTTATTGATAATATCTTTAATGGATCTGCACAATTCACAAATGTTTTTCACAGGTAATTTCTATTCCCCATGCAGACACTGTCACCGCACTGCTGGGTGAAATGATAATCACTTCCCAGCAAGAAGATGAGATCATGGAGTCCCACATCCTTATCTCAGGTCCAGAGCCCTCTTTCCACTCCTGCACACTGTGGTCCTGACAGCGATGGCAGCCAGGTAAGTGGTGACTCGTTTCAGAGGACTGTTGTATTCTGAGAAGGCCTTCACCTCAGAAAATCCAGTAAGACACATGGAAAATAATTCTTTTTCTGGGATTGGAACATAAATCTAGGAACACACATACATGAGCATATGAGGGTACTTCAAAAAGTTCATGGAGAAGTGGAATTAGAAGTTTATTTTGGTGCAACTTATTTAAATCCATTCAGTTTTTTAGTAATAGAATGTTCTATGAATTTTTGGATACCCCTTCATATTTATGCATATATATTCAGGAAAGATTTTTTCTATTGTATTTTTAAAATTTTCATGACCATGTAATACTTGTATCCTTTTAGATCATACAGTGCAATGCATTGTCACATATATATGCTGTAAACTGATCAAGTCAGCAATGTCTTTTGGTAATCCCTTGGCATACTGCTGCCTACTTCCCTGCACTGGGGCTGCCACACCTCTCTTCTTTCCCCCTCGCTCCTGCTGTTGTGGAAACCAGCCTCACTCCTCCCTGCCTGAACACTCCACCTGCCACAGCACTTGCTCACAAGGCTTTACTCTGCAGACGTGGGCCGAGCAGTGAGACAGAGATGAGCCCAGGCTGCTGAGCAGGTGCCTGGTGTTTGAGAGACAGGTGCTGGTGTGTGCATTGGCTTTTGCTCTCTTCTGTCATGGTTGTGAGGAAGTGCATGTTGGACTACATGGAGTCTGTAATGATGCCTGAAATTTCTGTCCTTAGTAAAAGAATGTTGAAATGCATTGGAGTAGAGGAAGTCTCATTCTCTCTGCTTTGTCAAAGGAGAAAAAAACTTCTTTCAACAAATATGTGGCTAACTATTCATAAGGCTCAAAAAAATTTTAAGGGATCAACCAAGAGCTTTAAGGTCTCAACATTTAATTATTATCATGGCTTGAAACCCATTTTGATAGTGCCTTGTGTTTTCTTTCTACTCAGTTACTTCAGTCGCCTACAGCATGGTTTTGTTTAATCAAATTTAAAATGAAACGAGCGTTAACATTGCTGCCAGAGACTGTTTGATGGGCAGCTGTAAATCCTTCTCAGGAGGTGAGACGTGTTGACTGAGGTCACCCCAGTGTCTCCAAAGAAGGCCAAGGGTCAGGGAAATTGTGAGCCTTCCTCACCTTGTGAATGCCTGTGGGTGTTCACAGGCCTGGGTGATAAAACTCACCACAACGTAAGAGTTATGCTCCTGGCTCTGTAAGGAACCTGAACCCCTGCACTACCCATCATTGTGTAACTCAAGTCACAATTTCTGGTCCACATCATGCCTGGACTTCCCTTCCCCCTCCTTGGTTTGCTCACCCGTGACTGTAAATCAGCCTTTTCAACCTCCTCTGGTCTTTTTAAAATGATACATTTCAGTGAAACATGTGAGCGTGTCCACAGGCACCCAAAGTTGAGATGCACACTCTGCCACCCTCCTCCCCTCCTGCCCCCCGCCCCTCCCCCTGGGGTGACAGAATCTCACAGGGTGCGGCCTTTCCATGCTTCCTGCATTCACAAAACTTGGGAAAGACCTCTCATCCCTCACCTCTGCCTGACCAACTTGCTGTCTTCCCTCCTCTCCACATTCCCTTCGTGAAGCTCGCTGGCAGGTGTGTGTGCAGGTGGGGGGCAGTTGTTAGCGGAACCTTGTACTCACCTTGGAGTCCTGTTGCTCAGATGGGCTGGATTTTTCGTCAGTGCTCACAGCCTTAATACAATTAAAACAGTGGACGTATGGCACACATAGTTAAATACTTTAAAATGCAACCGTTGGGGGCCAGTGCCATGGCTCACTTGGTTAACCCTCTGCCTGTGGTGCCAGCATCCCATATGGGTGCCAGGTTCTAGTCCCGGTTGCTCCTCTTCCAGTCCAGCTCTCTGCTGTGGCCTGGGAAGGCAGTGGAGGATGGCCCAAGTGCTTGTGGATGGCCCAGCTCCTGCCTTCAGATCGGCGCAGCTCCGGCCGTTGCGACCATTTGGCGAGTGAACCAACAGAAGACCACTCTATCTGTCTCTCTCTCTCACTGTCTTAACTCTACCTGTCAAATGAAAAAAAAAATGCAACTGTGACAAAAATATGTGAGAAAATAAATTTAGGATATTATATACATATAATACATATTCTCCTACCAAAATGGATTTCAAATATCATTCCATATCATGGACACCTAAGGAACTTTAAATAGTAACTTACATTTGTTGACTTATTTTATACACACACAACACACAAGATAGAGGGTGCCTTATTAATCTCAGTAGAGATGACCCTTTAATTAAAATTCAGCAAGTGTTATATATGATGTGTGATATTTGAAACTCAGAAAATCATCATTCATTTGGTTAGCACTGTCTGAACTTTTGCTGTGATTGGATTTATGATTTTCTTCTGGTAAGAATTGTTATTCAAATTCATTTCTAGCCTTATTTCCACTTTGATTAGCAATGCCACTGAAAGTGTTATGGTCTCCTATTTTATCTTCTATACATTTAACTTTCCACTGTGTTTCTTTTTCATTTTGTTGTTGGTAACTTTGTCTTATGGAAGTTTCCCTCATGTAATTTTATATAGAGATTTATTTTATTTATTTGAAAGAGTTCCAGAGAGAGGTCTTCCATCAGCTGGTTTACTACCCATATTGTTTTTTTTTTAAGATTTTATTTATTTATTTATTTGAGAGGCAGAGTTACAGACAGTGAGAGATAGAGACAGAGAGAAAGGTCTTCCCTCTGTTGGCTCACTCCCCAGATGGGCGCAATGGCCAGAGCTGCGCCTATCCGAAGCCAGGAGCTTTTTCTGGTTCTCCCAAGTGGGTGCAGGGGCCCAAGGACCTGGGCCATCCTCTACTGCATTCCCAGGCCACAGCAGAGAGCTGGATCAGAAGAGGAGCAGCCAGGACTAGAACTGGCGCCCATATGGGATGCCGGCGCTGCAGGCAGAAAATTAACCTACTGTGCCACAGAGCTGGCCCCATACTCCCCATATTGTTGCAATGGCCAGCGCTGATCTGATCCGAAGCCAGGAGCCAGGAGTTTTTTCCAGGTCTCCCATGTGGATGCAGGGGCCCAAGACTTGAATCACCTTCCATTACTTTCCCAGGCCATAGCAGAGAGCTGGAATTGAAGTGGAGCAGCTGGGACTTGAACCGGCGCCCATGTGGGATGCCTGCACTGCAGGATGGGGCTTTAACCTGCTGCGCCACAGCATTGGCTACTCTAATGTAAATTTCAATCTTCAATAAGAATAATTCTCATCCTGAAGATTTGGTCTAGAATTAGTTACGATTTTGTCCCAGCCTACTTATGAATTGCACCCAGTATTTTTTATTGGGGAAATTTGCCGATTTTTACTGTCTATGCCCCATGTGTTACTTATCTCTCTTTTTAGAATGAGTGCTAGAAATTTACCCTTAGGCTTTTGGCTCAAACTCCAAATAGTTTCATTTTACATTTCTTTTTTTTAACTTTTATTTAATGAATATAAATTTCCAAAGTTCAGCTTATGGATTACAATGGCTCCCCCCCCATAACTTCCCTCCCACCCGCAACCCTCCCCCTTCCCGCTCCCTCTCCCCTTCCATTCACATCAAGATTCATTTTCATTTCTCTTATATACAGAAGATCAGTTTAGCATATATTAAGTAAAGATTTCAACAGTTTGCACCCACATAGAAACACAAAGTGAAAAATACTGTTGGAGTACTAGTTATAGCATTAAATCACAATGTACAGCACATTAAGGACAGAGATCCTACATAAGGTGTAAGTGCACAGTGACTCCTGTTATTGACTTAACAAATTGACACTCTTGTCTATGGCATCAGTAATCTCCCTAGGCTCCAGTCATGAGTTGCCAAGGCTATGGAAGCCTTTTGAGTTCACCGACTCTTATCATATTTAGACAAGGTCATAGTCAAAGTGGAAGTTCTCTCCTCCCTTCAGAGAGAGTTACCTCCTTCTTTGATGACCTGTTCTTTCCACTGGGATCTCACTTGCAGAGATCTTTCAGTTAGGTCATTTTTTTTTTTTTGATAGAGTGTCTTGGTTTTCCATGCCTGAAATACTCTCACAGGCTTTTCAGCTGGATCTGAATGCCTTAAGGGCTGATTCTGAGGCCAGAGTGCTGTTTAGGACATCCATCATTTTATGAGTTTGCTGTGTATCCTGTGTATTCTGCTTCCCTTTTTTGTTCTATTGGTTAGTATTTTCAGACACTAGTCTTGTTTATGTGATCCCTTTGATTCTTAGCCCTATCATTATGATCAATTGTGAACAGAAATTGATCACTTGGACTAGTGAGATGGCATTGGTACATACCACCTTGATGGGATTGAATTGGAATCCCCTGGTATGTTTCTAACTCTACCATTTGGGGCAAGTCCGATTGAGCATTTCCCAAATTGTACATCCCTTCCCTCTCTTATTCCCACTCTTATATTTAACAAGGATCACTTTTCATTTAAGTTTCAACACTTAAGAATAACTGTGTGTTAATTACAGAGTTAAACCAGTAGTATTAAGTAGAACAGACAAAAAAAATAATAAGAGGGATAACGTATTAAGTTGTTCATCAACAGTCAGGGCAAGGGCTGATCAAGTCACTGTTTCTCATAGTGTCCATTTCACTTCAACAGGTTTACTTTTTGGGGCTCAGTTAGTTGTCACTGATCAGGGAGAACATATGATATTTGTCCCTTTGGGACTGGCTTATTTCACTCAGCATAATGTTTTCCAGATTCCTCCATTTTGTTGCAATGACTGGATTTCATTTTTTTTTACTGCTGTATAGTATTTTATAGAGTACATATCCCATAATTTCTTTATTCAGTCTACGGTTGATGGGCATTTAGGTTGATTCCAGGTCTTAGCTATTGTGAATTGAGCTGCCATAAACATTAAGGTGCAGACCGCTTTTTTGTTTGCCAGTTTAATTTCTTTTGGGTAAATTCCAAGGAGTGGGATGGCTGGGTTGAATGGTAGGGTTATATTCAGGTTTCTGAGGAATCTCCAAACTGACTTCCATAGTGGCTTTACCAGTTTGCATTCCCACCAACAGTGGGTTAGTGTCCCTTTTCCCCCACATCTTTGCCAGCATCTGTTGTTGGTAGATTTCTGAATGTGAGCCATTCTCACCGGGATGAGGTAAAACCTCATTGTGGTTTTGATTTGCATTTCCCTGATGGCTAGTGATCTTGAACATTTTTTCCTGTGCCTGTTGGCCATTTGGATTTCCTCTTTGGAAAAATGTCTATCGAGGTCCTTGACCCATCTCTTAAGTGGGTTGTTTGTTTTGTTGTTGTGGAGTTTCTTGATCTCTTTGTAGATTCTGGTTATTAATCCTTTTTTGGTTGCATAGTTTGCAAATATTTTTTCCCATTCTGTTGGTTGCCTCTTCACTTTCCTGTTTCTTTTGAAGTACAGAAACTTCTCAATTTGATGCAATCCCAAATATTAATTTTGGCTTTGACTGCCTGTGCCTCCAGGGTCTTTTCCAGGAAGTCTTTTCTGGTCCCAATATCTTGCAGGGTTTCTCCAATGTTCTCTAATATTTTGATGGTGTCAGGTCATAGATTTAGGTCTTTAATCCATGTTGAGTGGATTTTTGTGTACAGTGTAAGGTAGGGGTCTTGCTTCATGCTTCTGCATGTGGAAATCCAGTTTTCCCAGCACCATTTATTGAATAGACTGTCCTAGCTCAACGAACTGGTTTTAGATCCTTGATCAAATATAAGTTGGCTGTAGATATTTGGGTTGATTTCTGGTATTTCTATTCTTCCATTGGTCTATCCATCTGTTTCTGTAGCAGTACCATGCTGTTTTGATTACAACTGCCCTGTAGTATGTCCTGAAATCTGGTATTGTGATGCCTCTGGCTTTGTTTTTGTTGTACAAAATTGCTTTAGCTATTTGAGGTTCCCTGTGCCTCCATATGCATTTCAGCATCATTTTTTCCAGATCTGAGAAGAAAGTCTTTGGTATCTTGATTGGTATCACATTGAATCTATAAATGGCTTTTGGGAGAATGGACGTTTTTATGATGTTGATTCTTCCAATCCATGAGCATGGAAGATTTTTCTATTTTTTGGTATCCTCTTCTATTTCTTTCTTTAAGATTTTGTAATTCTCATCGTAGAGATCTTTAACATCCTTGGTTAAGTTTATTCCAAGGTATCTGTTTTTGTAGCTATTGTGAATGGGATTGATCTTAGAAGTTCTTTCTCAGCCGTGGCATTGCCTGTGCATACAAAGGCATGGGATTTTTGTGCATTGATTTTATATCCTGCTACTTTACCAAACTCTTCTATGAGTTCCAATAGTCTCTTAGTAGAGTTCTTTGGGTCCCCTAAATAAAGAATCATATCATATGCAAAGAGGGATAGTCTGACTTCTTCCTTGCCAATTTGTATTCCTTTAATTTCTTTTTCTTGCCTGATGGCTCTGGCTAAAACTTCCAGAACTATGTTGAATAGCAGTGGTGAGAGTGGGCATCTCTGTCTGGTACCAGATCTCAGTGGAAAAGCTTCCAACTTTTCCCCATTCAATAGGATGCTGGCCATGGGTTTTTCATAAATTGCTTTGATTATATTGAGGAATATTCCTTCTATACCCAATTTGCTTAGAGTTTTTATCATGAAACAGTGCTGAATTTTATCGAATGCTTTCTCTGCATCAATTGAGATAATCATATGGTTTTTCTTCTGCAGTCTATTAATGTGGTGTATCACATTGATTGATTTGTGAACACTGAACCATCCCTGCATATCAGGGATAAATTCCACCTGCTCTGGGTGGATGATTTTTCTGATGTGTTGCTGTATTCTATTGGCGAGAATTTTATTGAGGATTTTTGCATCTATGTTCATCAGGGATAATGGTCTGTGATTTTCTTTCAATGCTGCATCTTTCTCTGGCTTAGGGATTAAGGTGATGCTGGCTTCATAGAAAGCATTTGGGAGGATTCCCTCTTTTTCAATTGTTCTGAATAGTTTGAGAAGGATTGGAGTTAGTTCTTCTTTAAATGTCTGGTAGAATTAAGCAGTGAATCCATCTGGTCCTGGGCTTTTCTCTGTTGGGAGGGCTTTTATTACTGTTTCAATTTCTGTCTCAGTTATGGGTCTATTTAGGTTTTCTATGTCTTCCTGGTTCAATTTAGGTAGATTGCATGTGTCCAGGAATCTATCCGTTTCTGATAGATTTCCCTGTTTGCTGGCATACAACTCTTTGTAGTAATTTCTGATGATTCTTTTTATTTCTGTGGTGTCTGTTGTTACATTTCCTTTTTCATCTCTGATTTTATTGAGTTGGGTTTTTTCTCTTCTTTTTTTAGTTAGCTGAGCCAATGGTGTGTCAATTTTATTCATTTTTTTCAAAAAACCAGCTCTTCGCTTGGCTGATTTTTTGTAATGTTTTTTTGGATTCAATCCTGTTTATTTCTTTTTGATTTTAATTATTTCTCTTCTCCTACTAGATTTGGGTCTGATTTGCTGCAGTTTTTCTAGATCCTTGAGATGCACTGAAAGCTCATTTATTTGGTGCCTTTCCAATCTCTTTATGTAGGCACCTATTGCTATAAACTTTCCTCTCAACATTGCTTTTGCTGTATCCCATAAGTTTTTTTTTTTTTTTTTTTTTTTTTTTTTTTTTTTTTTTTACAGGCAGAGTGGACAGTGAGAGAGAGAGACAGAGAGAAAGGTCTTCCTTTGCCGTTGGTTCACCCTCCAATGGCCGCCGCGGTCGGCGCGCTGCGGCCGGCGCACCGCGCTCGTCCGATGGCAGGAGCCAGGAGCCAGGTGCTTTTCCTGGTCTCCCCATGGGGTGCAGGGCCCAAGCACCTGAGCCATCCTCCACTGCACTCCTGGGCCACAGCAGAGGGCTGGCCTGGAAGAGGGGCAACCAGGACAGAATCCGGCGCCCCGACCGGGACTAGAACCCGGTGTGCCGGCGCCGCAAGGCGGAGGATTAGCTTGTTGAGCCACGGCGCCGGCCCCATAAGTTTTGATATGTTGTATTGTTACCCTCATTTACTTCCAGAAAATTTTTGATTTCTCTTTTGATTTCTTCTATGACCCAGTGTTCATTCAGGAGCATGTTGTTCAGTCTCCATGTGTTTGCATACTCTCTAGGGATTCCTGAGTTGCTAATTTCCACCTTCATTCCGCTGTGGTCTGAGAAGCTGCATGGTATGATTCTAATTCTTTTAAATTTGCTGAGACTTGCTTTATGGCCTACTATGTGGTCAATCCTAGAGGAGGTTCCATGTACTGCTGATAAGAATGTAAAATCTTTAAATGTAGGATTGAAAGTTCTGTAGATATCTGTTAGATCCATTTGGGCAATAGAGTCGATTAAATTTGCTGTTTCCTTGTTGATCTTCTGTCCTGATGATCTGTTTCTGAGAGTGAAGTATTGAAGTCCCCCAGTACTATTGTATTGGAATCTAAGTCTCCCTTTAAGTGCCTTAACATATCTTTTAAATAAACCGGTGCCCTGTAATTAGGTGCATATACATTTATAATAGTTACATCTTCCTGCTGAATTGAACCCTTAATCATTATATAATGCCCCTCTTTGTCTCTCTTAACAGTTTTTGTGTTAAAGTTTATTTTGTCTGATATTAATATGGCTATTATTGGCTATTGATATATATTTTTGTCTGATATTAATATGGCTATATTAATATGGCTGCTTATTTTGTTTCTGTTGGCATGGAATATCTTTTTCCAACCTTTCACTTTCAGTCTGCATGCATCTTTGTTGTAAAGATGTGTTTCTTGTAGGCAGCAAGTAGATGGGTTTTGTTCCTTAATTCATTCAGCCAGTCTGTGCCTTTTAACTGGAGAGTTAAGACTATTAATGTTCAATGTGACTATTGATAAGTAGTGACTTTGCCCTGCCATTTCCCAAAGATATTTTCTAGTATATGCTTTGAGCTTCCTATGATCTTTTACTGATAGGTTTTCTTCCTTTACTTTCTTTCATATTGATGGCCGTGTTTCTGTGTTTCTGAGTGTAACACATCTTTAAGCATCTTTTGCAGGGCCAGATGAGTGGTGACAAATTCTTTCAATTTCTGTTTGCTATGAAAGGTCTTTATTTCACTTTCATTCACAAATGAGAGCTTTGCAGGATATAATATTCTGGGCTGGCAGTTTTTCTCTCTTAGCACCTGGGCTATGTCTCGCCATTCCCTCCTAGCCTGTAGGGTTTCTGATGAGAAGTCTGCTGTGAGTCTAATTGGAGATCCTCTGAGAGTGATCTGACATTTCTCTCTTGCACATTTTAGGATCTTTTCTTTATGTTTCACTGTGGTGAGTTTAATTACAACGTGTTGTGGTTAGGATCTCTTTTGGTCATGTTTACTAGGGGTTCTATGAGCTTCCTGTACTAGGATGTCTCTGTCCTTCTCCAAACCCGGAAGTTCTCTGCTAGTATCTCACTAAAAAGGCCTTCTAATCCTTTCTCTCTCTCCGTGCCTCAAGGAACTCCTAGAACTCGAATGTTGGGTTTTTTAATAGTATCCTGTAGATTCCCAACAATATTTTTTAGATTTCTAATTTCCTCTTCTTTTCTTTGGTTTGACTGTATGCTTTCCTATGCTCTGTCTTCTAAGTCTGATATTCTCTATTCTGTTTCACTGACTCTGTTTTTAAGACTCTCTAATGTGTTTGCCATTTGATCTATTGAATTCTTCATTTCATTTTGATTTCTCTTCACTATCATACTTTCCCGTTCTACTAGTTTCTGCATTTCATTTTGGTTCCTCCTTAAGATTTCATTTTCACGAGAGAGATTTTCTATCCTGTCCAGTAAGGATTTCTGTAGTTCAAGAATTTGCTTTTGAAAACTTCTAAATGTTCTTATCATAAATTTTTTAAATCCGTATCTTGCATTTCTTCTGTCTCATCATCTTCATAATCTTGGCTGGGGTGTTTTGATCATTTGGGGGTGTCATAATGTGTTTGTTGATCTTGTTCCCTCGGTTTCTGTGTTTGTTGCTTGGCATTTTGGAGGAATTCTTTGAATTCTTCTTCCCTTACTGCGGTGGTTTTTTTTTTTCTTGTTATACTCTGACTGTGTTAAGTGGACTGTCTGCTGTTGGAGGAGCCTTGGAGGCTTGAGATGGGTGTGGCCAGAGAGCTCTGCTTAGTTCTTCAGGGTTAAGGGTGTGCCAAAGGTGACACACTCAGGTTAGGCGTGGTAGATCTCTTTTTATTTATTTATTTTTTTTTTTTCAGGAGGGAAGTAATATTGCACAGCTGAGCAGAATTGATGGTAGTTAGCTTCCAGTCTCTGGCTTCTGTATGTATAGCATTCGTCTGCTTTTTCCCATAGACCACCCAAAGAATCTGTGCTGCCCTCAGTGTGGGCTCAATTTCTCCTGCAGTCTCCCACTGAGTTGCCAAGGTTACCAAATTGTAGGGTCTCTGGAGAGTACTCACGTGACCTACATGAGTTCTCTCACCCAGGTGACCTCCATGAGTTCTCTCACCCACTGTCTCTTTTTTCCCCACCTCAGTTCATTAGCTCTACCCTTTCACTAAATCCTAACCTCCTAGTATTTCACACCCCCAGAGTCAGGTTTTTCTGTTTGACTGAGTTCACGCTCAGCTCTGAGGTCATGTACAGCTCTGACATAACGTACAGCTCTGAGGTCGCACACAGTTCTGAGGTCACGCACAGCCCTGAGGACGCGCACCTTTTACGTATATCCAGAATGGCGCCTGCTCTTTGTCTCTTGCTCACCTTTGCAAGGTGGGCGGAGAGAGAAACTCATCCGTACTGCCCCCCCCCCCTTTTTCCCTCTCTCCTTAGTTAGTCTGGTGAACTTTCCCCAGCGGGGCTTCAAGCCTCATTCCCTCTAGGCCTCTGTCTGCCGTTTCCCCCTCCAATGTCTCGGGTTACTGAGCTCACCTCCCCTTCCAGCGCAGATGTGTAGACTCAGAGCCGTGGGTGTCCGTGCTCTCCCCGCAGGTCGTCTGTCACCTCCACTAGATCCAGAAGAGTTTCCTCTGAATTTTTTTCCCTGAGCCTTTCCCTGTAATTACTGTCATTCCTCTTTTATCAACCTATCTTTTCCTGGACTATCAGTGCGCGTCCTCACTATTCCACCATCTTGGCTCCCCCCCCCTCATTGCACATTTCAAAGGAACTGTTTTCTTTGGGTGAGTATCTCTTTGTTGCCACATCCCCAGTTGTGACGTGTATGAAGGTTTCCATGGTCACTGATGGTCGAACTTAGGTCTGATTCCTCTAATGCTGTTACCTCCTGACTTATGGAAATTCTTCCAAAATGAAGAACATCCATCATTGTGTTTTGCTTACACAATAAAAATACTACAGTCTGTACGAAAAACACAGCTGAAAATGATTGGCACTTTCCTCTTTTCAAAATCAGTTTTCAGAATAATTATACTGGCAGGCAAAGTCTTTCTGTCTGGTTCTAACTGAATCCTGAGATCCCCACTGATAAAGCATCAATCACGTGCATTGGAAACTCCGGGGGTGGGGGGGGGCAGTGTCCCTGAGGCAGGTTTAATTGTGGGTAAGGTCCTTGCCAGGTGACGGCCTCTGGCCTACAGATGCAACAGCGCAGGTGCAGAGGAGGAGGTCTTGACCATTGTTTCCTCCCCAGCAGGACCAAGAGGGCCAGAGCATGACGGGAACCTGAAGACTCAGAAAACGGGGAAGCCACTGACCAGGACCTGACTCCTGTGCTAAAGGTCTCCAATCAGAACTTGCCACACTAGTACTCCCCAGCTACTGCCCTCTTTCCCATCCCATAAACCTGTCCCATACCGCAGGTGAGAGAGAGAGCTAAGCTTTGCTTCACCTTCTTGCTGGCTGACTTCAACAATAAAGCCTTTTTTGTTGTTGTTTTCCTCAAAGCAAGTGCCATAGTAAATGGTTCCTCTGAGTGTCAGGCAGTGAGCCCTTGCTGGATGTCATCATGAGTCTTTTGGTTCCCTGACATCTTCCACAGGAAAACATCATATTTTGATATAATCTTGAAGATGTTTAACATATTTGTTGAGGTTCAAGTCATGGATGTAACTATTCCTTTTGTGTTCCATTTGTACCAATATTTTGCAAAAGTTTCCTTTTCAAGTTATGTTTCCTCCTTGCAAAAACCAGGGTATCTGGACCATCCTAGCTTTCTTGTTTGACAAGCAGTATTGGGGACATTTGGATGTTTTCTGCCCCACACCCAGCAGCATCATTTATCTTCAAGACATTTGGCTTTCTTTGAGAAATTACCTTTTGAAATCTCAGTCTTGTGACTTGAGATGCTCAAGGATAAGGGGCCGTTGACGATGACTGTCCATGGAAGGGAAATGAGAAATACATGTGTGTTTTAAAGTCACTGCAGGCTGTAATTCTGCCAAGAATGGTATTGTTTTGAGCTGTGTAGATTTTATATTCATACACAGAGATACATATTTTTTGCCTTATGCTAAAAGTCTTCCTTACCAGTTACACTAATATATTTTGGTATATTTCAAATTATTAATGCAGTATATTGTGCAAATATGATATGAAAAACAGCTTAATATTTCCTTCCAAGTATTTTTGTTTTCATGTGTGCTTCTGTGTTTCCAAGTCATTTGAACTACTTCTCTTATGTGCACTAAGAACACCATGGTGATAATCAAGCTAAATTTTCTTTTAATTATCAATGTTACAGGTTGTGATACCCAATATCTACTACTGTTTTTCAGTAGTTATGTGAAATATTGTTACTTGTATTAGTCAAACTACAAATTAGATTACTTCATAAAGCCTATTTTAGTTTCTTATCCTTCACTACTGTTCCAACTCTGCCCCTGTGTTTTGATCTTCAAGTTGAAGTTTGTTAAATGAGACATATGCTACACTCATTCTGTGTCTTGGCTTTTTGTGTAAGAATGTATCATAGAGAAAAGTCCATGTCCAAGCACAGAGATCTGCTCAGCTCCTCTCTGCAGCTCCAGAGAAACTGTGGGGCAGTTGCCCATTACCCCTTCAACTGTAAGTAGAGACTGAGGCTATTTAGAATTCTGTCTTCCTTGAGTTTCCTGGGATGCATGAATGAAAGCGCTGTCCATTTAAAGTAGAATATAGAGAAAAGGCTGCATATTGAAAAGTGAGACACGTTGGCATTTGTTTGATTGTTCATTCATTCTCACATCAGCTGCAACCTGTGCCCTCTAGCAGTTGCTGTGATGTGTTCTGCTAGCCTGGATATTGGGATTATCTTCCTCACTCAGACAGGGATTGGCCTTGTGGGAAATTCCTCCCTCCTTTGTCTTTATAACTTCACTCTGCTAACTGGACATCTTTTGAGGCCCACAGATTTAATTCTCAATCAACTGGTCTTGGCCAATTCCATTGTTCTTATCTCTAAAGGTATACCCCAGACCTTGGCGGCTTTTGGATGGAAATATTTCCTGGATGATATTGGATGTAAAATTATCTTCTATTTTTACAGAGTGGCAACAGGAGTGTCCTTCAGTACCATCTGCCTTTTCAACGGTTTCCAGGCCATTAAACTTGACCCCAGTATTTGGAGATGGATGGAGCTTAAGATAAGGTCCCTAAAGTTCATTGGCTTCTGCTGTTTCTTCTGCTGGATTCTGCATATTTTGGTAAATTCTTGTCTTCCTATAATAGTGAGTGGTCCATTGAATATCAAAAATACCAGTATAGAAAATAATTATGGGTACTGTTCTTGGCATTTAAGTGGAGATCTTTTAGATTCATTTTATACAATCCTGTATTTTTCTCCTGACATCATAAGTTTGGGCTTCATGATCTGGGCCAGCAGCTCAACCATCTTTATCCTGTACAGACATAAACAGAGAGTCCAACATATTCGCAGGCACCGACTCTCTTCTAGGCCTTCCCATGAGGTCAGAGCCACCAACACCATTCTAATCCTGGTGAGTTTCTTTGTCACCTTTTATTCAATATATATCACGCTGACACTGTGGATGACCCTGGTTGCAAATCAAGGCCAGTGGATGGTGAACACCTCCGTGCTTGTAGCATCATGTTTCCCAGCGTTCAGCCCCTTCGTGCTCATCATCAGTGACACCAGAGTCTCTTGGTTGTGTTCTGGCTGCAGGGTAGGGAGAAGTGCTTCCTAATCTGCTTGCAGTGCTGTGAGTCTGTTCTCTCCTGGGTGTTCAAATATTTGTTCCGTTGTTCATACAGAGGACTGCATATGTCAGGAATGTGTGTCACCATTTCAATAAGGGCAGTCATGTCCTCATATCACTACACAAGTGTTGCAATGGAGGAAAAATGAACCTTGTATGCATAATTAAATAAAGATTCGTTTAATTCTTAGATTTGTCAGTAGAAAAGTGCAGGACATTTTCAAATATCACATCAGAGAGACCTAAGCCTAAGGCCCCAGGCAAATCTTTCATTTGAGGACTTATATGAATTCCTGGTAACTTTTTTGTTTGTTTCTAACTACTTTTTTGTTGGTCTAATTTTATCTTTTAACCATTTTTTACTTTAAAAATTACTTCATTTAATTGACAAATAATAATTCTGTATACTTCTTTTTAAGCATTGTTAACTATAATTTATTGAATGGAGATGCTGTATGGTTATTGATTTAGCAGCAGCTGTTGTTTTGTTTACATAGAGTTTGTTTGTATTTGTTGTTTTGCTCTGTATTGGAAACATAAATAAAGTTTTCTACATTATTTTCAGTCAGGGGTTGTGGTATAATTTCCTTATGACAGCAGTAATATACATACTGTCTTTCTGGAATCTGTCTCTCCACGGGGAAAGAGCTTTTGGTTCTTTTCAGATCAGTGATTACCTTGAGGGGGTGCTTAAGAGCTGATGGAGTCTAAAGAAGGATGTTAGTGAAAAGCAAATCCATAGGGCAGGTGCTCACTGTCACAGAAGTGGTCCTCATACGTACCTGGCAGGGAGATACCATGATTGTCATGGTGGTTTCCCAAGGCGAGGCTTAGCCACTGCACTCCGATGTGTTGACCCCTGTGATTTCCACAAATGTGAGAAACTCATGAAAAAAAAGTAATCCTCTTCCACCCAACTCCATTCTCTCAGGGTGCTTCATGTAGGCTAACCCACCTGATGCATGTGTTGGCAGCAATCCCATAGACTAGCACTTGTAAACAACCAACGCCAAACCCATCAGGTTCCCAATAAAATAGACCAAACCCTGAGGAAATTACTAGCTTCAACTTTATAGCATCTTTTTTTTTAAATACAGAGAGAGACAGAGAGAAAGATCTTCCTTCCATTGGTTCACCCCCCAATGGCCGCTATGGCTGGCACTGCGCCGATGCGAAGCCAGGAGCCAGGTGCTTCCTCCTGGTCTCCCATGTGGGTGTAGGGCCCAAGCACTTGACCATCCTCCACTGCACTCCCTGGCCACAGCAGAGAGCTGGACTGGAAGAGGAACAACCGGGACAGAATCCGATGCCCCAACCGGGACTAGAACCCGGAGTACTGGCGCCACAGGTGGAGGATTAGCCAAGTGAGCTGCGGCGCTGGCCAACTTTATAGTATCTTTAAAGTGGCTGAAATAGCCATCAGTGCCTGAATGGGTTGCCAGTCCATCATACATGCCCTCATTGTGGGGGATGATGGAGATAGCGTTGCCTGCAATGTACATGGTGAAGAGGTTCATGGAAATCTGTTTCAGGGACCTAAGGCAATGTCCCAGCAGCGCTTCTCCATCAGGACCCAGTCTATCTCTTGCATGCTGGTATAAGGTACTTGCTTGTCCAAGTAACTGGGTACAATGAGTCTCCCTGGCCACTACTCTGGGCCCTCCTGCCTTCTCTAGGCCCACTCAGCTTAATGGCCAACTTGAAGCACCGGCATCAGTTCCTGACCAGGCTCCCTTGGGCCATCAAGACGGTGACTGCTTATTAAAGCCAGGAAGCTTTCACCCTGATGGTACTCCTGTGCAGGCCCACTGGTGTCTCTAACATCTCAATAATAGTGTATGCTTATGGGGTACAATGTGCTGTTCTGATCTATGTATACATTGGATAAGGAGCCAATCAAGCTAATTAGCATATCAATCACCTCACCAACTTCTCTTTTTTAATGTTTATGTTAAAAATCTATTATTTTGGGGCTGGCGCTGTGGTATAGTGGGTAAAGTCACCACCTACAGTGCCGGCATCCCATATGGGTACCAGTTCCAGTCCCCATTGCTTCACTTCTGATCCAGCTCTCTGCTATGGCCTGGGAAAGCAGTAGAACATGGCCCAAGTCCTTGAGCCCCTGGACCTGCGGGGGAGACCTGGAGGAAGCTTCTAGTTCCTGGCTCCTGGCTTCAGATCATGAAGCTCGAGCAGTTGCAGTTAACTGGTAAGTGAACCAGCGGATGGAAGATCTCTCTCTCTGCCTCTCCTCTCTCTGTGTAAATCTGACTTTCAAGTAAATAAATAAATCTCTAAAAAATGTAAATAAATTTTAAAAATGTGTTGGTTATTTCTTGGTGAGAATAGCAGGTATATTGTTAAAGTTCATACACTGATCATCTAGTAGAGTACAAAGAGTAGTGTATTTGTGTGTAACTAAGAAGATGTAGAGGGGCCGGCACTGTGGTGTAGCTGGTAGCAGCTGCTGTCTGCAGTCCTGGCATCCCATATGGGTGCTGGTTTCAGTCCCAGTGGCTCCACTTCTGATCCAGCTCTCAGCTATGGCATGCAAAGCAGTAGAAGATGGCCCAAGTCCTTGGGCCCTTGCACTCACGTGAGAGACCCGGAAGAAACTCCTGGTTCCTGGTTCCTGGCTTTGGATAAGCTCAGCTCTGGCCGTTGCAGTCATCTGGGGAGTGAACTAACAGATGGAAGACCTTTCTCTCTCTCTCTGCCTCTGCCTCTGCCTCTCTGTAGCTCTACCTTTCAAATCAATCAATATTAAAAAAAAAAAAAAGAGGTAGAGCTTACAGGCAGAGATGCAAAGCAAGACTTTAAGGAAGAAAGCTGGAGGAGGGGAGAAGGAGGAGGTACTGGGGAGAGAGCAGCCCTCTCCAAGGGGAACGGGTGATTGCCTGAGAAGAGGCAGGTGCTCCCTCAGGACAGCAATAATCTCTGTTAATTGCTAGAAGGGCACAGATAGTACTAACTTCCCTGACTCCTGTTAGGCCTGGAAGTGATGCGTATGTGTTTTGGCAGATGCAAGCTTAGAAACCCAATAGAAGCACAATTAGCCTCATCCTTGGGTAGGGGCCTCCCCTCTAAGCATCCCAACTTCCCTCTGGTGGTTAGTTGGCTTGCAAGAGAACGCCTTTCCCACTTTAAATCAGGTTCACATTAGCAAATTATATGTATTTAAAAGACAGCTCGGGAATCCCATAAACCCCACAATACTGTAAACTCTTTTGCCAGAGTTTATGCAACAACCAACAAGTCTGAAGAGTTCGCACAAGCCTGGTTTACCATTGCCTACTGCAATTCCAAAGGACTCTTATATTGCAATAATAGATTTAAAAGTTTGTTTTTATACTATACCTTTACATCCAGAAGATTGTCCCCGATTTGCTTTCAGTGTTCCATCAGTAAATTTTAAAGAACCTATGCAAAGATACCTGTGGAGGGTCTTACCTCAAGGAATGGCTAATAGCCCTGCTTTGTGCCAACAATTCACTGATGCTGCCCTTCAAAAAATTCGCAAAATATATAGCAATTTATATATTATACACTAGCCCCTGAGAAAATGCAACTTCAATATCCTTATCAGTATCTAGGCTTCCAATTGTACCCATGAAAAATACTTCCACAGAAAGTCACCTCACAATTTCATTCTTTACAGACTTTAAATGATTTTCAAAAACTTCTAGGGGATATTAATTGGCTTTGTCCACATCTCCACCTCACAACAGGAGACCTTAAACCTTTATTCAATATCCTAAAGGGAGATAGTTCCCCTACCTCCCAACGAGTGCTTACTCCTGCAGCATGCCTACCCTTGGAAAAGGTACAACAAGCCTTATCTCAGAGCTTTGTTTCTTACATTGATTATAGTCAACCTTTAATTCTTATTATTTTAATTACAGATTATTTACCCACTGCTCGGTTGTGGCAAGAGGCCCTTTACTATGGATATAATTATAGGCTACCCCCTAAAAAGAATGTTGTACCATATTATAATGCAATAGCTGAGATTATAGCTAAAGGGAGACTAGAATGTAAAAAAGATATTTGGAATAGAGCTGACATGTATATGTCAACCATATACTAACAAACAGCTAATATGGCTCCTGTCTTTCACTGACGACTGGCCTCTTGGCATTAGCTTCTTTTTTAAGACAAGTTCATAATAACTATCCAGCAGATAAAGTGATACAATTTTTATGACATCACCCCTGTGTATTTCCATGAAATACAAGCTTTCAACCCTTAGAGAATGCTGGCTTGATATTTATAGAGGGTTCCAACACTGGTCAAGCTTCCGTAATTTGTGACGGTCACCGTACAGTTATTAACACCCCTTTTTCATCTCTACAGCTGGTTGAATTGGCTGCTGTTGCACGTGCATTGCAGTCTACTTTGGACGTAGCGGTTAGCATATACACCGATAGCAAACATGTGTTCCTATTGGTGCCTCAATTGGAAACTTGTTCATTCCCTCCTGAATCCTCAGCTGCTTCTCCTTTGTCTTCTCACATTTGCACTGTCATTCGACAGCATACATGCCCTTTCTTTATAGGTCATATTCGAGCACATTCCAATCTTCCTGGACCTTTGGTAGAGGGTAATCGTTTGGCAGATTCTGCTCTATGCATATATTCTATTGATACAGCAACAAAAGATCACACTTTACATCATTTAAATGCTCATATGTTACTTTAAAACATAATATTACTTGAAAACAAGCTCAACAAATTGTAAAATCCTGTTCTTCTTGCTCCATCCAGTTACCAGTACCTCACTTTAGAATTAATCATCGCTATTTATTCCCCCAATCAACTATGGCAAATGGATATTACCCACTTCATGCAATTCGGTAAACAAAAATATATACATGTGTCTATTGATACTTGTTCTGGATTTATGTTTGCTTCCTTACATACAGGTGAAGCTATAAGACATGTTATTGCCCATTGCTTATAAGCTTTTGCTTCTCTAGGAACTCCAAAGCAGATTAAAATGGATAATGACCTGCCTATATTTCAGCCTCTTTTAAAACTTTTTGTGTAACTTTTTTTATATCTCATGTTACTGACATTCCTTATAATCCTCAGGGTCAAGGCATTGTTAAATGTACACATAATACTTTAAAGCAATATTTCAATAAAATAAAAAGGGGATTTTGGGGTTTCTGCCCATTCTCCTAACAAATGGCTCTCACATGCTTTATTCATTTTAAATTTTGTCACATTGGATAAAGATGGTCATTCTGCAGCTGATCACACTGGCATGCACAAACAGCTTCGAAAAGAGCAATGGTGATTGGAGGGATCCTATCACCAAATCAGTCGAATGGACCTGATCCGGTACTGGTATGGGATGGGTATTTTTATGCAGCTAGTTTGCTTTTACATAGTTAGCCCCTGATGATTTTCGCAACTGCTCGTTGGGCCGTGTGGCCCCGATACTAACATCTGTATTTCCAAAGACACGACAGCGATGCTCATTACCTGAGAACCGTGATGATGACATCATCTTAATTGGAGACCCGCCTTTACCATGGCTATATAGCTAGTGGGAGTTCCTGGATTGGCTTATGGAAATAATCATGGACTATGAAGGCTTGCATGTTTGGTGACCAAAACCATCAATCTTACTGCTACTGCGCTATCCAATATAGCTGAAGAATTGGATCAAGTTCATTCAGGAGTACTCTTAAACCAAGCAGCTATCGATTATTTGCTGTTAAAAGATCATATAAGCTGTAAATCTGTACCAGGGGGATGTTGTTTTAACATTACTAACAATATGCCCTATATAGAATCTGTTATTGTTAAGCTTAAGAGTGAAATGAAACACATGTTCATTACCAACCTCCTAATATTTGGAGGGTTTCAATGGATCCATTGTTATTAATGTTGGCTGGACTGCAACTGCTTTTCCTACTTTGTATGGGATATTTTTCCATGTGTTCTGCAATTTATGCTGACTTCGCTACAGTCTGTATGAACTGAGATTCATCATTTAAAGCTTCGTACCAAACATCCTTTATAATCAAAATAATTGTTATTTGGCTGTATATTTCATCTCTCACCTAATGTTAAACTGGAATGGTCCTCAGAGACGGGTAAGACACTCAGCATCCTGTACCAACCTAAGACAGGGCTCTAGGCCAAGCTGCCAGAGTTACCAATGACGGGTAAGGGCAGAGATGACTGAGGGCAACCTAAGACAGAGGCCATTCTCAATAAAATAAAAAAGGGGGAGATGTAGGCAGCCTTTGGACAAGTTAAGGCCAATCTTGGCTTGTGGAATTCCTGGGATAAGAAAACCACATACTCCCATCCTGAAGGAGGATGACATCCTGAAGGAGGATGATAATCAAGAATGCTCTGTTAAAATTATCTGTGCCACCAGAGGCCATGATAAGTTGGTTATGTATGTTGTTATCTTTTGTGCTTCTTTGTGCTTCTTTGTTCTGCAGCTGGTTATGTATAAATACCACTGGGACTTTAGAATAAATGAGCCTTGATCAGCCTTGTTGTCTTGGCTCCATACTTTGCGCCCTTGCCCCTCTTTTCATTCCCACTCCCTCCTTCAGGTTCCATTCGAATGGTGCAGCAGGCCCGCACAGGTAATAATCCATCAAATTAAAATGAACATACCAATCACCACTAACTTATCTCATGCTCTGCTAACCACCCACCCATGGCCCTCCCAGCAACCAATGATTTACTTTCACTTATAATAGGGTAGTGCATATAGTCTGGAATTTAATATGATTTGATTACCAGAATGTTTATTTTTTATTTTCTGGTATCATTCATGACACATAATTATCTAGAAATTTTTCATTGATGTTTCTATGAGCTTATTTATTGCTGAGTGTTATTTTCTATGGATACACCATTTCTTAATTCATTCATCTGTTTATGGGTACTTAGCTTATTTCTGGGTTTTGATTGTTTCAAATAAAGCTGCTACAAATGTGTGTAATTCTTTATATGTATATTATTTTACTTGTGTTAGCTCAAAGTACAATGCCAGAAGAAGGAGATATGTTAATATTAACTTATTAAGAAGCTGTGCAAGGGGCTGGCACTATGGCATAGGGGATAAAGCTGCTTCCTATAGCACGAGCATCCCGTATTGGCATCAGTTTGTCTCCTGGCTTCTCCACTTCCAGTCCAGCTCTCTGCTAATGCACCTGGGAAGTAGCAGAAGAAGGTCCAAGTGCTTGGGCCCCTGCTGCACATGTGGGTGACCCAGATGAAGCTCCAGGCTCCTGGCTTCAGCTTGGACCAGCCCAGACCAGCCCTGGCCATTTGGGGAGTGAACAAGCAGATGGAAAATGCCTCTCTCTGTCTCTCCCCTTCATTCTCTAACCGCCTTTCAGATAAATCAATCTAGAAAGAGAGAGATGGAGAGAAAGAAAGAAGAGAGAGTTCCAAAAGAGCCAGAGATTGAGGTCAGGCCCCTGCTTTTCCAGACTTAACTGGGGTCTCAGCTTGGGGTTGGGCTGGGAGACTGGATCTGGCCCCGGCCCCTGGTCCCACATGTGTTCACACATTAATCTGCCTCATTGCTGTTCTGGCTATGCCCATAGCCATGTTTACGTGACGTGATATAGAGTGGGTGGGGGTGGGGGCAGCTGAGGAGCTGGGCCAGGGCAGGCTCCAGAGGCAGATGTTCTCCCTTGCCTCTGGTCCAGTGGAAACTAAGCACTGTGCTAACCTGGAGAGACTTAAGGCATAGGGATAAAGAGGCTGTACTCAACAGCAATAAAATTGATTCCAGGATTGGCAGAAAAACAAAAAAACTGCAAGTGAGCCAAAGTGGTTATTTGCTGCTTACCCACCAGAATTCCAGTTCTTCCATACTCTTGCAAATATTTGTATAGTCTATCTTATAAACTTTACCCCCCCCTTTTAAGATTTTATTTATTTATTTGAAAGAGTTATACAGAAAATTAGAAACAGAGAGAGAGAAAGGTCTTCCATCTGCTAGTTCACTCCCCAGTTGGCCACAACAACTGGAGCCATGTCAATCCGAAGCCAGAAGTCTCCTCCGGATCTTTCCACATGGGTGCAGGGGCCGAAGGACTTGGGCCAACTTCCACTGCTTTCCCAGGCCATAGCAGACAGCTGGATCAGAAGTGGAACAACTGGTACTAGAATCGGCACCCATGTGAGATGCTGGCACTGCAGGCGGTGGCTTTACCCACTACGCTGCAGCGCCACAGCAAACTTTACCTTTGCAGTGGATTCGTTTCTGGGAGGAAGAGCATGGTGGGGCAAGAGGCGCAGAGTCACCACATAGACCCCGGGAGTTGGGTAAAAGCAGGCCCGAGGCAAGCAGCTTGCAGACTCATTTATTTCAGTTGGCATAGCAGCTTATATAGCCAAGGCAGCCAACCCGGTCAAGGGGCAGTCTATGCCCTAACCAATAACAGCCTGTTGCCAGGCAGTTTCCGAAGCCATCCAATTATAGCCTGTTGCCAGGCAGTTTCTGTTGCCAGCAGCCATCTTGGCTTGGCCTTTTCATTCCACCACATTTCCCCTTTTTCATTTACTTTTGAGCAATGGGAGGCATGATTCTTGGCCATACCATTGTTGACCCCATTTCCATGTGGTCTCCATACGTGACTGTGCCTGTCTTAGGTTGTCCCCCAGGGGACCTTACCTTTCGTTGACTAACCAGTGCTCAAAATGGGAGACCACAGGAGTGCTTGCTCAGATGGAGGTAGGAATGAGGCACAGTGTTAATCAGGAATGGCATGACTGCACACAGGCTGTGGGCCTTTGAGTGGCTGACCACAGCTAGTGGGTTACAAAACAGTAACAGATATGGCTATGGGCAGTTCCTCAGGGTAGGATGATAGGGCAGGTGCATCCACTAACAAGGCAGACTCTCAGACTTGTTCAGCTGGTTCTCGTTGGCTGTCAGTGGCAGGCTTGATGTTTCTGACTGGTACCCAAATGGGCTGTCCCACATTCTCTGGAAAGACACAAGCATATCCTCCACCCTTGTTAGCAGAAGCCTTTTTACAGGCATTGGAATCCAGGGCCTGAATTCTGCATTCACTCCTACATTTATGCAGGTGGGATGGGGTCTAGAAGCTACACTGAGAGCCTGGGGTGCCTGGGGACTGCCACAAATGTGGGAATCCTCACTGGGTGCAGATGGGATGACCTCACATGGATTATTACCTTGAGGTCATCTAAGTTCATCCCACGAGTATTTGGAGGTGACTGAACAGGCATTGCTGTGTTGTCTGCTGTCATGTCATTTTCACTGTCAGAGCTCTCTCTCCCCAAGTCATCAACTGTTGTCTGTGAGACAGGGACCTGGAGTGTCATACCCTTATCACTCACAGATTCATTATGTTTGGTAATCTGAGAAGGATTCTGAGAGGGGGTTATCTTTCCCATGTTTGAGTACTTAAGAGTGGCACGCCACACCAACTCTAGCCAAAGGAAAGACACGCACAGCACTGCTGCCATAACAGTGCAAATTCCTAGCACCTCAGTGGCTGATGGCATTCTGCAGGGGTTCCGTACCTTGGACGAACTGAAAGTGGTGTATTAGATCATACGTATGTCCTGTGCTCAGTGGGGGACTTCCTTGATTCATTAGGTCAAGGCCATGTGCCCACACGGTGTCTCTGGAGTGCCACCTCTCTCTCTCGAGTGAGGGAAGATGACTTGGTTCTGAATTCTTGGATGATCAGTCCCTATGTGAATTCGCTGGGTGAACCAAAAGTAAAAGGAGGAGCTGAGAAGCAGCATATGCTTCTGGGCAGTGTGTGCCTAACCTGGGGTCACTTAGACTGAGGACAAGGACAAGGAAAGGGGCATAGGAGAGGGTTCTGTGCTCACCCTCACAAACCGAACAGCACACAAAACACCGAGGGGCCTACTTGCCGAAATCTGGGGGGGACCTTGCCGAGTCCGACATGCTGTCTCTCTCTCAGTCACATTGGTGCACCAGATGTTGCTGTGGATTCATTCTGAGAGGAGGAGCATGGTGGGGGCAAGAGGCGCAGAGTCAACACATAGACCCCGGGAGTTGGATGAAAGCAGGCCAGAGGCCAGCAGCCTGCAGACTCATCTATTTCAGTTGGTACAGCAGCTTATATAGCCAAGGCAGCCAACCTGGTCAAGGGGCAGTCCATGCCCTAACTAATCACAGCCTGTTGCCAGGCAGGTTCTGTTGCCAGCAGCCATCTTGGCATGGCCTTCTCATTCCACCACACTTTACCCTTTTAATAAATAAACCAGCTAGTGTTTTTAATTATATTTCCCAAAGATGTTGAACAGTTTTTCATGTGTTGCTTTGCCACCTATATATCTTTGGTAAAATGTTTGTATCTTACCTATTTTTATTTTGTTAGTCAATTTGCAATACTACCGTTCAACAGCTGGAACAAACTAATGAGAGAAAAGCTTGTTTGGCTCACTGTTTTGGAGGTTTATAGCCCAAGATCAGGCTTGACCTTTGGTGAGGTTGGGAGATGGTAACGTTAGAGCACAGAAATGGGTCAAAAAGCAAAATGTAAGGGCTGGCATTCTGATGCATAATGGGTAAAGCCACCACCTGCAAAACTGACATTCCATTTGAGTCCCAGTTAAAGTCCCAGTTGCTCCAGTGTGATCCAGCTCCCTGGTAATGTGCCTGGGAAAGCAGCAAAAGATAGCCCAAATGCTTCTGCCACCTGTGGGGGCAACCCTGGCCCAGCCTCAGCCCTGTGGCCATTTGTGGAGTGAACCAGTGGATGGAAGACCTGCTTCTCCTATTCTTTTGTAACTCTGCCTTTCAAGTAAATAAATATTTTTAAGACAAGCAAAATGTAAACATGTATATCATGATGGTTGTGTGTACTCAGCTTTATACCTGTGATCACCTGAAATGACTGGACAATCTATCTTTTGGGACCAGTCAAAAATGTGATAGGTCACCACTGAGTTGACCAAAGAGCTGAGAGGGCAGGGATTTTTATCATTCATACATGCAGAGGTACAAAAAGGACATCTCTTCATTTGTTGAAATTTAATGCTTTTTTGTACATGCACGTGATGAAACACAAGTCAACATATTATGATAATGCATTTTCACAGAATTGAATCTGCAGAAAAAATCATACAATAAATTAGAGATCTCTAAAAGGTTTTAGATAATTGTACGTCCAGTATTGGAAATGATGTGCAGATAAAATACAAAGCATAACAAATACAATAAATGATGCTGACAATTTAAAATAGTGTGAGGGGTGTGGTGTAGTGGGTAAAGCTACTTCCTGCAGTGCTAGCATCCCATATGGGCACCAGTTCAATCCAGCTGCTCCACTTCCGATCCAGCTCTCTGCTGTGGCCTGGGAGAGCAGTAGAGGATGGCCCAGGTCCTTGGACCCCTGCATCCATGTGGGAGACCCAGAGGAAGCTCCTGGCTCCTGGCTTCGGATCAGCACAGTTCCAGCCCTTGTGGCTATCTGGAGAGTGAACCAGTGGTTGGAGGATCGATATCTCTCTCTCTGCCTCTCTGTAACTCTGCCTTTCAAACAAATAAATAAATCTTAAAGATTAAAAAAAAAATACTGTGAAAATGACTTTAAAAGATTAAAAAAAAAAGGTGGGCATTTGGCATCATGGTTAAGCCATGCCTTGGGACACCCACATCCCATAGCAGAGGGCCTGGGTTTGAGTTGAAACACTGCTTCCAATTCCAGCTTCCTCTTCATGAACACCCTGGGAGGCAGCAGGTGACAGCTCAAATACTTGGGTCTCTGCCATTCATGTGGCAGACTGGAACTGAGTTTGTGGATTCCAGGCCTTTGAGAAGTAAACCTGAAGATTGGAGGTGTCTCTCAGCCTCTCAAATAAAGTAACATTTTTGAAAAAACTAGCAGCAGCACTATATTTATTCCTTCTATTAGAAACAGAAATGTTGATTACATTGATTTCATCATTATACATGATATTTATATATTGAATTGTCAATGTATCCCATAAATATGTACAACGATTCTGTACAACCATTATGTCAATTAAAATTTAAAGTAAACAATAAAGGGGCCAGCACTGTAATTTGTGGGTTAAGTCACCAACTGAGACTCCAACAAACCATATGGGCACTGGTTCGTGTCCCAGCTATTCCACTTCTGATCCAGCTCCCTGCTAATGGCCTGAGAAAGCAGCAGAAGATGGCCCAAGTGCTGGGGCCTCTGCTCCCACCTGGAAAACCTGGATGAAGCTCTTGTCTGGCCTTGGCCTGGCCCACTGCTGGCTGTTGTGGCCGTCTGGGGAGTGAACCAGCAGATGGAAGATGATTCTCTCCCTCCCTCCCTCCCTCCCTCTCTCTCTCTCTCTCTCTCTGATTTTCAAAATAAATAAATAAATCTACAAAATCATAGACAAAAACACATAAGAATTGGGGGAGACAAAATAAAATATGCCTTATGTGTTTCAGTGTTAGATTACAGGGAATTCCACAGAACGAATCCCTGAAAGATGGCCAGCCTTCCTCATCATTAACTATGCTTTGAAGTCTTGCGTCATTGTGGAGAGCTGCATTTTTTCTTTGAGGCCCTGCTTCTCAGGGAACTTGTTCACATTCATTTCTTTTTGGAATTCTGCGATGGATACATCCTGGGATGAGCCTTTGCTACTGAATTCCATCATCTGTGTAGGTGATGTGCTTCTGTGCGTATGTGGAAACTCATCTTCACACACATATATTTGTAGACCATCAACATGGTGGAATCCATACTGGGGGCTGCACAGCACCACCATTTTTAAGTGTCTTCTTAAGGTCGGTGCTGTGGCACAGCAGGTTAAGTGACCATCATCCGGTCCCAGCTGCTTCACTTCCAATCCAGTCTCTGCTAACACACCTGGGAAAGCAGTGGAGCATGGCCCAAGTCCTTGGGCCCCTGCACCCAAATAGGAGACCTGGAAGAAGCTCCTGGTGTCTAGCTTCAACCTGGCCCAGCCTTGGCTGTTGCAGTCATTTAGGGAGTGAAGCAGCAGATGGAAGATCTCTCTCTCTCTCTTTGTCTCTTCTTCCCTCTCTGTAACCGTGCCATTCAAACATATGAAAAAAGCTCCTGGCTCCTGGCTTCGGATCAGCGTAGCTCCAGCCAAAGCAGCCATCTGAGGAGTGAACCATCGGATGGAAGACCTCTCTGTCTCTCTGCCTCTCCTCACTCTGTATATCTCTGACTTTCAAATAAATAAATATTTTTAAAAAAGAAAAATGTGCTAACTTAAATCATGATTCAGAATAAAGGCCTATTTCCTCATTCTGTGACAAAAGTTTAATTCTCAGGGACATGAAGGATGAAATATATATATATATATATATATTTCATATTAAATAACATATATATATATATATATATATATATATATATATAGTCCTGGAAATTCCATTAGATTATGAAGAGCATAAGTGGATGAAACTCAGGGTGGACACTTCTAATACAGTGGTTATGACGTCAGTTGGGATAAATGCCTGCATGCCATGTCAAGGTGCCTGCATTCAAGTCCCATCTCAGCTCCCAATTCTGGCTTCCTCCTATTTTGCATCTTGGGAGACAGCAGTTGATTGCTCAAGTACTTGGGTCCCTGCCACCCACCTGGGAGACAGATTGGGTTCTGGACTCCTGGCTTCTGCCTGGACCATCCCTGCCTGTAATAGGTTATTTGGGGAGTGAACCAGAAGATGAAAGCTCTCTGTTTCTATTGCACTGTGTCTCCTCTGTCTCTCTGCTTTCCAAATAAATGATAAAATTTTTTTTTAAATGGATGAAATTCCCTGTAGAGAAGAACGAATGCAGAGCAATGTGGTGGGAGGAACCAGGCCATTATTCCCAGTGAGAGGGATCAGGAGCCACCTCATCAGTGTAGCTCTAGGATATTCCAAGCAGCCAGCAACTAACTGGGTGTCAAGGAGAAGCCAGGAGCTCAGCAGGCAGCAGCAAAAAGGGATCATCCAAGCCCTGGAGCCTGCATTCCTGAGGGGCCCAGGCTGCCATCATGTCCTTGAAACCTTTCTTTCTGAGAAAGGTGTGTGTAAGAATGTGAGGTGTGGGGGAAAGGATCATGGAAGAGAGCCTACCCCACCCCCCATCAGGTAACAGCTCAGACCAGAAGCTCCTCATCATTTAATCTCCACCCTCCCCCTCAGCCATCCCATTAAGGCTATCAAACTCAAGGGCTTGCTCAACATAAAATAGTCACTTATCTCTCTTTCCCACTGAAATGACCCTAGTCTCAGCCCCCAAATCTCTTTCCTGGGTTAGGAAAACTTCTAGGTTCCTGGAGCCCCCTCTGTCTCACTAGCTCGGGATTGGTACAGAAGGAGAGAACATCAAGAAGCCATGTTCTCTACCTTTGCAATCTATAAGTCTCTGAAAACTAAAAACTTTAACAAGTTTTAATAACAGTCACTTATGACAAAACTAGACTAGAACGTATGTCAGACTAATGCAAGTCTTTCTATCTGCACTTAATATGAATGCCCTTACATTTCACTGCAGAAATATTGATGCTTGTTGTGGTCCATGCCCCCAGGCTAGGATTAAAGACCCAGAGCTGTGGCTGGAGATTTGGTTGAAAGTTTCATCCAATCATGTATTTAAATCACTGAGCTCATAAAAGGCAGGAACCTTGGGAAGCCACTCCACTTCATAACAGACCAGTGCAGAAGGCAGCTGGTCTCCTCAGCAGCTCCACATTCTGCCCAGTGTTATCCAGCTTGAAGTTTGACCATGAAAGAGGTAAGTTTCCAGAATGGAAGAGTAATTTAACTTGTGTTCTGGTGTGTATGCATGCATATGTAGGCAGTTATTGGGGGAAAGAAGCCTATATACAAAAATATGGGAGTCTCCCAGAAGAGGGGTATGGCCTTTCTTGATAATTACTCATACGCATAAGGGATTGATGCTGTGGGCTCCGTGGTTCTGGTCTGATTTTTATTTTTTTTAAAGGTTTTATTTATTTATTTATTTGAAAGGCAGAGAAAGAGAGGAGAATATTTTTTTTTTTTTTTTGACAGACAGAGTGGACAGTGAGAGAGAGAGACAGAGAGAAAGGTCTTTCTTTGCCATTGTTTCACCCTCCAATGGCCGCCGCGGCCGGCGTGCTGCGGCCGGCGCACCATGCTAATCCGATGGCAGGAGCCAGGTGCTTCTCCTGGTCTCCCATGGGGTGCAGGGCCCAAGCACTTGGACCATCCTCCACTGCACTCTCTGGCCACAGCAGAGGGCTGGCCTGAAAGAGGGGCTTCCAAGACAGAATCTGGTGCCCTGACCGGGACTAGGACCCGGTGTGCCAGTGCTGTAAGGTGGAGGAGTAGCCTATTGAACCATGGAGCCGGCCTGATGGTTCCTTTCTTTCCACTGGGATCTCATTCATGGAGATCTTTCATTTAGGCCATCTTTTTTTTTTTTTTTTTTCCAGAATGCCTTGGCTTTCCATGCCTAAAATATTCTCATGGGCTCTTGAGCCAGATCCGAATGCCTTAAGGGCTGATTCTGAGGCCAGAGTGCTATTTAGGACATCTGCCCTTCTATGAGTCTGCTGTGTATCCCACTTCCCATGTTGGATCGAGAGAGAACATCTTTCATCTGCTGGTTCACTCCAAATGGCCGTAAAATGGCTGTGCTAGTCTGGCAAGAAGCCAGGAGCCTAGAATTCCATCTATGTCTCCACAGGGGTGGCAGGAGCCCAAGTGCCTGGGTCATCTTCTGTTGCCTTCAAGGCCCATTAGCAGGGAGCTGGGTCTGAAGTGGAGTAGCAGGGCCAGCACCGTGGCTCACTTGGTTAATCCTCCGCCTGCAGCACCAGCATCCCATATGGGCGCCAAGTTCTAGTCCCGGCTGCTCCTCTTCCAGTCCAGCTCTCTGCTGTGGCCCGGGAATGCAGTGGAGGATGGCCTAAGTGCTTGGGTTCCTGCATTCGTGTGGTAGACCAGGAGGAAGCATCTGTCTCCTGGCTATGGATCAGCACAGCTCTGGCCGTGGCAGCCATTTGGGGGATGAACCAGTGGAAGTAAGAGCTTTCTGTCTCTCTCTCTCACTGTCTTAGTCTATCTGTCAAATAAATTAAAAAAAAAAAAAAAAGGAAGTGGAGTAGCTTAACTTGAACTGGGATTCCAGTAAAGGATTCCATCAGTTTGGCAGCAGCATAAACCGCTGTATCACAATGCCAGTCCCGATCTTGTCATTGATTGAAAGACTTCTCCTGGGAAAGCCTCTTGGTGTGGCTCTCTGCCTTGTTAATTTTTTGTTCCTAGCAGTTAATTTTGTTTTTTTTCTTTTCTTTTCTTTTTTTTTTTTGACAGGCAGAGTGGAGTGGACAGTGAGAGAGAGACAGAGAGAACAGTCTTCCTTCTCTGCTGGTACGCCCAACAAGTGGCCAGTGGCATGTTGCGGCCGGCCCACCACGCTGATCTGAAGCCAGGAGCCAGGTGCTTCTCCTGGTCTCCCATGCGGGTGCAGGTCTCAATGACTTGGGCCATTCTTCACTGTACTCCTGGGCCACAGCAGAGAGCTGGACAGAAAGAGGAGCGACCAGGACTAGAACCCAGTGTGCCGGTGCTGCAGTTGGAGGATTAGCCTATTGAGCCATGGCACCAGCCTCCTAGCAGTTTATTTTCATTGCATTTTATGTAAGTGTTGGTCCACAGCAGATTGGAATGGGGTAGGGATGAAATTTAAAATGTGCCAACTTCATCCATTAGTGATCCATACCAAGACCTTCAGTAGATGCCTGTAACCTCAGTCAGTACTGAATCCTGTTTGCAGTGTGCTTCATTTGTATCATACATCTTAGTTTAGTGTTGTTTCCTTACGTTGAAAACTTTCACCTTTTCGCTCGAAGGAAGCACTTTGTGACTGCTTTTTGGAATAGCTGAATTTCTATCATTACTATTATTGTAACTTGGGGTAATTATTAACTAAAATAAGGGTTACTTGGATACAAGCACTGGGATTCTATGATGGTAGAGATGATTAACCAAGGTAATATTAAGTAATTAATGTGAGTGGTGTATACAGTGGGGACACATTGTACAAAATTATTTCTGAGAAGGAGAGATTAGGACAGGCCAAGATTTCATCACACTCCTCAGAAGGGCACAAGATTTAAAACTCAAATTGCTTATATCTGGAATTTTCTTTGTAAAGATTTGTTTATTTATTTGAAAGTCAGAGCTCCACAGAGACAGAGAGAGAGAGAGAGAGAGAGAGAGAAAGGTCTTCCATCCAATGGTTCACTCCCCAGTTGGCCACAACAGCTGGAGATCTGCTGATTGGAAGCCAGGAGTCAGGAGCTTCTTCTGGGTCTCCCACACAGATATAGGGGTCCAAGGATTTGGGCCATCCCTCACTGCCCTCCTAGGCCACAGCAGAGATCTGGATCAGAAGTTGAACAGCTGGGACTCAAACCAGTGCCCATATTGGGTGCCAGCTCTGCAGGCAGTGGCCTCCCCCCCAGCCATAAGTTTGTTTTACAACATGTATTTGAAAGGCTTAGTTACAGACAGAGCTTCCAGCCACTAATTCACTCCCTAAATCGTCAAAAAGCCTGGGTGGGGCTGGCTGGGCCAGGGGCCTGGAAAAGAGGTGGAGCAGGTTAATAAGATTAGAATGTCAAGTCTAATCAACACTGACGAGATTACCACGAGCAGGAAACAACAACTAGCAAACCAATTAGGTTTTTGTGTGCCCATACATCATTCCCACCACACCCTTTGTTTAAAAATTTCTTCATTCATTTGAAAGGCAATGTTAGAGAGAGAGAGAAAGACAGAGAGAGATCTTCCATCTACTGGTTCACTCCCCAAATGGCTGCAAGGGCTGGAACTGGGCCAGGCTGATGCCAGGAGCCAGGAGCTTCTTCTGGGTCTCACGTGTGTGCAGGGGCCCAAGGACTGGAGCCATCTTCCACTGCTTTCCCAGGAGCCTTAGCAGGCAGCTGGATGAGAAGTGGAGCAGCTGGGACTGGAAACAGCACCCATATGTGATGCTGGCACTGCCGGCAGTAGCTTTACCTGCTACACAACAGCACTGGCCCCCAAACACATATTTTTGTTATTATGGCATGAAATGTTATTTTTAATAGAGCACTAATAAAAAAGGGATTAAATCTGTTAATTTTTTAACATTTATTTCTTCCAGCCTTTTTGAGATATAATTGACAATTGATATAATTGGTATATAATGTAATGTGTTAAACATTGTGAAATGATTACCACAGCCAAGTCAGTTACCATATCCATCTCTTGCGTATTTTTTCTGGTGAAACACTCAGGATCTACTGTCTTATTAAATTGCTAATATGCCAGCGCTGCCTGTGGGTGCTTAACCTCCTATGCCACAGTACTGGCTCCCATTCCACATATTCATCCATTCATCAGTTGACACACACTTAGGTCTTTTCCTTGTCTTTGCTATTAGGAATAATCTACTTCTTCCTAATTCATTATGGAAAGGACATGTTAATGTCAGACTACTCTCTTTATTTAATCATACAAAGTCCAGTTACAATTGAGTCGTTTTATTTTATTTAATACTTGTATTTTATTTATTTGCCTGCAACAGCCAGGGCTGGGCCAGGTGAAAACCATCAGTTTTGCGTTGAATCCAGGTATTCCACATGGATGGCAGGAACCCAAGTATTTAAGCCATTACCTGCTGCATCCCAGAATGTACATCAGCAGGAAGCTGGATCAGAATCAGACTCAGAACTCAAACCCAGGCTCTATCACATGGGATGTGGGTATCTCAAGAGGCATCTGAACTATTGAGCCAAAAATGCCCATCCTACATTTAGTATTTTAAAGAGTTATGTATTTATTTTTGAATGTCCAAATTACAGACAGAGAGGGAGAGACAGAGTGACATCTTCCATCTGCTGGTTCATTCCCCAGATAGCCACAACAGCCAGCGCTCGGCCAGGCTGAAGGCAGGAACCAGGAATTTCATCCCATCTCCCAGATGGGTGGCAGGAACCCTAGCACTTTGGCCATTCTCTGCGGCTTTTCCCAGGCCATTAGCAGGAAGCTGGATCAGAAAAGCAGCAGCCAGGACGTGCATCAGCACTCCAGTGGGAAGCTGGCATCACAGACAGCATCTTTTACCTGCTATGCCACAGTGACGGTCCCATGCATTTAGTATTGCAACTGGGTATTTTTATTGAAGTCTAATTATATACAGAAAGCTGTAAAAATCATAAGCATATAGCTTGGTGAAAAGTCAACATGCCAATGGAATTAATTCCTAGGGGAAAAAGCAGTAAAATATTACCCACTAAGACTGCAAATCTAATTTCCTCTGTTCTTTAGCCCATGCTGAGACAAGGCTCCTATAAAGCCCTCCATACACCCATCCCAGCCTCTACTATTGCCTCAAAAGTAACTAACATCCTAAATAGCATTGATAACATTGATTAATGTGGTCACCTATACAATATTAAATAAAAATAAAAAAGACTAAATTGCAACTGGACTTTATACGATTAAATAAAGATAGCAGTCTGACATTAACATGTCCTTAAGAATAAACAAGGGGCTCTTCCAGTCCAGCTCTCTGCTGTAGCTGGGAAGGCAGTGGAGGATGGCCCAAGTGTTTGGGCCCTGCACCCCTATGGGAGACCAGGAGGAAGCACTTGGCTCCTGGCTTCACATTGGCGCAGCGCGCCAGCCGTGGCAACCATTGAGGGGGTGAACCAATGGAAGGAAGACCTTTCTGTCTCTCTCTCTCTCTCTCTCTCTCACTGTCTAGCTCTGCCTGTCAAAAAGCAAACAAACAAGAAAATAAATAAACAAGGGGCTGGCACTGTTGCGTAGGGAGCAAAAGCGCCGCCTGCAGTGCCGGCATACTATATGGATGCTGGTTCAAGTCCCTGCTGCTCCACTTCCAATCCAACTCTCTGCTTCCGATTGGCCTGGCTCTGGATGTTGCAGCCATCTGGGGAGTGAAACAGTGGATGGAAAAACTTTCACTCTGACTTTCTCTCTCTGTCTGTAACTCTACCTCTCGAACAAATACAAATCTTTAAAAACAAAACAACAAAATATTAGGTGTCTGGATTATTTCAGTTCACATTATGGTTCAAGATAAATACAGGTCGTTTAATGAAGCCGTTCATTCTTTTCATTGCTATCATAAATGTTTATGTGAATAAATCACAATCTAGCCCATCAAATATTACACACTTAGATTGAAATTAGGACTATTCTGAATTATGATGGCACAAACTTGAATATATATGAGATGGGTCTACAACCTGAAGCCAGGCACCCATTGAAGTTGGCAGGCTCCTACCATCCCACAAAAATGGAATAGGAGCCCTATCTTCCTTGATTGCATCTCAAATATAATGGCTACGAGGCCCTTGGGAAAACATTTGTGGCTCTTAAACTTGGCAAAAGGTTTGTTTTGCTTTAGAAAATGTTTACACTGTGTCAAAAAGAGGTAGAGCAATTTCTCAATTACAATTTTTCTAAGGTAAATGCTCTAGTTTGGGAAGGGAGGAAAGTCTTATTCATTTTGCACCAAGTAGAATTTAAATTTTCTATACATTTATTTAAATATTAACAATTTTTAACATCTTGCTATATTCAGTTCATATGTAGACCTTATATACATGCACATATTGATGTTTTTCTTTTTAAGATAAGATATTTTTATTTATTTATTTGAGAGGTAGAGTTACAGACAGTGAGAGGGAGAGATAGTGCCAGCCCCCTTGATTTATTCTCTTAAATATTGATGTTTAATGCTAATATAAGCGGAAAAGCCTTCTTAAAATATTTTTCAGATGCTTGAGATAACAATAATATAAAATCAGTTTATTCATTGGCCTGTATTTGGGTACTTTGCTACATTCACTTAGGTTACTAAATGATGGACATTTTCATGCGAACAAAATCAGGACTTCTATAAATAATCACATAATATTTGATATTTTCCTTTCTTGTTTCACTGGCTAAGGAACAGTCCAGAAACCTTTACCATTTTTGTTGTATTTGTTTTGTAGAAACTTTTTCACATCAAGGTGGTTTCCTTATATTTCTAGTTCATTAAATGCCTTTTTCAGGAATGAGTGCTCATATTCTCTTGATTTAACATATATACTGAGATGTAACATTGTTATATTCTCTCAGTGTAATTATGGTCTTTGAACTTTAACCCAATAATCTTCAAGTTTGAAAATGAACACCACTTGTTTATAATGTTTTGTTTTCTTTAAATTATATTTGCGAGTATTATGCTTTGGGTTATTTTAAAGCACTTGTAAAGTTAGTCTTCAGTGAAGTCTTAATTCATTTCCAAAATGGGTAATATTCCCTCTTTTTCTGTGTTCTGGGGGACTGTATAATTTCTTTAGTATCTGGTAGAATTCATCCATGAAGCCATCTGACTGACTTGTTTGTCTTTAACTGTATCAGTGGTGCAATTAATTACATACATCTCTTCTATTTATTGCAGTGTTTAGACATCCACCAACTGTTGAAACATTTTCAAAGACACAAGAAGGGCTGAATGGTTAAAGCAGAGTCTGAGAACTCTTAACGAAAAATGGCTTTAGATCTTAGAACTTCATTGAAAAGGAAACCATCCAGGAATGATCTTGATCCAGACAACCCAGAGTTGACAACAACCCAAGAATCCACTGTCCAGATGGAAGAGACCTCTGAGGGCTCCAGCATAGTTGACACATTTCAGTACAACGGTAACTCAAGTGCAAGGCAGGAGCTGCAAAGACTCCTTGAGTCTTTTTACTCGTGGCTGCAGCCCGAAAAGCACAGCAAGGAAGAAATGATCTCTCAACTGGTTTTTGAGCAGTTTAAGATGAGTGGCCACTCCAGGGACATGTCCACGTTGAAGAAAAAATGGGAATCACAAGGCAGAAACCTGGAGAAACTAATGGAAGACCTAAATGATGATTGCACGAAGTCACCTGCCTTAGTAAGTCAGGGGATCTGAGCCCTGGGGGGAGGGAACAGGGAGGAGAGAGTCAGGTGGAACCACCTGGAAGCAGAGACAGTTATTGTAGACCCCCTTATTAGTCAGAGTACTCTCCCACCACTCTTCTTCACCAAGGAGAATTTCCACGGTTTTAAGGAAGCAAGAAAAAAAAAAGCAAAAAGGTATGTATTTGTTCTGTAGGACATCTAGGAGCCAAACATGGAGCTAATTTTGTTTGGTACAGTGGCAAGGAACTCTGAGAAATTAATATTTGAGCTAAGAACTCAAGGATGAGGAAGAAATGCCTTAAAAACTGGTTATTTTCCTCAAAAAGGCTTATTGTGATTTTTATCTGGAAAGATATTAAATCACAGTGAATCCTCATTCTTTTTTAAGTTGTTTTAAAAAGATTTTTTTTATTTGAAAGGCAGAGAGAGAGAGAGAGAGAGAGAGAGAGAGAGAGAGAGAGAGAGTTCACTCCTTAAATGGCCACAACAGCAAGAGATGGGCCAGGCTGAAGCCAGGAGCCAAGAGCATCTTCCTTGTCTTCCACATGGGTGCGGGGACCCAAGGACTTGGGTCATCTTCTGCTGTTTTCCCAGGCACATTAGCAGGCACTCAAACTGGCACCCACATGAGATGCAGGTGGAGGCTTAATTTAGACCACAGTGCCAACCCCGAATACTCATTCTTGTATTGCATATTTCAAAACCACTAAAATTCACTCCTAACTTCCAAGCCAATAACCAATGTTGCAGTTGATTTCTCAACAATGTTGCAGTGGATTCCTTTCTGAGAGGAGCAGCGTGGTGGGGGCAAGAGGCACCGAGTCAACACACAGACCCCGGGAGTCAGGTGAAAGTGGGCTTCAGGCGAGCAGCCAGCAGACTGGTTTATCACAGTTGGAACTACATCTTATATAGCCAAGACCAGCCAATCTGGTCAAGGGGCGGTCTATGCCCCAACCAATCACAGCCTGTTGCCAGGCAGGCTCCGTTGCCAGGTGGGTTTCAAAGCCCTTCCTGAGTAACTGACACTCGCTTGCCAGTGGCCACCTTGGCATGGCCTTCTCACTCCACCACAACCCAAAGCATGGTGTCATCTGCATACTTGTGTAGCATGGCAAAAAAAATTTTTTTTGAGTCATCTGCTGAGCACATTCCAGATGGTGGTGAACAATCTACATTCTGTTTCAGCTCTCAATTATTTCACGCACTTTCACACTTGTGCTTTTTGTTGGTAATTTAATTTTTTATTTTTTTATTTTTTATTTATTTATTTTTTTTTACAGGCAGAGTGGACAGTGAGAGAGAGAGACAGAGAGAAAGGTCTTCCTTTTGCCGTTGGTTCACCCTCCAATGGCCGCCGCGGCCGGCGCGCTGCGGCCGGTGCACCGCGCTCCTCCGATGGCAGGAGCCAGGAGCTAGGTGCTTTTCCTGGTCTCCCCATGGGGTGCAGGGCCCAAGCACCTGGGCCATCCTCCACTGCACTCCTGGGCCACAGCAGAGGGCTGGCCTGGAAGAGGGGCAACCGGGACAGAATCCGGCACCCCGACCGGGACTAGAACCCGGTGTGCCGGCGCCGCAAGGCGGAGGATTAGCCTGTTGAGCTACGGCGCCGGCCAATTTAATTTTTTAAAATAATGTGTGTGCAGTGCTTAAGTGCTGTTACTACTATTCCTAAAAGCAAGAAGATAGTATATCTTATGAACCCAATACATATATTAGATAGTCTTCCTTCAGGCATGAGTTAACAATGTTTTTGGCCATTAGTACAGTGTTAATTAATCGAGGAAATATATATTAAATATTCATAAGCACGTTCAGTATATATGCACATAAAGTTAAGCCGTTGGAGAAAATACTGAGGCCACAAGCTCCCAGGGCACTAACACTGTATTTTCCTAGAAGCAGTGATTCAGTACTTGCAAACTCGGTGTCCACAGTGACTGTAGAACATAGCAATACGTTGGCAATAACAAGAAGAACGCCATCAGGAACGATGGCAAGACAAGGAGATGAGCTCGAGTTGAGGGTCTTGTGAGATCCTGCCGAGGGCTGGACTCCCAGAAGGCCTCTTGTCCTACAACAGCTGTAGTCTCAACAGTGATCTGACTTTGTTTACAGATCCACGTCTGCATGCAGGGACAGGAAGCCCTGTTTTCAGAGAATATGCCTCTAAAAGACGTCATCTTTTACCTCAAGAGACAGCTGTCAGCAGGAACCCCAACAGGAGACACCACGAGGACACCCTTAGGTACTTGCCACGGCACTTCCGTGGCAGCAGCACAAGGTGAGTGAGGGGAGTCTGCATGCCAGAGAAGTGTTCTTGTGAGCCCCTTCCTGCGTGCAGCTTCATGGAGAGATTTCTCTGTTTTGCAGAAGAAGATGGCTGCAACGCTTCTTTGAAGACTACTCAAGGAAATGACACTCTTACCAGTCAGAGCGATCAAATCATTTCCCTAGTCATTATCCAGGAAGAGGACAGTGCCAGCTGTCCTGAAGAGGGATGTGTTTCTCTCGGGAACACACACAGTTCTAGAAGTGCAGAGCAAGGCATCCAGGGGTCCCAGGAAGGATGCCAGGAGGGGCCCTCTGAGCAACACGGCCCCATGGAGGTGAGGACAGGGCTCTCACCCAGTCCAGATGCATCCTCACCTGAGCCTGCCCCTACCAATCAGAGTAGTGAGGGAAACTCCACAAGTGGGGGACCTCAAGAACGGTCCCGCAATGCCGCAAAATCATATGAGTGTGAGGAATGCTTCAAGGTCTTTAGGTATCCCAGCCGCTTGAAAGCTCACCAGAGAAGACACAAAAATGAGAGGCCATTCGTTTGTGCCGAGTGTAACAAAGGCTTCTTCCAGAATTCAGACCTGCATGTGCATCAGATAATTCACCAGAGAGAGAAGCCTTTCGTATGCAGCACTTGTGAAAGGGCTTTTAGCCACAGAACCAACTTGAAGACTCATGAAAGAATTCACACAGGCGAGAAACCCTATAAGTGTCTCTCGTGCAACCACACCTATCGCCAGTCATCCACATACCGCCGCCACAAGAAGATGCACGAAAAGATTGCCCTTCAAAATGCTCGCTCCGCTCCAGAAGCCTCCTCAGATTCTTCCTGATGTAACGTGTGTGTTTCCATACTATTTAGAACCTATTCAGAAGACACTGGGAACACTATTTAGAAGATTCTGTGAGAACTCAGAAAGTCTCTGGAGCTTGCTGCCGCCTCTCTCGGGGCTCTGCGCTTAGACGCAGGTGTTAGAAGTGAGTTGGGGGTGGGGGGCGAGCATTGTTGCCTGAGCTGAGACCGGGCGGCCAGAGCCAGCAGGGATGAACTTCCAGCTGCTCGAGTCCTTTGGGCGGAACTATCCAGTGACGCTGATGGAATGTTGGATTGTATCAGCAGGGCCCTGAGGTGCACCTTTAACAGTGGGGCACACTGCTCCCAGTTGGCTGCAACAATGGCCACATTGTCACCTGGGATTTTTTGACGAGAGGCATTGCTAAAATAATTAGTGCACAATCCATCCTGGCTGTTCTTTTGCTGGAGCTGAGAGGTCATAAGCTAGCTCATCAGTGCTTCCACCCACCATGTGTCACAATGGGATTTTTTTTCAGCCTACTGCAACCAGAGGTGTCAAATCCCTTCACCGATCTTAAAAGTCCAGTGTCATCCACAAGATCAGAACAAGTTTCTTGTGTGTCCCATGAAATCTGCTCTTGTCGTGTTGACCCTTTCAGATTCCAAATACGTCATTCTGCCGGTAGACGATGACTCCGACTTGAACGTGGTGGCACCTTTTGGTAGGCGAGAAGAGTATATCTGTACAGGAAATGCAGAAGGGATGATGTTGATCTTAAAAGCAGATTCTCAAGATCTTGTTGCTTCCTTCAGAATAACCACTGGAACAAGCAATGCCACAGTCATAAGGTCAATTGAGTTTGCCCAGAAGGGGAGTTGATTTTTAATTAACACAGCACATCTAATGATCAGAGTTTATTATGACAAAGAAATCTTACCCTGTGGAAGAGATGGGGAGCCTGAGCCCACACAGAAATTGCAGGTCTTGCTGAACAGTACCCCCTGGAAGAAGTGTTGTTTCTCAGGGGATGGGGAATACATTGTGGTGGGTTCCACCTGGCAACATGCCCTGTACATCTTGGATAAGATTGGCACCCTAGTGAGGATTCTCCATGCGAGGAGAGGAGAACTTCTCTTGGATGTGGCTTGGTATCCTGTTTGACCCGTCATAGCATCCATTTCTAGTGGAGTGGTATCTATCTGGATACAAAATCAAGTTGAAATTGGAGTGCATTTGCACCAGATTTCAAGGAGTCGGATGAAAATGTCAGGTACGAGGAGAGGGAATCAGAGTTTTATATTTAAGATGAAGACAAGAGTGAACCTGAACAGACGGGCTGACGCTGCGGAAGATGAGGACATGGCTGTTCCCAGTGTGGACCCCATTGTTGCCTTCTGTAACAGTGATGAAGATGTTTGAATGAAGAAGTGAATTATGGAAGAATATACGTCCCCTACCTTCCTTTTTAAGCATTAAGTCCAAATTGGCACTCAGGAATGAGAATTTGTGAAGACATCAAATAAAGGTTGTTGTTTAACCCTATTTCAGTGTAACTACAGCTTTTAAGAACGTATCAACATTTCATTATAAATTACAGCTTCCTGGTTCGGTGTCTCAGCTGTTTCAGAACTTCCAGCCAAGTTAAATCTTTTTGGTGTTGACACTTAGTTGAATAAGTGTTTTTTCTACAGTAATCCACAGTCTGTTCTTTGTGTGGGTTGGCACCTATTTATATTTCTTAAAATAAGAGGTTGTTGTTTAAATCTTAAAGCTTAGTTGTATTACTAGAGTAAAGACGCCTGTATTTTGCTCATCCAACTGTGCTGCGCCCAGGATCCTTTTGCCATGTCATTTTCTATCTCCTGTTTGCTTTCTGTCTTCAATGCATGTCCCTAGGTGACTTGTCTGTATCTGAAGTTTTGTAGCCTAAGAGAACTTGTGTTGCATATTCTCCTTCATTTTTAACTTACTTTCTCCTCGGGTACCTCCTGCATTTCCATACTGGGTACAAAGGATAGGCAGAAAAGAAAAATGCTTGAAACAGTAAAGTTTTTGGAAAGTGGAGATAAAGGAAGCAGCCACTCCCTACTCCTAAAAACCCCATTCTTCTCCAAAAGATGGGCAGTAAGAGATGGAGAGCTTTTCCTTGTTCACTGCATGTTTTCTCCCCATATCGGTTCATCCTCATTAATCATGGCTTTTGAAGAGAGCTAATTCTACACATCTCTAGCAGAGAATCATCAGTAGTTGATATTACTTTTCCTGTGCTGTCTTCCGGAGATGGAAACAAACCGAGGTATTTCTCAGCAAACTTATTTTTATTGCAGTGGGGGAGTCTCTGCAGGGACTAAAGTAAAACCATCCTAAATCAAAGCAGCAGCAGCAGAGTTCATAACCACGATCGAGGCACCTGTGGAAATCTGTCCCCACCTGTCATTGTGTGTCCCCTCCCGCGTCCATGCCCCTTTTTCTCTCTGTTTTCAGTCACTTCCTTTGTGTGAAAGGTTCTTTAGTTTCCTGTCCTCCTTTGCTGTCCTTTATATAAAAAGTAGCAGATTGGAGGGATGTGTATATTAGGTGTTTGGAATTTGCTGAAAATCGGAGTCAGGAAGCCAGGACTGGAAAATGCATCCATTGGAGTGAGGGAGACATTAAATCCTGTGCCAACTGGGAAATCCCTGCCCTTGGTGATGCTGCTGTAGGTAGCCAAACATATTGATTTCCTTGTAGACTTTAGGATAGAAATCAAAGAACATATCAGTAGGAGCCTCGTTGTCCCACCCCATCTTTTAGAGCCAGTATATTCAGTAATTAAAGAAAGAGCACCCCTTCAGTCGAAAAATGGCTGAGTTTGCAGTTGCCACTACTTTCGACTGTGCATTTTGTGAATTTCTGCCATTCTTTTTTCTTTTTTTTTTTTTGACCAGCAGAGTTAGACAGTGAGAGAGACAGAGAGAAAGGTCTTCCTTCCATTGGTTCACCCCCCAAATGGCCGCTACAGCCAGTGCTGCGCCAATCCGAAGCCAGGAGACAGGCGCTTCCTCTGGGACAGAATCTTTCACCATTGAACTTGGGTAAAATGTTTACATTATATTGTATGTATTGTACCTTTTTTTGTAGAAAGTTATTAGAAGTTCAAAGAGGATCCCTTCCATTTCTACTCTTTTGTTTTGTAAGTTAGAAAATTCATAAATATACATTTATTCAGGAAATACAACTACTAAAGTCCTTGATATTTCAATGATCATTCCACATTATAAAATTTTCACAACATGTACTCTTTTAAGTCTATACCAAGCCATGCTGACATTCTTTTCAGATAAGCCATAACCATGTCTTCTATTACATGATGTAATATCCATTTTAATTATAAACACAGTATTTGAGCCAAACTACTTAAGTTCTTGACCAGAAAGCTTTTAGAAATTTAGAAGAAGGCTGGCGCCATGGCTCAACAGGCTAATCCTCTGCCTTGCGGCGCTGGCACACCGGGTTCTAGTCCCGGTCAGGGCGCCAGATTCTGTCCCGGTTGCCCCTCTTCCAGGCCAGCTCTCTGCTATGGCCCAGGAGTGCAGTGGAAGATGGCCCAAGTGCTTGGGCCCTGCACCCCATGGGAGACCAGGAGAAGCACCTGGCTCCTGCCATCGGATCAGCGCGGCCATTGAAGAGTGAACCAATGGCAAAAGGAAGACCTTTCTCTCTGTCTCTCTCTCTCTCACTGTCCACTCTGCCTGTCAAAAAAATAATAATAATTAAAAAAAAAAGAAATTGAGAAGAGAAGGACAATGATATTTTTAAAGAACACATCTGAATCATCAAACCCTACAATAAATGGTTTAATAAATGGTTAATAAATGGTTAAAGTGGCCATATTAAGACAGCAAGTAATTATCATTGACAACATTTCTTACCTGCAATTTTTAAACATGCTTTTTCAAATAATAAACACTTATTTTTCTAAGTTTTAAGGGCAACGGGGGCATAAAGATGACATATACTAAAAGATTACTTTTAAACTACTGGTAAATTTATTTTTAAAAAAGTAGACTGCAATTACTTTCCAAATAAGGAATGCCAAGTTGCCTTTAATGCTTAAGAAATATAATCAATCATTAAATATCTGCAAATTGGATTATTCCATTCCAATACTTCCAAACAGAATCCAGTGTAATTAGATCATTTTACAAAGGTGAAAGCTATTGGTTCTCAGTTCTGGGTGTCCATTAGAATCACCAGGAAAGGTTTAAAAAAATGAGTGATTCTGACTTAGTAGTTAATAGGTATCAATATTCTTCAAGTTCTGTAGGGTGCTCTGATGTGCAGCAAAAGTTTTAGTCAACCCATTTTGAAATATCAAGACAATAAGTGGAAACTGGAGCAGGTGGATAACTTATACTTGTAACCTATAAATCAAACACCTATTATATACTTACTATATGCCTAGTTTTATCCATGAACCATTTTTTTATAAGATGAAAATTCCCTTCATTTCCTTTCTATACTAGACTACTACTATACATCTTTGCCACTGAAGGACTGAATTTCTCTGTGGTCAAGATTTAAAATTCTGGGAGACACTAGAAAACTGCATTAATGATGAAAACAAACTACTGCTACTCATGCTCAACAGGAGCAAGCAAAACTACTGTATTTGGCTCCTTCAAGCTATCCTTATTTTAAGAAATATAAATAGGTGCCAACCCACACAAAGAACAGACTGTGGATTACTGTAGAAAAAACACTTATTCAACTAAGTTTCAACACCAAAAAGATTTAACTTGGCTGGAAGTTCTGAAACAGCTGAGACACCGAACCAGGAAGCTGTAATTTATAATGAAATGTTGATACGTTCTTAAAAGCTACTGCAGCTGTAGTTACACTAAAATAGGGTTTCTTCAGGGTTTACCCACCCTGTAATGCAAGAATATGAGCATAACAATAATATTACTGTTTTCATATGCACCAATACATCTCTTTAATATATAAAGCTCTACAACTAATAATTTTACAATTAAATTAAGGTAAGTCCATAATTCTTATATACTACTTTGGTCTCAGCATTTTAAAAACATCAATTTTGAAAATATACACTTTAACATGATCCTATCAATAACAAGCACATTTTGTAGTGGACTAAGACACATTCAACCATACAATCCAGTGTTCAATACCTAAATGATAACTAACAATGCTGATTGACTTTTATTCTGAAAAACCACTGAAACTTGGAATTATCTTTTAAGAATCACAGTGCTCACAAACATGCAGAAAAAGGTATACATTTCTAGTCATCCTGAAGGAATGCTACAAAATGCCCACTTTTCAAATATAGGATCAATAATTATGCCAAATTTCTCATACATTTTAATCCACTATCTTCTTTTCTGCTTGTCACTTACAATATTGTGAAAAGCAGGAAACTTCCTATAAGTTGTGACTGAAAACAAACTTTAATTTCAGCCTTTTAGATCCCAGTCACAATCATACACTAATAGCTGCCTTTTAGTGAAACAGTGACATCCAGTGGACAAATGAAATAAAGTATCTCTCAAAATTCCTATTGCTATATTTGACCATAAACAAAGATTGCATCTCTAAATCCAATCATTTTTAACATTTTGACACAGTCCATAGATTCTTATGCATACATTACATCATTAATTTCTCTATATCTTAAATAAATCCTTCTCTCTTCTTCCTATTGAAAATCAGTTTTTTCTGGCTGGCGCCGTGGCTCAACAGGCTAATCCTCCGCCTTGCGGCGCCGGCACACCGGGTTCTAGTCCTGGTTGGGGCGCCGGATTCTGTCCCGGTTGCCCCTCTTCCAGGCCAGCCCTCTGCTGTGGCCCAGGAGTGCAGTGGAGGATGGCCCAGGTGCTTGGGCCCTGCACCCCAGGGGAGACCAGGAAAAAGCACCTAGCACCTGGCTCCTGCCATTGGATGAGCACGGTGCACTGGCCGCAGCGCGCCATCCGCAGCAGCCATTGGAGGGTGAATCAACGTCAAAGGATGACCTTTCTCTCTGTCTCTCTCTCTCACTGTCCACTCTGCCTGTCACACACACACAAAAAAAATCAGTTTTTTTCAATTGAACTAGTGAGAATGTACAACTCTTGAGGCTAGGGAGATTAAAAGTATTACTTTTTCCTCTTCGCTTCTGTATTTCCAACCACAAACTAACTGGCTCATCTCTAGGAATGGAAGGACCAAAATATAAGATGTTTATTTAAATAAAAATGAATAGCATTAAAAAATTTGCAAAAGAAGAAATCTGAACCTATTTGCATTTATAATTTATGATATATTAAATATAAATAGAAAGGGATGTAATTAGTAATGTTAACAATCAAATTACATCCTTTTGCCTTACTGCTCAAATATTATGAAAGAATACATATTTCAGCAATGATTGTTTCAGTGTTTAAAAATTTGTATAAATCAGTATAAATGAATATCCATTATACATTATGTTTAAATAAAATTAAAAACTTCCACTGTGCTGAGTTATGATTTACCATTGAGTATATATATTATGTGTGTGTTCAAAGTACAAAATGCAGCAGTGATGTTAACACTGAGAATTTAATGAACTGCTACAGGTGAGACTGTTAAGTTTAATTTCTTGGAAAACTGTAAAGAAATTTTACAGATTAAAAAAATAGAGTAAGTGAAAAAAGAACTGGAAAACTGTTATTTTAAATATGTAGCCAAATGAAGAAAACATTTTTTCCTAAAAAAAATTAAGAATGTAAAAGTACATTTTAATATTAAAAAAGCATTTTAAAAAATCTATAACAATTTTATGACAAAATCTGCATTTGAAAAAGGCCTGTAAAAACAGCAGGACACAATTGCCCTCATCACCTTTTACTTTTTCTCATCAGAAAAAAGTGTATGCATCTCTGGAACCATAAATAATGTTAAAATAGGCATGTATAAAATGGTAAGAAGGATCTCACGGGAAATTTGCTTTTACAATCACTGGCATTGCGGCCCTCAGTAGGTCACAAGTAAACCTTCTCTAGCTAAAAAGCACACTGCAGGCCGGCGCCGTGGATCAACAGGCTAATCCTCCGCCTTGCAGCGCCGGCACACCGGGTTCTAGTCCCGGTCGGGGCGCCGGATTCTGTCCCAGTTGCCCCTCTTCCAGGCCAGCCCTCTGCTGTGGCCCAGGAGTGCAGTGGAGGATGGCCCAAGTGCTTGGGCCCTGCACCCCATGGGAGACCAGGAAAAAGCACCTAGCACCTGGCTCCTGCCATCGGATGAGCGTGGTGCGACCGCAGCAGCCATTGGAGGGTGAACCAACGGCAAAGGAAGACCTTTCTCTCTGTCTCTCTCTCTCACTGTCCACTCTGCCTGTCAAAAAAAAAAAAGAAAAAAGAAAAAGAAAAAGCACACTGCAACACAAAGTTTGAACTGTATTAGGGCTGTTGCCTGCATTTTGCTGATCTCATTTTTTCCAAACGTGACTCCATTTCTTCTAGGACTTTGGGTGTACATCGTACTGCTAATTTAACCTTTCCTTGAGCTGCTTTCAGCAGTTCTACAGCTTTTTCATGTTCTCCTTCAACGTTCACTCCATTCACAGAGAGCAGTTGATCGCCTCGTTTGAGGCCTCCATGCTATCAGCAATTCCACATGGAATTATTTGAGATATATATAGTGGAGAGTTTTGTTCTTTGCTTCCCATAATATTGAACCCAAGGCCTTCTTCTGTTTTTGGTAGCTCAGCAACTCGGGGATGAGAATGTCCTTCACTGGCAGTAAATGCAGCAACCGTAGCCTTTGCATTAGCTTTCACTTCAGGGCTGCTACTGATGTCTACAGTCTCATAGACATGTTCATATACCGCTCTCACGGCATTGCAGAACTCACTTTGAAGGACTCTTTGTAAAGCCTGGAGTTTCTGCGGTGGTACCTCCCCACTTCTCTGCAGTTTTTCCAACAATTCAATTGCTTCTCAAATATCCCTTTCCAGCCGTACCGGTTCCCTCAGCGCCGCCATCTTCTCTTTTAGCCTCTATTTCTACTCTTAAAAATGTGAAAAGTAGATGCAATTACATCAAATTATTTGATTAATTTAATTGATTATTGCAAGGTGTCTGGTGCATAACAAATCTTCCCAGGCAGATGAATCAATCAATTCTCAAGCTTTTATTGGGATTCTGTTCCCGGGCGAAGTTCCCCAGTCCCAACAGAGCGGTGGCCGGGGAAGTCATGCGTCAGTTGTTGGGAAGGCTCCTTTTATATACAGGGCGTTGTTGGGAAGGCTCCTTTTTTATACAGGGCGTGGGGGTTAAAGGTTGAGGCAGGTCTGATCCTCATTGATTGACCTTTAGGCACCCGTGGGGACCTTTCTTCCCCGGAAGTGCGGGTACTCTCCATTCCTGGTCACCTAGAGCCAATAAGATCTGTGGCTCTGACCTGAAGTCCTTTGACTCCAGGGCAGTTCCATTTCCAGTGATCCAACTCTTGGCTGGCAGAGCTGCCAGGGCTCTTCATAAGCTGACTTCTCCTGAAGCCCAGGCTTACCGCATTGAAAGCCACCGCAGTGGACTGGCCTGTTGGATCTCCTTAATGGCAGATCACTGTACAGAGCAATCTTTAATAGGGCTGCCACCTATCTTTACATTGCTTCTGATGCCTAGCTTTCTTTTCCTCCTGGTTTTTGTTAAAGCAGACCAGAGGATGCAAGTCAAGGGGGTGCTCAAGTCCCATTTCTAATCTTTGGTGGCCTAAACTAGAAGTCTATAGGCATGTTCTAGTAGTGGTTTTTCTGAGGTAGACATGCCCATGAAGAAAGCTACATCCTTACTTTAAAACTCTTTCTTTTTGGTCTGAAAGAGAGGTTTTGCCTGTTTACTGTGCCAATGGCAAAGTAAATCTAGGTGTGAAATGATAATTTACGCCCTCATTTTGGCTATGCTATTACATAAATGTTAGACAACTCTTTTAGAGATTCCTTCATAATAGAATCAGTTTCCTACCTCAAAGAGAACAGAGAAATGGAAGAACAAGTCGGGCTTAGAACAGAGAAATTGGGTTGCCAGTCCCAGATCACTTACTGACAACAGCAATATCACATTAAAACTTAGAAAGCAGTTTCAACCATTAGGTAACAACTTAGGAAAACATTTACCAGAAGGTCCAAGCCTTCTATAATCTTTAAGAATACACGTATTTGGAGACATCTTTTAAATATCAAACATGGTATAGCTTGTTTAACCAGCAAATTGAAGCACAAGCATATACAATGTTTTTAGTTTCTTTCTACCAACAAATTTAAAACATCTGATACAGAGATTCAGGTCACGTGAATTAAAATGTATCTTTGAATAATTTTAGCAGTTTAAATTGATGAGCAATCCTTTATCTATAAGCCAATTAAAATAAAACTCAGTAAATTTTCACATGTAGACATACAATATGTATACACATATAACATAACATAATAGAACAATATAGCAGTTTCAATAATAGCTTTTTAAAAATTAACTCCTTTTTATAAATTACCAAATGGTTTGAATTACTTTCTATTCTTAGTAACCTCAGTTAACCACACTTTCCCTCTGTCGGTACCTGTAATACATTATTGGCTTCATCTGTTTACAGAGCCATCCCGAAGTCTGAATACAATAGAAGTGGCTGGGAAAAGTCCATCAAAACCTATAGGAGGAAAGCTAAGCACAGAACCAACAATGCTTTAGTTTTATGAGCAGCAAATCTGATATATAAAACTGTGGATGACAAAAGACTTTAAATTGCCACGTTTAAAATTATAAACTCCTTAACCAACAAGAGGCATTTGCTTACTTCACACAGTATTTTTGAAAGCACCTGTAGGATTTTACAAATCATTTAACTCTTTTAGGCTGAAGAAATAAAAGAAACCTAAAATCTGTGTCTTTAATACTAGAAACTAAAAACTACCTCGCTTGTCTTTCTTTGCTCCTTTTGTTAAAGTAACGGTAGTGTGACCCTACCTTGTTCATCCCCCTTGCCTGATTTCACTTGATGATTTATGTAGGCACAATAGTGTTACTAGGGAGTCTTGAGTTAGGGATATGTTGACCAAACATTCCTGTAAACTGGAGTTAATGGAACACAGATCTGTAACTTTCTTTGTGTAAACTTTATGATAAATATCTCTACTGTATTCTTGAACTATTCTCATGGCCATAGTGACCTGATCCCTCCTGGGTGATGGAAAAGTCTTGTGATCCCCCCTTTAGTGATGAATATCTTACTCTATGTGTTTGGCGTCCAATGTACCCATAAAACAATTGTCTTGACATATACTGATTGTTAGCTCTGTACTAAGTGATTAATCTTGTCGAACTGTAACTAACCTGAATCAGATGCCTTAGTGTATAAAAACCCCGACCATATTCTCTTCGGGGCCGCCTGTTTGATTGGGGGCCCCAGCATGCTGGACTGATCAATAAACCCTATGCTGCTTTCATGAGAGTGCCTCTTGGAGTCTTTCTTGGGGCAGTGGATGTTTTCGGACTCTGACAAGGCCTCTGGGGCTTTCTCATTAAGATAACTATCATGTCTAGGAACACAAGATCATCAGACTTTAATTCTCAGACATCTGTAGCAATATCATTTTATATTACAGAAACTTAAAATTTAGCACCACTTCACATCTTGACAGTACTTCTAATATAGTCCAAATAGCCTGATTAGTTGGTGTCTCTACAAGATGAGAAACATATATGTCCTTTGATTTTTTCCAGTTGGGCCCAAACTGGAAAAAACAAAGTCCAAATTTACTGGAAATTTCAGAGTCCAAATTCTTTGGAACTTTGATTTTTTTGAATGCCTGTCAAGGATGCCAAGAAGGCTCAAAATCCAAAATATCTGGTTGCAATAAGATTCCTTAACATCATGACATCATATGGATGAAATTTGATCATTGTTACAAGGTGATTATTCAAATGTTTGAAAATAAGCACATATTTAAATAACCCATAGCTCTTAATAAGTGGAGGTCAGAAGACCTGATTTTCCTGTCTGGCTTGCTCACGATAAAATAAAAGAGCCACATAAGGGTGGGATACCTAATTTGTTTCTCAATAAGCAGGGAGCCCAAAAGGATGGGATTACCATTCCCTTGCTATTCTTATGGTAAAACTGGAACAAGAGAGGGAGGGGCAAAAGACCAGTTGGAGGACAAGGGCTGGAGAGTGAAAGCATGGAGATAATCATTCCCAAACTGATAAGGCAGGGAGAGTAGACTTTGGACCAGGCCTGCTTCTAAGATGAAGTCTGAATTCCTAGGTGGGAGGGGAAAGTACAGTGAGATAGTGAAGAATTGGGGCCGCACGCGTGGAAGGTGGGGGTTTTGGCTTAGGCCCTTGACCTCTAGTGGAAACTCTGGAGGCCAATAAGACCTGGGCTGGAGAGCAGAAGGTACAGATTAGATGAAGGACCAGTTTCAGGGGGCAGAACAGAACATGACAGCCAGGAGCCAGAGGGAGGGGCAGGACATGGCTGTGAGGAGCCAGAGGGAGGGGCAGGATATGGCGGTGGGGTGGAAGAATGCACATATGGGGGCAGGAGGTTCTTGGCTAGCTGTGGGGTCCCCAGGAACTCAGGAGGGTCCAAAAAGGTGGAGAGTGGAGAGTTTGGCAGTAACAGAGAAGAGGCGTCCTTAGGAGGTGGGGGCAAGCAGAGAGGAAAGTAGGGAAGAAGGGAGTAGGACAGGAGCAGAGGTTTCAGAAAGCCTGGACATATGGGACCTCTGACCATTCTCTCTCCTTGCAGCAGAAATTCTCAAGGTAATTAGGCCATGCCTGGGTGGAGTAGAAGATCAGGCATCCTGGGCCAGTGCCAGTTGCTTCAAGTTCTTTAGGAGGCAGGCCGGGGGCATTTTGAGTCCCACCCTTGGGATTGGCCAGATTCCATGGTCTCGCAGGCAGCCTGGGATCTATTGGATTTTGGGCAAGGTGACCCCTGTCCCGGACTTCAGTAGACAGATAAGAGATAAGTCTTCTTCGGGGCCAAGCCAGCGGCGGGACATCTCCACAGTTACTGGGAGGCTAATCAGCGGAGAACAGAGCCCACGTGTGCACGATTTGGAGGTCTCTGTCTGGACAGAGAGCTAGCTGGAGACTACAGACACTGGGCCAACCCAGAGCAGGGAGGGAGAGCTGGGGAGGAGTTACCGTTGGTCGAGCAAGGTCAACCTGGATAACCAGACAGTTTCAAGGAGCGAAGGGCCTCGAACCCAGATAGGGGAGGCATGCACACTCAGCTCCCGGGATTCAGCACCATCTGCAAGGTGTCTGGCGCATAACAAATCTTCCCAGGCAGACGAATCAATTAATTCTCAAGCTTTTTTTGGGATTCTGTTCCCGGGCGAGGTTCCCCGGTCCCAACAGAGCGGTGGCCTGGGAAGTCGTGAGCCAGTTGTTGGGAAGGCTCCTTTTATAGATACAGGGCGTGGGGGTTAAAGGTTGAGGCAGGTCTGATCCTCACTGATTGACCTTTAGGCACCAGTGGGGACCTTGACAAGGACTTTTCTTCCCCAGAATTGTGGGTAGGGACTCTCCATTCCTGGAAGTATAGGCCTCTTTCCTTGAGGATCCCAAGCTACCAATTATATGATAGATCTTATTTTCTAAGAAGTGAAGCACATCAATAAATTTTTATATTTTGAAAATTTCATTTCAGATTTACAGAAAAAATGCAATAGAAACAATACACATGTCAATATTCAATTTAGCATTTCTAATCTTTTTATCCATTTGCTTTATCATTCTTTACCTCTATTTTCTTCACATATATATATAAAACATACATAAAACATAATTGTATATAAACAATTTGAGTGGAGTTTAGAAATATAGCTGTGCATATTTAAATGCATAATTCCTAACATAGAGATGTTTTCTTATATAATCACAGTCCTACTATAAAGACTAGAATTTCAATATTTGCACAACACTATTACTAAACAGCATGTTATAGTGCACTACCACAATCTGTCCCCATAGTACCCTTCAATATTTCCCTTGTGAAGATCCACGGCAAATTCAAATATTACATTCAGTTTCCATGTCTCTTTGAATTCTTTAATAAAGCAATCCGTAAGCCTTTCACCGAATTCCTTGAAATTGTCATTTTCTTAAAAATTGTGGGCCATTTTTGGGTAAAATTGCCATGTTGCCAAAAGATTAAACTTTTGAATACTTCTCAGGGAAACCACAGGAGGGATACCCCATCTTCCTTGGGGCATTGTCTTTAGGCAGCACAGGATGCTCCAGTTTTTTCAGTATTGGGTATGTTAGTTTTGATTATTTTAATGTTGTCAGATGTCCTGTCTTCAAAACGACTGTTTTTCTTTTATAGTTATTGAACACTCAGGAGATAGTCTAAGTTATGTAAATATATTGTCTTTTTTTTCTTTTTGTATTTATTATTATTTTTTCTTTTTTTAGTTTTGACAGGCAGAGTGGACAGTGAGAGAGAGAGACAGAGAGAAAGGTCCTCCTTTTGCCGTTGGTTCACCCTACAATGGCCGCAGCGGCCGGCGTGCTGCGGCCGGCACACTGCGCTCATCCTATGGCAGGAGCCAGGTGCTAGGTACTTTTCCTGGTCTCCCATGAGGTGCAGGGCCCAAGCACCTGGGCCATCCTCCACTGCACTCCTGGGCCACAGCAGAGAGCTGGCCTGGAAGAGGGGCAACCGGGACAGAATCCAGCGCCCCAACCGGGACTAGAACCCGGTGTGCCGGCACCGTAAGGCGGAGGATTAGCCTGTTGAGCCACGGCGCCGGCCAATATATTGTCTTTTACTCAAAGTTTTAGGAGCCACTGATGATTTGCTAACTCGGTGTGTTCTTATTAGGTGACATTGCACTGTGGGGTAGACTTCCTATCCTCCATTATTCCACCTTTCTTTTTAGTCTCGCTTTCACTCATGTATCTGTATCAACAAGGATTCACGGATTCTAAAACTTCTCATTGGGTTATAATCTGGAGTTCTGAAGTTGTCATTATTTATACTCTGATACAACATCAGAATAAAGCCAATGAGAGCTTCTTCAATCTGGTTTCCTTTTCCCACAGTCCTGTTACCATGTCAGCATTGTTTCCTGGGAACTTCTTTCTGATACAAGACATTCCAGAATCTTTTCCTTGAACTAGAATCAGTCGTTTCACAAACAAGTTTTGCTTCCTTTTGTTCCAAGCATTAGATGGGCTTAGGCTTCTGGTATGCCAATGCTTCAAGGCCCTGTCAGAACAAAGTGAAATTTGGTCATAAGTGATATCCATGCCATAATATTAGGCAAAGCCATCAATCAGACTCCAGTGTAAGTAACATTTGCATCAAGGGAAATTAACAAACTTTAATTATACTAGAAGAGTTTGGCAAATGCATTCATCGATGTAACCTACACGCTGCAAAAGATCTAGAAGAACTCCATGATTCCATGACGCCATATATTCCCACTTGTCCTTTTCCAGATTTCCCCACACAGTGACGACTACTGTTCTGCTAGCTGAAATCACAGTTTCGGCTTTTGGCTTGTTCTATAAGCTCATAAGAAAGTATAATCTGTCTCCTTTGTAATCCCAGGATCCTAATTTTAGAAGTGATTGAGTGATGGCACCATGAAATTAACATCACTGAAAGCACTTGTTGCTGAGACGTGCTGAGAGCAGGGAAACAGCGCCACACAGGAAGCATGAGACTTTGCTTAGGAGGCAGAAGCAGGAGGAGGGGAGGGCTAAACCAACATCTTTATATGCGCTCTGGCAGGCTTTGGGTTGTAGGGATGGCCCCTTGTTGTCTGGTACTTGGTGCTGGCATGACAGGTGCAGCAGAAATGCTGCTTTGATGTGCAAGATTTGGGTAACGAGATGGGTGGGGTCACAGTCCTGGCTCTGGGGTCTTCACATGAAAGGCAGACTCTAGGGAAGCTCCCAGCACTCCTTGGAATTAGTTAGCTATGGTGGTCACCAGCTTTCTAAAATGCCAAGCATCATCACATGCAGAAGAAAAATAAAACATATCTTCAGAGCTGTTTGATGTCTGGGTTTTCTTATTCCTGATGTTAATCAGATGATGTGTCAAAAATTCATACCTTTATCAATTAATAGTTTCTACTTTTTATGTTTACTTATGAAAGGCAGAGTGCTGTGGGGGTGGAGATGTGAGAGAAGAAGAGAGAGAGACGGACCGGTGTGACTTGAAGCATGTGGTGGAGCAACCATTATATAGCTGAGATGTTAACTCCCTAACAGCTGTCCTCAGATGAGCCATGTCTCAGTGAGGCAACCGTCTTTTACCCAGTCTTTCTCTAGTTGTCCTTCTTTCTCACCCTTTGTAGAGCTGTGTATTATAAATTTCCCAGGGCTTGGATAGCTGTCATCACTAGGGAATGTGCTGTCTGTTGTCTTGGCCACTTCCTGGAGGAAAGGAGTTTCAGTTGTTCTCTGGGACCCTCTCTCATCTATCCCCTACTCTAACCACTAAAGGAGCTCTTTGGAGATGTTCCGGTCCATGATAAAAGTCCTTTGTCCCTGTAGTCTTGTAACACTTCATTGACGAAGTCAGAACCATTCCTTCCATGTTGGCATTAACATTATCAAGATTTCAAGCCAGATCTAAACAGCAGCACAGTGCTTAAGAAGACCACGTCAACAGCTCTTAGGTTAGCTTTCCAAGCTAGTGTAAATTGAATGGGTAGGGGGACAACAAGCCCAGTGGCCTCAGCTTATTTACACAGATATCAAAATCATGCCAAGTCCTGCATTATGTCACGGAAGCCAGATGGAGGTGGAATGGGTAGTGGGTTGATCTACTGGGGTGAAACCACTGATAATCTGGAAAATTTTTTTAAAAATCTGAACAGTAATACCTGACAGAAGCATCCTGAAGTAGTATAGCATTTGGTTGATGTTTGGAAAATAATGGCCCTCTCTATGATGGTCAGGAGAATGGTAGTTATATTACGATGAAAACGTTTTCAACACCATTGCAAACAGTCATGACAGCAACATGCAACAACATGAGGGAATCCTTCATTTATTGTGCAAAAGAAGATTCAAGCAAGACCCATAAAATATGATTACAGGTATATAAAGATATGAGAGGAACATTTTAATTCTATGTCAGGGATGTACACATCATAGAGAAAAATATCAGGAAAAGCCAAAAACAGAGTACTGGAGTCTTGTGTCTTTGGAAACTGTAAGATGTAGACCTGTATGGCCAGTTTGTGATAATAATAGTTTTACATTTGGTGTCTCCCAGGAAGCACTCCAATCCAACAGGTGCCATTGTCTGATTGATCTTTTTGACAAAATAAGTAAAGGGTTGGTTGAGGCAAGTTGATTAAGAACCAAGTCTGTGGGTCTGCTTTGGGTCCAAGGACTGCATCATATTTAGACAACTGTGCCAAATCTGAATCCTCACTTAATGCAGAAGGAAGAAGTCACACATTTCATTGATGTTAATTTCATAGGAAACTGAACTTAATTTGCCTAACTTTATCTATTACTTTTCAACCATAATCAAATCTTTGTTTTGCCTATTACAATATATAAAGCCCCAGGATGCCCACAGGTGTGTAACAGTAACATCCCCTCCTGTGTCCAGGCTGCACCACATCACCTCATGCTGTTCTCAGAAAAGTGGTTGTGAGAGTTGAAAACCTAGCGCTGTGTGTTGGACTGTGAAGGAGGTCTAGGTAAATGTACATGAGTGCCTGAGTTAGGCTCAATAGACCAGAACAAACCACAATGGAGTTCCGGAGAAGTGCCATGTTAACAGAATTAAATCTTTTGAAAAAGAAAAGGAAAACCCCCAAATAGGCCAATTTTTCAAAACAAAACAAAAAACAATATTCACAAAAACCAGTTGGAAGGGGCCCAGTCAGTCTGAACCAACATGATGAGGAAGTCCTCTCCATTTTAACCTTTGCAAGGTTAAATATATTGTCATTCTTTCGAATAACAGCAAAATTATATTAGTGTTATTTATATACATATATAACACATGAGTACTATTTTGGTTAAATTTTAAAATATTTCTTTTTATCAATATGCTCAAACTCTTCTAGAAGAGTTGACACTGGGTGGATGCTTGTGTGTGAATAGAGGGGGAAATGGGTCATTTGATGCCCTATAGAGGACAGTACACTCATTCAGCATTAAGGAAAAAACATCTTGACCAGCAAGCCAGCCACAACCTAGAGACACGAGGGTCACGAGTGATGAGCACAACGGGACTGAGAGTCGGGAAACACAAAGCCACAAACACAGAGGTGTTCAACAGCCACTGTGCTGGAATCACACTTAGGGCCACAAGGAGAGTCAACACTGAGGAGAGAGAGTAAAATAAGACAAAGGAGCTCACCAGGATTAGGATGGTACACGTGGCCCTGGCCTCATGAGAAGGTTGGTGGGACTGGCTCTTGCTATGAATGTGTTGGACTCGTTGCTTATGTCTGTATAGGACAAAGACCATGGAGCCACTGGCCCAGACCATGAGACCCAAAAGTATATAGTCAACAAAAAATATCATGCCTGCAATCAGTGAGCTTGAAAGTTTGTCTGTAGTGGTCTTAGAACAAGAAAATTTAGGCATGTTTTCCAGGCTCCTATTTTTGTGATTCACTGGGCCCTTCACCCTGATAGCAACATGAATATTTACCAGGAGATTCAGGATCCAGCAGGAGGAGCAGCAGAGGCCAATGAAGCTTGGAATTCTAATTCTGAGCTCCCGCCACCAAGAACTTCTGGAGCAAATATTAACAGCCTGGAAGCCACTGAGGAGGCAGGTGGTGCTAAGGGAAACTCCTCGGCTCACTCTGTGTAAATAGTAGACGAGCTTACATCCAGTACCATCTAGGAAATATTCTAACCCGAAAGCTGCCATTTCCTGAGGGATCCCTTTGGAGACAAGAGCTAAGCAGTTAGCTAAGACCAGCTGGTTGAGAATTTGGTCTGTGGGTCTGAGATTCTGTCCTGTAATTAAAGTGAAGGTATAAAAACAAAGAAGTGAAGCATTGCCCAGCATACCAATTTTCATCTGAATGAGGAAGATAATCACCCAGTCTAAGTTAGTAGATACCATCACACAATACCTAAGGGATGATTTTTAAATCGGGGTCAGAAGAATCTGGAAAAGAAAGAAACAATATATTCCATTTTACTTCTAGAAATTTTCTTCAGTGCATAACTTATAAATATGCCCATATTAAAAAACAAACCATTTGTCCCACATTGGAGTGCCAGTTCAGTCTATTTCCAATCTAGCTCCCTGTGAAGTGACCTGGAAAGCAGCAGCTCAGCACTTGAGTTCTCCTTTTTTTTTTTTTTTTTAATTTATTTGAAAGACAGAGTTACAGAGAGAGGTAGAGACAGAGAGAGAGGTCTTCCATATGCTGGTTCACTCCCCAGATGGCTGCAATGTCTGGAGGTGCGCCGATCCAAAGCCAGGAGCCCGGAGCTTCTGGGTGCAGGGTCCCAAGGACTTGGGCCATCTTCTACTGCTTTCCCAGGCCATAGCAGAGAGTTGAATCAGAAGAGGAGCAGCTGGGACTAGAACAGGCACCCATATGGGATGCCAGAGCTTCAGGCCAGGGCTTTAACCCACTGCGCCACAGCGCCAGCCCCATGAGTTCTTGACATTCACGTGGAAGACCTGGATGGAGTTCCTAGCTCCTGACTTCGTGAAGCCAGGCTCAGCCTTGATGATGTAGCCATTTGGGGAGTCAACCATTGGATGGAAGATCTGTGTATGTGTGTGTGTGTTTGTCTTTCTCTGTCACTCCACTTTTCAAACAAATAATTTTTTTAAAATCTTAGCTTTTAATTTATCCATTTTTCCATGAACTCGCATGAATGGTACTTTCTGGATCATCACATATTCAAGTCTTCAACCTGGAACAATTACAATATTGTTTTAAATGATAATTTAAAATACTCATAGAACGAAGGAGGAAATGAAACCAACATGAAGTAGACTCTGTAGAGACTTGGTGGTGTAACATCGCTGGAAGAATTGAAAGCTATAGAAGCAAAATTGTCACTTTTAGAATCAATGTCTTCATAGTCCTTGACCTGACTGTTGAGGGACAGTTTATCATTGTTACTTTTTACTGTGTATATCCTTTCTGTTTGTTTTTTTCCTCTGTTTTCTTTTTCTCTCTCTCTTTTCTTCATACTATATGCTGAACTCTCTATGTAACGCAGAGGTAATCATATGCATTTTAAGGCAACTGGAAAAAAGATCCCAGTTAAAAATAAGGAAGCATAAGAGATGGAGGACGTAGTCTAAAACTGTAAAACAGTCTAGTTCTGCATATAGTCATACAGACTTAGCTCTAAGGGTACAGCCTAAGAACTTTTCATGGGGATCCAAACCCATAAAAATCAGTGCTATAAGTGCCATCTTCATTGCTAAAATGATCATATGAAATGTTAAAGGCAACATATAGATCAGCCTAAGTTTAAAAGTGATCATATAAATAACATCAATTACTTGGCAAAAATAATAGAATTTATTTATTATTAATAATAATATAATATAATAAAATAATAATAATAATAATAATTAATAGAATTTATTTATTTTGACAGGCAGAGTGGACAGTGAGAGAGAGAGACAGAGAGAAAGGTCTTCCTTTGCCGTTGGTTCACCCTCCAATGGCCGCCGCGGCCGGCGCACCGCACTCATCCGAAGGCAGAAGCCAGGTGCTTCTCCTGGTCTCCCATGGGGTGCAGGGCCCAAGCACCTGGGCCATCCTCTACTGCACTCCTGGGGCACTGCAGAGAGCTGGCCTGGAAGAGGGGCAACCAGGACAGAATCTGGCGCCCGACCGGGACTAGAACCCGGTGTGCCAGCGCCGCAAAGCGGAGGATTAGCCTAGTGAGCCGCGGCGCCGGCACCAACTACTTTTAATTCATGTGGCAAATAATTGTAAGCACTCAACTTTTTTTGTTTTACAGAGCTCTGAAATGACAACATTTTAAAATAACAACTTTTTGGGCCAGCATTTTGGCACAGCAGGTTAAGCTGCCTATGATGCTGACATCCCATGTAAGCATGGGTTCGAGTCCTAGCTCTCTACTTCTGATCTAGCTCCATGCTAATGCTCTTGAGCAGGCACTGGAAGATGGCTCAAGTGCTTGGGCCTTTGCCACCCACATGGGAGGCCCAGATGAAGTTCCGGCTTCCTGGCTTTGGCCTGGCCCAGTCCTGGCTGTTTTGACCATTTGGGAAAAGAAGCAGCAGAGGGAAGATCTCTTTCTCTGTCTCTTCCTTTCTCTAACTTTCTGCCTGTCAAATACATAGATCTCTTTTTTAAAAAGAAATGTTTTATTTACACTCAGAATTCAATTGTTTACATTGCATTAAGTTATATGTTATTAAAATGAAAAAAAGTAAAGCTAGAATTAAGAATTTGGGGGAGAAACTGCTGTTGATAAACACAGGGACCTCCAGCTGGGAAGGGAGAAAGAGTGACCACCCTCTAAGCCCGAGTGCTTTACATGATGCAGGCACCTGTGAGTGTACTGTAGCAAGAGATTGGAGAGGATCAATAACTAAACTGGGCCGGCAGGCAAGTAAGGGAGATGATGCTGTGTATTTTCAAATAAGCGTAGCTGACAGAATGCATTCCAGTGATGGGAGTGATCACCCTCTGCACACGGAGGATGGGGGAAAGCAAAGAGCTTCAGGGGGTGGCCTCTGCTCCACCGTCACACACAGAAAGGACTCAAAACCTCCGTGGAAGACAGAATTTACACTTAAACACAAAAAATAAGAAATCACATTTAGAATTAAAAATGACAGGTCAGTGAAGCAAACTAAGTGGAAAAGGGTTAGTCAAAATATTTTAAAGATAAATAGTGAAATAAATTGAGATAATAAATAGGTCAACTGACTTGGTGTGAAAGTTCCCATTATTAAGAAATCCACTGAGCCTGAGAAACCAAATCTTGTGATTCTGACTCCCCTCTGTTCATCAGGGCTGCAATTATTCAAGAATGAAGGCTCGGCTTATCCCTGTGCACAGTGGTTTATGAAAAAAGCGTACCGCAGATTAGCATTTTACATGCCAGAATAACAAGCCCTCCTATTAGTGGTTAGTGGGCAGATGGGCGGCTCCAAACTTCATTTTTATGCTGAAGAGTCCCAAGGATTTCAGATAGCTGGTAAGTCAGTGATTGCTAAATGAACTGGGACATCAAAGCACGTGTAAGATTCAGCGGCAGGCTAGGGTGAGCCTTCCATCTTGAGATAGTCTGTGTCCCTGTGAATGCCTGCTGCTGAGAGCTGCAGGCTTTTAGCCACTGTTACTTCAACGAGACTTGAAACTTCTCCAAGAGAGAAGGGAATATACAGCTGCCTATTGAGGACAGACTTTGAAAGTCTTATTGTGGGCCAGTTAAGCACAACTAGCTCTCAGAGATGGAATAATCAAACGTTGATGCCATTAGCTTCTACCAGACACCAGTTGTCTGCTCAAGGGAGGGAGCTGACAAACATCTCATTGCCCTTTGTGTGCCTGTAGAGGAAACACGTTTAGTGTCAGTGGGTTTGTCAGATCGTAGGGAGAGGAGATTTCGGCCCACGTGCAAGGCAGAGAGCTGACGCCAGGCAGCCTGGAGCAGGCAGACCAGAGCCGTGGTTCTCTGACTCCCTCAAACACCTCCCTTCTGTGCCTGTTTGTGTTCATGTCCCAACTCAAGCCAGCAGAATTAGTTTAAACACTTACTGTTCACGACTGGAACACGAAGGGGATTCTATTCCTTCTAAGAGCCTAGAGACATCATTTGAAAAGAGCAGCTACTTACCAAGCAAGATGTCCACAGCGACTGCAAGGGCAGCATGTGTGCAGTTCCAGAGAGGGAGCATCTGACAGCAAGATAAAGGTCCAGATTCCTTGAGCTCACCTCCTTGTGGGAGGTGATTATCCCATCACCTGTAATTGCTGTGACAGTTTCTAAGAAGGGACTTGAAATTATCTCTGAAAAACATGTGATGTGTTCATACTGCTGACAGTGATAAATGTTTGTTAAAGTACTTACCCAAAAAGGTGGGGTGAACAGGAATAACTGGAGTTATTCTAAAAAGGTTAGAGTGTCAATAAAAGATCAGCAGGGGCCAGCGTTGCGGTTGATTAAGTTGCGTTGATTAAGTCACCGCCTGTGACACTGGCATCCCATATGGGTGCTGGTTTCAGTCCCATCTGCTTCACTCCTTATCCAGATCCAGCTAACGGCCTGGGAAAGCAAGGAAAATGGCCCAAGTGCTTGGGACCCTGTACTCCTTGGGGAAACCTGGATGAAACTCCTGGCTTGGGCCTGGCCCAGTCCTGGCTGTTGTGTTGTACCTGAGTGCAAACAAAGGAGTACTGTTAGGTAGGAAGTCAGATAAGAGCTTATGTCTGTGTGACATAAAGGCCTAAAGAGTTGACATCTAGGTCCAGCATATGCAGCTCAGTCATCCCAATAACCTCATCTACATCCTACCCTGCCCCTCCTACCCACAACCTGCTAGGTGGGAGTCCCCGCCCTTCTGGCTGATAATCTTCCAGGTGCATTTCAAATATGCATCCTGCCCTGCCCCTTCTACCTGATAGATAACCATCCTTCCTCTAAGGTGGGGCAATGCCAGCCAGGCTTCCCCCTGTCTGATAACTTCAGGAGGAAAACTCAGATAGGAGTTTTTCTATTTACATCCAAAAAGTCCTTTGTCCCAAGAGGAGCAGAGGTGGAGAGGCAAGACCCATCCCCTTAAAAACCCCCAGCCTCAATCAGACTGCGCGCTCAGCTCTCTGCCTCTCTGCTGAGCCACCAACCTGGCCTGCCCAGGTGTACTCTTTCCACTCAACCATGTAACCCCGCTCTCCCCCAGTCTGAGCGACTGGGCACTCTCTCTCAGGTTCTGTCTGGAGAGGTGCCTATCCGCTCTTACAGATGTCCCTTCCCTAATAAACCTTGCTATTTTACTTTCCACTATTCTCTGTCTCACCCCTGAATTCTTTCTTGCATGAAGACAAGAACCCTGCCATTCACTGGTAATAGTACCACACACTGATAAAATTTGATGGTCCTTTATTGCTGGTGGTGGAGAGTGGGCTCATGCCCTAAAGAACTCTCAACCCTGAAGCCCAAAGCAACAGGGTTTATAAAGGCAAAAACCACAAAATTGGGAGGGGAATACATGGTTGCTAGGGTCGAAGGGAATACATGGTTACCGGGGTCAAACTGACCTAAAATCTATGCAAAACTAGTATCAATTATAATCTTGACAATACCAGTTACAATCTTAACACTTTCAATTATAATCTTGACATTAATCCAGGTATTGGTTTTAATCATTTGTAGGACATAGATAAATTACGTTTTTATCCTTAACCCAGGTGCAGCCTATCCACTTCCAAGCTTGAGCGATCATGAGAGGGGGTTTCTATGCTCTGCCAAGTGTGATGCAGTGGACTGCTATTGTCCGACTTTTTTAGATCATGGTTTCAGACCACAGTCTCACAGTGCAGGGGGCACCTTCCCAGAATGGAGTCTTAGGTTCTCCAAAATGGAGTCCCTACTGTCAAGGTGCTACTTCAGTTGGAGCCATTTGGAGAGTGAACCAGTAGATGAAGATCTCTCTTTCTCTCAGTGTCTCTCCTCATCTGTGTGTAATGCTACCTTTCAAATAAGTAAATAAATAAATATTTTTAAAAAGTCTTTAAAAAAGAAAGATGAGCAGAAAACACTGAGGTCTAAGAAGCCAGAGAATGACATAGGTCCTGCTACACCCAGCTCCTTTGCTGAGGGAGCACATCAAGAGATAAGCCCCAGAGACTGATAGATTTATAGGTTGAAAAAAATCTATAAGTAAGGGCCTTACTAGTAATTCAGTTAGAACTTTGATTCATGCATGACTCTAAATGTTATCTCCTAATAATTTGATTCATAGATAGGATTTTTTTTTTTTTTTTTTTTTTTTTTTTTTTTTTTTTTTTTACAGGCAGAGTGGACAATGAGAGAGAGAGATAGAGAGAAAGGTCTTCCTTTGCCGTTGGTTCACCCTCCAATGGCCGCCGCGGTCGGCGCGCTACGGCCTGCGCACCGCGCTCGTCCGATGGCAGGAGCCAGGAGCCAGGTGCTTTTCCTGGTCTCCCCATGGGGTGCAGGGCCCAAGCACCTGGGCCATCCTCCACTGCACTCCTGGGCCACAGCAGAGGGCTGGCCTGGAAGAGGGGCAACCGGGACAGAATCCGGTGCCCCGACCGGGACTAGAACCCCGGTGTGCCGGCGCCGCAAGGCGGAGGATTAGCCTGTTGAGCCACGGCGCCGGCCTCATAGATAGGATTTTTAAAATACCAGGTATTATGCAAAAACTTGAAAGCTAGAGTAAAATGAACAACTTTTAACTTTCCTTATCCTCGTCCACTTTAGGTAATTCTTTGTTTATAGAAACATTCCAGGGTATTCTGTTATGTTGACAGAATTCAGATTATTTTCCATTAATAAATTCACATTACTTGTTGCCAGCTACTCTCATTGTTCCTGGGAGACATAATGAATTTTTTCCAGATCATAAGGATTGATAAATGGAAATCTGTTCAGACACATTAAAAATAGATTTGGAAATCACAGTGATAGTTCAGTTGAATTCAAGTAAGTTGAATTTTAGTTATAAACATTCTAAAGATGTGCAGAATACTTCAAAGAATAAATAATATTAAAAGTAAGCATATGGAAAATCAGCTATTAAACACAGAAAATATAATGTAGGGCTCTACTTGAATTAAAGACTGAAAAAATCTTGAATACCTTACAAAACTACATTTGAGTTGGCTCAAATGGTTGTCCAGTGTTTCCCTAGGAAGACATGCGAAGGTACGGTAAGTATATCTTATTTCCTGTATTCTTGATGCCCTGAGAGGGATAATTTCAATGCCATATGCCCTCAATTACCTGCTACATGGAGTGGTTACTCTATAGACTGTGACCCCTACCAAAATCACCACCAGGTACCAGGCATTTGGGATACAGCCTAATCCCTGAACCCACTGAGATTATTAAAACTAGCTAACCCTAAACCTACTCACCCTTCCTTGCCAGTTACTTCCTATAAAAACCACAATTGAAACCTCTTCCCATTCTTTCTCATCAGTTACTCTGCTTAGTGAGGGATTCTGGTTCTTTCCTACAGGGTCCCCCTACCAGGTGCATATAAAATTTCTTCCTTTGTCACAGTTGTTTCTGTTTCTGCATGCCTTGCTATACCTGATTAAAACACATTCCAGGGGGCTGGCACTGTGGCATAGTGGGTAAGGCTGCCGCCTGAAGCGCCAGCATCCCATATGGGCGCCGGTTTGGACCCAGCTGCTCCACTTCCGATCCAGCTCTCTGCTATGGCCTGGGAAAGCATTGGAAGATGGCCCGAGTCCTTGGGCCCCTGCACCCATGTGGGAGACCCAGAGGAGCCTTCTGGCCCCTGGCTTCGGATCGGTGCAGCTCCGGCTGTTTCGGCCAACTGGGGAGTCAACCATTGGATGGAAGACCCTTCTCTCTCTTTCTCCCTCTCCTCTCTGAGTATAACTCTGACTTTCAAATAAATAAATAAAAATCTTAAAAAAAAAAAAAAACAAGCAGAAGAGAAAGAGAACGGCTGAAATGTCTCCAGCCACCTGTGGTTTAGAGGACAGAATAAAGAGATGGACCTATTATGCTGTGGAAATCCATTTACATAGAATGCAACTGGGAATACAATGTTTTTTTTTTTTTTCCTAAACAGCAGTTCAGTGTCAATGGAAATTTTATTCTCATTGTGATAATATGTATAATACAAAATTATGTAAAATACGACATAAAATACAGTATTTTTAAAGAAACATATTCCACTAAACCACACCCATTTAATGCTAGTTCTCATACTTCCATCTGTGCTCACACAGAAAACTGCATCATACTTTTCCATTGAAACATTACAAAGTTTTTTCTCACAGCAGTGTATGCTTTGAGCCATGTGTCATTTCTTTTTAAGATTTATTTATTTATTTGAAAGGCAGAGTTACAGAGAGAGAGAGAAGGAGAGGGAGGGAGAGAGAGAAAAAATCTTCCGTCTGCTAGTTACTCTCCACACGGCCTCAACGACCAGGTATGGGCCAGGCTGAAGCCAGGAGTCAAGAGCTTCTTCTGGATCTCCCATGAGGGTAGCAGGGACCCAGGGACTTGAGCCGTCTTCCACTGCTTTCCCAGGTGCACAAGCAGGGAGCTGGATCAGAAGTGGAGCAGCTGGAACTCAAAACGGTGGCCATACGGGATGCCAATGCTGTGAGCTGTGACTTAACTCTATGAGCCCTGTTATGTGCCATTTCTATAGTTCACAGTTTCAAACAATACCAATAGGATGGTTTTCAAATAATCTCAGATACACTTCTAATAGCTGTGGTTAAAAATTAAAATTAGGAGCAAGTGTTGTGGTACAAATGGGTTAAGCACAATGGAAGGAAGACCTTTCTCTCTCTCTCTCCCTCTCACTGTCTAACTCTACCTGTCAAAAAAAAAAAAAAAAAAAGCGGGGGGGGGGGCGGGTTAAGCCATAGCTTGGGGCTCTTGCATCCCACATGGGAATGCCAGTTCAAGATCTGGCTCCTCTGTCTCTGATCTAGCTTCCTGCTAATGCTCCTGGGAAGGCTCAAATACTTGGGTTCCTGCCATCCACATGGACCTGAATGGAGTTCCTGGCTCTCGGCTTTGGCCTGGAACAACCCCAGCTGTTATCAGCATTTGGGGAGTGAACCAGAGGGTGGAAACTTGCTCTCTTTCTCTCTCTGCCTTTCCCTATCACCCTTCCTTTCAAATAAATAATAAATCTTTAAAAAAACTGAATTTACCAAAATGAAAGTTACATAAAAAATCTAGCCTACAGACTATTCTGTATGTTTATTGTAGTTTTCTTATGTTCATAAAATAACACTGGTAAATTCTTCCACTAAGTTATAATAATCTTACAAATTTAACTTTAAGTAAAACAGAGATTTAGAAGACATATATAATAACCATTTTTGTGTTAAAAGCATACAAAAAAACTCAATATATATGTGATGAGTCTAATATGATGAGCATCTTAATAGCAAGTAACTTAAGAATAGCAAGTAACATACAAAAAAACTCGATATATGTATGGTGAGTTTAATGTGATGAGCATCTTAAGAATAGCAAACACAAAACGAAGGCCAGTGATTATATCTAGGAAACTGGATATAATGAGGAGAGTCAAACAAAATCATCAAAACACAGGCTTGAGTTGATTAATAATTGGCCTTTTTTATTAACCTATATACATTACTTATTATTTCAATATGTTAACTCGAAATGCAGCAAGTGCAAATAAAGAATTCCTCCAAATGAGGAATTTAAATTCATTTTAAGTAGCCACAGTAGAGTAACTAGCAGTTAATACATTATGTTAGGAAAATGGCGGTTTTATCTATGGCGCGATCTACACCCTGACACCATCCTAGGCTCTAGCCTCTGCCACCATTGCTGGAAGCCAGGTAGCCACATGGCCCAACCACCGGTGTCAGCTCCACCCCCATCCAAATGGGATTCACTGCTCCTGCTTCCCTGCCCGCCCTCCGGTAAAGCTTTAAAAGGACCTGTTCCTGAACAAGTGGCTCTCTTGGCTCCTCTCGTCTCCTCCTCTTGTCTCTCTTCTCTCCTCACTAGCTCCTCTCCTGTCTGTTACACTCTCCTTCTCTCTTTTTCCTTCTTCACCCCTTCCCTCTGGTCTGCTGGGTTTTCCCCAATAAACCCTTTCCCTAACTCCAGTGTTTGGTGTGTTTTATGATGACCTTACACATTACACGGCATTACTATAACATGCTATATATTTCATTGCATGTATAGGAAGAATATGCCATCAGAAGGGATGCTCATCTAACTAAAGGAAGCAGCATGTGATCTACATCAAGAAAGTATCCAAACAACAAAGTAAAGGGGAAGAATGTCCACAAGAGAGCAATGCAACAAAGGAAGATTATGATCAGACTCTGGCACCCAATTAGGAAGCTTAATGAAGACATCACAAAGAGGAGACAAGTGTAGAATCTCAGTGCTCAGACAAGAGAGGGAAAGACAAATAACTGCTCAAGTGTACATGGCCATTGTCTAAAAATGGTTTCTGTTGGGGGAAGGAAATGCAATTAGGGACCTGGCTGCTACTTCGTTAATAAAGGATTTTAGCAGGATGCAGCCCTCTATGCTATGGCTATACAGTTTGGTTTAAAATAAGCACTGAACAGTTAAATAGGCTTTCTGATCCCTTGCAGTTCTTGGGTCCTCCTGCCCAGCTTTCTCAGCAGAATACCAAGACCATGACGATCATTCCTGCTCACTTGGAACAAGAGCCACGGCAGAAAGGCTGCCTGCTCCATTCCAGACTGCCTACTTACAACAGCCTGTCTTGCTCCAGGTGTCTCCCCTGCGCTACAGCCTGGGGCCACCAGAATATCCAGGCTGTCTCTGTGCTTGTCCTTCCCCAGGCCCTGGTCCTTGTGTTGGTGGAACTCTCCCGAACTCCAGGCCCTCTGTGTTCATTATCGTCTGGACAGAATTTGACCCCTCCCCCCAACCAATGTACACAAATGTTTAAACTGTAAAGCCTCAACAGTTAACAGATTAACGTTTGAGAGATTAAGGGTGGTGGGAAGAAATGATTGGATTGGATTAAGTTACTAGGCTGGAGTCCCATGATTGAGCATGATGGCATTGTAAAGAGAGACCACAGAAGGCGGATGAAGCATGTGCCTGTTTCTTGGCTTGCCAGGTGATTGTCCCCTCAGCTGTCTTCCAGCCTCACCAGATGCCTGAATCAATAAATCCTCCTCCTTCCTAAGTAGATCCTCTTGGGTATTTTAGTTAAAGTAATGAAACTAATATTGTGCTCAAGCCTAGACACAGCCCAACTCCATTTTTCCGTATTTGAGTATCTTGATGTCATCGTTGATCACTATTATTTGTAGCCATTGCACCCAGGCAACTCTGAGTCTTGTTTATAATCTCCACATAAAAAGCCTTTAAATGGTGGAATTTCAGAAGGGGCAGAGCCTGAATCTGGTATACAGTTGGTCCCACTGTTAGTAAAATGTACCATCTTCCTAAGCCCAGCCTGGCTGACTAGAAGGCAGGTGACCAAATGGCCTAGTCACAAGCGTCAGCTCCACTCCCACTTCCTTACCTCGGCAAAGCTATTGAAGGTCTGTTCTCCCAGTACAAGCTTTTCTCTCTGTGCACAGGGAGGCAGCCCATTGGGTCCCCCTGCCCCAACAATAAACCTTTTCGCTCACTCTAGTGTTTGGAGTGTTTTGTGGTGACCTTTCACCCACCCCACACAGGGATTTCAAGCTGCCCTTGTACTTGGTTTCTCAGACTCAACGCTCTCACTTCCTTGAGTTTTGTGGACTCTACAGTCCCCCAGGAGGCACCTGAAGATGAGTTTTTGTTTTTCTCTCTTCCAACCAGAGTTGTGATTGTGGGCAAGTATTTGTCTGCCAACCGCAGGTATTTCTTTGGAAACTGAGATCTTGATTCTCCACAACAGGAAGCAGACTGGATTAAGGGAGATGAGTGTGAGAACCAGAATGGGGAATGGGAGGAACAGGGGATGAGTCACTCTAGAGTGAGACCCTTTCTCTCACCCATTTTTCCTAACTCATGTCCTTGGCTTCCTTTCTGTTCTCTCAGGCTTCTTGGCTTGCAAGTGTTGTGGATAAAGGAGTTACATGGTAATTCTCTGCACCTTCTGCTCAAGTTTGCTGTGAACTTAAAACTGCTCTTTAAAAACACTATTCAATCCTGGGAGAAAAAGAAAATATCCTACCAAACAATTGTGATACAAGCTTGTACGGAGTGGGACAGGAAGGGGAAAAGGGCAAAAAAAGAAACGGAACCCAAGGTGAACAAAGAACCATCTTGGCTACATGAAAGCACCGCAGAGAATGGAAGCAGAGGAAGGACTGTGTTCCAGGAGAGTCTGAAGCGTGGAGAGCCAGTGGTTCAGGAAGGGGCCACTGACTAAGCGGGGAAACTCTCACGCACAGGCACAGTACCTCTCTAGTGGGGTTTTGGGAGGAGTCGACTTCTGAAAATGATACCTCTACACCTACCAGATGCCAGCGATTCCTTATGAAGGTTCCACGTAAGGGAGCCAGGACAGCAAGTGGGAGAGCAATTCTGGAGGATTACATCATTAGGATTTGTGGGTCAGAGATCCTCCTCCATGGGCTCTGCAAAGATATGGGGCCCAAGTAGTGGCCCAGCAGTTATTGTTAGGCCATCACAAAACACACCAAACACTAGAGTAAGGGAAAGGGTTTATTGGGGAAAACCCAGCAGGTCGGAGGGAAGGGGCAAGGAAGGAAGGAAGAGAGAGGAGAGTATGAGAGAGAGAGAGAGAGAGAGAGAGAGAGAAGAGAGGAGCTAGCAAGGAGAGAAGAGAGCAGAACAGAGACGACAGGAGGAGAGAGGAGAGCAGACAAGAGGAGCCAAGAGAGCCACATGTTCAGAAACAGGTCCTTTTAAAACTGTCAGAGGGCGGGTAGGGAAGCAGGAGCAGCGAATCCCATTAGGATGGGGGTGGAGCTGACACTGGTGGTTGGGCCATGTGGCTACCTGGCTTCCAACAATGGCGGCAGGGGCTAGAGCCTAGGATGGTGTCAGGGTGCAGATCGCGCCACAGATAAAACTGTGCCATTTTCCTAACAGGTATAAACTCTAAGATGATATCTTGGGGTAGCATGTGGGAGGGCCAGGCAATTAGTGCTATAGCCTAAAGGCCATTAAATGCTGAGGAAATTTCCAGGCAACCAGTCATCCATGTGGAAATACCAAAAGAGGGACTGCTTGGAGGTCACAGAGCAGAAAGATCTGCCCCCACGCTAACAATCCGAGAGTCAAGATGGGCTCTCAACGGATGTGGGCACCTACCCACTGGGTACCCAACCCACTCCCACCAATGCCTCTGTAGGAATCCAGCCCTGGCAGGTCCTAGCCCTTTTATGCCTGTGATGATCCTGCAACAGGCAAAGCCTCCCTCAATCCCTGGAGTCCCGGGTATTCCTAGATGTTGGCAGGTTGTGCTACTTTCTGGAGGCTCTTGGGAATGAGATTCCTACTCATTTGGTTTTTGATGGAATTCTATATGGTAGTTGGACAAGGTCTGTTTCCTTGTTAGTCCTTAGGTGGGTACTGCCTTTAGCCCATGCAGTCTCCTCTATCAGAACCAGCAATGAGGACATCCAATGGCTATATTATGCTACCTTATCTCTGAGTCTCCTATCATTGTTTTTCTCCATGCAGATTCTCTAAGTGGTTCACATTCATCACATCTGCAATGTTCCACTGGCCATAGGGCATGGACATCTTTCAAAGCCATTTACTGTTTTCCCTCTGGACCCAAAAATTCACATCTGCCCTGAATGCAAAATAAATGCACTTCATCCCGAGGTTCCCCAAAACTTCCCATCCCTTACAATGCATCAACTCAGAACCAAAATCTTAAACAATCTAATCTAATTGAGACAATCTAAATTGTCTCAATCAGGTATGGGTGAGACAGTAGGTATATATAACCTATCCTGGAGCATAATTTCTATCTGTGGACCATAACTAGAAAACTAGTTCTGTGCTTCCAAAACAAAGGTGGGACAGACCTAGGATCATAGTTCTAGGAGCATAATACAAAAAGTTAATGGAAATAAATGACATTTATTTTGGAGCAAACATTTTTGAGAACCATGCAGTTTTCATGTACATATTTTCCATGATGACTCTTGCATGTAGTTTTAAAAGGACAGAAAAAGGAAGAGGAAGAAGGAAAGGAAACCCCATCCCCCAACCCCCCCAAGTTCTGAAACTTATCTTGGCAAAGTCCATGAAGTATCACAGCCTGGGAATGTCCATGATTCAGTTTTCCCTCTTGTGCTCATAGCTTTGTATCATACTCCTTTTTAAGGAAAGGTAGTTTAGGGTTTTACAGATCAGATTTTTCAGCCACTTTTTTATATATAGAATGCTGAAAGCCCTACACTCTTGAATTTCATACTAATCCTCCCTTTAGATCAATGGTGACAGTCTCTATCAGTATGCAACAGGGATTCACCCCATTAGACAGTTTTTTTTTTTCTTAGAAAATTTGTACTTATTATTAGCTTTTGCTGAGATGATTGAAGGATGTCTTTAAACATCCTACATACTCTCAGGCTGTGCAGAGGGGACCTCAATATGGTCACAGCCTCTCTGAATTGTTTTTTGTGTAACAGAATACTCTGGTCTTTTGATCTGAGATAGTAGCAAAATGTGCAGTCTTACCCTATTTCTCTAGAACATACTTTCCTGACAGTAAATTTTTAATTTCCTTTTTTTTTTTCCAGTTAGGAGATTGAGAATTTCTCAGTCTTGGGTCTTTTCTGCTTTGCAGTACTTCCTTACCTATCACACTTTAATAGAACCCATAAGAAATGGTCAGGTTTTTCAATACTCTTGTTTAAAAAGTGTCCTCAGCTAAATATCCAAGACTCACACATGAATATTTGCTGCTGTAGCTCTCCTTTTAACATTTAAAAATTTGGGGGAAGACTCCAAAAGCCAACTAAGATGAACACAGATAAGTTGTGATGTAGCCATACAGAATACTTAAAACATGAACTATTCATACAACATAAATCTCAATTATGTTGCATGAAAAAGGCAAAAAATATACTTCAGTTACACATACATAAAACTCTAGAAAAGACAAATTTATCTATGGTGAAAAATAATCAACAGTGGCCTAGAGATTAGGAGACATTAGAAAGGACACGAAGAGAGATCGAGGGGCCGTAAGTTACAAGTTAACTTTGAGGGCAATGGGTATGTCCAACATCATTGCTAAAGCAATGGTTTCACAGATATCTATAGATGTCAAGACTTACTATACTTTCTGTGCAGTATATTCTACACTGATTATACCTCAAAATCTGGTCTCCCTCTTCTACTGGAAAATCAGATGATTGGTTATTACCTCTACCATTTCACTCCAAATGCCTTGGGAGGTTAGTCTCTTTCTCGTAGTAAAACTGGTAAACAAAAAAAATTCTGATAGTCACCAACACTGGATGGTCATAAAAGCTACATCTTTAGACCACAATCTTTCTCTACTCACAGCAAAGACATCAGGTACAGATTCCAGGGAGGCATAGGAATCAGGAAACCTACATCATTTCCAGTACCTGTGACTCTGACAGTGAATGATATAGCATTGGGAACAGAATTTCTGCTCACCCCAATTCCATAAAGCCATAGTGACTAGTGTTTTGACAATGGGCACTTCCCCTACTAGCTTACTGCAGTATTCCCAATCCCTATAATTCACAGTGTCTCTATCAATTATGTTTCTCTCCTGCACTTTCATTGGTGACCTAAAAAAGGAGCTTCTGTCCTTAGGGAACACAACCACTTAGTAGGTCCTTGGGGACAGCTTCCTCTAAGAAATCGTGGGAAATATGGGACATACACTAACAAGACACCCAATCTATGCTGCTCCCAAATATACCGTAGGTTGTAATAAAGCAACATCCTCTTCAAGGTGATGAATGGGACCACAAATAATTCAAATCCAGGCAAATCAGCCCCAGAAAGATCTGAATTCTTACCTAAGAAACTAACAAGTCAGTAATGGAGATAAGAGAACTGGACTCAGAACTCTTCTCCCCCAGTCCATTGCCCCATTGAGGCACACTGGGAGGCCCCCACAATGCTGTTTTATCTTTCCAGTTGGACATGGCCTAATTTTGTTTCCAATCGCTCCAGTGAAAAGAACCCTCAAGATTTTATGTGGCTTATTAAGGCCTTTATTATCACAAACCACAGCAGCATGAGGCAAGTACTTTTCCAGACTGAGTGACTTGGAGGCTGGAAAAATCCATCCCAAGTATCATGTGAAGTCCTCGTAGAAAGTGTATCTACTCTACAAGTCACCAGCAGAACACAGCTCAGGTCCTCTTGGCTGAAGATGGGTCATTTTCACACCTATACCAGAGAGGATGGAATGAAGACCCTTCCCCCCATTGCTCTCAGGTGTCCCAAGATTCCTTCCAGGTGTTGGAGACAAAATACAAAGTCCCACCTTCCCTGAGGGTGTGGGAGTGACCTGTGGCTTCAACCACGGATAATGACAGTGACATTACTCTAGCAGGGAACCTGAGGTCAGAATGTGCAATAATTCCTGAAGGCTTTCCATGTTACCTGTATCTCCCTCTGCATGGATGTTGACATATATGGGGTTCTACATCTGCTAGAAATGTCCTGCTGTGTTAAAAGCACTCCTAAAGCCTTCCTGCTGCATGAATTTTCTGGTGCCGAATGAGGTGGGAGCTTAAGCTGTAGGCTTTCCCACATTCACTGCACTCATATGGCCTTTCTCCAGTGTGAACCCTTTGATGCCGAACAAGGTGGGAGGTTCTGATGAAGTCTTTCCCGCATTTGCTGCATACAAAAGGCCTTTCACCAGTGTGAACTCTCTGATGTGCAATAAAGTCAGAGCTTCGGCTAAAGAATTTCCCACATTCAATGCACTCAAAAGGCTTTGTCTCAGTGTGAATTCTCTGATGCTTAATAAGGGTGTATTTGTGGCCAAAGGACTTCCCACAATCACTGCAATCATAAGGATTTTCTCCAGTGTGAATACTCTCATGCTGAACAAGTGTGGATTTGTGTCTGAAGACTTTCCCACAATCGCTACACTTGTAAGGCCTTGCTCCATTGTGAACTCTCTGGTGCACAGTTAAATTGGAGTGATGACTGAAGTACTTCCCACACTCGCCACACTTGTAAGGCATTTCTCCAGTATGGATTCTCTTATGCTGAGTGAGGTTGTCTTTTCGACTGAAGGCTTTTCCACATTCACTGCATTCGTAAGGCCTCTCTCCAGTATGGATCCTCTGGTGCTGCACAAGTGTGGCTTTGCGGCTGAAGGCTTTCCCACACTCACTACACTCGTAAGGCTTTTCTCCACTATGAATTCTCTGGTGCTGGATAAGTGTGTCCTTGCGGCCAAAAGCTTTCCCACACTCACTGCATTGGTAGTGCATTTGTCCTGCATCAAAGGCCTCCCCACTCTCAGTGCTCCTGGATGTCTTCCTCTTTCTATGAGTGGCCTTCTGCTGGTGAGCACTCAAACTAGCCTGGGATTTCTTCTGCTTCTCTGACAGATGAGGCTCTTCACAAAATCTTCTGTTCTTCACAAAGACGACCTTGCTTTCACCCTTCTGTAAATGTTTCTCTACACTGTAATGCTTCTCGTACTGGTGAAAGTTTGCACTGAACCAGAATTGTCTGCCACATGCCCCACATTTGTAAGGTCTCAGCTTGTGGTGTGCTCTCTGGTGTTCATCCAGGCATAAAATAGCATTCAAGACAGGGCCGCATAAATCACAAGGGTGAGCCGTCTGGATGGACGAGCCTGTCTTAGAAGCACTAACACGTGCCACTTCTACAGAACTTTTCTGTGCAGAAGGTGCCTCTTCATCTTTCACTGCTTGTCGACAACCTGAAAGCAGAAAAATACTGGTGATGTACATGTACATGTTGACTCTAGGGACAGGGAGGCAACACCTAACACATATGTGTTTAGTATACCCAGGATTAAGTCCACGGGGCTTCAGGCAGAATAGAGCTAGGATCAGGTTGAAGACAGATCAGTGGAGCAGTGGATCTGAGGGTCATAAGAAGAATGTCTCACAAGGGACAAAGGGTGTAGGGCAGGGAGGCGGTCTCCAGCTTAATCCTCTGCAAATTACTTTAACCAGGACCTTGGGTGGCTACTGGTACCAGGTGAGCTCTATCGAGACATGTGCATCCAGGCCTAGGAAAATCTGATTAGAACTGTGTACCTTGTGCTCAAGCATTACTTAAAAATATGTGTTCAAGGCGCCAGTGCTGTGGCATAGCAGGAAGCTCCTGGCTCTTGGCTTTGGCCTGGCCCAGATTCAGCTGTTGTGGTCATCTGAAGAGTGAACCAGCAGATGGAAGAGCTCCTGTCTCTCCCTCTCTGTAAACTTGATTTTCAAATAAATAAATCTTTCAAATAAATACACACCTTATGACACATTATCGTAGTCCCATATTGGAGAACACTGCAGAGGGAGCAACACGGAGACCTCTGGCCGAAAGTCAGAATTGAAATAATAAGGATATTCAGAACAGAGAGGAAGAGACAGAAATAAGGTATGGCCTTCACATCAATTAATGATAGTACAAGACAGGTTTCTGGTACCACTGGAACACAACCCCAAAGTCACACCCTACCCCAGTCCTTACTCACCAGAGCCTGTCCAAGCCCTTTCTGCTGTGGCAAGAGTCATGCCCTCTCAGGCACCCAGAGTTCTTTCCCTTGCTACCACTCAGCAACAAGAGAATCTGGAAGACACAAGTCATATGAAACAGAATGTGAAAGCACTAAACCAGAGTAACCTAGCCATGAAAAATCACAAGAAAAAAATCACAAGAAATACTGTTTGCAGAAGCAGCCTAGTGGGTGTCCCAAGAAGTGACTGTGACAACTAAAATTCCTGACACGGGGAGACCCAAGGAAACACCAATTAAAATATGTCCAGAGGGGCCAGTGCTGTGGCATAGCAGGAAAAGCTACCGCCTGCAGTGCCGTCATCCCATATGGGTGCCAGTTTGAGTCCCAGCTGCTCCACTTCTGATCCAGTTCTCTGCTATGGCCTGGGAAAGCAGGAGAAGATGGCCCAAGGCTTTAGGCCCCTGTACCAACGTGGGACACCTGGAAGAAGCTCCTGGCTCCTGGCTTTGGATTGGCGCAGCTCTGACCATTGCAGCCATCTGGAGAGTGAACCAGTGGATAGAAGACCTCTCATTCTCTCTGTCTCTCTGTAACCCTTTCAAATAAATAAATAAAAATTTTAAAAAGATTTACTTATTTGAAAGTCAGAGTTACACAGAAAGAAGGAGAGGCAGAGAAAGAGAGGTCTTTCATCCACTGGTTCACTCCCTAACTGGCTGCAACAGCTGGAGCTGCGCCCATCTGAAGCCAGGAGCCAGGAGCTTCCTCTGGGTCTCCCATGCGTGTGCAGGGGCCCAAGGATTTGGGCCATATTCCACTGTTTTCCCAGGCTATAGCAGAGAGCTGGATCAGAATTGGAACAGGCAGGACTCGAACCAGCACTCATATGGGATGCTGGCACTGCAGGCTATACCTGCTATGCCACAGAGCTGGCCCCATAAATAAATGTTAATAAAATAAAGTATGTCCAGAGGTGTTACGAATGTGATATGCCAAGCAGAGTGGGATTCAACAGGCTTATTACTTCATGGTCCTGACCCCCAAGACCTTCTTGGTAAGGCTTGATAGTCAGTAGGTGTTGGAGAGCACAGGGAGTGGAGGAGGCAGTACGTATAGCCCAATCTTGGCACTCAAAGGATCTATATGAGGGAATCTGGGAAAAGAGCAGTGCTCATGGTCCAGCTATGGAAAGGAAAAGAGCAACCACCTTAGGAAAAAAGGAAAAGCAGAGCCCATTCAAGAAAACCACATTTGTGGGGCCTTACCCAGAGAGACCATAAGTGCGAAGTATAGAAAGCATTGTACAGGGGCTGGTGTGCCACTCTAACTCTGCTTTTCAAATAAAAAAGCATTTTACTATGATACAAGCCTGAGTGTTTGTTTTTTTAAGATTTATTTATTTTTTACAAAGAGGCAGAGGGAAGCAGAGAGAGAGAGAGAGAGAGAGAGAGAGAGAGAGAGGTCTTCCATTCACTGGTGCACTCTCCAAATGACTGCAATGGCCAGAGCTGGGCCAATCCAAAGCCAGGGGCCAGGAACTTCTTCCAGCTTCCCACATGGATACAGGGGCCCAAGAACTTGGGCCATTTTCTATTGCTTTCCCAGGCCATAGCAGAGAACTGGATCAGAAGTGGAGCAGCCAGGACTTGAACTGGTACCCCTATGGGATGCCAGCACTGCAGGCGGTGGCTTTTATACCCACTATGCCACAGCCTCTCTGAGTTTCTACAAGGAACCCTAACTCTTCCCAAGAGAAGTACCTGTGCTCCACGGCCCAGCATGATGGACAGCTAAGTGCATAGGCAGTCTCTCTCCTCCAGGATTCTTTATAATCTCCACAAATCCACTTTCCTTTCCAATTCCCCAGTTAACACGGGATACCAGGTGTGATTAGTGCCAGCTCTCTCCTTACATTCCATAATCATTTTGTCCAGCCTAGAATAACAGGCAGCAGGTAGAGAGGCACCATTCACACTCTGGGTCTCACATATGGGGCCCAATCTCCTGAGAGTCAGTTCCTCTGGGGGTCCAGTTTATTTCTTCCTTACCAATCTTTTAAAAATATATTTATAACTTCCATCTACTTAAAAGACAGAGCACCTGTATGTATGTGAGAGCGTGAGAGAAAAAGAGAAAAGAGAAACCACTGGTTCACTCCCCAAATGCTTGCCACAGCAAAGACCAGACCAGGAGTCTGGAACTCCATGGAGTCTTACATATGGATGGCATGGGCCCCCGGATGCCTAAGTAGGGATGTGGATCAGAAGCTGAGTAACCAGGACTTGTCCCAAGCAGAATTTTTTTTTTTTTTTTTAATTTGACAGGTAGAGTTATGGACAGTGAGAGAGAGAGAGACAGAGAGAAAGGTCTTCCTTCCGTTGGTTCATTCCCTAAATGGCCGCTAAGGCCAGAGCTGCGAGGAGCCAGGTGCTCCGTCCTGTTCTCCCATGCAGGTGCAGGGGCCCAAGCACTTGGGCCATCCTCCACTGCCCTCCGGGGCCACAGCAGAGAGCTGCACTGGAAGAGGAGCAACCGGGACTAGAACTCGACGCCCACATGGGATGCCAGCACCGCAGGCGGAGGATTAACCAAGTGAGCCATGGCACCAGCCCACCAAGCAGCACTTCAACCATTGCTCCACAATGGCCGCCCCTCCTACATAAATCTGAGCTCATGATGCTCTCAAAATCCCACCATACCAGAGCCCTAGGCCCATGAATGCACACTCTATCTCCATGTGGCTACCACTCTTTAACCCACAACTCTTGTGCATCTATGGAGACCCACAGCTCTGGCCTCCACACAGCATTCAAAGAATGCATCCAGGATCACATTCAGCCCCAGTCAATGGCTCAACAGCCCCAGTTGTAATGAACTCAGTCAGTTCTTAAATTTTCCTCTCCTGGCCCTATTTTTTGCTACAGTTCAGCACAGAGAACCATATACAAACCTCAGACAAACTCGGCCCTTTTCCACTTTGCTGTTATACTGCTAAGGATGCTACATCATTGTCAGTCACAGGTTTCTTTTCAACATATTCAATGCCCGCACTCATTTGGCCTCTACCCCAACCACAGTGAAAAACTGAAAAACTCCTCAGGTTCCACCAAAGGTCACCAGAGAAGCCTGGGGGCAGATTAAGAGGTTATATGAATATACAGCAGTTCTGGTCTCACTGCCATCTCACCTGCATGAAGGTACTTCAACAAGTTTGTGCAAAATATAATTAGATGATGTTTATTTTAGCATAGAAAAAGTTTAAAACCCATGCAGTTTTCTTGTAATATGCATTTTCTATGAAGTTTTTGTAGAACCCCCCCATATGCATGGATCTCAAAATTTTTGCACCAAAATATACTCATCTTTTAATTCCATTCTCCACAAACTTTTTGCAGTTTCCTCAACATTCACTTCATTTCCACTTTCTCCCTCGAATATTTTGCCACCTGCCGGACTCTATTTTTCTCCCCAAAGATTTATTTACTTATTTGAAAGTCAGAGTTACAGAGAAAGGAAGAGACAGAGACAGAGCAAGAAAGATCTTTCATTCACTGGTCCACTCCCTAAATGATCACAATGGACAGGGCTGTACCAGACTGAAGCCAGGAGCCAGGAGCTTCCTCCAGGTCTCTCCCATGGGTGCAGGACCCAAGCACTTGGGCCATCTTCCACTGCTTTCCCAGGCATATCAGCAGGGAGCTGCATCAGAAGTTGGGCAGCTGGCACTTGAACGAGCGCCCATATGTGATGCCAGTGTTACAGCTAGCAGTTTTAGCCACTTCACCACAATGCCCGCCCCCAGACTGTATTCCTCCCTCTCCTCCCATTGGCTAAATCCTCCCTTTCCAGTCTTACATATGCCTTCTACCACCACTGGAAATACTACCATGACAAAAAATTTTCTCAACTGGATACCCAACTCTTACCTGATCCACATACTGGCTGGCACCTTGTGAATGTCTCCAACTTAAATTCCTTCCCTGAACTCCAGACTTCTGTGTTCCCTTGACACCTCCACTTAGGTATCTTCGATACCAGATTCAACTCAGCCAAAACTACACTCCCAACTATTAGCTCTGAAAGTTACTTCCATAACCAACTTTGACATCTCAGTTGAGGACTCTTCAATCTTTATGATTTCTCAGCCTCCTCTTCTGCTCTCACCATCCACATCCAAAAACCCAGTTCTCCTATTTAAAAAACAAACAAACAAACCAGAAGTCAGCCACATTTTCCATCTCCACATTCACCTACTCCCGCCACTAGAATTAAAGAGTGGCAATAAGCTCTTCACTGATCCCCTTCCCAAGTTCTCACCCACAGAGTATTTTCTTCACTATATAGCCGCAGAAAGCCAAGAGGACGAAAAGTCAGAACACTCTCTTCTTCAGCTTCAAATCTTCCTGGGCTGCTATCACTTCCCCAGTAGAAACCTAGGTCCTCAGGCTACTATTCCTGGACTATATCCCGACCCTGCACTCTGACCCCACCAGACATAAAGGAGTCCTGAGATTCCCTGAACACATCCAGTTCAGTCTCAAGGGAAGCATTTGCTTCCACTCTGTACTTCATGGCTCACCTGCCAGAAATGAAGACCTACACAATTACATAACAGAATCCAGGATACATGGCTTTTGGTGATCCCTCAACCCCTCAAACCAAATGGCAGACAGAAAAGTAAAGATTTCCAGGACATCACCATTTCCCATACCATGTTGCCCAGCTCACAGGGGTAGAACTGGGACTGGGCTAAGTGAGAGCTGGAGATACTATACTTACATACATGTGGTAACCTGGTAGAAAGGGGAAGGCTGGTAGCTGCTGGTCACCACAGTGCATTCTCATGAAATAACCTGTTCTCTAAGTTCTCACTTGGCTTTTGGCAAGGATGATTTTCAGTTGTCTAACTGCAGAAATTTAGGCCTGACCTGTGAGTCAGTGTGCTGACCTTAAAGTGGGGATAACAATGGCAGTTTTAACATCTTGGTAGATGAATGATGCAAATGAATTGATGAGTTGTTTTATGTGCTTTTAAGAGAATGTATTTAAGGAAATGTGTTTTGAAGAAACAGTGTTTAAAACTTTCTATTGTAATCCAATACTTAAAGGCAAATTAACATTTCAACCAACAGTTGGTGTAAGTTTCTTATGTACAGATGTTCCTTGACTTATGACAGAGTTATGATCCAATAAACCCATAGTGAGATGAAACCACTGTAAATCAAAAACTTATTTGATGAGGCCAGTGCTGTGGCATAGTGAGTAAAGCTGCCACCTGCAGCACTAGCACCCCATATGGGTGCCAGTTTGAGTCCCAGCTGCTTGATTTCCAATCCAGCTCCCTACTGATGCTGCTGGGAAAGCAGTGGAAGATGGACCAAGTCCTTGGGCCTCTGTACCCATGTGAGACCTGGAAAAAGCTCCTGGCTCTTGGCTTTGGCCTGGCACAGCCCTGATTGTTGCAGAGTGAATCAGCGGATGGAAGGTCTCTCTCTGCCTCTCCTTCTCTGTGACTCTGTCAAATAAATGAATAAATATTTTTAAAAAGACATTTGACATAACTATCTACTGAACATCATATCTTAGCCTACCCTAACTAAAGATGTTCAAAACATTTCACCAGTCTATATTCGGGTAGTCATCTAACAAAAAACTTATTTTATAATAAAGCATTGAACATCTCCTGTAGTTTATTGAATACTACTCTAAAGTGAGAAACACAATGTTTGCATGGGTATACTTTTGCACCACCATAAATCAAAAAACAATAGTAAGTCAAATACATTCACTTTTTTTAATGTTTAGTTGCCTATATACTTGCTAGGTCCTTTTGCCAAACCAGCCTTCTTTGAAAATGAACCACCAGTGGTCCTTCATTACAGATGTTCACATCTCTCCTTACCCCACAATAGTCTGTGGAAATGAGGTAACTGTGCCCTGGTTGGGGCTGGGGCTGCTCCACTAAACCAGAATCAAAGGTAGTGCTCATAGGGTGAGAGATCTTCAGCACCCATATCTAGGAGAGTTAAAAAGAGGTTTGATACTCCTTCACTCACAATCACATCTAATAGCCACGAAATCTCGCTGGCTCTATTTATTTATGTTTTTTAAAGATTAATTTATTTGAAAGGCAGAGTTACAGAGAGACAGAGAGGGAGGGAGAGAGAGGTCTTCCATCCACTGGTTCACTCTCCAGCTGGCCGTAACGCCAGGAGATGGGCTGAAGCCAGGAGCTTCTTCCTGGTCTCCCAAGTAGGTGCAGGGGCCCAGGGACTTGGGCCATCTTCCACTGCTTCCCAGGCGGAATAGCAGGGAGCTGAATTGGAAGTGGAGCGGCAGGGACTCGAACCAGCGACCATATGGGATGCCGGCACTGCAGGTGGTTTTACCTGCTATGCAGTGCCAGCTTCTGTAGGCCTCACCTCAGAACTCTGGCCCCTTCACTGCTTTTAAAATCCCTTTTCCTGTCACGTTTCTCTGCCCTCAAAACCCTCGACAGCCCTCACAAGGAGCGCGCCCCTCCTCTCACTGTGGCGTCACAGGCCTAACGCCGCCCCCCCGCCCACGGTGCGCGGCCGGCAGAGAACGCCGCGTTCCCGACGCTCCCGGCTCAGCCGCACCGCCTTAGCTCCGGCCGTCCCTAGTGCGTCCCACACCTTCCCACGCCAGACCGCGATGGCCGCCAGAAAGGCCACCCCACGAGCATCCCGGTCCTGGACACTAGGGCCTGGGCTGCACTGACCTAAACGGATGCCCCTAGGGCTTCAGGACCCGGAGGTGAGGGTCGGGCCGGGTGAGGCTCCAAGAACGCAGCACCTACCTAGGCTCGGTCCATCCCTGAGGCCACGGCCATCACGGCCTGCGGACAGTACCAAGTGGCGACCCGGCACGGCCGCACCTGTTGATGGTGGAGGCGGAGGCCTTCGTGGGCGCCGCCACGGCCAAGCCTTTCTGCAGTACAGACAGCGACAGCTCCCGTGGCCTTCTGTCAACTCGGAACCCACCCGACGCCCCACAAGCGCCGACAATATGTCCACCGCGAAGAAGATGACGGAAGTCCCGCCTTGACACCGCCCGGTCCACGGAAGCGCAGAGACTTCTGGGTAGTGTAGTTCCCGTCGAGCAGCCGGCTTTGGGGATGCGCTGACGCCCCGCCTCCTAGGCAAAGGCCCGAGGGTACAGCCTCGCCCGAGAAATGGTGCTCTGAGGGCAGCGCTTCCCCCCGCTTGGGTGCCCAAAATCCCTATTGGAGTGCGTGGGTTCCAGCCCCGACTCTGCCTGTTTCTGGCTGCCTGCTGATGGGCACCCTAGGAGACAGCAGGTGAGCGATAGCTAGCGGCTCAGTAGTTGAGTCCTGGTCACCCACGTGGGAGACCCGGCTTGAGTTGATCTCCCGGCTTCAACCTGGCCCGGCGCTGGCTGCTGCCGGCCATCTGTGGAGTGGAACAGTGACTGGATGATCTCTCTACCAAACACATGAGTAATAATAATAAAAAATGTTAATGGCCCATACCAGTGGGGATCATGGAAATGTTTAAAAAGGAATTATTTCATGTGTCCCCCAAAGGTAAAAAACCAGAGAGACCACTTCGAGTGTCATTCTGAGGCCACTCAGTCCACTCATACTTGGAAAAAGAGCAGGATGGAGAGGAGACAAGAAATTCACAGCCAAACAGGTTTATTAATAAAGAAAAAAACCTGAGAGAGGCTAACTGCTGGCAAACACCTAGGGCAAACAGGTGGCAGAGGGCCCAGCCCTCCAGCAGGCTGGGTCTTAATAGCTTTGGGGAGGGTAAGGGTCAGGAGCTGGGCTAGTTGTATGGGCTTTGCACTGGCTTTCCAAACTCAGTGGACCTCTGGCTTTATGAGCCAGGTTAGTTGGAGCATAGCGCAGAGGGTGGGTGGAGAACAATACAGGGCTTGTTGTTGAGCTGGTTTAAAATTGTAAGGGCAAAGGAGTCAGGGATTGGATCTACTTTTAGGCAAGGAGCTGAAATGGCTGAGGCTTGTATCTTTGCTCCAATACTCACTTGGTTTTAAAAATACATGTAGCGCTGTGGCATAGCAAGTAAAGCTGCCGCCTGTATTGCCAGCATCCCATATGGGCGCCGGTTCAAGGTCTGGCTGCTCCACTTCTGATCCAGCTCTCTGCTATGGCCTGGGGAAACAGTAGAAGATGGCCCAAGTCCTTGGGCCCTGCACCCAGATGCAAGACCTGGAGGCAGCTCCTGGCTTCTTGCTCTAGTGCAGCCAACTGGGGAGTGAACCAGCAGATGGAAGACCTCTCTCTCTGCCTCTGCTCTCTGTAACTCTGCCTTTCCAATAAATAAATAATTAAACACACACACACACACACACACACACACACGTAGAGGGAAGCTTTAATTCAGTTTTGTGAGCATCAACCGGGTTGGAGGTAAAAGTGAATTGTCCATAGAGAAAGCCATGGAATGGAAGAATTGCCTGCAGGCAGTGACTATGAGGATGTTGCAGCTCCCAAGTGAACTAACTTGGGACTTTTCCACTGGTTTCTTCAAAGTTTCCCTGACTGGACCATAAAGAGGAAGACATGAGAAGAATTACTGGCTGCTCTGACACAGGTGGTCAAGCAGGCACTTTTATGCTTGAATAGTGAATGGTGGCATCCAACCAAGGGGGCAACACTCATATCAGAATGGTACTTCCCAGTCCCAAAGAAGACATGCTTATTTTTCTTTAAGAATATGTCACCTCTCCGAAAAGGAGAAGGCCGTTACAAATGTTCTTATGTGCCAAGATGGGGTTGACATGGCCCTAACACTGGTAGCAAAGATGCCATCTGAACTCAGAAATAAAGACTTGGAACACCATGACCTCATTTATGAGTTATTTCCTGGGAAATGATTTTCAAATTGAAAGTTGAGATTATGGTTTTAAAAGAAGGAATGGGTTCTTTTCTGTATTTCTCTTTTTCATTCTGGAACAACAAGCCATTCTCATTTTCCCTTAACAAAAACATATTCTTCATATCTCATTGCCTTATTTATATTAAAAAGAACATAAGAACACATGCTTACTATTCATGGTTATTTCTTCTATTATTTTCAGCTGTTGTGTTTTCATTTATTGATTATGCTTTTTAGCCATTAGTAAACTTTTACAGAGAAAGCCAGGCAGTAGATGACTTTGAATAGTCTGTCACAAAGCAGACTAGAACATTTTTAAGTGACATTTTATGTCACTATTTTATGCTTATATACCACTTCACAGTACAGATTCTCAATGTGGCAAAAATAACATTGATTGACAGATTCATGTATCTTTAGCTTCTCTATGCTGTGTAAAAATAAGAGGACAAAATCATATAAAGTTAAGTTCAGTAGTTTATCTTAGAAACTAATTAGACATTTAATGAATACCTATTACTTAATTTAACTTGTCCTAACTTTAAGGTCACAATTTACCAAACAGTTGAAAACTGTTTCATACAAACATTATAGCATAAACAAAGCTAGACATCACCTAAGTTATTTCCTTATTAACTACTTTTGTAGCATATAATTGTTAGACAAGAATGGAAAAAGCAAAAACCAGGTGGGTATTTGGTGCAGTGATTAAGACACTGCTTGGAATATCCACATCTTAGGTTGGAGTGCCTGGTTCAAGTCTTCTCTTCTGCTCCAGATCCTGCTGATGCACACCCTGGGAGTCAGCAGCTCATGGCTCAATACGTGGGTCCCTGCCACCCACATAGGAGACCTGGATGAAGTTCTGGACTCCTGCCTTTGAACTGGTCTAACCCTAGCTGTTGCTGGCAGTTAGGGAGTGAACCAGCAGATGGAAGAGCTCTCTCTCTCTCTCTCTCTCTCTCTCTCTCTCTCTCTGTCTCTCCTTTCAAATTAAATTATAATAAATAAAATTTTAAAAATGGATTGGGGCCGGTGTTGTGGCATAGCTAGTAAAGCTGCTGCCTGCAATGCTGGCATCCCATATGGGTGTTAGTTTGAGTCCTGGCTGCTCCACTTTTTTTTTTTTAAGATTTATTCATTTGATTTGAAATGCAGAGTTACAGAGAGACAGAGGTAGAGAAAGAGAGAGAGAGAAAGAGAGAGAGAGAAAGAGAGAGAGAGAGAGAGAGAGAGAGAGAGAGATAAGGAGATCTTCCTATCTGCTGGTTCCCTCCCCAGATGGCTGCCAACAGCTGGAGCTGGGCTGATCCGAAGCCAGGAACCAGGAGCTTCTTCTGGGTCTCCCATGGAGGTAGCAGGGGCCCTAGCACTTGGGTCATCTCTGCTGCTTTCCCAGGCCATTAGCAGGGAGTTGGATAGGAAGTGGAGCATCTGGGACTCCAATCAGCAGCCAATATGGGATGCTGGCACTGCAGATGGTGGGTTAACCTGCTGTGCCACAGTGCCAACCTGCTGAACTGGCTTTTATTTGAGATTCTACAACGATGCAGCTCTCGGAACAGGTCCATTCAGCAACATGAGCAGACAGCACAGACAGAAAAAAGGAAGTGACCTACAAAAACAGCTTGATTGGTTACAGTTATACATTTGTCTTATTAGGGCACAGTGTGATGAGCATCTGCCTTTTGTGGACATCATTTGATCTGTTGTTAGCCTGTGAGTAGCTGAAGCTCGCTGCCGTGATTGGCTGAGTTTATCCTTGTATTTAACAGTGACGATGCAGAAGACATACCTGATTTGTTCTTACTAAATCAAGAGTATTAAACTCATCTTACTTATCAAACATTTATCTGAATCATGTGCACTTGAAAAGCATTTGGATTTTTATATATTTCTGAGAATTCTAGAATTATTTAATTTATATAAGCACTCACTTGTCTGTAAGTCAATTTGAATAGGATTCTTTTAAGAGATTTTATAAGTTAATTTGGTAATAGCATCCTGGAAGCCCTTATGTTCTTAGTCACTCTACTGTCAAACTTTTCACCTCATAGGTTAGTTTTGTTTATTTTTAAAATTTATATAAATGCAGTCCTTGCGAATGTTCTCTTTTGTTCAACACTTTATGAAAATGTGTACAAACCATGGTGCTTAACAGTGGTTTATGCTTTCATATTCTATAGTGCTCCTTTAAATAAATATACTTTAATTTAAAAAAATATGTAGACATATTTCTTACCTGCATCTGGAGGTAAGAAATATGTCTACATAGCATATACCCATAGACATAAATAAACATACAGACAGATGCTAGTGCCAACCCAACTCAACATATTTCTAGGTCATTTTCTTTCCATTTGAAACACTGTTCACTCATTCCACTTGGACAGTTTAAATCAACAGTGTGTAGAGGGCTGGTGCTGTGGCATAGGCCAGCACCTCACATGGACACCAGTTCGAGTCCCAGCTGTTCCTCTTCCCATCCAGCTCTCTGCTGTGGCCTGGGAAAGCAGTGAAGGATGGCCCAAGCATTTGGGCCCCTGTACCCATTTGGGAGCCTGGCTTCAGAATGGCCCAACTCTGGCCATTCTGGGTAGTAAACCAGAGGATGGAAGACCTTTCTCTCTCTCTCTCTGTAACTCTGCCTCTCAAATACATAAATAAATCTTAAAAAAAAATAAAAATTTGAAAAACAGTGCATTCCTACCTCAGAGTTCCCCAAATTACTGAAGATCCTGATTCAACATTATCATTATTGCCTGCTATTCCCTAGTGAGTAATAACATAATTTTATAATGCTATCTTTGAGTCATTATTCACACCATATTCAATTTTTGGCAATCTTGTAAGCAATATGAGGCCAGATAGTTTTTGCTGCTTTTTTCACTATTAATCCTAGTGTGATATCAAGTTACATGGTATAAAACACGAGCCTACAAACAAAAACAGTGTGATTTGAAAAATAATAGTATGTACTGAAAGGAACTAATTGTCCAACAGCCATACTTTTAAAATTTTTATTTATTTATTTGAAAGTCGAGTTACACTGAGAGAGGAGAGGCAGAGAGAGAGAGAGAGAGAGAGAGAGAGAGAGAGAGAGAGAAATGTCTCCCATCCATTGGTTCACTGCACAAATGGCCACAAGGCCAGAGCTGGTTCAATTGGAAGCCAGGAGCCAGGAGCTTCTTCCAGGTCTCCCATGTGGGTGCAGGGGCCCAAGGACTTGGGTCATCTTCTACTACTGTCCCAGGTCATAGCAGAGAGCTGGATGGGAAGTGGAGCAGCCAGGTCTCGAACCCACACCCATATGGGATGCCAGCGCTTCAGGCCAGGGCATTAACCCGCTGTGCCACAGCACCGGCCCCCCAATGGGCATACTTAGAAAATTATTTTTCCCCAACAGGCAGAACAGAACTGAAACACACGGGTGTCTCTGGCAAGGAGCAAAAGGGGGCAGAATGTTGGGAAGCCTGAAGTTGTTAGCACGGAGGTGACCAAGAGCCAGCTACTTGGGTTCACACTCAGGGTTACCAGAAAAGACAGAACGGAAGAGAGAGAATAAAAAGACACAAACAGGCTCACGAGGATCAGGATGGTGCTTGTGGCTCTCACCTCATGCAAAGATCTGGGAGTAAGGCTGCCACTGTGAAGGCGTTGGACTCGCTTTTTGTGCCTGTGCAGGACAAAGACCATGGAGCCACTGGCACAGACCATGAGGGCCACACACACAACATCAGTGAAGGAGAACAAGACCGCATGTAATATGACCACAGATCTGTCTGGAACAGGTGAATTACAGAACCCATAATCTTTCTCCATACTTACGTTTTTGCTCTTTCTTGGTCCAGTAACAATCATAGCAATAAAGATATTTAATAGGAAATGCAAGATCCAGAAGAGGGAACAGCAAAAGCCAATGTACTTTTGGGATCTAATATTGAGTTCCATCCACTTTGGGATATTGGGGTTGAGCTTAATGGCCTGGAAAACACTCAGGAAGCACGTGATAGTAAGGGAAACCCCTCTGGCCACTCGGTGTAAGTAAAAGACAAGTTTACATCCAGCATCATCCAGAAAAGATCTTAACCCAAATGTCGCCAGTATCTGAGGAATTCCCTTATAAAGAAGAACCAAGTTGTTCGCTATGGCTAGGTGGTTGAGAATCAAGTCTGTGGGTTTCAGCATGTGCCTAGTGATCAAAGTAAAGGTATAAAGACAGAGAAGTGAGGAGTTTCCAAGGATCCCAGCTCCAGTCTGAATAAGGAAAAGGATACCCAAGTCTATGTTAGTGGAAACCATTTCATCAATTTAAAGGGATATTGGTGGGCGACATTATTTGAACAGAAGAATCTGAATACAATAGAAAATGTGGTTACTCTCATTATACCCCCATCTGGTCTTATAACAATTTTTCAACTTAATATGAATATTTAGAGCATCACTTTCACACATGGAAAGCTATTTCTTGCAGGGGTGTTAGCAATAACAGTCTGGAGCCAAACCAATGTCAATGAATGGGAGAGTGAGTGACTGAATCATGGAACATCTTCACGCCAGGCAGCTGTGATGCGTAAAGCGCTCTCTCTGGTTGTACCTTCAGGACATACTATCAGATGAAAGATAGAAAATGTAAGAATATTGACGCTTTCCTAATAAACAAGCTACAATATTTACCCATTTATTCATGTGACTATGATTGTATTTTTTAAATAAAATATATTTTAAATTTATAAAAATGGATCTGTAGGTGATTGAGAAGAAAGGGTAGGGAAAGTACAGAATTTGACTGCTTTCGATGTACCTTATTTGTGGCTTTGGTTCAAAGGTTTATATATATTTATTTTAACTACAGGGCAACCAAAAGCTTTTAAAACATGTAAACATATAAACAAAATATAAAGAAATAAACCTTAACAAGTATCAAATTTATGTTCAACCAAAAGAAAATGAAATAATTCTATCATATTTTATGCAAAATATTTTGAATATGTCTATTAATAAATTTGTGAACAAAATAAGAGCAAAGTTTGTAGGATTATATAATGATCCAGTAAAACTAATATTTTAATTATGAAATTGTATAAACATATAAAATTATATATGCTCCATATTGTGTTGTAATAATTATGTGTTTATTATACATATAATGCACGCATATTCTCTACATACCATTTAATTAAAATGGATATGAACTACGTGAAGAAATGGATACAATCATACAAAGGAAGGGGCCCCCGGCATTATGGCATCACGGTAAAGCCACCGCCTGCAGTGCCAGAATCCCATATAGGCACTGGTTCAAATCCTGACTGTTCTTCTTCCCATCTAGCTCTCTGCTGTGGCCTGGAAAAGCAGTGGAAGATGACTCAATTTCTTGGGTCTCTGCATCCACATGGGAGACTGGGAAGAAGCTCCTGGCTCCTGGCTTAAGACTGGCCCAGCTTTGGCCATTGAAGCCATCTGGGAAGTGAACCAGCAGATGGAAGACCTCTTTCTGTCTCTCTTTCTCTGTCTCTGTCTATCTTCCATTCAGATAAATAAGTCATTTTTTAAAAGAGTAGACAAAAGTAGAAGTAATAGGCTAGGAACATTTAAAAAAAATAATATGTGGGGCCGGTGCCACGGCTCACTTGGCTAATCCTCCACCTGCAGTGCCGGCACCCTGGGTTCTAGTCCTGGTTGGGGTGCCGGATTCTGTCCCGGTTGCTCCTCTTCCAATCCAGCTCTCTGCTGTGGCCCAGGAGTGCAGTGGAGGATGGCCCAAGTCCTTGGGCCCTGCACCCGCATGGGAGACCAGGAGAGCCACCTGGCTCCTGGCTTCGGATCAGTGTGGTACGCCAGCCTCAGCGGCCATTGGAGGGAGAACCAACAGCAAAAGGAAGACCTTTCTCTCTCTCTCTCTCTCTCTCTCTCACTGTCCACTCTGCCTGTCACAAAAAAAAAATAAATAAATAAATAAAACAAAACAAAAAATCATATGGGGATAGGAGGCACAGAAAATGAACTCATGACTTCTTATTGTATAAGAAAATAATGGACTCTCTGGGCTTGGACCTAGGTGGCGGCGCTATGGCGAAACGCACCAAGAAGGTCGGGATCGTGGGTAAATACGGGACCTGCTATGGCGCCTCCTTCCAGAAAATGGTGAAGAAGATTGAAATCAGCCAGCATGCCAAGTACCCTTGCTCCTTCTGCAGCAAAACCAAGACGAAGAGATGAGCCGTAGGGATCTGGCACTGTGGCTCCTGCATGAAAACAGTGGCTGGTGGTGCCTGGGCATACAACACCACTTCCGCCTTCACAATGAAGTCTGAGATCAGAAGACTGAAAGAATTGAAAGACCAGTAGAGGAAAAAAAATAATAATAATGGAGCCACCAAAAACCAATGGGGCTAGGTTAACATAAGGGATTTCAAATGGTAAAGCACTAGATACTTTCATCACCAAATAATTTTAATTAATCAGACATATAAATATGTAAAATATGTTAATAACATTAAAATCTTCATATTTGGAGAATATAGAGGACTAAATGAACACATTGAAAAATGGAAAACAAAAAAGAAAGGATTCAGAATTGTGCCTTCCCCTTTTTTGTAGTTTTCACCTAAAAAAAAGAATGGGGATGGCGCTGCAGCACAGGGGGTAAAGCTGCCCCCTGCAGTGCCAGCATCCCACATGGACACTGGTTCAAGACCCGGCTGCTCCTCTTCCGATCCGGCTCCCTGCTGTAGCCTGGGATAGCAGTGGAAGATGGCCCAAGTCCTTGGGTCCCTGCACCCGTGTGGGAGACCTGGAAGAAGCTCCTGGCTCCTGGCTTTGGATAGGCGCAGCTCTGGCCGTTGTGGCCAATTGGGGAGTGAACCATCAGATGGAAGATCTCTCTCTCTCTCTCTCTCTCTCCTTCTCCTTCTCCTTCTCCTTCTCTCTCTGTGCAACTCTGACTTTCAAATAAATACATAAATCTTTAAAAAGAAAAAAAGGAAGAAGAATAGCCATGGAGCATCACCTACATATACATCCTACAGGTGACAAGTCCATGAGGAATGTCACAATGGATGGGTTCTGAGGGCAACACAGGAACCTACTGACTTCATTGACTGGACTATGTTTAAAAATCAAGCAAGAAGATATTATGTCTCCTTTTTGTATAATGAAAAAAGTAGACATAGAATGATTCCACCCAAATGTTGAATCATAAGATTAGAACTATATGGCATAGAGGATTGTGTGAAAGAACACCGTGAATAGTCACTAAACCCCATCAGAATGTGATTTGTGCTGGTCTTTATAAAACAAACTTTTGAAGATGAAAGGGGGAGAGTATCCATTGAATATAATGAAAACACACAAGATATCATAAATGGCAGAAAATGACTTGGTGTTATGGTTCAGTGGTTTAAGCTGTAGCTTGCCACACTGGCATCCCATATCGGACAGCTGGTTTGAGTTTTGGCTACTCTGCTTCTGATCCAATTTCATGGCCCATGTACTTGGGACCCTGCCCCCTCCCTGCCACTGGGAGACCAGAATGGAATTCCTGGCTTCAGCCTGGCCCAGACGTGGTTGTTGCAGTCATCTGGGGGAATGAACCAGCCGACAGAAGATCTCTCTTTCCCTCTCTCTCTCTTCCTATCTCTCTGTCACTCTGCCTTTCAAATAAATATTTAAATGCTATCATTTTTGGGGAGAGGGAAGTGAACAAAACAAATCCAAGTATGTGGATAGTTTCAGGGTAGACAGTATAAGACCCAATGAGGTGGGTTGGTATTTCCCAGCTCTGGTCAACTTTTGAGTTGTATTAGCACATGGTGATTGCTTTCTGCAATAGCCTCAATTTTCATAAACACGAGGTTCCCATTCAGACAGCAGACAGGAACAGGTAGTCAGAACACATCTATTGGATTGGAGCAGCATCTGTGCTCACGACCACAGGCCTCTGCAATAAAGATGCAATACTTGTACATTAGGGGACATGAGCCATGTACGACTTTTATTTCTTCCCAAATTACAGGACATTTATCACTGCCTTATTCTTTCTTTGTCTTTTAATATGGTTAAATAGTAGCAGCACTTAAAATTGTTCAGAAATATTATCACAATGTTACATACTATACTTTTTGACTTACTATAACTCAGGAATAAATGGTCAGTTGATAAGATAAAATATAATCCTATGTGATATTTATGAAAATAATAAAATTGCACTTTCATTGTGGGATATATAAATGTTCTGTGAATTCAGCACCATTGTGTTTTTAAAAAGCAAACATTTGTGTCCTAATAAAGCCCCATCTCATTTTTTAAATCAAATTGCTTTTTATAAAGGTGGCACAATTAGGAACTCACCTGTGCACATCTCACATCCTGGGAAAATATCAGGAAATCACTTTTCCTTAGCTCTTCTTGGATCTTGTTTGGTTAAAACAGACAAAGCCATTCCTGAGTAATGAGCGTAGAAACTGTAATGGATACAAAACAGCTCATGAAGCCTGGGGACATCAAAGCACCTTCAAATCTAGCTAAATGGCAGGGCTTCACAAACTGTAACTTTAATGGTTATTTCCATTCTTTAATTCTTGAAATTCAGACAAATCTATGTCAGAGAACATAAATGACAATGTCAGGCAGACTTGGGACAGGAATGTTTGTTCTCAAAAAACACTTCTCCTGCATACATTTCTGGCCATTTCTAATTTCAGGAAGAGAAAATTTATATTTACATACAGTCTTTCCTACATTTTCTAAGCAATTTCTATCTAAAAGGAAGTTCTACTTACCAAATATTGTTTCCTGCTGGGACGACAAATGCCATGGTGAGATCTGAGGCATGTGTGCCAGGAGCCTCTTGTACCTGAGAAAAAGGCTTTGGGCCATGATCTCAGCCTCTTCCGGGAAGCGATTATCATTTCACCTGTAAGTGCAATGACAGTGTCTGTATGGGGACCTGCAATTAACCCTGGGGGAAAAGGTACAAGCTACTGAAAACTGTTACTGGTGATACTTATTCAGAAAGAAAGAGAGGCATGGACAGCAGGAAAACAAACCTCAGGCATCTCCAGAGCACCATGTGGAAATGACAGATGAGATGAGGATGCTAAGCTTCACAAAGTGATGGGGCAGGTGTTGTACTGCAGAGGGTTCGGCTGCCCCTTGGGACCACGGAGAACCTGGTGCGAGTCCCAGCTACTCTACCTTTCCAATCCAGCTTCCTGCTAGTATAGCCGGGGGCAGAAGATGATGGCCCAAGTGCTTGGGATCCTACCACCCATCTGGAAAACCCACCTGGAGTTCTGGGGTCCTGGCAGTAGTCTGGCCCAGGTTGGTTCGTGCACACACTTGGGGAATGAACCAGCAGATGAAGGATTTCTCTCTTTCAAAAAAAAAATAATAATAAATAAACATTTTTAGAAGATATAAAAAGTGAAAAAAGAAAGCTTAACACGAGGCTGGGCTGTTTTTGGCTAGCCTGAGATTCTGCCTCCAAAATCTGATTATTTTTTATTTCAGAAGACTATTCAATATATTGTAGCCTGGAAGACAGAAGAAGAGAACACATTATTAGGTAAAAATTGTTAAAGTACTAAAAATGAACACAAAGAAAGTGAAATTGCCTTTATTTGTTACATCAATACACTCCTTAAGCACCTAAAGTACATAACATATTATTCTTTGTGCATGTGATGTATCAGAGGAGTGAAAAACAGCTAGCAAAGAAACTTCCTGTATTGAAGCAATATTGTCATTGGGAATGGGACAACAGAAAAAAAGTCAATAATAGATTAATTATGCAGTGTGCTACATGATGAGTGCCTTGGTCTTGGAGAAGCTGATTAGGGGGATGAGCAGGGAATGAGAAGGTGCATTATTAAATAAAGTAGGAATGGGTGACTTTGCTGACAAGTGGATAGTTCAAGCAAAACTCGAAAGAAGGTGAAGAAGTAAGTCAAATGGCATTTTTGGGCACATGATCCAAACACAGGTATCAGCCAGTGTCATATTCAAACCAAGGCCAGGCCTGTGGAACTAGGTGAGTGAGGTAAGAGGTTTAAAAGAGGATATCAGAGGGAAACATGGGGAAAAGACCTGTGAAGCTTCTGTCCTGTAAGTAGAGGTCAGCATTGGGGTGTAGCAGGTTAAGCCGCAACACTGACATCCCATATGGGAGCCGGTTTGAGTCCCAGCTGCTCTGCTTCTGAACCAGCTCCCTGCTAGTGCACTGGGGAAAGCAGCAGAAGATCGCCCGAGTCTTTGGGACCCTGCACCAATGTGGAAGACCTGGAAGAAGCACCTGGCTCCTGGCTTCTGCCTGGCTCAACCCTGGCTACTGAAGCCATTTGGGGAGTGAACCGGTGGACAAAAGAGCTCTCTCTCTCTCTCTCTCTCACTCTTTCTCTCTCTTTCTCTCACCCCCTTCTCACAGTAATTCTGCCTTTCAAGAAAATAAATGAAATTTTTCTAAGTAAAATAAGGAACCATTCCAGGATTACAGCTAGAGATGGACATTATCTGATTCATTCTTTTAAAGGGTCATTAAGCTGGTGAGTTGGGAAAGTGGCTTGATTTGCAATATATTTTGAAAGTAGAACCAAATAGATATCTTGTAGGACTGGATCTTGGGTTTAAGGAAAAAAATGAATTGAGGAAGATCCCTAGATTTGTCATTTTAGAAACACAAAGGATGAAGTGAGCATAGCCAGAGAATGCAAAGGCTTTGGTCACAGCAGCATTGAAAGAAAGTTAAGAAGAAAACTATGAAGTCGTTGAGTCTGTGATGCCTCTCTCTCTCTCTCTCTCTCTCTCTCTCAACCCCCCTTTGTGTAACTGTGACTTTCAAGTAAAGTAAATAAATCTTTAAAAAAAAAAAATAGAACACTAGACAGATGATCATGGATTTGGGGATGGAGACATATCTTTGCAAGTTTTGTGCTTACAGAATGTGATTGAGATTATTAATTCTGAAGAAAGAAAGGACTCCTTTCTTAAGCTCCCATGAATTACAATATTAAAGGGATACATTTTTTAAAAAAAAGCCAACATATCCTCACCCCCCCCCAAAAAAAGTTGTTGATAGGAACTATAAGGAATTGTGAAGATAAAAACCTTCACTGGAATGAGTATAGAATGATATTACTGTTAAGGTAATAGAAACAAAGAAAAAACAGGGATAAGAGAGAGAAAGGGCATTGACAGCAGTCTATTATTTGCAAACAGAGGGATTAACTATTTATAGATCATTGCTGGGAAAATTCAAGCTACAAGAGAGGTTCCAAGTGAAATGAGCTGGAAATCATGCTACTAAGTGAAATGAAGTTTCTAATTAGTTGCAAGTAATACAACTTAACAGGAAGCAACATGTAGATTCACTTATTCAACAGGAGCAGTAGAATGTTAGACCAGTGATGGTTTGGCCCAAGGTGTCTTGTGGTTGTAGAGAGCAGAGATGTGATTGTAAGTTCATATGGTGGATCTGGAGTTCCCTTTTCTGTGAAGCCAGTTTATTCTATAAGTGGCTACCACATAAGTCTAAGTACACACTGCTCATTACAGGGACCCAGGGTTTGTGCTATATGGCAAGTCCTCATTACAATCAGTAAGAAATTTTGTATTCTACTACAAACAGCTGATGAGGCAAGATGGAAATGTCACTGAGCTCATCAAGAATTCCAGTAGGGTTAGCACGTAGAGGAAAAATAGACTTTTGGGGTGTCCATTTAGCCTAGCAGCTAAGGCATATACTAAAATGCCCATTTCCTATATTGGAGAGACTGTGTTCAGAACCAGCTCCAGCTCTTTTTTTTTTTTTAATTAATTAATTTATTTTAGAGGTAGAGTTACAGACAGAGAAAGGGAGAGACAGAGAGAGATCTTCCATCCACTGGTTCACACTCCAAATGGCCACAAAGGCTGGAGCTGGGCAGATCCAAAGCCAGGAACTGGAACTTACTCTGGGTCTCCCATGCAGATGCAGGGGCCCAAACACTTGGACCATCTTCCATTGCTTTCCGAGGCCATAGCAGAGAGCTGGGTCAGAAGTGGAGCAGCCAGGTCTTGAACCGGCACCCATATGGGATGCCGGCACTGCAGGTGGTAGCTTTACTGGCTACACCAGAGCGCTGGCCCCATCCTTCAGTCTTGAATGTGTGTACTTTTCAAGAACCCTCAGAAAATATACCTCATACCGATACTTATCAGGGTTCCAAAGCCAGAAAAGAAAAATAGAATGAAATTTTCTTTTTCTTTTTTTTTTAACTTTTATTTAGAATACAAATTTCCAAGGTACAACTTGTGGATTACAATGGCTTCCCCACCCATACCTTCCCTCCCCCCCCCCCCCCCGCTACCCTCCCCCCTTTCATTCACATTCAGATTTCAATTCTCTTTGTATACAGGAGCTCAGTTTAGTATGTGTTAAGTAAAGATCTTAACCATTTGCCCTCACATAGCAACACAAAGTGAAATATACTCTTTGAGTACTAGTTATAGCATTAAATCACATCGTACAGCACATTAAGGACAGAGATCCTACATGATTTTTTTTAAATTGATTGATTTTTTATGCAACTTCCAAATTAACACCGAGTTTTTTTTAATCATTTAATTATCTTTATATACAGAAGATCGATTCAGTATATACTAAGTAAAGATTCCATCAGTTTGCACCCACACAGAGACACAAGGTGTAAAAATACTGTTTCAGTACTAGTTATTGCATTACTTCATATTGGACAACACATTAAGGACAGATCCCACATGGGCCATAAGCACACAGTGACTACTGTTGCTGATTTAACAATTTGACACTCTTGTTTATGGCGTCAGTAATCTCCCTAGACTGTAGTCATGAGTTGCTGAGGCTATGGAAGCCTTTAGGGTTCGCCGACTTTGATCTTATTCCGACAGGGTCATAGTCAAAGTGGAGGTTCTCTCCTCCCTTCGGAGAAAGGTACATCCTTCTTTGGTGGTCCTGTTCCTTCCACTGGGATCTCACTCACAGAGATCTTTCATTTATGTCTTCTTCTTCTTCTTTTTTTTTCCAGAGTGTCTTGGCTTGCCATGCCTAAAATACTCTCATGGGCTCTTCAGCCATATCCTAATGCCTTAAGGGCTGATTCTGAGGCCAGAGTGATTTTTTAGGACATCTGCCATTCTATGAGTCTGCTGTGTATCCCACTTCCCATGTTGGATCATAGAATGAAATTTTCACACAATATTTCTTACTAGGTTTTCTAAGAAATATCCGATTTCCATAAAAATCTATATCTTACCCAAAAGGAAGGCCCACTTACAAAATGACATTTCCTGACGAGACAGGGTCTGTCATGATTACAGAATACATGTGGACAGGTGAAATAAATGCAGACTCGGGCTGTGAGGCCCACAGTGCCGGGGTGGGGCCACGTGTTCTTCAACAAGGAGCACCAGAGACAAGTTATGGCAAACGTGTCCTTTTATTAACGCTCAAGCTCACCTTTTAAAGGGCAGGCAGCTAACTCAGGGCCACACTAATTCTATAGGATAGAGCTGATACTGGCACCGCTATGCTTCTCCAGTCAGCTTGAAGGTCACTTGGCTACAGTAGCTTTCCAGGTGTTCCTACAGGGCCTGGGCTGCACCCGGGAGCTGTTTACCTGACTGGTAATTACAAGACCATTCAACAGGGATGAGAAGGGGGTGAGGGAAAGGTGCCTGGTGCTCCTGCCACCTGCAACAGTCAGGCCATCCTGGGAGGCGTGGTGTACCACACCCTCCTAACCCCATGCATGGGGGAGGCAGGCAATCCCCCAGCTAGGCACAGAATCACCCTCAGTGACAGTGTCATGATTATGGCAAGAAGTTGCCAAGTGCAGCGTGAATGCCCAGATGGTGAAGCCCAGTGCCTAGAAGCTGTAGTGATCAAGTTCAGCGTCTCCCAGGCATGTCTGGAGCTGGACATGATCTTTGACGTTAAGGCTCAGCTCAGGGAACTGTAGATCTTGGTGGTTGGAAATCGAAGTTGGTGGTGGTCAAAAAGCAATCGTAATCTTTGTTCCTGTTCCTCAACTGAAACCTCCGGAATATCCAAGTCCAGCTGGTGTGTGAACTGGGGAAAACTTCAGTGGGAAGAATATTGTCTTCATTCCTCAAGGGTGAGTTCTGTCTGAGCCAACTGGAAAAACCTAGAGAAAACCAAGCAGAAGCTTCCCTGGGGCCACACTCCTTGCCCTCCTTGCAGACGCGAATTCCTAAGTGAAATCACGACCACAGGATCCACGTGTGATTGGATGGCAGCTAGCTCATAAAGTTTTCTGAACAAAGCAAGAGAGAATAGTGTGAAATAAAAGGCTGAAGTTTTTCTGGTGTCTGTAAGATGTTAATTTTGAATTCCCAGAGTTTCAATGGTCAAAAAATGACTAATTAATGTATCATTCACATTTTTAAAGAATGTAAACTGTTGATATCACAGAAATCTGTTATCCTAAACTAGTTAATTTAACCAGAGATAGATGAGGCAAGAATGAAAAGGAGAAGGCATTTTGTAATACATGAAAGAGATCAGACGGGGCTGGTGCTGTGGCATAGTGGGTAAAGCTGCCGCCCGCAGTGCCGGCATCCCATATGTGTGCTGGTGCGAATCCACGCTGCTCCACTTCCGATCCAGCTCTCTGCTGTGGCCTGGGAAAGCAATAGAGGATGACCCAAGTCCTTAGGCCCCGGCACCCACATGAGAGACCCGGAAGAGGCTCTTGGATTTGTAACAACACAGTTCCGGCCATTGTGGCCATCTGGAGAGTGGAACAGCAGTTGGAGGACCTCTCTCTCTCTCTCTCCCTCTCTCTTTTACTCTTCTTCTCTCTGTGTGTAACTGATTTTCAATTAAAAAATAAATATTTAAAAAGAGAGAGAGAGAGACCAGATGGAAATGACAGATGATATAAGGGCATTAAGATGGAAGGAGTGAGAGGGGAAATCTGAGGATGAAGCCAGGTTGTGTTTCTGGCAGACCCAAGGGTTTGGTCTCCCAATTAGGAATATGTTTTATTCATCAGAATTATGCACAGTAACAGCTTAATGAATAAGACAAAGAAAGGGAAAGGGGGGATTTAAATAAGGTTACAAATGAATCAGGAGATAGTCAAGAAAATTTCCTTCAGTGTGTTTCAATAAACACATGTGGAATACTTCATGTGTATTTACCATTGTCTCTGTGTCTGAGATGTATCGCAGGAAAAAAACTGACAGCAAACCAATCAGGGGCTGAACAGTGCAGGGGTGAGTGTGGGATGTAAAGTAGTAAGTGGAGGCCTGATGGAAAAGATGATACTGGGGGGCTGGTGCTGTGGCGCAGTGGGTTAAAGCCCCAACCTGCAGCGCCGCATCCCATACAGGCACCAATTCGGATCCCTGCTGCTCCTCTTTTGATCCTGCTCTCTGCTATGGCCTGGGAAAGCAGTAGAAGATGGCCCAAGTCCTTGGGCTCCTCTGCCCGCATGGGAGACCAAGAAGAAACTCCTGGCTCCTGGCTTTGGATATGGGCAGATCCAGCTGTTGCTGCCAACTGGGGAGTGAACCAGAGGATGGAAGACCTCTCTCTCTGTCTCTGCCTCTCTCTGTAACTCTGTCTTTCAAAGAAATCAAATAAATTTAAAAAGAAAAGAAAAGATGATACTGGACTCAAGACTGAAAGTAGATAAACAAGACAGTAGTGTGAATATTTAGGTGGGTATGACCAAACATAAGGCACAAGTTGTTCCGGCAGAGCCAGGCAGCTGGTGCATATGGAACCAGGAAAATGAGAAGCAGCGTGCACAACCAGAGGTTAGGCAGGCAACGCAGGAGCAACTGCTGAGGCTCCATAGGAGACCACAGGTTACTGTCCTCAGGAAAACGTGGACACTGCGGGGCTTAACCAGATGTTGTCATTTGTGCCTCGTACACTGAGTCACATTGGCTGGTGGGTTGAGAGCTGACTTCCGAAGAAACAAAGGCGATGAAGGAAGCCAGGTGGACGCGCACTGCAGGAACTCAACTGAAAGAGGGGGTGGGAGGCGGCCATTCGGGATGAGAGGACTTAGTCCTGAGTTGCTCCCGTGCTTTCCCAGGCTTCCTCGCCCCCTTACCTAGCAACCGCTTACTTTTGGGTTCTTTCCTAACATCCCATTTTCTCTGGAATCTGAGGAGTCAGGGTCAAACCTCAGCATGGACATAGGTAACCCCACGGGGAGCACTCTGTTTGGTTTGCAGTCTCACAACCCAAATCTCACTGTGTTTGACCCTGTCCCCAAAGGAGAGAGACTGTCAGTTTCAATGGAACACAGTCAAGTTTTTCTCAAACTGTTACTTTCTGATCCTTTGGAGAGACTTAGTAACCACTAGGAATTGTTTCTGGCAATTAGTAGGAGAGACAACAGTTTTTCAGTTACCCTGGCTCCCCAAGCAGTCACTCTTATCACTGAAACAGGTGACAGCATAATCACAGCTCTGGAGAGAACCAAGGTTAGAGAATTCTAAATGATCTCTCCTGGGTCTTGCAGCCTCCCCGCAACCCATGCTCTGTCATCACTGGGCCATGCTCCTGCTAAAAGACAGCATTTTAGGGACTACATCTTCATCTGGGGACAGGAGCTCCGAAGAAAATGGCTCTGTATCAGTCTGGAAAGGGAAGTCACCAAAAACGTTGCGATCCTTGACAAAGGCGGCACTGGAGTGTTGATAAGCTTCCATAGAGGAGGGCTGGTTGCTAAGCCATGACCTAGACTTCTCAAGAGCAGCTGCAGGTAAGAAGCTCCTTGTCTGTCTCTGATCTCTCATTTCAGCAGTGTGATCACCCATGATGCTGGTTCAGTGTGGAACGCGGCAATGAGAAAGTCGTAGGTTTGGGTTTGCAGGAATTTCAGGAGTCATACGCTTATTATTTTCATGTGTGTGATAAGGAATCATAAAACTTGCTAATTCCTCACCTCGGGAGCAGTCACTAGGTAAGAAAGTGATCATTTGTGGGATTTGAAAAATATGTTACTTGATTCTGAGCCCTGGGTATGATTAAAAGAGACAGTGATTGTTTCTCTCTCAGGAAGCATGGTCTGTAAAAGAATTTTCCCCTCTTGAATGAGAAAAGGAAAGTAGTCTTAAAGAGACAAACAATTTCATCAATACAGATGTCTGTGCAAAAACATCCAGCGTCTTTAACAGGCATTTGATTCTAACATGACCTGTGATAGTTTTACTTGGTTTCCAAGTCATGTTTTAATCCATTCTTAAGTCCATTTATTTATACCTTAACTCAACTTCCTCATTGAATGTTGCCAGTGCCTTCCAGTACCCTTTAATCAGTTGATTCAATAAAGAGCTGAATATGGATGTGCATGTGTGTGAGAGAGAGATGGAGACAGAGGGAGACAGAGCATCTGTGTATTGCTAGGGAGAAGAACATATTTAATTTCTCTAACAGCTAAAGTGGAGTGATGCATATTGGTGTATGTTAATAAAAGTAATAGGCTTGGAGAAAAATTAACGCTATGAAGCCAAATTCTGAAGTTTTATGAAAAGGAGAAAAAACAAGAAGATAAAAAATAAGAAAAACCCAAAAAGCTAAAATACCACATTTGAATGAAAAAAATTTTCATGGAATATTTTGATAAAGGATAAAGCACAGAATGTCTTGCTCACATTTATTTTTTACATTATTCTTCAAATACTCTTTTATAACTTGCTAGTTCATATTCAGCTAGTTATCCATGCACATTATTTAGCTTAAATAATTCAGATGTATTGAGAACTGATTAGAAACGGGATGATGCTACAGTTGTGTTGTGTAATACTGGAGCTCCATCAAAAATGGCCCCAGCCCAGGGTACTGTGCCTCTGTCTTTTTATGAATTTTATTAATGCCTTCAGAATTATGCTGTCACTTTCTGGTACCTTGGTGTTCTGCTATCTTACCGCTCTGTATTCTGATTCTTTTTGTCATGATTCAGGCTCTGGAATTTCAGGATGTACTTAGGTGCCTTAAATACATTTTTATGATGACTGATTGAAATACTCGGATATTACAGACTTTATATTTTATTTTATTTGACCATCATTAATTGTACTAAAATGTTAATTAATCTTCTACAAAAGAGACTTGAATTCTGTACAAATAGACTCTTTTAATGCTTTTCTTTATAGTATTTTATAATTTAATTTGCATGAGCTGTTATTCTGGGTACATTCTAATGTCTAAATATTTGCTGTGATTGTGGTCATAGTACATTTGTGTCCAAATGAAATAAGAGTAAATCTTTGGCTTCACCATTTTAATACAGAAGTGCACTAAGACTGTATAATTTAATGTTTTCATAATGAATTATTCTGTCACTATTCTCCTATAAAAATGTGCATCCATGTTGCAATTTGAATTTCTGATTTTTCATACAAATATGAGATTGCTCTATGGAATAATTAGGTCATCAGAGGGGTATTTGAACAAAGACTATGTAGAAGGATGTCATAACACAACTAGACAAGAAAATGATATATTACAGGAACAAGATAAATATGGATGAAAAATGTTAGAAAAACCTGACCAAAACACATACACACACACACCCCACAAGAATATACATAAAACAAGCTTCCAAATGCATCTTAAGAAAATACAGGGGCTGGTGTTGTGGCATAGCTGGTAAAGCCGCTGCCTGCAGTGCTGGCATCACATTTGGGTGTTGGTTTGTATCCTGGCTGCTCCACTTCCCATCCAGCACTCTGCTATGGCCTGGGAAAGCAGTAGAAGATGACCCAAGACCTTGGCCCCTGCACCTGCGTGAGAGACCCGGGAGAAGGTCCTGGCACCTGACTTCAGATCAGCAGAGCTCCAGCCATTGAGGCCAATGGGGGAGTGAACCAGCAGATGGAAGACCTCTCTCTCTCTCTCTCTCACTCTCTATCTATGTCTTTCCTCTGCTCTATGTGCAACTCGACTTTCAAATAAATAAATCTTTAAAAAAAATTACAAAGAACATATTTTGCTAGCAGGCTATTCTGAGTGGGGAAAAAATGGGAGGAAGTAAGAAATGAACTTAAGCTTCCTTGATGAAATACATGAGTTCCATTTCTTTCCAGGACTTCCTGGCTTTGCGTGAACTACTGTCCTTGTGACTGCATGCCATCCAGGGCTCTGACCATGGGAATCATCTTTGTCTCTCAGACAGGAGTCGGATTCCTAGGAAACATCCTGCTCCTTCTCTGCTATGGCTTCGTTTCCTGCACTGGACGAGGGATAAAGCACATGGATTTGATTCTCCATAACCTAATTGTAGCCAACTGCTTGGTTCTTCTCTCGAGAGGCATTCCTCAGACCATGGCAGCTTTTGGGCTGAAATACTTCATGGACGATTTTGGATGCAAACTAGTTTTCTATGTTCACAGAGTGGCCAGAGGGGCATCTCTGAGTGCTACTTCTCTCTTGAGTGTCTTCCAGGCCATCACAATCAGCCTTAGCAGCCCCCAGTGGATGGAGCTCAAGGTCAAAGCCCTCAAATCCATTCCACTTTCCATTCTCCTCTGCTGGACCCTTCACCTGTTGGTAAATAGCATTGTTCCTATGTATATTACAGCGATGGGGGAGAGCAACAACCTCACAAAGAGAAAGGACTTAGGGTTCTGTTCTGGTTTAATTATTGACAGAAATATATCCTTATTGCATTCCATGATGTTTTCCTTCATTGATGTGCTGTATTTGGTGTTAATGATTTGGGCCAGTGGCTGCATGATGTTCATTTTGTACAGACATAAGCAGAAGGTCCTACACATTCACAGCAAAAGCCTCTCTCCCAAATGCTGCCCGGAGACAAGAGCCACCCACAACATCCTGATGCTAGTGAGCACATTTTTCTGTTTATATGCACTGTCTTCCTTCTTTACTTTCTATATGTCCCTCTTTGATAAACCCAGCTGGTGGCTGGTGAACACCACTGCCCTTATAGCTTCATCTTTCCCCTGTCTTAGCCCCTTTGTGCTCATCAGCAGAGACCCGCGTGTCTCTAGGCTGTGGTATACCTGCAGCACAAAGATCAATGAGTTTCGTAAACGTCAGAGCATGAAAATCCAGAATGCTGCATACTGTCCATGTATCAGTTCACCCTTCCATATTTTATATAGCATTTACATTTTCTAGCTCAGTTAGTGGATATGATCAAAACAAGATAGACTGAGCGTGATCACAAAATTATTTCATTTAGCAGATAGCCAGGCAAGAAATGAGGAGGGGCTTCTCATCTCTGCTTTGCCTACATCAACTAAGGGTTTTTTCCTTCCGTCTTTGTCCTCATGTGTCCTGTTTCTTTACCAATCCTACGAAATCTCCCCTTTACCATTCACTTCTTTGAGAATCTTCACTTGAGATAATGTGATAATAAAGTCTACTCTCAGTTTTACTTCTTTGGTTAAATACCTAAAATGTACTCCTAAAAATATAAGACTCCTCCTTTACTCTGACTCTTTTTTGGTGCTATAAAAAGACTGTGAATACATTTATGAAATAATTTTCCTACCTTGGTTCGTTGGAGGAATTCTAAGTGATTAGGGATTCAAGAAGTTGCTATCATTGATTCTATAAGCATGTTAAGTTGTATACCCTCAGATAAAATCCAAACATAATTCCGCAAGGCCATCTAGAGCAGGAAATCTGGAGGAAAATTTTAGTGGAAGAATATTGTTATTAATTAAAGGAATGTTATGTGTAAGCCTATTGGAAAAGCCCAGAGGAAGTGAAGGAAAAATCTCCCTGGGATTGCATTTCACGAAATTTTTGTGAACATGGTTTTTCCTTTTTTTAAAAAAAGATTTATTTATTTGCAAGTTAGAGTTATACAGAGAGGCAAGAGGCAGAGAGAGAGAGGTCTTCCATCCGATGGTCCTCTTCCTTCTAGGCCGCAAAGGCCGGAGCATGCCGATAGGAAGCCAGTAGTCAGGAGCTTCCTCCGGAGGTACAAGGGACCAAGGACTTGGGCCATCCTTTACTGCTTTCCCAGGCCATAGTAGAGAGCTGGATCAGAAGTGGAGCAGCCAGATCTCGAACCGGCACCCATATGGGATGCCAGTGTTTCAGGCCAGGGTGCTAACCCACTGCACAGTAGTGCCAGCAAGGTGAACAGGGTCTTTATAACAGAGATCTTGGACAACAGAATCATGATATAACTGAATGGCAGGTCGCTCTGACAAAGCAGAGCAAAACAATGTGCATCACAAGTTTGAAACTTTTTAGAAGCTCACAAGCAAATTAATTTTGATTCCAGAATGTCAATGTGAAACAAAATTAAGTAAATCTCCTATATTTTACAAAATGTTGACACCACTGAAAGTTATAATTAGGAACCAACAATTTACATGAAAAAGAGGAGGCAGGAATAACTAGAAGAAGGCATGTATGCCTCATTTTTCTTTTTAAGCTTTATTTATTTGAAAGTCATTACAGAGAGAGCATCCATCTGCTGGTTGACATCCCTAATGGCCCCAAAGTCAGGACTGGGCCAGGCTGAAGCCAGGAGCTTCTTCCTGGTCTCCCACATGGATGTCAGGGACCCAAATACTTGGGTCATCTGCCACATTCCCCACGCCATTAGCATGGAGCTGGAACAGAAGTGAAACACCCAGGACAGAACCAGTGCCCATATGGGATGCTACTGCTGCAGATGGCAGCTTTACCTGCTACTCCACACTCTGGCCCCAGTATGTCTGTAATACATGAATAAGACCAGGTGAAAATGACAGATGACATGAGGGCATTGAGGTACAAGGGGCAGCAGAGGGAACTTGAGCACAAAGCCAGGTTGTGTTTCTGGCCAACCTGAGGGTTTTGTCTCCCAACCAGGATTCTGGTTTATTTCTCAGAAATATGCACAGTCACAGACTTGAAGAACTAGACAAAGAAAGTGAAAAAGGAGAGAAGTGCCAGAGTGTTATAAATGGTTCATGATCAAGTCAAGAAACTGTTATTGGAGTTGGCTTTGTGGTGAAGTGGGTTAAATCAGCACCTGCAACACCAGCATCCCATGGGGTGGGTTGGGGGCACTGGTTCAACCCCCAGCTGCTTAGCTTCCAATCCAACTTCCTGTTTATGCACTTGGGAAAGCAGCAGGTGTTGGCCTAAGTACTTTGAACCTCACTACCTATGTGGGAGACCTGTATGGACTCCAGACTCTTTGCTTAGGCCAGACCTAAGCTTTGGCAGTTGAAGCCATGTGGGAAGTAAACCAGAGGATAGACCATCTCTCTTTTGTCTGTAGATCTCTTTCTGTCACTCTGGCTTTCAAAGAAATAAAATAAATCTTGAAAAAATGGAAACTTTCATTAATTATTTCTACAAACCCTTGTGGAATACCTAATACGTATCATCCATTATCGACTGTATGGGATAAAATGGAGAACAAGCCACTTAGGGGATGAATAGTTCAAGGGTGAGTGTGTAATGAGATATTAGGTAAGCCAATAGGAGGAGGCCTTATTGGAAAGATGATATTGAGGCTAGACTTGAAAGGAGATAAGGGAGACAGTCACATGATTATTGAGATGATTTGACCGCAATAAAGAAACAGGCTATTCCAGCAAAGCCTGGAAAGTACATGGAACCAAGAGAGTAAGCAGCAGCATGTCAAACAGGAGGATTGACAGGCTACAGAGGACAAAGTCTCAGACAGCCAGAGAACACTGTGAGCGTTTTTGCTTCTCTCAGAAAAAATGAAGAAGTGCTGGAGGGTTTCTACCAATATATTGTCATTTCTCTGCCTCATATATTGAGCCACTGGCTGGTGAGTGAGAACTGACTTCAGAAGAAATAAAGCTGTGAACAAGGATAGCATTCAGATGAGCAGTGCAGAAAGTCAAGTAAGAGAGGATGGAGGAAGGTGGGTTCAGACTCTAGCAGTTGGGATTCCAGGTAGGATGCCCAGAGTCCCTGTGCTCAAGACCTGATTTCTGCTCCTGCACACCTGGGAAGCATTAAGTGATGGTAAAGAAGTTGGATTCCTGCTGTAACAGTGAGAGAGCTAGACCTAGTTCCTGGCTTTGAAATTTGTCCTGGTCCAACCACGACCTCTGGAGGAATCTGAAGTAGTGAGTCAGCAGATGAGAGCTATCTGCCTCTTTCCCTGTCTTCCTGTCTTTCTGATTCTAAATAAATAAAACAAAAATTTTAAGAAGAAATTTGTTCTTTGCTAATGCTGGTGGCTGGTATGGTGATGTAAGTTACTTATAGTCTTGATAAATTTTGTAGATGAAACCAGCATAAATGTTTGTAGAATGAGATGTATGGAGTAAGCAAACAATAATATGCTAAGCATGGAGACAGGATTTTGGTCTCAGTTGAAGGATGCAGCTGTAATCAACTGAGCCTGAGCAGGATACAGTCAGGGAAGAGCTGGAAAAAAGGTCCAAAACAAGGTTTGACTAGGTGGGGTTTGTGGCATGTGTTAGACATCCACGACTAGGTTATATGAAGATCACAGATCAATGTGCTGTTGTGGACAGCAATCTAGAAAGAGGGTAACTTTGGAAATGTTTGGTTTCCTGTATTTATTGATGATACTGGATAAGAATCCCAATAGGATGTGCATAATTCTAGGATTAAGGATTGAGGTGTGCAGTCTTTTCTTATTAAGGAATTGGGGAAGTAGAGGAACTGGCCAATCCAATATAAAAATATAGAACTCTACCACCTGTATATACAGATACTGAGAAATTTAAGTAAAATATAAGATATGACTCTTGGCTTAGAGGTTTGTTCATGTGATAGATTTTCAGGTAAAAAACTCAGGTTAGAATTTGTCCAGAACTGTATAGGAACTAAAGAACTGGAAAGAATAAAAATGTTCCAAAAATGTTCCCTTGTGAAAATTGAGAACAGAAATGCCAGAAGTATGAAACATACAGGATTAAAAAGGCTAGCATAGTTATTTTAAGAAGAATAGCATTGGGGTTGATGTCGTGGCTCACTTGGTTAATCCTCCACCTGCAGTGCCAGCATCTCATATGAGCACTGGGTTCTAGTCCCAGTTGCTCCTCTTCCAGTCCAGCTCTCTGCTGTGGCCTGGGAGTGCAGTGGAGGAAAGCCCAAGTGCTTAGGTGCCTACACCCACATGGGAGACCAGGGGAAGCACCTGGCTCCTGGCTTCAGATCGGCATAGCTCCGGCCTTATCGGCCATTTGGGGGGTGAACCAAGAGAAGGAAGACCTTTCTCTCTGTCTCTCTCCTTATCACTGTCTAACTGTATATGAAAAAAAAAAAAAAGAGAAGCAATGCCATTTGTAAAAGAGACTGAAAGATGTTGAGGAGCTGTAACATGTTGGTTACCTTTTTTTAAAAAAAGATTTATTTATTTGTTTGAAAGAGTACATAGAGAAAGGAGAAGCAGGGTGGGCAGGGTTCCCTTCCATTGGTTCACTTTCAAATAGGCTGCAATGGCTAGAGCTGCGCCGATCCGAGGCCAGGAGCCAGGAGCTTCATCTGGGTCTCCCATGTGGGTGCAGGGGTCCAAGGACTTGGGCCATCTTCTACTGCTTTCCCAGGCCATAGCAGAGAGTTGGATCGGAATGAAGCATCTGGGACTCAAACAGGCTCCCATATGGGATGCCGGAGCTAAAGGCCAGGGATGTAAACTGCTGCGCCATAGAGCCAGCACCAACTTGCTGATTATCTGTTCAGAGATTTGATAGACCAAGAGTCAGAACACCCAGAAGGCTGTCTTGGCAGAGGGAAAGCAATAGTGGCCGTCCTCCCCAAAAGAGAGAGATTTTCAGTTTCAGTGGAACACAGCAAAGTTTCCCTCACTACTCTTTCTCTTTGATCCTTGGGAGACAACCAGTAATCACTGGTAATTGTTTTTGGCGATTGGTAGAAAAGACAAAACTTTCTTAGAGCTGCCCTCAGCTCCCCAAGCAGTCACTCTCATTGAAACAGGTGGCAGCCTAATCATGCTCTAGAGGGAAGCAAGGTGAGAGGATTTTAAATGACCTCTTCTGGGTTTTGCTGCCTCCCCCTGCCCCACTCCCATCCTCTGATTGTCATCACTGCTCCAACCTCCTTGTAAAAGGCAACACTTTAGGAGACTACACCTCCATCCTGGAGAGAGGCTCAGAAGAAAATGGCTCTGTATCTGGGCTGTAAGGGGAATCCCTGGAAACATTGGGATCCTTGACAGAGGTGGCACTGGTGCTGGAGCGTGGACATGAGAGTCCACTCAAAGAGGAGGGATGTTTGTTAAGGTCTGATCCAAACTCCTCAAGAGGAGCTGAAGGTAAGAAACCCCGTGTCCATCTCGAAACCTTCTGGTTCTGTAGTGTGACAATTTGTGACATTACTCTGATATGGAACATGGCAATGAGTAGATCTGATGTTTTTGAGAGGTGATTCTGTAGTTACAATTTCAGAGTTTATTGCAGAAATTTCAGATGTCATAACCTTGTTATCTCCATTTGTGTGATAAAGAATCATATAAAAGTTTCTAATTTCTTACAAATGGGGAGCCACTAGGTGGTTAACGGGGACAGTGAGTGTTTCAAGACAGATCTAATCTTTAGAAGTAATTGTCTGTATTGAAGAAATGAAAGCAGTTTTAAAGAGAAAAATGATTTCATAAATACAGATATAAGATGCAAAATCATCCAATGACTTTAACAGGTACATGACTGTAACATGACTTGCAATAGTTTCTTCTGGTTTCCAAGAACATGCTTTAATCCACTGTCAAATATATTTATTCACCCCTTAGTTCAATTTTCTCATCCACAGATGTCAATGTCTTCCAGTATTCCTTAATCAGTTGATGCAGGAAGGGTTGAGTGTGCCCATGTATGTGTTTTTTTATGGAAGAACAACATGCTTAATTTCTATAGCAGCTAAAAGGCAGAGATGTTCACTGGTATATATTAATGAATACGTTGGGAGAAAATCTTTTGGTTGGAAGCCAAATCCTGCAATTTTACAAAAAGTGGGGGAAGAACTCCAAGTTGACATAGCTTGTGTTTGTTCAGCTAACTGGTGAGAAACAGGAACTCTGACACAATTCACTGAAATATGACATATACATGTATGATTCAATAGTTTGAGTTCATCTAATTACTCCATGTATGGGAGACTGCAAAGCACGCTTGGTTTGGTATGAACACAAGTTATGGTGATGTCGAGAGCTTTGATCTTACCCATATGAATGATAAGTAAAATATAATTGTTTAACATTTCCATTGGAGGTCCCTGTAGTGCCTGATTGCCACTCTTCCCCAAATCGCTTTTAGAGCAGATATCATCTGACAAGAAGCCTCATGGTGGGTATTGATCAAATTAGACACTGTGTACATCCTTATCTTGGTAACATAATCAGAATTCTCCTATTACTTTAAGATTGCTACATGAACTCACATTAGGAGATTTTAATGTGTTTTACCTGAACAGAAATTTTTAGCATATAAACTTTATAGAATAATGTAATAAAGGGTGAAGCACAGAATTTCTGTTTACATTTATTTTTAAAGTGTTCTTTAAATAGTTTTAGTATAACTTGCTAGTTCATATATATTAGACTATTTATGCTTTTGATAGTTTAATTTTAGTAACTCAGAAATATTGTGAAAGGGGATTAGAAAGCAAGGATTTTTAAGTGCATTGTGTAACACTGGAACTCATCCACAGTGGCCCTATCACAGGATGGGATGTACTGTTTATTTAGAGATTTATTCATGCTTTCAAAATTATGTTGTCACTATACTGGTACAGCACTATTTTGGAACATCATTGTTCTGGTATTATGGTTCTCTTTATCATTCTTCAAGTTTTTCAGGGTTCATGATATTGTAAAGTGTTTTAAAAATATTTTCATGCTAACTCATCTTGAGCTATTTGGACACAACTGATTATTATTTTTATTTTATTTCAGTGTCATCAATTTTTTACACACAAAATCACTTAATATTTTTTCTTTATACTATTTTTATTTTAATTTTCATGAACTTTCATTCTGGGTAGATTCTAATGTTTCAAATATTGGCTGTAGTGGTGGTGATTGTGCATTTGAGCCCAAATGAAACAAGAACAAAACAAATCTTTGGCTTCACCAATCTAATATAGAACTGAACTTAGATTGGATGATTCAGTGTTGTCATAATGAATTATTCTGCCACTATCTTCTAATCAGTCAAGTCACCAATACTGTAATTTGAATTTCTACTTTTTCATAGAAATACAAGACCACCTTATGGAATAACTGGATAGTCAACAAAGATGGATTTGATGAAAGCACTATGTAGAAGAATATTGTAATACAAATGGGCAAGAAAATGATACAGTATACAGGAACAAGGTAAATATGAACGAGAAATATTAGAAAAACCCAAACACACACATACACATATGGCAATATATACACAAATTTCATCTTTAGAAAATGCAAAGAATATATATTTGTATACAGCTTTTCAGAATGGGGAAAAAATTGTTAATTGTGGATGCAAAACCTAAATTTCCTTGATGAAATCCACTATCGGCATTTCTCTGCAGGATTTTACTGTCCTTGTAACTGATGCTTCCCAGGGCTCTGACAATGGGAATCATCTTTGCCTCTCACAAAGGAGTCAGGATCCTAGCAAACATGCTGCTCCTTCTTTGTTATGGTGTCATTTCCTGCACTGGATGGATGACAAAGCACATGGATTGGATTCTCCATAACCTAATTCTAGACAATTGTTTGGTCTTTCTCTGGAATGGATTTCTGAGACAATGGCAACTTCTGGGCTGGAGTATTTTATGGATGGTTTGGGGAGCTAACTAGCTTTCTGTGTTCATATAGTGACCAAAGGGTGCTCCCCTGAGACTGCAGTAACTCACAACATCCTGAACCTAGTGAGCACCTTCTTCTCTTTTTATGTACTATCTTCCTTCTTTCCCTTCTACACGTCCATCTTTGGTAAACCCAGTTGGTGGCTGATGAACATCGCTGCCCTTATGGCTTCAAGTTTCCTGTCATAGTTTCTTTCTGGTGTTAACAAAGACCCATGCCTCTAGACTATGCTATGCAGCAGCACAAAAGTCAATGATTTCTATAAATGAGTCAGAACATGAAAATGTGCAATGCTGAATGTGTCCATGTAAAAACTTGTCCTTCTGTATCTTTAAGTGTTTACTGGCTAAGTAAGTTTGTGGACAGAAACAGAAGAATATAACAGAGCTTGATCACTGACTTATTTTTAATAATGGAAACAGCCAGGCATGAAACAGGGAGGATTCCTCACTTCCACTTGCAGAGCAGGACTGGGTATTTTCATCTTAGTCGTTGTCCTCACATGTGCTTTCTGCCTTCTGAGTCCTGTTGAATCTCTCAACTGTGATTTTCTCTTCCTGGAATCTTTATTGAGACATTGTGATAACTAAGTCTACTCCCAGGTTTACTCAATTGATGAAATACATGAAATGAACTCCTGAAGATATGTCTCCTCACTTCACGCTGATCCTTCTGGGGGCTAAAAACAGACTTTGGGAATACATTTCTGACATGGTTTCTTCCTCAAGTTCATTGGCATAGTCTTTCAGCATATCAGACCCAACAAGATGCTACTAATCATGGCAAAAGCATGTGTTGTAAGCACGGTGCCCTTAGATACATTCCAAACACGATTTAACAAATCTAGAGAGTATAGGAATTGGAGAAAAACTGTGGTGGGAAGAATGCTGACTTTATGCCTCAAAGGACAATTCTGCCTCAGCCAACTGGAAAAACCCAGAGGGGAAATAAGCAAAGCATCTCGGGGTGTCACTCTGGTGCCATCCTTACAGACAGGGTCTTTCTAAATGAGGCTGTGCACTGCAGATTCCACTGTGACTGAAGAGCATACAGCTCAGAAAGGTTCTTTTGGACAAAGCACAGCAGAACAGGTTGCAACAGAAGGCAGAAACTTTTTCTCTGCTTGTAAGAAGCTCATGGGCAAAAGATGTTCATTTTGAATTCCTGGAGTTTCAGTGGTAGCCAGAAATAAGTAAATTTATATCATTCACATTTTTCAAAGATGTGCAAAATGTTAATATCCCTTAAAGCTATTATTAGGAACTAGTTTCTGTATCCAGAGATAGATGAGGCAAGCATAATGAAAGGAAGGCATGTTGTAACACATGAAGAAGACAAGGTGAGAATGACAGATGAGAATGGGCATTAAGGTGTAGGGAGTGAGAGAAGGAACCCAAGCACAGAGCCAGGTTGTGTTTCTAGCCAACCTGAGGGCTTTGTCTCCTGCTTCTGATTACATTGTTGTTCTCAGAACTGTGCTCAGTTGCAGCCTTGAGGAATAATACTTTTCCTAATAATGAACAATAATCTCATAACAATTTATGTCGAATATTATACAATTTAAGTAATAAGATGCATAGGAATAATTCAACAAGCTATGTAGAAAGAATCAATTTTCTAATGGGTGTAGAGTAAAGTTTTGGTAGTGTTCTCTGAAGGACTGTGGCTCGATCTGAACAGGATTTGATTTTTTATACTATATCTGGCTATCTAATGATTTTGTTTATCCTGCTTACAGTTTGTTGAGCAATGGATTTTGTTGAAGTAACATATTTATTCCCTGTGCTCAGCACATTTGTCATCTGTCCATATATTTCCACTTCCAAGTTCTTTCCTTTTTCACATCTGTGAACTTTACTCAATTGTACGATAGTGCTTGAGAGAAATTTTTGTGTGTTTTATTTGATGGCTAAATTATTGTCTGCATTCTGTCTCTCCCTTCTCCTTCTCCTAGCAAGAGGTCACCCATTCCCAGGGACTTCACCCCCTATTCCGGACACAGTATTGTTATCTTGGTAGAAAAAAAAAGTTTATGGTCAGGAAATGCAATGGTAACTTCAACACTAAAAAGATTCACTGTAGACTCTTCTGCTGCACTGGAGCTCTTTCTTAGTCTTGCAGCTGGTTCTACACTTTCCCAGTCTTCCTTTCCTCCCTACCTACCAACGGTTTATTTTCTGGTTCTATTGTAAGATCTATTTCTTTGTCCACATCAAAAATATGGGCATTTCTCTTAATGATCTCCTCTGAGATCATTGTGGGGATCATTGCTGTATCCCCACAACACATCCTCTGTCATCACCGGCCATTGTTCCTGGTAAAAGATAACATTTTGGAGATCACCTCTCCATCCTGGAGACAGAGGCTCAGAAGAAAATGACTGAGTGCCAGAACAGTGAGGTTGGATTGCTGAAAACATTCTACTTCTTGACGAATGTGACATTGGAGTGCTGACGTGAGCTTCTGCACATAGAAGGAGATGCTTGCTAAGGCAGATGAGAAACTCCAAGTCCACTTCTCAGTCCTCCCCTCTCAGGGATGTGATCACCCATGACATTGCTGTGATGTGGAATATGGCAATGAGAAGATCTGATGCTTTACTTTGGAAGGTAATTTGGTCAATAGAATTTCAGTATGTTTTGTAGCAATTTCAGGAGTCACACGCTTGTTATCTCAATGTCTGTGATAAGGAATCATTTTCTAATTTCTCATGGGCAGCCAATAGGTAAGAAAATGGCCCTTTTTGGAATTCGAAAACTTGTCACACTGATTGTGAACCCCTGACATGATTCAAGAAGAAAATGAGTGTTTCTCTTGAGAGAACCATGATCCTTAAGAGGATTTACCCCTCTTGTAGAAAGGAAACAGTTTAAAGAGGAAAAACAATTCCATGGATACACATTTCAGATGTAAAATCTTCAGTGCCCTTATCAGGCATATGATTATAACATGACCTGTGATAGTCTCTGGTCTCCGAGAATGTGTTTTAATGCATTCTCAAGTCTATTTATTTGCATTAAAGTTCCATAATCTCATCCATATTCGCCCACGACTTCCAGTATCCCTTAATCGGTTGATTTGGTGAAGTGCTGAATTTGAGTGAGTGCATGTGTGTCTGTATGTGTGTGTTGCTAGGAAAGAACAACCTGTTTAATTTATGTGGCAGCTAAACCACAGAGATACATACTGGTATACATTGATAAAAAGAAGAACAAGTTGGGAGGAAATTTTTGCTTAAGAAGCCAAATCCTGTATTTTAAGAAAATGGAATTAAACTACATGTTGACACAACTTAGGAGAAACAGAGAATATGACACATTTCACTGAAATCTACATATATGATTTATTAGTTTGAGTTCATCAAAATACCTCATGTGTGGGTGACAGTAGACTCAGCTTGGTTTGGCATAAGCATTGATTATTTGTGATGTAGAGGTTTTGCCATAGCCCTCTGAATAAGCTCTAGAATGTATTTTTTTCTTTCAAATTTTCCATTGGTGAGCTCAGAGCTCCCTTCTCCCCTGAGTCATTTTAGAACAGCCCTCGAATATTCCTGATAGCATCCGACAAGATGCCTCCTAGGGGATGTTGTCAATCAGACACTGTCCACATCTCCATCTTGGTTAATTTAATCAGAATTCTTTCTATTTCTTTAAGGCTGTGATAGGAACTTACATTAGAGGGTTATTTTTTTGTTCTGTGGTTATATAAATACAAAATTTCAACACTAAACTTTATGGAAATTTTGATAAAGCATAAAAGCACAAGCTTTCTTGTTTACCTTTTAAAATTCAATTCTTTACTTTTAATGCAACTTGATAGTTCATTTTCATTCATCGTTATACTGGGCCAAGCCTGTATGTGGTTGCAGGGGCCCAAACACTTGAGCATCTTCTGCTGCTTTCCCAGGCAAATTACCAGGAAGCCAGACTGGAAGTGGAACAGCAGGGATTTGAGCTGGTGCACACATGGGATGCTGGCATCACAGGCAGCAGCCTAAGACAGCAGTGGCCCTTGAAATATATTGTTATTCTAGTTGATCCTGAGCTGTATGGACACAACTGGTTTTTTATACTTTTTAAATTTAGCCTTACTCACTCTGACCTCAGAATCAGCCCTTAACAATTCCTGGTCTGGCTGAAAAGCCCATGAGAGCTTTTCAGAGATGGAAAGCCAAGACACTGTGGTAAAAAATATTCTACATGAAGGATCTCTGTGAGTGAGACCCCAGCAGAAAGAAGTGGCCATCAAAGAAGGATGTACTTTTCTCTAAAGGAGGAGAGAACTTCCACTTTGCTTGTGGCTTTGTCTAAATATTGAGGGAGCTTGTGCACTCGAAAGGCTTTCATAGCCTAGGCGGCTCATATCAAGAGCCCCGGGTAGTCACTGACATCATACATAAGAGTGTTAATTGTTAGATTAACAACAGGAGTCACTGCGTATGATCCCATGTAGGATCTCTGTCCTCAACGAGTTGTATTTATGAGAGTAAACTGTAAAAGAAGTTCACAGTTTGTGTGTGTCATATGCAGGTGTGTGCACATTGTTGTAATCTTTACTTAGTATAGAGTTGATCTTCTGCGTTCAAAGTTAATTAAAATTGAATCCTAATGGAGAAGGGGCTGGGAAAGGGAGAGAGAGGTGGAGGGGTGGGAGTGGGGGTGGGAGGGTGGGTATGGTGGGAAGAATAACTATATTCTTAAAATTTTACTTATGAAATCTTTTTACTTATGAAATCTGTATTCCTTTTATGTTTTTTATAGGCAGAGTTAGACAGTGAGAGAGAGAGACAGAGAGAAAAGTCTACCTTCCGTTGGTTCACCTCGCAATTGGACACCAAAAAGGCGTGCTGTGCCGATCTGAAGCCAGGAGCCAGGTACTTCCTCCTGGTCTCCCATGCAGGTGCAGGGCCCAAGGACTTGGGTCATCCTCTACTGCCTTCCCGGGACACAGCAGAGAGCTGGCCTGGAGGAGGGGCAACCGGGACAGAATCTGGCACCCCAACCGGGACTAGAACCCAGGGTGTCAGTGCTACAAGCGGAGGATTAGCCTAGTGAGCCACAGCCACTACAGCCATACCACACTGAATGCACCTGATCTTGTCTGAAATCTGTATTCCTTAAAAAACTAATTAGTTAAATAATAAATTTAGTGTTACAAATTATACTAAATTTTGAATTCATCCTCTACATATAAAACGAAGATACTTGAATTCTATGCAAATGAAATCATTTAATGTTTTTTACTTCTTTGTATTGTATATTTTAATTGGCATGAGTTAATCATTTTTTCAATATTTGCTTTCAATTATTTGCTGATATAGAATCATTGTACATTTTTGGTCAACGAAATAAGAGTAATTCTTTGGCTTCACCATTCTAATGTACCACTGCACTTAGAATATATAATTATATGTTGTGATAAATAATTATTTTGTCATAATTCTCCTATAAAATTGGTCACCCATATTGTAACATGAATTTCTGCACTTTCATACAAACACCACAATCATTGGTTAGTTGGCAAAGGAACATTTAACCCAAACACTACTGTAACACAAATAGACAAGAAATTGGTATGTGATATAGGAATAAGATGAAAAAGGTTAATATTGTTGAAAATTATTAGAAAAACATGAAACAGCTATGCGAGAATATACATTCAACCAGCATCCAAATGCATCTGAAGAAGATACAGAGATGTATGTTTCTAATAGGCTTCTGAAGGGAAAAAAGTGGGTGGAAGTAAGAAATGAACTTAAGCTTCCTTGATGAAATACATGAGCTCCATATCTTTCCAGGACTTCCTGGCTTTGCATGAACTACTGTCCTGGTGACTGCATGCCATCCAGGGCTCTGACCATGGGAATCATCTTTGTCTCTCAGACAGGAGTCGGATTCCTAGGAAACATCCTGCTCCTTCTCTGCTATGGCTTCGTTTCCTGCACTGGACGAGGGATAAAGCACATGGATTTGATTCTCCATAACCTAATTGTAGCCAACTGCTTGGTTCTTCTCTCGAGAGGCATTCCTCAGACCATGGCAGCTTTTGGGCTGAAATACTTCATGGACGATTTTGGATGCAAACTAGTTTTCTATGTTCACAGAGTGGCCAGAGGGGCATCTCTGAGTGCTACTTCTCTCTTGAGTGTCTTCCAGGCCATCACAATCAGCCTTAGCAGCCCCCAGTGGATGGAGCTCAAGGTCAAAGCCCTCAAATCCATTCCACTTTCTATTATCCTCTGCTGGACCCTTCACCTGTTGGTAAATAGCATTGTTCCTATGTATATTACAGCGATGGGGGAGAGCAACAACCTCACAAAGAGAAAGGACTTAGGGTTCTGTTCTGGTTTAATTATTGACAGAAATATATCCTTATTGCATTCCATGATGTTTTCCTTCATTGATGTGCTGTATTTGGTGTTAATGATTTGGGCCAGTGGCTGCATGATGTTCATTTTGTACAGACATAAGCAGAAGGTCCTACACATTCACAGCAAAAGCCTCTCTCCCAAATGCTGCCCGGAGACAAGAGCCACCCACAGCATCCTGATGCTAGTGAGCACATTTTTCTGTTTATATGCACTGTCTTCCTTCTTTACTTTCTATATGTCCCTCTTTGATAAACCCAGCTGGTGGCTGGTGAATACCTCTGCCCTTATGGGTTCATCTTTCCCCTGTCTTAGCCCCTTTGTACTCATCAGCAGAGACCCGCATGTCTCTAGGCTGTGGTATACCTGCAGCACAAAGATCAATGAGTTTCGTAAACGTCAGAGCATGAAAATCCAGAATGCTGCATACTGTCCATGTATCTGTTCACCATGCTATATTTTATATAGTATTTAGGTTGGCTAAATTCATCTGTATTTAGGATCAAAACAAGATAGACTGAGTGTGATCACAAAATTATTTCATTTAGTAAATAGCCAGGCATGGAGCAAAGAGGGGCTTCTCATCTCTACTTTGCCTACATCAAATAAGGGTGTTTTTCTTCAGTCTTTGTCCTCATGTGTCCTGTCTCCTATTAATCATACTAAATCTTCTCTTTTCCATTCATTTCTTTTAAAATCCTCATTTGAGATATTGTGATTTAAAGTTTACTCTCAGTTTTACATCTTTGATTAAATACCTAAAATGAACTCCTAAATATATGAGACTGCTTCCTTCACTCTGACTCTTTGGGAGGCTAAAAAGACAGTGAATACATTTATGATACAGTTTTCCTTCCCTGGTTCATTGGAGGAATTCTAAGTGATTTGGGAGTCAAGAATTCGTATCATTGATGCTATAAGCATGTTAAGTTGTATATTCCTGCCATCTAGAGCAGGAAATCTGGAGGAAAATTTGAGTGGAAGAATATTGTCTTCATTCCTCAAAGGAAAGTAATGTATAAGCCAATTGGAAGAACCCAGAAACCCAGAGGAAAAATAAGGAAAAGTCAACCTGGGATTGCATTCTTTTTTTTATTTGACAGGTAGAGTTTTAGACAGTGAGAGTTGGTTCACTCCCCAATGACTGCCACAGCCGGCGCTGTGCAAATCCAAAGCCAGGAGGCAGGTGCTTCTTCCTGGTCTCCCATGTGGGTGCAGGGGCCCAAAGACTTCAGCCATCCTCCACTGCCCTCCCAGGCCACTACAGAGATCTGGAGTGGAAGAGGAGAACCAGGACTAGAATCGGTGCCCATATGGGATGCTGGAGCCGCAGGTCGAGGATTAACCAAGTGAGCCACGGTGCCGGCCCCTGGGACTGCATTCTGATGACATTTTTGCAAACAGGGTTTTTCTTTTTTTTTTTTTAAGACTTTTATTTATTTATTTATTTGAAAGTCAGAGTTATACAGAGAGCGGTTAAGCAGAGAGAGGTCTTCCATCCAATGGTTCTCTCCCTTGTTGGCTGCAACGGCTGGAGCTGTGCTGATAGGAAGCCAGTGGTCAGGAGCTTCCTCCGGGTCTCCTATGCAGGTGCAAGGGCCGAAGGACTTGGACCATCCTGTACTGCTTTCCCAGGCCATAACAGAGAGCTAGATCAGAAGTAGAGCAGCCAGGTCTTGAATCTTCGAACATATGGGATGCTGATGCTTCAGGCCAGGGTGTTAACCCACTGTGCAGCAGCACCAGCTCCATGAACCGGGTCTTTCTAACTGAGATTTTGGACAACAGATTCGTGATATAACTGAATGGCAGGTCATTGACAAAGCAGAGCAAAGCAACGTTCATCACAAAGTTGAAACTTTTTTAGAAGCTCTCAGGAAAATATGTTAATTTTGATTCCAGAATGTCAATGTGAAACAAAATTGGCTAAATTAAAGCTCCTATTTTTTGTTGACACCACTGAAATCTTTTATTAGGAACCAGTTAATTTACCCAGAAATCGAGGAGGCAGGAATAACTAGAGGAAGGCATGTTTCCCTTTTTTTAAGATTTATTTATTTGAAAGTCATTTGGTTGACTTCCCAAATGACCCCAACAGTCAGGGCTGGGCCAGGCTGAGGCCAGAAGCTTCTTTCTAGTCTCCCATATGGGTGTCAGGGACCCAAGCACTTGGGTCATCTTCTGCCACATTCCCCACGCCATTAGCATGGAGCTGGAACAGAAGTGAAACACCCAGGACAGAACCAGTGCCCATATGGGATGCTACTGCTGCAGATGGCAGCTTTACCTGCTATTCCACACTCTGGCCCCAGCATATCTGTAATACATGAAAAAAGACCAGGTGAAAATGACAGATGACATGAGGTCATTGAGGTACAAGGGGCAGCAGAGGGAACTTGAGCACAAAGCCAGGTTGTGTTTCTGGCCAACCTGAGGGTTTTGTCTCCCAACCAGGATTCTGGTTTATTTCTCAGAAATATGCACAGTCACAGGCTTGAAGAACAAGACAAAGAAAGTAAAAAAGGAGAGAAGTGCCAGAGTGTTATAAATGGTTCATGATCAAGTCAAGAAACTATTATTGGAGTTGGCTTTGTGGTGAAGTGGGTTAAATCAGCACCTGCAACACTGGCATCCCATGGGGTGGGATGGGGGCACTGGTTCAACTCCCAGCTGCTTAGCTTCCAATCTGCTCCCTGCTTATGCACTTGGGAAAGCAGCAGGTGTTGGCCTAAGTACTTTGGTCCCCACCACCTACGTGGGAGACCTGTATGGACTCCAGACTCTTTGCTTAGGCCAGACCTAAGCTTTGGCAGTTGAAGCCATGTGGGAAGTAAACCAGAGGATAGACCATCTCTTTTGTCTGTAGGTCTGTTTCTGTCACTCTGGCTTTCAAAGAAATAAATAAATTGTGTCAGCGCCGTGACTCACTTGGTTATTCCTCCACCGTGGTGACAGCATCCCATATGGGCATGGGGTTCTAGTCCGGGTTGCTCCTCTTCCAGTCCAGCGCTCTGCTGAGGCCCAGGATAGCAGTGGAGGATGGCCCAAGTGCTTGGGAGCCTGCACCTGCATGGGAGACCAGGAGGAGGCACCTGGTCCCTGGCATTGGATTGGCGCAGCACACCAGCCAAAGCGACCATTTAGGGGGTGAACCAACGGAAGGAAGACCTTTCTCTCTGTCTCTCTCTCTCTCACTAACTCTGTCAAATAAAAAAAAATACTGTAAAAAAAGTAATAAAATAAATCTTGCAATTATGGAACTCTTCATTGATGTTTTCAACAAAAACTTGTCGAATACCTAATATGTATCATCCATTATCGACTGTGTATGGGATAAAATGGAGAACAAGCCACTTAGGGGTTGAATAGTTCAAGGGTGAGTGTGTAATGAGATATTAGGTAAGCCAATAGGAAGAGGCTTTATTGGAAAGATGATATTTGATACTAGACTTGAAAGGAGATAAGGGAGACAGTCACATGATTATTGAGATGATTTGACCGCAATAAAGAAACAGGCTATTCCAGCAAAGCATGGAAAGTACATGAACCAAGAGAGTAAGCAGCAGCATGTCAAAGAGGAGGATTGACAGGCTACAGAGGACGAAGTCTCAGATGTCCATAGAACACTCTGAGTATTTTTGCTTCTTTCAGAAAAAATTAAGAGGTGCTGGAGGGTTTCTACCAATATATTGTCATTTCTCTGCCTCATATATTGAGCCATACTGGCTGGTGAGTGAGAACTGACTTCAGAACAAATAAAGCTGTGAACAAGGATAGCATTCAGATGAGCAGTGCAGAAAGTCAAGTAAGAGAGGATGGAGGAAGGTGGGTTCAGACTCTAGCAGTTGGGATTCCAGGTAGGATGCCCAGAGTCCCTGTGCTCAAGACCTGATTTCTGCTCCTGCACACCTGGGAAGCATTAGGTGCTAGTAAAGAAGTTGGATTCCTGCCATAAAAGTGGGAGAGCTAGACCTAGCTCCTGGCTTTGAAATTTGTCCCGGCCCAACCACAATCACTGGAGGAATCTGAGGTAGTGAGTCGGTAGATGAGAGCTATCTATCTGCCTTTCCCACTCTTCATGTCTTTCTGATTCTAAATAAATAAAACAAAAATTTGAGAAGAAAATTGTGCTTTGCTAAGGCTGGTGGCTGGTATGGTGATGAAAGTTACCTGTAGTCTTGATAAATTTTGTAGATGAAACCAGCCGAAATGCTTGTAGAATGGGATGTATGGAGTGAAGAAACAATAATGTGCTAAGCATAGAGATAGTATTTTGGTCTCAGTTGAAGGATGCAGCTGTAATCAACCGAGCGCGGGCAGGATACAGTCAGGGAAGAGCTGGAAAAAAGATCAAGAATGAGTTTTGACTAGGTGGAGTTTGTGACATGTGTTAGACATCCACGACTAGGTTATATGAAGATCACAGATCAACGGGGAGTAGGAGAGGGAGTTCTGGAAAGAGGGTAACTTTGGAAATGTTTGGTTTCTTGTATTTATTGATTCCCAATAGGATGTGCAGAATTCTAGGATTAATGATTGAAGTGTGGGGTCTTCTCTTATTAAGCGATTGGAAAAGTGAAGGACCTAGAAATCTAATATAAAACTATAGAACGATATCACCTGTACCTACCGCTACTCAGAAATTTAAGTAAAATATAGATGGATGCCATTCTCTGGCTTTTTTTTGGTCATGGTTTAGATTTGCAGGTAAAAATCTCAGATTAGAATTTGTCATGAACTGCATAGGAAATGAAGAACTAGTAAGAGTGAAAATGTTCCAAAAATGTTGCCTTATGAAAAATGAGAAATCACAAAAGCATGAAATATACAGGATTAAATAGGCTGGCATAGTTATTTTAAGAAGAGAAGCATTTCAATGCCATTTGTAAAAGAGACTGAAAGATGTTGAAGAGCTGTAACTTGCTGATTATCTGTTCAGAGATTTGATAAACCAAGAGTCAGAACACCCAGAAGGCTGTCTGTGCAGAGGGAAAGCAATAGTGGCCGTCCTCCCCAAAAGAGAGAGATTTTCAGTTTCAGTGGAACACAGCAAAGTTTCCCTCACTACTCTTTCTTTCTGATCCTTAGGAGACAACCAGTAATCACTGGTAATTGTTTTTGGCGATTGGTAGAAAAGACAAAACTTTCTTAGAGCTGCCCTCAGCTCCCCAAGCAGTCACTCTCATTGAAACAGGTGGCAGCCTAATCATGCTCTAGAGGGAAGCAAGGTGAGAGGATTTTAAATGACCTCTTCTGGGTTTTGCTGCCTCCCCCTGCCCCACTCCCATCCTCTGATTGTCATCACTGCTCCAACCTCCTTGTAAAAGGCAACACTTTAGGAGACTACACCTCCATCCTGGAGAGAGGCTCAGAAGAAAATGGCTCTGTATCTGGGCTGTAAGGGGAATCCCTGGAAACATTGGGATCCTTGACAGAGGTGGCACTGGTGCTGGAGCGTGGACATGAGAGTCCACTCAAAGAGGAGGGATGTTTGTTAAGGTCTGATCCAAACTCCTCAAGAGGAGCTGAAGGTAAGAAACCCCGTGTCCATCTCGAAACCTTCTGGTTCTGTAGTGTGACAATTTGTGACATTACTCTGATATGGAACATGGCAATGAGTAGATCTGATGTTTGAGTTACTTTGAATGGTGGATTCTGTAGTTACAATTTCAGAGTTTATTGCAGAAATTTCAGATGTCATAACCTTGTTATCTCCATTTGTGTGATAAAGAATCATATGAAATTTTCTAATTTCTCACCTCATGGGCATCCACGTAGTGGTTAACGGGGACAGTGAGTGTTTCAAGACAGCTCTGATCCTTAGAAGTAATTGTCTGTATTGAAGAAATGAAAGCAGTTTTAAAGAGAAAAATGATTTCATAAATACAGATATAAGATGCAAAATCATCCAATGACTTTAACAGGTACATGATTCTAACATGATTGGCGGTAGTTATTTCTGGTTTTCAAGAACGTGCTTTAATCCATTGTCAAATATATTTATTCACCCCTTAGTTCAATTTTCTCATCCACAGATGTCAATGTCTTCCAGTATTCCTTAATCAGTTGATGCAGGAAGGATTGAGTGTGCCTGTGTATGTGTTTTCTTATGGAAGAAGAACATGCTTAATTTCTATAGCAGCTAAAAGGGAGAAATGTTTACTGCTTTATGTTAATAAATAGGTTGGGAGAAAATCTTTTGGTTGGAAGCCAAATCCTGCAATTTTACAAAAAGTGGGGGAAGAACTCCAAGTTGACATAGCTTATGATCGTTCCACTAACTGGTGAGAAACAGGAACTCTGACACAATTCACTGAAATATGAAATATACATGCATGATTCAATAGTTTGAGTTCATCTAATTACTCCATGTATGTGTTACTGTAAAGTGTTCTTAGTTTGGCATGATCACAAGTTATGGTGATGTTGAAAGCTTTGAACTTACCCATATGAATGATAAGTAAAATATAATTTTTTAACATTTCCATTGAAGTCCCTTAGTGCTGGAATACCACTCTTCCCCAAATCGCTTTTAGAGCAGCTATCATCTGACAAGAAGCTTCATGGGGGGGTTGATCAAATTGGACACTGTCAACCTCCTTATCTTGATTACTTAATCAGAATTCCCCTATTTTTTTTTTAACATTGCAATATGAACTTACAATAGGGGTTTTAATGTGTTTTACCTGAACAGAAATTTTTAGCATATAAACTTTATAGAATAATGTAATAAAGGATAAAGCACAGAATTTCTGTTTACATATATTTTAAAGTTTTCCTTAAATAATTTTAGTATAACTTGCTAGTTCATATATATTAGACTATTTATGCTTTTGATAGTTTAATTTTAGTAACTCAGAAATATTGTGAAAGGGGATTAGAAAGCAAGGATGTTTTAAGTGCATTGTGTAACACTGGAACTCATCCACAGTGGCCCTATCACAGGATGGGATGTACTGTTTATTTAGAGATTTATTCATGCTTTCAAAATTATGTTGTCACTATACTGGTACAGCACTATTTTGGAACATCATTGTTCTGGTATTATGGTTCTCTTTATCATTCTTCAAGTTTTTCAGGGTTCATGATATTGTAAAGTGTTTTAAAAATATTTTCATGCTAACTCATCTTGAGCTATTTGGACACAACTGATTATTATTTTTATTTTATTTCAGTGTCATCAATTTTTTACACACAAAATCACTTAATATTTTTTCTTTATACTATTTTTATTTTAATTTTCATGAACTTTCATTCTGGGTAGATTCTAATGTTTCAAATATTGGCTGTAGTGGTGGTGATTGTGCATTTGAGCCCAAATGAAACAAGAACAAAACAAATCTTTGGCTTCACCAATCTAATATAGAACTGAACTTAGATTGGATGATTCAGTGTTGTCATAATGAATTATTCTGCCACTATCTTCTAATCAGTCAAGTCACCAATACTGTAATTTGAATTTCTACTTTTTCATAGAAATACAAGACCACCTTATGGAATAACTGGATAGTCAACAAAGATGGATTTGATGAAAGCACTATGTAGAAGAATATTGTAATACAAATGGGCAAGAAAATGATACAGTATACAGGAACAAGGTAAATATGAACGAGAAATATTAGAAAAACCCAAACACACACATACACATATGACAATATATACACAAATTTCATCTTCAGAAAATGCAAAGAATATATATTTGTATACAGCTTTTCAGAATGGGAAAAAAATTGTTAGTTGTGGATGCAACACCTAAATTTCCTTGATGAAATCCACTATCGGCATTTCTCTGCAGGATTTTACTGTCCTTGTAACTGATGCTTCCCAGGGCTCTGACAATGGGAATCATCTTTGCCTCTCACAAAGGAGTCAGGATCCTAGCAAACATGCTGCTCCTTCTTTGTGATGGTGTCATTTCCTGCACTGGATGGACGACAAAGAACATGGGTTGGATTCTCCATAACCTAATTCTAGACAATTGTTTGGTCTTTCTCTGGAATGGATTTCTGAGACAATGGCAACTTCTGGGCTGGAGTATTTTATGGATGGTTTGGGGAGCTAACTAGCTTTCTGTGTTCATATAGTGACCAAAGGGTGCTCCCCTGAGACTACAGTCACTCACAACATCCTGAACCTAGTGAGCACCTTCTTCTCTTTTTATGTACTATCTTCCTTCTTTCCTTTCTACACGTCCATCTTTGGTAAACCCAGTTGGTGGCTGAGGAACATCACTGCCCTTATGGCTTCAAGTTTCCTGTCATAGTTTCTTTCTGGTGTTAACAAAGACCCATGCCTCTAGACTATGCTATGCAGCAGCACAAAAGTCAATGATTTCTATAAATGAGTCAGAACATGAAAATGTGCAATGCTGAATGTGTCCATGTAAAAACTTGTCCTTCTGTATCTTTAAGTGTTTACTGGCTAAGTAAGTTTGTGGACAGAAACAGAAGAATATAACAGAGCTTGATCACTGACTTATTTTTAATAATGGAAACAGCCAGGCATGAAACAAGGGAGGATTCCTCACTTCCACTTGCAGAGCAGGACTGGGTATTTTCATCTTAGTCGTTGTCCTCACATGTGCTTTCTGCCTTATGAGTCCTGTTGAATCTCTCAACTGTGATTTTCTCTTCCTGGAATCTTTATTGAGACATTGTGATAACTAAGTCTACTCCCAGGTTTATTCAATTGATGAAATACATGAAATGAACTCCTGAAGATATGTCTCCTCACTTCACGCTGATCCTTCTGGGGGCTAAAAACAGACTTTGGGAATACATTTCTGACATGGTTTCTTCCTCAAGTTCATTGGCATAGTCTTTCAGCATATCAGACCCAACAAGATGCTACTAATCATGGCAAAAGCATGTGTTGTAAGCACGGTGCCCTTAGATACGTTCCAAACATGATTTAACAAATCTAGAGAGTATAGGAATAGGAGAAAAACTTTGGTGGGAAGAATGCTGACTTTATGCCTCAAAGGACAATTCTGCCTCAGCCAACTGGAAAAACCCAGAGGGGAAATAAGCAAAGCATCTCAGGGTGTCACTCTGGTGCCATCCTTACAGACAGGGTCTTTCTAAATGAGGCTCTGCACAGCAGATTCCACTGTGACTGAAGAGCATACAGCTCAGAAAGGTTCTTTTGGACAAAGCACAGCAGAACAGGTTGCAACAGAAGGCAGAAACTTTTTCTCTGCTTGTAAGAAGCTCATGGGCAAAAGATGTTCATTTTGAATTCCTGGAGTTTCAGTGGTAGCCAGAAATAAGTAAATTTATATCATTCACATTTTTCAAAGATGTGCAAAATGTTAATATCCCTTAAAGCTATTATTAGGAACTAGTTTCTGTATCCAGAGATAGATGAGGCAAGCATAATGAAAGGAAGGCATGTTGTAACACATGAAGAAGACAAGGTGAGAATGACAGATGAGAATGGGCATTAAGGTGTAGGGAGTGAGAGAAGGAACCCAAGCACAGAGCCAGGTTGTGTTTCTAGCCAACCTGAGGGCTTTGTCTCCCGCTTCTGATTACATTGAAGTCCCCAGAACTGTGCTCAGTTGCAGCCTTGAGGAATAATACTTTTCCTAATAATGAACAATAATCTCATAACAATTTATGTCAAATATTATACAATTTAAGTAATAAGATGCATAGGAATAAAGCAACAAGCTATGTAGAAAGAATCAATTTTCTAATGGGTGTAGAGTAAAGTTTTGGTAGTGTTCTCTGAAGGACTGTGGCTCGATCTGAACAGGATTTGATTTTTTATACTATATCTGGCTATCTAATGATTTTGTTTATCCTGCTTACAGTTTGTTGAGCAATGGATTTTGTTGAAGTAGCATATTTATTCCCTGTGCTCAGCACATTTGTCATCTGTCCATATATTTCCACTTCCAAGTTCTTTCCTTTTTCACATCTGTGAACTTTACTCAATTGTACGATAGTGCTTGAGAGAAATTTTTGTGTGTTTTATTTGATGGCTAAATTATTGTCTGCATTCTGTCTCTCCCTTCTCCTTCTCCTAGCAAGAGGTCACCCATTCCCAGGGACTTCACCCCCTATTCCGGACACAGTATTGTTATCTTGGTAGAAAAAAAAAGTTTATGGTCAGGAAATGCAATGGTAACTTCAACACTAAAAAGATTCACTGTAGACTCTTCTGCTGCACTGGAGCTCTTTCTTAGTCTTGCAGCTGGTTCTACACTTTCCCAGTCTTCCTTTCCTCCCTACCTACCAACGGTTTATTTTCTGGTTCTATTGTAAGATCTATTTCTTTGTCCACATCAAAAATATGGGCATTTCTCTTAATGATCTCCTCTGAGATCATTGTGGGGATCATTGCTGTATCCCCATAACACATCCTTTGTCATCACCGGCCATTGTTCCTGGTAAAAGATAACATTTTGGAGATCACCTCTCCATCCTGGAGACAGAGGCTCAGAAGAAAATGACTAGTGCCAGAACAGCGAGGTTGGATCACTGAAAACATTCTACTTCTTGACGAATGTGACATTGGAGTGCTGACGTGAGCTTCTGCCTTCTGCACATAGAGAGGTGGTGCTTGCTAAGGCAGATGAGAAACTCCAAGTCCACTTCTCAGTCCTCCCCTCTCAGGGATGTGATCACCCATGACATTGCTGTGATGTGGAATATGGCAATGAGAAGATCTGATGCTTTACTTTGGAAGGTAATTTGGTCAATAGAATTTCAGTATGTTTTGTAGCAATTTCAGGAGTCACACGCTTGTTATCTCAATGTCTGTGATAAGGAATCATTTTCTAATTTCTCATGGGCAGCCAATAGGTAAGAAAATGGCCCTTTTTGGAATTCGAAAACTTGTCACACTGATTGTGAACCCCTGACATGATTCAAGAAGAAAATGAGTGTTTCTCTTGAGAGAACCATGATCCTTAAGAGGATTTACCCCTCTTGTAGAAAGGAAACAGTTTAAAGAGGAAAAACAATTCCATGGATACACATTTCAGATGTAAAATCTTCAGTGCCCTTATCAGGCATATGATTATAACATGACCTGTGATAGTCTCTGGTCTCCGAGAATGTGTTTTAATGCATTCTCAAGTCTATTTATTTGCATTAAAGTTCCATAATCTCATCCATATTCGCCCACGGCTTCCAGTATCCCTTAATCGGTTGATTTGGTGAAGTGCTGAATTTGAGTGAGTGCATGTGTGTCTGTATGTGTGTGTTGCTAGGAAAGAACAACCTGTTTAATTTATGTGGCAGCTAAACCACAGAGATACATACTGGTATACATTGATAAAAGAAGAACAAGTTGGGAGGAAATTTTTGCTTAAGAAGCCAAATCCTGTATTTTAAGAAAATAGAATTAAACTACATGTTGACACAACTTAGGAGAAACAGAGAATATGACACATTTCACTGAAATCTACATATATGATTTATTAGTTTGAGTTCATCAAAATACCTCATGTGTGGGTGACAGTAGACTCAGCTTGGTTTGGCATAAGCATAGGTTATTGGTGATGTAGAGGTTTTGCCATAGCCCTCTGAATAAGCTCTAGAATGTATTTTTTTCTTTCAAATTTTCCATTGGTGAGCTCAGAGCTCCCTTCTCCCCTGAGTCATTTTAGAACAGCCCTCGAATATTCCTGATAGCATCCGACAAGATGCTTCCTAGGGGATGTTGTCCAATCAGACACTGTCCACATCTCCATCTTGCTTAATTTAATCAGAATTCTTTCTATTTCTTTAAGGCTGTGATAGGAACTTACATTAGAGGGTTATTTTTTTGTTCTGTGGTTATATAAATACAAAATTTCAACACTAAACTTTATGGAAATTTTGATAAAGCATAAAAGCACAAGCTTTCTTGTTTACCTTTTAAAATTCAATTCTTTACTTTTAATGCAACTTGATAGTTCATTTTCATTCATCGTTATACTGGGCCAAGCCTGTATGTGGTTGCAGGGGCCCAAACACTTGAGCCATCTTCTGCTGCTTTCCCAGGCAAATTAGCATGGAGCTAGACTGGAAGTGTAACAGCAGGGATTTGAGCTGGTGCACACATGGGATGCTGGCATCACAGGCAGCAGCCTAAGACAGCAGTGGCCCTTGAAATATATTGTTATTCTAGTTGATCCTGAGCTGTATGGACACAACTGGTTTTTTATACTTTTTAAATTTAGCCTTACTCACTCTGACCTCAGAATCAGCCCTTAACGATTCCTGGTCTGGCTGAAAAGCCCATGAGAGCTTTTCAGAGATGGAAAGCCAAGACACTGTGGTAAAAAATATTCTACATGAAGGATCTCTGTGAGTGAGACCCCAGCAGAAAGAAGTGGCCATCAAAGAAGGATGTACTTTTCTCTAAAGGAGGAGAGAACTTCCACTTTGCTTGTGGCCTTGTCTAAATACTGAGGGAGCTTGTGCACTCGAAAGGGTTTCATAGCCTAGGCGGCTCATATCAAGAGCCCCGGGTAGTCACTGACATCATACATAAGAGTGTTAATTGTTAGATTAACAACAGGAGTCACTGCGTATGATCCCATGTAGGATCTCTGTCCTCAACGAGTTGTATTTATGAGAGTAAACTGTAAAAGATGTTCTCAGTTTGTGTGTGTCATATGCAGGTGTGTGCACATTGTTGTAATCTTTACTTAGTATAGAGTTGATCTTCTGCGTTCAAAGTTAATTAAAATTGAATCCTAATGGAGAAGGGGCTGGGAAAGGGAGAGAGAGGTGGAGGGGTGGGAGTGGGGGTGGGAGGGTGGGTATGGTGGGAAGAATAACTATATTCTTAAAATTTTACTTATGAAATCTTTTTACTTATGAAATCTGTATTCCTTTTATGTTTTTTTATAGGCAGAGTTAGACAGTGAGAGAGAGAGACAGAGAGAAAAGACTACCTTCCGTTGGTTCACCCCGCAAATGGCCACCAAAAAGGCGTGCTGTGCCGATCTGAAGCCAGGAGCCAGGTACTTCCTCCTGGTCTCCCATGCAGGTGCAGGGCCCAAGGACTTGGGTCATCCTCTACTGCCTTCCCGGGACACAGCAGAGAGCTGGCCTGGAAGAGGGGCAACCGGGACAGAATCTGGCACCCCAACTGGGACTAGAACCCAGGGTGTCAGTGCTACAAGCGGAGGATTAGCCTAGTGAGCCACAGCCACTACAGTCATACCACCCTGAATGCACCTGATCTCGTCTGAAATCTGTATTCCTTAAAAAACTAATTAGTTAAATAATAAATTTAGTGTTACAAATTATACTAAATTTTGAATTCATCCTCTACATATAAAACGAAGATACTTGAATTCTATGCAAATGAAATCATTTAATGTATTTTACTTCTTTGTATTGTATATTTTAATTGGCATGAGTTAATCATTTTTTCAATATTTGCTTTCAATTATTTGCTGAGATAGAATCATTGTACATTTTTGGTCAATGAAATAAGAGTAATTCTTTGGCTTCACCATTCTAATGTACCACTGCACTTAGAATATATAATTATATGTTGTGATAAATAATTATTTTGTCATAATTCTCCTATAAAATTGGTCACCCATATTGTAACATGAATTTCTGCCCTTTCATACAAACACCACAATCATTGGTTAGTTGGCAAAGGAACATTTAACCCAAACACTACTGTAACACAAATAGACAAGAAATTGGTATGTGATATAGGAATAAGATGAAAAAGGTTAATATTGTTGAAAATTATTAGAAAAACATGAAACAGCTATGCGAGAATATACATTCAACCAGCATCCAAATGCATCTGAAGAAGATACAGAGATGTATGTTTCTAATAGGCTTCTGAAGGGAAAAAAGTGGGTGGAAGTAAGAAATGAACTTAAGCCTCCTTGTTGAAATACATGAGCTCCATATCTTTCCAGGACTTCCTGGCTTTGCGTGAACTACTGTCCTGGTGACTGCATGCCATCCAGGGCTCTGACCATGGGAATCATCTTTGTCTCTCAGACAGGAGTCGGATTCCTAGGAAACATCCTGCTCCTTCTCTGCTATGGCTTCGTTTCCTGCACTGGACGAGGGATAAAGCACATGGATTTGATTCTCCATAACCTAATTGTAGCCAACTGCTTGGTTCTTCTCTCGAGAGGCATTCCTCAGACCATGGCAGCTTTTGGGATGAAGTACTTCATGGACGATTTTGGATGCAAACTAGTTTTCTATGTTCACAGAGTGGCCAGAGGGGCATCTCTGGGTGCTACTTCTCTCTTGAGTGTCTTCCAGGCCATCACAATCAGCCTTAGCAGCCCCCAGTGGATGGAGCTCAAGGTCAAAGCCCTCAAATCCATTCCACTTTCCATTCTCCTCTGCTGGACCCTTCACCTGTTGGTAAATAGCATTGTTCCTATGTATATTACAGCGATGGGGGAGAGCAACAACCTCACAGAGAGAAAGGACTTAGGGTTCTGTTCTGGTTTAATTATTGACAGAAGTATATCCTTATTGCATTCCATGATGTTTTCCTTCATTGATGTGCTGTATTTGGTGTTAATGATTTGGGCCAGTGGCTGCATGATGTTCATTTTGTACAGACATAAGCAGAAGGTCCTACACATTCACAGCAAAAGCCTCTCTCCCAAATGCTGCCCGGAGACAAGAGCCACCCACAGCATCCTGATGCTAGTGAGCACATTTTTCTGTTTTTATGCACTGTCTTCCTTCTTTACTTTCTATATGTCCCTCTTTGATAAACCCAGCTGGTGGCTGGTGAATACCTCTGCCCTTATGGGTTCATCTTTCCCCTGTCTTAGCCCCTTTGTGCTCATCAGCAGAGACCCGCATGTCTCTAGGCTGTGGTATATCTACAGCACAAAGATCAATGAGTTTCGTAAACGTCAGAGCATGAAAATCCAGAATGCTGCATACTGTCCATGTATCTGTTCACCATGCTATATTTTATATAGTATTTAGGTTGGCTAAATTCATCTGTATTTAGGATCAAAACAAGATAGACTGAGTGTGATCACAAAATTATTTCATTTAGTAAATAACCAGGCATGGAGCAAAGAGGGGCTTCTCATCTCTACTTTGCCTACATCAAATAAGGGTGTTTTCTTCAGTCTTTGTCCTCATGTGTCCTGTCTCCTTATTAATCATACTAAATCTTCTCTTTTCCATTCATTTCTTTTAAAATCCTCATTTGAGATATTGTGATTTAAAGTTTACTCTCAGTTTTACATCTTTGATTAAATACCTAAAATGAACTCCTAAAGATATGAGACTGCTTCCTTCACTCTGACTCTTTGGGAGTCTAAAAAGACAGTGAATACATTTATGATACAGTTTTCCTTCCCTGGTTCATTGGAGGAATTCTAAGTGATTTGGGAGTCAAGAATTCGTATCATTGATGCTATAAGCATGTTAAGTTGTATATTCCTGCCATCTAGAGCAGGAAATCTGGAGGAAAATTTGAGTGGAAGAATATTGTCTTCATTCCTCAAAGGAAAGTAATGTATAAGCCAATTGGAAGAACCCAGAAACCCAGAGGAAAAATAAGGAAAAGTCAACCTGGGATTGCATTCTTTTTTTTATTTGACAGGTAGAGTTTTAGACAGTGAGAGTTGGTTCACTCCCCAATGACTGCCACAGCCGGCGCTGTGCAAATCCAAAGCCAGGAGGCAGGTGCTTCTTCCTGGTCTCCCATGTGGGTGCAGGGGCCCAAAGACTTCGGCCATCCTCCACTGCCCTCCCAGGCCACTACAGAGATCTGGAGTGGAAGAGGAGAACCAGGACTAGAATCGGTGCCCATATGGGATGCTGGAGCCGCAGGTCGAGGATTAACCAAGTGAGCCACGGTGCCGGCCCCTGGGACTGCATTCTGATGACATTTTTGCAAACAGGGTTTTTCTTTTTTTTTTTTTAAGACTTTTATTTATTTATTTATTTGAAAGTCAGAGTTATACAGAGAGCGGTTAAGCAGAGAGAGGTCTTCCATCCAATGGTTCTCTCCCTTGTTGGCTGCAACGGCTGGAGCTGTGCTGATAGGAAGCCAGTGGTCAGGAGCTTCCTCCGGGTCTCCTATGCAGGTGCAAGGGCCGAAGGACTTGGACCATCCTGTACTGCTTTCCCAGGCCATAACAGAGAGCTAGATCAGAAGTAGAGCAGCCAGGTCTTGAATCTTCGAACATATGGGATGCTGATGCTTCAGGCCAGGGTGTTAACCCACTGTGCAGCAGCACCAGCTCCATGAACCGGGTCTTTCTAACTGAGATTTTGGACAACAGATTCGTGATATAACTGAATGGCAGGTCATTGACAAAGCAGAGCAAAGCAACGTTCATCACAAAGTTGAAACTTTTTTAGAAGCTCTCAGGAAAATATGTTAATTTTGATTCCAGAATGTCAATGTGAAACAAAATTGGCTAAATTAAAGCTCCTATTTTTTGTTGACACCACTGAAATCTTTTATTAGGAACCAGTTAATTTACCCAGAAATCGAGGAGGCAGGAATAACTAGAGGAAGGCATGTTTCCCTTTTTTTAAGATTTATTTATTTGAAAGTCATTTGGTTGACTTCCCAAATGACCCCAACAGTCAGGGCTGGGCCAGGCTGAGGCCAGAAGCTTCTTTCTAGTCTCCCATATGGGTGTCAGGGACCCAAGCACTTGGGTCATCTTCTGCCACATTCCCCACGCCATTAGCATGGAGCTGGAACAGAAGTGAAACACCCAGGACAGAACCAGTGCCCATATGGGATGCTACTGCTGCAGATGGCAGCTTTACCTGCTACTCCACACTCTGGCCCCAGCATATCTGTAATACATGAAAAAAGACCAGGTGAAAATGACAGATGACATGAGGGCATTGAGGTACAAGGGGCAGCAGAGGGAACTTGAGCACAAAGCCAGGTTGTGTTTCTGGCCAACCTGAGGGTTTTGTCTCCCAACCAGGATTCTGGTTTATTTCTCAGAAATATGCACAGTCACAGGCTTGAAGAACAAGACAAAGAAAGTAAAAAAGGAGAGAAGTGCCAGAGTGTTATAAATGGTTCATGATCAAGTCAAGAAACTATTATTGGAGTTGGCTTTGTGGTGAAGTGGGTTAAATCAGCACCTGCAACACTGGCATCCCATGGGGTGGGATGGGGGCACTGGTTCAACTCCCAGCTGCTTAGCTTCCAATCTGCTCCCTGCTTATGCACTTGGGAAAGCAGCAGGTGTTGGCCTAAGTACTTTGGTCCCCACCACCTACGTGGGAGACCTGTATGGACTCCAGACTCTTTGCTTAGGCCAGACCTAAGCTTTGGCAGTTGAAGCCATGTGGGAAGTAAACCAGAGGATAGACCATCTCTTTTGTCTGTAGGTCTGTTTCTGTCACTCTGGCTTTCAAAGAAATAAATAAATTGTGTCAGCGCCGTGACTCACTTGGTTATTCCTCCACCGTGGTGACAGCATCCCATATGGGCATGGGGTTCTAGTCCGGGTTGCTCCTCTTCCAGTCCAGCGCTCTGCTGAGGCCCAGGATAGCAGTGGAGGATGGCCCAAGTGCTTGGGAGCCTGCACCTGCATGGGAGACCAGGAGGAGGCACCTGGTCCCTGGCATTGGATTGGCGCAGCACACCAGCCAAAGCGACCATTTAGGGGGTGAACCAACGGAAGGAAGACCTTTCTCTCTGTCTCTCTCTCTCTCACTAACTCTGTCAAATAAAAAAAAATACTGTAAAAAAAGTAATAAAATAAATCTTGCAATTATGGAACTCTTCATTGATGTTTTCAACAAAAACTTGTCGAATACCTAATATGTATCATCCATTATCGACTGTGTATGGGATAAAATGGAGAACAAGCCACTTAGGGGTTGAATAGTTCAAGGGTGAGTGTGTAATGAGATATTAGGTAAGCCAATAGGAAGAGGCTTTATTGGAAAGATGATATTTGATACTAGACTTGAAAGGAGATAAGGGAGACAGTCACATGATTATTGAGATGATTTGACCGCAATAAAGAAACAGGCTATTCCAGCAAAGCATGGAAAGTACATGAACCAAGAGAGTAAGCAGCAGCATGTCAAAGAGGAGGATTGACAGGCTACAGAGGACGAAGTCTCAGATGTCCATAGAACACTCTGAGTATTTTTGCTTCTTTCAGAAAAAATTAAGAGGTGCTGGAGGGTTTCTACCAATATATTGTCATTTCTCTGCCTCATATATTGAGCCATACTGGCTGGTGAGTGAGAACTGACTTCAGAACAAATAAAGCTGTGAACAAGGATAGCATTCAGATGAGCAGTGCAGAAAGTCAAGTAAGAGAGGATGGAGGAAGGTGGGTTCAGACTCTAGCAGTTGGGATTCCAGGTAGGATGCCCAGAGTCCCTGTGCTCAAGACCTGATTTCTGCTCCTGCACACCTGGGAAGCATTAGGTGCTAGTAAAGAAGTTGGATTCCTGCCATAAAAGTGGGAGAGCTAGACCTAGCTCCTGGCTTTGAAATTTGTCCCGGCCCAACCACAATCACTGGAGGAATCTGAGGTAGTGAGTCGGTAGATGAGAGCTATCTATCTGCCTTTCCCACTCTTCATGTCTTTCTGATTCTAAATAAATAAAACAAAAATTTGAGAAGAAAATTGTGCTTTGCTAAGGCTGGTGGCTGGTATGGTGATGAAAGTTACCTGTAGTCTTGATAAATTTTGTAGATGAAACCAGCCGAAATGCTTGTAGAATGGGATGTATGGAGTGAAGAAACAATAATGTGCTAAGCATAGAGATAGTATTTTGGTCTCAGTTGAAGGATGCAGCTGTAATCAACCGAGCGCGGGCAGGATACAGTCAGGGAAGAGCTGGAAAAAAGATCAAGAATGAGTTTTGACTAGGTGGAGTTTGTGACATGTGTTAGACATCCACGACTAGGTTATATGAAGATCACAGATCAACGGGGAGTAGGAGAGGGAGTTCTGGAAAGAGGGTAACTTTGGAAATGTTTGGTTTCTTGTATTTATTGATTCCCAATAGGATGTGCAGAATTCTAGGATTAATGATTGAAGTGTGGGGTCTTCTCTTATTAAGCGATTGGAAAAGTGAAGGACCTAGAAATCTAATATAAAACTATAGAACGATATCACCTGTACCTACCGCTACTCAGAAATTTAAGTAAAATATAGATGGATGCCATTCTCTGGCTTTTTTTTGGTCATGGTTTAGATTTGCAGGTAAAAATCTCAGATTAGAATTTGTCATGAACTGCATAGGAAATGAAGAACTAGTAAGAGTGAAAATGTTCCAAAAATGTTGCCTTATGAAAAATGAGAAATCACAAAAGCATGAAATATACAGGATTAAATAGGCTGGCATAGTTATTTTAAGAAGAGAAGCATTTCAATGCCATTTGTAAAAGAGACTGAAAGATGTTGAAGAGCTGTAACTTGCTGATTATCTGTTCAGAGATTTGATAAACCAAGAGTCAGAACACCCAGAAGGCTGTCTGTGCAGAGGGAAAGCAATAGTGGCCGTCCTCCCCAAAAGAGAGAGATTTTCAGTTTCAGTGGAACACAGCAAAGTTTCCCTCACTACTCTTTCTTTCTGATCCTTAGGAGACAACCAGTAATCACTGGTAATTGTTTTTGGCGATTGGTAGAAAAGACAAAACTTTCTTAGAGCTGCCCTCAGCTCCCCAAGCAGTCACTCTCATTGAAACAGGTGGCAGCCTAATCATGCTCTAGAGGGAAGCAAGGTGAGAGGATTTTAAATGACCTCTTCTGGGTTTTGCTGCCTCCCCCTGCCCCACTCCCATCCTCTGATTGTCATCACTGCTCCAACCTCCTTGTAAAAGGCAACACTTTAGGAGACTACACCTCCATCCTGGAGAGAGGCTCAGAAGAAAATGGCTCTGTATCTGGGCTGTAAGGGGAATCCCTGGAAACATTGGGATCCTTGACAGAGGTGGCACTGGTGCTGGAGCGTGGACATGAGAGTCCACTCAAAGAGGAGGGATGTTTGTTAAGGTCTGATCCAAACTCCTCAAGAGGAGCTGAAGGTAAGAAACCCCGTGTCCATCTCGAAACCTTCTGGTTCTGTAGTGTGACAATTTGTGACATTACTCTGATATGGAACATGGCAATGAGTAGATCTGATGTTTGAGTTACTTTGAATGGTGGATTCTGTAGTTACAATTTCAGAGTTTATTGCAGAAATTTCAGATGTCATAACCTTGTTATCTCCATTTGTGTGATAAAGAATCATATGAAATTTTCTAATTTCTCACCTCATGGGCATCCACGTAGTGGTTAACGGGGACAGTGAGTGTTTCAAGACAGCTCTGATCCTTAGAAGTAATTGTCTGTATTGAAGAAATGAAAGCAGTTTTAAAGAGAAAAATGATTTCATAAATACAGATATAAGATGCAAAATCATCCAATGACTTTAACAGGTACATGATTCTAACATGATTGGCGGTAGTTATTTCTGGTTTTCAAGAACGTGCTTTAATCCATTGTCAAATATATTTATTCACCCCTTAGTTCAATTTTCTCATCCACAGATGTCAATGTCTTCCAGTATTCCTTAATCAGTTGATGCAGGAAGGATTGAGTGTGCCTGTGTATGTGTTTTCTTATGGAAGAAGAACATGCTTAATTTCTATAGCAGCTAAAAGGGAGAAATGTTTACTGCTTTATGTTAATAAATAGGTTGGGAGAAAATCTTTTGGTTGGAAGCCAAATCCTGCAATTTTACAAAAAGTGGGGGAAGAACTCCAAGTTGACATAGCTTATGATCGTTCCACTAACTGGTGAGAAACAGGAACTCTGACACAATTCACTGAAATATGAAATATACATGCATGATTCAATAGTTTGAGTTCATCTAATTACTCCATGTATGTGTTACTGTAAAGTGTTCTTAGTTTGGCATGATCACAAGTTATGGTGATGTTGAAAGCTTTGAACTTACCCATATGAATGATAAGTAAAATATAATTTTTTAACATTTCCATTGAAGTCCCTTAGTGCTGGAATACCACTCTTCCCCAAATCGCTTTTAGAGCAGCTATCATCTGACAAGAAGCTTCATGGGGGGGTTGATCAAATTGGACACTGTCAACCTCCTTATCTTGATTACTTAATCAGAATTCCCCTATTTTTTTTTTAACATTGCAATATGAACTTACAATAGGGGTTTTAATGTGTTTTACCTGAACAGAAATTTTTAGCATATAAACTTTATAGAATAATGTAATAAAGGATAAAGCACAGAATTTCTGTTTACATATATTTTAAAGTTTTCCTTAAATAATTTTAGTATAACTTGCTAGTTCATATATATTAGACTATTTATGCTTTTGATAGTTTAATTTTAGTAACTCAGAAATATTGTGAAAGGGGATTAGAAAGCAAGGATGTTTTAAGTGCATTGTGTAACACTGGAACTCATCCACAGTGGCCCTATCACAGGATGGGATGTACTGTTTATTTAGAGATTTATTCATGCTTTCAAAATTATGTTGTCACTATACTGGTACAGCACTATTTTGGAACATCATTGTTCTGGTATTATGGTTCTCTTTATCATTCTTCAAGTTTTTCAGGGTTCATGATATTGTAAAGTGTTTTAAAAATATTTTCATGCTAACTCATCTTGAGCTATTTGGACACAACTGATTATTATTTTTATTTTATTTCAGTGTCATCAATTTTTTACACACAAAATCACTTAATATTTTTTCTTTATACTTTATACTATTTTTATTTTTATTTTAATTTTCATGAACTTTCATTCTGGGTAGATTCTAATGTTTCAAATATTGGCTGTAGTGGTGGTGATTGTGCATTTGAGCCCAAATGAAACAAGAACAAAACAAATCTTTGGCTTCACCAATCTAATATAGAACTGAACTTAGATTGGATGATTCAGTGTTGTCATAATGAATTATTCTGCCACTATCTTCTAATCAGTCAAGTCACCAATACTGTAATTTGAATTTCTACTTTTTCATAGAAATACAAGACCACCTTATGGAATAACTGGATAGTCAACAAAGATGGATTTGATGAAAGCACTATGTAGAAGAATATTGTAATACAAATGGGCAAGAAAATGATACAGTATACAGGAACAAGGTAAATATGAACGAGAAATATTAGAAAAACCCAAACACACACATACACATATGACAATATATACACAAATTTCATCTTCAGAAAATGCAAAGAATATATATTTGTATACAGCTTTTCAGAATGGGAAAAAAATTGTTAGTTGTGGATGCAACACCTAAATTTCCTTGATGAAATCCACTATCGGCATTTCTCTGCAGGATTTTACTGTCCTTGTAACTGATGCTTCCCAGGGCTCTGACAATGGGAATCATCTTTGCCTCTCACAAAGGAGTCAGGATCCTAGCAAACATGCTGCTCCTTCTTTGTGATGGTGTCATTTCCTGCACTGGATGGACGACAAAGAACATGGGTTGGATTCTCCATAACCTAATTCTAGACAATTGTTTGGTCTTTCTCTGGAATGGATTTCTGAGACAATGGCAACTTCTGGGCTGGAGTATTTTATGGATGGTTTGGGGAGCTAACTAGCTTTCTGTGTTCATATAGTGACCAAAGGGTGCTCCCCTGAGACTACAGTCACTCACAACATCCTGAACCTAGTGAGCACCTTCTCTTTTTATGTACTATCTTCCTTCTTTCCTTTCTACACGTCCATCTTTGGTAAACCCAGTTGGTGGCTGAGGAACATCACTGCCCTATGGTTTCAAGTTTCCCATCATACTCCCTTTCTGGTGATCAACAAAGACCCCATGTCTCTAGACTATGCTATGAAGCAGCAAAAAAATCAGTGATATATACAAATGAGTCAGAACATGAAAATGTGCAATGCTGAATGTGTCCATGTAAAAACTTGTCCTTCTCTATCTTTAAGTGTTTACTGGCTAAGTAAGTTTATCGGTAGAAACAGAAGCATAATAGACAGAGCTATCTTTTGGTAAGAGATTGAGCATCTTTTGTTATGTCTATTGTCTTTAGTGATACCTTTCTGATATTTGCACAATAATATCTTTTAGAAATTGATTTTAATATTATACAATTTAAGTAATAACATGTATAGGAATAAAGTAACAAGCTATGTAGAAAAATCCATTTTCTAATGGGTGTACAAACTAAAAGTTTAGTGTTATTCTCTGAAGGACTGTGGCTCGATCTGAACAGGATTTGATTTTTTATAATATATCTGGCTATCTAATGATTTTGTTTATCCTGTTTACAGTTTGTTGAGCAACGGATTTTGTTGAAGTAGCATGTTCCTTCCCTGTGCTCAGCACATTTGTCATCTGTTCATATATTTCCACACCAAGTCCTTTCCTTTTTAATTTCTGTGAACTTTACTCAATTGTACGATAGTGCTTGAGAGAAATTTTTGTGTGTTTTATTTGATGACTAAATTATAGTATACTCCATCTATCCCTTCTCCTTCTCCTAGCAAGAGGTACCCCATTCCCAGGGACTTTACCCTACAGTTCGTGGCAGAGTATTCTTTGCTTGGTAGACAAAAGAAAGTTTATGGTCAGGAAATGCAATGGTAACTTCAACACTAAAAACATTCACTGTAGACTCTTCTGCTGCACTGGAGCTCTTTCTTAGTCTTGCAGCTGGTTCTACACTTTCCCAGTCTTCCTTTCCTCCCTACCTACCAATGGTTTATTTTCTGGTTCTTTTGTAAGATCCGATTTCTTAGTCCACATCAAAAATAAAGGCATTTATTGGAATCAGAGGAGACATCGGTTAAACCTTTTAAGAAACCTCAGCACGGAAGTACACAGTCAGTGAGAGCCATCGCTCTTTTTGCCCAAATCTTCTGGCCCAAATCTCACTATTTCCTGATCTCATCCCCAAAGAGAGAGAGCGTCAGTTTCAATGGAACACAGGAATGCTTCCCCCAAACTGTCTCTGGATGCTTGGGAGACACCGAGCAAGCACTAGTAATAGTTTCTGGCAACTGGTAGAAGAAACAGAAGTTTTTCAGAGTTACTCTCAGCTCCCCAGCAGCCACTCTCATTACTGAAACAGGCGATAGGATAATCAGAGCTCTAAAGAAAGGCAAGCTGAGAGAATTCTAAATGATTGCTTCTGGATTTGGCCGCCTCCCCACAACACATCCTCTGTCATCACTGGGCCATCTTTCCCGGTAAAAGACAACATTTTAGGAGATCACATCTCCATCCTGGAGACAGAGGCTCAGAAGAAAATGACTAGTGCCAGAACAGCGAGGTTGGATCACTGAAAACATTCTACTTCTTGACGAATGTGACATTGGAGTGCTGACGTGAGCTTCTGCCTTCTGCACATAGAGAGGTGGTGCTTGCTAAGGCAGATGAGAAACTCCAAGTCCACTTCTCAGTCCTCCCCTCTCAGGGATGTGATCACCCATGACATTGCTGTGATGTGGAATATGGCAATGAGAAGATCTGATGCTTTACTCTGGGAGGTAATTCTGTCAGAATTTCAGTATGTTTTGTAGGAATTTCAGGAGTCACACGCTTGTTATCTCAATGTCTGTGATAAGGAATCATTTTCTAATTTCTCATGGGCAGCCAATAGGTAAGAAAATGGCCCTTTTTGGAATTCGAAAACTTGTTACACTGATTGTGAACCCCTGACATGATTCAAAGAGGAAGTGAGTGTTTCTCTTGAGAGAACCATGATCCTTAAGAGGATTTACCCTCATGAAGAAAGCAAAGCAGTTTTAAAGAGGAAAAACAATTCCATGAATACACATTTCAGATCAAAATCATCAGTGCCCTTATCAGGCATATGATTTTCACATGACCTGCGATAGTTTCTCTAGTTCCCAAGAATGTGTTTTAATGCATTCTCAAGTCTATTTATTTGCATTAGAGTTCCATTTTCTCATCCATAGTTGCCCATGGCTTCCAGTATCCCTTAATCGGTTGATTTGGTGAAGTGCTGAATTTGAGTTTGTGTATGTGTGTCTGTGTGTATGTCGCTAGGAAAGAACAACGTGTTTAAATTCTGTAGCAGCTAAACCACATAGATACATACTGGTATACATTAATAAAAAGAAGAACAGGTTGGGAGGAAATTTTTGGTTTGAAAGCCAAATCATGCATATCAGAAAATGGAATTAAACTACAAGTTGGCATAACTTGGGAGAAACAGAAAAATGGACACATTTCACTGAAATCTACAAATATGATTCAATAGTTTGAGTTCATCAAATTACCTCATGTGTGAGTGGCAGTAGACTCAGCTTGGTTTGGCATAAGCATAGGTTATTGGTGATGTAGTTATTTGGCTGTACCCCTCTGAATAAGCTCTAGAATGTATTTTTATTTTAACATTTCCATTGGTGAGATCAGAGATCCATTCTCTCCTGTGTCACTATTAGAGCAGCCCCTGAATATTCCTGATAGCATCCAATAAGATGTCTCCCAAGGGATGTTGTCCAATCGGACACTGTCCACATCTCCATCTTGCTTAATTTAATCAGAATTCTTTCTATTTCTTTAAGGCTGTGATAGGAACTTACATTAGGGGCTTCTTTATTTCTTGTGTGGTTATCTAAACACAAAATTTCAACACTAAACTTTATGGAAACTTTGATAAAGCATAAAAGCACAAGCTTTCTTGTTCACCTTTTAAAATTCAATTCTTTACTTTTAATACAACTTGCCAATTTATATTCATTCATCGTAATACAGAGCAAAAGCCTGTACAGGGGTGTAGAAGCCCAAACACTTGGGCCATCTTCTGCTGCTTTCCCAGGCAAATTACCAGGAAGCCAGACTGGAAGTGGAACAGCTGGGATTTGAGCTGGTGCACATATGGGATGCTGGCATCACAGGCAGCAGCCTAAGACAGCAGTGGCCCTTGAAATATATTGTTATTCTAGTTGATCCTGAGCTGTATGGACACAACTGGTTTTTTATACTTTTTAAATTTAGCCTTACTCACTCTGACCTCAGAATCAGCCCTTAACGATTCCTGGTCTGGCTGAAAAGCCCATGAGAGCTTTTCAGAGATGGAAAGCCAAGACACTGTGGTAAAAAATATTCTACATGAAGGATCTCTGTGAGTGAGACCCCAGCAGAAAGAAGTGGCCATCAAAGAAGGATGTACTTTTCTCTAAAGGAGGAGAGAACTTCCACTTTGCTTGTGGCCTTGTCTAAATACTGAGGGAGCTTGTGCACTCGAAAGGCTTTCATAGCCTAGGCGGCTCATATCAAGAGCCCCGGGTAGTCACTGACGTCATACATAAGATTAACAACAGGAGTCACTGTGTATGAAAATCCACGCAGGACCTCTGTCCTCAATGAGTTGTATTTATGAGAGTTAACTGTAAAACTAGTTCACAGTTTGTGTGTATGCAGGTGTGTGCACATTGTTGTAATCTTTACTTAGTATAGAGTTGATCTTCTGTGTTCAAAGTTAATTAAAATTGAATCCTAATGGAGAGTGGGAGTGGGAAGGGGAGACAGAGGAGGAAGACGGGTGGCAGTGTGGGTGGGAGGGTGGGTATGGTGGGAAGAATAACTATATTCCTAAATTGTACTTATGAAATTTGTATTCTTTTACAAACAAATTAAATAATTAATTAAAACTAAATTTAGTGTTACTAATTATACTAAATTTTTTATTAATCATCCACATATAAAACGAAGGTACTTAGATTCTTTACAAATGAAATCATTCAATGTTTTTTCTTCATAATATTTTATATTTTAGTTGGCATGAGATATTCATGCTTTCAATATTTGCCTTCAAATATTTGCTGTGATAGTATCATTGTACATTTGGGGCCAATGAAAAAAGAGGGAATCTTTGGCTTCACCACTCTAACATGCCACTGCGCTTAGAATACATAATTCAATGTTGTTATAAACTGGACAGTGCCGCAGCTCTACACGCTGATCCTCCACCTTGCGGCGCTGGCACACGGGGTTCTAATCCCGGTCGGGGTGCCGGATTCTGTCCCGGTTGCCCCTCTTCCAGGCCAGCTCTCTGCTGTGGCCCGGGAGTTCAGTGGAGGATGGCCCAAGAACTTGGGCCCTGCACTCCATGGGAGACCAGGAGAAGCACCTGGCTCCTGCCATCGGATCAGCGCGGTGCGCCGGCCGCAGCCCACCAGCCGCGGCGGCCATTGGAGGGTGATCCAACGGCAAAGGAAGACCTTTCTCTCTGTCTCTCTCTCACTGTCCACTCTGCCTGTCAAATAAATAAATAAATAAATAAATGCACCTGATTAAAGCTATTTTAAAAAGCAAAAATGCCTAAGCCTATACCTACAGCACCAGCATCCCATATGGGCACCAGTTTGTGTCCTGGCTGTTCCTCTTCCTATCCAACTCTCTGCTATGGCCTGGGGAAGCAGTGGGAGATGGCCCAAGTGCTTGGGCCCCTGCACCCATGTGGGAGACCCGGAAGAAGCTCCTGGCTCCTGGCTTTAGTGCCAGTCGTTGTGGCCATTTGGAGAATGAACCAGCGAATGGAAGATCTCCTGCTCTGTGATTCTGCCTTTCAAATAAATACAATCTTTAAAAAAAAGCAAAATATTCAAAGTTGTAATTTCCTTACCATTTTACTATTATATATATAATATATATTAATACATGTATTAATATGTATTATATATATATATGATCTTGAGATTCTATGTGGCTACTATAACAGTATGGTGGAAATAGAAAGCAGTTTGTACTACACATCTCTTCCTAACTCCACATTCAATGACATCATCTTAGCACCTTGTTATTGGTCATAATAGGAGTATTTTACCAAAGTAATTGACTAAACACTAGACAGACCAAAATACTAAAAACTAGGGCTTTCTTGTGTTATATGAATAGGTTTAAGAGCCAGAGAATGTTAATAATGCATACAGTGTCTGTGGGTGTTGCATTGTAAACAGACCAAAATATTTTGATTTATCCAGACATGTTTGGCTTGCTGATGGAAACACTGGTTAAGATACTCACACATCAAACATCACAGTGCCTGCATTCAATTCCTGTCTCTGACTCCTGTCTCACAGCTTCCTGTGAATGTAAATCCTGGAAGGCAGCATGTAATGGTTCACATGGTTGGATCCCACCACCCACATGGGAGGCCTGATTGAGTTCCTGGTTCCCAGCTTCAATCCAGCCTAATCCTGGCCATTGCAGACATTTGGGGAAAGAACCAATAGAAAGGAATGCTCTGTCTCTGCTTCTCAAACAAATATATAATATATATATGAACATATAGTTTTATATATATATATATATAAATATATATATATTTCAGTGCTCAAAAACATTTTTCCATTTATCAAACAGGCCCACCACATTACTAAAGAATTGAAGTTTCAATATGTCTTTGTTATGCATGTATTTCTATTTATTAAAAAAGGAAAACATCACCAATATCCCTTTAAAAATAAGTAAAAGACATAACTTTTTTCAGAGGATAACAACACACGTAAAAATGCTCACTATTATGAAACATGAGAAAAGTGGAATTAACTCCACTGAGAAAGTATTATACATCTAATAAAAGAGCTAAAATGAAAAAGACTATAACAAATATTGACAAGAACATGGAGGATAAGAATTCTCATACAGTGTTGGTCAGAATACAAAGGGGTATAGTCTAGATTAGTTTGGCAGCTTTGTAAGTGAAACTTTCACATGCTTTATTACTAATACAGAAAGAAATAAAACAAATATGCACATTAAGAATTTTATGTCCATGTTCATAGTAGCTTTTATTTTAACAGCCTCAAACAGGAAACAACCTAACTACCCAATAAGAAATTACTAATGACATATCCATAGAACTGAATGCTACTCAGAAATAGTAACATAAGCAATACTGATGAATTGCAAAATAATTATGCAGTATAAAATATGTCATAAAAGCATAAATATTTTATTATTTTATTCACAAACTATACTCTTATGAATGAAAGTAAATTAGACACAAGAAATGCAGGGAAATATTCTAACAGGGTATGAGGTAAATCAGATATTTGTGACAATATGATTTCATATGGTTAAAACTCTTCAAATTATACACAAACACATAGTTACATGTAACTTGTACATCAGTAAATTTTGTAGAAAGTAGTTTTAAAAAAAAAACTCCCAGTTTTTGAAAACCAGATCTTTCAGCCCTATATTGATTCCAGTATCTCGTATCTTCACGGTGAAGGAAGGGCAGTGGTGCAGTGACCGGAGACAACAGGAATACCAGCTGCATCACAAGTGATACATCACTACACAACAGAGCTGCTTGATCTTCAGATGCCTGCCTCTACAGCAAGACTTCAGGTGAAAAGCCGAGAAAGTCTTTGCGCTCTCTGACAATAACATGACCAGATACACAGAGATCCCTAGGTGTCATGATCACTCAGTCTCAAAAGATTTGTGGATGCACTTTTACAAGAGGCACATTCCATCTGCCTCGTGGCAAGCTCCTCCATGTTCAGTATTTCTGTACCAAGGATGGCTCACACCCAGCTCCCACTGTCATATGACTGACACAGCCGATGGTCTGATTGATATTAGTGCACAAGGCCCTGGGTTGAACCTTACAGTGAGCTTCTCAACAATGTCAGGCATTACATGTGACATCCTCTGGGACCAATGGAACAAATCCAACCTGTTCCCATGAGCACAAGAACACGGAGTGACAGCTGTCCTCTTCTCAGGATGACCTTTTGTCTCAGATAGGTTAAGCTCCCATCACAAATTAGGACAACAAAATCCCTGCCCTGTTTCCTAGGAAGTCTTGGACAGCAATGCAAATTTCGCTAAACAAGAATAACTACTCTGTCTTTTTACTGTTCCAATACAGGCAGACAAATTCAGGCCCCTCCAAAAAGCTGTTCAGCCTTTCATACAAACAGGGCTTAAATCTGTTTTCCAGGCTTCCCATAAAGTAAACCAAGCTCTAAAATGCTAAAGGTAGATTTAATAAGGCATTAATTAGTATACAAAGCAAGGTATTTATTGACAGCTATTCGCTGATATTTGAAAGCTGGAAATATTAACTGCCAATGTTGTATGAGACCCACAAAAACAATCCTCCCATGAAAACTACAAGTCATTCCTGAAGCCTCTAGCAAAACACAGATGGGGTTCTCTTGGCAAAAAATAGGCCATATGTAGACTTCAGTCAGAATAGGGAATGAATTCTCCCTAAAGGCTCACGTTACCTAAGACTTCCTTCAAAGAATGAGCACGGACGCCGGCCTTGCCTCAGCATGTTGGGGTGACTTCTGCACATTATGCAAAGCAGCTGGAGGAAGAGAACTAACAGACAAAGTGGCAGTAACGTAATTCTGCCAAGGGCCCTGGATGGTTCAGAACACGTGGTGCAGCTTCCCTCATCTGTATTTAAAACTCATGGGAGAATTGCACCTCCCTGGATGTTTGGAAGTACGGCTCTCTCGTGTCACAACACTGAAAAACAAAGTACATTCCCTGTAGGTCTAAAACCTTTCTCAAGCATGGACTAGCGGGATAAACAATATTCAATCTTAGGCTGAAGGCTTTTTCACATGTGCTGTTTTCATGAGCCCTCTACACACTGTGACATTTTTGGTGGTGAATGAGGCTAGAACACTGACTAAATGAATTCCCACACGTGTCACACTCATAAGGTTTTTCTCCAGTATGAACTACTTGGTGTTGAACAAGGCCAGATTTTTGGCTAAAGGATTTTCCACACTGGCCACACTCATAGGGCCTTGCCCCAGTATGAATTCTCCGGTGTTGAATAAGGATGGAGCTTTGACTAAAAGATTTCCCACATTCACCACACTTATAAGGCCTTTCTCCAGTGTGAACTCTCTGATGTTTAATGAGGGTAGCTTTTTGGCTAAATGATTTCCCACACTGGGCACACTTATAAGGCTTTGCTCCAGTGTGAATTCTCCGGTGTTGGTTAAGAATAGCACTTTGACTGAAGGAATTCCCGCATTCACTGCACTTATAAGGTCTTTCTCCAGTGTGAACTCTCTGGTGTTTAACAAGAGTGGCTTTTTGGCTAAAGGACTTCCCACACTGGCCACACTCATAAGGCCTCGCCCCAGTGTGAATCTTCTGGTGGTCAACAAGGCTGGAGTTTTGTCGAAATAATTTTCCACACTCACTGCACTCATATGGCCTTTCTCCAGTGTGGATTCTCCGGTGATCGTTCAGGTGGGAGGTTTGGCTAAAGAATTTCCCACAGTCACTGCACTCCCACGGCCTTTCTCCAGTGTGGACTCTCTGGTGCTGAACCAGTGAGTACTTGCCACGAAAGGCTTTTCCACACTTGCTACATTCATAAAGCTTTTTTCCAGTGGGGATTCTCGGGCGGTGAACAGGAGTATGCTTATGGCTGGAAGCTTTCCCACATTCATCCAACTTAGGAGGAGTTTTTTGACTGTCCTCTCCACCTTTGGTGATTTCGTTAGGCTTCTTCTTGTTGGAAAAGGCCAGGGACTTCACAAGGTCCAACACGACTGGAAGGTCCTCCTCAACCTCCCAGCTTGGGAACGCCTTCTCTGACAAGCGGAACAGGCAGCGCTTCACGTGTGAAGCCCTGTCAATGTCCTCTTTCAAGGGTTTCTTTGCACTGTGATGCTTTTGGTGCTGAAGGTTTGCACACTCTCCATCCAAGTATGGTTCCTGTCCAGGTAGATCGGCTAGGTGCAAAATGTCTTGCAGGATTGGAACACACATCTCACAGGGATGAATCTTCTGTGTAGCTGGACCTGCCTTGGAAGTCCTGACCTGTGGCATTCCTATACTTTTCTCAGGAGGTATCTTTTCATACTCTGTCCTATGCTTGCAACCTGAAAGCAGAGAATTGCTGATGAAATGCATGCTGACTACGGTGAGAGTGGGAAGCCTCATCACATAGACACCACAGAGTGCTTTCACGTTTGTTCTGAGCATAAAGGAACTGAGGACAGGTTGAGGAAGGGGAAGCTTGGTAATGCTGAACCTCTAAAAATCACAGAATGGAGAAGGCCTCTACAGATGAGGGACTTAGGATAGGATGGAGTGCACAGAGAGGCAGTGTCTCCAACTTATACCTCTGCCAGTAGCCTTAAGCTATTGAAACTTTAGGATAATTAAGTTATCCTGGAGGAATCCCAAAATCCTTATGGCTTACTGTTTGGATTTCAGCACTACTTCATCTGCTATTGGCAAGTGTATGCGGTAGAAGAGATGAGCTGTAGGGCCAGTGTTGTGGCATGGTGGGTGGGGCTGCTGCCTGTGATGCCTACATCCCATATGAGCACAGGTTGGAGTCCTGGCTGCTCCACTTCTGAATCGGCTCCCTGTTGATGTGCCTGAGAGGGCAGCGAAGGATGGCCCAAGTCCTTGGGACCCTATACCCACTAGGGGACCCAGAGCAGGCTCCCGGCTCATGGCTTCAGTCTGGCCCTGCCCTGGCCAGGGCAGCCATTTGAGTAGTAAACCAGTAGATGATAGATCCAACTTTCTGCTATGTCCTAGGAAAGCAGTAGAAGATGGCCCAATTCCTTGGGCCCCTGAACCCACGTGAGATACCTGGAAGAAGCTCCTGGCTCCTGGCTTCAGATTGGTGCAGCTCCGGCCATTGCGGCCAATTGGGCAGTGAACTGTCGGATGGAAGACCTCTCTCTCTCTCTGCCTCTCCTCTCTCTGTGTGTAACTCTGACTTTCAAATAAATAAATAAATCTTTTAAAAAAGAAAAAAGAAAAAAAGAAACTGAGTAGTTAGTATTCAGATGTATGTCATTTTATATGCATACTTCACCAAACACTGCGTATGAGTCAACACTGGAAACACTGCAGAGGGAATAATGCAGAAGAACAGGTGATGTATGGAGTTTAGAGGGATGGAGGAGGCCAAGTGCTCAAGTCACAGATGAAACCAGCTGTCAGAACAGAGTTATATATGGGGAAGAATATGTAGGAATGAGGTTTGGTGAGAGGCATCTGTACTAAAACAGTGCTAGACACAGGACAGACTTTTTTTTTAAAGATTTATTTATTCATTTGAGACACAGAGCTACATAGAGAGGGAGAGACAGAGAGAAAGGATTTCCATTACTGGTTCACTCCCCAAAAGACTGCAATGGCCAGAGCTGAGCCAATCCTGTACCTGCCAATCCCTTGCAGGTACAGGGGCCCAAGCAGCTGGGCCATCCTCTACTGCTTTCCCAGGCCACAAGCAGAGAGCTGGATTAAAGAGGAGCAGCCGGGACACAAACCGGCGCCCATATGGGATACCAGTGCTGCAGGCAGAGGCAGAGCCTATTATGTCACAGCACCAGCCCCAAGTCTGTGTTTATGATTTGAAAATAGCCCTCATGTCATGCCTCCTACTTGCCAGTCACTAGAATGAGGCCTTCTCTAAGGCCTTCTAAGGAGCCAGGTTTCTTCCCACAACTCAAGTAATAACTACATGGGGCCTGCATGAAGTAAGTCATACAGGGGAGACAGGCAAGTGGTTACCACTGACACAGAGCATCTTAACAAACAACAGACCACAGGAAAGAAAATTAATAATATTTTAAAAATCCAGAAGGAGGGCTTAAAATAAAAACAGCCTATCGTTCCCTTAAGTGTGGACCACAACAATGCCAGCAATCATGCCATAGGCAGCCGCAGAAATGTAGACTAGAAGGAGGGACTCATACCACAAGATGTCATGATTCTGGACATGGCCAGGGACAGAGTAAGCAAAACAAGATCCATCATGCTGACTGCAAGACACCTGACTCCCAGAGCACTTGAGCAGCAGGTGTCAGTACCGCTCAGGAAGTGCACTGCTCAGAAAATGCACACCGCTCCGTGCTGGCACCCACAGCACATACGCTAATAAGGAATGATAACAAAGCCCAACGTCTGGAAATGCAAAAAGTAAAGCTGCCTCTGGGGAGAAGGATGACGGAGACCAAGACACGGGTTGTTGTGAGGGCCTTACCCAGGGAGGCTGTCAGTGCAAAGTTCTCCAGCATCACACCGAAGTACAGGAGTCTCTGAGCCTCATCAACAAGTCCCCACTCTTCCTGCGAGAAGCAAATGGCCACGTCCTCAAAGGTCAAAGAGCCCTGCTATGACGGGGACAGGTCACTCTCATCACTCCACAGTCAACTTCTCCCATAAGCTCCCAGGTTCGTCCACCCGCTCCTCCGTCATGTGCTCTCCCACTTCCCCACATTTCCACCTCAGAGCAAACACAGTGGTCTGGAGACACTCATGCCCATTCTCTTATCATGGTCCAGTTGTCACTGTGCCCTCCCACAATGCTACTAGGCAGCTGGGCAAGAAGATGCCATCTAAACTCTGGGCCTGGCCCATATGGCTACAGATCCTCGTCTGGCAAGTCCTCCGTATGACGCCTCCAAAATACAGACAAATGTGGGTCCACCCTTTCCCCTTATGTCCTCAATGCCAGAGCTCAGGTCTTTCAGTTCACACACCCTCTCCATGTGCACAACACTGCTAAATACTACTCATACTGCTGTAGGAGTATTTCTGTCTTTCATTTTACACGCCCTCTCCATGTGCACAACACTCCTAAATACTACTCATACTGCTGTAGGAGTATTTCTGTCTTTCATTTTACACGCCCTCTCCATGTGCACAACACTCCTAAATACTACTCATATTGCTGTAGTATTTCTGTCTTCTCTGCTTGTTATTCAGCACACGGCATTCAGAGTAGACTGTAAATGCAAACAGGAGCTGGAACTATCCCAGACTCCAACGATCCTCATTGCTGGAGATGGCCCAGGATCCTGCTCGGAAGCCAGCCTTGTCTGAGTCTTGCTTGCTTCAACTTCAACCTCTCAGATCTCAGATACCTGTAGTCTTCGACTTCTGCTGGTCTCAATGTCCCCTCACCAAGCACAGTCTTCTCTCCTCTGAACGTTCATTCAAATTCAGTGGCCTCAGTGGCCCAAAGCATCAAAGCTTCTCCACTCCAGACCCCACTACTCTCACAGATGAACATTTGTGCCCCTGAATTTATCCATTCACCTGAATGACAACCTCCAGGTCACAGTAAAATCCTAATGTGTCTGCAGCTTGGTGAGTAAGTTCTAGTTCAGGCTGCTATAACAAATACTATAAACAGGGTTGCTTATCAGCAATTACAATTTCCTCTCAGAGAGGTGGAGGGCACAAGTTTGAGATTAGGGCACAATCATGTCAGGTTTGGTGAGAACATTCTTCCAGGATGTAGACCATCGTCTTTCCCTAGTATCATCACCTGGTAAAAACAGCACTACCTAGCTCACTGACAGTATTCATGAGGACTCCACCTCACAGGACCTCTTGAAGGTTCCACCTCTAAATCCCATCACACTGGGATTATGGTTTCAACATATGAATTCTGAGGGGGATATAAAGTTGGCTTATTGTGCCTGGCATGAGCGCTTTCTTCTATTAATTATTCCTATGTCTCTGAGTGTGTCTTATTTCCCTTTTGCCTTAGAAGTGCTGGCTACCTGCCAGTTCACCCTTGTTCCCATGCCCTGTCTTTCCCACACACCGAGTCACAGCCTCCACTTTGACTTTCCTGTGCTACTAACAGCATTACCATCACCATAACCAGGATTCCCTTCCCTAGATCACATCACTTCTTGATGTCTCCTTCTTCAACCACTGCCCAGAATTCCAGAGCTATGTGACTAGCTACCTACTTGATGTTTCCACTAATTATTCTTCCAGATATCTCAGACTATGAGGATAGCAAAAACCAAAACTGATAACCCAAACTAAAATTAACCATACCATCCACTCTACAGACCAAGTGATGGAGACGCTAACCCCAGAAAGCCTAGAATAATGTTTGACCACCACCTTTCCATCTCTCACTGTCAAAATGTGGAAATCCTGGCAACCCTAATTAAAAAACTGATCCAGAATCCAAGCGTAACTTTCACTTTCACAGCCACCACAAGTCCAGCCACTATCAACATTCACCTTGAATAATGCAGTGCTTGCTCCCTGCTCTTTCTAGTGATTCCCTCATAAGCACATCTGTGCTGTGGTAACAAGAAGCCTGAAGATCCCAGTGTGGAATCACCACCTCCTCTTCTCTAAACCTCCCACTGTCCCATCACCTCTAGAATAGACGATTTCTCAAGGCCATCCTTGCCCTGCTGCTCTCAGTTCCCATGAAAGAAAAAGGAGACTTGGGGTCCCATGAACCTTCTCAGTCTCACCAGACATGTACACATTGTTAGGAACGCCCAAGACAGCCTTTCACATCTCAGTTCACTGTCCCAGCAATAGGGACTACTCCAAACAACTCCCAACCGAGAATAGAGTCCCAAGCTTGGGGTTTGTGCGGTCCTCTGGCCCCAGGACTGGATGAGTGGTAAGAGAAGAGAGCCAGGATGAGGTGAGTACCAGTGAGGGCTGTTCCACTCACCTGCATGAGGTCCATACACACTTCTGTAGACACGGGGACCTATGGGAAAAAGAAGGTCATGAGAGGCAGATGACTACGGGAGAGCTCCACGGGATCGGGTGTCCATGCACCCTACGCAGCCTGGAGTCAACTGACCTCGGGGTGCCTACATTTCTTAGCCTCACAGTCCCAGTGTTCAGTGCTGACCAGCCGAGGGCCTTGGACAAGGAAGGCCTCGGCCCCCTTGTGCCTCAGTGTCATCGCCCTTCCCACCTGTCTTTCTCAGAATGAGCAGCCTTTGGAAAAATCTTTGAAAAGGCAACCTCAGCCCACGTGCCTGCTCTCTGCACAACTCTCCTTGGCTCCCAGCATCCTGCGGATGAGGGTAAAATTCCTCCACTTGCCATTCCAGGCCTGAGTGCTCCCGGACCCGTCACCTAAACAAAACTTTATACACACCAGTGCCACCCCGTCACATTCTGCCACACACCCCATCACACTAGTTCCGGAGTTAGGCGCCCCACTGACAAGTGCGCTCTGTACTGGGCACAGGCATCTGGATGGAAGCCACATAAGCAGGTGCCTATCGCTGGGTCGAGGGGGTGTTGATGAGGACCCAGAGGACGCAGGTTTTACCTGAGCCTGGTCCCTTGGCTCTGCCGCCGCCATCAGATTCTGGGAGGAGAGACCCGGAGCAGCTAGGAAGCAGGGCGGAGACCCGGTCGCCGCCGCCTTCCCTCAGGACAACCGATGTGCAGTGGTGACCACACGCCTGTCGCGCCTTACGCTATCATCACTGCCCATCCAAGAGTTCCCAGAGCTCGGACGGTGTGGACAGAGCCCCGAGCTGGTAAACTGACCGCCACGAGAGCGATGCCGGAAGTCCCTCCCAACTCTTTGGTCCAAACCCGGAAGCGACCCTGTTACGAGCTATGATTGGTTCCGTGTCTTTCCGTTAAGCACGGAGCATCCCGGGTAATGTAGTTCCCACGGTTCCTTAACGGCGGGAAGAGAGCTGGGGTCCGGCGTCTCTGAGAACAAAGGCCTAGAAGTTCCCCGTAGGGCAAGGGCATGGGAGGGCCTTTCTCAGAATTCACAGGATTGTGCAGTTCTTGTAAAACAAGGAAATGAGCAGACTTCATGACAGGAAGCAGGATTTTCTCCCGTTAAAAAAAAGAGCAATTAAATGAAGAGGTATTGTCAAACTATATAGAAAGTATAATAAACGTTTCTACCAGCATTTTGAAACCAAACATGAAACAGAACAAGGAAGCTGGAAATTATATTTAAAGTATTCACAAAGAATACGTTTATAGGACGTTAATGTGAACTGTTAGTTGGAAGAAAAGGCTTATTTAATATTTTGGATTATGGGGCCACCGCTGTGGGATAGCTGGTAAAGCCGCCCTCTGCTGTGTCATCCATATTCATCCCATATGAATGTTGGTTCAATTCCTGACTGCTCCACTTCCGATCCATCTCCCTGCTAACGCGCCTGGTAAAGCAGTAGAAGATAGCCCAAGTCCTTGGGCCTGTGCATCCATGAGGGAGACCCAGAAGAAGCTCTTGGCTCATGGCTTTGGATTGGCTCTGGCCATTGCGGCCACTGGGGAGTCAACCAGCAGATGGAAGACCTTTCTCTACTTGCCTCTGACTCTCTGTAGCTCTGCCTTTCCAATAAATAAATCTTTAAGGGGAAAAAACAAAGAGATGGATTTTGGCAGTGTCAGGCTTCAAGGTCTAGGCAGGTCGCTCCGTAAACCTCTGCTTTCCTCTTTAGAGGCATGCAGTGCCATTTGGCCATTTGTATTCGTAGATGATACACCAATGACAATCCAGGAGCTCCAGAGAACATGCACATGGTTAACACACTGTGCTATTTACTGCTATTTTCTGAAGAAGCTCCTGGCTCCTGACTCCAGATGGCTCAACTCTGGTTGTTGCAGCCACCTGGGGAGTGAACCAGTGGATAGAAGACCTCTCTCTTTCCTTCTGTCTCTCCCTCTCTCTTTGCCTCTACCTCTCTATAGCTCTGCCTTTCAAATAAATAAATAAATCTTTTTTAAAAATAAAGTACTTAATACAAGACAGAAAAGAAGACAAGACACACTGTGCTATTTACAGCTCCTATCCCTCAAAACAAGAGAAATAGGAAGGAAGGGAAGAAGACCCTGGGAGAAAAGCAGTGTGCTTGCCATAAAGAAAAGGGACATTGGAAAAGAATTGTCAAAATTTGCAAGAGGTGAATACAAACAGAAAACCACCTCAGATGCGGATTGCCACTTTGGTTCAAGACTCTGATGATGAGTAACATAATCTAGGGGCCCCCTTGATGATATAAGCATCTATACAAATTTCTCTGTAGGAGTCCTGGGTACAACTGACAGTGAGGAATCAATTAATTGACATTTGTTTAGACACCAGAGTTACCCATTCAGTACTTAATTCCAAAATGACTGAAGAAAGTGGTCATTCTGTAGCCATTGTGTCACCAGGCAACTTCAACAAAGGTCATTATCACAGCCATTGGAGTCCTAGTTGAGGGAATAAAATTTGACAACTTTCTGTATAGGCCTGATTGTCTCATTTTGTTGATAGATAGGGACTTTCTTTGCAAACTAAATTCTCAGAGAACTTTCGCTTCAGCTTCATAGCAAATCGACCTACAAAGCATACAACCTAAACATACCCTCCTTTTCCAGTGCTCTCTCAGGAAAGATGGAAGAAGGATCATCTGTCCCCAGAAATCTTCAAGAATGTGAGCAAAACTGGATGGGCAGACGTGATCCCTAGAAAAGCCTTAAATGTCATCCCTGTGCATATCTGATTAAAACAACAGTAAGATCCCCAAAGGGGGGAGGGGAAGCAGTATCCTTTAATGAAGGGAGAATCTGAAGGGATCCTACCCATATTTAATAATTTCTTTTTTAAAAAGATTTATTTATTTATTTGAAAGTTGGAGTTACACAGAGAGAAAAGCAGAGGCAGAGAGAGAGGGAGGCCTTCCATTTGCTAGTTCACGCTTCAACAATAGCCGGAGCTGTGCCAATCCGAAGCCAGGAGCCAGGAGCTTCTTCCAGGTCTGCCATGTGGGTGCAGGGGCCCAAGGACTTGGGCCATCCTCCACTGCTTTCCCAGGCCACAGCAGAGAGTTGGAAGTGGAGCGTCCGGGACTAGAACCAGAGCCCATATGGGATGCAAGCACTGCAGACAGCGGCTTTACTTGCTACACCACAGTGCCGGCCTCAATACATTTTTTTTTTTTTTTAAAGATTTTATTGGCTGGCGCCGTGGCTCAACAGGCTAATCCTCCGCCTTGCGGTGCCGACACACCGGGTTCTAGTCCCGGTCGGGGTGCCGGATTCTGTCTCGGTTGCCCCTCTTCCAGGCCAGCTCTCTGCTATGGCCCGGGAGTGCAGTGGAGGATGGCCCAAGTGCTTGGGCCCTGCACCCATGGGAGACCAGGAGAAGCACCTGGCTCCTGCCATCGGATCAGCACAGCGCAGCGGCCATTGGAGGGTGAACCAACGGCAAAGGAAGACCTTTCTCTTTGTCTCTCTCTCTCACTGTCCACTCTGCCTGTAAAAAAAATAATAAAAAAAAAAAAGATTTTATTTATTTTATTTGAGAGGTAGAGTTACAGACAGTGAGAGGGAGAGACAGAGAGAAAGGTCTTCCTTCCATTGGTTCACTCCCCATATGGCTGCAATGACCGGAGTTGTGTCAATCCAAAGCCAGGAGCCAGGAGCTTCTTCTGGGTCTCCCACGTGGGTGCAGGAGCCCAAGGCTTTGGGCCATCTCCTGCTTTCCCAGGCCATAGCAGAGAGCTGAATTGGAAGTAGAGCAGCCAGGACTAGAACCAGAGTCCATATGGGATGGCTGCACGGCAGGCGGAGGGTTAACCTACTGTGCCATGGCACCAGCCCCAATACATTTCTAAAATATCGACTAATACAGCCTTGTCAGGCTCACTACAACATGCCCAATGGGGAACAGCATATTCTAATAGCTGAGAGAAGCTTTTCATTTCCTGGACTTATGTCAGATTGAGCAACTCATGAGAGCTTGAAGAAATTAATTTCACAGTTAGATCAAATAGAGGACTTGTTTGTTGTTAGGTCTTACAGTCTGTTTGAAAATCATACTGGGATAATCCACACTCATTATTCAAAATGCCCTCAGTCAGCACTATAGAATAAGGGATTCAGAGGAGAAGAGGCTATGCAACATGATAGGTATAAAAATTTATAAATAAAATTTCTCAGTTAATATAATGAATTTGTATGATATCATATAAATGTGAACAGAAATAGAGTAATTAGAATAATAATGTAAAATTAGATTGATTAAGTAAAATAAGAGAACTAAATTGACCTAATGTCAAGAAAAATTATGTAATAAATTCATCATAAAAAGGTTGTTGAACTGATTTAGAATGAGAATAATTTTGGGGGGCCAATGCTGTGGTGCAGTGGGTTAATACCGTGGCCTAAAGCACCGGCATCTCATTTGGGCACCAGTTCAAGACCCAGCTGCTCCACTTCTGATCCGGCTCTCTGCTATGGCCTGGGAAAGCAGTAGAAGATGGCCCAAGCCCTTGGGCCCCTGCACCCACGTGGGAGACCTGGAAGAAGCTCCTGGCTCCTGGCCTCAGATCAGCATGGCTCCGGCTGTTGCAGCCATCTGGGGAATGAACCAGCGGACAGAAGACCTCTCTCTATCTCTACCTCTCTCTGTAACTCTTTCAAATAAATAAAATAAATATTAAAAAAAAAAACTGTAACACTGGGTAAGATCACCAACGAAATGAATTTAGATAAAGGAAAATCGACTGGAGAGCAGAGAAATTCCAACACTATAATTGTTTGGGTAGAAAAGGAGAAAAGACTAAAGATACGTGAGAACTAAAGAACTCTTTACAAGATAATTCTTTCAACAACTGATTTAGAAACTTGTTCTAAGTATATAAACATAAAATATCTTAACACAAAAATTAAAGATTTTTTTATGTGAAAGACAGTGACAGAGATAGATAGTGAATTATTGATTTTCCATGTGTTGGTTCACTCCCCAAATGGCTCAAACAGCTGGAGCTGGTTCAAGCTGGAGCCAGGAGTCAGGAGCTCATCTAGGTTTTGCACATGGATGGCAGGCTTCTACTCTCCACACAGTCTGATTTCTCTCTCAACATGTCCTTCTGCACTCCTACTGAACCTTCCTATGTGAGCCTCCAGGTCATGCCAAGGTACACACCTGGCTTCATGCTGTGATCTGTATTAACTCACCATCATGCCTGCAGAATGGTGGGGTTGCCAGGTTATTACTGCCCTGTCCCATCTACATGGAGACTGTGACTGTGTCGTGAAAGTTAAAACAGAAATAGGGACTAGGTTTGTGGAAGTACTTTTACAACAGGCACATTCCATTTGTTTTGCTGCAGGCTCCTCCACTCCCTATTAATCACACTCAGTATTTCTGTCCTAGTTGTAGCTCATGCACAAGTGACACCACTCACAGAATTATGGACATGCCAACACATGTCTCCTCTGTAGAAACTGGGGAAGGACTTCCTTCCAACACTGCTGGGCACTATGTGATAGTCTGTGAGAAATGACTAGACTAACTGCGCTGCCTAGATACAGTCTGTCTTAACTGACTCTGCCAGAGATTAGCTTCCATTTCACCAAAACTGGAGCATGAAGGCCAAAATCAGAAACACAAAGCCTCACAGGGTTTCCTGAGAAGTCCTGGGCAGCAAGGCGAATTAGGCCAGGAATGAAAACTATTTATGTCTTAATTCCAAAGGGGACACCATGAAGGAATTCCCAACTCCTTTATTCAGGGCCTAAGTTTATCCCCTACCCCCTGCAAAACTACAAAATGAAGACCCAAGACTTCAAGCGGATTCAATAAAGCATTTATTAGTGCAAAAACCAGAAGTGTCAGCAGTTATCAATGGCTGGAAGGCTGGGAAAAAAATCAACCACAAGTGGCATGTAAAACCAATAATCTTCATGAAAAAGGTAAGCCATTCATGGACGCCCCCAGCAGAATGCAGATGGATTCCTCCTGAGCAAAACTGGGTCGGATCTAGGCTTTAATCCTTCAGAAAAGGAAAACAAGTCTTCCAAAAGGCTCAGACTGCTCAAGACTTCCTCCAGGTAAAGCACACAAATGCCTGCCTTCCTTCAGCATGCCAGGCGATTCTTGCACACCATGCAAGGTGACAGGGAAGATGGCTTCTACCAGCGATAACTGGAAGTGGTAATTCTGGCAAGGACTCTGGGCGGTTTAGAATATGCACAGCAGCTCCTAAAAGCCTCACCAAATGCCTGAAATCAATGGAGAATTGATTGTGTCCTTTTGGACGTTTGGAAGTGCGAGGTTCAACTTCAGGCAGATGGCTAGCTCAGAAAAGTTCTTTGTGTCAAAATAATAATAATATAAAGAAATGGCACACACCCTGCAGGCCTACGCTTTCCTCAAGGATGGACTTTCAGGAGCTAGACAATGCTAGACCTTGGGCTGAAGGCTTTTCCACATTTGCTTTCCCGTGGCCTCTCCACACTGTGAGATTTTCGGTGGAGAATGAGGCCAGAGTGCTGCGTAAAGGATTTCCCACATTTCCCACACTCATAAGGCCTTTCTCCAGTGTGAACTACCTGGTGTTGAATAAGGCCAGACTTTTGAATAAAGCATTTCCCACACTGGCCACATTCATAAGGCCTTAATCCGGTGTGAATTTTCTGGTGCTCAACAAGGGTATAGCTTTGCCTAAAAAATTTCCCACACTCACTGCACTCAAAAGGCCTTTCTCCAGTGTGAGTTCTATGGTGTCGAACAAGTTTGGATTTGAACATGAAAGCTTTCCCACACTCCTCACACTCATAAGGCCTTTCTGCAGTGTGAACTTTGTAGTGCTTATTGAGGGTGGCTCTTTGGCTAAAAGACTTTCCACAGTGGTCACACTCAAAAGGCCTGGCTCCACTGTGAATTAACTGGTGTTGAATGAGGCCATATTTTAGACTAAAGGACTTCCCACATTGGCCACACTCATAGGGCCTTGCTCCAGTGTGAATTATCTGGTGTTCAAGCAGACTGTGACTTTGTGTAAAGAATTTTCCACATTCAACACATTCATAAGGCTTTTCCCCTGTGTGAATTCTTTGGTGCCGAACAAGAGTGGATTTGGAACCAAAGGCTTTCCCACATTCATCACACTCATAAGGTCTCTCTCCAGTGTGAATTCTACAGTGTTCTATGAGATTGGAACTTTGGCTAAAGGATTTCCCACACTCACCACACTCATAAGGCCTTTCTCCAGTGTGGACTCTGTGATGTTTGATGAGGGTGGCTCTTTGGCTAAATGACTTCCCACACTGGCCACACTCGTACGGCCTTTCTCCAGTATGGATTCTCTGATGGTCATTCAGGTGTGAAGTTTGGCTGAAACATTTCCCACATTCAGTGCATTCGTAAGGCCTTTCTCCAGGATGGACCTTCTGGAGCTGAATAAGTGAGTACTTGCAGCGGTAGGGTTTCCCACATTTTGTAGATTCATGACGCTTTTTTCCAGTGTGGACTCTTGGGTGGTGAAAAAGAGCATGTTTGTGGCTAGCTTTCCTGTACTCCCCCCACTTGTAATGGCTTATTCCAACATGAAAGGCCTCCCTACCCTCAGTGACCTTGTTTGGCTTCTCACAGTTGGGAATGTCCTGGGGCTGGAAAAGGCCCAGCGTGGCTGGGAAGTCCTTTCCAGCCACCTCACAGGTGACAGGCTTCCCTGATGTATGGAATGTGCAGCTCTTCATAAGCGATGCCTTGCTCACGTCACTCTTCAAGGGCTTCTCTACACTACGATGCTTCTGGAGCTGGTGAAGGTTTGCACACGCACCAGTCAAACACGTTTTCTGCACAGGCAGATCAGCCAGGTGCAAAATGTCTTTTAGGACTGGGACACACAGTTCACAGGGGTGAGTCTCCTGGGTGGATGGACCAACCTTTGACATCCTGGCCTGTGACACTTCTGCTACGAAAGCCCTCTTCTCAGGAGGTGTCTCTTCACGTTCCAGTCCACATCCGCACACTACAAGCAGAGAACTGGTGATGAGATACATGTTGACTATGATGAAATGTATTAATCATATTTTATATATTCTGTAGAAATTTCTTATTTATTTTTTTAAATTTTTAAATTTTTTTTTGACAGGCAGAGTTAGACAGTGAGAGAAAGAGAGAGAGAGAAAGGTCTTCCTTTTTCCGTTGGTTCACCCCTCAAGTGGCTGCTACGGCCGGCGCATTGCGGCCTGCACGCTGCACCGATCTGAAACCAGGAGCCAGGTGCTTCTTCCTGGGCTCCCATGTGGGTGCAGGGCCCAAGGACCTGGGCCATCCTCCACTGCACTCCCGGGCCACAGCAGAGAGCTGGACTGGAAGAGGAGCAACTGGGACAGAATCCAGCACCCCAACCGGGACTAGAACCCGGGGTGCCGGTGCCGCAGGCAAGGATTAGCCTAATGAGCCGCAGCGCAGGCCTGTAGAAATTTTTTGACATCTTAAAAAACTTTGCTAGCTGAGGAAATATTGTTGCTCCCAGAGTTGGCCAATTAAGAGACACCAAAGGGCTTAGCTGGGAGCACATCACTCAGATGTAAATTCATCAATCCAGAGCCCTTTTTACAAACCCTGTTATCTATGTCACTTGGGACACTTTAGAAGATAATATTCCTGAAGGTCAAGTCACAGACAACTACAGCCAGCCAGCTCCTCTGCCCTTGAACCCTCTAAAATTATTCAAACTATCCAATCCTACACTGTTTGCCGTGCCCTGCCTTTCCTGCGTAAAGCCCAACAAATGCTCTGGGACTTAATATTTTCCCTTCTTTCTTATGCTGTCCCCCAGCCATCAGGCTTCCTAATGTCCTGGGTGGCACGGTGCTCACTTGCCATTCAAAATAACAGATTCTTCTGTTACTGCGCATGTTGGCAATCAGTCATCTTCATAAACTAAAATGCTACAGGTGCATCTTACAACAGGAAAAAGGAAGCCCCATCACACACACACCAAGGAATGAGTTCACAGTATGGTTCTGAAGACGACAGAACTAGAAGCAGGGAAGGGAAGGGGCAGTTTGGCAACAGAGGGAAGGGGCTCTAAAGATCAGGAAATGGGGGAGAAACAACAGATACAAGGTTTGGGTGCAGAAAGCAAAGGGGCACGGTCTACAGCTTGCTCCTCTGTCAACAGCCTTCAGCACGGCCTTGCGAGCTGGTGACATACGTGTGTTGTGCTGAGGAACAGGAAAATCCAACTAGAACTGAGCAGGAGATTCCAACTGGAGTATTTATGACATGTGCATGCCTCACAACGCATTGCACACGGGTCAGTGTTGGAAAACATTGTGGAGAGAGATAGGTGATAAGTGGAGGACAGAAGATGGGGGCGGTGTGAGGTCAGAAGTCACAGATGAAACAGCAAACTGTCAAGTAAGATGATTTAAGGAGAGAAATGTGGAGAGTCCATGGCATTCACACAGAAACCCAGGTGGACACAGGACAGGTTGACGGTCTGATCAGAAAACAGGCCAGACGCCACGCCCTCCTGGTCACTCATGAGGGCCAAGGCAGCCTGAGACCATGCCTCCTTGTGCATCCTGTGAAGCAGCCAGGGCTCTCCTAGCACCTCTAGTGGTACCATGGGACACATTAGAAGTAAGTCCTAAAAGGAAGACACCACAGGCAAGGGATCAGTCCTTGCCCAAGCAAGTCAGCACACTTAGAGACCACAGGAGAGAAAATACTACAGATTCCTAAAGGAGGTTCTGGCAAGCACACCTCATAGTCCATGTAATCGTGGCCGATGATCAGGAAAAGGACTGCAATCCCGACACAGGCTGCCTCAAGGACATGCTATCTAGAAGGAAGCGGCACTTGCTTTTTATACTGTAGATCTTTTTTTTTTTTTTTTTTTGACAGGCAGAGTGGACAGTGAGAGAGAGAGACAGAGAGAAAGGTCTTCCGTTGCCATTGGTTCACCCTCCAATGGCCGCCGCAGATGGCGCGCTGCGGCCGGCGCACCGCGCTCGTCCGATGGCAGGAGCCAGGAGCCAGGTGCTTTTCCTGGTCTCCCCATGGGGTGCAGGGCCCAAGCACGTGGGCCATCCTCCACTGCACTCCTGGGCCACAGCAGAGGGCTGGCCTGGAAGAGGGGCAACCGGGACAGAATCCGGCGCCCCGACCGGGACTAGAACCCGGTGTGCCGGCGCCGCAAGGCGGAGGATTAGCCTGTTGAGCCACGGCGCCGGCCTATACTGTAGATCTTGACATAGAAATCCAAACAGTAAGCTTTTTGTTTGTTTTTGACAGGCAGAGTTAGACAGTGAGAGAAAGAGAGAGAGAGAAAGGTCTTCCTTTTTCCGTTGGTTCACCCCTCAAGTGGCTGCTACGGCCGGCGCATTGCGGCCTGCACGCTGCACCGATCTGAAACCAGGAGCCAGGTGCTTCTTCCTGGGCTCCCATGTGGGTGCAGGGCCCAAGGACCTGGGCCATCCTCCACTGCACTCCCGGGCCACAGCAGAGAGCTGGACTGGAAGAGGGCAACTGGGACAGAATCCGGTGCCCCAACCAGGACTAGAACCCGGTGTGCCGGAGGATTAGCTTATTGAGCCGCGGCGCCGGCCCCGAACAGTAAGTTTTTACAATGAGATCTATTAGTTAGTCAACACACTAGACGGGCAGATCCTTCCCGGCATGCTTTGGGGAAGCAGGGGTGGGGACTGCTCAGCAGCGTGTAAAGAGCTCACCCCTGAGACCACAGCACACATGCCAAGACAGTGATGAAGCCGTAGAGTCCAAGGTAGGCTCTGGGAAGGGCAGAGCCGCCTCTACGGGAAAAGTGGATGAACAGATCAGCTCAAGACGATGGACGGCTAGAGGCCTTACCCAGTGAGGTTACAAGTGCAAAGTTCTCCAGCATCACATCGAGATACAGCAGCCTCTGAGTCTCATCCAGGAGCCGCCACTCGTCCTGGGAGAAGTAAACGGCCACATCCTCAAAGGTCGCACAGCCCTGCCGTGATGGGGTAGATCTTTCCATCATTAGATTTCCTCCCTGGACCCCCCCCCCCCAAGTTCGCTCCTCTATGCATCCCTCACGTCCCTGTCCTCTTCCTTCATCTCTGTCTGAGAAGACAGCACCTGGCACTGATTCTTGTTCTTCTCTCAGTTCTGCTGAGCCCTGGGTCCTCCCACAGCACCAACAGACAGGTGGGCTGGGAGACGCCATCAAACTTCTGGATCCAGCAAGTAGGGCTGGATCCTCACTTGTCAGGTAATGTTCTGGGGATTTCCAAGATGGTACCCTCTCCCGGACACAACCAAATGTGGGTCCACTCATCATTCCTCTATCTTCAGTGCCACAGCCATGGGTCCTTTAGCTAGCATTTCCCCTCCAGGTGGATTTTATTCTTTGCACCATACCTCTTACACAGCCTCACTACTAGAGCTACCTCCACCCCCCGCCCACCCCCTGCCTCACACCACAGGCATCTCCCTGCTCTCTCAACATGTTACTCAGAACATGACATCCAGAGAGTACTTAAAAACTGCAAAAGGACTCAGTTACTACCCAAACCTCTGATGGTCCCTACTGCAAGAGGCAGCCCCCATTCTGCTTTGAATGACTCTGGTACTAGTGTAATTGGTGTTACTATAACAAAATACCAGAGAAGGCTGCTCTGTACTGAAGAGAGGTTTATTTTGGCTCAGGGCTCTATGTGTGATGTCTAGGGGCTTCATCTGATGATAGCTTTCTTGCTGGCAGAATCCTGAGGTGACACAGAGTATCACACAGTAAGAGACGGGGAAGGGAGGGAAGGAGGGAGGGGGGAAACAGAGAGTGTGGACATGGTCTCTCTCCCTCTTCTTACAAAGTCACCAGATTCAATCATGGGAGTTCTACCCTAATGACTTTATCTAGTCCTAATCACTTCCCAAAGGCTCATGTCTAAACAACATAGATTAAGCTTCCACCCTCTTAACACCCCACAGGGGATTAAGTTTTAGCACATGAAGGTTTGGGGACACTCAGCATCCAAACCATAGCAGCCTCTCTGTCTGGTGATTCAGTCACCCAGGACAACCTGCATCTCTCAAATACCCACAGCTCTCTTCTGCTTGGGCTACACTGCAGATTCCCCGACTGCTCACAGCCTTTCTCTCCACCTAGCCGTCATTCAAAGCTTATATTCCAGTGGCCCTCCTCCTGGGGCCACGACTCCACCAGAGGCACATCTGCACCTCTGAACTTACGTACCTGGAAAATCCCCAGATAAATCAAAGGCTACAAAATCCTGACGCATCTAAAGCATGCCACATAAGTACTAGTTGTAGCTCCGGTGTCTCAAGTATTCCCAGGTCTTCACACTAAACTCGTGTCCACTTAACCCTCAGAGCCATGTCTACTTGCCTGATCTTTCACATTGTCTCCAGGGCTTCTTCTCTCCCACATCTTTCTGGATGATTCCCACATGTCAACCCAATCACCCAAGCATAAGACTGAGTACTGACACCTCCACTCCCCCACCTCCACACCACCAATAGCATTAGCAGCATGGGCAGGTTTCCCCTTCCTAATTGTCAGCCAAGCGATACCCCAGGGCAAACACTGGCCCACCACCTTTTGGATGTCTCCATCTTAAACTGATTCCCATGGTTGTAGTTCTATGTGGTCAACTATCCACTTGACATCTAAACTAACTTTTTTTAAAAAACATTTCAGATTCTAAAGACATCCCATAACAAAAGTTCGGATATCCTCCCCCCCCATACCGCTATTACCAATCTTATCTGAGTTATTGGAGCTCCCATATTGCCCCTAAACAGCTTGTTTTCATCTCTGTCTCCCATTTTTTTTTTATCTCTCATCCTCAATATTTGAAAATTCAGGCTTCTCTACTTTAAAAAACTGATCTAGAATCCAATGCTTCCAGCATTTCTACCACATCCCTAGCCACCTCAGCCACCATCCGCACTCACCCAAACCACTACAGTAGGCTTCTGCTCATTCCTCCTAGCTGCTCCCTCACACCTACAGTCTGGTTCTGGTGCTGTAGTCCTAGGGCTCCCGATGAGATCGGGTCTGACCACCTCCTTCTTCTGCCCCCAAATTCCCATGGCTTGCCTCACTCTGGAAGACACACCAAACATCTGAGAGAGCCACCCGCGTCTGAGTTCTGCACCCTTGCTTTCAATCCTCATGAGAAAGGACATCTGTACTTCCCTGTAGATCAGCCTCACCTTCAAGTATCTGGGCATTGGGAGCCTAAGGCTGGAGCAACCTGCCATATCTCATTGCACTGGCTTCCAGCGACAGGAACGGCTCTATATAGTCCCAGTCTAGAGGTGTGACTGTGGGCTTGGTGTCTGTCCAGGATCTTCAGGCCGAAGGACTGCAAGAGTGCCCGAAGCCCAGAACGCTACCCCAGGGACAAAGAGGGAGGGCAATGCACCTGAGAGGCCCTGGGACACCCTCCACTCACCTGCGCGAAGTCCGTCCGCGTTTCCGTAGTCACAGGAATCTGCAGGAAGAGGAAGGTTTTCAGAGGCAGGGGACTACAGTGGGCTCCGTGTGCTCGCACCTTCTTCTGCCCCTGGCCAGCCATGCAAGTAACCTCTGCCTGCATACCCTACCACTGTCCAGTTCCCCAGTCTCCAGTGCTAACCCATCCCTGCTGTGCACACTGGCACAAGGATCCAACCTTCCTGGGCCTCAGATCATTCCCTTCCAGTCTGTTATCTCCGAGCGGCTATGGAAAACTCTGAAAAACTCAAGTCAGCCCATGAGGCTCTTCTGTGCACAATCTTTAATTGCTTCAGTGTCCTCGGCATGCACCCCTCTCGCCCTGCCATTCCAAGCGTGAATGCAGCCGGCCCAACCGTTCCAACATGACTTACAGACACCGGTCCCCCTGCTTGTCACACCCTCCCGCACTCCTGGACACCAGCTTTGGAAACGGGGCTCCCACCCCCGCGCGACCCCCGCTTCTGCACACAGTGCTTTCTACTCTAGGCGCCCTTCAGTCGGGGCTTTCGGACAGCGTCCAGCGAGGGTCTGGAGAAAGCATGTACTTACCTGTGCCGGATCCCCCAGCGCGGCCGCAGCCGTAGGGCTCAGTGGACGGAGGGGTCCAGGAAGAGCTGGCAAGCAGGGTAGGGGCCCGGACACAGCCATCACCCAACTGCTGGCTCTTCCGCCGCTGTTCAGTGGGGACGATCTGTGCTCAGGAGCGCGACTCAACACCGACAGTGGGGACAGATCTAGAGAGCAACCAAAATGACTGTCCCAGGAGCGATCCCGGAAGTCCCGCCCTGACCTAACGAAAAAGACAGAAACGCCCAATCCAGAGCGTCCACTGACTTGGCTTTCCGGCCAGTTGACGCGCTGCATTATGGGGATCGTAGTTCTTACGGCTCCCACGCGCAGGTCGCGCTCTGAGATTCCCTGGGAACAAAGACGCTCCGCGCGGGGCTCTGGGAAAGCGCGTCGTGGACGCGAGGGGCGAGGGAGGGCTTAGCTCCTCAGGCTGATCCGTGTGGTGTTGACTGTAACTTGAGAAACATTTCTGACTTAGGAGCTCTCGGGGCAAAGACGGACCCCAGGGGAAACGAGACCCCAGGAGGTCCTTCAGACGCCCGGGGCGTGCGGCCCACGCAGGGGCGCGTCGCCAGCATCCGTGGTTCGTCACGTACCGGAGTCGGGGCGTTAGAGGCCGCCGCGGGCGCTCAGTGGTGGCTGGCGCCGGGTCTTCCCCTCTGGCGCGCCGGCGGTTCGCTGAGGAGACCCAGGGCCCTCAGCACCCGGCGGAGCCCTCCCTGAGCTCGAGGCTCCCGCCCCTCCGTGCTACCTGCGTGGGCTCCCCCTCTGGACCCCGCGGCTGAGAGTCGGCATTTGGCCCCTAAGGAGAAAAGGGGGACCCAGCCCTGAGCGGCGTCCGTCAAGTTCACGGAGGAGGTGCAGATTTAGCCATCGTGGCAGGTGCATGCGCCTGGCGTGTCCACGGAGAGAGGCTGAGGTGTCCGGACACTGGCCCGAGATAGGGGGGTGGTTCAGGCCATCGTGCAAGCTGTGAACGAGAGGAAGCTGCAGCCCAGCCTGGCCACGGCGCCCTAACACCTTCCGCAGTAGTGAAGATAAACCAACTTCCTAGAGATAAGCCTGAGTAGGGCAGGTGTGAAAGTTGGTGTTGGAACCAGGCACCATAATGGTGTTTCTTAAACTCTGGAGTATCTGAAGAGAAGGGAGAAGCTGTTCAAGATGGAATCAGAGTGCTCATCATAAGCGCACGCGCACGCATGCTAACACTTTCAGAAAACCATCACTGTGTTCACTCTGGTCTGAATGTGTATGGCTTGCCTTTGAATAAATCTTGCTCTCTCTCCACTTCTACCTACATCTCCGGGTTGTAGTCTTACACACAGGAAGAAAAGGACCAGGACCAAGTCTCTCCTAGCCCTGCCAGGGCTCTGGATCCCCCAACTTTGGGCTAGAGAGGGCTCCCATTCACTGATTCACTCCCCAGCTACCTGTGACATCTGTGTGGGGGCTGGGATGGATGTGTTACCAGTCACGGAGGGCAGGGCTGTTGTCGGACCGAGTATCCTGGGTTCTTTTCCTCAGCTTATTATAGAAATAAAAAGCCGGGAAACAAGTTACAAAGAGGCAGAAACTTTACTCAATTGGCAAGCGACAGAGAAAGCATCTGGTTTAAGAGGAGACCAGGCAGAGTGCCCGAGTGGGACACTGGCATTGAGGAAGTGTCCTGGGTTTTAAAGGCATCAGTATCTGTCCATTGGGTTACCCCACTGGGGGTGCCCATTGGACAGGAGTTTCACATACCTGTGTTCATTGGCTTGGGGCTCATGGAGATGGGGGGGTCTCCTGGAGACCAACTCAGCCCCCTCCTGTGCTAGCTCTGGCTAGAAGATTGCAACTAACTTGAAGGCATGGTTTAAAACCGCAAGGTCACACAAGGTAGCCCGGATCTCCTGGAGCCAGGCCAACTCTCCCCAGGGGCTCAGCCCCTTCCCCTGCCAGCTGTGGGTGAAAGACTGCACCCACCCAGAAGATTTGTTTGTTTATTTGAAAGTCAGTTACACAGAGAGAGGAGAAGCAGAGAGAGAGAGAGAGAGGTCCTCTGTCTGCTGGTTCACTCCCCAATGGCCACAATGGCTGGAGCTGTGCCAATCCGAAGCCAGGAGCCAGGAGTTTCTTCCGGGTCTCCCATGCAGATGCAGGGGCCCAAGGATTTGGGCCATCTTCCACTGCTTTCCCAGGCCATAGCAGAGAGCTGGATCAGAAGTGGAGCAGCTGGAACTTGAACAAGCTCCCAAGTGGGATGCCGGCACTGCAGGCGGCGGCTTTGCCTGCTATGCCACAGCGTCGACCCCAAAGGTGTGATTTAAGCTGCAAGGTCACACATGCAGCACAAGAAGCTATTAGGGGAGATGCCAGCTGGTCTGGAGACAGGCTTTCCAGCCACAGCTGACAGCTTGTGAAGGACATCCTGCGTATGTCTGAAGGGGCCCACAGACTCCCAGCCCCACTGGCCGGCCTCGGGAAACTAGGGGCCTGGAACTCAATCTGGGGCTCTTTTGGGTAGCAGGGTCCCAGTCAACAGCTTGAGTCATTACTACTGTCTTGACAGAAAGCTAGAGTCCAGGGGGTTGGCGCTGTGGCATAGCAGGTAGAGCCACCACCTGCAGTGCTAGCATCTCATATGGGTGCCAGTTTGAGTCCCAGTTGCTCCTTTTCTGATCCAGCTCTCTGCTATGGCCTGGGAAAGCAATGGAGGATGGCCCAAGTCCTTGGGCCCCTGCACCCACGTCAGAGACCCAGAAGGACCTCCTGGCTTTGGTTCAGCCTAGCTCTGGCCCAACTCCCAGATCCCAGCTCGGCTGTTGCAGCCATTCATGGAGTGAACCAGTGGGTGGAAGACCTTTCTCAGTGTCTCTCCCTCTCTCTGTAATTCTGCCTCTCAAATAAATAAAATCTTTTTTAAAAAGAAAAGAAAAAATATGAAAGAAAGAAAGCTGGAGTCCAGAGCTGGAGCAAGGAATCGAACCCAGGCAGTATCATGTGGGATATCGTGTCTTAACTGACAGGCCAAATACCTGCTCCCACCTGTTTTTTAATGTATTTATTTTTGCTATCCCAAATATCTACTCCAGAAGGGGCTCTCAAACTGACTTAAATGCTTTTAGTTGAAAACCATACTCCTAGCTCCCTGAATTCCAGACGTGAGAAAACCCAAGGGAAATTGAAGGGCTTTTGTCCACCCCTACTCTACAAGCCAGGAGAGAGCCAGGTTCTACCCGTATATGCACACCCTTCCTTGTAGGTGACACGTGCTCCACACTCTGGCAGTCAGCGAAGGTGAATAGTGAGCCGGCTCCTTTATCTGGCCTACATTTTCATAAAATTTCTTTGTAACTTTATGGAGACCATATTGGTTTATTTTGAGTGGGGAGAATATTATTTTGAAACACTGTTTACATAAATTATCATCTTATTCTTAAGACTTTGAGACAATGATACACACTAGCAGAGAAGACATTATAGCAACCCAGAATTATTCTTTTGGAATGTAGTAGTAGTTGTGAAGTAGAACAAAGGGATCTTTTTTTAAAATTCCTAATATACATTCGCTTTCTTGTTCCTAACTCCAGTTGCTAAATTTAAATATATATAAATATATATGTATATATAAAAATATATGTGTGTACATATATATATATGTGTGTGTGTGTATGTGTGTGTGTGTGCAAGGCAGAGAGATACAGAGAGAACTCCTGCCACCCAGGAGACAGGCAGTGCTGAGGGAAACCCCTCTAGCCACCCTGTGTAAATAAAAGAGGAGTTTACATGCAGCCTCATCTAAGAAATAGTTCAGCCCCAAAGCTGCCATTGTCTGAGGGATCCCTCTAGCAAAAAGCACAAAGGAATTGGCTAAGACCAGGTGGTTAAGAATGCTGTCTGAAGGTCTCACCTTATGCCCAGTGAGCAAAGTGAAGGTATAGAGACAAAGGAGGGAGGAGTTTCCAATGATTCCCACTCCCATCTGTGTAAGGAAGATAATTCCTACTTGCAGCTTGGCAGAAGCCATCACATGAATACGTTTGGGATATTAATTTTAATTGGAGCCAAAAGAATTAGTAGTTCAGCAAACAAAAAAAGGAATATCTTTCTATTACTAAACCTAACAATTTTTCAGTTTACATAGACGTTTAGTATGTGTTTTTGTAGGTAGGAATCTACAGAAACTTGGAGAATGCCTTATGATATATATGCCCAAATTAGTTTTCTGTACCTGTAATTGAGTGAGGAAGATCTCTACACTGACACACAGTTACCAGCTGGATGTTTTCTGACATGAAAAGCCAGTTACAGATTGTGTATAGAATATGCTGAAGTTTTCTAAGTACATGGAAGAGTAAAATATATATGAACTGAATATATGTAGTATAGACTTAGAATGAAATCTTGTTATAGTAGCTTTATTTTTACAAATGTAAATATTTAGCATAATTCTTAAATAATAGTAAACCAAATTAAATATTTTACGAATGTAAAACTCAAAGATTACAAAGATAAATACCAGGTGGTAGTCTCCTAAGAAAATTAAATACTTCGATTTAATCAAAAATAATAAGTTTAGGGGCTGGCGCTGTGGTGCAGTGGGTTAACTCCCTGACCTGAAGCGCATACAGGATGCCGGTTCTAGTCCCGGATGCTCCACTTCCAATCCAGCTCTCTGCTATGACCTGGGAAAGCAGTAGAAGATGGCCCAGGTCCTTGGGCCCCTGCATCCATGTGGGAGACCGGGAGGAAGCTCTTGGCTCCTGGCTTCGGATCGGTGCAGCTCTGGCCATTGTGGCCAACTGGGGAATGAACCAGCAGATGGAGGACCTCTCTCTCTCTGCCTCTCCTCTCTCTGTGTAACTCTGACTTTCAAATAAATAAATAAATAAACCTTTAAAAAAAAACAAAAATAATAAGTTTATTATTTACTATAATCCTAGTGGAATATATTAAAAGAAAACTCTAAAGAAATCTTAAACTTCACTTATGTATTTTATTAGAAGTATTGATGTGGTATTTTTGAAGCAAATGTATTCATGTATGTGGATAATAAGACTTGTTATTTAACAGAAATTAAGTGCAAATATAAAACTAAATATCTAAATCTAAATAATCTAAATAATAATCTAATAATAATAATCTAAAGCTTTATTTGATAACAGTAGTCAATATTAACACATAGTATTTAATTGTAAGTGCATATATATTTTTTCTTTCTCTTTATATTAAAAAAACTAAATCTATGGACCACCATTTAAGAATGTCTAATTCTAATACCCAATTTTTTAATTCTTTTGACAGTTTCTCAGTATAAGAGTGTAGATTACCCTGGGCTGGGGGGAGATTTTTTTTTAAAGCTTGCTTCAGATCTGGAGCAGGACATTTCCAAGATTCTTTGGAAACATCTGATCAAATAAAGGAAGCAAGGAAAGTGCTGGGGTGCTGTGTTGACTTTCAGAAGTTGTGGGATCACAGGATTCCACCTGAAGAAATTACCTTTGCCCAATTTTGGTGCAATGATAATTCCAAAAGATTGACACAGATAAATCAAATGTATGTGAGGAAGTGACAAAATTAACTGCTAAGGTTAATGATGAACAATTAATGTTGGAAAACAGCTCATCAAGATGGAAACTGATACAGGGAAAATACCAAACATTTCTCCTACCACTGGCTGTACAGATTGTATTTATCAGCAAGAAACTCTGTGCAAGCACAAAGCTGGTCTGTTTTGATGATAACCTGGAGAAGTCACATAAAACAATTGTCTATCCTGAGTAAGGATAGGAGATACAAAATAAAATAATGAAACAACAAATCCAATGACATGGGAAATCTCATGGTAACAACTCCGTCTTTCAGATGCACTGATGTTTCAGTACTGGATGATGAAGGATGCGAAGGTGTTTTCAAATTAGGAAAGAACAAAACTCGCACAGGACAGCAGCCTGTTGAGTTGTCGACTGCTTGGCAGGGTCATTTCAACAAGATGGATGAAGATGTGAGATTGATTACAATGTCTCTGACTGAGAACTGAAATGCACTTGAGAAACACCTGGAAAACACAGGAAATGTTATTGGAATCGATAATGTAATTTAGAATAGTCACAAATCAGGATTTCCATGTTTTTCCTTTATATAGACAATAGTCTGCTTAAGTAATTTACTGAAAAACAAGTGAAATTTGGGAAACATTACAATTAAGTAATAAAAGGAAACTAATGGGGTTCATTTTAAATAATAGCAAAGAAAGGCCGGTGCCGTAGCTCAACAGGCTAATCCTCCGCCTTGCGGCGCCGGCACACCGGGTTCTAGTCCCGGTCGGGGCGCAGGATTCTGTCCCGGTTGCTCCTCTTTCAGACCAGCCCTCTGCTGTGGCCCGGGAGTGCAGTGGAGGATGGCCCAAGTGCTTGGGCCCTGCACCCCATGGGAGACCAGGAACAAGCACCTAGCACCTGACTCCTGCCATCGGATGAGTGCGGTGCGCCGGCCGCAGCGCGCCGACCATGGCGGCCATTGGAGGGTGAACCAACGGCAAAAGGACGACCTTTCTCTCTGTCTCTCTCTCTCACTGTCCACTCTGCCTGTCAAAAAAAAAAAATTTCTCTCTCCCACCCTCTCTCTCTTTCCACCTCTCTGTCTCTCCTGTCTCTCCCTCTCTGTGTGTTTATCTTTTGCCTCCCCCAGCTCCTCCCTACCTGCTTGATTTAGCCCCTTTTTGGGTACTTTGGCTCCCTTCCCAGTGATCTCCTTATGAGATATTGCCATTTTGTCTCTCTAGGACCACTGGGTATAATGAACTTGTGACACCACCTGTGTGCTGTCTTGTGGCTGCATCTGAATGACCAGACTGTGAAACAAAATACAAAGCACCTGCAACTTAATGGTTTCTTTTAAAAGATTTATTTATTTTATTATTCAAAAGGCAGAGTTACAGAGAGGCGGGGAGGGGGAGGTCTTCCACCCACTGGTTCACTCCCCAGATGGCTGCAATGGCCAGAGCTGGACAACCTGAAGCCAAGAGCCAGGAATTCTTCCGGGTTTCCCACGTGGGTACAGGGGCCCAAGGACTTGGGCCATCTTCCACTGCTTTTCCAGGCCATAGCAGAGAGCTGGATCAGAAGTGGAGCAGCTGGGACTCGAACCAGTGCCCATATTGGATTCCGGCACTGCAGGCAGCAGCTTTACCTGCTATGCCATAGTGCCGGCCCCAAATTAATAGTTTTTCAAAAACAATTTAGAGAGCCAAATATATACAATTTGTATATATTTTCTAATCTTGTTTTCCACAAAGCTCATGTAATTTAACATTGAGTAAAACACCTTGTAAAAACAATACGATCGGGCGGTGGCTAATCCTCTGCCTGTGGCACCAGCACCCTGGGTTCTAGTCCCGGTTGGGGCGCCGGATTCTGTCCCGGTTGCCCCTCTTCCAGGCCAGCTCTCTGCTGTGGCCCCGGAGTGCAGTGGAGGATGGCCCAGGTCCTTGGGCCCTGCACCCGCATGGGAGACCAGGAGAAGCACCTGGCTCCTGCCATCGGATCAGCGCAGTTTCGGCAGTAGCAGCCATTTGGGGGTGAACCAATGGAAGGAAGACCTTTCTCTCTGTCTCTCTCTCACTAACTCTGCCTGTCAAAAAAAAAAAAAAAATACGATCGGGAGCTGGCATTGTGGTGCAGCAGGTCATGCCAGAAGCCATAACTGCGGAGAGTAGAGCAGTGAGACAGCCATACAGCATAGAAAGAGTTTAGTACGTATCTGCTGTTCTCAGAATCATTCATTATATGCAGAAATACGTTTGTAGTGAGTCTCAGAAAACCTATTCATAACATATTACAAATAGTTATATAATTCTTCTGTAGATCTGACACATGAGGCACCGGGAGGGGGCTTGGCACATTTCGCCGCTGCGCTTTTGGACTCCAGCTCCAGACTGGCCACGACGATCCCCGCCAGTTGGCGCCGGTGAGGGCCAGCCCGCCCCTCTGTGCGCGGACCCCAGTGGGGATCGTCCCCTGCCCCGTCTCCCACGCACCCGCCGAACAGCCTGGACCCGGCCCGCAGGCAGGATGCAGCAGCCTCTGGGACTCAGCGATCCGGCCGTGGAAACCACATTACCCACAATGCCTGGAGTCGAGTGGCAAGACGCTAAGCCAATGAGCGCTCGGGAAAGGGTCGTTTCCGGGTTTGCCCCGGAAGCGCGGGGCTGCGGCTGTCAGTGTAGCTGCGCTGGAGTGCGTCTCGCGGTCAGGTGTTGCAGAGCGCGAACGCCGGGTCAAGGTGACCAGGGTGCGAAGGCGCGAGGGAAACCGCGTCGCCAGCGCACGGCGGTGGGAACGGCTGTGCTAGCGGTCCGCACGCCTCTCCCGCTGCTTTCCCTCTCCGCCCTCCTTGCCCCCGTCTCCCGCTAAGTCCCCCGCAGCCTCCAGTGCCTCTCCGCCCAGGGTCCGATGGCGGCGGCCGCGCTGAGGGACCTTGCTCAGGTAAGCCTTGCCCTCACCTGCCCTCACTCTCACCCACTCTGACTCCCTGAGTGCCTGCTGGGGTCCAGAAGGGTCACGTTCTCGAGGGCGGGGTCCCTTTCTCTGATAGCCTGCGCGGGAGGATTTGACGGGGAGAGGGGTGGGTGTATGTAGGGTCTTGTTTAGGAGATGGAGCTGGGAGCAGCCACACCTGGGATGGCAAGGTGGGGCGTTTTACCTTCATCCCTAGGGCACTGGGAGCTCTAGAGGCTTGTGAAGGAGAGAAACATCTGAGTTAGGCGTGGCAAAGATTCCCCACCGCTGCGTACAATTAGAACAGCCTGGAAAGGGGGATAATAACACTGCGGTGTCGCACAAGAGAGTCAGCACAGAGATCATTCAGGCATCCGAGGTCGCGCAGCCCCAGGGCTGGGCAGGCGAGCAGGCATGCCTGAGTCCGCAAAGCCTCCACCAGGGTTACCTGCTTCTCACAACTTTGTTTCTGCAGATTCCCGTGACTACAAAGGCGCTTATGGACTGCACGCAGGTGAGCGGATGATGTTCCAGGGCCTCGCTGGTGTCACCCCACTCTTTCCTCTGGAGCCGCGTCCTAGTGCGCTTTGTCTGCCATTCTTTGACACCACGGGCCTGGGAACCCTGCAGAAATCGCCCGTCATGGAGCATAAATCCATAAAGTGTATCGGTTATATGGAGTGGTTTCTAGTGCGACTCTTGGCAACCAGTGGGATAAGAGATACGTAAGTCCCCAAATGTGTGGGTGCTTGGAGTTAACTCAAGAACCCAGTGTTTTCTTTCTCATGGAAAATTAGAGCAGAGGGCAGAAGTCAGGCGTGGAATGTTGACTGTCTGTTTTGGAGATGGTGGGAGAAATGGGAGGTTGAAGCAAAAGATGAGGTGATCTGACACAAGTCTTAGACACCCTATGACTGCAGCAAGAACAGTCTATGGGTGTGAACGAGGTGATGGGAAGCCAAGAGAGGGCGGGAAGAATCAGCATGTTCCTCAAGTTGTACTTATGGAATGTACGAAGCTTGTGTTCCTTAAGTAAAAGCCTCCTGGAGGTGGAAAAAAGTCAGGGAAGGAGGCGACTGCATAGTCCTGATGAGGGTTGATGTGACTAGAGCAGGCAGTGGCCAAACGGTTGGATTCTGGATTGATTATTCATTAGATGTGCATAGGATTTTGCATTTTGAGAGTGAGAGGGAGTGAGAGAGTAGTTGGATGACCTCAACATTTTTGGTTTTTAGCACCCAGAGAATGGACACTCCATTAACTGGGATGTTAAAGTTGGTGGTAGGATTCATTTTCATTGGGGATATAAGGAGTTTTGTTTTTGACTTTCTGAAGAGTGAGATGTGTTAGAGAGCAGTAGTGGAGACATCTGGTAGCTGGCCACAAAGATATGGAACTCTGGAGAGGGATTGAAAATGAAGGCATCCAGAAGTTGGTGAATGATGTCTGCCTTGGGGTATAACTTGATTCACACGTAGTAAGGGGAGTCTTGCTCTTGATTGTAATGCTATTAGGATCCCAGAAAAGTAAGGCGGGATACAGAACTGAGTCTCATGCTTGGGCATCTGGGTAGAGTTTATGAATATCACAAACATAGCCAAGGGAGTGAAGTAGCTGTCAGAATGGTATGAGAAAGTGGGGCCGGCACTGTGGCCTCACTGCAGTGCTGGCATCCCATGTGGACACCAGTTCAAGTCTTGGCTGCTCCACTTCTGATCCAGTTCTCTGCTATGGCCTGGGAAAGCAGTAGAAGATGGTCTAAGTCCTTGGGCTCCTGTGCCTGCATGGGAGACCCGGAAGAAGCTCCTGGCTCCTGGCTTTGGGTCGGCCCAGCTCCTGCCATTGTGGCCATCTGGGGAGTGAACCAGCAGATGGAACTCTCTCTGCCTCTGCCTCTCTGAAACTCTGCCTTTCAAATAAACAAATGCATTTTATTTTATTTTATTTTTAAAGAAAGTGGATGATCTTGTAGATGGCCAAGTTTTCTGAGTTATGCAGAAACATATTAATTGAATCAAGATGACGCTGCAGTCAGTTGTAGTCCCTATTCACCAGGCTTTTGACTCACTGTGATCTAGAAGTGACCCTGGGTGTGTCTGGGGAGTTTCAGACTGGTGGATTAGCTCAAGAGAACAAGTGTTCACTTGGGAGAGTCACCAGTTCTGGAGTGGAGGACCTCTAGAGCTAGGTGTTGAGTGATAGTTAGCTGGAGAGAGGGAGTCTGTGACCACTTGGGTGGTTCTCGATGGCTAAGGCTGAAGCAAGGAATAGAGTCTGATAAGGAGGACTTCTAGAGCAGGATACTAGTAGGAACCATCAGACATCTGGCTAGCGTTTGATCCTGTCTCTCTTTTCCAAGCTCTCTCTGGATGTGCTGTACCAAGTATTGCTGGGAGACCAGAGGAATGCCTGTAGTGTGGAGCAGGGGAGGGGAAGTAGCTGTAGGAGAGAGACTTGTGTGAGGAAGATGTAATCCAAAGAGGAATATATACAGAAAGGGAGTGTGAACTTACGGCTCTAGGTCATTGGCATTCTAGACATAAGGATGAAAGGCAAGCCTCTGTTTAATTATGTCCAGGAGATACAACCAAGGGAATCTGGGGCTAATTATCTGACAAGAGTGTCCAGCTGTCTGTTGATGCTGTGGGAAGCCATGGTGATCAGTGGGACTGCGGCCTGGTATCTTTTCAGAGGTGGCGAGATGGAAAAGTGAGGAAGTGTATGTGAGTGGAAGAATTTATAATCCCAGGAGGGAAGTTAATCCTTGAATGATCTGCCCCATCACGACAGGGCTGTGTGACCTTTGAAGACGTGGCCATTTACTTCTCCCAGGAGGAATGGGATCTCCTGGATGAGGCTCAGAGACTCCTATACCTGCATGTGATGCTGGAGAACTTCGCACTTTTAACCTCACTGGGTAAGGCCCTCAACCGACTCTTGGTTTTTGTGTGTTCCCTTTTCTTCCTTGGCAGCTCTGCCACTTCCACAGCCAGACCACGGACTCTATGAACTTCCTTATTTTATTTTATTTAATTAATCTCTTTCTTTTTAATTTTTTGACAGGCAGAGTTAGACAGTGAGAGAGAGAGAGACAGAGAGAAAAGTCTCCCTTCTGTTGGTTCACCTCCCAAATGGCTGCTACGGCCAGCGCACTGCACCGATCAGGAGCCAGGTGCTTCCTCCTGGTCTCCCATGCGGGTGCAGGGCTCAAGCACTTGGGCCATCCTCCACTGCCCTCCCACGCCACAGCAGAGGGCTGGACTGGAAGAGGAGCAACCTAGACAGAATCCGGTGCCCCGACCAGAACTAGAAGCCGGGGTGTCCGAGCCACAGGCAGAAGGTTAGCCTAGTGAACTGTGGTGCCGGCATCCCTATTTTATTGACATGTGTTCTGTGGGTACCTGTCTACTGCTGTGAGCAGCCCTCTCCGTTATTATCCATAACATCTACTGCTCTTTAAAGCATTCAGAGAAAGATCTTAATGGCGCATGTCTTGTAGCCAGCCTGCTGGCTCTCACCTTCTGTGTCCTCTCCCTGGTTGGGTGACTATGTCCAGGTGCAAGACATCTTTTGCCCGTAGTTCTTTCTCTTCTTGCTAACATTTCAACATAGCTGCCTGTTAAGAATTGCAAGTATTGCCATGCTTGGTTTTTATGGAGAGGATGGACTGTTTTTCCTGACCGTTCTTCCAAAATTTTTTTTTTATACTATTTTTTTTTCTCTTGATCTATTATATACTGAACTGCTTTGAGCCACTGCTCACCACTTACCTGCCTTGTATTTTCTTAGGACTTGCATCATTCAGGTCCCATGTAGCTGAACAACTAGGGTTATGGTGATAGTCCTGGTTACTTCATAGGGGGGATGTGGCACAGTGATCTCCGAAGAAGCCTGGCCCTGGTGTGTGAAAGCTGGGGGGAGACATGAAGTAAGGGCTATGTTCAAGTCATACCAGGAACCTTCAGTGTATCTAGTAGGGTTTTGTATGCAGTAGGGCTTTGGCTTTGCATTCCTGGCACTTGGTCAATTTGTCATTTTATCTATGACTTCTGGCTCCCGGCTCCCCTAGATTTTGTGGTCTGGATGCATCACTTGTGCCTCAAAGGGCCCCTCTGCAATGTTCTCCACTACTGACCCATACTAATGTATCAACTACACGTCGCCATTGAACAGTTTTGAAACTTTCCTACTCAATTCCAGTTGGTTTTTCCTGTGCCTGTACTGAAGCAACCTTCCGCACAGCATGTACATGTCACCAGCCGTCGAGATCCCACAGACGAGTGTTTGCAGTAGAATAAATTGAGACCTTGCCTTTCCTCCCACTGGAAGCTGCATCCTTGTGTCCTTCATCTGTGAAGCCTCTCCCACTCTGTGGCCTTAAGAGACCCGGTGCTGCCTCCAGTTCCCTTATCCTCAGAACAAACTATGGTCTCTTGTCTGTACGATAGAACTTCTTTTTCAGTGTTTTAAAATATACACCTACAAGGAAGGCTTTGTGTACAGTAGGTTAAGCTGCCCCTTGGAGTACCCATATCTCATATCTGGATGCCAGTTTGAGATCCCGCTCCTCTGCTTTCAATCCAGTTTCCTGCTAATGCACCTGTGAAGGCGGTAGATAATGGCCCAAGTGCTTGGACCCTTGCCTCCTATGTGGGAGACCCAGATGGAATTCTGGGCTCCTGACCTCAGCCTGGCCCAGTCCCTGCTATTGCAGGCATTTGGGAAATGAATCAATAGAGAGAAAAATCACCATGTCTGTCTTGTATGTCTACATTTCTCTCTCTCTCTCTCTCTCTCTCTCTCTCTCTCTCTATATATATATATATATATGCATGTCTCTATGTCTCTTGCTTTACCTATCAAGTAGATGAAAATAAATAAAATATGCCCATAGATATACTTTAATTCATGGAGACCACTGAATGCCAACATGGTAAGAAGATGCTAATGAGATTGAAAGAACAATTTTTATTTACTTTTCTGAGAGAAGACACATGCCACACAGGGCCATGTGGGGAAGTGCCCAGCAGTCAGGAGGCAGAAGCTGGAATGAGGGGAAAAGCATCAGGCCATGGCCGTTATTGGGAATTTCTGCAGAAAAGTGGTGTAGGGTCAACTCCATGAGACTGGATAATTGGGTGCATTCTGAGGCACAGGAGCTGAGCTTAGTTGTTGGATGTCTGGCCCCAGGATGGTTGGTACAGAGGGATATTTCCTCCTGGAGTAGAATATTCTGTCACATAGAGTAAGTCATTTGGAGTATGGACTCAGATTGGTTAGTTAGCATCTTACCAGCCCTTTGCTGTTCCTAAGAATTGACTAGTGCTGGGAACAGCCTCTCCTCAAAGTTTCCTCAGATGTCAATGACATACAGAATATTTGTTATTTAGAAAGGCAGAGACAGACTGACAGAGATATTCCACCTGCTGGGTCACTTCCCAAATGCCTGCAAAAGCCAGGGCTGGAGCAAACCGCAGCCAGTAGCAAGAACTCAGTCTGAGTCCCCATCAAGTGTGGCAGGAACCCAAGTACTTGAGCCATCACCTGCTGCCCCTGAGGGTACACATCAGCAGAAAACTGGGGTTGAGGGAACCAGGACTCAAATCTAGACACTTGGAGAATGACTTCAGGCATCCCAAGAAGCACTGTGCCGTTTACCTACCCCTAAAAAAAAGTCTAAAATATGATTAATACAATCAGTCCTCTGATGCAATATTAAGGAAACCGTAGGGTGGTGATAGTGGAAAATTTGAGGAATTAGAGCATAAGTTTTCCTAAATAGAAAGCTTTTAATTATGAGAGTAAGAAGTGTCACAGATAGAAATATAAAGAGTCCTTAAAAGACAGCTATTAACCAGTTTTTCTGTGTCTAGGCATTAGCCAATGCCTGCAACACTACACTGGGCTGGAGTGGGGCACTGCCCGGGTCTCCCATGTGGCTGGCAGGAACAGTTTCTTGAGCCATCACCACTGCCTCCCAGGATCTACACTTGCAGGCAGCTGGTGTTAGGAGCTGGAACCCAGCGTCAAGCCCAGGTTCTGCCATATAGTACATGGGGGTCTTAACTGCTAGGACAGATGGATGCCCCCTCCTTTTTTTCTTTTTTGTGGGGGAGGGTATTTGGGTGAGGTGTTTTCCTGATATGTCCCTTGTCATGAAGAATGGCCTCTGTTGTAAATGGAGGCCTTCCTTTCTAGGATTTCCCAATCATCCTGATTGTGCCTACATCCTAGAGAATAGTGGTGGTCTCAGCTTTGTTTTTAAATTATCTGTTTTGTGAAAATTTATTTTGAAGAAGGAGACTCTTAGCATGTCAGCAGCACTTAAATATGCCCAAACATATTAATCAGGTGATCTCTAATAAGTCTAATAAGTTGAAGACCTTTCTCCAGTGTCTTAGGAAGAGGTGGGCAAATGTCCCTTCTCCTTTTTCTTTATTAAACATTAAGCCACAATTTCCCAAGAATGGGATTCCTTATGTGCTTCCAGGTGGGAGACAAGCATTAACCAAGGCAAGCAGCAACAAAGAGGTTTACCTTGGAAACATTTGTATTTATTGGGTCATATGACTTTCCATGGCGAGGGTGCCCTGCACTTAGTAAATGGGGGTTGGCCTCTTGTTCATTTAGAACCAAGCCAGCAGATTGACCTTCTGGGAGTACAACGTCCCAGACATTCAGTCTTGTTTCTAGGTGGGATATAAATTCAGGACCTTATTTTTCCAGGCTGTCAGAGAATGTTGCAAAGTCAATGGGATGTGCTACCCGGAGCTCAGTGTCCAGTCTACAACCCTCCATGGTGCCCTTAGCCAAGTGAACGCCAACTATTCAGTGGATCAGACCTATCCCTGAACTGAGAACTTGGGGCAATGTCTGTCTGTCTGTCTGTCTGTCTCTCTCTCTCTCTCTCTCTTTCTCTCTCTCTCTCTCTCTCTCTCTCTTTAGCTCTGGTTTTACTGGGAACTGAAAAATGAAAAGACTGGAAGTTAATAGCCCTGGTAGCTAACTTGATTGGAAGCTTTGTGAGCCTACCCATCTTAAGTGTGCTACATGAAGTCTAGGACGTCAGCCTAGTCAGAGAGCAAGGAGACCCTTGCAGGGTGGGTGCTGTGGTGTAGCAAGTTAAGCCACTGCTTTGGATGCCTGCATCCCATATCAGAATGCCAGTTTGTGACCTGGCTGCTTGGCTGCTGACCCAGCTCCCTGCAAGTATGCCTGGGAATGTGGGGGATGATGGCTCAGAGACTTGGGTTCCTGGTACCTAGATGGGAGACCCAGATGGAGTTTCTGGCTCCTGGCTTCAGCCTGCAGCCTGTTCCAGCACCAGCTATTACGACCATTTGAGGGTTGAGCCAACAGATGGAAGATTTCCCTCTGTTTCTATCTGCCTTTCAAATAAATAAATATCTTTTTTTAAGGAAAAAAAAAAGCCTCATCCGTGGTCAGTTCAATTCTAGAGAGGGAAAATTTTCACTATTTCTTTGGAAGATTTCATGAAGAAGTCTAGCCATTGACCTTGTCGCTTTCTGGATCAACACCAGAAAGCTGTCCAATTCTTACCATAGGTACTCAGAAATACCATGGCCTAGAGACACGTTGGAGGCATACAGCTCTTACCCAGAAGCAGAACAGGCATACATTGTACCTCCCCTGTGCTAAGACCTGGGATCAATCTACAACTTAAGCCAGAAAGAAGCAGGAAAAGAAGGACTCAGTCCAAAGTGGTATGAGCCAACCCCTACTCCTAGCAGTAATTTCTCAGAGAATGTGTTGGGTGGTGCAATCAAGTGGTAGGCACAGAGTGGTCCAGAGTATGTTCCTGCTGTGCAACACTGAGTAAATCTGCTCACTGCATCAGTTTTATGCAGTATCTGTGGGACTGTAATTTGTAGACATACCCAAAAGCCACTGACAGTTAAATGCCGCTGAAAGAAAAATTTATTAGTTACACATCTAAGAGAAGGGGACACACCATGTCACATAGGGTGACATACAGAAGCACCTGGTGGATGAGGGGCAGAAACAAGAGCAAGGGGAAAACACTGGGCTATACCTTTCATTGGGATTTCTGTGGGAAAGGCAGTGCTGGGTAAACAGCTCAGGACTGGCTGGTGAGAATAATTTCAGTGGGCCTTGGGAAGGGGGAACTCACCTTACCTGGCCACAGGATGGTTAGGGAAGAGGAATACTGCCTCTAGGGTACAAGCAACATGGACATGGTTTGCAATATGGGCTCTGGATGGCCACCCTCCCCCACACCGTGCATGCATTAGGAGCGAAGCTAGGACCCAAACCCAGGTACCCTGATATGGGAATCAGGTGCTCCAAGGGGTGTCTTTAGCTGATCTGCCAAACACCCACCCCCAGCCACGTCTTTTGTAGGTGTCAAAGCATCATACCATACAAAGAATTTTTCAAACATGGCCAAGACTGTCCCACCATAAATAGCATGCTTCTCATCAATATTTCTCTTCTTTCAGAGTGTTGGCATGGAACTGAGGATGAAGAACAGAGTATTTCTGCAAAAGGAATGTCACAAGTCAGGACTTTAAAGAAAAGTCTGTCTACCCAGAAGCCTCGCCCTTGTGAAATGTGTGTCCCAATCCTGAAAGATGTTTTGCACCTAGCTGATCTACCTGGGCAGAGACCGAACTCTTCTGGAATACATGCACAGCTTCACCAGGACCAGAAGCATTGTAGTGCGAAGGATTCACTCAGAAGACATGTGGATAGAGCCTCCCTTCTGAAGAACTTCATATACCATTTGTCAGAGAAGCCCTCCCTTTGTAGAAAGATTGGAAAGGACTTCCTCACCAAGTGGGGCCTTCTTCACTCCCCAGCCATTCCCAAAGCGGAAAAGCCAAACAAGACCACTGATTGTAGGGAGACCTTTCACTGCGAAGATAGTCATCACCAGTCAGATGAGTGCAGAAAAGCTTCCGGCCAGAGACACGCTGCTGTTCAGTGCCCAAGAGTATGTTCTGGAGAAAGCACTTATGAGTCAAGCAAATGTGGAACTGCCTTCCGTGACAAATACTCACTCGTTCCATTCCAGAGAGCCCGCAATGGAGGAAGACCTTATGAGTGCAGTGAATGTGGAAAATCTTTTAGCCAAAAAGCTACCCTTATCATACACCAGAGAGTTCATACTGGAGAAAAGCCATATAAATGTGACAAATGTGATAAGTCTTTTAGTCAAAGCTCCAACCTTATTGAGCACTGCAGAACTCACAGTGGAGAAAGGCCTTATGAGTGTGGGGAATGTGGGAAGGCCTTTGGGTGCAAGTCCAACCTTGTTCGGCACCAGAGAACTCACACAGGAGAAAGGCCTTATGCATGTGCTGAGTGTGGGAAATTCTTTAGACAGAGCTTCAGCCTCGTTGAACACCAGAGAATTCACACTACAGCAAGGCCTTACGCCTGTGGCCAGTGTGAGAAATCCTTCAGTCAAAAAGCCACTCTAATTATACACCAGAGAGTTCACACTGGAGAAAGGCCATATAAGTGTGGGGTATGTGGAAAATCCTTTAGTCAAAGCTCCAACCTTATTGAACACTACAGAATTCACACTGGAGAAAGGCCTTATGAGTGTGCAGAATGTGGCAAAGCCTTTAGTCAAAGAGCCACCCTCATTAGACACCAGAGAATTCACACTGGAGAAAGGCCTTATGAGTGTACAGAATGTGGTAAATTCTTTAGACAAAACTTCAGCCTTATTGAACACCGTAGAATTCACACTACAACAAAAATTTATGAATGTGGCCAGTGTGGAAAAGCCTTTAGCCAACGAGCCACCCTCATTAGACACCAGAGGGTTCACACTGGAGAAAGGCCTTACGAGTGTGCAGAATGTGGGAAATCCTTTGGCTACAAATCCAAACTTGATCGACACCAGAGAACTCACACAGGAGAAAGGCCTTATGAGTGTGGTGATTGTGGGAAATTCTTTAGGCAAAGCTACAGCCTCGTTGAACACCAGAGAATTCACACCAGAGCAAGGCCTTTTGAGTGTGACCAGTGTGGGAAATCCTTTAGCCGAAGAGCTGCTTTCATAAAGCACCAGAGAGTTCACACTGGAGAAAAGCCTTACAATTGTGGTGAATGTGGGAAGTCTTTTAGTCGGAGCACCAGCCTTATCCAGCACTGTAGAATTCACACTGGAGAAAGACCATATGAGTGTGACCAGTGTGGAAAATCTTTCCGGCAAAAGTCTGTCCTCATTCAGCATCAGGTAGTTCACACTGGAGAAAGGCCCTATGAATGCAGCAAGTGTGGGAAGTCCTTTAGCCAACGCTCCAGCTTTTTTCAGCACCAAAAATGTCACACCATGGGGAGGCCTCGTGAAGGCAGATGTGGGAAATCTTTCAACCCCAGGCCTAATGTCGTTTAGCACCAGGAAGTCCACGCTTGTGAAAGGCCTTAGAGCTGCAGGAAACGTGTTCTCTGTTTACTGTAATGACATGGAGAGAGCCTTTATGGGGAATCCGTCGACCTGAAGATGAACCTCATACTTGCAGGGATCCAGGGAGGTGAAATTCCTCCTTAGTCCCAGGAGCTCCAGGAACAACACTGCACGCCCTAGGCTGACTGGGCCTTTACCAGAAGCCACCTCACCCTGATGTGCCGAGGCAAGGCAGATGTCTGTTCTCTCCCATGTCTTAGAGGAAGTCTTGAGTAGCCAGAGCCCTTGGCGTGGTGCCACAGGTCTGCGTTCTGGCTGAGAGGGCCTTATGTGAGTTCAGGTCGAGGCTCATGGGAAGGCTCGCCTTCATGGAGATTCAGGGGCCCAGGTGGTCAGGTGATGTTTACAGACCCCAAATCACTGAATGGTAACTTTACATGGCGTTGCTCTTATTTGTGTACTAATAAAATCTTTTCTTTTTTTCTCCTCATCTTCTACCAGCTTTAGATAGGTGGAATTGAGAACTGGGCTCTGTATGAAACGTTGGGCAGCTTTTATGGGGTCCCCATGTTGTGTGCCTTAGTAGGGGCACATTAATGACAGAGCAGTCTGTTCTGTTGTGATTTGTTTACATTACTACCCAGGGAAGCAGGGCAGGGCTTTATGGTCCGATTTTTTTTTGTCCTCGATGCCTTTTTTTTTTTTTTTTTAAGACTTTAGGCCACCCTAAAGAGGGGTCAGTTGTTACTATTTTCAGTAATAATCTGAATTTGTTCCATTATTCACACATAATGCCCAGCATTGTTGAGGAGAAGCTTTTCACTAGAGCTTATAAAGAGCCATATGCCCTGATGCTGGCAACAGTGTTTAGAATATTGGAGCCAGGCGTGTGCCATTGAAAGAAAAATACAAGGTGCAGTGAACAGAGAATTTAGGAGCTGGCGGCCAAACAAATGGTGTGTGCTTCCTATAGCAGTGTACACTAAATCCCAGTGACCATGGCTATGAGCAGTCACTATGCCCCCAAATCTGTGTTTGTCCTATGGTTGAGCTCACTGACAGAAAATATTAAGGCTTGATGAATTCCCATTGTCTTTTGGAATGTACATCTGAAGTCTAAATGCTATACAGACAAAAAGATGAGATAAAGAGATTCCTATAGGGATTCAGTGACTTATTTTTGTCTATCAGGTGTGTCTGTTGTCTCTGATGAAAGCAGCCCTTATTGCTCCCCAGTATTGCACTGATTTGGGATTGCCTTTCCCCAGGTGTGAGGGGGGAGGTAACTGACTATGGTTGCCAGATCTGGTTTCCACAAAGTGGGGCATCTAGAATGTTTATTTTGCACCTTAAAAAATTTATTGTCCTTAGCCAGTGTTGTACTGCAGCTTGTTAAATAACCACTTGTGATGCCAGAATCTCGTATTAGAGTTCCAGTTTGAGTCCCAGCTGCTCCACTCCCAGGCCAGTTCTGCTAATGTACCTGGGAAAGCAGTGGATGATATAACTCGAGTACTTGCCAACCATGCAAGTACCCCTGCCAACCATGTTGGATTCCCATAAGGAGTTTCAGGCCCCTGGTTTCAGGGACTAAACCAGTGGACGGAAGATCTCTCATTCTGCCTTTCAAAGAAAGAAACCATTTAAAATTTATATAATTGATGTGCAATAATGTATATGCATTTAAGTTATGCGATTTGAAGTTTTATGCATATAAACTCATGAACCGATCACAATCTTAGTGAACATGTTACAGTCGCTCTGCCTTCCTCAGGCCTGCAGGTGTAATTTTGCCTTCTTTAGAACTTTATATGAATTGAGTTATAAATGTGTGTACTTTTTTCTGATATATATTCATGCCTGATCAGTATTTAAAGCTTATTGTTGCATACGTGAATACTTCATTCTTTTCGTTGCTAAGTAGTATTTTGTTCAATGGATGTGCAACTGTTTATCCATTCATCTACTAGTAGACAGTTGCATAATTTCCAGTATTATGCTGTTACAAATGAAGCTGCAGTGAACATAGGCATACAGTTCTTTATATGGAAACATATTTCATTTCTCCGTGGGGCTGATACTATAGTTGAATGTCTCACTTTTTAAGAAATGCAAAATTCTGATCTAAACTTGTGTCCATTGAAGTCCCAACGGCAGTGTCCGTACCTGGTAGTCTGACTTTCTAATTTTAACTGTTGAATGTGTAATGTCATCTCACTGTGGTTTTGGTTGTGTTTCTCTGATGTTTCATTATATTGAGCATTTTTCACCTGTTTATTTGCTACCTTTATAAGATTTTCATAACATTTCTATTACTGGTCTATTTTAGTTGGTACTAATGTGGCAGAATGTAGCACATATTGAACATATTCATTAAAAATAAATATGTTTAACAAAACATGTTGCAACTATATTCTTTTACCATGTGAGTCACTTACTTGAATAACTGAATCCTAGAAGAGTTATTTGCTTTACTATTGTGATATTCATAGTGCCTAGATCCTATAATTTTATGTAAAGGTTAGTCTGCACTAACATATACTACATCATGTTCTTTAGCCATTCAAAAAACAAATAAACCTTGGTTTTGGTGTTTGTCAGCATTTCTGGTGTAAACATTCCCACTGTGGTCATTTCCAAGTTGCCAAGATAATTTCAGTGGACATAAAGTTGGGAAGAGTTGTGAAGTAGCACATCAAGGCGTTTCATTTCCACCACACTGATAATGGTAGCCAGAAGCAGACTCAAGCATATATGTAGAGCTACATACAAATAAAATTACAGTAGGGGCTGGCACTGTGGCACAGTGGATTAAGGCCCCAGTCTATAGCGCCAGCATCCCATATGGGTGCCGGTTTGAGTCCCAGCTGCTCCACTTCCGATCAGCTCTCTGCTGTAGCCTGGGAAGGCAGTAGAAGATGACTCAAGTCCTTGGGCCCCTGCACCCACACGGGAAGACCGGGAGGAAGCTCTTGGCTCCTGGCTTCAGATTGGCTCAGCTCCAGCCATTGTGGCCAACTGGGGAATGAACCAGCAAATAGAAGACCTCTCTCTCTGTCTCTCTCTCTCTCTGCCTCTCCTCTCTGTGTAATTCTGACTTTCAAATAAATAGATGAATCTTTAAAAAATTAATAGCGTCTGTAGCAAGAAATTAAGCAGAAAATGTTACATGGCAAAAATAATTGGACTTGTTGGGTTGGGTACACAAACACTGAAATGAATCTATGCAAGGAAGAATTTTGTGTAGGAAAGGAGGCAGAATATCCCATCATCCAATCATTCCCGACATATCGCATCACCTCTCCAGCGTGGCACTGGCTGACTTCTTTCCTTCCTTTTCCATTGACTTCACATAATGAACTCCAGAAAACAGACTCTAAAGCCTTGCTCTACATATACTTGAAGATCAAGATAGTAACATTTGTTTCCGTACTGAAAACACACACTTTATGTCTGAGTGACACTGTGGTGTGTGCTTTCTGCATTTTCTATGGGTTCCTGCTCTTCTGAATGGACGGATGAAAACATTGTCACCAAAAATTTCTATGATGGGGAGCAAATTTTAAACCTTTATAATCCCTACAGTGATTGAATAAGTGCTTAATCACTGAAGATGTTCTGAGCAGGAATGAACAATGCCTTTGCTACTCAAATCACAAATGACATGTAACCAGATTTTAAAGTCCACTGATCTCCTAATTCCTTGAGGGAGTTTTTATGCTTTTGCCCTCACAGTCCCTCAGATCCTCAAACTCTTTCCTTGTGTTTTTACTATGACATCCCTCCCCGTCTCCAACCAGCAGTCATAAACTGTTTTATTCCAATAAACTCAATCTTGAATGATGCCTTATGAGTTGATGTATTAGTCTGCTTTTTACTACTTTAACTAAAATATCTAAGGGGAGTTTCTTAGGGAAGGAAAGATTTCTTTCTGCTTGCAGCTTGGCGGTTCCAATTCAGGGTTGGCAGGTTTAGGTGGCCTCAAAGTCTTGTGTCTGGTGGAAGCTCATCGTGGCAGGTACACAGGCACATGGTGAGCCATGAAGCACAGAGAGCAGCTAGGCAGAAGCTGGACTCAAATAATCCTCTCACAAACACCACCTCCTGAGAGCAGGCCCCCCGTGACCTAAAGACTTCACACCAGATCCTCTTCTCAGATACAATACTTAGATCCAGTCTCCAACTTTAATCCATTAATCATTAACATTAAGATCCACGTCAACACTTACATGAGTTTGGCACAGACAAGTCCTACTCAAGCCATGACATCTGGGTATTTTCATAACACTGCCCTGATAAGACATTGCACTTAATTATTTAACTAATTTTAAAGATTTATTTATTTTAGTTGAAAGGCAGAGTTAAAGAGTGGGGGAGCAAAGACAGATAGAGAGGGGGAAAGAGAGATCTTCCTTCTGCTGGTTCACTCCCCTAATGGCTATGATGACTGGAGCTGGGCCAGTCTGAAGCCAGGAGCTTCTTCCAGGTCTTCCACATGGATACAGAGGTCCAAACACCTGGGCCATCTTCTACTGCTTTCCCAGGCATATTAGCAGGGAGCTGGATCAGAAGTGGAGCAGCTGGGACTTTAACTGGCATCAATATAGGACGCTGGCACTGCAGGTGGAGGCCTAACCTGCCATGCCACAGAGTCAGCCACTGAAGAGGTAAGCATGACATAAGACAGAGGAGACCAAAAAGTAGGAGCATGGAGGGAGTGGACTCAATCAAGCAGGTGGAGATATAAACTATTTTGAACCCATGGAAAGTGCCTTTATTGGGTGTCAGGATGGACTGTAAGAAAAACATGAAGGTATTTTATTATATATTTGACTGTCACTAGGTCACAGGGCAAAGAGGGGACCTTGTATCAGAGCCCTACCTTGTTACGCTGGAGCACCTGGTTGAATGGGTAGGTGCCCACAGCCTGATTGTGGGAATATTGAAGCACCTGAATAATAGGAATAATAGGAATGCTCTCCCCCATGATGCCTAACATAATGGTGAACAATCTCCAGTGGACTTCTTGTCTCTGGCACATCAGCCCCTGGTCCACAGTCACCTTTGGGACCTGTCTGGCAGCTGCCTGAACTTATGGCATCATTGGCCTAAGGTGTGCTTTGGTAAAAAGAAAATTAGACCCAAATCCAATTAAAATATAAAAAGATGTCCTTGGTAAATAACAATCTCATGCATGAGAATTTGCTTCAATTATGGCTGGACATTGAGTTTAAAGGAATTTCTCTCTTTGACTCTAGGAAGATTACTTCCTTTAAAAATTTGGCTTTCTAACTTGCCAAACTTATTTTGCAATTTGTTTTTAACAGGCTTCCAATTATATAGCAATGTGTAATCAGTGCTCCATGAAAGAACAATGGGTAATCAGTACTTCTTATAGCCCCTAAGGTGGATTTTGCAATCTCTAGTTTAATGTCACTGATTTATAGCTGGAGTTTTATAAAAGGAGCAGAATTCCATACGAATGCAATTTTGACCTTAATTCAGATAGAAGTATATATAATACCAGCATCCTCAGTCATCCAGGTGTAATTGATAAATGTAAACTGGGTAGGGGCCGGCGCCATGGCTCACTTGGTTAATCTTCCGCCTGTGGCACCGGCATCCCATATGGGTGCTGGGTTCTAGTCCCAGCTTCTCCTCTTCCAGTTCAGCTCTCTGCTGTGGCCTGGGAGGGCAGTGGAGGATGGCCCAAGTGGAGACCACATGGGAGACCAGGAAGAAGCCCCTGGCTCTGGCTTCAGATCATTGCATTGCCAGCCACTGCGGCCATTTGGGAGTGAACCAATGGAAGGAAGACCTTTCTCTCTGTCTCTCTTTCTCTCAGTGTCAAATAAATTTAAAAAAAAATGTAAATTGGGTAAAGGCAAATGTGTCTAAATGTACACTTTGGTACTATTTTAGCACCTTCTAACGTGTTTTTGTAAATTGTCCATATGAAAATAGTTTAACATGACTTGAAAGTAAGGTTGAAATGATCTTATTTAGAAAATTACCTTATTTAAAGAATTATCTTATTTATTTATTTATTATTTATTTATTTATTTTTATTTTTTGACAGGCAGAGTGGACAGTGAGAGAGACAGAGAGAAAGGTCTTCCTTTGCCGTTGGTTCACCCTCCAATGGCCGCCACGGCCGGCGTGCTGCGGCCGGCGCACCGCGCTGATCCGATGGCAGGAGCCAGGTGCCAGGTGCTTCTCCTGGTCTCCCATGGGGCGCAGGACCCAAGCACTTGGACCATCCTCCACTGCACTCCTGGGCCACAGCAGAGAGCTGGCCTGGAAGAGGGCAACCGGGACAGAATCCGGTGCCCCGACCGGGACTAGAACCCGGTGGGCCGGCGCCGCAAGGCGGAGGATTAGCCTGTTGAGCCACGGCGCCGGCCAGAATTATCTTATTTAGAAAATATTGTCTTAATTTGGAGATTTCTAAAAGGTGATTTCAAGATGTAAATCAGGGAAATCAGCAGATGGAAAGCAAAAGCTATTAGTTTATTTGACATAGAACTAGAATCTAATCCTGTTAAAGCAATGAGGTTTCTGCAACACATATATGTTAGTCAATATTTTAAATCATCTTAAAATCTGTCTAAAACCTGCAGCATCTCCTTTTCCTAGTTTTGTCTAGTTGGTAACTCAGTGTCAGTTTTCTAGCCTGCTGCAGTAAGCTATTCGCTCTTCCCTAGTTCTGCCTCTTTCAAAGCTGTTCCAAATTGTGGGACTTGATGCCATGCACTAGCTCTTAAATTTAAGGTTTTATGTCAGGTTTTTGGACCGACCAAAGAGACACAGCTTTCGTGTTCTGTTGTGATCTATTTAAAAAAAAAAAAAGGAAGACGAAAAGAAGAACCAAGACCCCTCCCCCTTGGCTAAAGCCTTTCCATTCGCTTTCGTTTTGCACCCCTGGGAACCACAAGATATTAGCCTGAGAATGAGAAGACTTCCGGCGCCTAGCCGGATGCAGGCCAAAAACTACACTACCCAGAAGGCAGTGGGGTCAGACGTCGTCAGGCAAAAACGTCACCGGAAAAGGCGTGACCAGAGGCGCGCCAGCTGGGTTATAAAATCCGGTGCCGTGGGTTTGGGTGTTTGTGGCGTGGCCAGTGTTTCCACAACCGCAGAGCGGAGCAGGGAGGAGGCGTTAAGGAGGATGGGGTCCAACATCGTGCCATTGTAGGGCGTGGGGAGGGTCCTGCACGGAGCCCGATGGCGGCGCGGAGGGACCTCGCACAGGTGAGTGGACGGTGCCGCGCGGACGCTGGCGTGCTCGTCGCGGGTGGCGGCGGCCGTGGCCCTGCTCACTGTCATCTCCCTGCGGTTGGTGCTCGGAGCCGTGGGGCGGCGTCGCTCCCGGCCGCGGGCTGGATGCAGGCCCGGGTCGCGTGGCGCTGGGTGGAAGAGGGACGCGTGGCTGCCTGATGCCCGCCGTGAACGCGGGCGTGGGGCGAGCCGAGCCCGGGAATTCAGTGGGTCTGGCTGTGCCTTCTCGGGGCTTGAGCAAGTCCCCTTGCTGCCCTCGGACTCGGTTTTCTCTGGCAGAGAGTGGGGACACGAACAGTTTTCTCGCGGTGGCGTTCCCCAGCGGGGGCCCAGCGTGGCCCGCGGAGCTGCCCCTGGGTGTGTGGACGTGGAAGGCTCACCCCTGGGCCTCCCTGGCCTCTCGTTTGCACAAAGCGAGGGTCGGGCGGGAGGCAGAGGTTCGTGATTCTGCAGTTGCTTCTGTGATAGGGCCGACAGGTGGCAGGGCAGGCGAAGGGGGTTACTTTTCAGTGAGTGGATCTGTGTTCCTGCTTAGGTCATTTAGTTGCAGGTGAAAGTGAGCATTGTAATGAGCTCTTGGGAAGTAAGCGCTGGGTGACTTGAGCGGCCACCTGTTGCCCTCATCAAAGCCGTGGTCTCCGTCTGGACGCACCTCATTTGTTAAAATCCCCTTGGCGCCCTCTCTCCTTTACTTCAAGCTTGCTCCACCGTTGCCTCATCCAACGGTGACCTTAACCTCTCTGGTCTCCTTGCTCTGTTTTCTTGTATTCTGAATCTCTGGGTCCCTGGACAATGTCTTGAACCTTTTTTTTTCTTTTGGATTATCTTTTCTGCCCTGGCGCCAACAGCCTGCCTTGATTACGTTTGTTAGCCTCCAGATGGGCATGTAGCCGGCAGTTAAGATGGTGATGAAGATGCCTGTGTCCCGTTTTGGAGCTCCCAGGTCTGACTCCTGACTCCAGTTTTCTGCTAATGCAGATCCTGGGAGGCAGTGGTGATGGCTCCAGTGAGTGGGTTTGCCCCACCCGCGTGAGAGACCTAGATTAAGTTCATGGCTTGTGTTTTTGGCCTGGCCCAGTCCTGGCTGTTGGGACATGTAGGGAGTTTCTCTCTCTCTCACAAATAAACTGTTGATGAATAAGTAGCTCTCCTTCCAGGGTTCCCATCGCCGTTAGAATTAATCCAGTTCCCTTCCTCTCCTTGGCTCACAAGACGTTGCCTAACCTGCCTCCTCAACCAGGTCTGTTCTGCCTCTTCCGTTTTCCTCTTGCATCCAACCAAGGCGTCCTGAACTTGCCAAGCTTTCGTGGCCTTTGCCCTAGCACTTCCGTTGGTCTGGGACGCCACCCAGGCATCTACAGGGCTGCCCCTGCGTATCCCTCTTGAACATAAATGTCACCTCTTAGGAAACAGTCTTTAGCTAGAAGTAGAAGAGTCAGGTAAAGTGCCCATTGGCCCCGCCTGTCATCCTCTGGCATCTTTGTAAGGTGTTCACCGGTTGTTTAAATTCTGCTTTGGGGGGCCAGCGCTGTGGTGTAGTGAGCTAAGCCTCTGCCTTTGGCGCCAGCATCCCATATGGGTGCTGGTTCGAGTCCCAGCTGCTCCTCTTCTGATACAGCTCTCTGCTATGGCCTGGGAAGGCAGTGGAAGACGACCCAAGTGCTTGGGCCCTTGCACCTGCACGGGAGACCCAGAAGAAGTTCCTGGCTTCAGATCAACCCAGCGCTGGCTGTTCAGTCCATTTGGAGAGTGAATCAACAGATGAAAGACTTCCATCTCTTTGTCTCTTCTTCTGTCTGTCTGTATTTCTACATCTCAAGTAAATAAGTAAAATCTTATTTTAAAGACTTATTTATTTTGGGTTAGCATTGTGGTATAGTGGGTTAAGCCGCCACTTGCAATGAAGGCATCCCATATGGACACTGGTTTGAGTCCTGGCTGCTCCACTTCCAATCCAGCTCCCTGCTAACGTGCTGGGGAAAGGAACAGAGGATGGCCCAGGTATTTGGGCCCCAGCACCCACGTGGGAGACCTGGCGGAAGTCCTGGCTCCTGGCTTAAGCCTAATTCAGCCTTGGCCATTGTGGTCATCTGGGGAGTGAACCAGCAAGCCATAAAAGATCTTTCTGTCTTGCCCCTCCCCCCAACTTTGTCTTTCAAATAAATAAATGAATCTTTAAAAAAAAAGGCTTGATTAATCTGGACAAAACTGTCACCTTTGGGATGAGCTTTAAAAAAAAAAAAAAAAGAAGAAGAAGAAGCTCCTTAGGGGCCAGCACTATGGCGCAGTGGGTTAACGCCCTGATCCAGTTTGCTTCTAATATCCTGGGAGGTCTTGGTGCATGATGGTTCAAATATTTGTCCCTGCCATCCATATGGGAGACTGTGGGGAGTGAATCAGTGGATAGAAGATCTGCTGTATTCTAATGCCTGTCCTCCAAAGTATTCTTAATTTCTCACCTTAAAAACTGAGGATTGGGGCTGCCACTGTGGCACAGCGGGTTAAAGCCCTGGTCTGCAGCGCCAGCATCCTATATGGACACTGGTTTGAGTCTTGGCAGCTCCACTTCCAATACAGCTCTCTGCTATGGCCTGGGAAAGCAGTAGAAGATGGCTTTTGGTCCTTGTGGGTCCTGTACCCACATGGGAGACCTGGAGGAAGCTCCTAGCTCCTGGCTTTGGTCCGGCACAGCGCCGGCCATTGTGGCCATTTTGTGAGTGAACCATCAGATGGAAGACTCTCTCTGCCCTCTGCCTATGCCTCTCTGTAATTCGGCCTTTAAAATAATTAAATAAATATTAAAAAAAAAAAAAAAAAAAAAAAAAAAACAGCAGCGGCTCCTGGCTTTGGCCTGGCCCAGCCCCAGCCTTTGTGGCAATTTGGGAAGTGAATCAGCGGATAGAGATTTCTCTCTCTCTCTGACTCTGGCTCTCCCTCCCTGTAACTTTTTTTTTTTTTTTTAAGATTTATTTTATTTATTTGAAAGAGTTACAGAGAGAGGTAGAGAGAGAGGTCTTCCATCCACTGGTTTACTCCCCAGATGGCCACAACAGCTGGAGCTGTGCCGATCCAAAGCCAGGAGCCAGGAGCTTCTCCTGGGTCTCCCATGCAGGTGCAGGGCCCAAGGACTTGGGCCATCCTCCACTGCTTTCCCAGGCCACAGCAGAGAGCTGGACTGGAGGAGGAGCAACCGGGACTAGAACCGGTGCCCATATGGGATGCCAACGCCTCAGGCCAGGGCTTTAACCTGTTGTGCCACAGTGCTGGCCCCAACTCCACCTTTCAAATAAATGTTTTTTTTTTTTTTTAAAGATTTATTTATTTTATTTGAAAGAGTTACACAGAGAGAGAGGAGAGGCAGAGAGAAAGAAGTCTTCTATTCGCTGGTTCACTCCCCAACTGGCCACAACAGCTGGTGCTGCGCCGGTCTGAAGCCAGGAGCCTGGAGCTTCTTCCAGCTCGCCCACATGCAGGGGCCCAAAGACTTGGGCCATCTTCTTCTGCTTTCCTAGGTCATAGCAGAGAGCTGGATTGGAAGTGGGGCAGCTGGAACTGAACCTGCGCCCATATGGGAATGCCAACACTGCAAGTGGTGGCTTCACTCGCTATGCCACAGGGCCGGCCCCATAAATAAGTCTTTTTAAAAAAAAAAGACTTATTTATTTGAAAGGCGGAGTTAGAGAGGTAGAGGCACAGAGAGAGAGGTCTTCCATCTGCTGGTTCACTCCCCAATTGCTGCAACATCTGGAGCTGGGCCGATCTAAAGCCAGCAGCCGGGAGTTTCTTCCTGGTCTCCTATGCAGGTGCAGGGCTCCAAGCACTTGGGTCATCCTCCACTGCTTTCCTGGGCACATTAGCAGGGAGCTTGATTGAAAGTAGAGCAGCTGGGACTCGAACCAGAGCCCATATCTGATGCCGGCACTGCAGGCAGCGGCTTTACCTGCTCTGCCACGGTGCCGGACCCGTAAAATAAAATCTTAAAAAAATTCTGCTTCTGCATCTTAAACGAGAGACTCAGGGCAACTTCCCGGGCTGCCTGAAGGCTATGACGTGGAGGTGGTAATCTTTGGGAGCTGAGGGTAGATAAAAGTTGAAAAACACATCAAGTATTACATATTCTAGGTGCTTCAATGGAGTCTTGTGAACATTTTCTCAGTATACCCCTGGTAAAGTGGGAATGATTAATGTATTGACTTGGAAACCAAGGCTGTAAGAAATGAAATGACTGAGGCAGGCTTTTGTCTTAGAAGTTAAATCATGGACTAGGACTCCCCTGACCCTAGTGGGAATGCCTGGTTTGATCTGCAGCTTCAGCTGCTGATTCCATCTTTCTATTAATGCAAACCATGGAAGGTAGTGGTGATAGCTCAAGTCGCTGGATTCCTGCCCCGCAGTGGGAGACCTGGGCTGAGTTCCCAGCTCCCGGCTTTGGCATCCCAGCTGTTGCTGGCATTTGGGAAGTGAAGCAGATGAGAGCTCTCTGTCTCACTCTCTGTGCTTCTCAAATAGAAACAATAATAATGAAATAAAGCGATGCCCTCATCACAGTCACAAAGCTGGTAAGTGCAGAGCTGGGGTCCTTTACTTAACTTACTACCATGTGTGACGCCCTCAGCCTGCACAGCCACGGTGAGGTCCCAGAGTCTTAGCTGCTGCTGTTACCACGATTCGGATCATTATCCGAGTTGTTTTCCTCCGTTTCACTGATGTCTCAGAGCACTTACTGTCTACTTCCCACAGGTCTTGTGGGATTGTTGTCTCTACTGTGTCACATGGCTTCCCATGGAAGATCTTTCTCAGTTACAGTTGTATTATGCCCAGTGGTCAGATCTTCCACCTTGATCTCAGTCAGAGCTTGGCCTTTAGGGGGACTTGATAATTCAGTCTCTCTGCCCCATTACCAGTGACCAAATGACATACTATGTCCTATCCAACAGCACCACTCTGTTTGTCTCTTCAGGTGTTGGTGACCTTCAGGGATGTGGCTGTGACCTTCACCCGGGAGGAGTGGAGACAGCTAGACCCATCCCAGAGGACCCTGTTCCGGGAGGTGATGCTGGAGACGTGTGAGCTCCTGGTCTCACTAGGTAATTACCCATTACCTTTCCTGGGGTAACTCCAGCCAGCAAAGCAGAGTTTTAGAATAAAATATTTAAGGTGGCGCATTGTGTGTGCTCTATGCAGACCTGCCACTATAAGTTTGGTTGGGAAGATGAACATCAATTTGTCAATGGCAGCTGAGTTGGGTTCTAGAGAGAAATGAGAATTTAGCAATAAATAACCAGGGACATAACCTGTCACGGATACTTTACAGAAGGCCCGTGAGGATGTGACAGAGCAGACACTTAAAGCTGAGCAGGTGTTAGCCTGATGGAGGGGAAGGAGCTCCAGGTGGAGGAACCAGCGTGTGAGCACCCGAAGTGACAGCGAGCTCAGCTTCTGGTAGAGCTAAAGGACTGCTTGATTCCCCTTTTCTACAGCCTCGTCCCTTAGCGCAGAGCCCGGCGTGTAGGACACAGTGGTGAACGTTACTGACTTGTGCCGGAGTAGACCCTGGGCTGTGGCTCCTTGTGCCTCAGTCATGGGGTTGCTGTGCAGAATCTCCCACTTTTCACTCTGACACCTAGTGAAATGCACTTGGCGGAAGACTAGGCCAACCTGGCTTCACCTGGAGAATATTTATTATCGCACCCAGTGAGAACCCCCACAGCCTGCCTGGCACAGCCCAGTGACGTCAGCAGGGATGTCAAGGTCACTGCCTGGTCCAGGCGTCTGTCTCGCCAGCTCCTTACAGAATGTTGCACATCAGCTGTAGGCCTGTCTGTGCACATTGGAATAAAGGTTTTCTGTTCACAGTGAGAATCCAGCTTAGGGTCACCTTTCTTCTAGGAGGAGATTGCAGAAGTATTGATTCCCAGGCCTCACCCCAAGAAATTCGTTTTATTTGGTCTGAGGTTGACATCAGCCATTCCCAAGTGGTTTGAGAATCAGTGACTTAGGTTAATAAGAAAACACCTGACAGAGGAAAGGTCTTAGCTCTGTGGTGTCCTATGGTGTTTATGAAAATGTGAGAAGAGTATCTTCCTGAACACTGTTGGTTCCATAGGTGGAGGCCAAGGGCAATGGGTGCTGTATAGACAAACAGCAATACCCATGGTGGCAGTTACACCCAAAGAGGAATCCACTTCAGCTACTGTAACAAAATAGCATAGAGCAGAGGGCTTAAACAGGAGGCTGTTTTCTCCTTGTTCAGGAGTCAGGAGTCCAGATCCAGCCCATTCAGTTCTTGGTGTACAGACAGCTGCCTTTTGAGTGAGCCATCACATCATGACCAAACAGAGAGAGGTCTTTTTTTGTTGTTGTTGTTGTTAAAGATTTTTTATTTTTATTTATTTGAAAGAGTTAGAGAGGTAGAGACAGAGGTAGAGACCATCTGCAGGTTTACTCCCTAGATGGCTGTAATGGCTGGAGCTGTGCTGATCTGAAGCCAAGAGCCAGGAGCTTCTTCCGAGTCTCCCACGGGAGTTCAGGGGCCCAAGGACCAAAGCCATCTTCTACTGCTTTCCCAGGCCATAGCAGAGAGCTGGATTGAAAGAGGAACACCTGGGACTAGAACCGGCACCCATATAGGATGCTGCGCTTCAGGCCAGGACTTTAATCTGCTGTGCCATAGTGCCGGTCCCCCGCCCCTTTTTTTTTTTAAGGTGCAGTGTTTTGAATTTTTTTAAGATTTATATATTCGATAGAGTTAGAGAGGAGGAGAGGTCTTCCAACCGCTGGTTCACTCCCCAATTGGCCACAAAAGCTGGAGCTGCGCTGATCCAAAGCCAGGAGCCTCCTCCGGGTCTCCCATGCAGGTGCAGGAGCCCAAGAACTCGGATCATCATCTGCTTTCCCAGGCCATAGAAGAGAGCTGGATCGGAAGTGGAGCAGCCGGGACTCGAACTGGCACCCATATGGGATGTCGGCACTGCAGGCAGTGGTTTTACCTGCTACACCACAGCGCTGGCCTCTTGAATTTTTCTTTTTTTTTTAAAGGCAAGCAAGGGGCTGGTGCTGTGGTGCAGTGGGTTAACGCCCTGAGCTGTAGCACTGGCATCCCATATGGCACCAGTTTGAGTCCCGACTACTCCTCTTCCTATCCAGCTCTCTGCTATGGCCTGGGAAAGCAATGGAAGATGGCCCAAATCCTTAGGCCCCTGCACCCGCGTGGGAGACCTGGAAGAAGCTCCTGGCTTCAGATCAGCTCAGCTCTGGCCATTGTAGTCATTTGGGGAGTAAACCAGTAAAATGGAAGACCTCTTTGTCTGGCTCTACCTCTCTCTGTAACTCTGTCTTCAAATGAATAATTCTGTTTTATTTGACAGAGTTATAGACAGAGAAAGGTCTTCCTTCCGTTGGTTCACTCCCTAAATGGCCACCATGGCCGGCGCTGCACCGAGCTGAAGCCAGGAGCCAGGTGCTTCTCCTGGTCTCCCATGTGGGTGCAGGGCCCAAGCACTTGGGCCATCCTCCACTGCCCTTCCAGGCCGTAGCAGAGACCTGGACTGGAAGAGGAGCAACCAGGACTAGAACCCAGCGCCCATATGGGATGCTGGTGACGCAGGCAGAGGATTAACCAAGTGATCCATGGTGCCGGCCCAGATGAATAATTCTTTAAAATAAAAAAGGCAGACAAACAGATTTAGACGCATATCTTCCTTCCACTTCCCAAAAGCTCACAGAAACCATTCTGAAGTCAGAAGCCAGGAACCCAATCCAGGTCTCTTACATGGGTGACGGGGAACCGACTTCTTGAGCTTTCACCTGCTGCCTCCCAGGGTGCAAATTGGCAGAAAGCTGTGAACACAGGCCCTTTGACAGGGGTGCAGACGTCCTAAGTGGTGTCTTCACTCCTGTGCCAAACAACCACCACCACCTTGGGAGGTTGTAGTCATTTTCTGTTAGGGCCCTGCCCTGTAGCCTCACTGAACCTTACTTCCTAAAGAGCCTGTCCCCATAGAGAATCATAAGGAGGGTGTGGGCTTCAGCATGAATTTGGGGGGGGGGATGTCACAGTTCAATCCATAACAATGCCCCTGGTTTTCAAGTGTTAATAAATATTTTGCTTACTTGGGGGGAACTTCATTCTTGGTTTCTTTGCAGTCATGAAGTCCTGGGCTGGTTGGAGAGGTTTCCTTCTCTCACCTCTGTCCTATTTCACCATTAACAGGGCATTGGGTTCCCAAACCAGAATTGGTCCATCTGTTGGAGCATGGGCAGGAACCATGGACCCTGAAGAGAGGCCTTTCACATAGCACCTGTGCAGGTAGGCAGCCATGAGCTGGTTAGGTGGAGTCCTGGCAGCCTTCAGACCGTGAAGGGTCCACTGCCTCTGAACTGCTTCGGGAAACTCCTGGTGGTTTTCCCGGATAAAGGTACAGTGTCAGCAGGTGAGCTCTGAGTAACACGGTTATGCAGAGACATGGGCGCCTTCAAGTTTGCTGTGGTGCATGCAGCTGGCAGGAGGGGAACAGGAGAGGAAGGGCAGAGGTCACATGCAGTGTGTACATGCTCACACTCACATGTTCTTGACAGGAATTGGGCTTTTGGGCACCCTTGGGTGCTCAGGATTGGGATGTTTGTGTGCCAAAGGAGAATAGTACTCAAATCAGAGTAATACTTTTGGGGTCATCAATTTGATGCATGTAACTAGATTATGTCGGCACTGCTTAGTTCAGTGCCTGGCCCATGCTCTCGAAAGAAGTAGTATTTTCCATGTGCTAGTGTTAATCCTAGTGACTAGTAGCAATCTGTCCATCCTTGTGGACGCAGAGAAGAGACTTTGCTTTCCTTGATGTTACTGTCCACACTGTGCTGTGTAGCTCATTCTTTTCCACCTGTTCTCCTGTTTGTCTCTCAGCACTCAGAAGCACTATATCGTCCTGCCCCTCTTGCTCTGAAAAACACCTTGGTTGCTTTTGGCCTTGTGTGTGCCACATCTGTGTCGTTGGGTGTAGCTGGAGCCATTCACTTGATGAGTCAGATTACCAGTGAGTCATGGCCTCTTTGCTGCTGTGACCCTCAGGCTTCTTGGCCAGGCCTAAGCACCCCTCTTAAAGAAGACCTTTCATTTATCTGAAAGACATCTTCCATCACTCCCCCAAATGCCCGCAACAGTTAGTGCTGGGCCATGCCGAAGTCAGCAACCTGGGACTCCATCCAGGTCTCCCGTGTGTGGCAGGGACCTGTGTACTTGAGCCGTCATCTGCCTCCTGAGGTATGCATTAGCAGGAGGGAAGAGCCAGGACTGACGCCAGGCACTCTGACATGGGATGCAGGCATCCTAAGTGACAGCTTCACCACTGCACAGTCCCCTGGCCCTGATGCCGGCCTAACTGCCCGGTGGAACAACAAGAATGCTAGTGATGGCCCGCAGTTTAATGGACGCTTAGACTGGATCAAGAACTGTGCCCAGTTCTTTTGGGCATTCCTTGTTTTATGTTCACCATCGACCAAGACACTGAGTCTCCTAGTCTCTCAGGGGAGGACAGTGAGACTTAGAAAGGAATCATCCCAAACACAGTTGATAGAAGTGAGATTGTAACAGTCGTTCTGGGCTGGCACCGTGGCTCAACAGGCTAATCCTCTGCCTTGCGGTGCCGCCACACTGGGTTCTAGTCCTGGTCGGGGCACCGGATTCTGTCCCGGTTGCCCCTCTTCCAGGCCAGCTCTCTGCTGTGGCCTGGGAGTGCAGTGGAGGATGGTCCAAGTGCTTGGGCCCTGCACCCCATGGAAGACCAGAATAAACACCTGGCTCTTGCTTTTGGATCAGCGCGGTGCGCTGGCCGCGGCAGCCATTGGAGGATGAACCAACGGCAAAAGGAAGACCTTTCTCTCTCTTTCTCTCTCTCTCACTGTCCACTCTGCCTGTCCAAAAAAAAAAACAGTCGTTCTGTCTTGAGTGCCATTACTCGTGACCTGCGTGCTTCCGTCTGCGGGAACCATGGAAATCCTCCCTTACTTGATCTTAGGGATTACTTGTTCCTGTGTACCCCTTGATCCCTTTCATTCTCTTCTAAATTTAGTCACACCTTCATGTTTAATTCACTAGGCATCTGGTGCCCCTCTCAACGTTTAAGTCATAAGCATTTCCCAGGCTCGCTCCCTCAGTTACAACCCATTAGTCATTTCCCCCGTCTAGCAACTACTGTTTTCTCCATTAGGACCCAACTATGGGACATTGTGTAGTGAGACTGAGATAACAAGGCCAGGAAGCCGTCTTTTATTATGCCAGCATCAAGCCAGCTGGATTCCTACCCAGAAGGACTGAGCCCCAAACACGTGGGCATTTCCTTATATATCTTGGTAGCTTTCTTTGTCTCCCACACATGGTTACACACATAGATTTCATTGGATATTCTAATGTTACATGGAGGCTATAGGAATTGACACAATCCAGCACTTGCATACATAGTTACTGATAATAGTTCACTAGTTTTTCTTTTATTAATAATCTTAGCTTCTAATTCCGTTTTCTACCAGCGTATTGAAGCCCGCATGTGTGTGCATGTACAGATGCATAGATGAAGGCCTGTAAGTTACATGTGTCCCTGAGGGTAGTGGTGACTACCGGCCTGGGTGAAATTTGGAGACAAGCCGTTGGGGAGGGTAACACAGGGAGTTTAGTATTTTTTTGTAAACACTTCATTTACTGGGACCTGTGGTGTGGCATAGTAGGTTAAGCATCCGCCTGTGGCACCAGCATCCCATGTGGGTGCTGGTTCAAGTCCCAGCTGCTCCACTTCTGATCCAGCTCTCTGCTATGGCCTGGGAAAGCAGTAGAAGATGGCCCAAGTTCTTGGGCCCCTGCACCCACGTGGGAGACCTGGAAGAAGCTCCAGGCTCCTGGCTTTAAATCAGCCCAGCTTCAGCTGTTGAAGCCATCTGGGGAGTGAAACAGTGGATAGAAGACCTCTCTCTCTCTGTAACTCTGCATTTCTAATAAATATATCTAAAAAATAAGGTTTTATTTATTTGGGAGGTAGGGTTACAGATAGAGGAGAGACAGAAAGGTCTTCTGTCCACTGGTTCATTCCCCAAATCGCTGCAATGGCTGGAGCTAAGTCAATGCAAAGCTAGGAGTTTCTTGAGGTCTCCCACGTGGGTGCAGGGGCCCAAGCACGTGGGCCATCTTCCACTGCTTTCCCAAGCCATAGCAGAGAGCCAGAACGCTAGAGGAGCAGTTAGGACACGAACTGGCACCCATATGGGATGCCAGCACTGCAGGCAGAGGCGTAGCCTGCTGTGCCACAGCACCAGCCTGCTACTTTTTCTAATACTCCTAATATTTCTACCACACACATTCTGAGCTGTGCACTGTCTGGCAAGGATTAACACCATCACTCTGTCAGCTAGCATACAAAAGCTACAGTAGAAACACCGATAGACAAGCAGGTAATGACCACATTCCATTCCCAGGATAAATTTCTTTTTTTTTTCTTTTTGACATTAAGGAGACCTCTGCTACAGTTCCCTGTAGTAAGCTCTCCATGGTCTCTTTTCTTCCCGGTCTCATTAGGGGCCAGTTTCCTGTATTCTCGTAGCACCAAAAGGCATCGGTTTTTAGAGCAGATGCCTTCTAGACAGTGCTATGATTGTATCCACCCCACATTCTGGACTGAAGAGAACGTCTCTCCAGACCTCCGGATTGTCCTTTTAATGATGCGTGGGTATGAGGAATATAAAGTGATTGAAAACCAGGGTTGTAGACATGTAGAATCACAGTAGTTACCAGAGGTACTGTTTTCATCCTCACTTTTCTCGCTGAAGTGTTTGTCTGTCTCTTCTGTATTACCTCATTGAAAGTCCCTCCTTTGTCTATTGGATTCCCCTCAGGAGAGCCACAACATCAGACCCGAAAGCCAACCACTTTTCTGCCGGTCACATCTGAGGGAGGCTTGCTCCGGGGAAGCCTGACTCAGGGATCTCCAAGGGACTCCAAGTTGGGGCAATCTAGGGATCAGGAAGGGCTTCTGGAAATGCAGAAAAAGCCCGGGACAGGCCCTGGTCAGGAGACCAGTCCTGGGGAAATGAGCCTTGAAGATGATGCTTTGAAGACAGATGGCAGTCTGCACTCCAGAGTGCTACAGGAGCCAGTCTTGCCAGGTGTTTTCCATGAGCACGACTCTCGGGAACCAAGGAGAGACATCTTGGTTCATGCAGAGATGGACCCCTACAAATGCAAGCAGTGCGGCAAGGGTTTTAACAGGAAGTGGTATCTTGTTCGACATCAGCGAGTTCACACTGGGATGAAGCCCTATGAGTGCAATGCGTGTGGGAAAGCCTTTAGCCAGAGCTCAACCCTCATTCGCCATTACCTCATTCACACAGGAGAGAAACCGTACAAGTGTGTTGAGTGTGGGAAGGCCTTCAAACGCAGGTCGTACCTTGTACAGCACCATCCAGTGCACACTGGGGAGAAGCCTTACGAGTGCACTCAGTGTCGCAAGGCCTTCACACACCGCTCTACTTTTATTCGCCATAATAGGACCCACTCTGGAGAAAAACCCTTTGAGTGCCAAGAATGCGAAAAAGCATTTAGCAATAGAGCACACCTAATTCAGCACTATATCATCCACACTGGAGAGAAGCCCTATGACTGTGTGGAATGTGGAAAAGCCTTCCGATGCAGCTCAGAACTCGTGCAGCACCAGCGGATCCACACGGGGGAGAAGCCCTATGAATGCACCCAGTGTGGGAAAGCCTTTCACCGAAGCACGTACCTCATTCAGCACTCTGTCATCCATACCGGGGAGATGCCGTACAAGTGCATCGAGTGTGGGAAGGCCTTCAAACGCAGGTCCCACCTCCTGCAGCACCAGCGGGTCCATACTGAGAAACCTGCAGTGCAGAGAATCTAGAAAGGCCTTTACACACTGCCCCACATCTGTCAGAGTGGAAGAAAATACGTTGAGAGCAAAAGGTGTGGGGACATTTTTTTGTTTTTTGGTTTTTGGTTTCTTTAAACACCCATGCAGTCACCCTGGAGAGATCCTCCAAGCGAGATAGATACAGTGAGATAGAACCAGCAGCTGCAGCTTGGTCCTCACTCGCGGAAGTCAGGAAAGGTGTTTGTGGTTCACCGGTGGTTCTCTCTCTGTCACGTTAGAGAGATCGTGCTGGGAAAAGAGACCCTGGGCATAACTACTAAGGATGGGCATTAGCTAAAAGGAAAGTGTTGCTGTCTGAGTGTGTGTGGTGATTGTCATTGCTTTAAGAAAACTGTGGTTGGCCATCAGTTACTTACGTGGAAAAGGTCATACTAGAAGTTGACTCACTTTGAGATTTGCTCTATTAGCCATCTCAGTGTTTTTTTTGTTTTGTTTTGTTTTTGTTTTGTTTTTTTGTTTTGTTTTGTTTTGTTTTTTAAGGAAAAGGGGGTGGAAACAAGCTATACAAGAAAAACATGTCCTTAAAATTCTTTCATATTTCTTTGCCAAGTCTACTATAGTTGGTTTTGTTTTTTTGTTTTTTTTTTGATAGTTTTATTTTGGTAGGGGTTGTTTGAGGGATGAAAGGGTTTGACACTTGTTTTTTTTGTAAATGTTTGTGTTGTCCTGTGTCAGGAGAATTACACAGTGCAGCTGCCCCTTGTATATTGGAAAGATTCTTTGTCGTAAGCATCTGTAACTGAGGATAATTCTTCAGGAGAAATATGAAAGCTTGTGTCATGAGGTAATTGAACGTACAGGAAATTAGGATATTGCAACTGTCACTTCTACTAGAAAAGGATTCACATATGGAGGGCCACATAAAAATGTACAGCACTTAAGACTGTTCAAAACTTTGGTTTTTATAAATAAACTCCTTATTTGTATGGTGTTAAATGGGCAGCATTTTTTCCTGATTCCATTCTGCTGCTTTGTTTTATTTTCTCCAGTAGTGTGGTGATTGCCTTGTACTGGGTGATCTCCTCAGGTGAGTTCAGTTTATTTCTTCTGTGTAGAGATGTTTCCAAGTGCCTTTTCAGTTCTGCATGGATAGAATTATAGCTCAAGTAAATTCATGATAAATCCAGGAGAACAGATGAGGGGAATCTCATCTGATGTTATATACTTTTGGGTAAAGTTTTGCTACAAAATAAAGTATGCAGGATTTTATTTTTAAATATTTTTTTATTTGAGAGGCAGAGTTACAGACAGAGAAAGCTCAAGATCTTCCATCTGCTGATTCACTCCCCACATGGCTGCAACAGCCAGAGATGGGCTGATCCAAAGCCAGGAGCTTCTTCTGGGTCTCCCCCATGGGTACCGGGACCCGAGATTTTGGGCCATTTTCCACTGCCTTCCTAGGCCATCCATAGCAGAGAGCTGGATTGGAATAGGAGCAGCCAGGATTCGAACTGGTGCCCATATGGGATGCCAGTGTCGTAGGTGGAAGCTTAGCCCACTACACCACAGCGCTGGCCCCTAGTACCCAGCATTTTAATGAGTTAGGATGTGTATATGGAGATTTTTGTGGATTTCAGAGAGAAATAACATGAGCTTACTCTCTTGGTGCTGGCATTGGGTGTGGTAATTTGAAATTCCTCCCATGGAATATTCTTTTAATTAGTTTCAAGGTGCATGAGGTAATCTTTGTTAGGTTAAAAAACTGAAAAGTAGAAAATTACTTCCTCACTTTGAGCTTTGCTCAGCCTTTTAAAGACCACTTACATCCTTCACATGTACATGTGGCCATGTGATGTGTTTCATGTGTGTCACATGGTAGGCATGTGACATCTTTGTGGCACTGTGATACTTGCTGAAATACAGTTCTAAATGAGTTAAGAGCTCTGTTGTTGTCTTTGCCTGATGGTGGCGTACTTCTCTGTTCTTTGGAAAACAGAGTTGACTTTTGGGAGACCTCACTTTCCTTCATCCTGGCTCTGGAAGGCTGTGTTTATTGTAGTTACTGCTGTGCTTGTACCCTGGCCTGTACATGCTAGAGAGTTAGAGAAAACCCACTATAAACATCCTGGCTTTCATCAAATGTTCTTTCCAGATGAGGACCCGGGCACTGGTTGGTCCAAAACAGGAGAAAAGAGGTTCTCATTGGTGAAGAACACCTGGCATTTGTATACAGTCTCTTATGTTTTCAGGGCCAGGATCTACGAACTTGGTGCTGTGAGATCCTTGTCCTTCATCTGCATGGCCTCTCACAGTGGGGAGTGTGACACGGGCTGGCTGAGGCATGTGGCCTTCCTAGACCAGGAGCGAGCTTACTGTCCATGAAAGACACATGAGAGCATGGGTAGTTTTTAATTTTAACTTTATCTTATTTAAATTTTAGTTCAGTGTGTTTTTCCACAATATCTGGTTTAACTAAAACACTTTCATGTTCATAATGCAGTTGTTTTAATCATGCTATTTGTAGTGAACAAATGAGATTAAGAGCTCCACACTGTTGGTGTTTAATCTGTGGAACAGAATTTGGGGGTATGGAAGACCATCTTTAGAAATAGTTACTTTGGGGCCAGCGCTGTGGTGTAGCGGGTTAACGCCCTGGCCTCCAGTGCCAACATCCCATATGGGCACCAGTTTAAGTCCCCGCTGGTCCACTTCCAATCCAGCTCTCTGCTACAGCCTGGGAAAGCAGTAGAAGATGGCCCAAGTCTTTGGGCCCCTGCACCTGCGTGGGAAGACTGAGAGGAAGCTCCTGGCTCCTGGATTTGAATGAGTGCAGCTAAAGCCATTGCAGCCAATTGAGGAGTGAACCAGCACTTAAAGCAGAGCTACAGCATTGGTTAAGGGCATTCCAAGGGGTGGCTTAACCCTCTGGGTCACAACACTGACCCCCAGAGTCTGTTTTTCACTACTGTCTACTCAGAGGGGCGTGAGGTGGCCAGTGAGTGACACCTGCAGTGAGCAGGCCTCCTTCCTGCAGGCGAGCTCAGGGAGGTGAGAGGGAGGCAGAGGGCAGGGTGCCCCAGATGGAGGGAAACTTGTGGGAGAAGCAAGGCTTCTTTCTTGTTCCAAGAGGCACGAGTAGGCCTCATGGGCGGCAAGGGCTTCACCTGCTGTGATGTTCTCTGAGAGCAACACTTGGGTCACTTGTTGGATGTTCACCAGCCACACTCTTGTCCAGGACAGACATGACTGGGTGGTGCAGTGCTTGCTGTTCGCCACTGTCCTCGCCCACTTGAATTCCCTGGTCCCTAAGGGATCCATGCCTCAGGAACACGGAATTGTAGGGCACAGAGGAGCGAGGCTCGTGGTTTATTTGGGACTCTCCTTTAGAGTCTGTGGGCCCAGGGTTCAGGAGGAGGGGGTCAGGGTCCTTCTACTCCCCAGGTGGGCAGCACTCCTGGGGACGCTGCTCTGCACGGTGGGTGGGCACAGCTCCACCTCTCCGTCCAAGTGCTCAGAGGTCAGGAATGGCCGAGGTGGACTTCACAGCAGTGGTTGCTGGAAGTGACTCACGTCCCGTCGCTGTGGATTCTCGGTGGTGGGGCTTGTGGTTCCTGCAGACCTGGACATGAGAACCGCAGTCAGACCCCATCACTGTTGTCTGACTGGGGACCCTGGGCAGTGGCGTGGAGCTGCCTACCTCAGATAGCTAACCGGAGTGGAGGGCATGGTGGCATTTATTTCATGGTGGTGAGGGAATTAACAAAAGTAACAAACACAAGGAACACAGTGAGCCAGACTCCTGATGTTTGCTTTATAAACATTATCCCTTTAGTTCTTAACCTCTTGACAGGGGAGCTATTGTTGATACAGAAATTTAGGAAGAAATGAAATGGACTCCCTAAAATGACACAGTGGAGAAGTGTTCATCAAGATTGGACTTTTCTCTGGCAGTCAGGCCACCTAGGACTGTAGGCACAGCTGAAGACAGGAGAGCCTGAGCTGCTGGCCTCTCATGACCGTACTTTCTTACAGATCTGACTATGCTTAGTGCCGCGGTGGGAAAGGGAAGTGGGGTTCTTGTTCCTGGGGAAGAATGACGAGATATAGTACGTCACAGCTTCACTATTTGTCAGCCCCGTTGTGCTCCACTCACGCCTGAAGGTCATCCGTCCTGGTTTTCTTGTTCCTGAATCCTGTCACCTCTAAGAATTGGCCTGTGGAAAATAGGCCTCTGACTGTTATGGAATTCTCTGCCATCTCTTTTTTAAGATTTATTTGAAAGAGAGGTAAAGACAGAGAGGTCTTCCATATTCTGGTTCACTCCTCAAATGGCCACAACAACTGGAGCTGAGCCGGTGTGAAGCCACGAGCTGCTTCTGGGTCTCCCACATGGGTGCAGGGGCCCAAGGACTTGGGGCATCTTCCACTGCTCTCCCAGGCCATAGCAGAGAGCTGGATCAGAAGTGGAGCAGCCAGGACTAGAACTGGTGCCCATATGGGATGCTGGCACTGCAGGCTGCACCTTTACCCCCTACACAACAGGCACCGGCTTCTCCATAAGCTTTTTAAAAATAAATGGGCTAGGGACTCGCACTGTGGCATAGCGGGTATGGGCACTGGTTTGAGTCCTGGCTGCTCCACTTCTGACCCAGCTCTCTGCTGTGGCCTGGGAAAGCAGTGGAAGATGGCCCAAGTCCTTGGCCCCCTTCACCTGTGTGGGAGCCCCAGGGAAGCTCTTGGCTCCTGGCTTTGGATCAGTGCAGCTCCAGCTGTTGTAGCCATCTGGGGAATAGTGAACCAGTGGATGGAAGACCTCTTTTTCTGCCTCAGCTTCTCTGTAACTTTGCCTTTCAAATAAAATCTTAAATAAATGAGCCAAACGATTTAGTATACTTTTATGCAAAAGCTGTGGTCATTGCCTGTGTGGCTGTCTGCTGCATCAAGGACTTGTTGCATTTTATATTTCAGTGTTGCCAATGACACTGTTTTGTTAGGCTTGTCAGACTGTCCTTGCCAAGTTCACAAGTATTACAACAAATAGGTGTATTGTTACAAAAATTATAGATCAGAATCACAGTATCTTCCTATGGCACTTGCACATATACCATATACTGAGTCCTGGGGTTTAAGTCTTGCAGGTCTAAAGTCCCTGGAAAGTGTGGATTCCAAGTCCCTTGTGGCTATGAACATAGCCTGTTGGCATTGTGGCATGTTAAATGCCCTTATTCCTCAGCAAATATGAAGTGAAACCGATGCCTAATCCTAATTGTATTATTGACATACCTGTGTTCATGAGACAGTGCAGCTCGTGTGACTGCATTCTGAATTCATGCAGTTCTGTAGGTTAGGGAGACCCAGGTCTCCCACAGGTTCGTTTCGTGTAGTTTAGCTGCCGAGATTCCAGGCTGTTGTCCTTGAGCTACCTCTTCTACTGCGAGAAGCAAAAAACATCCTCTTGTGTGAGAATGAATGTTTTTTCACATCTTTGTTCCCTGCCATGGCTTGTACGTATCCAGTGAGGACTTCTCCCTATTTTTGCTTTAGCTGTGCTAGCTGTCCATGTAGCTTACCCGCTTTTGCTTCTTGAAGCACAAGTTACCAGTAAGTCAAAAACCTTTTCTCCTTAGTTTCTCATGTGCAGATTGTCCTAAGATGCCTAGACCTTTAACAGGACATAAGTGCTCTAAAACCCATCTTATTTAGACATTATTGCCGGTGATGTTTTAGTTTTCTGAGAATATATCTTCTGTATGCTATACATAAGGATACTTTTTAAAAAGTTCATGGAAAATGGAATTAAGTTTGTTTTGATGTACTTGTAAAATATATTCAAGGAGTCTTCAAAAAGCTTATGGAAAATGCATATTTTGAAAACAGCTTGCATGGATTTCAGTGTTTTTGCACCAAAAAACGTTTTCATCCAAAATTTCTGCAGACTTTTTAAAGTACCCTGGTATCACTACATTTGATGCTATTACAAATTTTGTTTTCTATAATCTAGATGTTGTAGCATTTAGGGCTTAGATCCTTAAGAGCTACTTAATATCTTTAAATTAGATTTATACTTCTTAGACTTCATCCAGATTAATTCTTTGAAAAACATTGAATGTAGCAAATGAAGACAAACGAAGTATACACACATTTTGAATATGACTTATCAAGATTACTTAAAAAGTTTTATATTTCTGTGTAGAACCATTTTAAAAGATAGTTTTTAAAATCTATGCCCCACCCCTTTTTTGTTGCAAGATTTAGTTATAATTAAAAATTCATAAGTTATGAGGAACAGCCTTTCTCATGGCAGCAATAGTGGTAAGCAGTGAAGATAATCCCCATTTGAGACACTTAAGAAATTTTAGTCTTAAAACCACACACAAGGGCACTTCACAAAAAGTTCATGGATACAATTAAAAGATGTTGATTTTGGAGCAAAAATATTTTGAAACCCATAGTTTTTATACTATGCATTTTCCATAAACTTTTTTGATAGACCTGTCTGCCTTCAAACTGCTTTCCTGCCTGTGTAGCACTCAAAACAGTCTGCAGAAGTTCTGAGTCCCTAAGATGTTTATGCTGACAGTGACTGTGACCACAGAAGAAACATCTAAGCCTGGTGAGATCTGTCTGTACCTCCAAAGTGTAAAGCCAGAGTAAGATGGCTCGCTCTGGATGCACTTAGCTGCAATCTTCTCCATTCCCCATTTACTACAGGGACCTCTGGGCCAACAAGTCATGTTGTACCTGGCCCCCATCAGTCTCAGAAACTGCCTACCAAATCCTGTCCTTGGAAAGGACTTGGGAAATAGCTTCCCATGAACTGGCCAGGATACATAGAGTATCACTGGGAACAAAACTCACACAGAGCCCCTTAGAAGTACATGTCATCCACACCATACAGTTAGGATCACCCGGCCCTGCAGTCTTGCCTAGGAGGCCCAAGTGAGCAAGGAAAATTAGAACAAGACTAAGGATTATTTTCTGATGCATAGGGTGCCATCGAGCCACATGAAGACTAACCCATCAAAGCTGTTCCCCCTTCACAGCAGCAGAGCACAATTCAGTTCCAAACCGATCCTGCATGGTGCATGTGCCCACCAAGGGTAAAAATGGCCTGAACAGTCAGGTATTTATCAGTACATACTGAGAGAGACTGTTTCCCTCAGGTGATTTGAAATAGGGAACATTAATCACACAAACGGTATCTACGAAGACAGCAAAAACCTCCAAGCCAGCAGAACTCAGATGGTTCTTCTGGCCAGTGCAGGTTCTTGTCTCTCTGGAACAGTTCAGCAGGATGGACTATGACCCCCAAAGGTTCCTGTTATTCAAGATTTCCTTAAGGGCTGGGGATACTGGGGATATAGCATAGGGCAGCATGTGCTTAGTGTTAAGCAGACTGTAGAGTGCAAGTTAGCTGCAGAAAGTTTCTCAAGCGCTTAGCTCTCATGGTGAGCCTCTGGCTTTGAGATACGAGGTTCAGCTCCTGTCTGCAGCCCTTGAAATATCTGCCTTTGAGTTGTGACCATGGTGACAGTGCTTCCCATGAATGACTGAGGCCTTCCTCTTGTATGAATTTTCTGGTGCCTGGCGAGGGAATACCGTTTGTTGAAGGTCTTCCCACACTGACTGCATTCGTAGGGCTTTTCTCCAGTGTGGATTCTCTGGTGCTCGATCAGTTTGTTCTTGTAGATGAAGGACTTGCCACAGGCAGTGCATCTGTACGGCCTCTCTCCACTGTGAACTCTGGTGTTGAGTGAGGCCGGCGTGGTGCCTGAAGCACTTCCCACATTTGCTACACTCACAAGGCTTTTCTCCGCTGTGGATTCGCGGGTGCTCAAGAAGCTTGTTTTGGTGGCTGAAAGCCTTCCCACACTCATAACGTTCATAAGTTTGTTGTCTCACATGGATTCTCTGGTGCTGAAGTTTAGCCTCAAGGTAGAAGCGTTTCCTACAGTCCTTGCACTCGTAAGGTCTTTCCCTAGTGTGAATCTTGTGGTGCTTAAGAAGCGATTGTTTGCAGATGAAGCACTTCCCACAGTCACTGCCCGGTCCCCACTGTGTATGCTCTGGTGTCGAATATAGTCAGATGAGCGAATAAAGGCCTTGCTGCACTTGGGGCACATGTACGGTTTCTCTCTGGTGTGAACTCGCTGGTGCTCTAGGAGTCTCTTCTTGTGGATAAAGGCTTTCCCACATTCCTTGCACTCAGAAGGTCGCTCTCCAGTACGGATTCGCTGGTGGTCAAGAAGTGACTGTAGATGAAGGCTTTCTCACAGGCACTGCACTCATAGGCCCTTTCTCCACTGTGAATTCTCTGGTGCCGGACGTGGTCAGAGGACTGAATAAAAGATTTCCCACATTCAGCACACACATAAGGCCTTTCTCCAGTGTGGATTCTCTGCTGATGCCCAACAAACGTTTGTGGCGGAAGGACTTCCCACATACACTGCACACATAAGGCTTTTCTCTGTTAGGAGTTCTCTGGTGCTCAACAAGGGAGTATTTGGAACTCAAGGACTTCCCACATTCAGTGCACACATAAGACCTTTCTCCAGTGTGGATTCTCTGCTGGTGCCCGATCAGCGTGTTTGTGGAGGAATGATTTCCCACACATGTTACACACATAAGGCTTTTCTCCATTGTGAGTTCTGTGGCGCCTCACATCTGAGTCATTGGAGTTCAAAGACCTCTCGCATTCACTGTGTTCATAAGCTCTTTCTGCACTGTGAGCTCTCATGGTTGCTCCATTTGCAGTGCCTTTGCTCCTTCTGAAAGGTCTCCCTGCTGACAGGCGGATACCCGCTACTGCAGTTAGTCGGGTGCTGAAGGCCCACGCTGGCCAGCAAATTCTTCTAAACGGTTTTCTGAGATAGGGACTTCGCAGTTACTCACAGGCAAGATCGTGTTTGCCACACAAGTGTACGGTTTCTGCCCAGGAAGCGCTCCCTGGTGCGCAGCCAGGAACAAGCCGTCTCTCGTGACTAGGATACACATCTCACAGGGATGAGGTTTGGCTGGACCAGGCTTTGGAGCCCTGGCCTGGGGCACTACTACTAGGGAAGCAGTGTGCTGAGGATGGGCTGCTTCAGCCTCTACTCCATGGCAGCATCCTGAAAGCACAGAAAACACAGGTGAAGTGTGTGAAGACGTGGGTGAGAATAGCTCATTACAAGTACCTGTGTAACAGAGGCGTGGGGTTGTTGGGTCACATCAGGAAATTGAGACTGGGCAGCCACATCCCATATGGATGGGCTGTGCCACTTCTGATCCAGCTCCCTTTTTGTTTTTTTCTTTTTTAATTTGACAGGTAGAGTTGCAGACAGAGAGAAAGGTCTTCCTTCCGTTAGTTCACCCCCCAAATGGCTGGCACGGCCGGAGCTGTGCCAATCCAAAGCCAGGAGCTGGGTGCTTCTTTCTGGACTCCCATGCAGGTGCAGGGCCCAAGCACTTGGGCCATCCTCCACTGCCTTCCCGGGCCACAGCAGAGAGCTGGACTGGAAGAGGAGCAACCAGGACCTAGAACCCGGTGCCCATATGGGATGGCAGCGCCACAGGCAGAGGATTAACCTAGTGAGCCACAGTGTCAGCCCCTTTTTTTAAATTTACTTACTTGAAAGGCAGAGTTACAGAGGCAGTGAGAGGTCTTCTGTCTGCTGGTTCACTCCCCAAAGAGTCGCAATAGCTGGAGCTGGGCTGTTCCAAAGCCAGGAGCTTCTTCCAGGTCTCCCACATGGGTATGCTGCTTTTCCAGGCCATAGCAGAGAGCTGGATAGGAAGTGGAGCAGCCAGGACTTGAACCTAGGATGCTGGCATTACAGCAGCTTTACCTGCTATGCCACAGCGCTCCCGCCTGCCTCCCCCCTTAATGAGGCTGGAAAAGCACAAAATGGCTTGGGCTGCTGCCACTCACGTGGAAGATTCGGACAGAACTCTTGGCTCAGCTCCTGCTGTTGCAGCCATTTGGAAAATGAACCAGTAGATGGAAGATCAATCTGTCTCCCCCTCTAACTCTGCCTTTCAAATACATCATTCAAAAAATAAGGTTAGACTGTGCAGTACTGTGCCTCTAAAGTTGCCCATGGTGGTGAGGCCACCAGACAATCAAGAAAACAAGGGCAGGGCAGCAGCTCCCTCCTGTCAGTGGTGGGTAGCGGGAGTTTATCAGACAGGCGAGAACTGTGTGGAATTATCCCATCCCAAGAAAATGCAGATACAGGGGTACAGCTTGTATTGGAGGATTCTGAAGTCTGTGTGTGTATCTCATGGCAAAGTAAATGTAGGCTTATGTTGAACATGGAAGAGGGAGGAAAAAAACACAGCCAAGGGTGAGAAGTCAGAGCAGAGACAGAGGAGACAGGGGAGACAGGGCCATGAGCCTGGGGTGGGCACAGGGTACTTCACGACGATCTGGGCATACGCTAGAAAAGTCATACCCTCCCCCTGCTCCTCTTGCTACAGCTGGAGAGTGCTCTACCTTGCCAGGGTCACAGGGCTCTCTCCCCCCATCCCCTGATTCAACTGGGAGCCGAGAGGTGGGAAATCCTACTGGGAAAATAAGAAATTGAACACTGGCTTAAAGTGACCCAACCCTTATCTACAGGAGAGAAATTTGGGGGAAGGTCTTGTCACAACCTGGGGTTTCCTGCAAATAGTAACCACATAAGTGCTGAGTCAGGGCGACTAAAAACAGGAGGAGAACCTGCGACATCTGTTACAGCTCCAAACGGTGACCTTTGTGAGGACTGGCAAAGTCACAGGGCACAAGGGGGGCAAGCTTGAAGACAATAAATTCAAATCCTTAGCTCACAGACTTCAGGACCTGTTGATGCTAGAGCTATAAAGTGCCCAGACCTGGCAAATCCAGCACCCAGGGTCTGGAAAGCAGGTCGTGGTCCAGCTCTGGCAAGGACAGGGTGACCCCCAGAGAAAGGGGACGAGTAGAGCTCAGCATAGATCAGCGATGTGATGGCGAGGGACCTTACCCAGCGAGGCCGTAAGTGCAAAGTTCTCCAGCATCACACAATGATATAGGCAGCTCTGAGCTTCATCAAGGAGCCCCCACTCCTCCTGGGAGAAGCGCACAGCGACATCCTCAAAAGTCACCTGGCCCTGTCATGACGGGAAAAGGCGAGTTCAGATCCGCTTTGATCCCCAGGATTGCCAGGTGGCGCCGTCCGAGCTGTGCAGCTGCACACAGCGTCATGGCCTGTGCCTGCAGTCGGTTCCCGGGGTCCTGACACTCACACTCTGCCCACGTCCTGGCTTAGACAGGACCCCAGGTGCACCTGTCACTCCTTCCTCACTTGGGCATTGCTCTCAAGACTGCAGCTCCTTCTGTCTCCAGGATGACTGTTGCCCTGCCGGATGCCATTCTCCTCCTGGATCCCGCAATCCCCATGCTAGGAAAACCTAGTTTGTTACAAAACATACTCCATGTTATCCAGCAGTGCCACTCATAAATAAGTTTCTCACTCATTTCGAACAGCTACATTTGCATCTGCAGAAACTTGGAAGCAACCAAGAGGTCTTTCAGTCTAGGTAAGCAGAGAAACTGGTACATCCAGAAAAGCAGATATTCCATGATGTTAAAGAGCAGGGGCCGGCGCTCTGGTGTAGTGGATAAGGCCGCCGCCTGCAGTGCCAACATCCCACATGGGCACTGGGTTCTAGTCCCGGCTGCCCTTCTTCCGATCCAGCTCTCTGCTATGGCCTGGGATAGCAGTAAACGATAGCCCTCTCAAATCTTTTTTAAAAAAACAAATGAGTGGAGCTGGCATTGTGGTATAACAGGTAAAACTACTGCCTGCAATGCCAGCATTCCACAGGGGTTCCAGCTCCTCTCCTGGCTGCTCCACTTCTCAGCCAGCTGTTTGCTAATGGCCTGGGAAAAGCAGAAGACAGCCCAAGCTTTGGGCCCTTGCCACCCTCATGGGAGACTCCCCAGATGAGGCTCCTGGCCCAGCACTGGTTTTTGCAGCCATCTGGAAAGTGAACCAATTGATGGAAGATCTTTTCTAACTCTCTCAAAGTTACACATCTTTCTTAAAAATGAACTATCAAGCCATGAAAACACTTGGAGAAACCCTAAATGCACATTACTAAGTGAAGAGTTTGAAAAGGCTGCATATTGTATGATTCCAACTATGACATTTTGGGAAGGGAGAAACTATGGAAACAAAGTCAGATGTCTATAGGTACTGAGAGTGAAGAGGGTAGGAAAGATGATTAATAGGAGTACAGAGGACTTACAGGGCAATGGAAGTACTGTGATGATACAGGCCAGCATACATCTAATTCATACAACGCACAACACCAAGAAAAATCCTAAGTATAGACTTTGTGTAAATGTTCAGTTCTAAGTAGACCTACCACGCTGACAGGGGACGTAGATAGTGTTTGGGGGTGGCAAGGGATATGGGAAAGCTCTACTCAGTTTTACTATGAATCAAACTGACGCTAAAAAATAACCTTTAATAAAAGTTTGAGAGAAGCCCCACTCCTTTTGTTAAGTACTCCTCCCATTCCCTTTCCCTCTCACATGGTGCCACTTCCACAGTTTGATCTGCTAGAGCCAAAAACCTGAGGTCACCCCTGACTCTTCTGTCTCACCACGTCCAGCAGAAAGTTGTCCTTATTCATAACAGATCAAGCAACAGAGCACTCAACTTCAGCACAGAGGCTGGGACTTGGCCTCTGTCAGCACTCACCGGGAATGTCACAGCAGGCACGAGGCTCATCCTCGGGATCCTGCAGGCAGGGATCTTATTTAGGAGCCAAGTCCTCACTTCCCTCCACACTCCCACTACCCTCCGTGGAGGCCTTGGCTCCCGAACCTGCCACCCCAGGGCTGACTCCTGCCCAGGCCTGCGTTACTCTCGTCTCCAGGCATTCAGATGCCCGTTCCTTTCCTCAAGAAACCTTTCAGGATCTCACCTGCTCACGGCAGCAATGGGAACAGCTCCTTAGAGCTCTGGCCCTGACTGAGTAGCCAGGCTCCACGACGAGGGACAGCCCCATCGCCGTAACTGTGCCAAGACCACGGGTGTGGGGATGAGGGCTGGAGAGGGCCCACAGGTTCTTCCCACAAAGCCCTCAGTCGCCACGGGGAACTGTGAGAAGAGGAAGGCTGTGAGACAGAGGTGATCCAGGGAGCTTTCCAAGCCCACGTTCTCTCTGCCTTGCACTGGAGAAGACTCAACCTCAGGGGCTCAGTCTTCAGCACTAACTCTTGCCGACGAGATTTGCAGGGTGGAAACAATGAGAGCAACCTTCTAATACAGCTGTAGGCATCACACTCTCTAGTGTGTGCCCAGTACGACATTTAGCTCTTCCCAGGATGGGCATTGGGTAGGACAGTTAAGTCACCACTTGGACCCCAGCATTCTGTACTGGAGTGCCTGGCTTGAGTCCTGACTCTTCCATTTCTGATCCAGCTTTTTGCCAAAGTTCACCCCAGGAGACAGATGATGGCTCTAGTACTTGGATCCCTGCTACCCATGTGGGTGACCCAAATTGAATTTTAGGTAACTGGCTTCCGCTTGGCCCAAGCCTGGCTGTTGCACGCCCTTCAGGGAATGAACCAGCAGATGGAAGATCCATCTGTATCTCTCAAATAGAATGTGATAAATAACCTTACTACCAAGCACAGGACTAACATTTCTATAAATGCTTTTGATGAGTCTACCTTTTATCAAATAATTACAGGCATCTGTAATTCTGACACCAAATATGTAGGGTCCCCCCCCAATACCAGTTCTTTATTTCTCTAACACCAACTGGGTGTCCCAGAAGTCAATCCTGTTCTGAAACTGTCAGGTGTACTCCAAGGTTAAGGACTCCTTCATAAAAAGTTACTTCAGATGCCAGTTTAAGCCAACATGTAGAGCACCTGGAATTTTTCTCCCAAGATTTGAAAGGCAGTTACAGTGACACACACACACACACACACACACGGTCTAACTGCTGGTTCAGTCCCCAGGTGACAGCTACAGCCAAGGCGGGGCTGGGTTGAAGCTAGGAGCCTGGAACTCCATCCGAGTCTCCCAAATGGGTGCAAGGGTCCAAGTACTTGGGCCATCTTCCACTGCTTTCCCAGGTACGTGAGCAGGGAGCTGGATCAGAAGTGGACAGCGGCCTTAACTGGTTGTACCACAATGCCAGCCTAGGCCACCTCTAATTCTTACCAAGTTGGCTACAGATTTGAGGGCTGCCATGCCCCCATTCCTCGTGTTTGGTCATCTGTTAGGTACTGAGGTCTGGTTTACTATAAAGGGTGCGGCACAGGAACAGACACAGGTGTCAGGGGAGGTCAGGCAGGGTACTTCCTTCCCCCTTTAGCTAGGCCGCCCAGAGGCTTCCTGAATCTCTGGTCAAGACCTTATATAACCTGATCTTCACCCCCCAACCCGGAGGCCTGAGGCTAAGATCTTAAAGTTACTCGGTCTCTGGTGACCAAGCCCCACTGTGAATTTCCAGGGACCACACTCCAAGCCACTCCGAAAACCCAGGTTTCCTAAGGGAAAACAAATGCCACTCTTCACTGAGGAGATTCCAAGAGCTTCAGTTCTTCGCCAGGAACACAGGACAAAAGTTCTATCTTTAGGAAAGCAGAATTTCAGCCAAGTCCCGAGCGCTTTCATAAATGTTAACTCTGCTGTCTGTGAAGCTCTCCACAAGGAGGAAACGGCCTTCCGCCCGCAGCCCACCTGCTCTGCCTCTCGCCTTTCACCTAGAATCCCGCTAGCACACCCCAGAACTTCCCTCTGAATGTGAGCTGCAGACCCCAACCCGTCAACACTTGGAAGGCACGGGCCCAGTCTCCACCCCGGCATTCCCTACTTCCAGGTTCCAGGTGCCCAGTTGACTACACTGCGATATTCTAGAATTACGTCCAGGGGCTGGTGCTGGGGCACAGCGGGTTAAAGCCCTGGCCTGCAGCACTGACAACCCATATGGGCGCCCGTCCCAGTCCCAGTCCAGTGGAGGATGGCCCGAGGCCTTGGGCCCGTGCACCCGCGTGGGAGACCCAGATCTGGCCCCTGGCTTCGGATCAGATAGGCTTCGGGCATTGTGGCCTTTTGGGAAGGGAACCAGTGAATGGAAGAGCTGTCTCTACCTCTTTCAGGTAAATAAATATTGTCCAAAATCCACCTTCTACCTACCCGATTCCCCTCTAATTCTCCCAGATGTGCAGGTAGTACCCTGGGACCTGGCCTTCACGCCCTGCTGTGGCTCAGGCACGACTGGGGAAGCAGAAAACCCCTCCAGTTTTAGGACCTAGCAAGATTCTATTCGTGTCCCGCCCCGCGTCCAGCCCGGTCCAGACCTAACCTAACCTTGGACGCTATCGCAGTGGTCTCCAAGCGTCACCCTCATAACCTCCTCAGCCTTAGGGATACTAGTAAACCCCGCTCACAACTCCCCAGGGCCCCCAGAAGCCCGCACGGGGACCCCCGGGGCCGCCACGCCTCCCACAGCGCAGCTGGGCGAGGATCTGGAGCCCGCAGCGCTCACCCGGGGCGATTTCACCATCTTGGCAGACTGGGACCTCGGGAAGCGCCACGGCCGGAGAGTCCGGGAGCGAACTCGGGCTCCGCTCACACTGAACCTCACGTCTGTTCCGTCTGCAGCGGGGAGAAACGCCGGCCCTAGCCTCTTTGCGCTCCAGCTACTGGGATCTGCGCCGGGCTAACCAAATCGGAAACCAGCAGAACAATCGCCCAGCCTAGCGCGCCGGAAGTCCCGCCCCAAAGCAGTGCGCACTCGCGGAAGTGTCTTTTAGGCCTTCATTGGTCAAAACGTTCGTAGGTTGGGAGCATAGCATTCTGGGTAATGTAGTTCCTGTCCTGCCTGCACGGCTAGCGAGATCAGTACCCTACAAAATTCAGTGGAATGGTCTGGGGAAGAGGAACAAAGAAAAGCACCTGAAGCTAGAGTTGTAAAAGCCGGTCACATAGATTTTAAATACTGTTTGGGGGCCGGCACTGTGGCTTAGCGGGTAAAACCGCCGCCTACAGTGCAGGCATCCCATATGGGCGCCGGTTCGAGTCCCGGCTGCTCTTCTTCCGATCCAACTCTCTGCTCTGGCCTGGGAAAGCAGAAGATGGCCCAAGTCCTGCACCCGTGTGGGAGACCCGGAGGAAGCTCCTGGCTCCTGATCAGCGCAGCTCCGGGCGTTGCGGCCAATATGGGAGTGAACCAACGGATGGAAGACCCTCTATCTATACCTCTCTCTGTAACTTTCCAAGTAAATAAATCTTTAAAAAAAAACTGCTTTAAAAAAATAAATACTATTTGAGGGGTACATGCTGTGGTGCAGCAGGTTAAAGCCCTGGATGAGCTCAGCTCCAGCCATTGTGACCAGCTGGGGAGTGAACAAGCAGCTGAAGACCTTGCTCTGTCCCCACCTCTCTAACTCAGCCTTTCAAGTAAATAAATCATCTTTTTAAAAATGAGTCTCATTTTTATAAAGTCAAAACATTAAAAATAGCACATTTTTAAAAGTTGAAAGCTGACAAAATCCTTAAAGAAATTTCTTGGGGGTGGGAGTTTGCCTCTTCTGGGGGCTGTAGTGGGTAAAGCTGCCACCTGCAGTGCCGGCATCCTATATGATCACCAGCTGCTCCACTCCCGATCCAGCTCTCTGCGATGGCCTGGGAAAGCAGTGAAAGATGGCCCTGCACCAGCATGGGAGATGCAGAAGAGACTCCTGGCTTCGTATTGGCCCAGTTCCAGCCATTGTGGCCATTTGGGGAGCAAACCAACAGGTGGAAGATCCCTCTCCCTGCCCTTCCCCTCTGTCGCGCAAATAAATGAATCTTTGAACCAAACACACACACACACACACACACAAGCTGTGTCTTCTGACACCCATATCCCACATCAGAGCACTGGGTTCAAGTCCCAGCTCTGCTTCTGATCCAGGTTCCTGCTAATGCATGGCCTGCAAGACAACAGTGAATGTCTCAACATCTTGGGTCACTGCAACCCACGTGAAAGACCTGGATGGAGTTCTCTTTACTGGACAAAATAATCAAGCCCTTGCTGCTTGCCCTGGACAGTCCCCTCACCAGACGAGAGTTGTGAGAGGAAAGAATGTATTTCAGGCTGGCCATCTGAGGAAAGAGGGATCTCTGGATCTGAAAACGTGCTCTTTCCTTCCCAATAAGCCCACAACGTGTTTTTACAGGGAAGGGTAGCTGCAGGGGAAAGCGATGAGGCCAGTGAGTGTTAAGTGGGCAGACTGTCAGACTCAGTTCTGGGGTCCTCGGTAATGGGGTTCAGCTGTCCACATACCCTCAGCCGGTGCGAGCCCTGCCTTTCCAAGGCCTCTCCCTTCAGTAGGCTCTGGAAACCTCCCTGCAGGCATTACTCACTAGTCACAGGCAGTTTACATCAGCTGCCAGTGCTTGTCAGCCAAATTACAAGGAGAGAGAGGTGCCTCACTGTGATTGCCAGTTACCCGCTGATGTCCTCCATCCCATATCTACAGAACAGGGACATCGACTCCAGGCTGACCCTTCCTGCTGATGGACAGCAGAGTAGAGGACCTGGGGAGTGACGAGTTTTGACATGGGGAAGAATGTCTTCCTTGGTTTCTCCCTCTCAGGGAGAGCAAGTCAAAGACATTTGTTTAATTGCTAGCTTAGGTATTTATTTGCAAAGTTTCTATGTAACCCAATAGGCATATAAGACAGAAAAAGGACACTTAAAGTCATTATAAAGGTTTACTCTATCTTTTCTAAAGCATAAGGCATGGGTGAGGCACGAGTTTTAGTCTTTTGGGTAGAGGTACCTTGGGGCAATGCTTTTGCTTCCAATGTTTTCTTAAAGGTCACTCATGCATATTTGACTAATTTTTCTAATCCATTCAGCTGCTTGTCTGTAAATAATTTCAGGTCTGGAGTTTCTAAAGGGACATCAATCAGATACAGCCTGCTGGAATATACTGTCCAGTGCACTCATACATCGGTTTCTCAGGAGGCTCTGAAAGCAGGGTGGGTATACTTAAAGACAATATAATTCTTACAGTAATGTTTACATTATCAGACAATACGGCTACTTCCCAAACACTCCTAAGTGAGCTGGGAACCTCCCTGCTGTTCTAGAAGTGGCAACATGGCGAGGTGGGCATCACATGACTGTTACTCTAAGACACACCAGCTTCAGGCTGGCCCAGGCTTCGTTGTTGGGGCATCTGGGGAGCGAACCAGGAAATGGGAGTGCTTCCAATTTCTCTCTCCCACTCTCAAATACAATGAAAAAAAAAAAAACTTTTAAAAAATAATGTTTGCTTTAATAAAAGAAAGTTTTGTAAGCAATTTTCAAAGACAAAAGTAAGATTTAGCAATAAAAATGAAAGAGTTAAGAAAATACATTTTATATTTCACTATTGGCTAATAAAAATTCATTTATCAAGAAATTCATTCTTCATAGCCTATGCTGAAGCCATAAGTCCCAACGTGGCAATATTTTAAGTGGACCTTTAAGGAGAGAAAGGAGGTTAAGTGAGGTCCCAGAGAGGCCCACGGCAACAGGGCTGCTGTTCTCCTAGGACAAGGAGCTGACAAGAATGCAGCCACACAGAAGAAAGGCCATGGCAGGCCACAGGGAGGACGCAGGCCACAGGATCCTGCCCCCGGAGCCCTGAGAAGTGAAAATTCTGTTAGCGAAGGCCCCACTCTGCGATATTCTGTTCTGCAGGTCCTAGCAAACTACCACATTACACAGTCAGCGTAACCCTGTTCAAGTGTGTGGAAAACAAATTCTCGTGATCAATACATACTCCACATACACAAGTGTGCACGAACTGGGCAATGTGGAAGGTATCTCTATAGTAGCAATGCTCAACTTCCAAAGCCTCAGAAAAGTACATAAAAATCGTCAAAGGGAGAATGTAAAATGCATTTTATTCATACATTCATATCACAGAATCCTATAAAAAGCTGAAAATAGAAACTTGATAAACATGCAGAAATGAAAGTGAAATAACAAGTAATGTTGATCACATGAAATTAAGTCATACAATAATTCTTACACTCAGATGGTTCCATTAGTACAAATGGCAAAATAAAACTACAGGGGCTGGTGCTGTGGCGTACCGGGTAAAGTTGCCACCTGCTGCGTTGGCATCCCAAATGAGCGCAAGTTCAAGTCCCAGCTGCTCCACTTGGATCCAGCTCTCTGCTATGCCCTGGGAAAGCAGTGGAAGATGGCCCAAGTGTTTGGACCCTGCACTCACCTGGGAGACTCGGCAGAAGCTGCTGGCTCCTGGCTTCGGATCAGCCCAGCTTTGGCCTTTGCGGCCATCTGGGGAGTGAACCAGCAAATGAAAGACCCCCCCCCCGCGCGCCTCTCAAATAAATAAATTAAATCTTTAAAAAAATAGCACTACATATATATGTGTCCACACATGGATGTTAAAATTATCAGAAACATGGTGCTGGCCCCTGGTGTAGCAGGTTAAAACTCTGCTTGCAGTGCCAGCATCCAATTTGAGTGCCAATTTGAGTCCCAGTAGCTTTACTTCTGATCCAGCTTCCTGTGAATGCTCTTGGGAAAGCAGTGGAGGATGACCCAAGTACATGGGCCCCTGTACCTATATGGGAGACCCAGGAAAAGCTCCTGGCTCCTGACTTCAGCCTGGCCCTGCCCCAGGCATTGCAACCATTTGGAGAGTGAATCAGTAGATAGAAGATCTGTCTCTCTCTCTGTCTCTCTCTCTCTCTCTCTGTCTCCCCCCCCCCCATTCTCTATCTCTGCCTTGAAAATAAATAAATAATATTAAAAAAAAAAAAAAGAATGCACATAAGACTTCCGGAGTACAAGGAATATTTTACTTATTCACCTGGGCGAGAATTAAACAGATATTAAGTTTAGAAATAGCTAATAAACTGGCCATGTAAATTTGTTATTTTCTTTATGCATATCATTCTCCAAAAATATGAAAGTCCACAACTGGAAGGAGGAAATATATAAATTTGGAACTTATATTAAGTGGAAATTCAGATAAAAATATGTAGATACCAGCCGCTGGTCTCAAATACATGCATGCATACAAAGATGCATAAAATCTATGCTATATAATTTTTCAAAGAATTGCAGTGTGCAATTAACAAGAAGCTGGAATCAGGAATGAAGCTGGGACTTGAACCCAGGTACTATACTATAGGATGTGGGCATTCCAACCAGTGGTTTCACTGCTAGGCCAAACACTTGCCCCTGATATATTTTAATTTTCAAACTGGGGGCCGGTGCTGTGGCATAGTGGGTAAAGCTGCCGACTGCAGTGCCGGCATCCCATATGAGTGCCAGTTCAAGACCTGGCTGCTCCACTTCCAATCCAGCTCTCTGCTATGGCCTGGGAAAGCAGTATAAGATGGCCCAAGTCCTTGGGCCCCTGCACCTATGTGGGAAGACCCAGAGGAACCTCCTGGCTCCTGGCTTTGGATCAGTGCAGCTCCAGCCATGCAGCCAACTGGGGAGTGAACCAGCGGATGGAAGATCTCCTTCTCTCTGCCTCTCCTTCTCTCTCTGTGTAACACTTTCAAATAAATAAAATAAATCTTCTTTTAAAAAGTTTCAAACTGTTATAAACTCTTTATTATAACTAAAAGCATACCTTTAGGGCTAGTGCTGTTGCGTAAGGGGTAAAGCCGCTGCCTGCAGTGCTGGCATCCCATATGGGCACTGGTTCAAGACTCGGCTGCTCCACTTCTGATCCAGCTCTCTGCTATGGCCTGGGGTAGCAGTAGAAAATGGCCTAAGCACCTGGGCCCCTGCACCCATGTGGGAGACCTGGAAGAAGCTCCTGGCTCCTGGCTTTGGATCGGCGCAGCTCCAGCCATTGTGGCCAATTGGGGAATGAACCAGCGGATGCAAGACACCTCTCTCTCTGCCCCTCCTCTCTCTATTTAACTCTGACTTTCAAATAAATAAATAAATCTTAAAAAAAAAAAAAAAACAGTGTTTTGTTTCACTGGTCATTAATCTTCATTCATGTATAACATGATAAACATTTTTTAGATATATAATTTAGATTTAGGATGTCCTCTCAAAAATTGGTAAGCCGATAATACAAGATTTAGCAATATGATGATAATTAATCTTCCGAAGATACATTTTATTCTTACATTGCTAAAAATTTCTAAAACCTATATTCACTATGCTAAAAATGAACTGACAATGAAGGTAAGTTTCCTGTGGCTTTGTGAACGGGGAGCTCATTTTCAGCCTGGATTCCATCTCCAAGTGAAGGTCTAGAGAATCCTATTTAAGTCAACACGGTCAGCACTGTGTACAGGAGTGTAATCTCTGCTGAAGACACAGCAGGGGCATGGTCCTCCCAGCTCTACCTCCTGCTTCCTCAGGCCTCGCAGCAGCCCATATCCAGCTTGTCCCTGTTGGTCCTGGCAGCTACTCCTGGGACATCTCCACTTGCACTAGGGGTGCCTCCTAACACCACCGTGTGAGCAACCCTGTGGGGGCCGCCTACACCCCGGACAGCCTGGCAGCCATCACACCTGCCTTCCTGGTCTCTGAACTGGGGCAAAAGCAATTCAGCAGGAATGACAGTCTCGTCAACAAATGGTACTGAAGTAACTGAACATTCACAAGCAAAAAATGAACATCAACCCAAACCTTATACCTTAAACAAAAAATTAAATCAAACATTGAGTTCTTAAATGTAAAACAAAACTTTAGGAAAAAAGACGAACAACAGAATATCTTGTGGACCAAGGGCTATAATTAAAAGAAAAAAGATCTCATATGAACAACCTACCTTTATATTTAAAGAAAGTTGAAAATGAATAATAAAATTAATTCATATGAAGCCACAAAAGACCCCAAATACCAAAGCTACTTTGAATATTAAGAATAAAATGGGAGTCAGCATTTGGCCTAATGATTAAGGTGCTACTTGCATTTCCCACACCCCATGTTAGAGTGCTGTGTGCCAGCTTCATGCTCATGGACACCCTGGAAGCAGCAGCAGATGCCTTAAGTACTTGGGTCCCTGCTGCCTATGTGGGAGACCTGGAATGGACTCCCTGTTCTTGGTGGATCCCACTCTGGCCCAGCCCTAGCTGTTGTAGACATTTTAGGGAGTGAATCTATGGTTGAGAGCCCCACTGATGCCTCCTAAATAAAATGAATTTTAAGAAAGAACAAAGTAGAAGGCGTTCTACTAACTGAATGAGCTCCACTTCTGATCCAGCTCCTTGCTAATGCTCCTAGAAAAACAGCACTTGGCCCAAGCCCTTGAGCCCCTGCACTGACATGGGAGACCTGGAAGAAGCTCCTGGCTTCAGACCAGCCCAGCTCAAGCCACTGCAGCCATTTGGGGAGTGAACCAGCAGATGGAAGATCTGTTTCTCCCTCTCTCTCTCTCTCTCTCTGTAACTCTGCCTTTCAAATAAATAAATGAATCCTTAAAAATAATACAGACAATGCAAACAAGATATTATGTTCATTTTTTTTTCCTTTGAGGGCCTGAGAAGTGAATAAGTTTATACCAAATGCCAAAAGGGACAGGTCTGTTATGAGACCTTTAAAGATGGGGGTTTATTCAAGCCAACCACAGGAATCTGGTAGCTGTCTCCATTTTTAAAAGCTTAAAACATTTCCAGGGGTCAACTCTGTGGTTAAGCCGCTGCTTGCATCACCAGCAACCCATATTGTAGTGCTGATTCAATTCCTAGCTGCTCTGCTTCCAATCCAGCTCCCTGCCAATATTTCTGGGAAGGCATCAGAGGATTGCCTAAGTACTTGGTTTCCTGTCACCCACGTGGGAGACCTGGATGGGGCTCTGGGATCCTGGCATCAGCCTAATCATCCCTAGCCATTGCATCCATTTGGGAAATGAATGGAAGACTTCTCTCTCCCTGTTATTCAGCCTTTCAAATAAATAAATACTTTTAAAAATAAAAACAAAAGCCATAGATTGTGGAAAAATACTGGCAATTCTATCCAGAAATCTTAGATTATAAAACAACAAAAAACAATTTTTAAAATATGGACTGTTATTTAAAAAGATATGAGTGACAAACACATAAAAAAAAAAAAAAACTCAACAGTGATTAATTAAGGAAAAGAACCACAATTTAATACCTAGTAAAATGGCTAAAATGAATGATTCACATATACTTATGTACAAAGTGTCAGGCTGACATGAAGACACTGCATATCTAATATACTACAGGAACAAATGTGAAATGCCTAGCCATTCAGAACACACTTTGACAGACTCTTTACAATTTAAACACTTGGATCAATCTCCAGCATACAGCTCTGGAAACCTGGTACCCAACAAAATTATGAGAACACAATTCTCAGTCTCTGGAGATGGCTCTAACATACAGCAAATGAAGTAATATGCATTCAGAAAAATCTAACATTCAGTAAAAATAGCAACATTCTCAGTGTGAACAAAGGCCTTTGGTCCCAGGGCCCTCTACATGCAGTGAGAAGGAAATTCCATGCCAGACTGATGCAGCCAAGAACACAGGGCTCCCTCCTCTCGGAGCTTCCAGGCTGACAGCTAACTTCTTAGGACGAGCTTAGTATCAGTAATTGTCTTCCTGTACCCAGAAGGCATATTTATAAAAATGCCATCAATTTCTGGACCCCTCTTAAAGGATACTCTCAGAACGTTCAAGTCCCGTCCATTCCTGATGTTTTTCTCCACTCTGAACTTCGGCCTTTGACCTAAGCCTTTCTCCACATCCAGTGCACTCATAAGGCTTTGCAGCACTGCGAACTATGCAGCGTTGAATGAGGCTGGAGGGACAGCCAAAGGTTTTCTCCCATGTCCTGTATTTGAGACTTCTCTCCAGTGCAAAACTCCTGGTGTCGGATGCGGCTGAAACGCTGGTGAAAGGATTTCCCACGATTGTCACACTCTTAAGACATTTCTCTAGTGTGAATTCTTCGATGTTTGACAAGGCTGGAGCTGTGGCGATAAAACTTCCCACACTCCCTGCACTCGTAAGGCCTCACGCCAGTGTGAACCCTTTGATGTTTAACAAGGCTGGAGTTCTCGCTAAACAATCTCCCACATTCACTGCACTTAAAAGGCTTTTCTCCAGTGTGAACCTTTCGGTGTTGGATGAGGCTGGAGCTTTGGCTAAAGAACTTCCCACATTCACTGCACTCAAAAGGCCTTTCTCCAGTGTGGACCCGCCAGTGTTTAACGAGGCTGGACTTGTGGCTATAAAACTTCCCACACTCACTGCACTTATAAGGCTTTTCTCCAGTGTGAACTCTCTGATGCTTCATGAGGCTGGAGTTGAAGCTGAAGCACTTCCCACACTTCGGGCACTCATAAGGCCTTGCTCCAGTGTGTATTCTGTGATGCTGAACGAGTGTAGAATTGTGCCTGAAAGCTTTTCCACATTCGTTGCATGTAAAAGGCTTTTCTCCAGTGTGAACTCTTTGGTGTTGAATGAGGTCAGCATTTCGGCTAAAGGATTTTCCACATTCACTACAGCCATAAGGCCTTTCTCCAGTGTGAACTATTTGGTGTAAAAAAAGGTTGGATTTATGGCTAAATAATTTCCCACATTCACTACATTCATAAGGCTTTTCTCCAGTATGTAGTCTCTGGTGCTGAACAAGTAAATATTTCTGACCAAAGGCTCTGCCGCATTCGCTGCATTTGTAACCCCTTTTCCCACTGCACAGGGCCTCCTGGTTCTCAGTGCTCCCACAGGGCTCTCCTCCACTGTGGGTCCCCTGCTGCCTGGGGAGACCTGAGCTGGTCAGGGAATCCCTCCTACCCTCCCCGTTTTGCCAGGATTTCTCTGGCAAGTGTACTCTGCAGTTCTTCCACGCTGAGGCCTGCCCCTCTTCTGCGTTTAAGGGTTCCTGTCCACAGTCGAGCTGCTGGTGCTGGTGAGGGTCTGTGCGGAGCGTTTCCTTTACAGAAACCCTCTGTTCCCAGGACGCCTCTGCAGCGTCCCCTCCAGGCCAGCGACCTGAATATGAAGGAATCCTGATGACGTTGCTGTGGGGGAGGGGGGCAGCACCCTAACAAGTGCATGTCTGACACATTCAGTAATGAGTCCCTGGTTTAGCTGACAGAATGAGGAAGCGAGGTCAGGATGGGGGAGTGCCTGCTGTGCGCAACTGAATTCAGCAAGCTCACAGAGTGGGAAGACCTCACGAGCAACAAGGACACAGGCCAGGTGCAGCACAGGGAGATGAAGCCTCTGTAGACGGCTTTATGTAGGGCCTCAGCTACTGGAGACCCATAACAACAGGGGAGAAGGGTGCGCCCAGGTCCAGAGAAACTGACTGTCACTGAACAGCCAGTGTTCAAGCACTAGTCAGGGACAAGTGTACCCCACACAGCATACTCAGTCAAAGCCACTGTTGGAGAATATGTGAAACATGGAAGACAGACAGGTAGGGGACAGCCCTGGGTCAAAATGAAAATAGCAATGGTAAATAGGCAACTAGGTAAGAAAAGATGGTATCAAAACATGAGAGCCCTGGAAAACTCCTGGCATGGTCTGAAGCCTCTCTGAGCACATCCTGGCCCCCGCCCCAGCTCCACCTCTGAATTACCTCTTGGTGTAAAGGGTTGTCCCCACAACTCCAGCTGCACAATTTCATGGGTCTTGGAAGCTTTAAGTCCTAAGGGAAAGAAAGGCAGGACACGTGAGTGGCCAGCACTGGGCCAGAGTGACCTATCCCATGACAAACCACAGGAAAAAAATGCACAATACAAACAGAATCTTAGGAGCATCTTGCAGGAACTACCCAGTCAAGTAGGGATCCTGTCGGTGTGAGCACATCCCAGTACAGGCACACCCAAGGTAGGCCAAAGAAAGGGGCACAAAACTTTCATGCACCTGTGCTGCATTACCAGGCCACGGAGAAGCCGACACAGTGAAATCCATTAGACTGACTGCAGGACTGCTGGCCCCCAAGACCTTTGCTGCAGGCCTCTGGGGCAGCTAGGGAGAGAAAGCAGTGTGTGCACAGCCTGGTCTATACCTACAATACCTACTCCAGGACACTGGAGAAGGAAGCGGCATCTATGGCCCAGTGGTGAGGATAGTCCTGCCTTTAGGAAAATGAGAAACAGCAGAGCCAGCCCAGAGCTGGGACAGAACGTAAAAACCTCACCTAACGAGTCCAGAAGGGCCAAGGTCTCCAGCATCACGCTGCGATAGAGGTGTCTCTGGGCTGCATCCAGCAGATTCCACTCCTCCCAGGAGAAGGAGACAGCCACATCGGCAAAGGTCACGAAGCCCTGCCACGTGGGGAGAGCTGCATTTATATTCCTTCCCTAGGACTCCAGACAGTCTCCCAAACATCCATGCTTATGACCATTCCCCTCCCGATCCCCTTCCTTGGAGGGGAAATGGGACAAGGAGGAAGAGAACGAAGAAACAGAAAGGAGGAAGAGGAGGAAGAAAGAGAGAGAGAAGTGGATAGGTGGAGGAGGAGGAGGAGAAAGAGGAGAAAAAAAGAGCGAGAGAGATCTCATCTACTGATTCACTTGCCCAGACGCCTGCAGCAGCTGAGGGTGGGCCAAGCTGGAGCTGGGAGCCCAGAACTAACCCAAATCTCCCACATGGGTGGAGGAACTCAATTACTTGAGCCAGCAAGACTGTATTCCAGAGTCTACACCAACAGGAGCCAGAATCAGGCAACAAATCCAGACATGCTGACATGGGACACGGGCATCTATCTCAACTGCTAGGCTAAACACCCCTTCAGATTTTCCCATGTTGATCACTATGGTTATAAAACCTTCTAAACCTCATGTCCTTGACTGCTTGAAATGGGACCCTCTCCATATAATCCTTGGTCTATATTCGAGGCTCTGACTATGTGAGCCCACCGTCCAGGGAGCTCAGAAGGATACAGAGGAGAGCAAGCCAAGAATCCCAGGACACCACAGTCCTGGAGACCAGGCATGTGCAAGCTGAGATGGGTGAGGACCAAGGACATCCTCCACTTGTCTCTGCATGGTCTGCAAATGAGATGCAGCCATAGGTTCTTATACAAAAGCAAAGCTGTGAAAAGCAGGCGACAATGTCCCTAAGGATCGGCCAAGCTCCCCTCACAGACCATGGGGTCAGTGTGCCTTCCCATCTACCATCTGCGTCTCCGTCCTCAGTGGCACCTGCGGACAAGCACCTGACTTCTCTGTACCTCGGTTTTGTCATCCGTAACATGGAGGTGATAATGGCACCCACCCAATAGGAGCGGTGTTAGATCAAACCCATTCCTATGTGTCAGCGACTAATTATCAATTCTTACTGAATGCACATGTAATTACTGCTTCTGTCAACATTTTCAGTGCAAATACAATAGCAGGTTTTAATCACGTGAATGTTTTTTAACATTCCTTTTAGCTAAGAATGCAATATTTAAGAATCTGGTTTTAATCAGATGCAGATTATTAAGTTTTCATATTATTAAGTGTTTGCATCGTTTAATTGTTGAGTTCATGTTGTTTTAATTGTCCCTGGGTATGAATCTTGATTAATTAGTGCTTCCATACTTATTTTGTAAATTCACAGGTTAATCAATTCAGGAGGAACTGGAGCAGCTAGGTTTGGCAACGTGGCTGCCTGCTATGTAGTTGTCAGAAGGCAACTCTTAGGAGGCGGGTCTTTCCATTGCAGCAGGTCATCGTTTGTCCTACACTGGAGTCCAGGGGAACTTGGGCATCAAAGCGGCTGTTCCATCAGCCTGCCTGGCCTTTCATTTTCTCCACAAGGAGCGGACAAAAGGGCAAGAAAGCCTCCTGAGCCCGCAACGGCAAATCTATACCACTCAGCTGGTCCTCCGTCCACGTCCTCCACCTCCAGCAGTCATGCCTTGCTAACAACAGGGAAATGCTGTAAGGAATGCACCACTGGGTGGTTTCGGTATGCAAACATCAGAGCACACTCAGGTAACTCCATGCTTCTGCACAACTAGGTTACATGGGACCATCCGCTCCTGGCTCCTGGATCCGGCCTGGCCAAGCCTTGGCCATTGCAGCCATCTGGGGAGTGAACCAGCGGATGGAAGACCTCTCGGTCTCTGCTTCTGTCAGTGACTCTGCCTCTCAAAATAAATAAATGATTATTTACAACACACAGAGAGAAAAAGTCCCAGCCTGGTTCCATCGGTGTGCACGCTGGCAGTGGGTCCCCCGCCTCTGCGCATTGATTTTTCTTGAATAAATTCGCTGTGGCTGCAAGTTCGTATCCTGCCTCCTCTCTGTTCCGCACTCCTTTTCCTCACACCACGCGCCTGAACCCCGGAGCCGGTTGCAGGGACGGTAGCAGGTCTCCCTCCCTCAGGGCGCGGAGGGTGCAGAACTTACCTGAGCCGGGCGCCTCAACGCCGCCGCCGCCATCAGACGCTGTGAGCAGAGCGTGGCCGGGAGCCGCGGCGGGAAGGGCCGTCCCCGCTCGCTCCAGGCACTGCCGCGGAGCCTCAGACTTGACTTCGCGTTGCGAACACAGCCCGTTTCTTCTCGCACCTCCCAGGTCTCCCCACCTCAACGTAAAACGACCTCTCTGGAGCAAGGAAAATGATGCCGCCACGGCGACGCCGGAAGGCCCGCCCAGGCACGGGAACGTCAGTTTTCATTGGCAGAAGGGCGCAATGCCTTCTGGGTAGTGTAGTTCTGGCACCATCAACCCTTAGTGGGCGTGGCTGTGCACCCGGTGAGTGCGATTCCTGCGTTACTGCGGATTGGCATGGATTTCAGGTTCCCTCCGCTGAGTTTTCCTTCTCTCGAAGCACTTCTCTCTTCAGGGCCACAATAATTGGCTTCCTTAGGCTGAACCGTGAACACATTCCCAAATTTTCCTTGGCAAAGGGATGTCCAGTTGTAAATTCTGTGATGCAATACCTGAAGTGTGAGAATAATACAGGGTTCTGGGACCGGCGGTGGTATAAGGGATAAAGCTGCCGCCTACAGCGCTGGCATCCCATATGGGCACCTGTTGGGAGACCTGGCTGCTCCACTTTCGATCCAGCTCCCTGCTAATGCACCTGGGAGAGCAGTGAAAGATGGCCCACGTGCTTGGGCCCTGCACCCACGTCTAGCTCTGGACTCCTGGCTTTAGCTGTCCCAGCCCCAACCCTTGTGGTCATTTGGGGAATGAACCAGTGGATGGAAGATTCTCTCTCTCTTATTCTCTCTCTCTCTCACTTTCTCCCTCTCCCTCTAACTCTGATTTCAAACAAATTAAAAAAAAAAAAACTGAAAGAAAGAGCTCTGAATTGTAGATACAGATAGTTGGGAATCCTAAGTATTTACTTTCCTCCTTCAAACCATGCTCATTTCAAATCAGTGTTCAAGAAGGACAGTAGGCATCAGAAACATCTCTTAGAAGAGTAGATTCTAAATCATTCACCTATAAGATTATAGATAAATCATAAACTGACCACTATAACTTGAACCTTTGCGAACACATCTAACAAACATGTTATAGAATACAGTCATAGCAAAGGGCATACAATATAATGCAGCTTATGAAAAACTTGGAATATGACAAAAATAAATATATCAATTGTAGAAATCTACATAGATATTAAAAATATAAAGACACTTGCAGATTGCTTCTCAAAATTTTCGGGTATTAGCTCCAGGGGGTGTGCCAGGCATTATGAGGAGAGCACAGGAGAGTGGATGCCTAAGAAACTATTTATCAAGAATGGTTATCTCACAGATGTGTTTTTTAACTGAAAAGCAAGATGTACACCTCTTGTCAACACTCCGCTGAACATGTGAAAGCTTTAAAATAAAAAACTAAGTAGTTTTATTTTGTCACAGTAATAAAAATAGGTGCCTCAACAGAACAAATCTTGATTCATCTATGTGTGGAATTTCAAATAACTTGATCACTGAGGGGAAAACCAAGTACTGAATCATTTAGTTTAGATGAAATGATTATCTACAACAGGATTCACTAATATTGAATTCATAAAATAAATTCCATGAGGATACTTTAAAAGAACAATATCAACATATTCTGGCCTATAATTGTTGTTTATAACTCTGGAATCCAGTTGTATTTCCAACTTTTAGGACTGTTCCCATGTCTGTAAGAAATGAGAACATCAAAACTGGAAGCCCAGACCTTATCTTTAGCCAGATCTCCTTCAGGACTGGAGACTATCTTCTCCCTTGAAGGTTCAAGAAATGGCTGCTGATTTAGAAATGTTGAAACTGAAGGTCACAGGACAATTCTTCAGATGGGTTACATGTGGCTGATATTTTCTGGAGGTGATAACTGCAGACCAGAAAAATGCAAAGGAGGTAACCATAGAGGAGCCAAGTCCCAAATAGTCACATAAAAGGTAGAATAAGTGTCTAAGTGATGAGGCACGAAAAAAATCTGGTGACTTGGAGTAATAAGAAAAAGGACACAGTGGCCGGGCCAGGGGATAGGAAAAAAAGTAACGCTGGGAACCACACATGACTGTGAATTCAGTGTTCAGCTCTCTGCTATGTAACTTTCTAGTCAATTCTTCCTACTTCTCCCATTCATACTAAATGAAAATAAATAAAAAAAAAATTTTTTTAAAAAAGAGGAAAGAACAGTGTTAGATTCCCAGCATCTCTGTACCCCCATCTGAAAAGCAGTGGCCACTGAAGGAAACCTTTGCCTGTGGTTTGAGACTTGGTTGCTAGACCAACCCTGTTATCTCTTCATTCACTCCTTTGAACCAGTTTGTTAACTTTCAAGATGCTGTGGCTCCTTTTGAAAAAATATATTTATTCATTTGAAAGGCAGAATGACTGGGGGGGGGGGGGTCAGGGAGAGAAGTGGAGAAACAGAGAGAATGGTCCCTCGCCAAATGGTTACACCAATAGGGCTGAATCAGGCCAAAGCCAGGAGCCAGAAACTCCAGCTGGGTCTCCCACACAGGTGGCAGGGGCTCACGCATGTGGAATCATCTGCTACTGCACATCCCTGGTAGTTTTGGGATCCGCAAGGAGGGAAGGCCTACACTTCTGGGATGGAAAGTTCCTACCTGTACTTCCAGGGAAGAAAAGTCCTTGTCAAGGTCCCCGCAGGTGCCTAAAGGTCAACCAGTGAGGATCAAACCCGCCTCAACCTTTAACCCTCATGCCCTGAATCTGTAAAAGGAGCACTCCCAATCTCTGACGCATGACTTCCCCAGCCCCCGCTCTGTTGCTCCATTGGGACTGGGGAACCTCGCCTGGGAGCGGAACCCCAATAAAAGCCTGTGAATTAATTGATTAGTCTGCCTGGGAAGATTTGTTAGGCGCTGGACACCTTGCAATCCCCAGCACATCAGCAGGAAGCTGGGTCAGAACGCAGAGCAGCCGGGACTCAAACCGGCCCTCCAAACCTGATGCAGGCTTAACCCACTTTGCCGTAGCACCCACCCCTGCTTGTGACTTCTTAGTCTACTAACCGCCCTTGATATTGTTAAATATCATCATCTTGGGGGGCTGACGCTGTGCATGGTAGGTTAGCCGTCCCCCTGCGGCGCCAGCATCCCATATTGCTGATTGATTGGAATGGTTAATAAAACACGGCATTGTGGGAAGACACAAATGTGAAGTGGGCGATCAGTTAAGGTGTCTGCAGCTCACATCACGAATCAGTTTCCAGCTATATGTCTGCATGACATTAGTATAAGGTGTGATATTTGCGGTTTTTTTTTTTTTATGAGCATTCTCTGCCTAAGGAAGACTGACATAATAGATCCCTAAATATTTCTGTGCTACGTTACAGACTACGCTCTCCAGCAGTGCAGATGTGACGCCTTTAAGAAGCGATACCCCGCCTTGCTGGGGTCCCGTCCCACTTGCAGGCATCCCCACAGCTTCTCCCCAGAGGTCGCCGGGAGGACGCGCGGCCGCGGGAACTACACTACCCAGGAGCCCCGGGGCGGCAAGCGGGCGAGTCCCTTCCTGCGGACGACCGGGGCGGGACTTCCCGTGCCCGCCGCCGGCCGACATGGCGTTGACTTCCCTGTCGTCATCCGTGAGAAGGCAGTGCCAGGCCGAGGGTGACGAGAGGGAGAACGTGAGAGGCGGCGGTGTCTGCCCTGAGCAGAGGCGGGGCTGGAGCTCCGCAGCGGCTGCCAGGGAGAGGGAGAGCTGGCCTCTGGGAGGCGGATCGCGGGTGCCCTCTCCTGACACCTGGCTCCCGGGGCACATAGCTCCGATGGCGGCGGCCCCGCTGAGGGACTCGGCGCAGGTGGGTGTGAGTGCACGGGTCCTCGCCCCGACCTCGTCTCTGAACCGTACAAGCTTCAAATGAGGGCTCCTCGGGGTGCTGCAGCCCAGGCCCCTGTGTCCAGGACAGCGGAGAACCCCGGCGCCAGCCAGCTCCATGGGTTGTGGAAGGACGTTACGTGTACGAAGACGTAGAGGTGCCACACGGCTAAAGCACGCCAGAACATGGCGTCCTCTGTAGCTGTCAGGTTAAGAGTATGAGGAGTCGTCACCCTGGATGGTCATCCTGAGCTGCCCGGCGTCCACTCTGAGGCCAATGGAGGAGAGACACGATCAGAGACGGTTTAAGAGTATTCGCTAGGCTGCTGAGAGGAGAAAGTCTGGGGGTTGGATGTGGGGTGATGAGAACGGTAGGACACAGTAAGATTTAGTTTAACATGTTCACTAGGAGGCTACCTTAGACTGAAGCAGAGGGTTGACAGTTGGCCCCAGGCCACCTTAAGACTCAGCAGGAATCAGGGATAGCCTAAGCCTTATGGTTGCTAACCCTTCACAGTCTCCCTCTTCCCACAGGTTGCCATGAACTCAGAAGTAATTATGGACCCTGTCCAGGTGAGGGGAGGCTGTCCATGCTGGACCCTGGGGAACCCCAAGCCTAGAGTCTGGAGTTCAGGTCTTGGTTATATGGGGGCTCCCATTCTTGAAAGCCACTGGACTGAAGCTGGGAGGCTGCTTCAGACACGGGAGCCAGCATGAGCAATACTTGGAGGTGAGGCTGATGGGAGTTTCCAAGGAGCCTCGGGTCTCCGCCATGTCTGGTAGGAACCAAGGACAAGGGGCAGGAGTCAGGCCGGAAATGACGGCTGAGGAGTTAGGGCTTCTGTTCTAAAGGTCGGAGACCATGGGGAAATTAGCTGGCAGAAGTCTGGGCTGGGCTTACAGCTTCCACGGTGCCTTTCTGCCGACCTCCTGGTTGCTGTTGATGAACACAGCAATGGGGTCAGGGAAGTGATCTGACCTAGATCTTATCCTCCCCGTAGATGCCATGAGGAGAACAGACTAGATATTTCTGGGAGTTGGTAAATTCTGGCGGAGACAAGGAGATCAGGGAGGAAGCTCCTACAATATTCCAGTTAAGTGGTGACAGATAGGCCGTATAGGAGGCTGTGAAGAATCGGGACATGATTAGATTTTCTGCTGTTATAAAGAAAAAGAATCACCCTCAAGGTTTTTTAACCTTAATAACTAGAAGAGTAGAAGCTTCATCAGCTGAGATGGACAAGTCAGTGGTAAGAGTAGTTTTCCAAGTGGATTTGAAAAGTTTATTTGTGATCATGAGAGGAGTCTGAGATATTCTAAGCATACTGAGTAGAGGGGTCATGTGAGTTTCTGGACACAGGGGACTGGAGTTCTTTACAGGGTTTCAGAATGAATACATCCAAAAGGTAGAAGATGATGTGTAGACTGGGGCTTAGGAGAGAATCTTCACATCACAACGGTTGTGCAGTGAGCGAGCCAGCAAGGCGATGGTGAAGGTCACTGATTGGTTAGATGGCCACAGTTGTGAGACAGCTGTGACCCAAAGAATTATATGCTTGGGACTGTGGATTGATGGCACCTGGGCTATGTTACTGGTCTTAAAGGAGAAAGGTATGCCCAGCTTTGGTTGTCTGGCAAGGATGATCTTAATGACTCATGGAGAATTAGCTAGCAGTAGTCTTGGGCTCCATATGCCAGCCCAGAGCTTAAATGGTACCTTCTGCCCACTTCCCTCTTGTTGCTATTGGTGAACAGAGTGAACACTGGGAGCACAGTGACAGAACAGATGCCAGTGGCATCTGGTCCTGGTATGTCTGAATTGAGGAGTTGGGTAGGAGAGTTTCCAGGTGTGTGCTCATGGGGAATGGATGGGGTCCTCAGGAGAGGCTGTTGATGGACTCGACTCTCCCCACTGCAGCAGGGGCAGGTGAACTTTGAGGACGTGTTCGTGCACTTCTCCCAGGAGGAATGGGGGCTCCTGGATGAGGCTCAGAGGCTCCTATACTGCGATGTGATGCTGGAGAACTTTGCACTTACGGCCTCACTGGGTAAGGCCATCACACCCACCCCAGGATCCTAGAGTAGATGTTTCCCTTCCCCCTTTTCCTAGGGCAGCCCAGCCCTCCTTCTTCAGTTCCCTGGAGGAGTGCTATGGAAACCGCCTCAGCTGTGTGTGTACTGCCTGCTGTTCCTCAGCAGTTCCAACACCTGCTGTCCGAAAGGCTCATAGGGATGGAGCCAGCATCCTGCAGTCAGCTTAGTGGATCATTTCCATCTTTTCTTTCTTTTCCATCTTTTCCTTTCTCAAATTGAATGCCTCTATACATATCCATGTCTGGCAACTCTGAGCCCAGATTCTGCCCCTCCTGACATTTCCTGTGGCTTGCCTGTCTGAGGAATTACATGGGCCAGTATGGTCACTATTTGTGGGGACAACTGGACTAACCCTACTCTGAGATAATTTTTCTATTTTTTTTTTAAAGATTTATTTATTGAAAGTTAGAGGGAGACAGACAGCTTGAGATCTTCCATCTGCTGGTCCACTCTGAAAATGACCACAATGGCCTGAGCTGGGCTGTTCAGAAGCCAGGAGCCAGGAGCTTCTTCCGGGTCTACCATGTAGGGTGCAGGGGCCCAAGAACTTGGGCCATCCTCCACTGCTTTCTCAGGTGCATTAGCAGGGAGCTGAATCAGAAATGGAGCAACTGGGACTTGAATCAGTGCCCAAATGGGATACGGGCACTGCAGATGACAGCTTTACCCATTACACCACAGCACCGCCCCTGATAATTTTTCTGTTTAGCTTTCTTTTTTATGGGGTGGCTCCTCCAGACCAGTGCTGGCCATTCACCTGCCCTCTCTTTTCCTTAGGACATGTCTCTTCTGTATCCCATGTAGTTGTCTCACTGGAGATGGGCAGTGAGTCCAGGGTACCTGATTGGGTAAACATGATTCCATTGACAAGGAAACTGTAGGTGGGTGTGTCCTGGGTGAGGGAGCAGAGGAAAGATGGGGTGTTAGGACTGAGTCCACACCATTCCCTAACCTTTCTGAACCCACAGGAGTTTTTATCCAAGGCTGTGCGATACACATTATTTCTGTCAACTTTCCCATTTACACACTTGCCTTTCATGCTCTGACCTTCAGCCTCTGGCTGTTCTACACCTGTCCCTCAACATCTGCCCTATTCCCCTCTACTGTCTCCTCTGCAGTGCTCTCCAACATTGACCTGTACTTATGTGTCATGAGATGTGCATACTCCAGGTAGTCTTTAAATATCAACTACTCAGCTGTGATTTGATTTTCTTGCATATGCACATAGCCTTCTGCACAACTTTCACCTGTCCCAGCAGCCAAGGGAATCCAACTGTGAATGGCATCACTGGAGACCCCACCTCTTCCTGTGCTCTGTCCCTTGTTTATATTTTCTCCTGACTGAGGCCTCCCCCAGTCTATTACCTAAGATGCCAACTGCTATTCAGCAGAGCTTTAACTCAACTTAAGCTCAGGCCCTTGTCCTGAAAGCAGTCCTATGACCTTGATCTTAATTGTATTAGACACACATATGAGGCCCCACTGTGTCAATTTATACATCATCAGAATTTCTATGCTTCCAGGTTGTTCACATGGAATAGCACATAAGGAGACACATTTTGAGAATGGTGTTCCTAGAGAAGGAGTGTCACAAATCAGGACCAGCAAGGGAGGTTTTTTGATACAGAATGACCACCATCAGACGTGTGGCCTGGCCTTGAAAGACATTTTGCGATTGGCTGAGTGCCAGGAAGCATACCATGGGCAGAAACCATACATGAATGTGCTATGTGGGAAACAATTCTGGTTTAGTGCAAACCTTCACCAACAGCAACACCGTGGGGAGATACCCTTTAGAAGGGACAAGAGCCAGGCCTTGCTTGAGAACAGCTGCCCTGTCCAAACATCACAGATCTCTATGCAAGAAGGTGGTACGGACTTCCCAACCAGCTCGAACATTTTCCAGCACCAGGTCCCCCACAGTGAGTGGAAGCCACGCAGTACCTCCAAATGTGAGGAGAGCTTCTCTAGTGGACAAAGACATTACACATGCAGTGAATGTGGGAAAACCTTCAGCCGCAAAGACTCACTTGTCCAGCACCAGAGAGTTCACACTGGAGAAAGGCCTTATCAGTGTGGTGAATGTGGGAAAACCTTCAGCCGGAAACCCATCCTTGCTCAGCACCAGAGAATCCACACTGGAGAAATGCCTTATGAGTGTGGCATATGTGGAAAAGTTTTTAATCACAGCTCTAACCTTATTGTACATCAGAGAGTGCACACTGGAGCAAGGCCTTACAAGTGCAATGAATGTGGAAAAGCCTACAGCCACAAATCCACTCTTGTTCAGCATGAGAGTGTCCACACTGGAGAAAGGCCTTATGAATGCAGTGAATGTGGGAAATACTTTGGTCACAAGTACAGACTCATTAAACATTGGAGTGTCCACACTGGAGCAAGGCCTTATGAGTGCATTGCATGTGGGAAATTCTTTAGCCAAAGTTCTGACCTTATCGCACACCAAAGGGTTCACAATGGTGAAAAGCCTTATGTGTGCAGTGAATGTGGAAAAGCTTTTAGTCATAAGCATGTACTTGTTCAGCACCATCGAATTCACACTGGAGAAAGACCATACAAGTGCAGTGAGTGTGGGAAGGCGTTCCGGCAAAGGGCTTCCCTTGTACGGCATTGGAAAGTTCACACTGGAGAAAGGTCATAGGATAGCCAGGAATATGCCATCTCCTTGTTTGACAAAATGACTAGTAACAGAAAGGAGCTCCCACAGTAGCCTTCATGTGTAGCCATCTAGCCATCAGTTAGAAGTTTAATCTTAAACCTTAACACTGCCCACCCTGGGAGATTTGAGTGTCGCTTGTATAGGAAGCGTTCTAGAGCTTTCTTGTTCTTAGGAAGCTGCCCAGGACCCTCGCTGGAATTACTTGACCAGTGCCTCTCACTGAAGCCATTTATCTTCATAGCAGCAGGTTCCACTTTGTGCACACATCATCCTGACATGCTCAGAGAGGCAGGTCTCTGTCCTCCTCCCTTTCCTAGAGGAAATCACTGGTGGTATGGGCTCCTGGAGGACTCGCGCCCCTTCCTACCCCACACTGGTTTAAGCATGAGGCAGTTTAGGCTGGGAGGATATATGCTTTGTTCTGTGGTCTGCTTGTAGAGAAGCCTTTGGACATTATTGGCTTCATATGGCACTTGTGATGGGTTTTTCCAGCATTCAGGACATCTACCCTGAAATTTCCTGCCTTGTATTCTGGTTTAAAAAAAAAAATGCCTTAATTTTTAGACTGGACATCTTGAGGATGCTGTTCACTTTGTGGGCTGGATTGAGAACTGAGTTGATCTCTGCCAGCATGAAGCAATGAAAAGCTTTTGCCAGACCTCTGTGTCTTGGTCTTACAAGTGATAGTACGATGGCAAAGTGCTCCAATTCTAGAGACAGCCTAAGTTACACTGCTGCTTAAACTCTCCTAGGAAAGAATACATTGGTATTCTTTGTGAGCCTATTTGTTTCATCTGTTTGTTAAGATAACAGGTGTGGCTAAGGTCACCCTGAATTTGTTGTGACAACCTAGTGTGCCTGGGTGCAGCATACATTTAGGTCCTCTTCCCAGAGGATACAGCTCCTTGAAGAGAACTGGGACCAACCAGGATCTGTGAAGTTTGTTTGGTAGGCAGCTATCATGGGCTGTCACCTGAAACAATAGGTGGTACAAGGGGACTGCAGCAAACTACAGGGAAAATGACTCTCCTAAATGTGCACCCACATATGTTTCCATCACTGTGGCTTTGTTGAGAGTTTGCAGAAATTCTTAAGACTTCCATATGTGTCTCTTAGAGCTAAGGTCATTGTTAGAGTAAATATAAATAGTCCTGATTTCTCCCTCATCTATGCCCAGGCAACCATTGATCACTGTCACTCTAAGCTTGTCCACACTTCCTAGAATGTTTTATAGAATATATATATAATATATATACACACATATATGTAATATATGGTAATTCAGTGTGTAATGTATCTGGCTTCTTTAATTATACACCTTTGTTTTTTATTCACCCATGTTCTATTTCAGAAGTTCATTTCTTTTCATTTGTACTTTTGCTGAAAGTATTCCATTGTAGAGAGCTATACGCAATTCCAAAGCAAATGTTCCAGAGAACTCATACTTAAAAGCCAAACTGCAGTATCTTTTTATAACCTTAACCTGAAAGTAAAATTCCACCATTTCTGATACATCCTATAGGCATCACTGAATAATCCTAGTAAAAGATGGAAGCAAACTCTACAGTGGGAAAATATAAGGAGGTATGGATTTGTGAGTACTTTTTTGGATGCTGATGACTATAGTGATCAGGATTATTTTTCCTTTTTCAGTCTTTTAATGGTGAATTAAATAGACTAGTTTTCAAGTATTAAACCAACTTTGCATTTCTGGGGTAATCCTCAGTCAATATGTATGTATTTGTTTTCTGTATTATTGAATTTATTTTTTTTTATTTTTTAAAAAGATTTATTTATATATTTGAACATCAGAATTACAGTGAGAGGGACAGACAGATCCTCCATCCACTGGTTCATTCCCCAAGTGGCTGCAATGGCCAGGGCAAAGCCAGGCTGAAGCCAGGAGCCAGGAACTTCTAATGGTTCTCCCTTGTGGAAGGCAGGGGCCCAAAGACTTCAGCTGTCTTCTGGCTACTCTTCCCAGGCCATTAGCAGGGAGCTGGATCAGAAGTGGAGCAGCCAGGACACAAATGGGTGCCCATGTAGGATGCTAGCATCACAGTGGCTTTACCTGCTTTGCCATTATGCCAGCCCCAATATTACACACACTTGATCTTAGCCAAAAGGCCGAGAAGCAATAGCCCCAATATTTTTCTTAAAAATGTTTGTATATATATTCATAAGATATACTAGTTTCTGATTTTCTTTGATGCCTAGTTTAGCTTTGGTGTCAGCAAAATGCTACCTTTACAGAACGTTAGGATGTACTCCTTAATTTTCTGGAGGAGTTTGTGAAAAATTGGTATGATTTCTTCCTTAAATGTTAGGTACAATTTACCAAATGAAGCTATGTGGACCTGGATTTTTTTCTGTGTGGTATTTTCTAACTGCAAGTTTAATTTCCATGATAGACGAAAACTTGAATAATTTTTAAAAACTTAAATATACTCATATTTATAGTCATAATGTCATTAATGCTGTTCTGTTCAATGAGACTGCATATAGGTGGCAGTCTTGTATGCTTATAATGGAGTTGAACATTTCCTATCATTTAATGACACTATAAAAGGTATAAAGTTGAAATGTAATATGCTACTCTTGTGTTTGTGGTCATGTTGGTATAAATGAACCTGTTGTGCTGTATAAAAGTATAGCACATACAATTATGTACAGCACATGTACTTGGTTAAAAAAAACTATTTTACTGATTAATTTATTTGCTATACCACATATTTTTTTAAATTTTTATTTAATTTTTTGTTTTTTGACAGGCAGAGTAGACAGTGAGAGAGACAGAGAGAAAGGTCTTCCTTTGCCGTTGGTTCACCCTCCAATGGCTGCCGCACTGCGACTGGCGCACCGCGCTGATCGAAGGCAGGAGCCAGGTGCTTCTCCTGGTCTCCCATGGGGTGCAGGGCCCAAGCACTTGGGCCATCCTCCACTGCACTCCTGGGCCACAGCAGAGAGCTGGCCTGGAAGAGGGGCAACTGGGACAGAACCTGGTGTGCTGGCGCCCCAAGGCAGAGGATTAGCCTAGTGAGCTGCGGTGCCGGCTTTTTTTTTTTTTTTTGACAGGAAGAGTTGGACAGTGAGAGAGAGACAGAGAGAAAGGTCTTCCTTCCGTTGGTTCACCCCCTAAATGGCCGCTGCGGCCGGCGCACTGCGCCGATCCAAAGCCAGGAGCCAGGTGCTTCCTCCTGGTCTCTCATGGGGTGCAGGGCCCAAGCACTTGGGCCATCCTCCACTGCCTTCCTGGGCCACAGCAGAGAGCTGGCCTGGAAGAGGAGCAACTGGGACAGAATCTGGTGCCCTGACCGGGACTAGAACCCAGGGTGCCGGTGCCGCAGGCGGAGGATTAGCCTAAGTGAGACGCGGCGCCAGCCTTGCTATACCATATTTTTATTATTACTTTAGCGTATACTACTTATAAAGAAAGTTAAATGTAAAACAGGATGCCACGTTGTGCTAGCAGCAGCCTCCTACAGCTCATGTTTACAGAACATCTTTATTGCATCAAGGGGCCACGTGAAGTGACTGATCTATACCACCTGGGTTTGTGTGAGCACATTCTGGGATGTTTGCAAATTGATGACATCATCTGTCAGCATATTTCTTAGAGTGTAACACCATCATTATGGGATGCATGGCATATGCATATATTTTCTCCACAGTGACTTTTGATGGTTCGTGTCTTTTGAAGGAGTATATTTTATTTAAGTGAATTTTTTTCTAAATATTTACATATTATTGCTTTACTACTTGTGGAATCGATAGTGATGCCACTCCTCTTGTTCCTGACACCAGTAATGTTTATACTTATACAGTAATTCCCCTTTTTAAAAAGATTTGTTTATTTATTTGAAAGGCAGAGTCACGGAGAAGGAGAGACAGACATGTTCTATCTGCTGATTCACTCTCCAAATGGCAGCTGCAGCCAGGGCTGGGCCAGACCAAAGCCAGGAGCCAAGAACACCATCTAACTCCCATATGGGTGGCAGAGGCCCATGCACTTGAGTAATCATCCTGTGCCTTCCCAGGTGCGCTAGCAGGGAGCTGGGTTAAAAGTCAAGCAGGTTGGGCCGGCGCCGTGGCTCAACAGGCTAATCCTCCGCCTTGCGGCGCCGGCACACCAGGTTCTAGTCCCGGTCAGGGTGCCGGATTCTGTCCTGGTTGCCCCTCTTCCAGGCCAGCCCTCTGCAGTGGCCCAGGAGTCCAGTGGAGAATGGCCCAAGTGCTTGGGCCCTGCACCCCATGGGAGACCAGGAAAAGCACCTAGCACCTGGCTCCTGCCATCGGATGAGCGCAGTGCGCTGGCCGCAGCGCGCCGACCGCGGCAGCCATTGGAGGGTGAACCAACGGCAAAGGAAGACCTTTCTCTCTGTCTCTCTCTCTCACTGTCCACTCTGCCTGTCAAAAAAAAAAAAAAAAGTCAAGCAGGTTGGACTTGAACTGACACTCAGATATGAGATGCCAGCATTGCAAGCCGTGGCTTAACCCACTGCACCACAACACCAGCAACAGTATTTCTCTGTTTGGCTAGAAATTTACCAAACATAAGGATCTGCCTAAAGCCGTCAATCTTATTGTCTGTTTTGTTGGCTGTTTTTTTCCCATTTTGACCTTTATGACTACATTCTGCTTGTGTTGGATTTGTTGTCTTCTTTTGCTACTTTTTAACATAGATGCTGAGGTTCCTTACTTAAAAACTTTGTTTTTTTTCTTAAGGATAGCCCTCTGCACACTTATAAGTACTTAATGCTAAAATTCGTCTAAGAACTGTTTTAGTTGCCACCCACAAAATTTGATAGGTTGTATTTTCATCTTAAGTTTAAATCTTTTCTAATCTCCTTTGATACACAGCCCTTTTTCCTTTGATACACAGCCCTTTTTTTTTAAGAAGGGTATTTTAGTTCCAGATATTTGCAAATTTTCCTTATCTTTCTGGTAATTTCTAATTTGATTTCACTTAGAGTAAACACTTTATGAATTATTTACATTCCTTGAGACTTGTTTTATTGCCCAGAATACAGGCTGTCTTGTTAGGTGCTGTGTGTCAACTCAGAATTAATGTATATTCTTGTTTGGTGAAGTATTCTACAAGTGTCAGCTAGTCAAGGTGGTTGATAATATTGTCTAAGTTTTCTGTATCCTTACTGATACTCTGTTTTTGTTTTGGCTCTGTCCATTATTTGAAAGGGATTTTTTTTTATTATAGAAAGATTGCATTTATTAAGGTGGGCAACTATTATCAAAATACCTTAAACAATTATAATTTGTGGGGAGTGCATACCGATGGACTTTACATGGAGCGAGGCTCTTAGGTGCCACGGGCCAGTGTTCAGGGACTTGTCTGTCACCAAGGAGTTTGCCACGAGCACTGCTGTGAGGCAGCTTCAGGTGGTGATGCAACGGCCTGGGAGCTCAGCCAGCTGCCCAGCAGCTCCTCCCTTCGCATGGACTTGGTGGGCCTTCCATCCCTGGGAGTGACGTGCTATCCCGGTGTCCCCAAAGTGTCCCTTTGTGACAGTTTCAGAATGCACCGCCTGCAGAATTGAGGTGTTAGCCAGAAAGCAATCCCCGTGTCCCTACCTATGTTTAGCAAGATACTACAGTAGAAACTGTGGAGTCTATGAGAAACCGTAGAGTGCAGGACAGACCACTCTCGATGTATGCAGCTTGGTAACCACAGCGCTCACAAGGCAGTAAAAACAGTAACTAATGGCACAGCGGACAGGTGAAGGTTGAGGTTGAAAGGGATTATTGACATCTTTGAATATAAAAGTAGACTTACTGGCCGGCGCCCCGGCTCACTAGGCCAATCCTCCGACTTGCGGTGCTGGCACACTGGATTCTAGTCCCGGTCGGGGCACTGGATTCTGTCCCGGTTGCCCCTCTTCCAGGCCAGCTCTCTGCTGTGGCCTGGGAGTGGAAGATGGCCCAAGTGCTTGGGCCCTGCACCCGCATGGGAGACCAGGAGAAGCACCTGGCTCCTGCCTTCGGATCAGCGCGGTGCGCTGGCCATTGGAGGGTGAACCAACAGCAAAAGGAAGACCTTTCTCTCTGTCTCTCTCTCAGTGTCCCTTCTGCCTGTCAAAAAACTTTATAAAAAAAAAAAAGTAGACTTACTGATTTCTCTGTATAATTCTATCGGGTTTTGCTTTGTATATTTTGAAGCCTTTTTTATTAGGTGAATAAACACTTCCTAATGAGTTGGATGTCTTCCTAATGAGTTGGATTCTAAATATGACACCGGTACTCTTGATTTCCTTTGTTTCATGAAAGCAATATGACTTTTGGGGGGATTTGATCCCAACCATTTTTAGGATGTGCTATTAAATTTGAGGCTAATTCCTCACCCATGACCAAGACACAGCCATTTTGTTTTCCACTCAAACTGGTTAGCAAGAACTATTCTTGTCTCTGTATGAGCCTTGAAAAGTATTCCATCAAATCCTTATACACAGTTATCTCCCCATCTCCTGGTGGGTTCCTCCATGCATAAACAGATTAGTACACAGTAATCTCCCCATTTCCTGGTGGGTTCCTCCATGCATAAACAGATTAGTACACAGTAATCTCCCCAACTCCTGGTGGGTTCCTCCATGCATAAACAGATTAGTACACAGATAAATCCTTGAGGAGAGCCCTCTGCACACTGACAAAGTTCCTCTCTTGTACGCTGCTCCACAGACTTAACCACCTTGACAAACCCAGACTCACAGCTCAGCCTCCCTAACTCAGATACTGCACTTGGGGTTCTCTGTTTTTGCATGAGGACCTGGAAGTTTTATTTTCACAGGCACCTTAGACAGGCATGTTTGCTCTCTCTTATTAAATACTGCTTTCTACCTAATGCCCAACATATTGAAAATCAGTTCTATATGCTTTTTAGTGTTTCTTTTTCATTTTTTGGATACATACAGAAGAACAATATACCTCCAAAATATATACCTTGAATAAATCAGTAGAACTTATATACCTCTGGCCATCCCAGAAAAAAAGAGAAATCACATATTACAAATATGAGCAAGGAAAGATACTGAAATACTAAATAACTAAAACATATAATGGCTGACTGATTATTTTAAAAATTTATTCTTAACAGGGGCTGGTGCTGTGGCATAGCAGGTAAAGCCATCACCTGCAGTGCCAGCATCCTATACTGGTGCTGGTTCGAGTCCTGGCTACTCTACTTCTGATCCAGCTCTCTGCTATGTCCTGGGAAAGCAGTAGAAGATGGCCCAATTCCTTGGGCCCTGCACTCATGTGGGAGACCTGGAAGAAGCTACTGACTCCTGGCTTCAGATTGGCACAGCTCTGGCCACTGTGGCCATCTAAGGAGTGAACCAGTGGATGGAAGATCTGTCTCTCTGCATTTGCCTCTCTGTAACTCTGCCTTTCAAATAAATAAATAGTTTTAAAAACTTATTCTTAATAAATTGAAATTTGAAGAAAATTCATTGAAAGATACCAACTGGCCAGGCTCAGTCAATAAGAAACAGAACATCTGAAAAAATCCTGTCAAGGGCATTTAATTCATATTTCTAGACTAATACTACAGATCTGATTATAAATATAAGAAGCCTTTCCACTAAAAACTTCAAGTCAAGATGGCCTCATTAAAGTATTAGTATTCTATTAAACTCTGTCAAAAACTAAAACAATGATAAAACTTGAAGTCTTAGATAAGACAGTTGGCGCTGTGGTGTAGAGTGTGGAGCTGCTGTGCCAGTATCCCATATGTGCACTGGTTCTAGTCCCAGCTGTTTCACTTCTGATCCTGCTCTCTGCTATGGTATGGGAAAGCAGTAGAAAAAGGCCCAAGTCCTTGGGCCCCTGCACCCGTGTGGGAGACCCGGAAGAAGCTCCTGGCTCCTGGCTTTGGATCGGTGCAGCTCTGGCCATTGTGGCCATGTGGGGAGTGAATCACTGGATGGAAGACCCCTCTCTCTCTCTCTCTCTCTCTCTCTCTCTCTCTCTCTCTCTGCCTCTCTTTCTTTATCTGTGTAACTCTTGACTTTCAGGTAAATAAATAAATCTTTTAAAAAAAATGACAATTCATGATGGACTCACAGAGTTTCAGAATGAGGGCTGCTAAACCAAAACACACAAGCATGTGATTAGAGGATTCAAACTTTAAGCCAGACCAAACACTGAGGGCAGACAGGCTAGTGATGGAATTCAGTCATATGGATACACTTGAATCAACCATGGCTACAAAATAAGGCCCTCGTCAAAACTCTGGATATTGAGGCGTGGTGGAGCATCCTGGCTGCCGAACACACGGACATACCAGGAGGGTGACATGGGCTGACTCCATGGGGAGCCGGCATGCAAGTCCATACTATGCTCCTCCAGATCTTGCCCTATATACTTTCCACCTTGCTGTTCCTAAATTTTATCCTTTGGAACAAAACTGGAATAAGTATGGATGGCAATTTTGGTGAGTTCTATAATAATACCAGACTGGATAACTGAAAAAGCAAAGAAACTTCTCACAGTTATGAGGCTAGAAAGTCCTCAAGCTACTGACATGTGGTGAGGACCTTCCTGCACAGCAAGGTGGAGGTCATTACATGGGGCAGGCAATGGGAGTATGACGGCCCAGGTCTCTCTACCTCTTGTAAAACTGGAAACCCATCGTCAGGGTCCACTCTAATGACCTCATCTAACTCTACTTAAAGAGCCCAAATACCATCAACTTATCAATCCCGGCACCACGTTTCCAACATATACACTTTGGGGGATGTACTGAAACCACAGCACCCATGGGGACTGATGCTTACTCTGGGTAGTTGCTGTCAAAGATTTGGAGTCAAACCTCAAAGAGATCTCCTGATATAGGACACCTATTAAAAACCTGAAGCTTGAGGCCAGTGCTGTGGCATAGCAGGTAAAGCCACCACCTGAGTGCTGGCATCCCATATGGGCGCCAGTTCAAGTCCTGGCTGCTCCACTTCCTATCCAGCTCTCTGCTGTGGTCTGGGAAAGCAGAAGATGACCAAGTCCTTGGGCCACTGCACTGGTGTGGGAGACCTGGAAGAAGCTCCTGGCTCCTGGCTTTGGAAATATCCCATTTGCTGGAGAAAATATGAAATGAGTTTATATGAATTGGAGAGAACTGTGGAACAGGAAAGGCTCATTTGTGAATGAAAATGGCCAGCCATTATGGCAGTATAAGCTTGTCCACTGGAAGTCTGTTGGCACGTATTTTTCAATTAAAGCTTTAATTGTCTGAGCAGCTTTAGCTCTACAGCAAAACTGAGGGTAAGCTAACGATGTGTCCCATGTATTCCTCTTCCCACAAAGGCACAGCTTTCCCTTGGTATCAACATAGCATGACTTAACACTTTCATGTATGACATTCAGAAAAATGCATACATCATAGTTGTGCATTTCAGTGAATTTCCCTTAGGTCAAGGCATCTCTGAAACCAGGCCCATCAAGGAAAGCAAAGTGTCAGCTTGCCAGTGTGTTGTGGGCCATCCACTCAACCAATAACCAGTCTAATTTCTAACATTTATGATTTCTAGCTTTCTGCTAATATAGTCTTGCCCCATTTTTCACTTCATACTCATTTTGAATATGATAGCAGCAATTTCTTTCTTTCTTTTTTTAAATCATTGATTGGGATGAAGAGTTAGAGAGAAAGAGATAGAGAAACCCACTACCTGATAGTTCACTCCCTACAATGGCCAGGGCTGACCAGGCCAAAGCCAGGAGCCAGGAACTTCTTCCAGGTCTCCCACAGGGGTGGCAGGGCCCACCCATGTGGCCCATCTTTTGCTGCTTTCCCAGGTGCCATTAGCAGGGAGCTGAATCAGAAGTGGAGCCGCCAAGACTGGGAGCAGTGCACGTATGGGATGCAGTGTTGCAGGCAGGGCTTAACCAGCTCTGACAACACCTCAGCTGCAGCTGCTTTTACTTCCTTTCCTCCTCTTTCCCCTCTTCCTATTCTTTTGCTCCTCCTCTTTCTATTTGTTCACCCTGCCTCCTTCTTCCTCCCCTCTCTAAATCATTCTTTTTCTCCTTTTTCTTTGTCTTCCTTCTCCTTACTGTTCCACTCTCCTGGTATCTCTCCAACTAATGTAGAGTCTATGGATGCATGTGCCATATGTGCCCTTGCAATATGTATCTGATACAAGGTAACACAAGGATTTAGAGAGACAGTCTAGTTTGAGGGACAGAAATAAATTTTTCACAAGGCTCTATCCCTCTTCAAGTTCAGGGCTTACTCATATAAGTTGGCTTCCTTGGGTTCTTCAATGGACTTAATTTATGTGGATGAGATAACACAGATATTCCAATTTCAAGATACAGGAGAACAAAAACACTGAATTTACATGTAAAAGAGGTGCATAAGAATTGTGAATGTTTAATCACATAACATCCAGTTGCACCTTGGATTAGACCATTATTCTAAATTCACCCAGATTCCACCCTCACAACACCAGTACACGTCAACATTCTGTGTTGGCTATGGCTGGGAACCTCAGTGAACTTTCATGGCCCATTCAGAGCAGCCATAAGCACAGAACACCATTTTTGAGTTTGCTGCGCTGACTTCCAGATCCAGCAAGAAATCCTTTTAAGTTTTACTCTAAAATGGCAGGAAATGTAGGACAGAGTCAGCGGACTCACTGACTGCCTCAGGGTCCTGCCCTGACTCCCTTGCCCAGCAAAGGACCCATGGAGCTGATCAACAGCAGTGCGCATGCCAACCAACACAGCACACAAACTGCTGGTAGGGCCACACCCAACAGAATTCAGACACTGTGCCACTATGCAGTTTCAATGTCTGCAGTTTATTTTTATGTTCAGCTACAACATGCCAATAAAATACTACAGGTATAGCAAGGGCCAAATCAACATAAATGATGAAAATTAATTTTATTTATTTATTTATAAGGATTATTGATGTGAAAGGCAGAGCTACAGAGAAAGAAGGAGAACTGAAGAGAGAGAAGTAGGAAGGGGGGAGGGGAAAAGGGTGTGGGGAATCCCACACGAGTCCCAAAAATAGAGTCACAGATCACCACTTACCTGACCAGCAGAAGGAGGTGAACTGTGGAAACTCCACAGAGAATTCTAGAGTCAAAAACTACCACTATCCACAAAGTGAAAGTAAAGAGATGCAGGGTCTTAGTCCACCCATACAAGGATGGACTGGGCCTGAGGAAAGGTAAGTGTGCCTCTCGCCCATTCCCCAGCCTGCTGATCCCGGAGACAATCAGACGCAGCGGGGAGTCAAGTCTAGCAAGAACTCATTTATTTCACGCGTAACAGAGCTTTTAAAGCACAAAACTGCAGAGTCATTGGGGCAGGGCTAAGGACCAACCAATTACTTATAAGATCACTTTATGGGGCGATTTCTATAGGACTAGCCATATGTCTATACACTTGTTACTAGTTTTGTTACCTCCCCTGATGTTGTGCAGCCAATTAGTTTTAGTGATAAACAACTTTGGATTCCACCCACCTTACTTCCTCTGGGCACCATCTTTGAATTGCTTCGTGTAACTAATTTCCCCACAAAAGTAAAGAAAAATGGAGTCACTCTGTCAAGCCAGAGCTGATGACATCATTTATGCTGATGCTTGCCAAGGATGCTCCTCATCAGACTGAACAGGCATCCCTTGGCAGTCTGATAACCTCGAGTTCCCTTCCTACTCACACAATGATTGGATGCACCCCAACAATGAGCTGGAAACACCGGTCCTAAACAACAGGTGGGTGGCACCCCAGGAAACTCCAAGAGGAACACAACTTATTGGTGACAACTTATTGGGACCCCTGCTGGAGACTCCCCCTTCAGAGTGGCAAAGATAAAATGAGAGCCTTTTGCACTGCTCTCCAACCTCTCCAGGATCATGGCCTGGTGTGTGTGAACCTCTGGATCTCCACACATCTGGAGCTAAAGGGGCAGCCCATTACTCTGTGAGGAACAGGCAATGGCACAAGCCAACAACAAATCAATGTCCCAGTGCATGACTGCTGCAGCCATTTGAGGAGTGAATCAGCAGATAGAAGACCCCTCCCTCCTTCCCTCCCTCCCTCCCTCCCTCCCTCCCTCCCTCCCTCTCTCTCTCTCTCTCTCTGTGTATGTGTGTGTCTCCCTATGTCTGTCTGTAACTCTGCCTCTCAAATAAACAAATCTTTAAAAAAATAAATATTTACGGTATTACTCTTAAAACACATTCATCATTTAATTAAACATTTTCAAAATAATTTTTATAAGGATTTACATTTTTAGTCACTGATTTATCCCTGCTTGTTAAGTTTTCTCAAGAAGTTTAGGTTTTGTAGCCCTGAACTTTCAACCAGAGCACTCATCATGTTCCCTTCCAGTTTCACATCCTTGCAATCTCTGCGTATCTCTCAGGATTATCCTCTGTGCCATGAGGCTGCACACATATTTCTAACTTAAAGTCTTTCCAGGCAACTTGTGCAATGTAAGGAGCACCTGAATAAAACCATGCTTCACAAATATTTGTTAAGATCATCTGTGATTATTCATAGTACAAAACACAAGAATTCCCCTAAATCTTTAAATTAAAAAAAAAAATCTTCCTGTCAATACTCTATTCTGAAATTTCCAGAAATTCATTGGTGTAGAAGCTAACATGGCTGGATTGCATGTTCACTGCCTCAGAGTACACACAGTGTTGATTTTCAGGCCTGTTTGTAAGATCCCTGTGGACAGGGACAGTACTACCCATGCTTGCTTTGACATTATAAATCACTAGCACTTAACAGTCCCTGAATATTAGCAAGTGTTGAAATCAGTAACTGAATTCCAGAGGAGAATAGACTCATGGCACAGCAACCGGATTAGGAAAACTTGTTCTCCTTGGCAAGCAGGCAGCGCAGAACTGATGTACACGGGTGTCACTGATGATGAGCACGAAAGGAGCGAATGCCACAAAACATGATGACACAAGCACAGAGCTGTTCACCATCCACTGGCCAGGGTTTGCCACTAAAGTCATCCAAACGGTCATGATGGTGTAGACTGAGTAAAAAGCAAAAAACGAGCTCACCAGGATCATGACAGTCCATGTGGCCCTGGCCTCTGGGGAGGGTCTGGAAGAGCGTCTGTGGCTATGGATGTGCTGCACCTGCTTCTTGTGTCTGTGTAAGACAAAGACCACAGTACCACTAGCCCAGAGCATGAAGGCCAAACTCATAAAATCGGGGGAAAAATATATGACTGTGTACACTGAGCTGTTCTCTGGCATTGTCCAAGAACAGTATGCAGAGCTATTTCCCCCCCGGCGGCTTTTGCTATCCAGTGGACCATTCACTATTACAAGAATACATGTGCTTAGCAGGAGATGTGGGATCCAGCAGAGGAAACAGCAGAAGCCAATGAACTTCAGGGATCTGAATCTGAATGCCATCCACTTGCACACACTGGAGTCAATCTTAATGGCCTGGAATCCATTGAGGAGGCAGATAGTGCTGAAGGAAACCCCCGTGGCTAGCCTGTGACTATAAAACACAAGTTTACATCCAGTGTCATCCAGGAAATATTTCAATCCAAAAGCTGCCATTGTTTGAGGTATTCCTTTGGAGAAAAGGACCAAAGAATTGGCTATGGTCAGCTGGTTGAGAATCAGGTCTGTGGGTCTCACCTTGTGACCAGTGAGCAAGGTGAAATTATAAAAACAAAGAAGGAAGAGATTCCCCAAGATCCCAACTGCAGTTTGAATGAAGAAGACAATCCCTATTTCCAACTTTCCAGAAGCCATTGCCTCCAAACCTAGGAGATGCTAACTTTAATTGCAGTTAGAGAAGTCAGTAGAGATAAAAGGAAAAAAAATGTCTTTACATCACTGGTGACAGTTTTCAGAATTGTTTCTTATTTGAACTATATCTTCTCACTTTAACCAGGAATTAAAATTTTGTGCTTTCAGAGCTGGTGCTGTAGCGAGTAAACTTCCATCTGAAGCGCCGGCATCCCATTTTGAGACCTGGCTACTCCACTTCCAATCCAGCTCTCTGCTATGGCCTAGGAAAGCAGTGGAAGATGGCCCAAGTCCTTGGCCCCTCCACCCATGTGGGAGACTCGAAAGAAGCTCCTGGCTTTGGATCAGCCCAGCTCTGATCAGCCCGTTGCGACCATTTGGGGAGTGAACCAGCAGAAGGAAGATCTCTCTCTCTCTCTCTGGCTCTTGCCTCTGCCTCTCTGTAACTCTGCCTTCCAAATAAATAAATAAATTTTAAAAAGAAACAGAAAGTCTTTAGAAAAAGATTTTGTGCTTATCTGTGCAAGGACAACTCAAGGAGATCTGCCTGGAAACAGCTCGAGTACTCTGCAGAAAAGCCGCCAAGTGAATGTGGGTGCAGCGGTGTTACAGCTTTCTACAGCTCAGCAGACACAGACGCCTGTGTCCGACTCAGGAAACCACAATCACACTAGTTTGGAAGATGAATGTTTCCATGTGGCTGATGTATTAGGGAACACAAGAAGCATAAAGGAAAAGTGTATGTATGCTCATATGGGATATCATTCATAATAAAGAGTAGAAAGCTGTATTCAGTGGAACCAGTTTGGAGGAATACGCACACAGCCACAGTCTCTACAACTGACCTCAGTTCACTGTGTCTTGGAACCCACATCACTGACAGGTGGTGTTACAACTCTGTCTCATTTTATGTACTCTGTCTTCTACCTCTTCACAGTGACATATGAGCTGTAACTATGACTCTCACACCACAACAAACTTCCAGCCTTTTTAAGCATACCCCAGAAGCCCCAGCTTATTTTCAGGGGAAACATAATTTAATCACCAAAGGAATAGTGATTCCAAAGACTTGAAGCTCAACTCGTTTGTTAAAAATAAGATACTGGAGCAGGCATTCAGCTCAGCAGTTAAGATGCCTGCATCTTGCTCTGGAGTACCTGAGTTTACCACTTAGAGACATGCTGTTAAGGACTGCAATTACTACCATACGTCCCAGCATAAAATAGAACAAAATGCACTAAACACACACTAGAGAGTATCACACAGATATGAAACTTTATTATCTTACTCTCTCACATTCCTATGCCCTAAAACCTTTAGCATGGATGCTACTGGGACGCTGTGCTTAGTAAGGGACAAATTAAGAGATGTTTGAGAAGAACTGATCTGGAGTGAGAGGGGAGATGTCAGGCACTGGTGTGGCATTTGGACGACAGTGGTGAGAAGGCTACAGATTCCTCCATAAACATCTTGTCTAGACCTGTTTGCTCCTAACAATTATCTATCTAGTTAATTAGCTAGCTACCATCTACAAATGGCTTTTTAGTGACTTTTTAAAACATTTGTCACGTATTTTTTTAAATTCTAATAATAGAATATTTCCTCCTCCACCTAGCCCCCTTTCATTTTTAGTTTTTGAGATTAAAAATTTTACTGATATTAATCAAGGGCTTACTGCTCTATTGCAAACACAGTTTTGTCAAATTCTGTTTTATATTTTTGTCAAGCCAATGGTTAAGAATATAATAATACTATAGTCTTAATGATCTGCAATTATTTTGAAATTTACTGCATATGGGTAAACTGATCATCTTTCCATTTGATTGTTGTTTACAAGTGATTTCTAATTCCAGCCTCAGAAGGCTGTTTTTTTTTTTTTTAAAGAAGAAAATATTCTTGAATTTCCAGAGGTAAATTCTAAGAATCTGTAGTTATCTGAAAAACAGATGCTACTTACAAAGTGTGGAGTTGTCTGTGGACAGTGGGTGCCAGGACAGAATCTGTGCAGGTGTGGAGAGTGAGTCCCTGTACCTGAGATAAAGGTTTGGGATTCTATGATCTCATCTGCTTTCTCGAAAGTGATTATAATTTCACCTGCAATTGTAGTTACAATGAGTGCACAGGGAGTTGAGATTAACTCTGAGATAGTGTGTGAATGATGCAAGTTCCCAAAACCTATTAAAAGTGAATAATGAAGATATACAAAGGAGAGGCAGAAAAACACCAGGGGAAACTTACTTTTGATACAAACAAATAGAATCCCAGTAGAAGATGAGCAGATCTAGACACAGATCTAATATGTGGGAGAAGGAAACTGAAGAACCTACCTAGCCAAGGTTTTTTTTTTTTTTTGTGAATTCAAAAGTTTGTTCCAAATTATGATTCTTTTCTTTTTTTATAAAGATTTATTTGTTTATTTGAAAGTCAGAGTTACACAGAGAGAGGAGAGGCAGAGAGAGAGAGAGAAAGAGATCCTCCATCAGCTGGTTCACTCCCCAATTGGTTGCAACGGCCAGAGCTGCGCCGATCTGAAGCCAGGAGCTTCTTCCGGGTCTCCCACATGGGTGCAGGGGCCCAAGGACTTGGGCCATCTTCTACTGTTTCCCCAGGCCACAGCAGAGAGCAGGATCGGAAGTGGAGCAGCTGGGTCTTGAATCGGTGCCCATATGGGATGTTAACCTGCTGTGCCACAGCACCAGCCCCCCCCCCCCCAATTATGATTCTTTTCTATTCCAGAGAACATTGAGGGTAGTGAAACAAAAGAGAATAAGTCAGCAGAGTTAGAAAGAGTATCTATAATGGTGTAAATTAACTTTAAGTCTGTATGGTCATATTTGTTAGGTATTTCAATAAATGTTTTTATATAACCTACATATTTCAGGCACATTGCAAGATACATGGGATATATCAGTCTATGAAGCATAAAAATTAATCTGTCCTCATATGCTCAGCTATAATGGACTGAAATCAACTGTAAGTTGATTTATTTACATTACTAAGTAGTCTAATAAACTACAAGCTGCTATGGTAAATAGAGAAGACAAGTAGAATACAGGTGATTAAGTCAAGGACCATGACTGCCTGGGCCAGGAAACTGAACATCCATGTTTGGAGTCACAATGAACATATTTGAATAAATATATTAAACAGTTGCTGAAAGAAACTTTTATTTCTTAATTGCAATACTTTTTATGTGAAATATCTTCCCTTTCAGCACTAAGTAGAAGCTCCAATATAATAATAGATAAGAGTGCAAAAGGCAATCACCCTCTTAAAATTCACCATGAGTTGTAAGGACAGTACTTTCCATGAGTACTGGCAAGTGTATATGACATGTAACCACTACCACAACCATGATCCAGAACATTCCAATCACTTCATACTGTTCCATTGTGCCCTCATCCCCAACTCTAGCAGCTGCTGATCTGCATTCCATCATTCTACATCTAGGTCTCTTATATGCTGACTCAGACCATTTATAAACATCTGTGTCTGACTTTCACTTGGTGTAACACCTTTACCATCTCTTCATGCTGTCACTTATATCAGTAAGTTCAATTTTTCATATCGTTGTGTAGCATTCCATTTTGTGCATGTTTAACCAAAATAAATTTGACCTAAACCAGCTGCATACTTGAATAATAGGTCTGACTCAAAGTGGCCAATGTACATGGCTAAGGGTAACCTAGCTTGATGAGCAAATTAACTGTAACTGAACCTATGAACATACTCTTGTATCCAAGCAAGTGAGCCTCAGCCAAACACAGCAGCTGATCCTCCAGCTAATCTGAGGCTGAGAGCTGCGTGGGAGACTCAGAAGCTCTTGGCTCCTGGCTTCAGATTGGCCCACCTCTGGCTGTTGTAGCCATTTCAGGAGTGAACTAGCAGATGGAAGACCTATCTGTCTCTCCCTCTGTCTGCCCATTACTCTCTCAAATAAATAAATACAATATTTAAAAAACAAATGATAAAAGCAGATTGAGGGGGTTGTGGGGACATTTGACCTGACAGCTGGTAGCAATCCTCCAGCTTGTTAGAGTCTCTAGATCGAACAGCAAGGGATTTTCATTCCCTGGAGAAGCAGGGACAATGCCTGCTCCAGTATCAAGCGGACATAGAAAACAGACCTTCCTCCCTCCAGCTCCTCTAAAGAATAAGGGAGGAAAATCTGAGGGTGGAAGTGATACGGGATAGGCAGGGAGTCACTGAGGGACAGGGGAGCTGGGAGGTCTCCAGCAGTTTCTGCGCCTTGGTCCTGAAGTGCGAGAACTCTAGTGCCTCCCACGCCCAGTCAACGCCCTCACTTTCCCATGAGGCATCTAGGACTCCTACACCATGAACTCACCATGACGAACGTGCACTTACTGAGCTCCACACAGAGATGCTGCGAGACCTTCGTAAAGATCACGTGCACCCAATGTGTATATTCGGTTAGGGCCCTAGCCTCTATCCAATAAAGAGGGCAACTATATTGGGGTGCAACACATTTCTCTCCCTATCGGGCTGCCCATAGTCACTTCTGAGTGTGCACTTTCTCTTTAATCTCCTTAAATAAATCCTGCTCCCATCTTTGCACTTCAAATTCTCTCATGCAGAGATGAGAACTTTGGAATAAATACAGCTGGGGACCTCCTTCCCCCCAACAATAACAAAGCAGTCTAATGGGTCCCTTTACGTAATGGTGGGCACTCCAGACTCCGAATCCAGTGATACACACTGTGGCACCTTGCTGGCTGGTAGAGACGGATGCTTCTGCAATGAGCATTAGTAATGACATAACTCTGGCAAAAACTCCAGGCAAGTCTAAAAGTACAACATACATCACAGATTCTCACATACTATAGTTTGTCCCTCAAAGTTTCATGACCCTAAATATGGCAGCTTTGATAGTGAATTCTTTAAAACATGGGATGGGGACCATTTAGTTGCATCTTGGATGCAACTTATAGCCATCCGGGGTAAACAAAGTCATTAAAACAACATATATATCTGACACCTTCCTGGAACATCTCTTATGAACATTATTATTATTTTTTAACTCAAGGTGTATTTTGATTAGCTACAAGCCACTTCGTTCTATACAACCCTTCTGTCCTACCTCATGGTAGAGATATACATGTAACCCAAGACAATGCCTCCGTCTATAAGCCACCCCAGTAAATTACACACTACGCAATCATGGATTTGTCCCCTCCCCACTCCCTACCCACCCTTTATTTTTTGTCTCAAAGAACCTGCTGCTTTTGGCAGCCAGTTTTCAAGTATTGGGTTTTTTTTTATATAAAATATGGAATTAATACACACATACCTGATACCTACCATGAATCTCCCTGATGTGAATTTTTGCATGTATGAAGTTCAATTAATTTCTGGCCGAGCTCTCCCTCACAAAGGCTCATCTCCAAAGCTTTATTCTGTTGACTTACTATGCTGAACAAGCAAAGGGCACATTGCCTGCACTGCTAAGGTCTTTCTCCCAGTGTGAACTTAAGTGCTAAATTAGGTTACAAAAATGATGAAGACTTTACAAACATCGACTGAAGTCACAACATACTCCTGCATGTGGAGTTGTCTTAGAAATTCTAAATGGGGCTGGCACTGTGGCATAGTAGGTAAAGCCACTGCCTGCAGCACTGTCATCTCATATGGGTGCAGCTTTGGATCCCAGATGCTCCATTTCCAATCCAGCTCCCTGCTAGTGGCCTGGGAAAGCAGCAGAGGATGGCCCAAGTGGGCACCTGTACCCATGTGGAAGACCTGGAAGAAGCTCCTGGCTCCTGATCAGCCCAGCTCTGGCCACTGCAGCCATTTGGGGGAGTGAACCAGCAGATGGAAGACCTCTCTGTCTCTCTCTAACTCTGCCTCTCAAATAAATAAATAAATCTTTAAAAAAAAAAAAAAAAAGAACCCATGCATACACAACCAACTTATTTTAAAAAAAAAAGAAATTCCCACATTGACTACACTCATAATAAGGTATTTCTCCAATGTAAACTCTGATGTTTAATGAATATGGTGTTGTGCTTGACTCCCTACATTTACTGCACTCATAAGGTATGTCTCCAAGATGGATTCTCTGGTGCTGAAACACACAGAACTTTCTTTAAAAAAAAAAAAAAAAAAAGAGAGATTTATTTTATTTGGAAGGTAAAGTGACAAGGGAAGGAGGAATGTAGAGAGGGAGATTGATCTTCCACCCTCTAGTCCATTCTCCAAAATGGCTGCAAAAGCTGGGGCTGAGCCTGGCCAAGACAGGATGCAGGAATTCCACCAAGGTTCCCATGTGGGTGACAAAGTCTCAAATACTCAAAGCCATCATCTGCTGCTTTCCAGATACATTACCAGAGAGGTGATCAGAAGCAGAGAGGCCAGAACAGAAACTAAGACTCAGTATGGGATGTGGGTGCCCTAAGCGAGAGCTCTGCCACACCTGCCCCTGGATGGGACTTTCTAACAAAGCACTTCTCATATTCAATGCTTACCTAACACCCTGGGCTAGTATGAATTCTCAGGTGACCAATAAGGCTAGGTCTCTCCATGTGTAAAGAATTCTGTATTTTATTGTGCATTCATAATCCTTCTGTCCAGTTTGGATTTTCTGGTGAACAAGATGTGACCTTCCAGCAAAGGTTCTCACATTCTTTGCACACATAAAAGACCTTTCTAGAGTGCTGATTTTTCTGGTGTTCAACAAATCTACGTTTGTACTGAATGCTGAAGGTTTTCCCACCTTCACTGCACTTTTAAGCATGTTCCTCACTTTGAAAGGCCTCTGCACACTTGGTGTCCCTGTGCAGCTCCAACCTCTGTGAAGAGATGGTGATGGTAGGTCTGCGCTGGCAGAAAGTTAAAGTCCTTCTCATCTTACCAGACTGTGGAGGTCCTCTCTGCCACGTGAACTCTGGTTTGTCACCAAAGACTGCCTTATGGACACTGCCTCTCTCCTTTGGGACTTTTGGTACTTGTGAAGATTTGTCCAATGCATGTATAGCTCTTCATCAGAATGTGTTCCATGGGGCTAGACCACACATAGAATGTCTTTCAAGAGTAGGCACATGGGGTTGGCACTGTGGCATAGCAGGGAAAGCCACCACCTGCAGTGTCGGCATCCTATATGGGCACCAGTTCGAGTCCTAGCTGCTCGACTTCTGACAAGCTCTCTGCTGTAGCCTTGGAAAAGCAGTAGAGGATGGCCCAAGTCCTTGGGCCCCTGCACCCACATGGGAGACCTGGAAGAAGCTCCTGGCTCCTGGCTTTGGATCAGCACAGCTCTGGCTGTTGCAGCCACTTGGGGAGTGAACCAGCAGTTGGAACACCTTTCTCTCTGTCTCTCTGCCTCTGCCTCTCTGCAAGTCTGCCTTTCAAAGAAATAAATAAATCTTTAAAAATAAATAAAAAATTAAAAAAAAAAAGAGTAGGCACATGTCTCAGAGGGCTTGGTGTTCCAGGTGATCACACATGGCTCTGGAGTTGAGATCTGTGACCCTTGCATAGAGAAGCACTGCTCAGAAGGTACTTCTCATCTTTCTTTCTAAACCAATAGTCCATAAGCACAGAGGTGCCCGTGAAGTGCATGTTGACTTACTAAGAGGAGGCAACCCCAGCATAAACCGGACATGGACATAGTGCACAGGATGTCAGAGAAGCAGTGAGGACTAAGTCAGCGAGAGGAGGACTTGCTAAGGCAGCGCTTGGCCTGGCAAGCTGCAAGGAGTGGGTCATGGTTTGAAATACACTCTACTGCTTCAGGACGTAGCTGCTAGAGACTGGTGAAGAGTATGTAGAAGGCTGTATCCACATCCAGAGATAACTGATTGTGACACGTCCACCATGTCAGGAATCCAGGGCCCTACAAGTACTACTGTGTGAGACCAGGAAGAAGCCTCTCTCTTTCTCAACTGGAAAGACAGGGAAAGAGCACAGACAGCACGTACCCAGAGAAATCCATCCCACATCCTAAAATTAAAGGAACTTCAGGTGAAGGTCTTGTAGAAAACCTACAGTGGTCCCACAAGATGCGAGCCAGGAAGAGCTCCCAAATTATTAGGACAGGCAGCTACTAGGACGAATCATCAAGAGGAAGAGGAGAGAGGGCTGGTGCTGTGGTACAGCAGGTTAACCCGCTGTTTGCAATGCTGGCATCCTATCCTAGAGTGCCGCTTCAATCCTGGCTGCTCCGCTTCTGAGCCAGCTCCCTGCTAACATGCCTGGGGAAGCAGCAGAGGATGACCCACATGTGTGGGACCTGTACAAGAACTGTCTCCAAAACAAATAAACTTGGGATCATCCTTTTCCCTTAAGTCCCTGGGGTCATTCACTCACACTTCCTCCTGCTTGCACACCACTGATAGCAACCCCTTCACACTTCTAACCCCTTCATGCTCACAACTCCACTCACTCTCTCAGCCTAACCACAGGCATTTCTTTGTGGTCTCCAATATGCCTCTATGAAGAGGAATATAGGCAGTCTATGCCAGATTCAAGCAGAATCCTAATCTGTCCCTGTCTTTCTCAAGATGTCAAAGTATGCTACCATCAGGGGAATCCCAAAGCCCTGTTTTGAGGATGTCCTCATCCAGCCCTGTTTCTTGCTTTAACTTCGGCCACCCAAATGTATGTGGGAACCTCACAACTCTCCTTGTAGAGGAAATACGGCCACAATCAGAGACAAAGAAGAGCAGCCCCTCCTCCCAACACAGACCTGGAAAAGTGGCTGCTCCCAGTTAACTAGTGAAGCAGCTGCCACTGGGATCTTGTCTAGGGAGGGAAGACGTCCTAAGTTCTGCTTCTGTGAACTCAGTCATATCCATCCTAATAAATCTGCCCCTTGTAGCTCTTTTACAAACATATCAGGCCCCACCGACCATTGGAGTGTGGTCCTAGGTCACGCAGGCTGCAGTTTAAACCTAGCAATACTGTAACAGCTAAGGTGTGATGCTGATGAACCTATAAATACTATAAGACACTTGGGATTGTTGCTCAGTTCTCAGGAGATGATTCCAGCTGAGCCCGCTGGTGGTAATAAACTGCTTGATCCTCCACCGTCTCTGGTGCCTGCTTGATGGAGGGAGTTCTCCCATCCCAGGTTTCTGTAACGTCCTAACCTCCAGTGAACTCCACATCTTGACAAGCTCCCGCCTTCTGTATTGCACATAATGTCCCATAATCACAACCTACTATCTTCTCCTAAACCTAATCCAAAGTTCAGTTGCACTCAGTTCCATGTCCTCACTACCATTCGAGGACTAGCAAAACTCCTAGATACTCCTACTTTCCCTCAAAGTAGTCTAACAGCCCAAATCAGAGCCCAGGCCCACAGAAACCTGGCGTGCAGAGAGGGAGAAAGCCCACTCAGCGCTCACTGCCATCTGACCATGCGGTGCCCACGCCTCGGCACTCTGCTCACATCCACTTTCCTCTTGAAAGCACTTACACTTCGCCATCCTCCCCCCCACAAGCACACACCCCCATGGACATGCTGCTTCTTTGTCTGCCTTTGCGACGGCCACCACCACTGCCCCGGTGCCCTACTGTGAGAACCCGTCCTCAGCTACCTCCTTCCCTTTCTCGGCCTCCTAACACCACCATTATCAAACTGAAGAGGTCCCACACTTCGAGTCTCTCTCCGAGACACACCCTGGCCCTCACCACAAATGCCCCGTAAGTCACCAAGGCCCCTCACAGATCTTTCTGCCTCATCCCAACATCCTGTTCTTCCCAGCTTTAAACGTCCACCTCGGACAGGCCCGTCCCATGAAACCTGTCTTCAAGTCTTCAATGGCTTCCAGCTTCCCTCTGACACCCAAGGCTGACCAACGCCCCAGGTGTCCCCAAGGCCGCACACTCAGCATTGCCTACAGGTGCATGCACGCACCGGTCCAGGAGGGAAACTCTCCCTCACATCTGGCCGCAATGATTGGAACGGACATCACGCACGCACACACACACACACACACACACTGGAACGGACACCCCTCTCTCTCTCACACACACACATAATGGAATGGACACCCCTCATACACACCCCTCACACACACACACATACACACACTGGAATGGACACCCCTCTCTCTCTCTCACACACACACACATAATGGAACGGACACCCCTCATACACACCCCCTCACACACACACACACACACACACACATTGTAACGGACACCCCTGTCCCTCACACACACACACACACTGGAACGGACACCCCTCACTCACACACACACACACATTGTAACGGACACCCCTGTCTCTCTCACTCACACACACAAACACTGGAATGGACACCCCTCACACACACTCACACATTGTAACGGACACCCCTGTCCCTCACACACACACACACTGGAACGGACACCCCTCACTCACACACACACACACATTGTAACGGACACCCCTGTCTCTCTCACACACACACACACTGGAACGGACACCCCTCTCTCTCTCTCACACACACACACACACACACACACACTGGAATGGACACCCCTCACTCACACACACACACACATTGTAACGGACACCCCTGTCTCTCTCACACACACACACACTGGAACGGACACCCCTCTCACACACACACAAACACTGGAACGGACACCCCTCACACACACACACACACACACACACAGGAACGGACACCCCTCTCTCTCTCTCTCACACACACATTAGAACGCCCCTCTCTTCTGGACGCAGAGGTCCGAAATGCAGAGCACGGGCAGGTACCACGCGCTGCGGCTCTGACCCGAGTCCAGGTCACGCGCGGGGCCCCAGGAAGAGCGCGGCAGGAAGCGGCGGGTGCCTAACACGGAAACCAGGGCGCCGACCCTAGCGCAGCTCAGTCAGGCCTCAGGCTCACCTCTGAGCAGCGAGAACAACGCCTCTTCTTGTGCGTTTCCGCTCCACGACCTCGGTCCAGGACCAGCGTCCCACACCCCCTGAGAAGACGAAACACACCGGCGAATTCGGAAAACCTCTACCGCGGGGAGAGCCGGAAGTCCCGCCCCCACGCGCTGCCCGCGCACGCAAGCAGCCCTCCCACGCTTTCATTGGCTCAAGCCTGGGCGCTGCACGCCGCGCAGAATGCTGGGTAACGTCGTTTCCGCCGAGTCTCCCCCGGACCCGTCTCAGAGCGTTGGGCGATCGTTAGTTGGATGAGGGCTCCGAAGGGTTGCAGGAAATGGAATTCAAAATACCCGGGGCGGGGAGCGTGGCTTCTCGTCCTAAAGGAGGCGTATCCAGATTTCCCAGAGTGCACGCTAGGGACCTGTTATTTCAGGTTTTAGGGCATGTTCTCCAGGGCTGCACAACCGAAGGAGCAAACTGTACGGTGATGGCACTCTGCGACCACTCAGCTGTCAGATTTTCCTGCTTTCCGAATGCGTGTAGACTGAAGCTCTGGCCCTTCAGTGTGTTTTGTCAAGAACAACAAAGGTATTTCCAACAGGTCCTTGGCGGGGAAGATACTGAGGGATGACAAGAGGCAACGAAGGAGCCGGCGCAGTGGCGTGGCTGGTAAAGCCACCGCATGCTGGGCCGACATCCCTTTTGGGCTCCAGTTCGAGTCCTGGCTGCTCCACTTCCGATCCAGCGCTCTGCTGTGGCCTGGGGAAGCAGTGGAGGATGGCCCAAGCCCTGCGTCCTCTTGAGAGACCTGGAAGAACTGGTGGCCAGGCGTTGTAGATTTCCTAAATGGGTCCTTCCCTCTTCCTGAAATTAGTGGTGGAGTCAAGATCTCCCCATGGTGAGGACAATAGGGTCCTAACCCTGGCTGTTGCAACCATCTCCGGGGTGAACCAACAGATGGAGGATCTCTCAATCTTTCTCTCTCCCTACTCTCCTCCCTCCAATCCTGAATTTTAAAATAAATTAATTAAAAAATAACAAAGGGAGGCTAACAGGAGAGTCAAAGAGGATCTCGTCAGTCCTGTTGTGCCTATGCAGCAAATACCTATTAAGTCAATACAAACTACCCAAAGGCACAATCAAATAAGAGATACCTTAAGCAATTAAAAAGAATTGGAGGGCCATTGCTGTAGCACAGCAGGTAAAGCCGCTGCCTGCAGTGCTGAAATTCGTATGGGCGCCGGTGGCAGATGTGGCTGCTCCCTATTCCAATCCAGCTCTCTGCTGTAGCCTGGGAAACATAAAATTCCAACTTTTTTTTAAGGTCTTTTTTTTTTAAAGAATTACTTTATTTGAAAGTCAAAGTTACACACAGAAGGAGAGAGAGAGAGAGAGACAGAGAGAGAGACAGAGAGAGAGAAAGTAGCTTTTAAAAAATTTTTGAGGGCCAGCACCCTATACAGTAGGTTAATTTGCCTGCAGCACCAGCATCCCAAATGAGTGCTGGTTCTAGTCCCACCTGCTCCTCTTCTGAGCCAGCTCTCTAAGGCCTGGGAAGGCAGTAGAAGATGGTCCAAGTGTCTGGGCCCCTGCACCCACATGGGAGACCCAGAAGAAGCTCCTGGTTCCTGGCTTCAGATTGGCTCAGCTCCAGCCATTACAGCCATCTGGGCAGTGAACCAGTGGATGGAAGACCTGTCTTTCCCTCTCTGTAGCTCTATATTCCAAAAAATTAATGAAATCTTTATATGTGTGTGTGTGTGTGTGTGTGTATAAAAAACAAGAGACACAGAGATCTTTCATCCTTTGACTCATTTCCCATATGGCTGCCAACTGCCAGGTCTGGGCCAAGCAGAAGCCAGGAGCCAGAACTCTATCCTGGTATCCCACATGGGTGGCCAAGGACCAAGAACTTGGGCCACCTTTCCTTACCTTACCAGGTGTATCAGCAGGAAGCTGGATCATAAGCAGAGCAGGTGGGACACAACTGGCACTCCAATATGTGACACGGGTGTCACAAGCAGCAGCCAAACCCGCTGTGCAGTGCTGGCCACAGAAAAATGCTACTGAGATAGTGGATATGCTCATCATCATAACTTTTGCAACTGATGCCTTAATTTTGAAACCAGGGTGATGTTTTCCATGTATATAAACATCAAAATATACATATTTCATATGAGTACAATGTTTATTGTACATCAAATATATTAGGTAAAAAGATTCTGCATAAAATGTGGATGTCCTAGCCGGCGCCGTGGCTCAACAGGCTAATCCTCCGCCTTGCGGCGCCGGCACACCGGGTTCTAGTCCCGGTCGGGGCGCCGGATTCTGTCCCGGTTGCCCCTCTTCCAGGCCAGCTCTCTGCTGTGGCCCGGGAGTGCAGTGGAGGATGGCCCAAGTGCTTGGGCCCTGCACCCCATGGGAGACCAGGAAAAAGCACCTAGCACCTTGCTCCTGCCATCGGATCAGCGCGGTGTGCCGGCCACAGCGCGCCGTCCACGGCAGCCATTGGAGGGTGAATCAACGGCAAAGGAAGACCTTTCTCTCTCTCTCTCACTGTCCACTCTGCCTGTCAAAAAAAAAAATGTGGATGTCCTATTCTTCTTTTACATTGTGACATCTAACAAAGCTGTGCGTGCAGGTTAAGCCTCTCCTGTGACACTGGCATCTCACATGGTTGCCAGTTTGTGTCCCGGTTGATTCAGCTGTCTGCTTATGGCCTGGGAAAGCAGTATAAGGTGGCCCAAGTGCTTGGGCTCCTGCATCCATGTGGGAGATCCAGAAGAAGCTCCTGGCTCCTGGCTTCAGATCTGCCCACCTCCTACTGGCCACTGCAGCCATTTGGGGAGTGAACTAGCAGATGGAAGACCTCTCTGTCTCTCCCTCTCTGACCATCCTCTCCCAATGTCTTAGGTCAACTCTGAACCTGTAGTAACAAAAACTGGAGCCGATGAAGATGATCATGTCACGAGTCATGAGGAATTATGGATAGGCCAGAGAAAACACTCCTATAGGATCCTCCTTCAGTCATGAAGTCCCTGCCAGTGCCACAGTAGTTTCAAAAATACACCAAACCTAGTTTTTAGTAGTTCTGGTGTCAACCTTGGCCACAGGAGACACACAGACCTGGAGGACTTGAGTACCTCTATACACATTTGTAAAACACAGCCCTAAGTACGATAACATTTTTGGATACCCTTTTACAAAAGTGTTTACTCATTCCACTCTAGTTTGGACTGGTTCCATCAACCCAACCACTGTTCCTGTATGTAACATGGTTCTCAAACTGCTGCTGTACATCTTGCAGCCAGGGACACACACCTACCTGATTTTTCACTGCAGGGCCTAGCAGGTCATGAGACAGCCATCCCCAGGCAATGCCAAAGAATATGGGACATCCATATTTACAAAGAACCCAACTCATGCTATTGCCATATGGCCTGGGACCATCAAACAAATTGTCCCAGCCTCAAGCTGACGTGGAACTACAAACCTCCTTAGAATACAAGGCAAAAAGTTTGGGGCAGAAGTTCTTCATTTTCACAGGATAATTCTGAAGCAATAAGTTGGGCCTAATGTGAATTGACAGCTGTTCTTTGTCCTCCTGGTATTTCCTCTTGATCACTAATAGGTGAGGGACTCAGAAAACCCTCTGGAGGATTCCCAAGAGTAAACATACAGCTTAAACAATATGCCCCTTATCATCACAAAAACAACACAGGTGGTTACTGGGTTGGCTAGGTGACATGGAGAACAAAGAACTCCACAACCATCAAAAAACAACCAATAATACCCTTGAAAAATAAAAGTCTCTACAAGTCACCTGCGAAAGTGAGCTTGCAGCTTCTAACCATATCTGGTTGATGTCCACAACCAAACCAGATTAATGGAATAAAAACAGCTCAGAAAGAATCATATTTATGCTAAGAGTTGCAAAACCATTCATTTTCTAAAAGTGTCTTGAACAAATGGTGTTCAAAAAACTGGATATTGAATGAAGCTGAATCTTATCTTATACCACGTAAAAAAAATGAACCCAACTAGATAAAATTATATGACCGAAAGCAATAAATCTTAGAAGAAAATAGGGAAAAAAGCTTCTTATCATTGGATTTACCAGTAATTCTTTGGACATGAATCCAAAACATAAGAAACATAAAATAGGTTTGCGGGGCATGCAATTTAAAAATCTTGTTCCTAAAAGGACATAATGATCACAGAAAACAGGAGAAAATATCTGAAAACCACATATCTGATAAAGGCTTCACAGTCTTTAAGGCAGAAAGAACTCCTCCATCTCAACAACAAAAATCCTTTACAAATTACCCAGTTAAAAATAAATAGTTTTCTACAAAGCATATACATAATTAGCAAAAAAAAAAAAAAGATGAAAAGATGTTCAACACCACTATTAGGGAAAAAGCAAATCAAAATCACAATGAGGCAACACCTCACAGTCATTCAAATGGCTACCATACATAATAATTTACTTAAGAGAATGAGAAAATAAAAGGTGCAGAGGATGATATGCAAAGTTGGAACCCTTGCACTGTTGGTAGAAATGTAAAATAGTGCAGCTGCTATGGGGAATAGCACTTCAAAGAATTTAAAATATAATTAACATATAATGTAGCAATTCCACTTCAGGGTACATACCTAAAAGTACTTCAACTGGGGTCTCAATGAGATATTTGTATACTAGTGCTAATAGCAGCATTATTTACATAGTTAGAAAATGGAAACAACCCAAATGCCCTTTGATGGATGAGTAGGTACTTAAAAATGGTATATATGTAGAATGAAACCACTCAGTCTCAAAAGGACTGGAACTTCTGACCCATGCTACTATAGAAATGAATTTTGAAGACATTATGTGAAGGAAAATATGATACAAAGTGAGTCACAAAAAGACTAACAATTTTTCTTACATAGGGCACCTGGTGTAAAATACACAAACGGGAGATAGGAGATCAGTACAGTAAGGAAAAAGGAGTGTTTTCAGGGAAGAAGACATCTATATTATCATTATACATTATTAATGACAACAATACTACTGAACTGTACAATTAAATATGGTTATTGGTCATTTTGTCGCCGGTATCATACAATTAAATTTCAAAATAGATCCCAGAGCTAAATCAGAGATTTCTACCTATGTCTTCCTACATTCACTTTATCCAGAAGTTCTTTATCTGGTGTGAACTTTTTGGTGTTGAGTAAGGTGGGAGTTTTGGTTAAAACCTCTCCCACATTCACTATACTCATAAGGCCTTTCTCCAGTGTGAATTCTCCGATGTTTAATGAGGCTAGAGTTGTATCCAAAGACTTTCCACATTCATGGCACTCATAAGGTTTTTCTCCAGTGTGAACTCTCTGATGCCTACTGAGTGTGGAGCTGTCCATAAAGAGTTTCCCATATTTGCTGCACTCAAAGTTTCGTTCTCTGGTGTGAACTTTTTGATGTCGAATGAGGTGGGAATTTTGGCTAAAAACTCTCTCACACTTGCTGCATTCATAAGGTCTTTCTCCAATGTGATTTCTCTGATGCCTAATTTGATTCGAGTTGTGTCTAAAGAATTTTCCACATTCACTACACTCATAAGGCCTTTCTCCAGTGTGAACTCTCTGATGAGTATCAAGTGTGGAGCGATACCTGAAGAATTTCCCACACTTGCTGCATTCAGAAGGCCTTTTTCCAGTGTGAACTCTTTGATGACTACTGAGTGTGGAGCTGTCCATAGTTTCCTACATTTGCTGCACTCATAAAGCCTTTCTCCAGAATGAAGCCTCTGATGCCTGTTCAGTGTGAAACAATACCTAAAGAATTTCCCACACTTGCTGCATTCATAAGGCTTTTCTCCAGTGTGAACTCTCTGATGAATAATGAGTGTAGAGCTGTCCATAAAAAATTTCCCACATTCACTGCACTCATAAGGCCTTTCTCCAGTGTGAACTTTCTGATGCCTAATGAGTGTGGAGCGGTATTTAAAGAATTTCCCACACTCACTGCATTCAAAAGGTCTTTCTCCAGTGTGAAAACTCTTATGAATAAGAAGTGCGGAGCAAGAATGTGATGTTTAATGAGGTTGGAGTTGTACCTAACCAATTTCCCACACTGACTGCATTCATATGACCTTTCCCCAACGTAGGTTTTTTGGTGCTCAATCAATGCATGTTGATTGCAAAATTCTTTCCTGCATTCTCTGCAGTTGTGATATGTTTTTCCACTTTGAAAGGCCTCCCTGCCTTGCGTGTCCCTGTGAAATTTCCACTCGCTGCGAGGGACATTTTGCAAGAGAAGGTCTGAACTGACGGTGAAGCCCTTATCACCCTCCTCACACGTGGAGGTCCTCTCTGCCACATACACTCTGTGATTCCTAACAGATGAAGGCCTCGCCTCATCACTTCTGGCAAGCTTCTGCTTCCGGTGCTGGTAAAGCTCTGCCACACACTTGCACAGCCCCAGCTCATGGTATGTTCCATCCCTTCCAGTCAGGCACAGAAGGTCATGCAGCAGAGGGCCATGTTCCTCACCCAGAGGAGTCTCCTGCATGGAGGGATGTGGCTTCGGAGTCCTGACCTGTGATGCGCCTACAGAAACGCTGGGCTCAGGAGATGTCTCGTCCTCAGCTCCATGTCAACAACCTGAATGAACAGAAATTATGGTGAAGCACACGTGGGCTTTGAGAGGAAGGAAGAGTCCCATCAGGGTATTTGTAAGACACACCCATGAAAGCATCCTGGGACTGATGACAGGAAGGCCTGCTGTGCAGAGCCAAGCCCTGCAAGCTCCCCTAACGGGAGAACCCCTACAGCAACCAGGGACTAAGCTCCAGTGCAGGAAGGGAGCAGTGACTTCAATCCACTCCTCTGCAAGTACTGTATTTCATTATTTCAAAGTCAGAGTTACTGAGAGAGAGGGAGAGACAGAGGGAGACAGAAAGATGTTCCATTCGCTGGCTCACTCCTCAAAAGGCCACAATGGCCAGGCCAAAGCCAGGAGCTTCATCTGGGTCTCCCACATGGGTGCCGGGGCTCAGGCACTTGGGTCATCTTCTGCTGCTTTCCCAGGAACATTAGCAGGAAGCTGGATCGGAGACGGAGCAGCAAAGTCTCGAACCGGCACCTATATAGGATGCCGGCACTGAAGACGGCAGCTCAATCTACTGCGCCACAGCACCAGCCCCTGCAGATACTTTCAGCAGGTCATGGCTGCTGGAGACTAGAGAGCAAAGTGTAGAAGGTTGTGTCCAGATGGAGAGACATTACACTGTGACAGAGCAGCTGGTATTCAAGGATTAATTAAGGATCTCAAAATATGTATGTAGTTCCAATGTGAAAAATACTACAAAAGGGTGCAGTGGAAGGGAACTGGTGAGAGGGGAAGACCAGAGAGGTGCAGCTGGAGGATAATCAGGGGCCAGAGTAGAGAAGAAATGACAATGGGCAAGAAATGCCAGAAATGAAGTGTGGCCACTGGCCCTGGCATCAAACTGGTTCCCTGTGTGATGCGAGGTCAGCTCTGACATCACATCCTTTCCCAGTTCCCACACACCTGGGTCATGTCCTTTTGAACATCTCTTCTGGAATAAGGCCCTCCCCTTTGCTCAACATGAGCCACTGTCTAGGTCTGAAACAGGTCAGTTCTTTAAGAAAGAGGGAGATAGAGTGGCGAGCAAAGGCCAAGGACCATACAGCCCAGTACATACTGCATTCTAAAGTTACAAGAACTCAGATGAGGGTTCTCTCTGTCCCGTGTGTGTGTGTTTCTCTTTCTGCCTCTCAAGTAAAACTAAAAACTCTGAGATAAACTACAAGAATTTCTAGAGGAGTGCCTTTCAGAAATAACACTCTAATCCTCACAAGCGGTGACTAGGTAGGCAACTGAATTCCAGGCAGGAGCAGGATGTGTCAGCAAGAAGGGCTCTCTGAGAGTCTACGCATCTGAAGAGTAACAAGAGCAGGGGACCAGCAAGGTGACTAGGAGACTGGGATCTTTTAGACAAACTTGGTATTCCCATTTTTTAAAAAAAGATTTATTGAGGCTGGCACTGTGGAGTGGTGGATAAAGCCGCTGCCTGCAGCGCTGGCATCCCAAATGGGCACCAACTCAAATCCCTCTGCTCCACTTCCCATCCAGCTCTCTGCTATGGCCTGGGAAAGCATCAGAAGATAGCCCAAGTCTTTGGGCCCCTGCACCCACGTGGGAGACCGGGAAGAAGCTCCTGGCTCCTGGCTTTAGACCAGCACAGTTCCAGCTGCTGCGGCCAGTTGGAGAACAAACCAGCAAATGGAAGACCTCTCTCTCTGTCTCTCCTTTTCTCTCTCTGTAACTGTCTTTCAAATAAATAAAATAAATCTTTTTGATTTATTGATAAAATAAATTATTATTGATAAAATAAATTTATTGATAAAATAAATGTTTTTTTAAGATTTATTGATTTATTTGAAAGTCAGAATTACAGAGAGAGGTAGAGCCAGAGAGAAAGAGAGAGTCTTCCATCCGTTGGTTCGCTCCCCAAATGACTGCTATGGCCGGAGCTGAGCTGATCTGAAGCCAGGAGCTTCTTCCAGGTCTCCCACGTGGGTGCAGGGGCCCAAGGACTTGTGCCATCTTCTACTGCTTTCCTAGGCCTTAGCAGAGCGGGATCGGAAGTGGAGCAGCTGGGACTTGAACTGGCGCCCATATGGAATACCTGCTGCCCCACAGTGCCAGCCCCTAAACCCAGTATTTCTGACTCCTGAGACTTGTAAGGATTCAGAGCAGCAGGGAATGGGGATGGTTGCGGGAAGACAGTACAGTGAAGAGCCCAGCCCAGGCTCCCACAGCACTTCTGCTAGGACCCCCATTCAGGGAAGGAGAGAGCATCCATTGTTCAGTGCGGACAACAGAGCTGTCCTTAGGTAAAAGGGGAAGAACCACCAGCAGCTACTGTGAGGATCTTACCTAATGAGGACAAAAGTGCGAAGTTCTCCAGCATCACATCACAGTACAGGAACCTCTGAGATGCATCGAGGAGCTCCCACTCCTCATCGGAGAAACAGATGGCCACATCTGCAGAGATCACGTGACCCTGTCAAAATGCCCACAGTCAAGGCTGTGAGCAGTTTCTTGTTCTATTTCCAAAGATCTGTATTTAACTATGTGGCATCTCTGAATTACATCACTAATTTAGCTATTTGGCAAACTAAGAGCCAAATTTGTTTACTTCTCCCGCGGGATGCACAGCCCATACTCAACCTCCTTATCTAAGGCTTACACATCAACATTCCCCCTGCACTAACCAATTCAGGGCCCAGCACTGTACAAACAGGGACAACGGCTACACCGAGGCACACTGACCAATCCAAACCAGACAGGCTTCAGCTGCTTCACCCTTCCCTGACTTGTCTGTCCTGCTGAGACCCCCAACAACACATGCACGCTTTCCATGCAACCCTTCCCTTGGTCCGGTGTATGCATCCTGTTCCACACGGTATATCCCCTTCATTCCAACAATGTAAGAAATAACAATTCTGTCAGTGGCACTGGCCGTCACTCATGTCCCTAAATTTGATACACTTCCCTTTGCAGGATCTTCATCCTCCCCTTTTCTACCCATATATCCATCTCCTAGTGAACCTTCGTTCCACTTCCCAGTGTACAAGAAACACCCTTTATTTCCACTAATTACAGAGCCAGTGTACAACAAAAGTGGGAGGGGGTAAGGTAAGAAAAGCACCACCAAAACCTGGTATGTTGGGTCTTACCTTTTCATCAGCCAGCTTCTGTGGGATCCCTGATCTTGTCTCCCACAACAAAAACCATGGACTCCTCCTTTTCATTTAAGTCCTTGGGGCTATCCACTCACATTTCCTCTTGCATGCACACCACTCTCTGATGGCAATCCCCTCACATCTCCAGCCCCTCCACGGTCACAACTTCACCCACCCTCAGCCTACATCATAGGCATCTCTTTAAGATTTATTTAGTTATTTGAAATTGTAGCCTCTCAAAATGCCACTTTGCATCTGGAATCCAAATGCAATAATTTTAATCTGCCCCATCCTGTGCCAGATGTCAAAGTCAGTACCTGGGACAGTCTCAAACCCTGCTTTGAAAGTGTCCCCACGCTGGGGCAGCCAGCGCTGTGGCATAGTGGGTAAAGTTGCCGCTGCCTACAGTGGCAGCACCGGTTCGAGTCCCAGCTGCTCCACTTCTAATACAGCTCTCTGCTATGGCCTGGGAAAGCAGCAGAAGATGGTCCAAGTCCTTGGGCCCCTGCAACCAAGTGGGAGACTTGGAGGAAGCTCTTGGCTCCTGGGTTTGGATCAGCACAGCTCCAGCCATGGCAGCCATCAGAGGGGTGAACCAGCAAATGAAAGACCACACCCTCCCTCTCTGCCTCTTCCTTTCAAATAAATAAATCTAAAAAAAAAGTGTCCCCACCCAGTCTTGTTTCTTGTTTTGACCTCAACCACTGAAACTTACGTAAAGACCACATAGTTCTCCACAGTCAACTCCGGATCTTGGCTGCTTTCCTCTTTCGCACTGTACATAGTGCCCCATACGTGGTCACATTATTCTCTACCTTCCCATTTCTAATCCAACTCTAGCCGCACCCACCTCCACAATTTTATTACCTTTCCTAGGCCTAGCAAAGCCCCTCACAAACCCCACTTTCCCTCAAAGTGGTCTGAAAGCCCCAGTAAAAGTACGCAGGCCTACAAGGGTATGCAGAGAGGAGATAAGCCCTAGCCAGCTCTCATTACCATCTGAGCACCGTGATGGACATGCATCCACACTCAATTCACGTCCATCTGTCCCTCTGAAGCATTTTTCTCCTCCACAGGACCCCCGCACACACCACACACACACACACACAGTAGAACCGCTCGCTCCCTTATCTGTGACAGACATCACCACCCCCAGGTGCCCAACAGAGACCCAGTCCTCAACCACTCTGTTCCTCTTCCTTCTCACTAATAGTATTGTCTTCAGAATCTAAAGATCTGGGGGCTGAGACTGTGGTACAATGGGCTAGGCTGCCACTTGGGATGCCAGCATCCATTATCAGAATTCCAGCTACTCTACTTCCACAGTCCAGCTTCCTGTTAATACCTCTAGGAAGGCAGCAAAGTTCCAATTTCTTCGGGTCCTGCCACTCATGCGGGTGACCTGGAGTTCCCATATTCTGGCTCTGGCCTGGCCCAGCCCTGGCTCTTGCTGCTCCAGCTATTGTGGCCATTTGGGAAGTGAACCAGCAGATGAAAGAGCTGTCTTTAAATCATTCTGCCCTTCAAGTAATTAAATATTTAAAACAAGAAATCTAAAGATGCTATCTCCTAGTTCAGACCCACAACTTAACTACAATGTAGACACAAAGGCTATCATAGTGGATGTCACCATCCTGAACACCTCCACTGAACTCCATATTGACTCAGAGACTCTGTAATATTTCTTACTTTGCCAAACCCGATTCTTCATATTCTTTACTAAATCCTCCTACCACAGAACTTAACACATCTTAGTTGTTGGAGAATCTGCCCTTTCTTTAAAAAGCTTTTATTTGTTTGAAAGGCAGAATTACAGAGAAAGGGAGAGAGGTCTTCCATCAGCTGGCTCACTTCCCAAATGGCCACAATGACTGGAGCTGCACTGATCCAAAGCCAGGAGCCAGGAATTTTTTCTGGGTCTCCTACGTGGGTGCAGGGGCCCAAGGAGTTGGGCCATCTTCCACTGCTTTCCCAGGCCACAGCAGAGAGCTGGATGGGAAGAGGAGGAGCTGAGACACGAACCGGCACCCATATGGGATGCTGGCACCTCAGGCAGAGCCTTAGCCTACTACACCAGAGCACTAGCCCCAGTGTTCATCCTTTCAAACAAGGCCAAACACTGTGGAGCGATCCCTGAAACCTTATTCCATCCACCAACCTGGCTCCTTCACCCTCACAACAGAAAGTGTAGATGGCTCTGGTGCAAAACACATGCAGATGTCAATCATTTCTCATGTCCACAGCCCCACCCTCATCCAGCCACCAACAACACTCCCCTGGGTTGTTACAGGAACCACCTCCCACATATCCCTGTCTTTACCCACATTCCTCGTATGTAAGCCTCTTAAAATATGAGTCAAATCATCTCATTCTTCTGCCTCAAACCTTTCCTACTCCTGACCATACTCAGATTAGAGGTCCAGAACCAGTCATACCAGACCTGATCTCTGTGTGCCGAGGCCTCCTGCCTTGTTCCCTATTCTTACCAGATCAACTAACAATGGATGTGCAGTTTCCTAAATAGCCCAGCTAAGTCTCATCAGCAAACATTTGTACATTCTGGATCCTGAGCCTGGAATGACCTGCCACATCTTACTCCCATTACTTGTCAGAACTGGAACCAGTCCATATAACCATGGACCGGTTCAGGATCCCGGGTCTTGTAGATCTACAGGGTTTACAGATCCAAGGGAAGGAGAAACACAGGTAAAGATTCTCAGGAAATCACTATTTCAAATGATCAGTGATAACTGGGTAAGTGGAAGCCTGAGACACCCACCAGTCATCTGTGTGGGGTCCACAGCATTTCTACACCTGCCATGGACGCTGGGAGTAAAGGTAAGTCATGAGAAAGGGACCAGCACTGCAGGAGCCTACTGAGCTGTGCCGCTCTGTCCTATCCTGCAGCCAAGGGATGCGAGGCTAAGCAAAGCTTCTCTGACTTCACTGCTGCCTCGCAACAGCTCTGACTCTGGACAAGGACTCAACCTCACTAAGTCTCAGCGGCCTTACTGTGGAATGGGAATAAAAATGACCCCATCATAAAGCTCATATTGGCATGAAACATGCATACCATGATGGAGCCAGCATTGTGGCACACTGGTTAGGCCACAATGCCAGCATCCCCTATCCGGGTGCCAATTCAAGTCCTGGCTACTCTGTTTTCAATCCAGCTTCTTGCTACAGCACCTGAGAAAGCAGTGGATAATGCCACAAGTACTTGGGTCCCTGCCACCCTGCAGCAGACCTGAATTTAGTTCCTGACTCCTGGACTCAGCCTGGAGCAACCCTGGCTATTGTGGGCATTTGCAGTAGACCAGTGGATGGAAGATACTTCTGTCAACCCTGCCTTTCAAATAAATGGATAAATATATCTAAAAAAAAGTACCAAAAATATTCTCATAAATTATACACACTATGGGGCCAATGCTGTGGTGCAGCAGGTTAACACCCTGGCCTGCATTGCTGGCATCCCATATGGGTGCTGGTTCGAGAGCCGACTGCTCCACTTCCAATCCAGCTCTCTGCTGTGGCCTGAGAAAGCAGTAGAAGATGGCCCAAGTCCTTGGGCCCTTACACCTGCATGAGAGAGCCAAAAGAAGCTCCTGGTTCCTGGCTTCAGATCAGCACAGCTCCGGCCATTGCGGCCAACTGGGGAGTGAACCAGTGGATGGAACATCTCTCTCTCTAACTCTGCCTTTCAAATAAATTAATAAAATCTAAAAAAAAAAAAAAGAGAGAGAGAGAAGCGGATTAGCTGGGACTCGAACCAAGGGTCCCCGCCAGCAGCCCGCCACACGCTCTCCCCCTTCACCCCGACCACCAGGCCCAGTCCCGGCCCAGCCCACACTTCTAATCCGGAGGGCTTCAGACCAGTGACTTCCCTGACCTCTGGAATCCACACCCACCCACGCGTCACGTCTCCATCTCGGGGCATCCTCACCACCACATCGCAAATCCAACCCACGATCTCTCGTGAGCGGGCTCTCACGTGGACGTCTCACGCCCACTCCTCCAGGTTTTCAGGCCGGACCGTCCCTGCCCACTCCTCCTCGCGGCAGATCTACCCGACACGTCACCACGCTCGGCCTCGTCCTCGGTGCCCCTGGGTCTCCGCAGTGGCCCCTTCTGGGTCCCCCCGCCTTCAGCCAACGCGCCGCTCCTCTCCACTTCCCACACCTGCGGGCCAGCAGCTCCCTCCCCAGCGCCCCAGGCCGGACCCGCGCTCCCCCAAGGCCGCCGGCCCAGGGCGGGAGCCCCCGCCTCTCATCGCGAAGCCTGGAAGGGGACCGCCGCAGGTGTGGACGCTGCTCTCCCCGGCCAGCGACGACCTCAGTCCCGCGGGCGCTTCGTAAAGCAGAGCGCCGCCACGGGGGCGTCGCCGGAAGTCCCGCCCACTCGCGCGTGCGGGCACGTGCGGGGAAAGACCCGCGAGGCCTTCGGGGACGCCGCTCGCCTCCGCAGAGGCTTCTGGGTAGCGTAGTTCCCACGGCACCGAAGCCCGGGAGCGGCTTTGGGAAATGGAATTCTGGGATCCCAGTGATTGGGAGAGGATTTATTGGCTCTTAAAAGGAAAATAATCAGGTTTTTCCCTGAGCGCAATCTAGAACAACTCTGAGAAAGCCTTCCTGGGGACTACTGCAAGTCTCCAAGTGATACACATCCCAAGGGACGCGCGGGCGCTCACTTCCAGCTGCAGCTGTTCTGTTGCTTGTCAAGTTCGCCTGGATTGAAGTTTTTAGAGACTGCTTCAGTATATCGCACCAGAGACAAGAAAAAAACAAAAAGACCCCACACAGAGCATTACGGGGGTGGGGGTAGTGATTTTCTTGCGCAAATAATCAGTCATTGTGTTCCAACCTAGTGAGCAACACTTTTATAAAGATATGACCTTATATCCGAAATATTTGTTATGTATTTTTAAAAAGATACAACCTATGTAAAAGAAAGCGACTTATTATGCACCATCAGGGCACTGTATGGCCTTCTAACCATGGGAGGGAAGCAGATAGATTGAAGGGACATCTAACCATTGATGTAAAGGTGTGTGATTCCCTGATCCTTGTCCTTGCTTTGAAATGACATCATTTCCCTTGAAATTGCATCTTCAGTGTCCGCACATGGAGTTGAAATTACCTCTGAAAACTCCTAGTGAAATGGATATCACCGACGTTATTGATAATAGTTCTGTAGTTATTCAGAGAAAAGTGGCCAAAAATGTTCTTAGGAAATATCTGGGGCAGGAGAGGAAAAAGTTATCATGAAATCTGAGCAAGAGACGCAGATCTGAGGAGTCAAAAAATAGAAGTGTGGCCCTCCGGCACCTTGAACACACTGAAGGCTTGATGCCAGATGGTGATTCTTCAGACTTGAAGCCTACCTGGGGCCGGCATTGTGGTACAATGGGTTCAGCCGCCGCTTGCGATGCCCGCATCCCAAATAGGAGTGCAAGTTTGAGTCCTCCCTGTTCTGCTTCGGATCCAGCTTCCTGCTAATGTCCCCAGGAAGGCAGCATAAGATGGCCCAAGTACATGGGCCCCTGCTACCCACATGGAAAACCAGGATGGAGTTTCTGGCTCTGACCTTTCACCTGGGCCAGCCCTGGCTGTTGCAGCTGTTTGGGGGAGTAAACCAGCAGATGGAAGACCTGTGTGTGTGTGTGTGTGTGTGTGTCCCACCACCTGCACTGTTCTGGCTTTTAAATAAATCTTTCTAGGGCCAGTGTTATGGAGTAGTGGGTAAAGCAGCCTCTGTGATGCCAGCATCCCATATGGGCACCGGTTCTAATCCTGGCTGCTGCACCTTTGATCTGGCGCCTGCTAATGGCCTGGGAAAAGCATTGGAAGATGGTGCAAGTGTTTGGGACCCTGCCACCCATGTGGGAGACCCAGATGAAGCTCTCTGGGTTTGGCCTGGCCACAACTGACCATTGCTGCCATCTGAAGAATGAACTAGCGGATGGAAGATCTCTATCTGTCTCTCTCTCCAACTCTTTCAAAGTAAATATATCTTTAAAAAATAATTAAAAAAAAATTGTGCTGTAACAGTTTGGAACGAGCTGTAAAGATGGTATTTTCAGAGTTTCCAGAAAGGTAAACCTGAATAGGAAACTTAGCTGTTTAGTATTCTAACACATGTTCAGGGAACACTTACAGATTTCAGGCACAATAGTAGCTACATGAGACACATTTGGAATAGAGTAAGGTTGCCAGCTGTCTGTGATAAAAGACATATCCTGTATTTAATGGTTTTGTCCTTGGTCCTGTAATGACTTTGTGAGGCCATCTTAAATTTCATATAATCAGTTTTTTACAATGCACTACAAAAGTTGGTATTGAGCTATTTTTCTCTTACTGTAATTGTCAGTAAAATCACTTACTGGTGACACTACCTGAAAATCACACCCCTAGAGGTAAACATTTGGACAAGGGCTTATGGTCTTTCCTGCAGGACTGAGAGGGAAGACCAACTGGTCAGACTGGGAATTAAGGTGATAATTTATCATATTCAGAAAAGGAAAATATTTGAGAGGTAATTTCAGATGAGCATATATGGTCTGAAAGGCAACCTTTCAGCAATAGCTTCTCCAGACATGAAACTTCCTGGAAGTAAGGAAATCATCGCCTTTCCAAAACTCTTAAAAATAGTTAAGATGGTAAATCTAGTTATGTGTATTTTTATAATAAAATATTTTTGAATACCTTAATGATTCTTAAGGGGAAAAACCTAAAAGACACATATTTTAGAAAACTATTTGGGGGGCCAGTGCCATGGCGCAGGTTAATCATTGTGGTACAGTGTAAGCCATTGCCTGTGACACCAGCATCCCACAGGGGCTCTGGTTTGAGTCCCAGCTGCTCCACTTCTGATCCAGCTCCCTGCTAAAGTGCGTGGGAAAGCAGTGGAAGATGGCCAAGTGCTTGGACCTCAGACACCTATGTGGGAGACCCAGATGAAGCTCCTGACTCCTAGTTTCAGCCTGACTTAGCCCTGGATATTGCGACCATTTCAAGAGCAAACCAGGCCGGTGCCTTGGCTCACTAGTCTAATCCTCTGCCTAGAGGCCCTGGCACACCGGGTTCTATTCTAGTCCCGGTGAGGGCGCCGGATTCTGTCCCGGCTGCCCCTCTTCCAGGTCAGCTCTCTGCTATGGCCCGGGAGTGCAGTGGAGGATGGCCCAGGTCCTTGGGCCCTGCACCCCATGGGAGACCAGGAGAAGCACCTGGCTCCTGCCTTCAGGTCAGTGTGGTGCACCAGCTGCAGCACACCGGCTGCAGCGGCCATTGGAGGGTGAACCAATGGCAAAGGAAGACCTTTCTCTCTCTCTCTTTCTCTCACTGTCCACTCTGCCTGTCCAAAAAAAAAAAAAAAAGCAAACAAGCAGATGGAAAAACTCTTTATCCCCTAGTCTCTGCAACTCTACCTTTCAAGGAAATACATTTTTTTAAAAAAAACTATTCAAATTAGAAAAGAGAAATCTACATTCTTCAGTAGAAGCTTCAGTAAGAGGCAGTGGTTTATAATTTTTTAAAGATTCATTTTTTATTTGAATGTCAGAATTACACAGAGAGAGAGGAAAGGCAGAGAGAGAGAGGTCCTCCATCTGATGGTTCACTCCCCAGTTGGCCACAACAGCTGGAGCTGTGCCAATCTGAAGCCAGGAGCCAGGGGAAGGGGACATTCACATGTTATGTGGAATCCTTATTTAACAAATTTATTGAGGGATACTTGACATATATTGAACTACATCCATTAAAAGTGTAGGGCCGGCACCACGGCTCAATAGGCTAATCCTCTGCCTTGAGGTGCCGGCACCCCAGGTTCTAGTCCTGGTCAAGGTGCCGGATTCTGTCCCGGTTGCCCCTCTTCCAGGCCAGCTCTCTGCTGTGGCCCGGGAGTGCAGTGGAGGATGGCCCAAGTGCTTGGGCCCTGTACCCCATGGGAGACCAGGAGCAGCACCTGGCTCCTGCCTTTGGATCAGCGCAGTGTGCCAGCCGCAGTGCGCCAGCCGTGGCAGCCATTGGAGGGTGAACCAATGAACCTTTCTCTCTGTCTCTCTCTCTCACTGTCCACTCTGCCTGTCAAAAAAATAAATTTTACAAAAAGTGTAACATATGCTCTCTGTTGTGGCCCAGGAGTGCAGTGGAGGATGGCCCAAGTCCTTGGGCCCTGCACCCGCATGGGAGACCAGGAGAGGCAGCTGGCTCCTGGCTTCGGATCAGCATGGTGCACCAGCCACAGTGGCAAAACTTACTTGTTGCTCCAGATAGATTTGGCTATTTTGTATTTTTTCTCAGCCTTGCTCACTTTCCCAACCTTAGGTAGCCATTGATACAAGATGACAAACGTGCATTGACTCCCCACCCACACACTGTTCCCACATCTCCAGTGGGTCCTCAGTGTCTTAGGTAGCAAAAACTGGGGAGCAATGAAGGTCATTCACATCCACCTAAGACAGATAATGGCTAGGTCACAGAAGATCCATTCTTAGACTGTAACATTTCCTTTCTGTCATGAGGTTACTGTTACTGCAACTATGGTTTGAAATTAATAGCCCAGGAGGGCTATCAGGAATCCATTAATACTTTTGGATGACTCGTCTGATGGTCCCTTTGGCCGCAGGAGGTACACAGGATCTTGGAATTTCCATACATCATTCTACAAAATCAAGTTACAGTGACATCTGCGGATGCCCTTTCAGAGGGGGCTTATACTCTATTGCACTTTCTTCTACTTCCTATCAATCCAACCACTATTTCTTCACAGAATATTGTTTCCTGGCTCTGATATCTACAGCAGGGACACCTACTCACACAGCTTTTGAGTTCTGGTTACACAGCTTCCAGGCAGGTCTCAAGAGATACCTATCCCTCAACATGCAAGGAATATGAGAAATCTCTACAGTCAACTCATGTTACTGTCAAATGCCTTCAAGATGTCAAGGCAATTGCTCCATTCACAAAGTGATTTTGAAAAATGTGAATGATCTTTTATTAAGGACAGAAGCAGAAGTCATTCAGATTTTTCTAGAAGGCCTCATGCAGCAATGCAAATTGCTCTAAATATGGATGAGTTACTTTGTCTTCCTGTTCTTTCCTCAACATTATATGAAGTAGAGATCCCATACAAACTGCTAATTATTTTATTCTAGCAGAGACCAACATTGTTCCAAACCCACAACAGATAGTGAATAAATACCCCCAAATTAAAGGGGGTATTACATATGGCCCATAGTATTACAAAAACTGGCAGTGGGGAGAGGGGAGTTTAGCAGGTTGGAAAATTTCATCCCGAAAGTTAAAGGATAACCAGTCATGCCACGGGAGAAGGAAAATCTCTTCAAGCTGTCACCCAAAGCCAACCTAGGTCCTCTGTCCAAAGCTGTTATCCACACCCAAACCAAATTGGGGGAGGGACTGCGACCCCAGAAGGGTTCAAATGACTGGTAAATCCTCCAGACAAAACGACAGCTCAGCATGCTGCTGTGCCTGAGTATTTCAGTAACTAAGGTATCACACGCTGTGGATCTCAGCCAGTTGATAGAGATGACTTTTGTAACAGCACTGGCAACGATGCAACTCTGGCAAAGGTTCCAGGCAAGTTCCAAAGGGCACTATAATTCACAAAAATTTTTCATGTATCTGACAATGCAGAGAATAGCCCTAATATCAATTTTTCATGTACAAAGTTCAACTTCTGGCTGTCTCCTTACAAAGCTAATCTCCAGAGCTTTCTTCTGTTATTATGTTGAACAGGGAAGACTACCACATTGTCTTTATTCCTAAGTCTTTCTTCAGTCTGAACCTGCCAGTCCTCATGGAGGTTAGGTCAATGGCTAGATATCGCCAGTATTCACTGCACTTGTACTCTCCAGGGTGTGGAGTGGTCTTGCAAGATTTTAAAGTTCCTTTGCTGACAAGAAACAGACCATTTTTTGGATACACCAAAGGCAGAACTGTTACAGGTAGGAGTGAGAGAACTTGGGCAGGGCCTAATGGGGAGTTGAATCTGACAGCATGAGAGCAACCTGACCCATAGGGGTCAGCTTATGGAAGGGGAGCCAACTGGGTTACCTAGGTTTCCCAGGTTGCTATGGATTAATAGTTTAAGCTGGTATAAATGGCCCAGAATGTGATAGCACAGTAACAGAAGTGGTTGGAAGTGTGGACATGATCAGCTGTTCCAAAAAAGGAAATGACTTGCCTCTAGCTTAGGACATAAAACTGAGTTGAGAGTATTTATTTATGTATATTATTTATACATAGACATGTAGACCAAGAAAACAGTCAAGAAATAACTCTGGCATATGCAGTTAAATGATTTTTTTACAGACTTATTTATTTGTTTGAAAGGCAGAGTTACAGAGAGGAATAGTGAGAGATCATCCATCTGCTGGTTTACTCCTCAAATGGCCACATGGTTGGGGCTGGGCCAGGCCAAAGCCAGGAGCCCTGAACTCCATCCAGGTCTCCCATGTGGCTGGAAGCACTTCGCCATCTCCCACAATTTTCCCAGCCACATTAACAGGGAGCTCCATCAGAAGTGGAGCAGCCAGAACTTGAAATGGTGTTAACCTGAGATGCTAGCATTGCAGGCAATGGCTGTCAGCACAATGCCAACACAAGGCAAACAATTTTTATTTATTTATTTTTTAAGTTTTTTTTTTTTTTTGACAGGCAGAGTGGACAGTGAGAGAGACAGATAGAGAGAAAGGTCTTCCTTTTCTGTTGGTTCACCCCACAATGGCAACTGCAGCTGGCACACTGTGCCCAGCACACTGTACCGATCCGAAGCCAAGAGCCAGGTACTTCTCCTGCTCTCCCATGTGGGTGCAGGGCCCAAGGACTTGGACCATCTTCCACTGTACTCCCAGGCCAAAGCAGAGAGCTGCACTGGAAGAGGAGCAACGGGGACAGAATCTGGTGCCCCGACCGGGGCTAGAACCCGGGGTGCCGGTGCCGCAGGCAGTGGATTAGCCTATTGAGCTGCGGCACTAGCCAAGGCAAACAATTTTTAAAGGGTCCCAAGGATATTCAATAGGGGAAAGGAGACTTCAATAAATGGTGCTTGGAAAACTGGGTATCCACATACAAAAACATGAATTTGGAGCCTTGCCTTACATCACATACAAAAATGGACCAAACACTTAAGTATGAAACCTTAAATACAAAATTCTTGGAACAAAACATAAAAGCATGGTAACAGCAAAAATGGATAAAGTGAACACTGAGATAAGAATCTCACCGAAGGACATGACCAACAGAGCAAAAAGGTGACCTGTAGTGTTTATGGAAAAACCTAGCATATGTAAGCTGCTCACCAAAGGTGAAAGGTGCTGAACAAATGAAGCAAGAGACAGACAAACCCAGGAACACACCTAGTGCACTTTATCAGGAATTTATGGACAGTAGTGTATCTCAGGCAGCAGCGAGATGAGATGATCCTATGCACCCCAAAGCAAGAGGAAAGAGGGTTTATTTGCTACACCAAACAAAGGTGTCCATAACCAACCTCAACGTACCTGGACTTTTTAAAGAAATACTAACATTTTGGAAGCTGGATAAGATACATCCCAGACACCAGATTATCTTAATAACTTCGTCTATGCCATAGGATCTGGATGGCTACCAGCAAGTCAGGATGGTGGTTACAACCAATGTGGCTACACCCATGTCATGCTTCATCCCTACATATAAAGTATATATATAATACATAAAAATATATTAAAAATTCCTACCACTCAATATAACCCCATTTAAAAATGGAAAAAGATAAAAAGATACTTTTCAACATACACAAATCCTAACAAGCACAGGAAACCATGCTCTGTATCACTAATCATTAGGATCATTTGAAATGCATTGTTTCTACCTCACAACCAATAGAATAGCTGCTACTCAAAATAAACGAAGAAGCAAACAAAAACAGAGGGTGCTGGTATTGTGGTAAAGCAGGTTAAGCTGCTGTTTGCAAGGCTGGCATCCCACATCAGAGAGCCAGGTCAAGTCCCAGCAGCTTCATTTGCCTGCTAATAAGCCTGGGAAAGCAGCAACAGATGGCCACTCATGTAGCAGACTCAAAGGGACTTCTGCCCCAGACTCTGCAGCCATTTGGAAGCAGATGGAAGATCTCTCTTGATCTCACTCTGCCTTTCAAATAAACAAATAAAATCTTTTTTAAAAATAAATTCTTAAAATAATAAAACCCAGAAAATGTAAGGATGTAGTTAAGACTGAAGCCCTTATGTAGTATTGGTGGGAATGTAAAATGGCACAAGTACTATGAAAGACAGTTCTGCAGAAAATTGAAAACAGGAATACTATATGATCTAGTATTTTCACTTCTGGGCACGTACCTTTGGGTAAATGAAAGCAAAGTCATGAGAAGATATTGGTATACTCATCATCATAGTATTATTCCCAATATTTGCAAGACAGAAATAATCCAAATATCCACAAATGGGTGAATGGATAAAGAAACATGATACACACACACACACACACACACACACACACACGGAATATTTCACCAAGGAAAACAACAAAATGAAGGAAATTCTGACACATGATACAACATGGGTGAACCTTGAGAAATTTTCTAAAGTGGAAGTAAGCCAGTCAAAACAGATGCTGTGTAATTCTACTTACATGAAGTACCAACAGGGTATAGAAACATAGTTCCCAGGGGCAATAGGGAAGGAACAGAGTAGTTCTGGTTTAATGGAGATAGTTTACTTTTTCAAGATGAAGAGTCCTGCAGGTAAGTTGCATACAAAAATATGAATTTATATTTACATAGCATTACTGAACTGTCCAATAAAGAGTCAATGGTAAATTTTCTCCATTGTGAAATCTCTGATGTGTAATGAGGTCGGAGCTACGTTTAACGCATTCCCTACCTTCACAGAGCACATAAGCCGCTCTTCAGTGTGGATTTTCTGGTGGTGAACAAGGTGGGACTTCCTAATGAAGGCCTTCCCACACTCACTGCACTCATAAGGCCTTTCGCCAGTGTGGATTTTCTGGTGTTCCACGAGTATATGTTTGTGGCTGAAGGCTTTCCCACACTCACTGCACTCATAAGGCCTTTCTCCAGTGTGATTTCTCCAGTGTTTAATGAGGTTGGAGTTGTACCTAAACAATTTCCCACATTCACTGCACTCGTAAGGCCTTTCTCCTGTGTGAACTCTCTGATGTCTAATGAGTCTGCAGTGGTACCTAAAGCCTTTCCCACATTCGCTACACTTGTAAGGCCTTTCTCCTGTGTGATTTCTCCAATGTTTAATGAGCTTGGAGTTGTATCTAAACAACTCCCCACATATGCTGCACTCAAACGGCCTTTCTCCAGTGTGAATTCTCTGATGTCTAATGAGGGTGGAGTTATATCTGAAGAATTTCCCACATTCACTGCACTTATAAGGTCTTTCTCCAGTGTGAACTCGCTGATGTTTAATGAGAGTGGAGCTGTCCATAAAGAATTTCCCACACTCACTGCACTCATAAGGCCTTTCTCCAGTGTGAACTCTCTGATGTCTAAAGAAGGTGGAGCTGTACCTAAAAAATTTCCCACATATGTCGCACTCATAAGGCCTTTCTCCAGTATGAACCCTCTTATGTCTCATGAGTCTGTAGTTGTACAGAAAGGACTTTCCACACTCTCTGCACTCGTAAGTCCTTTCTCCACTGTGAGTTCTCTGATGTTTCATGAAGTTAGCGTTGTACCTAAAGAACTTCCCACACTTGCTGCACTCATAAGGCCTTTCTCCTGTGTGAATTTTCTGGTGCTCAACGCACGAATGTCTGCAGCTGAAGACTTTCCCACATTCACCGCACATGCGGTCAGTGTGTCCAGCTTGAAAGGCTTTGCCACCCTCTGTTTCCTTGCATGGCTTCCACCCACGGTGAGGGGCCTGGTGCTGGGCAGGGCCTGGTGTGGCTGGCAAGTCCCTCCAACCCTCCCTGCGTGTGAAGGTCCTCTCTGCCATGTGAACTCTGTGATTCTTGGAAAACGAAGGGCTCCAGTCGTCCCTTCTGGGAAGATTCTCGCCAGTTTGCTTTTGGTGCTGGCAGAGCTCTGCCTCACAAATGCGTGGGTTTTGCTCAGTTTGTATTCTACGGTGCTCAACCAATTGCAGAATGTCTTTCAAGAGTGGGCCACACATCTTACTAAGGTGGGCCTTTGGAGCGGACAAACCTGGCTTTGGAGTCATGATCTGTGACAATCCTACAAAAACATCTTGTTCAGAAGGTACCTTCTCATTCTCAGCTCCATGCCAACAACCTGTACAAACAGAAATGGTGATGAAGTACATGTTAACTGTGATAGGGGCAGGATGGAAAGCCTCCTTGAAAACGGGTATCAGAAATCAGACAAGCAAGTCCATCTAATGGACACTCAAGCCGGTGAGAGGAAGCCCTGCTATGCACAACTGGACCCTCAAGCTCCCTTACTAAGGGAGTCCTGATCATGAGTAAGGACACAGGGAGGGGTCCCGTGCAGGGAGGAGAAGCAGGGTCTCTAACCCGCTCCTCTCTAAACGGCTTCCAGTTAAGCAGGGTGTGCAAGGTTGTTTCCAAACCCAGAGATATCTGACTGCAACAGAGCAGCAAGTGTTCTAGATAGAGAGAGATGTGCAGACTTTACACACCTAAACTCTCAAGTCATATATTGGAGGCCAAGCTAAAGGAGCAGTGGAATACAATGAGCAGGCCACAGAGGCCACAGAAGTGAGAGACGGGGCAGAAGTGGCAGGAAGTCAGAGTAGAAATGACAATGGGGAAGAAGACACAGCAATGAGGTACAGTCACTGGCCGTGGCATCAGGACAGTTCCCAGTGTGACCGGAACCCAGCTCCGAATTCATACTCTCTTCCAACTTTCAGTACCAGTAATGCCCTGCTGAGAAATACCACCCTCTCAGGTTCCCAGGGCGCTCCCCACTTCTAAAGGTGAGAAATTATAAGGAGTGTGGAAGAGGTCAGTCCCATGGGAATGATAAGGAAGGGGAGTGGCCTGGATCCCCCACACAGATCCATCCCACATTCTAAAAATGCATTAAGGGAAGGGAAGTCTTGTAGAATCAAACTGGTGACCAGGTGACAGAAATTCTTGGCACAGCCTTGCAGCGCCAGCACACCAGGTTCTAGTCCCGGTCGGGGCGCCGGATTCTGTCCCGGCTGCCCCTCTTCCAGGTCAGCTCTCTGCTATGGCCCGGGAGTGCAGTGGAGGATGGCCCAGGTCCTTGGGCCCTGCACCTGCCTGGGAGACCAGGAGAAGCACCTGGCTCCTGCCATCGGATCAGCGTGGTGCGCCAGCCATAGCACGCCAGCCGCGGCAGCCATCGGAGGGTGAACCAATGGCAAAGGAAGACCTTTCTCTTTGTCTCTCTCTCTGTCCACTCTACCTGTCCAAAAAAAAAAGAAAAAGAAAAAGAAAAGAAATTCCTGGCACAGCACAAAAATACCTCCAAGAGGAACTGAGGATCCATGCAGCTGGACAGGGCAATCTGACCAGGGACAGGCAAGATCACTGGGATCTCTTGGAGAAACTTCAAAACTTCTAACTCCTGAGGCTCATGTTGCAAGAGCAGCATGAGATGGGGGTGGTTGTGGAGAGACAAATACAGTGCACAGAACCCATGTGGCTCCCATAAAATGTGTATGAGGGAAGGAAGTGGCACCCACGGTCCAGTGTGGAGAAGACAGAGCCACCCTCAGGTAAAAAGAAGAGAAAAATACCCAGCCAGGGAGACTGGGAGAGTATGAGGACCTTACCTAGTGAAGACAAAAGTGCCAAATTCTCCAGCATCACATCACAGTATAAAAACCTCTGTGCTTCGTCAAGCTGTCCCCACTCCTCCTGGGAGAAATATACGGCCACATCCTCAAAGACCACACGGCCCTGCCAAAATTGGGAAAGGTCAGTAGAGAAGCAGCTTCTTGAAACATTTTCTTCTTAGATTTTCATTTAGCTATTTGGCATTCACTGCTTAAGGGGCCAAATTTGTTTACATCGCCCCTTCCATCCAGACCCCAAATTCTGAACGATCTTCTCATCTAACTCACACACTAAGCTCGTGTTTCCCTAATCCTAAATGAACCCAGGGCCAGGTGCAAGAAATGAGTGAGAGCCTTTGAGCTCCAGGTGTGCTCGAATTATTCAAATTAGCCAAACCTAAGCTGATCACTCTGCCTGCCTTGCTTTTCCCTTGGGAACGCCAACAAAGGCTGTGTCCTAAGCTTACCTCTTCTCCCTGTCTTTTTCCTCCTACAAAAACCTGATTGCTTCATCACGTGGCTCTGAATTACGTGGTAGGCATCTTCCTCGTAAATGAATAAGAAATAAACTCTTTCAATGGCATTGGCCTATTCCTTTGTCAGTCCCTAAATTAAATCCCACTGGGTACAATCACTACTACACTTCTCTCTCCAGGTTCTCAGTCCTTCTCCCCCACATATTCATATCTTGCTAGACTTCCTCCATCCCTTCCCAATGGGGAGGAGACAGCAGGTCCTTGGTGCTACTGGCACCTTTTCTCTCATCTCCATTGGTCACTGCATTCAGCACATAGAAAAACAGGTGATGAAAGAAGTAGAAAAAAAAAAAGGCTGTGGGCCTGTTATGTGGACCCCTACCCCTAATTTCATCAGCTAATTTCTCTGACAACCAAACTCACTCATCGGTCTCCTTTATGTGCCCAATGCTAGGGTCAAGGGCCACCATTTTTTTTTTTTTTTAAGATTTTATTTACTTATTTGAAAGGCAGAATTACAGAGAGGCAGAGAGAGAGAGACAGACAGACAGAGAGAGAGATCTCCCATCTGCTGGTTCACTCCCCAACTGGCCACAATGGTTGGAGCTGGGCCGATCTGAAGCCAAGAGCCAGGAGCCTCTTCCAGGTCTCCCACGCGGGTGCAGGGGCCCCAGCACTTGGGCTGTCCTCCACTGCTTTCCCAGGCCACAGCAGAGAGCTGGATAGGAAGTGGAGCAGCTGGGACTCGAACTGGAGCCCAAATGGAATGCTGGCACCGCAAGCGGTGGCTTCACCTGCTACGAAGGGCCATTCTTTTACACTCCTCCCACCTATGTCTCACTACCCCTCAGTCATCTCTCTAGCCTCTTTTTACTGCAATTCCAGACACCTCCCAACACACACTATAGTGGTTCCTTTTACCTCCAGATTACTCTGTACACAGAAACCAGCAGTAGGTCATGACAAATACCTTCAGCAGCCAATTCTGCCCCAGTCCTGGCCCAGAACATCAATGCCCAGGGAAGCTCAACCCTTGCTTTGAAGGTCTCCCCACCTGGCACTGTTTCTCACTTCACAGACAGCCACCCAAACCTACATGAGGACCTCACATCTTCCTGGCTGTCCCTCACTTCTTATTTTTTTTTTAAAGATTTTATTTATTTATTAGACAGGCAGGGTTACAGACAGTGAGAAGGAGAGGCAGAGAGAAAGGTCTTCCACCCACTGGTTCACTCCCCAAATGATGGATGGAGCTGGGTTGATCTGAAGCCAGGAGCCAGGAGCTTCTTCCAGGTCTCCCATGAGGGTGCAAGGCCACAGCCCTCCCATGGATTCCCTCCCATGGGATGTCAGCACCATAGGAGGAGGGTTAACTTATTGCACCACAGCATGGCCCATGTCTCTCACTTCTGATGTACACCCTGCCCCTTAAGCAGTCAAAACCCAGCACTGATTTCTACCACTCTACCACACCCTCATGTCACCCTAGTCAACACTTAATCATGCTCCTCACAGATCTCCCATTGCCCCTCGGCACTCATACAGTTACTCTCACCTCAGAAGTCTCACTCCTAGACACCACTGTCTTACACACTCATACTCATACATAAATACACACACACACCCCTTCATGGACCCCCCACTACCACCATCCAGTGTCCTTGTTTGGACGGACAGATACTCTACCACCTAAGAAGGGGGACATCACAATATGCAGGACTTTCAGAGGGAGTATCAGGAGTGAAGCCACGCATCACGTGTTCCAGAGGCTCCTGGCAAAAATTCAGGTTAGATATGCAGAACACGGTGGCCAGCAGGCGAACGAGAATGAAACTTTGAGTCAAATTTAAATTTAAGGGGCCGGCACTGTGGTTAACGCCTGGCCTGAAGTGCCGGCATCCCAAATGGGCGCCGGTTCGAGACCTGGCTGCTCCGCTTCCTGTCCAGCTCTCTGCTATGGCCTGGGAAAGCAGTAGAAGATGGCCCAAGTCCTTGAGCTCCTGCATCCACGTGGGAGACCTGGAAGAAGCTCCTGGCTTCAGATCGGCACAGCTCCAGCCACTGTGGCCATCTGGGGAGTGAACCAACGAATGGAAGACCTCTCTCTCTCTCTTTCTCTGCCTCTCCTCTCTCTGTGTAACCCTTTCAAATAAATAAATAAATCTTTAAAAAAAATTTGAATTTAGGAGGCAGAAATCCTAGGCTACAGCATCAGTGTTAATTGGAGATAAAGAACAGAAATGAGGCACTGTGGCATAGTGAGCTAAGCCTCTGCCTGCAGTGCCGGCATCCCATATGGGCACTGGTTCAAGTCCCGGCTGTTTTACTTCCAATCCAGCCCTCTGCTATAGCCTGGAAAAGCAGTGGAAGATGGCCCAAGTCCTTGGGCCCCTGCACCCACGTGGAAGACCTGGAAGAAGCTTCTGGCTCTGCATCAGCTCAGCTCTGGACACAGCAGCCATTTGGGGAGTGAACTAGCAGACAGAAGACTTCTCTGAGCCTCTGCCTCTCTGTAATTCTGCCTTTCAAATAAATAATCAAATAAATATTTTATTTAAAAAAAAAAAAAAAAGAGGGGCTGAGAACCAGTCTCCGTATCTGACAGTCTCAGTTTTTGGCCTCTTTTGGAAGTGCAGATGCTCCATCATGCTCAACAGCATTGACACTATGACCTAGAAAAGATGCCTCCTGAATTTAATCCCAGTTTCAGTCTGGCTCACATACCAGCCACCATGTTGTGGAGACCTCCAACCTGAACTTCACTAGGTGCCTCTGGAACATTTGAACATTTGGGTGTATACTTTTAGATTTTTAACATTTGAGGATATGCTATTAAAATTTTCCATGATAGGCCGGCACCATGGCTCACTAGGCTAATCCTCTGCCTGCAGTTCCGGCATTCCGGGTTCTAGTCCTGGTTGGGGAGCCGGTTCTGTCCTGGTTGCTCCTCTTCCAGCCCAGCTCTCTGCTGTGGCCCAGGAAGGCAGCAGAGGATGGCCCAAGTGTTTGGGCCCTGCACCTGCATGGGAGACCAGGAGGAAGCACCTGGCTCCCAGCTTCAGATCGGCACAGTGCGCCAGCCGTGGTGGCCATCTGGGGGGTGAACCAACGGAAGGAAGACCTTTCTCTCTCTCTCTCTCTAACTCTGCCTATCAAAAAAAAAATTTTTTTTTCCATGTTAAACACTTAGCATCAAGTTAATTATAAAGTGTTTGTAGAAATTTACCTTACAGGATAACTTCACTTCTTTTTAAGATTTATTTATTTGAAAATCAGAGTTACACAGAGAGAGAAGAAGAGGCAGAGAGAGGGAGAGATCTTCCATCCGCTGGTTCACACTCCAATTGGCCACAACAGCTGGAGCTGCAATGATCCGAAGCCAGGAGCCAGGAGCTTCTTCCAGGTCTCTCACATGGGTGCAGGAGCCCAAAGACTTGGGCCATCTTCTACTGCTCTCCCAGGCCATAGCAGAGAGCTGGACCAGAAGTGAGGCAGCTGGGTCTTGAACCAGTGCCCATATGGGATGCCGGGACTGCAGACAACAGCTTTACCCATTACGCCACAGTGCCGGCCCCCTAACTTCACTTCTAATTCTCTGTCTATGCACATCTACTTACAGGGATACTATTTAATTTAGAGCTTAAATAAGTGTTCCAAACAATCTTAATGACTTGAATGGAGGAGCTGAGCAGGCAGGTACTACCAACCCTCTCTGCAACAAGACCCATCTGCTACATATCTGTGTGAAAGGGCTTGCAGGGGGCCCTTTGCTGGATCAGTAAATCCTGCCTCTTGCTGAAATGTGGAAGAGAGCAGCGACAGTCTGCAGCCCAGCTGCTCCACTAGCCTGGATGAACTTTCTCTCGTTCCACAGAGACAGACACTAACGGTCAACCAAGGCCACAGGTAAAAAAACTGAACACACACCTCTCCACCCTAGGCCATCTCCTTAGCCCATCTGGGCCTTCCTTTCGGCAGACACTAGCCAGAATCTCCCAGGTCTACGGCTTTTGGAGGAAGTTATCAGGACTGTGGACCCATTCTTTCTTTCGCCACAGAACCCATCTCAAATCAAAGCTGCAAGAATTCCCTACTCATGGAAGTGGGCATTAGGTGGACTGGCTCACGTCCCTACAGGAGTGCCTGGTTCGAGTTCTGGCTACTCTGCTTCCAACCCAGTGTCCTACCAATGCTCAACCTAGGAAGTAGATACAGCTCAAGTACTTGGGTCCCTGTCACCGGAGTGGGAGATCTTGTTGAGGGCATTTAGGTAATAAACCAAAAGACAGAAGATCTCTCTCTGTCTCTGAAATAAAGTGAATAAAAACTGCAAAAGCGTTCTCTATTCAATCTGAACCTCAGGCCACGTCCTAGTCCGGTGCACACCCACCATTCCACGGTATCTCCAAACCATTGTATCCATCTACCCATTCAATGTCTTCACTTTGTGACCCCTGAGGGCAATGACAGCCAAACCCTAGACCAAGCTGACTTCCCCAACACCGGCCAGATAGATGCTTACGAAACAGAAAACCTAGGATGGTGCTTAACGCCTTAATCTGACTTACACGCCATGCACGATGCAGCAAGAAATCCTGCCGGCTCCCAGAACCTCATCACGTCTCCCCCCTACCACCGCCACTCTCGTCCGACCTCACCATGATATTCCCGGGGCCTCCTCTCCAGCCTCCCCGCCTCCAATCCCCACCGTTCCACGCAATCTTTACTGCGAACTCTGGGCACAGCCTTCCCATCCGCCCTCCCTTCGCAACACCCCACGGCTCCCAGCTGCCCCACTGCCATTGCAATGGCACCAAACCCTCACTTGGCCGCACAAAGTTTCCTCAATGCTCTCCCTCGCACCTCATCATGACTGAAATAGAAGCACCCACACCACAGCGCCCGTCTCCTCTGGACACAGTGGACCGAGAAGACGCCCCTCCATCAGAGCCTTAGCATTCGGGTGCGGGCCTGGGAACGCAGCACCCACCGGAGTCGAGTTCATGGGGCCGGCCTCCGCCAGCCGAGCCAGAGAACAGGGCAGGGAGCAGCCGGCAATCGCGACGGAGACAGGGCCACGGCGTCCCCAGCCCGGTCACGCTCGCCTCTTAGCAGTGGGAACCAAACCTCTTCTTAGCTTGCTTTGCCTCCCCGTCGCCTAGGTGACAACCAAGCGCTCCACGGCCCCAAACTTTAAAGCAACCATAGAGCAACAAAAATGGCAGCTCCCAGGAGGACACCGGAAGTACTGCCCTCACGTGACGTGCGCGCACGCAAGCGTCGCCTCTCATACCCGCATTGGCCCAATCCTGGCCGGCCCCACGGAATTCTGGGTTGTGTAGTTCCTATGCTTCCCGCACGTCTGTTAGCGCGTTCGTCCCTCCTACTAGGGATAAATGCATAATACCCCGTGGGGACTCTGGGAAATGGAGTTCCAGGGCTCCACAAAGAGGACAGAGCGCTGCTGTTTCTTAAAGGCCACACACCTAGATTTTCTTGGATATAGTAAAAGGATATTCACGCAAATCTTAGGGATGTATTATTTCTAATTTTTCATGCCATAAAGGCACAAAGTAACCACTCAAAACGTCATTTGTTTATAATTTTTTTAAAGACTGATTTGAGAAGTGGAGAGAGGTTTTCCATCCGCTGGTTCACTCCCCAAATGGCCACAACAGCTGCAGCTGGACCAGTCCGAAACCAGGAGCTTCTTCTGGGTCTCCAACATGGGTGTAGGCGCCCAAGCACTTGGGCCATCTTCCACTGTTTTCCCAGGCCACAGCAGAGAGCTGGATTGGAAGTGGAGCAGCCGGGACTCGAACCAGCGCCCACATGAGATGCTGGTACTGCAGGCGGAAGCATCGCCTACTACGGAAAGAACCGGTGCCTCAACCGGGATTAGAACCTGGAGTACCGGCGCCGCAGGCAGAGGATTAGCCTAGTGAGCCGTGGCACCGGCCATTGTGTAGTTATTTAAAGGAAGTTACAGAAACAGTTCTACAGAAATGTATCTGTGCCACGTAAAAATAAAGATCTCAGTGAAGCTTAAGAGGGTGAAGTCTAGGAAGTCAGAGAATGAAGACTGAGCCTGTGCCTGTGCTGGAACCTTCTCTACGCATATGCATTTGTCTACAAAATGCAGGTGTTTGATTTTCATTAGCTGTATGATGGGAGAAGCAGAGGTAATGAGATAATGAATGACTCACCACAAGTGTAAATGAACAAGGAAGCAATGTGGTGATGTGTTGTTTCAGAATGGTAGAACATGCTGGAAACGTTGGGAGTAGGGCTGACAGTGCTCTGTACACATAGGACTTATCTGAGTTCTCTTAGTATCTGTGTTCTTAGGTTCTGTATTTTTTTTAAAAAGTTTTTTATTTATTCATTTGAAAGGTAGAGTTATAGTGAGAGGGACAGACAGAGAGAAAGGTCTTCCTTCCATTGGTTCACCCCCAAATGACTGCAACGGTCGGAGCTGTGCGGATCCGAAGCCAGGAGCCAGGAGCCTCTTCCGGGTCCCCCATGCACCTGCACGGTCCCAAGGACTTGGTCCATCCTCTACTGCTTTCCCAGGCCATAACAGAGAGATGGATCAGAAGTGGAGCAGGCGGGACTAGAACCAGCGCCCATAGGGGATGGCGGCACCACAGGTGGAGGATTAACCCACTGCGCTATGGTGCCATCCCAAGTTCTGTATTTTTAATCACTAACCACAAGACCAAAGTTGTTTACTTTTCTTTCTTGCAAGTTACTAAGATACCTGAAATTTATATTACAAGTATTACAAGCCCCTACCTCTGCAAAGCAAACCCTAATGGGTATATTCCCTTCCTGTCCAATGTGGATGAGGATGACTCCCCACCTCCACCCAATAACATTCTTTTAGTCATGAAGGCAGGATCCTAGTTCCTCCTCTTCTGTCTCTGCTGCTTTTTTCAAATGAGATCTCTTGTGGCCTGTGTGGTGTGTGCAGTGCATTTACTTTCCAAAATGATAACATTAAGCTTTTCCTATCAGGGAAAGATGTGGTGCAGTGGGTTAAGCTAGACTGGTGATGCTGGCATTCTATATTGGAGGGCCAGTTCAAGTCTCAATTGATTTGTTTCTAATCCAACTCCCCGCTAATGTGCTGGAGAAGGCAGCAGAAGATGGCCCAAGCACTTGGGCCCCTGCTACCTATGTGGGAAAAGAGGATGGAGTTCCTGACTCCTGGTTTCCACCTGGCCCAGACATGTCTGTTGTGGTCATTTAGGGAGTGAACCAGCAGAAGGATATTGCGTGCTCTCTCTCTCTCCCTGCCTCCTTTCCCTCTCCCTCTTTCTCCTTAACTCTTTTTCAAATAAATAAATAGGCCGGCGCCACGGCTCACTTGGCTAATCCTCCGCCTGCGGCGACGGCACACTGGGTTCTAGTGCCGGTCGGGGTGCCAGATTCTGTCCCGGTTGCTCCTCTTCCAGTCCAGCTCTCTGCTGTGGCCCGGGAAGGCCACAGTGTTTGGGCCCTGCACCCGCATGGGAGACCAGAAGCACCTGGCTCCTGGCTTCGGATCAGTGTGGTGTGCCGGCTGCAGTGGTCACTGGGGGGTGAACCAACGGCAAAGGAAAACCTCTCTCTCTCTCTCTCTCACTGTCCACTCTGTCTAAATAAATAAATCTTAAAAAACAAAAAACTTTTCTGTCAGTGGTATTGTCACTCTAACTCAACTTTATATAGCACTTGGGTCATTTTCCACTGATTTCCCAGGCACATTAGCAGAGAGCTGGATCAGAAGTGGAGCAGCTAGGTGCAAGTGGAGCAGCCAGGTCTAGAACCAGTACCCATGTGGAATGCTGGCACTGCAAGTAGTGGCCTTACCCACTCCACCACAACACCAGCCTCTCTTAACTCAGCTTTATAAATTAGACCCAGATATAATTCAAAAACATTCTATATTTGATAATTTTGTCCTGAATCCTGTGTTGACTTGTCAGGATGGAATACATATCCTGTATTTAGCAATACATCTCAAATGTCAACATTTAGAGCTGTTTATCTCACTGTAATTAGTAACTGAATCATTTAGTGTCAATATTAGGTTACAATTATACACCCAAAATAAAAATCTAGAAAATACCTATGGTCTTTCTGAAGGTTTGGTTACGGGAAGATTAAAAAAGAGGGGGATGCAAAATTAAATTGCTTATTTGTGGTGTTTAATAAAGGAAAAGTCTTTCTCTGACCCATATTTTACGTATAACTTTGGATAACCTCATATGCTTTGCAAGTCAGACAGTCAACAATAACCTCACCCCAGTAATTAATCTCTTAAAATCCATCAAATCACTGATAGATCAAGCTTTTAAAATTCTGGTAATAGAGAAAGTCCCAGTCCTGAAAGACAAAGAATCCATGACAGCCCAGTGTTTATAGGCAACAGCCAATCAGCAAGAGCCTAAACTCAGTGACCCTGTTTATCAGTCAATTTTTCAGCAGCTGTGATCACACTAAAAAACCTGAAAAACTTCAAAATTGTAGCTTCTGAAACTCCCCAGTCCCTTAAGGTCAGGCTTCCCAAGAGAGTGTAACAGCAGTTTGGGCTTTGTTGGAGGACACTGCCTGACACAGCTCTCTGCTTTGCAGGCAAACAAGAAGTTCATTTTTCTCCATCAGAAATCAAGTTCAATTTATTCTTAACAAGTTTATTATAAGTTTAGACTTTAAAGTAGCTAAACAAGAAATGACATTGCAAAATGTATTTTTCAATCCTTGTGGAAATAGTACTATCAATTTTTTTGTACAACAAATGCCCCTCAAAATTTGTGAACTTTCTCAGTGGGCAATTATTGACCCATTAAGTCCCAAGTTTTCAATTCTGTGAATATTACAACACAATTGACACAGGTGCACTAAAATAGGTTGGAAATTATATGTAGAGCTATATATACTTTATTATCACCAAAAATGAAAATACAAATGGTCCTATAAATAGGACACTGGAACAATATATTATCTTTTACATATATATATATATATATATAAAGTCTCCTTTAAATTGGACAATGGGTAAATATGATAGCCCCCAAATATTGCACACAATACAAAGAAGTGGCTTTCATGACTTGTTCAACAAGTATTTTTGGTGGTAACAAGCAAAACACTTCAAACAAAGGGTTACATGACATTTTGACAACATGTTTTGAGTTTTACATGACATTTTTATGTTTAGATTCATATATTTGAAAGGCAGAGTGACAAAGAAAGGGAGGGAAGGGGGTTGAGAGAGAGAGACAGGGAGAGGGAGAGGGAGAGAGAGAAAGCGAGAGCTCTTCTATCTGCTGGTCCACTCCCCAAATGGCCACAATAGCTAGGACTAACCAGACTAAAGCCAGGAGCCTGTAATTCCATCCGGGTCTCCCACATGAGTGGCAGGAGCCCAAGTACTTGGGCCATCCTCTGTTGCCTTCCCAGGCACATTAGCAGTAAGCTGGATCAGAAGCAGAGGAGCCAGGACTCAAACCAACACTGTGATATGGGATGCTGGCATTGCCAAGTGCAGCTTAACCTGATGCTCCACAACTAGCAATCAACAACAGAAGAACGAACACTGTACAAACACATGTAAATTAGACACATGCTCCCAAGTGACCAAATGGTCATTTAAGAAATGAAAAAACATCTCCTAAACCAAATGAAACATCAACATATCAAAACCCATGAGATACGTCAAAATCCACATTTTTAGAAAAGTTAATGACAACGAATACCTCTATCAAAAAAGTAAGATTTTTTTGACAGGCAGAGTGGACAGTGAGAGAGACAGACAGAAAGGTCTTCCTTTTCCATTGGTTCATCCCCCAATGGCTGCTGCTGCGCTGATCCGAAGCCAGGAGCCAGGTGTTTCTCCTGGTCTCCTGTGCAGGTGCAGGGCCCAAACACTTGGGCCATCCTCCACTGCACTCCCGGGCCACAGCAGAGAGCTGGCCTGGAAGAGGGGCAACCAGGACAGAATCCGGCACCCTGACTGGGACTAGAACCCGGCGTGCCAGCACCGCAGGCAGAGGATTAGCCTATTGAGCCGCTGCGCAGGCCTAAAAAGGTAAGATTTTAAATACCAACTTAAACAATGTAACTAAAGGACCCCAAACAGCAAGATAAAAAACATTACTAGAAGGAAATAAATAATAATAAAGATCAGAACAAAAAATAAACAAAATCAAGATAAAAATGCAAAAGATTGGCAACACAAAAACTGATCTTTTGGGACAGATACAATTTTTAAACTTTAGCAAGAATAAAGAAAAGAGGGAGAAGGAGCTGGTGTTGTGGCACAGTGAGTTAAACCACCACCTGCAACACAGGCATCCCAAATGAGCTCTGGTTCGAGGCACAGCTGCTCTACTTCTGAACCAGCTCCCTGCTAATGCACTTAGGAAAGCACCTATGGTCTCAGTGCCTGGACCCCTGCCACCCAAGCGGGAGACCCAGAGGGAGTTCCAGGCTTCTGGCTATGGCCTGACCCAGACCCAACCATTGCAGTATTTGGGGGAGTGAACCAGTGCATGGAAAACTGTCTCTGTATCTCTCCCTCTCTCTGTAATTCTGCCTTTCAAATAAGTACATATATCTTTAAAAAATGAAAACACAAATAAAATTAAGGACAATACAATGGATACCAAAAGATCATAATAAACTATAATGGACAGTTATATATTACATTAACAAATTAGAAAACTAGGGGCTGGCATTGGGTGCAGGAGGGTTAAGCTTGCAATGCCAGCATCGAGCATCCACATCAGAGTGCCAGTTTGTATCTCAGCTGCTCAACTTCTGATCCAGCTCCAGGATAACGGGCCTGGGAAAGCAGTGGAGATGACCCAAGTACCTGAGTCTCTAACATCCACATGGGGGAACAGACTGAGCTCCTGGCTCCTGGCTTCAGCCTGGCCCAGAACTGGCTATCTGGAAAGTGAGTCTGGGTGGAAGCTCTGTCTCTCTCCTTCCATTTCTCTCTCTCTCACCCGCTCCATCTCTCCTCCTCAGCCTTTCAAATAAATGAAGAAATTTAAAAATCTTTTTAAAAATTGGAAAACTAGAAAAAATGGTTAAATCCATGTACATATACAGCCTACCAAGATCAAATAAAAAAATAGAAAATTCAGGGGCCGGCATTGGGGGACACAGTGATTTAAGCCTCTGCCTGCAATGCTGGCATCCCATATGGGTGCCAGTTCAAATTCCACCTGTTCCACTTTGAAGCCAGCTCCCTGCCAATCCACCTGAGAAAGCAGCAGAAGATGGCCCACAAGCTTGGGTCTCTGCTAACCACGTGGGAGACCTGGATGGAGTTCTGGCTCCTGGCTCCAAACTGGCCAGCCTTGGCCATTGCAGTCATTTGGACAGTGAACCAGCGGATAGAAGATCTCCTCTCTTTCTCCCCTTTCTCTCTGTAACTCTTTCTTTCAAATAAAAGTAATTTTTAAAAAGAAAATTTAAATAGACCAATAATTACAAGATTAAAGAAGCAATTTTAAGTCTCCTAATGAAAGAAAAGTCCAGGGTCTGACGGCTTCAATACTGAATGCTAAAAGTTTTATTTTAATTCATACTTATTCAAATCACTTAATGGTGGTGGTGGTGGTAGGGAATCTCCAGGACTGGCTGGACTGAAGCTAGTAGCCAGGAATTCAACCCAGTTCTTCCACACAGGCAGCAGGAACAGAATCACTCAGCCTGCTTTGGCAGGAAGATGGAGTTAGGAGCAGGAGTAGCAGCCGGCTAAGTAACCCATGTTCTCTGCATCTGGGATGCAGGCATCTTAATTGACACCTTAATTGTTAGGCTAAATGTATATTCCTACAAAACCTTTAAAGAAGAATTAATTCTAATTCTTTTCAGACTATTTTCGAAAACTGGGAAGGTAGTTTTGTCAAACTATTCTACAAGGCCACTTAGTGCTAATACCAAAACCAGAAAAAGACACACACAAAAAGGAAACTAGAGACCACTGTCCTTGATGAATACAGATATAGAAAATCCCAACAAAATACTAACAAACTCGATCCAACAGCATATCACAAAGATTCTACACCATGATCAAATGAGATTTATCCCAGGGATACAAGGATAATTCAAAATATGCAGGTCAAACATATGATTCATCACATCCATAAAGCGAAGAACAAAAATCACACATCATCTGAATAGGTACACACATGTGGAATTCCCAGATGAAGTTCCTGGCTCCTGCCTTCAGCCTGGCCCAGCCCAGGCCATTGTGGCCAACTGGGGAGTACACAGAGGACAGAGGCGCTCTGTCTCTGTCTCTCCCTAATTCTAACTCTGAGTTTCAAATAAACAAATAAATCTTTTATTTATTTAAAAGGCAGAGTTACAGAAAGAGGAGAAGCAGAGAAAGATCTCCCACTTGCTGGTTCACTCCCCAAATGGCCACAATGGCCAGGGCTAGGCCAGGTCAAAGCTAGGAGCCTAGCACTTCTTTTGGGTCTCTCACATGGGTGCAAGGGCCCAGGGACTTGGGCCATCTTCTTCTGCTTCCCCAGGCACATTAACAGGGAGACAGATTGGAAGTTGAGCAGTCAGGATTCAAACCGACACCCATATGGATGTTGACAACACACGCTGCAGGCTAGCCTGGTGTGCCACTATGCCAGCCCCATTAAGAATATTCTTTATCTGGGGCCAGCGTCATGGCTCAATTGGTTAATCCTCCGCCTGCGGCACCAGCATCCCATATGGGCACCAGGTTCTAGTCTGGGTTGCTCCTCTTCCAGTCCAGCTCTCTTCTGTGGCCTGGGAGGGCAGTACAGGATGGCCCAGGTGCTTGGGCCCCTGCCCCTGCACCTGTGTGGGAGACAAGGAGGAAGCGCCTGGCTCCTGGCTTTAGATTGGCACAGTGCCGGCCATGACAGCCATTTGGGAAGTGAACCAATGGAAGGAAGACCTTTCTGTCTCTTTCTCTGTCTCACTGTCTGTAAAAAATTAAAAAAAAAAAAAAAGAATATTCTTTATCTGCACCCCCCATTCTGCCAAAACCAGAAAATTTAGTTGAAATACACAAAGATACTGTCTCTTAGTCTACTTGGGCTACTATGACAAAATACTCTATGCTGGGTATTTATAAGAAATATACATTTGGAGCTGGTGCTATGGTGTAGTAGGTTAAGCCTCTGCCTGCAGTGCTGGCATCCTATATGGGTGTAAGTTTGCGTCCTGGCTGCTCCACTTCCAATCCACCTCCCTGCTAATGGCCTGGGAAAGCAGTGGAGGATGGCCCAAGTGCTTAGGCCCCTGCACTGATGTGAGACATCAGAAAGAAGCTCTTGGTTCCTGGCTTCAGCTTGGCCCAGCTCCGGCTGCTGCAGCCATTTGAGGAGTGAACCAGCAGATAGAAGACCTCACTCTCTCTCTCCCTTTCTCTGTCTGTAACTCTGCCTCTCAAATAAATAGATAAATAAATCTTTAAAGAAAAAGAAATATATTGAGGCCGGCACTGTGGCGTAACAGGTTTAGCCATTGTCTGCAATGCTGGCATCCCATATGGGCGCCAGTTCAAGTCCTGGCTTCTCCACTTCTGATCCAGCTCTCTGCTGTGGCCTGGGAAAGCAGAAGATGGCCCAAGTCCTTGAGCCCTTGCATCCATGTGGGAGAACAGGAGGAGGCTCCTGGCTTCAGATCAGCGCAGTTCTGGCCATTGCGGACAATTGGGGGAGTGAACCAACAGATGGAAGACCTCTGTCTCTCTCTCTCTCTGTCTCTCCTTCTCTGTGTAACTCTGACTTTCAAATAAATAAATAAATCTTAAAAAAATAAAAATAAATTTATTTGTCTTACTGGCTAGAAAGTCCATGATGAAAGCACCAGGAATTCAGTGTCTGGTAAGGGTTTGCTCTCTGCTTTAGACAGCACCTTCTCTGTGTCCTCTGCTGGCACAAGTGAACAGCTCCCTCAAACCTCTTTTCAAGGGCACTAACTCTACTCACGAGGACCCACTCACATGATTTAATCAACTCCTCTTTTAGCGGGGATGCACTGATGCTAAGCTTTCAATTCAGGAATTCTGGGCAGGGGTATATTCAGAACATATCAGATCAAAGTGATCAAGAGTGACTTAACAATTAGTATATAGAACTAGAGTAAGTAACTTTATTCATTTTCATTTTTAAAAAATATTTATTTATTTGAAAGAGTTATAGAAAGAGGGAAGGACAGAGATCTTCCATCTGCGTGTTCACTCCCCAGATGGACAAAATGACTGGGGCTGGGAGAGGCTGAAGCCAGGAGCCAGGAGCTTCTCCCAGGTCTCCCACATGGGTGCAGGGCCCAAGCACTGGGCATCTTCACTGCTTTTCCCAGGCCATTAGCAGGAAGGTGGATCGGAAGTGGAATGACTGGGACATGAACCGCACATACATGGCACTGCAGGTGGCAGCTTTATCCATAAAACCGCAATTTTGGGCCCTCATTTTCATTTTATTTGAAAGGCAGAAAAACACAAACAGAGAGAAATCTTTCATTGCTAGTTTACTCCCTAAATGCCTGCAACAGCTGGGTTGGATCAGGTTGAAGCCATGACTCTGGAACTCAGCCTGGGTCTTCCATGTGGGTGGCATGGACCCAAGAACTTGACCTGTTACAAGCTATCTCCCAGAGTGCAAATTAGAGGGAGGCTGGAATTAGAAGCAGAGCTGAGGTTGGGGGTGGGCTGGCACCGTGGCACAGTGGGTGAGGCTGCCACTTGCAGTGCCAGCATCCCATATGGGTGCTGATTCCTGTCCCGGCTGCTCCACTTCTGATCCAGCTCTCTGCTATGGCCTTGGAAAGCAAAGGAGAATAGCCCAAGTCCTTGGGCCCCTGCACCCATGTGGGAGACCTGGAGGAAGCTCCTGGCTCCTGGCTTTGGACTGGCACAGTTCCAGCCATTGCGGCCAACTGGGGAGTGAACCAGCAGATGGAAGACCTCTCTGTCTCTCTGCCTCTCCTTCTCTCTCTGTGTAACTCTTTCAAGTAAATAAATTAAAAAAAAAACAAAAAACAAAAAAACAACTGAAGATGGATCTGGCACTGTGGCATAGTGGGTAAAGCTGCCAAATGCAGTACCAGCATCCCATATGGCTCCTGGCTTCAGATAGGCTCAGCTCTGGTTATTGTGGCCATTTGGGGAGTGAACCAGCGGATAGAAGACCTCTCTGTCTCTCTGCCTCTCTCTCTGTGACTCTTTCAAATAAATAAAATAAACCTTAAAAAAAAAAAAAAGGAAGCAGAGCTGAGACTTGAGACTTGAACCTAGACACTCCAATGTGGGATGCAGGTATCCCAAGCAATATTATTTTTTTCTCCTTTGTATTTATTTATCTGAAAAGAAGAGGGGCAGAGACAGAAACTCCCCCAAATGGCCTTCATGGTCAGGGTTGGTCCAGGCTGAAGCCAGGATCCCAGAAGCCCATCTGGGTCTCTATGTGGGTGGTAGAAACCCAAGTACTTGAGCCATCACCTGCTGCCTCCCAGAGTGCAAATTCAGAGTTGGAACTGGAAGCGGAGTTGGGACTTAAACCCAGGCACTCTGAACACTGATATGGGTTAGAGGGATCCCCAGAAACATCTTTTATTATTATTATTATTATTATTATTATTATTACGAATGTAAATATGTGTTTATGTGTATTTTTTTAATTTATTTGAAATGAAAAGAGACTGATCTTCCATCTACTGGTTCACTCCCCAAATGGCCATAATAGCCAAAGCCGGTCCAGAACCTTGGGTCATCCTCTACTGCTTCCAGGGTACATTAGCAGGGAGCCAGATTGGAAACAGAGTAACCAGGACTCAAACAAGTGCTCCAATATGGGATGCCAACTTTGAAAGCAATGGCTTAACCATACGTGAACAAAGTATCATTAATATTAATTTTTCAACAAATATAAAGGATTATACATCATGACCAGAGATCTGTCTCAGGAATGCAAGGTTGGTTTAACATCAGAAAATCAATTAAGACACCATATATATATATAAACCAAAAACACCATGCTGGCTCCCATCTTTTTTTTTTTTTTTTTAAGGTTGACTTATTTGAAAGGGAGAGACTGAGTGATTGATATTCCCAGTGCTGGTTTGCTCTCCAAATGACACAACCAGGGCTCAGCCAGGAGCCAGCAACTCCATCCTGGTCTCCCACAGAGATGACAGAGGCTCAAGTATTTGGGCCATCTTCCATTGCCTTTCCAAGTATATTAGTAAGAAGCTGGATTAGAACTGGAGCATCTGAGACTCAATCCAGCACTATGATACAGGATGCCAATGTCACAAACAGCATTTTAATCCCCTACACCAGAACTCTGTTCCCCCGAAAGGTATCTTCACAGTTGTGCCAAACACCCACCTCTAAGTAATTTCTCATCGAACATATTTTCACAAGAAAAATCTCAGGTTCAAATGCCTTTACTTATAAATTCTATCAAATATTTTAAAAATATCACTAACCAGGGCCTGGCACCGTGGCTCACTTGGTTAATCCTCCGCCTGCAGCACCAGCATCCCATATGGGTGCTGGGTTCTAGTCCTGGTTGCTTCTCTTCCAGTCCAGCTCTCTGCTGTGGCCCGGGAGTGCAGTGGAGGATGGCCCAAGTGCTTGGGCCCCTGCACCTTCATGGGAGACCAGGAGGAAGCACCTGGCTCCTGGCTCCAGATCAGCACAGCGTGCCGACCACAGCAGCCATTTGTGGGGTAAACCAATGGAAGGAAGACCTTTCTCTCTGTCTCTCTCATTGTCTAACTCTGCCTGTCAAAATTAAAAAAAAAAAAAAAATCACTAACCATTTACAAATGCCTCCAGAAAATAAAGGAGGAAACATTTCCCAAATCAGACTATGGGGTCCAAGTTATCCTGATAGCAAAGTCAGAGACATCACAAGAAAACTACAAACCAACTATCCTTCATCAGTGTAGATAAAAATAAGTGAACAAAGTATCATTAATATTAATTTTTCAACAAATATAAAGGATTATACATCATGACCAGAGATCTGTCTCAGGAATGCAAGGTTGGTTTAACATCAGAAAATCAATTAAGGCACCATATATATAAAAACCAAAAACACCAAAATACTACATATCTCAATACATGCAGAAACTTGGGATGGAGGGCCCTATAATAGATGCACACAAATGCAATCAATTGATTTTTTTTCAAAGGATTGAAGAGAATTCAATGGAATTTCAATAAATAGTGCTAGAACTACTAAACTTCATGTTTTAAAAAATGAATCTAGAATCAGACCTTATAGCCTTCACAAATATTTACTCAAGATTATAGGCCCTGAATATAGAAAACAAAACTAGAAAAACTCCTAGAAGATATTGTCAGAGAAAACGTAGGTGACCTTGGGTTTGGCAATAACTTTTTAAATACAACACCAAAATATAATCCATGAAAGAACAATTAGGCTCACTGAACTTGATTAAATTTAAAACTTCTGCTCTGCTAGACACTGTTGAAAGAATATGAAAAGATGTTCATGGTGTGTCATTAGGGAACTACAAATTAAGCAACAATGATGTAACACTTCACATAAATCCAAAAACACTAACAATGTCAAATGTTGAAAAGAACCTGGAACAACAGAAACTCAATCATTGCTGGGTGTAATGCAAATTGGTATAGTCACTGGCATTTTCTTACAAGATAAAACAAATTCTTAATAGGGTACTTCACAGCAGCCTTATTTTAACAGTCAAAAACTGGGAACAACTCAAACAACCATTAACTGAATGCATAAAAGCAAAACAAGAAAAAATGTAGTATGCAATGAAATACTAAGTAATGCAAATGAATAAACTTGAATCATGCAACAAGACTGGTTAATCTCAAAACAGTTTTGGTTAGTGGAAAAAGCTAGAAATCTCATCTACAAAAAAGTATATTGTATGATTTTACTTATAAAATTCTAGAAAATGCTTACTGCTGTTTGTGAATTGAAAGAGGGCTAGAAAGAATTGGGAGGTATGGATTACTAAGGGACTCATGGAATCTTTTTATTGTGTTGGATACTTTCATCATTATCTTGACTATAGTGGTTTCATACGATAAAACAGAGAGCACATTTTACACTTCATATATTTGCATTTGATTGTGTGTTAACCATACCTCAATCAATCATTAAGAACTAAATATTCCCCATCAAAATCCTTATCTACCATTCTTCTTGGAGAATCAGATCTTCCAACTTATTTTGGCTCTACTATATCTCTCTCCCCACAATTTAGAACGAGCCCTGCCTCAAAGTCAGCAAGAAGTAGAGCACAATGGAGCCCATGTCCACTTTAGTCACCAGGAATGCTGGCAGGGTCAGAGAAGCCCCATACCTGGATCTCTCCTGTCAGAGCTTGCGTGCCTACCTAGGCAGTGATGGCCACAAGGTCAATAGCCCAGGGAAGCAGAGAAGCCCACCACACTTTAGATTATTCACTCTAACAGTGGCGTTGGCCACTCCTGATGTCTGGAGGTCTTGATAATTTTCGTACATTCTCATCTCACATAGCCATATTGAAAGAACATTTGTGGATTCTCTTTTAGAATGTACATATCTCATATGTCACAGTGATCCCTGCTCCATTAACTCAGGGTTTCCATACGAATTATAATTCCCACCTTGCCCTGTAGGCCTTACAGTCAACAGCACTTGCCTATAGAATCCTGAATATCAGGAAGTGGCTTGTATGCAAGCTTGGGAGATAGCAATCCCTTAACAGTGCTGAGACATATGTAACAGTCAAAGGACCCAACTCACATCATTTTTAGAAGCAATAGAAAATTTGCTTCTATGCCCTCTAGAATAAACACTGAGCTCACAGGAAATTGTCACATCCAGGCCACGTAACTGTTCTCTAATACTGTGGTCCCCTTTGAGACACAACAAAGGTTGTGCCCACAGAGTATGTTCCTCCCTCCTGTTGACAGACCCATCTCTTCTCTCAACTCACCTCACACAGTTAACAAAATCCTCATGAGTAAATGCTGCACTACACAGCAGCATGGGACAGAGTTCTAAAACTGAGTTATTTGGCAGTAGGATAAACAATTCACAGCTTTCATGTTTACAGTCAACACTGTCCATGAAAAAAGGAAACCTCATCTAGAACCTTTCAGCCAGAGTTGGATCACATCCACTCAGAACCTAATCACAAGGGATAAAGCAGGACCTTCAACAGGATCAGAACACTCATGACTCCCTGAAAGGAATAACAGAGCACAGAGATCTGCCTTCCCTGAGCAAAATGGAATGATTGACACAAAGGCTGGTAGCAATAAGATGGCTTCTGCCACAGGCACTGGCAGTGGTATAACTCTGTCAAGAGCCCTGGACATTTAGATGTCCAATGCACTTTAGGAGAACTTCCTGCATACGTGGTGCTTATCAGGAATCTCTCCAGGATAGATGTATGAATGTACAAGGTTCATCTGCTGAATGATGGTCCTGTCATCAACGTTACTCTTAGAGCTTTTCTCTGGTGTGAGTCCCTATTAGGTCGAGCAAGGATATAACACATTTTCTTTATTTATAAACTTTTTTCTCTAGTATGAATTGTCTGGTACTACACAAGTTTACCAGATGCAGCTAAAGGGTCACCAAAACTATTGCACTCAAGAGGCCTTTCTCCAGTATGAACTTTCTGGTGACGAACAAGATGGGAACTTCTGCTGTAGGCTTTCCCACATTCATTGCACACATAAGGCTTTTCTCCCGTGTGGACCCTCTGGTGTAGAATGAGGCTGGAGTTGCGGCTAAAGAATTTTCCACATTCACTGCACTCATAAGGTCTTGCTCCAGTGTGAACCTTCTTATGTTGAACAAGGTGGGAGCTACTTATATAGGCTTTTCCACATTCATTGCACACGTAAGGCCTTGCTCCAGTGTGAACTCTCTGGTGTAGAATGAGGCTGGAGTTGTGGCTAAAGCATTTCCCGCATTCACTGCACTCATAAGGCTTTGCTCCAGTGTGAATTCTCTGGTGCACAATAAGGTTGGAGCTATGGCTAAAGAATTTTCCACATTCACCACATTCATACGGCCTTTCTCCAGTGTGGATTTTCTGGTGTTGCACAAGCGTGTCTTTACGGCTGAAGGCCTTGCCACATTCACTGCACTCATAAGGCCTTGCTCCAGTGTGAATTATCTGGTGCTGAACAAGTGTGTCTTTACAGCTGAAGGCTTTCCCACACTTGCTGCACACATAAGACCTTGCTCCTGTGTGGACTCGCCGATGTTTAATAAGGCTAGAATTATGGCTGAAGAATTTCCCACATTCAATGCATTCATAAGGCCTTGCCCCAGTATGAATTCTCCAGTGCTCAATAAGGTGGGAGCTTTGGCTAAAGAATTTTCCACATTCACTGCACTCATAAGGCCTTTCTCCAGTGTGAAATCTCTGGTGCTGAACAAGTGTGTCTTTACGGCTGAAGGCTTTCCCACACTCACTGCACTTATAGGGTCTTTCTCCAGTGTGAATTCTCTGGTGCTGAACAAGGTGGGAGCTCCGGCTGTAGGCTTTTCCACATGCACTGCAGTCATAAGATCTTTCTCCAGTGTGAACTCTCTGGTGCTGAACAAGTGTGTCTTTGCGACTGAAGGCTTTCCCGCACTCACTGCATGTGTAATGTCTTTTTCCAATGTGAAGTTTCTGGTGCATTCTTAGGTGAGACAGGTGAATGAAGGCCTTTCCACACTCCTTGCACACATGAGATGTTTCTCCACTGTGAATTTTTCTGTGATTAATGAGAGCTGATTTCTCCTTGAACTCATTTCCACATGAGAGGCATCTAAACGGTCTCACCCCAGTATGAGTCATCTGGTTGTCAAAGGCAGTACAGGTATTCAGGAAGGCTTTTCCATCATTATTGCAACTGAGAAGCATCTGTCCATGATGGTCTCCCTGGTATTGCCTGAGACTGGAGCTATGTGGGAATGATTCCACACACTCAGTCCTTCTGCATGGACTGATCTTGTTTTGGAAGAAGCCAGAGCTATCTGGCAAGTCCATCTCTTCCTCCCTACATCTAAGAGGTCTCATTAACTTCTCAACTGCATGGTCCTTCACAAATGAGGCCCCTCCACCATCCCCCCGGAAGGAAGTGTCCATATTATCTTGCTTCTGCTGCTGGTAAAACTTTGCACTGAATGAGAATCCTCTCCCATATGGTTCATATGTGTATAATTTGTGGAGAGGATGTAGCTCCTGATGTTCAGCCAGATGGGAAACATCTTTCAAGAGTGGGGAACACATCTCACATGGTGGGGCTTTCTGGATGAATGGACCTGACTCAGGAGTTGTTACCTGTGACACTCCTTCTACACTGTTCTCAGAAGATGCTTTCTCATTGTCTGCTCCACACCAACAATCTGAAAACAAAGAGATGATGGTGAAGTGCATGTTGACTTTGATGGGAAGCAGTAGCCACCACGCGTGTGATATTTCAATGAAATAGTCCATTGGCTTGTTACAAGGATGAAGGAGCCAGAATCAATCTAAGGAAGGGCAGGTTGTTGATACTGGGCACTGAAAAGTAAGAGTGGAAGAACCTTAACAACAGGTGAGGTCCTAATGATGGTATACAGGATAGGGAGCAGAGGCAAGGTCTCTTTATTTACTCATCTGCAAAAGAGTTCAGGAAAGCTTTGCATTAAGCTCTGTGCAGAAGGGTATGTCCAGTTCCTGCAAAATCTGACTCCAACTATGTAGCTGTCTCCCAAGGACTACTTAATGGACACACCTCATGACACATGAAGGTAGGCCAGTGTTGTAGAGAATTACAGGGGGAGCAGAGGAGCATGAGTAGAGAATTGAGGGAACAGCCAAAGGGTGGAAGACAGGAGAGAAGTGACAAGTAGGCTAAGTGCCAAGAATGGTGAAGGAAAAGAAATGAAGTATCACTATATGCCTTGGTAACAAAACACTGGTGACTGTAGAACAGTCTGAAGATTTAATTTGAACCCACCCCTAACATAACACCCTCCCCTAGCTCCTGTTCAGCAATTCTGAGTCTTCGGGTCTCTCTAACAGTGGTTAAAGTGGCACCTGTCCTATACATACCCACGGCTTCCTGTCTCTCCAGTTGGGCAAATATATTGGATTCAGAGGATGAAAGATGTAAAGAAAACAAAGGGCAGGTAAGTGGTGCTGGCAGACCCACCCCCCCCCCAGAGAAGAACCAAAATGTTAAAAATAAACAAAAACCAAGATCAGCCCTGTAACTACCATTAGCAGTGACAATATCAATACCTATAATTCCTGACCCCATAAGGTCTCAGGAAACATCAGCTGAAGAATGGAGGATAGAACCTAGGACACAGAGGTGCCAGGAAAGTAACAACCAATGAGTGCCCAAGCTGTACAAATCTGCCGAGCACACTGAACAACCCCCAGATCTGGGGCAGCAGATGGTGGGACTATTCAGAGAAGAAGGGGCCACTGCACATGGCCCGGCCCTGAATGGACCCATTCCATCTACTCTGTGAACCTAACCTGGGGGCAAGAAGAGTCAGTCATCTAGCTGCACAGAATGAGGGTCTTGGGGAGAATCAGACTACCAAGAACACAAGTGTGGGAGTGTAGGACTGTGGAAGCCAGCCTCCACGATGGCCCTCAGTGATCACTGCCTTCTGTTACTCTTGTCCTTGTGTGATTTGCCTTGATTATAAGCTGGACTGGCTCTTTTCTTTTTTTAATATCTATTTTATTTATTTGAAAGGCAGAGTTAGAGGGGGGGGGGTCTTCCATCCACGGGTTCACTCCCCAAATGGCAAGAACAGCTGGGACTGGGCCAGGCCAAAGCCAGGAGCTTCTTCTGGGTCTCTCACATGGGGCAGGGGCCCCAGTATTAAGGTCAACTTCTGCTGCTTTCCCAGATGCATTAGCAAGGAGATGGATTGGAAGTGGAGCAGCCAGGATTCCAACTGGCACCCATACGGGATGCTCGTGTTGCAGGCAGCAGCTTAACCCACTGTACCATAGCACCATCCCCAACTGACTCATTTCTAAAGAACTGAATATGGTAAACATGACGGACTGCCACTTGTGAGATTAGATGACAATTCTGGATTCGGTCGTGGGCACTCTCTTGCTCACTTGCTCAAAAAGAAGTCAGCTTTTGTGTTATGAGGTACCTTATGGAAAGGCCAACATGACAAGAGGGAGGCCTCTGGCCAACAGCCAGCGAGGAACTAACTCACGTTCAGCAAGCCACAAAGAACTAAATCCTTGCAGAGACCCACATGAATGAGCTGCTAAATGGACTGTTCCCAAGATGCACCTTCAAATGAGACACCTCCAGTTGGCAGCTTGACTGAAATACCTAAGAGACACTGAGCCTAAAGCACCCACATCAGCTGTGACCAGATTCCTGGAGCACTGGAACAGAGAAGTAATGTACTTGTTGTTTTAAGACACTAAACTGGGGGTGGGGAGGTGAGAATAATTTGCCATGTAGCAATAGATAAAAGCAGGGACTTACCCACTGTGGCCACAAGTGCAAAGTTCTCCAGCATCACATCACGGTACAGGAACCTCTGCGTCTCCTCAAGGAGTTCCCACTCCTCCGGGGAGAAGTACACAAACACATCCTCAAAGGTCACACAGCCCTGGCACGAAGGGGACAATTGAGCACAGAGGCAGCTCTTCCCAGAACACCCCTCACGCCCGCTCTATCCACTTACATATCCACGGCCCACGGTATCCCTCGTCTCCAGCCTAACTCAGAAGAGATGCCAGACCTTGGTCCCACGAGTGCCGCTCTCTCCTCTCACACAAGATGAAACCAGGCAGGTTAGATGCTGCCAAACTCTGGGTCTGGTATGAAGGGTTCAGACGCTCTCCTGCTAACCAGTTTTCCTAAGTGTTGTTCAGATTACGCCTCCCAGATCTGACCACACTTTAGCTCAGCCTTCTCCGGTAGGCCAGCAATACCAGGGTCTGACGGCTGACAGTTCATGCTCTCCCTACATGTACATATGTACATCACACTGTGGAGCACATCTGCCTCTATGTGGGCTCCCCATCACCACTGACAATCTTCTGGTCTACACCACACACACCCCCACGGCATTCCCCATGTCACTCTGCAGTTTCCAGGAAGTGCTTGCTCTCTGTCTCTGTAACATGCAGCAATGCCACCCATGTGCCTCCACAACAGGCCCAGTGCTCGGTCCTCAGTTTCCCCTTTCCAGTTCACTAATGGCACTGCCACCATGACTTGAAGATCCCACAGCCCAACCCCACTAAATATACTGGCTGTCTCTTTTGTACTTCTCCAACAGAACCCCTCCCCAGGACTTAAATCTTGTGTTCAAACAGAGGCCTCAACTCGAGAGTTCTTGGGACGTCTCAAACTAAACATGGCCAAATCTAACTCCTGTTAGAACTACTAAAAATTACTCATGCCATTAATTTCTCCACTTCCTGGGGTCATCCATGACTCTTTCTTTTCTTTCACAAGAAAACCCAGGTACCTACTAAAAAAGATTCCCCAACTTCTTTCACCTTCACAGTCATACACCTGGGCAGGATACCATCAACAATCCCACCTCATGCCCACAGTCTGTTTGTTTCCCAGAAAGCCAGAGGGAGCTTAAAAAAAAAAAAAAGATTTATCTATTTATTTGAAAGGCAGAGTTACAGAGAGGCAGAGAGAGAGAGGTCTTCCATCTGCTGGTTCACTCACTCTCCAAATGGCTGCAACAGCAGGAGCTGCGCCGATCTGAAGCCAGGAGCCAGGAGTCTCTTCTGAGTCTCCCACGTGGGTGCGGGGGCCCAAGCACTTGGGCCATCTTCTATTGCTTTCCTAGGCCATAGCAGAGAGCTGGATCGGAAGTGGAGCAGCCGGGACTCCAACCAGCACCCAAATGGGTGCCGGCACTGCAGGTGGCGGCTTTACCTGCTACACCACAGCACTGGCCCCTTGAGGGAGCTTATTAAGATCTGAGACAGATCATTTCCTCCTCCTACTCTGAGTCTTCTGCGGCTTTCTCCACTCTGAGCAGAGGCCCAGCTCTTCAGCCCAGCATTCCTGCTTGAATCCGACCCAAGTCCTATGTTCTCAATAGATACAATTAAGACCTGTGGTTCCCTGAGCACTGCCAACTCAATCTTAGCTCCAAGCACTGGCACATGCACACGCCTACCGGTCCTCAATCTATTGGCTGTCCATAGTGAGAACTTCATATAATTTCTAGCCTGCATTGAGGACATCATGCTATAAATGACCACCCTGCAGCCCCACCCCCAGACTCATATACAGAGAAAAGAACAGGGAAAGAATCCCAGGATATTACTACAGCTCATCAGAAAATCTGGTGAGTCCTGCTAACAAAACATATACAAAAGCGCATACTGTTGCCCTAACTTCCACGGCCCCACTGTCCACCCCCCATCAACACTCCCTCGGTCGACTGCAGCGGACTCCATCCGGGTCTCAGCCCACCACCAGACCTCTCCACCTCTTCACTCTGCAGCCAGCAGAAGCTTGGCAAGAGCTGCGTCAGAGCACCTCCCTCGTCGGTGCCAACCGTTCAAACTGTCTGAACCCGGCTCCCTCGACTGCTCAAGCCGCCAGTCCTCTGCCTCCCGTCTCACCGTTCAGAACAGAGACCTGCTGCTCCCTGAGCTCTCCTAAGGCGTTCTCATCTCCAGGCATGGGTACAAGTACTCCTGTGCCTGGGAAACCCTTCCACACCTCATCGCACTCGCCCTGGAAATGGGCATCTCCACTCACCTGACGGCGCGGGTCTACACTCCAGAGGAAAGAGCAACGCAGGCGGGGCACCCCAGGACTCACCAACCGCCATGTCCGGGTGGCGGAGGTCTTGAAGGACCCTCCACTCACCTCAGCCGGGTCCATCACCTCAGGCGCCGCCGCGCGCAGAACCGATCCGCGGGAAGCGGGCGGGCAGGGAGCGCCTGGAGGGCTCCGGCGAAGCCTCATGAGTGCACGGAGGGGCTGCTCCGAGCCTCAGTCTCCGCCGCGTCAACACGCACGCAAGGCCAGGGTGCCGCCTCCGGGGTGACACGCGCCGGGGGCAGGTGCGGAGGCCGCGGCAAGCGCAGCCCCGGCGGCCGCTCGCGCGAGGACGCCCGTGCCACAGTGCGCGTCGCGGGCGAAGACCCCAGCCTTCCTACTGCCCGTCTCCGCTCGGCTCTCCCGGCCTAGCCTTCGCCGCCGGTGTGGACAGACCAGGCACAGGCAAACGACGTCACCGCGGCGACAGCGGAAGTCCCGCCTCTGCCCGGCGGGCAGCCGGAAATGCGCGTTTTCTGCGCGGTCCTTTGACCCCGTGCCGGTGCCGGTGCCGGTGCCGGTGCCGAGGGGTCCAGCGGAGACCTTGGGTGGTGTCGTTGGTGCGCTACAACCAGCCAGGCCGTGGGCACTTAGCTTTGATTCTTCGGGACAACCTCCAAGAGGCGCGGGGCGAAGGCAGGGAGAGAACATTAGGATGGAGGAGCGTCTTGACATTTGCGGACGCCAAAGTTCCTCTCAAAGGGGACGCTCTGAGGTTTCCAGGGCCACGCGGGACGAGGCCACGCCACAGGAGTTTTCAGCAGATGACCTAATCCTCCTGTGTCTGAGGCCCTAGGAGGCCATTTCACTTCTTTCGCCTCTGGGGACTCAAAGTTGAGTTGAACAACGCCTATACCTGCTCGCAAGGACTTTATAGTAACGTAATCTTGCAAGACGTACATTCCAAGTCTGGTTCCTGGTTTGGCAGCATCACCATCACTGCGAACTTACATATTAAAAATTTCAAGTTCCCCACTCAGCTTACCCTCTGACATAGCATCCCTTGGGAGGTGAGGCCCTAACTCGAGTTTGAGAACTCGAAAAGTCATGAGCAAACCAAAACAGTAAAATAGCTAAAGTGGGAAAATATTGCAGCCTAACTCATGGGAAGTTAAGGGGAAAGTGCCTTGCACAGGACTTGCGACACAGTGCTAAATGTCTGTAGGTCATTAGCATTCACCATTACCAAAAGGCTCTCACACAGTGCTATACCATGATAAATCAGACCCCTGTTTACAGTTGCTGATATTTTTTTAAAACAAGATGCAAGCGCTCCCTGATTCAGCAACTAGCATCACAGGTAATGGCTAAATTTTTTTCTTGAAAGCAAACTTGCGTACTTTTCAGCTCACTCATATATTTTTATGTATACAAGCCAGCATTGTGGGACAACAGGTTAGGCTGCCACCATCCCATATCACAGTGTTGGTTCAAGTCCCAGCTGCTCTGCTTCTGATCCAGCTCCCTCCTAACATGCCAGGGAAGATAGTGGAAGATGGCCCGAGTGCTTGGACCCCTGCCAGCCACTGGGAGAACTGGATGGAGTTTCAGGCTCCTGGCTTTGGCCTGAACCGGTACTAGCCTTTGTGGCCATTTTTAAGCTGTTGGGGACTAGGAGATCTAGTTTATCGTCACCAACGAAGGAAAGAATTTGAGGATGATATACTGACTGAGGAAGAGAAAACTATTAATAGAGAAAAAGCATGCTGAGAAATGAGCTTAATGCTGAGGGCTGACTTTTTTTTATTGTTTAAAGTTTTATTTGAGAGGTAGAGTGTCAGAGGGAGAGGAAGAGATAGATCATCATCTGCTGGCTCGCTCCCTGAAGGATCCCAACAGCCTTGGGCTGGTCCAGGCCAAATTCAGGAAACTGGAATTCCATCTGGGTCTCTCAGATGGGTGACAGGAGCCCAAATACTTGGGGTCATCTGCATTCTCAGGTGCATAAGCAGGGAACTCTATCAGAAGTGGAGAAGCTGGAAGTCCAACCAGCATTCATTTTTCTTTTTTAGGTTTATGTTATTTATTTGACAGAGTTACAGAGAGAGAGAGAGAGAGAGAGAGAGAGTGAGTGAGTCTTCCATCCTCTGGTTTACTCCCTAAATGGCTGCAACGATCTGAAATCAGGAGCCAGGAGCATCCTCCAGGTCTCCTACATGCACACAGGGGCCCAAGGACTTGGGCCATCCTCCACTGTGCTCCCAGGTGCATCAGCAGAGAGCTGGACTGGAAGTGGAGCAGCTGGGACTCTAACTGGTGCCCATATAGGATGCTGGTGCTGCAGGCCAGGACTTTAGCCCACTGCACCACACTGCCAGCCCCTCCAACCAGTCCAATATATCATGTGCATGATACAAGAATTTACTGGAAATGCAGGTTCTTTGGCCTTACTCAAACCAAAAAAATTAGAGTGGATCTTAGCAATCTTGCTATAACAAAACCTCCAGAGGACTGGGTTTCTCACCAGAGTCTGAGAACAATGGCTGTGCCAGGACTAGCCTGGGAAATACTACCATGACCATGAAGGAATTTATATTAAAAGTACCCATCACATACTGCTCAATAAATAGTATTGGCTCATTCGATATGAAGCAGTCATCAAGGAGGAATGAATGTATACCAGTGCATCCAGGAGGAATGGAGAAAGCAGCAGTCCAGTGTAACATTTTTTTACATGGCACAGTGTTGGCAGTACTACCAGATTTTGCACTCCACAGGACTCCCTACCCCCACCAGGCCTGACAAAGCACACAGACAGGGATATAAGGCAAAGCAAGGTCATACCATATGTAGGATTTGTGTGAACCACAATGACCTCAAACAGAGTTCTTAATGGCGTGACCGTTAGCAAGTCTGCCCATCATATTAACCAGCTCATTGGCTAGGAGCCTTCAATGTGTTGCAGAAGCCTGAGCTGGAGGCAATCATTGTGTTAGGAGGGTCCTGAATTCTTACTGGATTGGTGCAGGTTCCACTACAAACTCTTTGAGGTTATCCTTATTGATTAATCTTGTAAAGCTATCAGAAAAAATCACCAAACCAGTCCACACACACACAGCAGGTGAAGCCGCCACCTGTGGTGCCCGCATCCCATATAGGCGCTGGTTCAAGTCCTGGCTGCTCCACTTCCAATCAAGCTCTCTGCTATAACCTGAGAAAGCAGTGGAAGATGGCCCAAGTCCTTGGGCCCCTAGCACCTGCGTGGGAGGCCTGGAGGAAGCTCCTGGCTTCGGATCGGCGCAGCTCCAGCTGTTGCGGCCAATTGGGGAGTGAACCAGTGGATGTAAGACCTCTCTCTCTCTCTCTTTATGTAACTCTGACTTTCAAATAAATATTTTAATTTTTTAATCTTGTATTTTACTTTCTTGAGAACTAAATACTTTAAAAAAGATTTAATCTCTTTATTCAAAAGTCAGAGAGTTACACAGAGAGAAGGAGAGGCAGAGAGAGAGGTCTTCCATCCGATGGTTCACTCCCTAAATGGCCGCAATGGCAGGAGCTGGGCCAGGCTGAAGGCAGGAGCCAGGAGCTTCCTTCAGGTCTCCCACGTGGGTGCAGGGGCCCAAGGACTTGGGCCATCATCTTCTACTTTCCCAGGCCATAACAGAGAGCTGGATTGGAAGAGGAGCAGCCAGGACTAGAACCGGCGCCCATGTGGGAGGCTGGCACTTCAGGCCAGGGCGTTAACCACTGTGCCACAGCGCTAGCCCCAGTATTAAAAAAAGTGAGTGGGTCAAAGATATATGTATAAAATGTACACCCTGTAATTATCATATACAAATACATAAAATGTGTATTTATATCTAAAAAACAGAAGAAAACAGAAAAGCCTACTTTACACCTTGTAACTGAATTTTAACATCAATTCAACTTACTTAAAACAACAATTTTAGTATAATAAATTTGTAAACAAACCAGGAAATGTAATACTAGCTGAACAATTGATTGTTAAGATGGGCTAAGCATTGGTAAAGCTGTATTGGGAGTCACACATCATAACTGATTAATCTGGCTTGATAGATACATAATGGCAGATGTCAGTTGCAGGATGTTTGCTTTTAGCACATACTGAACAGGAACAAAACCAGCACTGTTGGATCATAAATAATCTCTTTAAATAAAATGAAGCAAAGAATACAATCCGGATAATGATCAGTAACAGAAGACAGTTGAAAATTTTCAGATGTGCTTGAAAATCAAGTCACAAAATACTAAATAATCCATCTATATAAATGAGGCAGATAATCAATATGGAGAATCCTGTCTTTGCAAAATTTGAAGAGACCTGCCCTTATTTTTAAAAGTATGGATTTGGACTAGGCACTTGACTTTTACCTTTTTACTCAAGATGTAATAATTTTAAATTATGTATGGATTTCAAAAATTTTTGCATCACAATAAGCTTTTAAAATTCCTTCCCACTTTTTAAATGCCCTTGTATATCCAGGCAACACACACACATATGTGCACACGTGTACACACACACACACACATACACACAAAGCATCCCTACATTATTCCACTCATATAGATTTCAAAATCCAAAAAATCTAAGTTACTATTAGTGGTACACAGTTAAAATATCAAACTATGGGGTAGGGGTCGCCGCCTGCAGTGCCAGCATCCCATACGTGTGCCAGTTCGAGACCCGGCTGCTCCACTTCCAATCCAGCTGTTATGGCCTGGGAAAGCAGAAGATGGCCCAAGTCTTTGGGTCCCTGCATCCATGTGGGAGACCCAGAGGAAGCTCCTGGCTCCTGGCTTCGGATCGCCGCAGCTCTGGCCGTTGTGGCCAATTGGGGAGTGAACCAGCAGATGTAAGACCTCTTCCTCCCTCCCTCTGTCTCTCTCCTTCTTTGTGTAACTGTGACTTTCAACTAAAATAAATAAATCTTTAAAAAATGTTTAAAAACTAAACAAGAGAAAGAAAAACAACAACAACAAAACGAAAAAAAAAGAAAAAACTAAACAAAAGAAAAAACTATGAGGTAAAAGAAAGAAAATGAGTAATGTTATAAATAATGATCTCCTCTAAAGTACAGGATGGAATTTACTTTCTAGCAAGACATGCTAAGATTTTGTTCCCTTTTTTTTAAGTTTGGGGCAGGGTAGGTGCATTAGTATTAACTTATTGCAATTCTCTTTCTCATACATGTACAAGTCAGTGAGATTAAGCAAACAAATCTGGAATACCACCTAAATGTGCCTCCTACGTAATCATTGGTTATGCAAAGAGAAGGAACTCGGCTGGTAGCTTTTCAGGCATAAATTCGTCTTCCCTGCACAAATGTGGCCATTACTCTGTCCTTTATCACCATGTATTAGGCTTGCCTGGTTTTGAAACAGTTCAAGTCTGTATTTACTGCTTTGTCTGACATACCACTGCCACCCAAGTATTTTTTTTTTTTTAAGGGGAAGCCTGTTTTTGTACTATTATTATGAAGTAACCTGCTTCTATGAATACCACAACACGCAGGGCAAAGTTAACAGTGATGTGTTCTAGAGGTAAACATCCCTCAATCTAGTCTTTCTGGTTGCAATCAGTGTCTGTCTCAACCAGAACTCAAGGCCTCCATCCCTGTCTTTCTATTCCTGCCTAATGCTGATACCAATGAAACCCTCCCCTTTGCTACATAAGGTAAGTAACAACCCCAAAACACAGGAAGGCTGGGACCTGCAACTTCAACTCAAGGATTTTTTCCCCCACCTGGCAAATTAATCCATCATGTTGCAGGAAAGCAGCAAATTTAATTGCTGTGCTTTCATCCATTTAATAACTCACAATTTACTTAAGGATCTTACAGAAGTCAGTTCAATGATTTCAGTTCTTGACTATGGCATCTTGATGAACTTTCAGACATACTCCTCCAAGAGCTCACAGCCTCAAGCAGGGTTTCTCAAAATGTGTGCTCTAGCTCATACATACAACAGTGTGTAGTACAGCTGCAAGACACGAGGCACAGGCCTACTTTTTCAACACCATCCAGAACCACTGAACTAGAATTGAAATCAGAATCTCCAGGCACAAGTGCTTGGCACAGTAGTTAAGCCGCTGCTTGGGACACCCACATCCCGTATCAGAGTGCCTGGTTTGGAATCGCAGCTCTGCTCCTGATTCCAGCTTCCTGCTAATGCCCGTCCTAGGAGGCAGTAGGTGGTGATTCAACATCTGGGTTCCTGCCACTCATGTGGGAGATCTGGATTGAGTTCCCAGGGGCCATTGCAGGGAATCAGGAGATGGGAGCTCTCGACCTCCAAGGAGGGAGAGAAAGGAACGGAGGGAGGTAGACAGGGTTTTTAAAAAAAGAAAATCTGTAAGCATGGACTCTGGAATTTTTACACAAGTCTTCCAGGTGATTTTCATACTCAGAAGTTAAGTCATAATCATGTTAGTTTCAAAGCATTCGTAATTAATTTTTTAAAAAGTTTTTAAAATTTATTTGAAAGAGTTACAGAGATGTAGAGCCAGAAAGACAGGTCTTCCATCTGCTGGTTCTCTCCCCAAAAGGACGAAACAGCCAGAGCTGCTTCTTCTGGGTCTCCCACACAGGTGCAGGAACCCAAGGATTTGGGCCATCTTCTTTTTTAAAAATTTATTTATTTCTTTGAAAGTCAGAGTTACACAGAGAGATGTCTTCCATCGGATGGTTCACTACCCAATTGGTCACAATGGCTTGAGCTGCACCAATCCTAAGCCAAGAACCAGTAGCTTCTTCTGGGTCTTCCACGCAGGTGCAGGGGCCCAAGGACTTAGGCCATCTTCTACTGTGTTTCCAGGCCACAGCAGAGAGCTGGATTGGAAGTGGAGCAGCCGGATCTTGAACCAGCACCCACAAGGGATGCCGGCACTTCAGGCCAGGGCTTTAACCTGCTGCGCCCAATGGGCCATCTTCTACTGCTTTTCCAGACTATAGCAGAAAGCTGGATCGGAAGTGGAGCAGCCAGGTCTAGCACCTATAAGGGATGCTGACACTGCAGGCCTGCTGACACCTGCTGCACCACAGTGCTGGCCCCTGTAAATAATTTTTTTTTTCATTCTGAGAAGACTGCTTCACACTCTGGCCTTTAGCTCACAAGCCCACCTCTTAAGAAAACAGACAATGACTCCACCCTACCTGGGCTCCTCTAAGGATGCAACAGAATGGAACTTCCCCAGTTGCTTGTGGGAAACAGCATTACATTCAGTCAAAGAGAATACTCACAGTTTTAGATAGAAAAGTTTACCAAGGAAATACTAGTAACTGGTATATAACATGAATTTTTTTTTATTTTAAAGATGTTTATTTATTTTAAAGTCAGAGTTACAGAGAGGAGAGAGAGAGGGAGAGAGGGAGAGAGAGGCACGCCCACATGGGATGTCAGCACTGCAGGTGGTAGGTTTACCCACTATGCCACAACACCGACTCCCTGTATATTTTTTCTCCCATATTCTATGACCTGCTGGCATTATTGCAGGGATGTAAGGCCGGGACTAGAATCCGGAGTGCCGGCACCGCAGGCGGAGGATTAGCCTAGTGAGCTGTGGTGCTGGCCTTCAGATGTTTTCAAAATACATGACAAAGTTTACAAAGGCAACAGGAAAGAAAACTGACATGGGAGGCTAAATTTAATTTTTAAAAGAACAATAATAACATGGCATTTGAAGATGTTTACCTCTGCCAATAAAATAATATACATAGCACAGAAGTTAACCAACATGATTAGGCCCAAATGACCTTTGACTAAGGCCTAAAAGCAATTCAATAGAGGCAGGTCATTATAACAGTGCTGGAACAAATGATCATCCATAAGAAACAAAGAAATGAAACCTAGCCTGACACAGTAAGACAAAAAAGGTACAACTATACAACTTTTAAGAGAACATACATTTGACCGGCACCGCGGCTCACTAGGCTAATCCTCCGCCGGCACACCGGGTTCTAGTCCCGGTCGGGGCACCAGAGCTCTCTGCTGTGGCCCAGGAGTGCAGTGGAGGATGGCCCAAGTGCTTGGGCCCTGCACCTGCATGGGAGACCAGGAGAAGCACCTGGCTCCTGGCTTCGGATCAGCATGGTGCGCTGGCCACAGCAGCTTTTGGGGGGTAAACCAATGGAAAAGGAAGACTTTTCTATCTCTCTCTCTCTCACTGTCCACTCTGTCAAAGAGAGAGAGAGAGAGAGAGAGAGAGAGAGAGAGAGAGAGAGAGAGAGAGAAAACGAACTTATGCAAGACTGACCATGGTGGAGACTTCCTAGACTTCACATGATAAGGATTAAAAGATGCCTTCACTATTGAAACACCGATTAGTACAACATAAAATGACTGCCTCAAGTGGGAAAGTCAAATTACACATGCAGCCATCTAAAAGGCTCTGAAGAGTCAAATACATAATTGTCTTTTCTTTCTGAACGGTAATGTTTTTAGTGTGATGTGATATTATCACTTGTAGCTCAAAAAGAATACCTCACTAAAGATACTACTTGTTAAATCTGTGACTACGTAAGCGGCAGGTGTTGAGACTGTCTGTTAAGATTCCAGGCCTGCGCCGTGGCTCAACAGGCTAATCCTCCGCCTTGCGGCGCCAGCACACCGGGTTCTAGTCCCAGTCAGGGTGCCGGATTCTGTCCCGGTTTCCCCTTTTCCAGGCCAGCTCTCTGCTGTGGCCCGGAGTGCAGTGGAGGATGGCCCAAGTGCTTGGGCCCTGCACCCATGGGAGACCAGGAAAAGCACCTGGCACCTGGCTCCTGCCATCGGATGAGCGCGGTGTGCCGGCTGCAGCGCGCTGGTCGCGGCGGCCATTGGAGGGTGACCCAACGGCAAAGGAAGACCTTTCTCTCTGTCTCTCTCTCTCACTGTCCACTCTGCCTGTCAAAAATTAAAAAAAAAAAAAAAAAAGATTCCAGCCCAGAGACCTGTGTTTCACATCACGATGCCTGAGTCTGATACCTGGCCCCAGCTTCTGACTCTAGTTTCCTGATGATGCGGACCCTGGAAGGAGGTGGCTCAAGTAACTGGGTTCCCGCCATCCACATGGAACACCTGGATAACAGCACAGCCCCAACTGTTATGGGCATTTGGGGAATGAACAAGCAAATTGTGTATCCAGAAAAACAAAGCACTGACAATAAAAACAGACTAAGTCCAGGATGACAATTGTGAATTGTACACATATCTGCATATACACCTGCAGGTCACCCTTCATATAATTCCAGTCATTTTACAGTGAACCTTCACATCTTTCATAAAATTAGAAGTGAGGTACCTTCTCTGCACCTGTTGTTGTGACTATCATAATCCTTCCACTTAATGTATGTTTTTTTTTTTTTTTAATTTTGCTTTGGCTGTAATTCAATCTCTAGAAATTTGTTGAAGTTCAATTCTAAAGAATCATAGAAGAGATTTTCTCTTTCCAAGAGGACTAAAGAAGTTGAGAATACCAGAGGGAAGAATGAGGACTCATTGGGCCACACTAAATAGTTACACGACCATTTTCATCCACATGCAGAGGGCCAGGTGGCCAGTTAAAATGCTGGCAGGGATACACACATCCAACACTGGCATGCCTGGGCTCCATGTTCAGTTCTGGCTCCTGACTTCAGCTTCTTGCCGATGCAGAGATTGGAGGCAGCAATGACTGCTTGAGTAGTTGACTCCAGCCTTGGCCATGGCCCTGCCCCAGCCTTGGCAGGCATTTGGGGAAAGAACCAGCAGATGGGAAATCAATCTCTCTCGAATAAATTTAAAATTTGCCTGTTTATTAGAAAATGGAGAAACTTTTAAAATTCAGTCTTAGGTGTGTGATGAAATATGTCCACTGATATATACATTCTTATCTCCTTATATATGAAAGTATTTCACAACTCAAGTTTCTATACTTCTCAATGACTTACGCTCTTGCTCAAGGGTAGAAACAATACAAAGAATGTTTCCAATAAATTTTTTTAAACAAACTCTCATTTGTCTAACTGTACTGACGTTGGGTGGCAGTGAATATATATATATATGGGAGAAAAAAGATGAGGTCCTTTTGTTTGTTTCTGAAATAACATTCTCATCTATCCATAAAAAAAGGGATTCCAAATCACCATGGGCTTGCCAAAGATGTCTAACGAAGCTGTGCTTTCATTGGTTTCTCCTTTCTGTGTCTCTTCCTCCTCATTTAAAAATCCCTGAGAGTGGAAGGCATTCAGCCTAGTGGTTAAGATGCCCACAACCCATATCTGAGTGCCTGGGTTCAAAACTTGCCTCCAGCTCCAGGCAGTTGGGTTCTTGCCACCCACGGGGGGAGACCCTGAGTTCCTGGTTCCTGGCTTTGGCCTTGTCCCAGGCTCAGCCACTGCAGGCATCTGGGAAGTAAACCAGCAAATATGAACGCTTTCTCTCCTGAATAAATAATTTTTAAAAAAAGTATAAATAGAAATCCCTGAGAGAACACTGTACCGTGAACCAAGAGTACAGGTTCGGCCTAAGGTTTCCCTAAGAGCACGTAACAGTAATAACCGCTGGGTCCTTCTCATGGATGAATTCTGAGATGCAGCAACAAATTCTAGGTGGGGCCAGTTTCAAACAGCACCCTTTCAATGACCAATATCTACTATGCTCATGGAGTTTCTCTTCAGTATGAATGGCTGGAGGCTGAGTAGGATGTTTCCTCTGACCACAGTTTTTTCTCAGTGGTGACATTCAAAAAGTCACTCCCTAACACGAGTTCTGGGATGACTGAAGCTTGCATACTTGCAAAGGATCTTTCCACCCCTGTTCCGCTGGGAGGGTTTCTCCCAGTGTGAATCCTCTGATGATGAGTGAGGGATGAGCTGCGATTGAAGGCCTTCCCACACTCGCTACACTCATAGGGCTTCTCGCCAGTGTGGATGATGGAGTGTCGGATAAGGTTTGCACTCCGGCAAAAAGCTTTCCCACACTCAATACACTCATAGGGCTTCTCTCCAGTGTGAATCTTCTGGTGCCTGGTGAGGTGCGACCTGCGGTTGAAGGCTTTCCCACACTCCGTGCACTCAAAGGGCTTCTCACCGGTGTGGACACTGAAGTGTCGGATAAGGTCGCCCCTATCATTGAAAGCTTTCCCACATTCTTTGCACTCATAGGGTTTTTCTCCGGTGTGAGTCCTCTTGTGCAAGACAAAAGTGGAGTAGTGGGTGAAGGCCTTTCCACAGTCCCCGCACTCGTACGGCTTCTCCCCCGTGTGGATCCGCTGGTGCTGCTTGAGGTGTGACTTGCGGTTGAAGGCCTTGCCGCACTCCACACACTTGTAGGGCTTCTCCCCGGTGTGGATGACGTAGTGCTGAATGAGGTCTGCACTTTCACAAAACGCTTTCCCACATTCGTTGCACTCATAGGGTTTCACTCTAGTGTGAATCTGTTGGTGCCACGTGAGGCATGACCGGCGGTTGAAGGCCTTCCCACACTCAAGGCACTCATAGGGTTTTTCTCCTGTATGAATAATGTAGTGTCTGACAAAACCTGGCCGATCTCGAAAGGCTTTGCCACACTCTTTGCACACAAAAGGTTTTTCTCCAGTGTGGCTCCTCTTGTGCAAGACAAACGTAGAGCGGTGGGTGAAGGCCTTTCCACACTCACCGCACTTGTAAGGCTTCTCCCCCGTGTGGATCCGCTGGTGCCGTACAAGGTGTGAGCTGCGGTTGAAGGCCTTGCCACACTCCATGCACTTGTAGGGCTTCTCCCCGGTGTGGATGATGTGGTGCTGAAGAAGATGTGTGCTCTTACTAAAGGTTTTCCCACATTCTAGGCATCTGTAGGGTTTCACCCCACTGTGCATCCGCTCATGCCGTGTCAGGAGGCAATTCTTGTTAAACACTTTCCCACATTCCTTGCATATATAGAGATTTCTTCCTTCATGAATCAGGGGATCTGTAACTGGTCCATTAGAGTCACTATCACAGATGGCATCTTCTGTAGAGACTTGCTCTTGTACAATCCTTGAACAAACATCAGCTGTCTCTAAACAACCATGTTCTGGGCTCCTTTTCCCAGGGAGCCACTTCTTCTGGGTGTCCATCCCTAGTCTCAAGTGTCCCTCCTGAATTTCAGATGGCCCATCCTGATCTCTGGAGTGTACCAACAGGGAATCCCTTGAGGCTCCCTCTATCAGATGTTCCTGGAATAAGACTTTCTTATGCAGGAACAAAGGGTTGGGCTCTGTGGCTTTAGGTTTTGTGTTCTCACCTGAAGGGAATACAACACACAAAGGGGTTATTAGTGATGGCATCATAGAATAAATAAAATTACCATTTCAGTAGGGACCAGAAGATGGGCCCAGTGTCATGGTACAGCAGGTAAGGCCACTGCCTACGATGCCAGCATCCCATATGGGTGCCAGTTTATGACCTGGCTGTTCCATTTCTTTTTTTTTTTTAAAGTTCCCAGAGGAACTTTTTTTCTTTCTTTTTTTTTTTTTTGACAGGCAGAGTGGACAGTGAGAGAGAGACAGAGAGAAAGGTCTTCCTTTGCCATTGGGTCACCCTCCAGTGGCTGCCGCGGTCGGCGCGCTGCGGCCAGCGCACCGCGCTCATCCGATGGCAGGAGCCAGGTGCCAGGTGCTTTTCCTGGTCTCCCATGGGTGCAGGGCCCAAGCACTTGGGCCATCCTCCACTGCACTCCCGGGCCACAGCAGAGAGCTGGCCTGGAAGAGGGGCAACCAGGACAGAATCCGGCGCGCCAACCGGGACTAGAACCCGGTGTGCTGGCGCCGCAAGGCGGAGGATTAGCCTGTTGAGCCACGGCGCCGGCCTTTTCTTTTTTTTTTTTTTTTAAGATTTATTTATTTATTTGAAAATCAGAGTTACACAGAGAGAGGAGAGGCAGAGAGAGAGAGAGGTCTTCCATCTGATGGTTCACTCCTCAATTGGCCACAACAGCTGGAGCTGTGCCAATCCTAAGCCAGGAGCCAGGAGCTTCTTCCGGGTCTCCCATGTGGGTACAGGGGCCCAAGGACTTGGGCCATCCTCCACTTCTTTCCCAGGCCACAGCAGAGAGCTGGATTGGAAGAGGGGCAGCCAGGACTAGAACCAGCGCCTATATGGGATGCCGGCACTTCAGGTCAGGGCATTAACCCTCTGCGCCACAGCGCCGGCCCCTGGCTGTTCCATTTCTGATCCATCACTCTGCTAATGTGCCGGGGGAAGCAAAGGAAGATGGCCCAAGTCCCTGGGCCGCTGCAGCCACCTGGGAGACCCAAATGAAGCTCCTGGCTCCTGGCTTCAGGTTGGCCCAGCCTTGGCCATTGTGGCCAATTGGGGAGAAAATCAGTAGATTAAAGATCTGTCTCTCTCTCTCACTCTACTTTTCAAATAAATAAATAAATCTTTAAAAAAAAAAACAGAAGATGAAAACAGTGACTCTGTACCAACTATGATTTGAAATCCCTCAAACTTATGCTTGCATTATTTTGTAGGAGTCCTTGGACTCTTGAAACATTGTTGTTTTGAAAAATATTAAGTGAAAACACTTTAAATAAAAAAACTTATCCCAAAAAACCAAAGCCAAGGATCACCTCTGAAGTCTCTGCATGGAAAAGGAAGAAGTACGTAGAGGTAGGCAGGTGGATGTGATGGTCTGAGCATCTCTGTGCCCTGAAGCGCTGTAAACGGAAACCCCAACACAATGGCGTTTAGCAATGGAGCCCTTGGAAAGCAGTGAGTCTTAGAGTGGCATCCCCATGATGTGATTAGTGCTCCTATAAGAGACACAAAGGGCCAGCACTGTGGTGCAGCGGGTTGAGCCGCTGTTAGTGACATCAGCATCCCTCATCAGGGCGTTAGATCAAGTCCCAGCTACTCTGCTTCCATCTAGCCTCCTGCTAATGCACCTGGGAAAGCAGCAGAAGATGGCCCAAGGACTTGGTCCCCTGCACCCATGCTGGAGAGCCAGATGGAAGTTCCTGGCTCCTGATTTCACCCTAGCTCAGATCTGGCTGTTGAATCCATTTGGGAAATGAACCAACAAATGAAGATTAATCTCCTTCTCTCCTTCTCCCCCTCTGTCACTCTGCCTTTCAAATAAATAAATCTTCAAAAAAAATTCTCCCCAGACACCAGATCTTACAGCACCTAGATCTTAGACTTTTGAACCTCCAAGATTATGAGAAATATTTGCTGTTTAAGCCATTCAAATTATAGTATTTTTGTTATAGCAACCAAAACTGTTTAAGCGAGTATGGTATGAATAATGTCCTCATGCAGACTGTTATCATTAAGAAATGCATGAGAATGAATAATTAAACTAATATATTAGTTAATCATGGTTGCTCATGAGTCAGTGATGAGAGAATATCATAAACCAAGGTTTATGATGAATCAAAATCTGCACAACTGATATCCAAGAAAAAGAGTATAGAAACCACAGGAATATTCTGGTTTAAAAGCATAAAAATCACAGCCCTAGTCCCAGAAAACTCAGTAAGGGCAGAGTAAGAACAGCAGGCAACTCCAGTGAGAACAGGGAAAGAGTTCAAGGTAGCCAAACATCACAGTGAGGTTGGAAAAGTCTGTGCTGCATCTTGAGCTATTGTTGCTGGAGGTTAAGAATGCAGCTCCAGGGGCTGGTGTTGTGGTGCAGCAGATTAAACCGCTGCCTTGGACTCCAGCTTCCCAGGTGGGTGACAGTTCCAGTCCTGGCTGCTCCACCTCTGACCCAGCTCCCTGGGGAAGCAGTAAAGATGTCCACAGTGCTTGGGTCCCTGTTCCAACGTAGGAGACCCAAATAGAGTTCCAGCCCTGGCTGTTGCAGCCATTTGGGAGAGTGAACCAGTGGATAAAAGATATTTCTGTAAAAAAAAAAAAAAAAAGGCTGGCGCCGTGGCTCAATAGGCTAATCCTCCGCCTGCGGTACCAGTACACCGGGTTCTAGTCCCAGTCGGGGTGCCAGATTCTGTCCCGGTTGCCCCTCTTCCAGGCCAGCTCTCTGCTGTGCCCGGGAGTGCAGTGGAGGATGGCCCAAGTGCTTGGGCCCTGCACCCCATGGGAGACCAGGAAAAGCACCTGGCTCTTGCCATCGGATCAGCACGGTGTGCCGGCTGCAGTGCGCTAGCCGTGGCGGCCATTGGAGGGTGAGCCAACGGCAATGGAAGACCTTTCTCTCTGTCTCTCTCTCTCACTGTGCACTCTGCCTGTCAAAAAAAAAAAAAAAAAAAAAAAAAAAAAAAAAAAAAGATCTTTCTGTAACTTTGCCTTTCAAATAAATAAAACTTTTATTTATTTATTTATTTTATTTTTGACAGGCAGAGTGGACAGTGAGAGAGAGAGAAAGGTCTTCCTTTGCCGTTGGTTCACCCTCCAATGGCTGCCATGGCCGGCGTGCTGCGGCCGGTGCACCTTGCTGATCTAAAGGCAGGAGCCAGGTGCTTCTCCTGGTCTCCCATGGGGTGCAGGGCCCAAGCCTTTGGGCCATCCTCCACTGCACTCCCGGGCCACAGCAGAGAGCTGGCCTGGAAGAGGGGCAACCAGGACAGAATCCGGCACCCTGACCAGGACTAGAACCCGGGGTGCCGGCGCTGCAAGGCGGAGGATTAGCCTGTTGAGCCACGGCGCCGGCCAAATAAAACTTTAAAAAGAGAGAAGGGGGGGGGGTTAGGAAAAGGCAGAAGAGGAAGAAGAAGAAAGAATGTAGCTCTGCTGTCACAACACCTTAGTCCAAATCCTGCCTGTACCAAATCAGCTGAGGTTAGACTAAGGTGAGACTGTTTCTAGTATTAATTTCCTTATTTGAGACACTATGCAGAACTCTGAGTTTCTGTCTCATAGGTTGTCATGAGCATTAAGTGAGAAAAATGCCATGGCACAGTGGCAGACACTGCATCAGGATTCAGTAAACTGTGGATCATTAACATCCAGTCACTGTTATGATAAAAGCAGTGACCGTACAAGGACTAGCTGCTGTACTACAGAGCAAAGCAAGCTCATCACAGGGTCTCACAGAGCAAAGAGAACAGTACCAAGTGCCGATAAGGAAGTGGGAGTAATGGAAACTTTCACACATGGATGCTGGGAAAATGAAACAGTGTAGTCACTCTGCCTATCTTTTGGGCAGTTTCTATTAAAGCCAAACACAGGCTTACTCCACAACCCAGCCTGTAAACGCACCAGAGTGTATTTCTAACAGAAGTCAATGCTTCCACCCACCAGAAAACAGAATTGTAGTACTCTATATGGGAACACCCGGATTTGATTCCTGGTTCCTGATTCCATCTTCCTGCTAATGAAGAACTTGGAAGGCAGCAATGAAAGCTCATGTAAGCTGGATCTCTGCAATTCACATGGGACACCTGGATTGAGTTCCAAGTTCCTATCTTTGGGACCCTGGCCATTGCAGGCATTATGGGAGTGAACTAGAAGATCAAATAAATTAAAAAATAATATTTTTAAAGGAATGGGATGAAAAGTCAAACAGTGGGCCAGGATAGTGCTGCCACAATATCAGGGAGCCGGTGCGAGTCCTGCTGCTCTGCTTACAATCCAAGTTCCTGCTAATGTGCCTAGAAAGCCTCAGGAAGATGGTCAAGTTCTGCCACTAAGTGGGAGACCTGCACGAAGTTCCTGGCTATTGTGATTATTTGGGGAGTGAGTCAGCAAATGAAAAATATCTTTTCTTCTCTCTGTTGCTTTGCCTTTCACATAAATAAGTAAATAAATCTTGCAGGTTTTCATGAGACACCTACAAAGCAGTGAGAATGAAATGACCACAGTTGTTGATAATCACATAAGAATCTCACAGACACAATGAAAAGTAGACATATATGGCAGAGAACACATTGTGGGGTTCAAGTGCAGTCAGGAGTCTAAACAGGAGCTAGGAGAATACTGCCAAGGCTACTGGGGACATATGACCTAATAAGGGGCTGGAGTTAGCAAACGTACCGGCAGTGGTTACATGGGTTTACACAGAAGCAAAAACTTACCAAGCTGACTTCTTAAGATTTTTACACAATATACCATATTACTTGTATCTCATTCAAAATATAAAATACCAACAAATACTGCAGATGTCTTTTATGAGAACGACACACCTGCAGAAGACTGACTACACAGGGAGAGCAGAGTAGATCCCAGTGTGAAGTCATCAGACAGGGACTGTTCATTTCTTTCACTTTGCACAGCATAAGTAAATTAAGCATATGTTTATGTTGAATACATAGAAAAGTAAAAATGAAGTGAAGAAACAAGTTTCCTAAAAATGTATAATCTAGTTTCTGGTGCACAAATTGGTCTTTATCCAAGGACAAAATCTCTTCTAGGGAGATACAAAGACACTGAAATGAATGCTTAAGGGTTGAGGATCAAGCAACACCAGAACGTAGACTATCTTCAACACAAACACAGAGGTGTGAGATCGGCTAGGAGCGTGCTGGCATCCCCTAGTGAAGATGCTAACCTCACTAAGTATGAAGACAGGGTGGATGAAGGTAGTGGAGAGGACAGAGTCAAGACATAAAATGGCAGGGTATGGAGATATCTGGAGGTAGGGTTGATGAAGCGGTGGTACTGGGAGTTGTCTGAGGCTATATCCAGTCTTCTCATGTGTTCATCTTCTCACTGACCCTTGGGAAGTGAGAGAAGTGGGCAACAGAACAAGCTCCTTTTCAGGCATGTCCAGCTGTACACATGTTCAAGTTTCAATTCTCCATATAGTTTTAAGAGATGCAGGATTAAAGTCAAGCATCCAGGTCTGGGACAGACTCTGAGGAGCTAAAAGATAAACTCACAGGCTACATGTGCAGTCTAAGGGGTTTCTAGGGAGTTGAGACCATGACTGGTGCAGATAAACACACATGGCAGCCCCAGCATCTGAGCAGCCCAGATGCTGGGCACAGATGGCCAAGTGTCTGCCAAAACAGGAGGAGCAAGAAGCCATGGAAGGGACTGCTCTTGAGTGTGTGGCTGATGAAGAGGATGGGCGGGCAGAGAAGGTGGGATGGATGCAAAGATTCCACTTGCTTACATTTCAGAAGGAAATGTGAGCCATTACCAGCACCCATCAGGACCAACAGCTGCGTGTGTACAACGTTAGGAGCTTCCTTTAATTAGGCTTCTCACTGTGATTTGTGGCCCTGTCTAAATAATGTCAGAGTTTGCCGACTCAAGAGGCTTCCACAGCTTTGGCAACTCATGGAAAGAGCCTCGGGTGATCACTGACGTCATAAATAAGACGTCAATTGTTAAATCAACAACAGGAGTCACTGTGCTCTTACTCCCCATGTAGGACCTCTATCCTTAACGTGTTGTAGTATGAGAATGAATGGTAAAACTAGTCTTCAAACAGTACTTTATACTTTGTGTGTCTGTGTGGGTGCAAGCTGTTGAAATCTTTACTTAGTATAGAGTTGATCTTCTGTATATAAAGATAATTAAAAATGAATCTTAATGAAGAATGGGATGGGAGAGGGAGTAGGAGGTGGGATGGTTTGGGGGTGGGAGGGCGGGTATGGGAGGAAGAACCACTATAATCCAAAAGTTGTACTTATGAAATTTGTATTTATTAAATAAAAGCTTTCTATAAAAAATCATGAACTACCAAGATTTTGGAATTCACCTGATACAGCAAATAAATTTCATTCAACAAAACATATGCAAAAGCAGATCATGCAACTACCCTAAGATTCACAAAGTTGTTTCATCTGAAAGCTGGTTTTTAAGCCCAAGCAGTTACAGCCAAGAGGTTCAATGTGTATAATATTTTCTATACCTCCCCAGAAGTGGTGAAGAGTGTGATGGAAATGAATAAAGTGGAAGACAAAGGAATCACAGGTTAAAAGTTTTCATGGATTTCAGGACCACAAAGGCCATAATGAGAAGATTTCCGACCCCCGACCCCCAACCCATTCATAAGCAAGTGGTCACCTTTTGTTCTGTTAGGTCCCTTCTCTGCACTTTGCCAGCTGTTGGTACCTACCAGGACAGAAGCTCTGGGAGAGCTCTTTCATTGCCATCCATACCTCCAGGTTGTGCTCCATCTGGTGGATAAGCTCTGGCTGGGACAAAGGACAGCCTGTGTATGGAAATGGACATAGGGATAATCTTGAACTCCATTCTACAGAATCTCAACACTGTGCAGACACATTTCCTAAAGTTATTTTCTATGTATTCCAAGGCACAAAGCCTTAATTGTCTATGAACTGGCGAGCCCCGGGAATTCCTATTTGTCACTATAGAATAATTCAAACATCTGAAGATTAGCCAGGACATCAACAGATTTTAAACACTCCCCAGGTGACCACAGCCTCCTTGGCAAGTGGAAAAGCCCAGGCCTCCCTCATCTTGCAAATGACATCCTTGATCCTGAGGTCTAATGTGAATGTGACCTACACTGGCCACTCTGAATAAAGAGAAAGCCTTCATTCCACGAGGAGCTGAATGAGATGTGGCTCCTATTGACCTCAGATTCTGTGAGGAAAGCTTCCTCCAGACCTGGACCAAGGAGACAGAGTAAGAAACAGACAACTGGGGGCTGGCGCTGTGGAGTAGCAGGTAAAGTCCCTGCCTGCAGTGCTGGCATCCCATATGGGCGCCGGTTTGAGACCCGGCTGCTCCACTTCTGATCCAGCTCTCTGCTATGGCCTGGGAAAGCAGTAGAAGATGGCCCAGGTCCTTGGATCCCTGCACCCACATGTGAGACCCAGAAGAAGCTCCTAGCTCCTGGCTTCGGATTGGCGCAGCTCCAGCTGTTGCGGCCAACTGGGGAGTGAACCAGCAAATGGACGACCTCTCTCTCTCTGCCTCTCCTTTGTGTAACTCTGACTTTCAAATAAATAAAATAAATCTTTAAAAAAGAGACAGACAACTGAGTTGGCAACTGGGAGCCAGACCTACTTCTCAATTTATTTAGTGAGCTCATGAATTCTACAGAAGTAACCATTTGAGGTGGTCTGTCATCTGCACTAAACACTTATTGACAGTTTGGGGGACAAAGGACACAAGGACTTTAAAATGGCAGGGGCACTAAGATCCTCAGGATCTCTTCCTGAAAGTCCTGGACCATAGCCCAGATTCCTCAGTAGTCACTGATTCACTTCTGCTGAGTGCCTGGCACTGAGCTCAATGATCCAATAGTGACAATGATGAGTAGATCAGGCCCTCCCCACCTTGGTCAGAATGCTCCCCACTCCCTCAGGACTTTTTCACAAGTTACTCCTTCTACCTGAAATGCTGTTTGTTCCTCTACCTTCCTATTTTCCATAACTCTAGCTCTTCAGGTATCAGTGCAAATGTCACTTCTTAACAAGAATTTACTGGACTAGCTCCCAGGTACTGGTGCTGAATCAACCCGCCATCCTGCAATTTTCACTTTAGCAGCACCTGCATTAAAGCTGGGCTGCAGAAAAGATGAGCATGGCTCTGAACAAGGATGACACATTAGTTCATGAAGCAGTCCCTAGTAAATGAATCGGACTGTGCTGCCATGGAATTTTTACTATATTTAAGGGCAGTTATCTAGTATAGCAGTTAGAATGCCACATGGGCTGCCTGAACCCCGTAGCAGAGCACCTGGGTTCACGTCCTGGCTCTGTTCCTGACTCCACTTCCTGCTAATGCACATCTGGAGAAGCAGCAGGTGAAAGCTCAGCTGGGTCCCTGACGTTTCCTGGCTCCCTGTTCTGGCCTAGCCTAAGCCCAGGCTGTTGCAGCATTTGGAGAGTGAACCAGCAGACGGGAGAACTATGTCTCTCTGTCTTTCAAACAAATACATTTTGTTTGGGGGGAAGAAAACCCAAAATTAATATCTACACAATATATCTACAGCCCAGGAACTATGCCAAGCAATTCAACTGCACTATGTTTTATGAAAATTGGATTAAATATGGGCTTGAATTTAGCAAAGGGATAACTTATCAAGGGCCTTTCAAACCTAATTGACAAATGGAGTTAAAAGAGAACACGTGTCTTCCATGATTTTTGAACCCTCCTCATTCAGGAAGAAGCAAATGTCTTCATTTATCCAAGTCTTTTTTCAGGTGCTAAGCAAAGTATTATATTGCTATTTCTGTCAGCCTTTGCATGAAAAATTCTATCTCAGTATTCCCTCACAGCATCTACATGAAGTACATATTGTGATCAACACCGTTTCTATATGAAGAAGTTCAAGTTCAGGTAGATAAAGTGATGTGCCACTGGGAAACGGTGAATGGCTGAGCCAAGACATAAACCTGAGTCTGGTCATCTGTGGCATCTGGCCATTTTAACCATAAAGCTACACAACAATGGTGCTGAAAACAGGGATTCCAAGCATACTGCTGACGATCAAGACTTTAGTAAGAACTGGTGACACCAGCAGTCACAGTTATTAACCTGCACACAGGCACATGTCACCAAGCTCTGCTCTCCGGTGTATACACTCACAACAGCGGTATGAAACAGATACTACCGTACCTCCCCATGTCATCCATATGAAAATGAAGGTGCACAGGGCTCACTAACTTGCTCTGGAACATATGACCCAAAAGGAGCATGACTGGGATTGGGCTTTGGCACCAGACCTTATCGCTCAAGTGCGCCCACGTTAGGGAGGAAACAGCAAACACCAATGTGTGGGCTGCTGAGGTAGCTGAGAAGGAGAGCTAACTCAGGGATTCAATCCTCAGGGAATACCAGGGGAGGGTGGGGGCAGACTCAGACTCTAGGCTTCAGGATTTCATGAATCACTAAAAAATGAAAAAACTGGGGAAAAATCCTACAAAATGATTTGATCACATGCAAACATTGGCACAAACATTAAGCATCACCTAACATTATCAACAGTCATGGAACAAAACATAAAGGACAGCATCTCATAAGGAAAGTATTTTTTAAAATATTTATTTATTTGAGAGGGAGAATTACAGACAGAAGGAGAGACAGAGAGGTCTTCCATCTGCTGGTTCACTGCCCAAATGGCTGCAGTGGCCAGAGCTGAGCTGATCTGAAACTAACAGCCAGGAGCTTCTTTCGGGTATCCCATGCGGGTGCAGGGGCCCAAGCACTTGGGCCATCCTCCACTGCTTTCACAGGCCATAAGCAGAGAGCTGGATTGGAAGAGGAGCAGCCGAGACACGAACCGGTGTCCATATGGGACGCTGGAGCCGCAGGCTGAGGATTAACCACTATGACACAGTGCCAGCCCCAGAAAGTGTTTTTTACAGAGAACGGATTACGCTTTACAGGGAACTCACTGCTCCAGCTGTTTTCCTTACTTATTAAAGGACAGGATGCCGGGAGAGGTAAGTAAGTGGAGCCTGAAGAGAGAAAGAATATAAACATGTGGGAAGCAGACATGGGGAAGGAAAAGGCCTCTGAGAATTGGGTGGCCACTTCTTTCTGAAAAAAAAAAAAAAAAAAAAGAAAGAAAAGAAAACAAACCATGAAATGGAAAACCATTCCTGAGAAGACAGTAGCAGGGGCCGGTGTTGTGGTGTAGCAGGTTGAGCTGCCACCTGTGATGCCAGCATCCCTTATGGGCACTGGTTCCCATCCAGCTCCCTGCTGATGCTCCTGGGAAAGCAGCAGAGGATGGCCCAAGTCCTTGGGCCCCTGCACCCATGTGGGAGACCTGGAGGAAGCTCCAGGCTCCTGGCTTCAGCCTGGCCCAGCTCCTACCATTGCGGCCATTTAGGGAGTGAACCAGCGGATGGACAATCTCAATCTATCTCTCTCTCTCTCTGTCTCCTTCTGTAACTCTGCTTTTCAAATAAATTAAAAAAAAAAATGACAAGACAGTGCTAGGAGCACATTCACAAAGAGCAGCCAATAGACCTAGAAGCAGGGCATAACTGTGCTTCCTCTCTCAAGGGGCCCAGCTAGAAATGCTGCCTTTGGGTTCTGCAAAACATTTCCATCTCCTGCCAACACATATGGAAACTATGTTTCTTGCTTAACCCTCAGTAACTGAGATCCAAGGTCAGGAAGGAAGGGGTGACTCCAGAAAATAGGGCAAAGGTGGGGAGCAAGGAGGGCTTGACCAGTCAGACTCACAGCCAGAGTAAGAGGGAAACTTCAGGTGCCTCAAATGCTGGAGAGGACTTACCAAGGGAGAACAGAAGCTCACAGGTTTCAAGCATCACCTCCTGGTACAAGGTCCTCTGAGCCACATCCAACTGTCCCCACTCCTCCTGGGTGAACGTCAGGGCCACATCCTCGAAGGTCACAGACACCTGGAAAGTCATGGGTAGTAATGTTTGCCTTGCAACACTTAGGATAAGAAGCTATCACTCAATCACAGCAAAAGACGCAGAGACCGGAGTGCCAAACCATCAGGCACCTCCAGGGGCTGAGCCCTGTGCTGTGCTCAAGGGCCAGGGGCACACACGCTTGGAGACACCACGAGAGAACAGAGGAAGGAGAGGCTTCCACAGTGACAAGCTGCTGAAGACTGAGGCAATGTTAGAACACTACTGAGTGGGCCATGAGGAACAGAGAGTAAATCTGGAATGTCAGAGAATCGGGAAAGAATAACAAAACAACCCACAGCATCTGAGCTTACTGGCCGTCACCGTGTGTTCTGTCTCATGCTGACAGCCTTATATGCCACGGTAACGCAACTAAAAGTGCCCGGCTATACGGAAAGAATCTCAAGCTTCAAAATCAAAACTCCTTAAATCAATATGGGCCTGTGATGTGACCTTGGGGACGTCATTTTTTTTTTTTTTAAGATTTATTTATTTATTTGCAAGTCAGAGTTACACACAGAGAGGAGAGGAAGGGAGAGATAGAGGTCTTCCATCTGATGGTTCACTCTCCAGATGGCCTTAACGGCCGGAGCTGCGCCGACCCGAAGCCAGGAGCCAGGAGCTTCTTCTGAGTCTCCCACACAGGTGTAGGAGCCCAAGCACTTGGGCCATCCTCCACTGCTTTCCCAGGCCACAGCCAAGAGCTGCATCGGAAGTGGAGCAGCTGGGTCTCGAACCAGCACCCATATGCGATGCCGGAGCCTCAGGCCAGGGCGTTAACCCGTTGCGCCACACCACTGACCCCGTCATTTCTTTTCTTTGAGCCTCAATTTCCAAATCAATATAATATTTCCCATTTCATCAAGAATGGTCGTAAGAATTAAAGGGAAAAAATGTTGTAGAAACACTGGAGTCGGGGCCGGTGCTGTGGCGTGGCAGGTAAAGCCGCCACCTGCGGTGCCGGCATCCCATATGGACACTGGTTCAAGACCCGGCTGCTCCACTTCCAATCCAGCTCTCTGCTATGGCCTGGGAAAGCAGTGGAAGATGGTCCAAGTCCTTGGGTCCCTGCACCCATGTGGGAGACCCAGAGAAAGCTCTGGTTCCTGGCTCCAGGTTGGCACAGCTCCAGCTGTTGCAGCCAATTGGGGAGTGAACCATCGGATGGAAGACCTCTCTCTGCCTCTCCTCCTCTCTCTGTGTAACTCTGACTTTCAAATAAACAAATATATCTTGTAAGAAGAAAGACAGACAGACTGACTGACTGGAGTGAATGGCTATAGCCCTGGAAATCAACACTGTTATGGTTTGAATAGGACATGGTTCCTCAAAACTCATGCAGAAGTTTAACCCCAAGTCCTGGGCTAATGGTCAATGGACTAACGGTAATGGTTAGTGGATCAGGGTAGATTCCTGATCCAATTATCAAAGATGGATTCAGCATGAGGCCTTTAGGTCATTGGATCTTGGCCTTGTAAGGTATTTTTAGCAACAGGATTCTATTTTAGGCTAAGTTTGGCCTAACTTTCGTTTCTGTCTCCTGACCACCATGTGATTTCTCCCATACACATGTTCTACCATTGCCAGCTCCATCAAATGCCAGACTCATGGGGCCACCTATCCTGAACTGTGACCTCCAAACGATGAGCCAAAATAAACCTTTTCCTTCCCAAGAAGCTTCTCTCAGATATTTTAGTTACAGTAATCAAAAGCTGACTACTATACCCAAATGAAGTGAAATCAGCATATGAGAGAGAGATCTGCATCCCCATGTTTATGGCAATTCAATTCACAAGAGCAAAGATATGGAGTCAACCTAGATGTCCATCAGCTGATGACTGGATAACCAGGTATATATACATATATATATATATATATATATAATAGATTATTACTCAGCCATTAAAAAGAATGAAACTTGACATTTCCAACAAAATGGATTGAACTAGTCAGGCCCAGAAAGACAAATATTGCAGCTTTCTCTTATTTGTGGAAGTTAATAAACAGAGTATAAACCTGGGAAGATATCATATCATTTGGTATTTAGTTATAAATATTGTTTCACTGAATCATACCATGTATATGACAGTCACATCATGATCACTGTCATGAATCCCTCACTTTGTGATATTATTGTTTTCAAGAAAAATGTAATATATATAAAGTCTATATATGCAGTGAATGTGGTAAAATATTAAAAATTATATTTTAAAACAAAAATATTTACATAAAATAAACTACAAAATGAAAATACCAATAAAAAAGTCACCTAAGGTGTTCACCCATGTCTGTGAAATGGTAGGGCCTGAAGCAAGTGCCCAGGAGGATCCATGATGAGCCACCACTTCCTCCTCCCACCCAGTGCTGCTGGGACAGATCCCTAAGGCCAGGCTATTTCAGGCACAGGGAACAAGAGTCACGGGATACAGCAAGCTGTGAAAAGCATAACATGGACTCTTGACAGGACATATGTATAACCTGGTTGAGTAGGATGGGACAGGTAAGACTATACAAGCTCACCTTCCCAGGACAAGTGTCAGTAGGTAGGAACTTCAATCAACCAAAATACCTTTTTATAGACACACAGTTCCACCTGCATGAAATACCATGACCCCGCATGTCCAAGACATCTTGCTGGAAGTAGGTTTGTTCACCTGGCAAACTTCACTTTAGATGACACCCACAGGTCTACCTAGCCTGTGATGGTAGACATAATGGTTGCTAGTCTCCGATACCTTAAGAACTGACTGCAGTTCAGGGGCATGTAGCTGAACCTCGGTTAGCATGATGATAATAGGACCAAACTCTAAGGACTTCAGGAATAAATGAGGTGATATATCATAGCTGCCTCCCAGCCCACAGAAAGGAAACATCAGCTATTATGACACTATTGTAATTATTTGCTCCTGAAATTTCCTGGACAAAATCAACTCAGCATGGGCCTTTAATGTTCTGGCCTTCCTACATAAAAATGCCAGACCCTGCGATGTGGGAAAGCTTAGATAATTTTAAGTTCATGAGCTGGAAGCTGCACTTCCTTTGCACGTGTTGCTACATTCACTTATCTGTGGATCAGAAGACCTCTCCCCAAAAAGCACTTCCTGTTACTGGAGATGGGGGTGGCACCACGTAAACACTTCTAATTTTCTAAAGCTCATAAAAAGCTATGAAGACCGGATTCTAGTCCCGGTCAGGGGGCTGGATTCTGTCCCGGTTGCCCCTCTTCCAGTCCAGCTCTCTGCTGTGGCCCGGGAGTACAGTGGAGGATGGTCCAAGTGCTTGGGCTCTGCACCCCATGGGAGACCAGGAGAAGCACCTGGCTCCTCGCTTCCGATCAGCGCAGCGCACCGGCCGCGGCAGCCATTGGAGGGTGAACCAACGGCAAAAGAAGACCTTTCTCTCTGTCTCTCCCTCACACTGTCCACTCTGCCTGTCAAAAAAAAAAAGCTAGGAAGACCAGTTCTCTTGCTCTTCCTCGTGGACTCATGAAGAGAGCAAGTGTGATAATTCCCTTTCTTTGGCTCACTTGCCCTTCATAAAGTAAACAAAGTTTATCACACTGCATGCCGTGTTTAGGATTCTGTACTTAGAATTCTTCTCTAAGTAAAAGACAAGAATCTGGAAAATTAATTTAGGCCCAACCCAGCCCCTAACACCTGGGCCTGTGTGAAGGCGCCACTGCAGTCTAAACCAGTAGGAAAGGCATCTCCAAACAGGTGACATCTAGGCCGAAGCAAGGGCAGCGTCCTAGGCAAAGGAAAAAGCGCAAGGACAAAGGCTGGGAAATGGAAGAGAACTTTGCATGGTCACGTTTGTAGGCTTGATATCAATTTGCTTATTAATATTTCTGAAATTCATAAGCTGTGTGGGTTCTTGCCATGAATTCAGAGAATTCTGAATCCTGGCTCAAATAAACTAGGTGGCATGGTAAGTCTTTAAGCTTTTTATTCAGTGAGAGAAATGCATCAGAGAGTGAGGACCTTAAGGGAGGAAGGAAAGTCTGGAAATTAAGTTGGGGCCACAGCGATCAGAGAGCAGGTCGGGAGCCACGTGCAGCTGGTCAAGAGCAGCTACTGCTAGCAGCTTATCATGGCAGCGAAGAGAAGGCTGAGAGCACAGGCGGCCCGAGGGGGCAGGGCAACAAAGGTCCACAATGGCGAAAAAGGGCAACAAGGGCAAAAGAAAGGGCCAGGCCCACTGTGCTTCAGTCCTTTCATCCACTTCCAGAGGGGCGTGGTTATGCAGCAGGACTGGCAGGTGGGCATCCAGGTGTGGTCAGGTAGGGGCATCAGATCACACAAGGGGCGTGGTGAAAGTGCGGGCTTCCAGCTCAAAAACGTAAGGTACTTAGGGGCTGGTGCAGTGGCAAGGCAGTGCAGCCATCCCGTATGTGCATCAGTTTGAGCCCCAGCTGCTCCACTTCCGATCCAGCCCTCTGCTATGGCCTGGGAAAGCCCAAGTCCTCAGGCCCCTACTCCCATGTGGGAGACCAGAAGTGAAGAAGCTCCTGGCTCCTTGCTTCAGATCAGCCCAGTTCTGGCAGTGGTGGCTATCTGTAACTCTGTCTTTCAAATAATTTTTTTTTTTTTTTTTACAGGCAGAGTGGACAGTGAGAGAAAGAGAGAGAGAGAAAGGTCTTCCTTTGCCATTGGTTCACCCTCCAATGGCTGCCGCGGATGGCGCACTGCAGCCGGCACACTGCGCTGATCTGATGGCAGGAGCCAGGTGCTTCTTCTGGTCTCCCATGGGGTGCAGGGCCCAAGCACTTGGGCCATCCTCCACTGCACTCCTGGGCCACAGCAGAGGGCTGGCCTGGAAGAGGGGCAAACGGGACAGAATCCGGCGCCCCGACCGGGACTAGAACCCGGTGTGCCGGCGCCGCAAGGCGGAGGATTAGCCTGTTGAGCCACGGCGCCGGCCCAAATAATTTTTTTTTAATTGACAGGTAGTGTGACAGACAGTGAGAGAGAGAGAGACAGAGAGAAAGGTCTTTCTCCAGGTTGGTTCACTCCCATTACTAATAGCCACTATGGCTGGCGCTGCGCTGATCAGCAGCCAGGAGCCAGGTGCTTCTTCCCAATCTTCCATGTGGCTGCAGGGACCCAAGCGCTTGGGCCATCCTCCACTGCCCTCCCGGGCCACAGAAGAGAGCTGGATTGGAAGAGGAGCAACCGGGACTAGAACCTGGTACCCATATGGGATGCCGGCGCTGCAGGTGGAAGATTAACCAAGTGAGCCATGGCGCCGGCCCCCTTTCAAATAAATTTTAAAAGTCTAAAAAAAAATAAAAGCCTAAGTAGGGGCCAGTGCTCCTGCACCCCACAAGCCACCAAAATCAGCACCACAGGGACAATGTTGAGCTCTGCTACCAACAGGGGCACAGCTTCACCAAAGGACTCTGCCCAAGAAGACCCCAAAAACAAATCTGCACTTCTATGCCTCTAATGTGGCAGTGACTGCAGAAGTAGCCTCAAAGAGGTGGAAGCCCTCAAGTCTCCATCCCATTGGCCTGCCCATTAACACGTGACTACCTTTTAGCTGAACCAGTGTCTTCAGGAAGCAGTTTCTCCACGGGGGTTTCCTGTCCCAAACCGAACTGCAGCCTTTTCTTCCTTCTCTAGTCAACTCCCCCCCACACACACCACTACTCTGTCCCTTCTGCTCCTGATCCTCACTGCAAAACATTCTACGAGTGGCCATTAACATCTCTACTACTGACTGAACACTCTGGCAATCTCTGCCAAGCAACCCAGGCCACCACGAAGTTCAACACCCCACAAACTCTCCCCACAGAGAAACAACACAGCCAGGCCCCACACCACACTGCAGCAAGGCTGGTCCTTAATCCGATTCCCAATAAGAATCATTTCCACCGAAACCTCATCAGTCTGGCCTTTCTGCCTTCCCATTTCTACCGGCTGAGCCCCATCAGAGTTGCCCGACACACTCGGCTTACAACACTCTAGGCTTTCCCTAGCCTTCTCCAAATTCTTCCAACCCCTGCCAACAAAGCAATTCCAAAGGCTCTTCCCAATCTAAAGGTGTAGTTCATAGTGGCAACCCCATTTTCCCATACCAATCTTCTGTATTAGCCCGTTTCCTATTATTTTCACTAAAACACCTGAGAGGAGTTTCGTTTGTTTCAGCTCAGAGTTTGAGGTTACAGGACTAGTTGGCCCCACAGTCTGGAGTCTGGCTAATGATGGATGTGGAGAAAGGATCACGTCCTGAGGTAAGCAGAGAGAGTGCAGCTAGGAAGACCTTGAACCCTCTGAGGGCACACCCCCAATGACCCATGGGCCCCACCTCTGAGATGCCAACTTTAGTTCCAGTCTCCACCCTTAATCAATCAATCAATCAATCAATCATTAGATCAAGGCATAGTTGTGCAGCAGGTAGCAGGTAAAGCTGCTTCCTGGGACACAGGCATCCCATGTGGCCTCCGGTTCAAGTCCAGGCTGCTCCACTTCTGATCCAGCTCTCTGCTAATGTGCGTGGGAAAGCAGTGGAAGATGGCCCTAGTGCTTGGGCCCCTGCACTCACGTGAGAGACCCAGAGGAAGCTCCCGGCTCTTGGCTTGGCCTGGCCTAGCCCTAGCTGTTTTAGCCATCTGGGGAGTGAGCCGGGAGATGGAAGCTCTCTCTCTAACACTGCCGTCCAAATCCACAAAATAAACCCTTTTTTAAAAAGATGTTAAACAGTTGCATGAGTTTTGGGGACACATCCTACTCAACCCGCAAGAGCTGGATGCTGACGAACGTGGGGGAAGCTGAAGGAGACAAGGTCAGCGGTAGAGCCTCGAGGCCACAGTCAGGGTTTGCATTTATGAGGTGCGATGGGAGCCCCAAGGAGGCATCATCCGTCCTTCACCTTCCGGCTGAGCACTGTCAGAGTCCGGACAGCGTCAGGGGACAGCGATAAAGTGACAACAGCTGTTCATAAACAAGTGACAACGACAGGGAGACATCGAGTGGCTTCTAGGCTTACAGCCTGCCCGGATCTCTCCGAGCTGGCAGAGAGGCTGCAAAACCAAAACCCCATCCACTCACCTGCTCCGGGTCCATCAACGCCGCCGCCATCCCGGGACGCTGAGGACCCAGCGGGGCGCAGACGACCCCGAGCCCTTCTCTGCCCTGGGTGCAGTGACCTCGGTTGGCTGTCGCACTCAGAAACCCAGTCTCCATGCCAAACGCGCACAAAGCGCACGGCACCGCGTCCGGGGTGGACACAGAAGGCGGGTGTGGAGGCTGAGGTCCCAGCTACAGACACGCTGCTAGTACGAGGGGAAGAGTCAGGCTACACAGACGTGCGCATGGTGGTCGCACTCCTCACTCGAGCCTGGAAATACGCTCGGCCCTGCTCTCCGCAGCCCACAACCTGTCAGGAACAACCCGGCCCTGGAAGATGACGTTTCCGCCGGGGAGCCGGAAGTCCCGCCTCCGCTCGCGTGGACCGCCGGGAGCGCTCCTGTCCCGGGCGGTCCCCGACCGGCGCACGCCGCGCCAATGCCTTCTGGGTAATGAAGTCTTTTCCCGCAGAGCCGGCCAGCTGCGAGGAAACTTTCGGTCTCCTTTTTAGAGTGAGCAGAAACCTGTGCTCACGGGGAAATAAAACCTCGGGAGACCGGGATGTTTCCCCCCGAATCGGGGCGAGTGCCAAAGGCGAGCCTGGGCCTCCACTGGGTCCGTGACTTCCCTGCCCGCGTTGCCTCCTTTTCAGGATCTTTCCCGAAAGGATGCAGAAAACGATGCCAGGGAGTCTCAGGAAGGAGGCGACGGAGAACACGCAAGATGAACCGCAGTCGGTGGCTGCGGTGACGCCTTAGTGAGAAGGGAGGACAAGGGCGGTAGCACTGCCCAAGTGTCATTCCGGGGGTCAACGTGAGACACAGCGAGAGTGGAGTAGTTCAAACGTGGATGACTTGGCAGGAACTGGGAAAAGAGCAGAGACCGCATGGCTACAATTGCTTTAAGGCAGAGGATAATTAGGCAAATGATGTAGGCAGCGTGGGAGACTGCATACAGAAACAGGTTCTTCCTCCAACCTCGGACACTCGGAAGAATGCAGTTTATCTGCGGCCCGCAATTGGTTGTGCCTGACACTTTTGAAAAGTGTCCATGACAAAGACTTGAAGGACTAACTACCCTCCTAAAAATCCCACCAACACAGCAGTCCCTCAAGTGCCTGGTTACTACTAATCTACTAGGACCAACTGCTGCGCCATCCACGGTTCTGGTTCTCCACCTTGTCTTGTGTGGTGCACTGACACCCTGGCTTTAGAAGTAACGTATCAAGGGCTGACTTGCTTTGCTAAACTCTTAAAATGTAGCCCCTCATTAATGTCTTGGTTGAATTATCGGATTGCCAAACTTATTATTTATGTACACTGAGATTAGAACGTCATGGGACAATTGCCATTGAAGAGATAATTTGTTAGTTTCCAAAAGAAAACCATGCGAGCAGGGGCCACAGGCAGAAGCACCAGTGTTGAGCAAAGGGAAGGACTGAGAGGGGAAAGAGGCTTTACTGGGGCCGGTGCTGCAGCATAGCAGGTAAAGCCACAGCCTGCAGTGCTGGCATCCCATATGGGCGCCGGTTCGAGTCCCAGCTGCTCCACTTCTGATCTAGCTCTCTGCTATAGCCTGGAGAAGCACACGATGGCCCAGGTCCTTGGGCCCCTGCCCCCACATGGGAGACCTGGAAGAAGCTCCTGGTTCCTGGCTTCGGATCGGCACAGCTCCAGCTTCAACATTTGGGGAGTGAACCAGCGGATGGAAGACCCCTCTCTCTGCCTCTCTGTAACTCTGCCTTTCAAATAAATAAATCAATCTTTTTAAAAAAAAAAAAAAAAAAACTCTAAGAGGTGCCTTGTTTTTTCTGGACTTCACCTAGTGAGCCTTTTGTTTTTGAGTTTGCTTTGTATCTTTGGGCTGTAAGAGATCACTGCCATTGGGTATGAAAAAAATCTAAGTACTGTGAGTCGTCCTAGAAAACCATCGAACCTGGAGGAAGCCCTCAGGAAACCGAGTCATCCATTATGACCTCTAGAATCTTGTATATGTGTCCATGAAAGTCCATATGCATTCTCTTCAAGGTCAACATACGTCATGTATGGTGCCATCCATATATACATTTGTGGTGAGCAATGGGAGAGAACCCAAAATTCTAATTTGAAAACCCTGGTGTATGTCCACTCACCTAATCACACATACACCGAGGGTCTACTATGTAACAGGTTGCAGTGTGTCCAACATGGCGACAAGGTCAAAATTAGGTACACACACTGAGACGCCCTTCCACGCATCAAACTCAACATGAAACACCAAATTCATGCATCGGTCATTTTCTTCTCACTACCACCCTTACCTAATTCCATTTCCTCAAACCTAGACATTCTCCGCATTTTCTACTCAGTTATACTAATTATGCAGTCATTAAAAACTGAGTTTGGTTTACCTTACTTGAAGAGTGACTGAGAGGTACTGTCAAATGAGAATAGGTTGTACATAAATAAGCATTATTTGGTCAATTTTACTAACAATTAGTAACCAGGAAAACCAATGCCACTCTTTGAGATGCAATGAAGGCAATGGATTGTGGAGCCCCACATGGCCTCTATTCCCTAAATCCAAACTTCATAATCATACACTTTTGAAAAAATTCATTTAATCTTTCTGTTCTTGTTTTCTGAGCTATAAAGGAGGAGAACTATAACCTGCCAAATAGTTTTCATATAGGTTAAAAGAGTAGACAGTGCGCCAGCCGCAGCGCGCCAGCCGCGGCGGCCATTGGAGGGTGAACCAATGGCAAAGGAAGACCTTTCTCTCTGTCTCTCTCTCTCTCACTGTCCACTCTGTCAAAAAAAAAAAAAAAGAGTAGATGTATGTAAAACATTCAAAACAGTGGTCTAATGTATGTAATACCATGCTTGCTTTTATGATGGTTACGATTGCATATCCATCACCGGACGATAGCCACATGGATACAGGCTCAGTGTATATGAATACAGAGAAAGAGTACAAGAATGATCAGTGAGTACAGAGGTAGCTAGTGGCTTACAGGTCCAAAAAGGGAGTTGGAGGGGAGGAAGAAGATCATCAAAGGAGACTTGAAATTTAAGTCAGGTTACAGTAGCAGAAGCCATTCTGTACTATCTGTGGAATGAAAGAAATGTGAGGTGGAGCAGAGAGGTAGAGAACAGATTCAAAGGGCATATTTATGAGACAAAGGAACAAAAAGAAACGGGCAGAACTTGATGGGCAAGCACTGCAGAAGTGGGCTGCAAATGAGGTTGGATATTTGAACATGGTATAGGTTATGGGGTTAATAAGCAGAAGTTAAAGACTTAATAGTTTAGAGTGTGAAACAAAGAACTCCTAGATAATCTATGTTAGGGAAGGGTATGTGTCCACCACCAAAGCCTGGAAGAGGAACGACTACTTCTCTTTTGAGGATATGAGGCATAGAGAACTGGGAAATTTCTCATGCAAAACTTTCTCTTCCCTGCAGAATATAACCCTACAGCATCTACAGATCACTCAGTTAGCCATTCCTAGAAATATTTTGTGATACTCAAAATAGAACACTGAAGGACTTTCATTCCTCCAGGTAATTCAGAATTTCTACCTAAATGTCAAACTATCAAAGAACCATGACTTCTGTCGATTTTCTGAGTCCTTTGGCATTATAAACTAAGCAAACAAAATGAGGAATCAAAAAAACAAAAGGGGGGGGTGTGCAAAGCACTATGGTATAGTAGGCTAAGCCTCCGGTTGTGGTGCTGGCATCCCATATGGGCACTGGTTCTAGTCCCAGGTGCTCCTCTTCTGATCCAGCTCTCTGCTGTGGCCTGGGAAAGCAGTGGGAGATGGCCGAAGTGCTTGGGCCCCTGCACCCACGTGGGAGACCCGGAAGAAGCTCCTGGCTCCTGGCTCCTGGCTTTAGAATAGCTCAGCTCTGGCTGTTTCGGTCATTTGGGGAGTGAACCAGCAGATGCAAGACTTTTCTCTCTGTCTCTCCCTCTGTTTGTAACTCTACCTCTTAAATAAAAAAATTTTTTAAAATCTTAAAAAGAAAAAAATGGGAATAAAGCAATTGAGAAAACTTAAAAAATCGAAATGAAAACATATTGGATAAGCTCAACAGATTAGAAATGGCAGAGTGGGGCTGGCACTGTGGCGCAGCAGGTTAAAGCCCTGGCCTGAAGCACCAGTATCCCATATGGGTGCCGGTTCTAGTCCTGGCTGCTCCTCTTCCGATCCAGCTCTCTGCCATGGCCTGGGATAGAAGCAGCTCTGGCCGTTGCGGCCATCTGGGGAGTGAACCAGTGGATGGAAGACTCTGTCTACTTCTCTCTGTAACGGAAGGAAGGAAGGGAGGGAGGGAGGGAGGGAGGGAGGAATGGCAGAGGAAACCCGGAAGATCCTGGCTCCTGGCTTCAGCTCAGTTCCAGCCATTGTGGCCATTTGGGGATTGAACCAGCAGATAGAAGACTTCTCTAACTCTGCCTTCCAAATAAATGAATATATCTTTAAATAAATCAATCTTTTAAAAGGTGCATGAAAAAATAAAAGCTCAATAATTAGTATGAACAACAGAAACTAGACTGGAATAAAGCAAAATTAATTACTGAGATGACAACTTGAGGAACCTAACAGTAACAAAAGACCTACCATTCATGTTGCAAAAGTTGCTAAGAAAAGAGAAAGAATAGGGGGTCCGGTGCTGTAGTGCAGTAGGTTAATCCTCCGTCTGTGGCACCAGCATCCCATATGGGTATCAGTTCTAGTCCCAGCTGTTTCTCTTCTGATCCAGCTCTCTGCTATGGCCCGGGAAAGCAGTGGAAGATGGCCCAAACACTTGGGTCCCTGTACCCCCATGGGAAACCCGGAAGAGGTTTCTGGCTTCTGGCTTCGAATTGGCACAGCTCCGGCTGTTGCAGCATTTGGGGAATGAACTAGTGGATGGAAGACCTTTCTCTCTCTCCCACTCCCTGTCTGTAACTCTACTTCTCAAATAAATAAAATCTTTAAAAAAAAAGAATGAAAAAAATTTGAATAATGGCTGAAAATTCCCCAAATTTGGGAAATAGCAAAAACCTACAGAAAGCTGAACATTACAACTGATGTTGTGGCACAGTGGAGACTGCCACTTGCAATGCTGCAAACACTGGAGTGCTGATCCAAGTCCCTCCTACTTTGCTTCTGACCCAGCTTCCTGTTAATGCAATGCAGACAGATGACGGCCTAAATGCCTGGGCTTCTGCCACCTACGTGGGAGCCTCAGACGGCATTCCTAGCCTCCGACTTCTGCCTTCATGGAAGTTCTCTCTCCCTCCTGTCACTCTGCCTTTCAATTAAAATAAAAATAAATCAATAAATCTTTTTTAGTATTTTTAAAAGAAAAAACTGACACTAAACAGTGTAAAAAATTCCTTGTTGGACACATCACAAACTTCTGAATGTAGCTAGTGTCATGGCACAGTGGAAAAGCAGCTGTCTGTGACACCAACATCCCATATGGGCACCCAGTTTGTGTCCTGGCTGCTTGATACCCAATCCAGCTCCTGGCTAGTGGCCTGGCAACAGCAGATGGCCCAAGTGTTTGGACCTCTGCCATCCATGTGAAAGACCCAAATTGAAGCTTCTAGCTCCTGGCTTCAGACTGGCTGTGTTGGCCATTGTGACCATCTAGGGAGTGAATTAGCAGATGGAAGCTCTCTCTCTCTCTGTCTCTCCCTCTAACTCTTTTATGTACCCACATGGGAAACTAGGAAGACACTCCTGGCTCCTCACTTCCAATCAGCACAGCTCCAGCTACTGTGGCCAACTGGGGAGCGAACCAGCAGATGGAAGACCTCTCTCTCTCTCTCTGCCTCTCCTTCTCTCTCTCTCTAATTCTGACTTAAATAAATCTTAAAAAAATAAAAGATGAAGGGGAGGGGAGTGGAGGGGAGACCAGGTGGATGGACACATTCAGAGGCCAGCGCTATGGTGCAGTTGGCTGATATACCAGAGCGACATCCCTTATGAACACTAGTAAAGCAGTGGAATCCAGCTGCTCCACTTCCAATACAGCTCTCTGCTAACGCACCTGGAAAAGCAGCAGATGACTCAAGTACTTGGGTCCCTGCCACCCACATCAGAGACCTGGATGAAATTCCTAGTTCCTAGCTTTAATCTGGTATAACCCTTGCCATTTTGAGCATTTGGGCAGTGAATCAGTGGATGAAAGATATCTCTTTTTCTTTACTCTCTTTCTGCAACACTACCTTTCTAATAAATGTTTTTAGAAACAGAAAAACAAGTGATACATTACAACCTGCAAGAGCAATGATTCAAATAGTGGCAGATTTCTCATCTGCAACCACAGAAGACAATAGGAAGAGACTGGTGCTAAGAAAGAACTGTCAACCCCAAATCCTATATCCCACAAAAATAATTCTTCAGGGATGAAGGGAACATAGATATTTTCAGATGAAGGAAAACAAAGAGAATCTGCCACCAGCAGACCAACCCAGAAGGAAGACTACAGGAAGTTCACCAAACAGGAAGGAATTATCAAGGAAGAAAAGAACAATGGGATGGGTAAAGGATGTTGCGTCTCACAATTTGTCATCTATATCTGATAGCTGAATTAAAAACTACATCTGGCCGGCGCCGTGGCTCAACAGGCTAATCCTCCGCCTTGCGGCGCCGGCACACCGGGTTCTAGTCCCAGTCGGGGCACCGGATTCTGTCCCGGTTGCCCCTCTTCCAGGCCAGCCCTCTGCTGTGGCCCAGGAGTGCAGTGGAGGATGGCCAAGTGCTTGGGCCCTGCACCCCATGGGAGACCAGGAAAAAGCACCTAGCACCTGGCTCCTGCCATCGGATGAGCGCTGTCTGCGGCAGCCATTGGAGGGTGAACCAACAGCAAAGGAAGACCTTTCTCTCTGTCTCTCTCTCTCACTGTCCACTCTGCCTGTCAAAAAAAAAAAAAAAAAAAGAAAGAAAGAAAGAAAGAAAACTACATCTGAGGGGCTGGCACTGTGGCACAGCAGGTTGAGTTGCTGTCTGCAGCAATAGCATCCAATATAAGCACCGGTTCAAGTCCCAGCTGCTCCACTTCTGATCCAGCTCCCTACTAATGTGCCTGACAAAGCAGTGGAAGATGACCCAAGTGCTTGGGCCCTTGTACCCATGTGGGGACTTGGATGAAGCTCCTGGCTCCTGGCTTCGGCCTGGCTCAGCTCTGGCTGTTCAGCCATCTGGGGGAGGGGGTGTGTGAACTAGCAGATGGAAGATCTCTCTCTCTTTCCTTCTCTCTTTGTAACTCTGCCTTCCAAATAAATAAATCTCTAAAACAAAAACAAAACTACATCTGCCAACACGGTGCTCAGTGTATAAAAAGAATATTTCTGACACTTACATTGAATGGGAAGGTCAAGGAAATTGATGGATGTAAGGTTCCTATAACATCAAAGTGCTAAATTATAGATATCATTGAATTGTGATTACACGTACATTATAATAATTAGAGCCAGCACTAAAAAATAGAAACAGATATACTAAAAATATCAAATAGAATTCTAAGTTATTGATGCAAAACACAAGAAGGACAAAGACATAAAGACAGGAATAATAAACAGAGAATACAAAAACAATCCAGTCATAAAGTGGTAGATGTAAGTGCTCACATATCAATAATTATTTTAATCTTAAAAGGTCTAAATATACCAATTAAGACAGACATGCAAAATGGACAGGATGATCCAAGAACATGCTGATCATAAAAAAAAAGTTACTTCAAATGCATTAATAAAGGTAAAGCTTAAACTGAAACAGTGAAAAAAAAGTTAAAGCCTGAAAACATTAATCAGAAAGTGCAGGAGTATAAAGTATACTTCAGGACCAAGTAACATTAACAGGAAGGGGGGGGGAGTCACTACATAATGATACAAAGATCAATACACCAAGAAGGCGGAGCAAGGCTACATGTGTATGTATCAAAATTACAGCTTTGAATTAAGTAAAGCAAAGATACATATAACTTAAAGGAAGGCTAACTCTCTAATAATAAAGGACTTCAACATTCCATTCTGAGCAAGTGATAGAAATACTAGACAGTAAGCCAGCAAAGATATATAATATCTGAGTACACCATCAATCAATGGGATCAAGGAGGCATTTACAGAAATTTCACCCAGGGGCCAGCGCTGTGGCATAGTGGCTAAAGCCGGTTCAAAGCCCAGCTACTCCACTACCAATCCAGCTCTCTGCTGTGGCCTGGGAAAGCAATGAAAGATGGCCCAAGTCCTTGGGCCCCTGCACCTGTGTGAGAAGACCTGGAAGAAGCTCCTGGTTCCTGGCTTCAGATTGACGCAGCTCTGGCTGCCAAATGGGGAGTGAACCAGTGGATGGAAGACCTCTCTCTCTGCCTCTTCGGTGTAACTCTGACTTTCAAGTAAATAAATAAATCTTTAAAAAAAAAAAATGTCACCCAGTGAAAACAGAATACACATTCTTTCAAGCAGCCATATATAACAAGACAGACCACCAAATTCTGGGACATTTTAAAAAGTCAACAAATTTAAAGTGAGAGAACAAATGCAAAAACACACTAATAATCAATAAGAAACAGCAGGAAATCTTGCAAATACTAGGAAATGAAATGTACTTCTAAATAATTTGTAAGTTAGAGAAGTAGTCTCAAAAGAAATCCAATAATTTTAGAAACAAAGAAATTATAATCAAAACATTAAACCTTGTGGGATGAAGGCAACAGTGCTGTAATGGAAATCCATAGGACTTAATCCATGTGTAAGGAAAGAAAAAAGGGGGGTCAGCTTTGTGGCACAGTGGGTTAAGCTGCCTGTGACACCAGCATCCCACATCAAAATGCCAGTTAAAGTCTTGACTACTCTGCTTCCAATCCAGCTCCTGCCAATGTGCCTGGAGAAGGCAGTGGAACACGGCCCTGCCACCCATGTGGGACGCCTGATGGAATTCTTGGTGCCTGGCTTTAGTCTGGCCCAGACCTGGCTGTTATAGCCATTCAGGCATGAACTAGATGAAAGCGTGTGCATGCTCTCTCTGTTGAGCTGCCTTTCAAATAAATAGATCTTATATTTACAAAAAGGAAAAACACCCTCAAATTAATAAAGATCCACTTCAAGAAATTATTAATAGCCAAGAACATGAAACATAAGTGTATAAAGAGCAGAAATCAGTGCACTAAGAAAACATAGAGGAAAAATCAGTGATGTAATGTATTGGTTCTTTTTTTGTTTTTTTAAAGATGTTTATTTATTTGACAGGTAAAGTTACAGTGAGAGAGACAGGCCAGTGCCGTGGCTCAATAGGCTAATCCTCCGCCTTGTGGTGCCGGCACACCGGGTTCTAGTCCCGGTTGCCCCTCTTCCAGGCCAGCCCTCTGCTGTGGCCCAGGAGTGCAGTGGAGGATGGCCCAAGTGCTTGGGCCCTGCACCCCACAGGAGACCAGGATAAGCACCTGGCTCCTGCCTTCAGATCAGTGCGGTGTGCCGGCGCGCTGCGGCCAGTCGTGGCAGCCACTGGAGGGTGAACCAACGGCAAAGGAAGACCTTTCTCTTTGTCTCTCTCTCTCACTGTCCACTCTGTCAAAAAAAAAGAGAGAGAGAAAGGTCTTCTTTCTGTTGGTTCACTCCCCAAATGGCCACAATGCCAGAGCTACGCTGATCCGAAGCCATGAGCCAGGTGCCTCCTCCTGGTCTCCCATGCCAGTGCAGGGGCCCAAGCACTTGGGCCATCCTCCACTGTACTCCCAGGCCACAGCAGAGCTGGACTGGAAGAGGAGCGACCGGGACTAGAACCTGGAGTGTGGGCACTGCAGGCGGAGGATTAGCCTTGTGAGCCGTGGCGCTGGCAGAACATTGGTTCTTTAACATAACAAATGATATAGATAAATGTCTAAGAAGAATGATGAAGATCAAGAAAATTGATACATTTTGTGGGCCAACTTTGTGGCACAATGGGTTAACAGGATGGATATGGATGGATACATTTACAATATCAGAATAAAAGGGACTATAAGGAAACATCCTGATGTCATCAACAGGATAATAAAGGAATGCTTGAAACAATGCTGCAAATTAGAAATTACAATTGTTACAATTCCTTGAAAAGAACTATGATAATTCATCTAGTATGAAATATTCTTAATAGTTCTAAACTTATTAAATAAAATAAATACATAATCTAAAAACCAAAAGAAAGAGTCTAGAGGTCCAAATAGTCCACTGGAGAATGCTACCACATATTAAACACCACCAGCTCTATAGACTGTCTTCCAGATAATTGAAGAGAGTATTTCCAATTTAGGAGTGTGTGAGTGGGATGGCTACTACTACCTGGACATTAAAACATGACAATGACAGCAATTTCACTAATGAAATTAGAAGAAAATACTAACAAATGCAATATGTAATATAATAAAAAACTATTCCACAAAGCCAAGTGGTGCTTACCCCCAGGATGAAAGGCTGGCTCACTATCTAAAACTCAACGCAGTGCATCACAACAGACAAGTGAGTAACTGCATGATCACAGCAACTGATGGAGAAAAAGCTTCTGACAAAGTCCAAGTCACTAAAAAGAAACTCAGTAAAATACTAGGGTAAACTTTCTGAACTTGAATGAAAACTGTATGAGAAAATTTATAACATCATACTAATGAGAGACTGAACATTTTTGCCCACTATCACAAACCAGGTATGGAAGATTTCTTACTATTCCTATTTGGCATCATAGTGGAAATAATACTGAAAGAAGTAACTCAAGAAAAATAAAAGGTACACAGATGAGAAGGAGGAAATACAAGTGTCTCTATTTGCATATCACATCTCCACACATAAAATCTCAAGGATTCTCTGAAAAGCAGAAACCTACAAGTGAATTTAGCAAGGTTGTAGGATGTCAAAAATTTTTAAAGTGATATTTCTGTATATGATCAAATACCATGTAAAACATTTTATAATACTTATTTATTTGAAAGGCAGAATGGAAAGACACAGATGGAAAGACTAGAGAAACCTCCCATCTAATGGTTTACTCCTCAAATGCCCACAACAGCCAGCTCCGGGCCAGGCCAAAGCCAGGATGTAGGAACTCTATCCTAGTCTCCCACTTGAGTGGCAGGGTACCAAGCACTTGGGGCATCATCTGTTGCCTTCCCAGTAACTTTATCAGAATGCTGGATTGGGACTGGAGCAGCCAGGACCCAAATTAACACATCCAATATGGGATGCTGGTGCTACAAGTAGCAGCTTACCTGACTACACCACAATGGTGCCCCACCATGAAGACTTAAGCTTTGTATATAAATATCATTTATAATCACTCAAAGAAAAAATGAAGCTATAGATCTAATTTGAAATGTACAGAAGCTATACCCTGTGTGTTATAAGAGAATAATGAAATAAAACAAGGAATACTTAGATACTTCCATGTTCATGAACTAGAAGACTGAACACAATAAAGCTGATTCTCAACAGACTGATCCACAGATTTAACATATTTTGTACTGAAATCTGAGGATGATTTCTTTGTAAAAGGAGCTAAGAATGCAAAATCAATTTTAAATAGGAACAAGACAATCACTTACCCGATTTTAAGATTTACCACATAGCTACAGCAATCAAATAGCTATACAATCAAATTGGGATCAAGAAAGTATTCTGAATGTTTTGTGTTTAAAACCACATACTTTTTTTCTAAAAATCAAATAGTTTAAGTGGTACAATAAAATATGCCCATTCATGTTTCCTTGGCTCCTTATATATAAGTACTTTAGAACTCAAGTCTTCATATTTCTCATGAAAATTGTGCACCACAAGAAGAGACACAATGTTGTAGAACATAGAAGATACCTGGTAAGTTTCCAAATGTTCCTACAATATTCTACCTCTCTTGACGCTAGGCCACAATGGATGCATACACAAGACACGCGTAGAGCACCAAGGCCCTCTTCCACACCAATAAACCAGGAACTCCATGATCTAGTGTCACAGACTCAGCACAGCGCTGTGAAGCAGTGTTTGCATTTCCTTTTCTATTCTCTCCAATTATGATCTCTTTTTTATAAAAATTCCTGAGATAACTCCATATTATAAGGAGAAAGAAGTTTGGTTTTCCTATTTGCACAATAACTAGTGGGTCTCTCTGTGACTTCTTAGGTGAATAAGGCTTATAAGCTGGGTCAGTTGCTAATAGAACTGTTTAGATGACCAGTGATATTCTGCAAATAGATTTTCTCAATGTGAAGACACTTGTGGGGTTTCTCTGTGGTAAGAATGTTCAGACAGCACGCAAGATGTTTCCTTCTGCAAAAGATTTTCTTTAGTAGTTACATTCAAGAAGTCACTCCCCAAAAGTAGTTCTTGGATGTTGACAGAGGTTTGCTCATTTGCAAAAGGTCTTCCTACTTCTGCTACATTGACAGGGTTTCTCCCAGTATGCATCCTTTGATGCTGAATAAGGGATGAGCTGCGACGGTAGGCCTTTCCACATTCACTGCATTCATAGGGCATCTCTTCAGTGTGGACGATGGAGTGGCGAATGAGGTTTGTGCTCCAACAAAAGGATTTCCCACACTCGACACATTCATAGGGCTTCTCTCCGCTGTGAGTCCGCTGGTGCCTTGTGAGGCCTGACTTGCGGTTGAAGGCCTTTCCACACTCTGCGCATTCATAGGGCTTCTCTCCAGTGTGGATGCTGAAGTGTCGAATGAGGTCTGCTCTATTGCTAAAGGCTTTCCCACACTCTTGGCACTCAAAAGGTTTTTCTCCAGTGTGGGCCCTTTTATGCAAGATAAACGTAGAGCAGTGAGTGAAGGCTTTCCCACATTCATTGCACACGTAAGGCTTCTCCCCGGTGTGAATCCGCTGGTGCCTCTTCAGGTACGATCTGTGGTTGAAGGCCTTCCCACACTCCAGGCACTCAAAGGGCTTCTCCCCGGTGTGGATGACATAGTGGTGAATCAGGGCGGCACTCTCACAGAAAGCTTTCCCACACTCACTGCACTCATAGGGCTTCTCCCCAGTATGAGTCTGCTGGTGCCACATGAGGTAGGACCTGTGTTTGAAGACCTTGCCACACTCGAAGCACTCATAGGGATTCTCCCCGCTGTGGATGATGTAGTGGCGGATGAAACCAGGCCTGTCTCGGAAAGCCTTACCACATTCTTTGCACACAAAGGGCTTTTCCCCAGTGTGGCTTCTGTTATGTAAGACGAAACTGGAGCGGTGAGTGAAGGCCTTCCCACATTCACTGCACTTGTAAGGCTGCTCTCCACTGTGAATCCGCTGGTGCTGCGTGAGGTGTGACTTGCGGTTGAAGGCCTTGCCGCACTCCATGCACTTATAAGGCTTCTCCCCGGTGTGGACCATGTGATGCTGAAGTAGGTATGCGCTCTTGCTGAAGGTCTTCCCACACTCCGTGCATTCGTAGGGCTTCACCCCAGAATGAATCCTCTCATGCTGAGCAAGGAGGCGTTTCTTGTTAAACACCTTCCCACATTCACTGCATTTAAAGGTATTTTCTTCTTCCAGAGTCATGGGACATGTACCTGGCCCATGGGAGTTCTGCTCACTGACAGTGCTTCCTGGAGCGGCTTGCTCCTGTACACTCTGCGAACACAGGTCTTCAGCTGTCCCTAAAACACCATCTTCAGGGATCATTTTCCCAGGAAGCTTCTTGCTCTGGAAGTCAATCCCCCGTCTCAAGTGTCCTTCCTGCCTTCCTGATGCCCCATCCTGATCCCTGGCTTGCACCAGCTGGGAGTCTCCTGAGGCTCCTTGGTTTAGTTGTCCCTGGAGTGAAGCCCCCTCAGACAGGGCTGGCTCATGTGTGTTAGGTTCTGTGTTCTTGCATTTTCTTTTGTCATCTAAAAGAAATCCAATACACAAAAGGGATTGTTCATGACAAAATAAAACCAGGATTTTAGTGAAAAAAGTTATGTTGACAATAATGCCTCTATGTCTGTTTTGTTATGCTCTTTTAAAATGTTAATTAATTAATTTATTTGAAAGGCACAAAGACAAGCAAATAGACTGGTTTACTCTGCAAATGTCTACAATAACCAGGGCTGGGCCAGACTAAAGCCAGGAATCTAGAATTCAGTTTGGGTCTCCCATATGCTGGATCAAACCCAAGCACTGCAAATATGGGATGCAGGCACCCCAAGCAGTGTCTCAACCACAACATCAAATGCTCACATCTACGGTACTCTATCTCCAGGTCTGGAGATAGAGTCTTGGATTCTGGTCTTGGATTTTCTGGTCTTGGATTCTTGATTTCTTGAAAGGGAGATCAAGTAAAAAAAGCAGGGTGAAGTATCAGAGGATCTAGAGTGCAAGTACCTCAACTCCAGACAGAACATTTACAAATGCTAACTCACTTTGGGCCCACAGTTTGTTCTAAAGGGATGACTCCAGCTAATAGCTCGCCACAACAGAAGACCAAGGAGTGCAGCTTTAACCCTTCGAGGACAAGAAATGACATCAGTTGAACATCTGGAAATGGGATGAAGTGAGCCCAAAAACAATGATTCAATCAATGGTTATGTATGAGGTTCAACAACTGAACACCAAAGCTCCAGTGACCTCCCTGTGTTGGCAACCCTCCATCCCCACATTGCCACATAGAGATACCAGGGAGACAATGAGTTCCTGAATAGTAATGCTTCCTGATGGCAATCCTTTCAGTCCTGTTTTGTACCTCTTCTAATTTGTGTCCTTTAACTGTAAAAAAATAACTGTTTTCTAAGTCTTTTAGTTGATTATAGAACCTGCTGTTAATTTATTACATTACAAATGTGTTCAGAAGAGTTGGAAAGATTTGGTAGTTTTGGGGTATGCGTCATGATAACGGTGTGTTAAGCTACCACTTGGGATTAAAGGGCCCATGGTCTCTTCTGGTATCAAGCCTGCAGGGATTGATACCTGCCCACCTTGGCTCCTACCTAGACAGGTGCTTTGGAAGAGGTGTTTCTTCACTGTCCACAGCTCTGGCCTAAGCTCCAAGTGGCAGATCAGCTCAGGTCTGGGAACAGGACACCCTGTTCAGGGAAAAAAAAGTGGACAATGGATTTTTGTAGAAGGAAATAGAGATCTTCAATCTAATCTGGATGGGACCTCAGGATGAGGACCAGATCTCAGAATGGAGCTGTACCCTTCAATACAAACAAAAAGTTGTCATGTACCTAGCAAACCAAGGGCGTGCCATGCCATGCTATGATAGTTTTTTTTTTTTTTTAAATTTATTTATTTATTTGAAAGAGTTACACAGAGAGAGAAGGAGAGAGAGAGAGAGGCCTTCCATCCGCTGGTTCACTTCTCAATTGGCTGCAATAGCCACAGCTGTGTGGATTTGAAGCCAGGAGCTTCCTCCGGGTTTTCCTACGTGGGCACAGGAGCCCAAGGATTTGGGCCCTTTACTATTGCTTTCCCAGGCCATAGAGAGAGCTGGATTGGAAGTGGAGCAGCTGGGACTTGAATAGGTGCCCATATGGGATGCTGGGACTGTAGGCAACAGCCTCACCTGCTACACCACAGCGTCAGGCCCTACAATAGCTTTTAACGATTAATAGTAACTCTTCGTTATTTAAAAATATTTATTATTTATCTGAGAGGCAGAGTTACAGAGAGAGAGAAGGAGAGACAAAGATCTTCCATCCACTGGTTCACTCAGCAAGTGGCCGCAACAAACAGAGCTGGGCCAGGCCAAAGCCAGGAGCTTCTTCCAGGTCTCCCACGTGGGTGCAGTGGCCCAAGACTTGGGACATCCTTCACTGCATTCCCAGGCACATTAGCAGGGAGTTGGATCAGAAGTGGAACAGCTGGGACTCAAACTGGCACCCATATGGGAGCTAGCGCTGCAGGCCATGGCTTTCACCTATTGAGCCACAGCACTGGCCCGAATAGTAAGTCTTAAAATTACTATTTATGGGGTGGACATCATGGAATAATAGGTTATGCTACCACCTGGGACACCTGCATTTCATATAAGAGGGCCTAGGTTCAAATCCCACCTCTGCTTCTAATCCAGTTTCCCACTAATACATAACCTGAGACGCAGCAGATGATGGCTCAAGTACATGGTTTCCTGCCACTCACTGTAGGGGACCCACATGGAATTCTAGGCTCCTGGCTTCAGGCAGGCCCAACAGTGGCTGCTGTGGGCACTTGGGGAATGAATCAACAAATGAAGATTTCTCTCCCTCTCTCTGTCACTCTCAATAAATGCTTTTATCTAAAAAAAAAAAAAAACAACTATTATAGGGTATGATGATATTTAAAGGCAATAATGACTTCATTCAAAACAAAGTATACATCTTCATTGATCTAACTTTTTAAAAAGATTAATTAATTTTTAAAAAAGATTTATTTATTTTATTTGAAAGGCAGAATTACAGAGAGGTAGAGAGACAGAGAGACAAAGAGAACTCTTCCATCTGCTGGTTCACTCCACAAATGGCCACAATGGCTGCAGCTGAGCCAATCTGAAGCCAGGAGCCAAGAGCTTCCTCCAGGTCTCCCATGCAGGTACAGGGGCCCAAGCGCTTGGGCCATCTTCCACTGCTTTCCTAGGCCATAGCAGAGAGCTGGATCGGAAGTGGAGCAGCCAGGACTTGAACTGGTGCCCATACGGGATGCCAGCACTAAAGGCTGTGGCTTTACCCTCTAGGCCACAGTGCCGACTCCAAAGATTTATTAATTTAATTGAAAGGGAGAGTTACAGAGAGACAGACAGAGAGATCTTCCATTCACTGGTGCACTCCCCAAATGGCTACAATGGCCAGGGCAGAGCCAGGCTGAAGTCAGTAGCCAGGAGCTTCATCCGGGTCTCCCACATCCTCCACTGCCTTCCCAAGTACATTAGCAGGGAGCTGGATTGGAAGTGGAGCAGCCAGGACTCGAACTCCTGCCCATATGGGATGTCAGCATTGCAAACGGTGGTTTAACCCACTGTGCCACAACGCCAGCCCCTGATCTGTCTTTTTAAAGATCTCAAAAGAAGTTTTATAGCTCTCTTCCTGTGAGTCATAAACTAAATGCCCAAGAACACATTGAGGCTCAGGCAGACTGAGTAACTGGGCCAGGACCACACAGGTTTTAAGAACACCTGGGAGTCTGTCTGCAGACTGTGGTTGCCCAAGCATCACACTAAGAAGGAAAGAGAACACCCCACCACCCTGTGGGGCCAGCAGGAGAGACTCTGCAGAGGGTGATGGTGAGGGAGCTCCACAAGCAGACAGATTCATCCTGAGGGGGCAAGGGCAGACTTAGTGACTGAATCTCAGCCTTTCATGAATCACTGACAATTTTAAGTGGCAGGTGTTTGGCCTAGCGATTAAGACACCACTTGGCACGCATACATTCCATAGCAGAGTGCCTGGGTTCGAGTCCTGCTTCTGCTCCCCATTCCACCTGCTAATGCCTACCTGGGAGGCAGCAGGTGATGGCTCAAGTAGTTGGGTCCCTGACACCCATGTGGACCATCCAAATTGAGTTCTTATCAGTTCTTGTCATCTAGCATTGGCCTTGCCCAGCCCTAGCTATTGCAGGCATTTAGGGAGTGAACCAGTAGAAGGGAGAACTCTAGCTCTCTCCTTTCAAATAAATTAAATAAATAAAAATTAAAGGGAAAAAAGTCACATACCTGTCCTGCCCTCCCCAAAAGCTTTATTAAAAAAAAATCTTTTAAAAAGGAGATCCCAATGATACACTGCATAAAGACATTTACAGAAATATCAGACAGCATATATTCTCATCAATATTTCACACAAAAAAAACTACTAAAATATACTATGACAGCCTCATTAAATGAAGATGTGTCTACAGTATGCAGCAAGCTAAATTCGATGAGGGACTCGCTGCAGTGTTCATATTTTCATTAATTTGTTAAGAGAGTTAAGGGAACATGAGCAGTCCGTGCAACAAGCTGGATACCTCAACAGTGCTCCAGGGACATGAACTGTGATCATTAAATGCTTTTTTTTTTTTAAATAACAGTGTGGAACTTTTTTTTTTTTTTTTTTTTTTGAGAGGTAGAGTTACAGACAGAGAGAGGGAGGGACAGAGAGACAACCATGACAGCTGGAGCTGGGCTGACCCGAAGCACAGAGGCCCGGAAGGGGAGCAGCTGGAACAGAACCCGGTGCCCATATGGGGTGCTGGCACCGCAGGCGGCAGCTTAGCCTAGTACGCTATAGCACTGGCCCCTTTAATTGCTTTTAAAATGACTCTTTTTACTTTTCCTAGGTTTCCTACAAAGGGAATGCTACATCGCTCTGGTAAATGAAAAACCCAGAGTCACTGGCCTTGATGGCAGGTCCCCATGAAAACCAGGCAATGAAATCAAAATAGCGTTCAGTCCCAGCAAGTTCATGCTGCCTGCTCAGGGCTCTGAGCCTGAGGCTGCTCCCTCTGATGAAAAGGATTTAAACCCTCTTTCTTCCAAACGAAATGCTTGATGGTTATTAGAGACTTTTAAGAAGAGAACCAACTAACCTGGTATTTTTAGCATTCTTGACATCTAGGGCTTGATAATTTTTTGTTACAGGGCATATCCCATGTACTATAGCATATGGAATAGCACCTCTGGACTCCACCCACTAGATGTCAACACCTAGTGATTATCATTCCATGTGGGACTATCAAAAGTGACTAAATGTCTCCTGGTAGCCAAAACCCTCAAGTGTTGAGAAGTGCTGGTCCAAACTTTCTCATACTAACAGAATACTTTGGTCCAGGGCTTAGGAAAGAGGAAATCATATAGGCATATGAGGAAAGAAAAGTCTTTTAACAGAGCTAGCACTGTTTACAAGAGTGTCTGGTGATAATGCCGGCAAACATCTGCTGGGGTTGGCCCGAGTCCCTCTTCTTGGAGAACCTCCTGCTCTCCATGGCCCTGCTAAATGGGCCATAGGGGACACTGAGCCGACTAGGCCCACTCATTCAGATCCCTCATTGAAAGGGAAAAAACAATCCCTGAGAGACTACCCTATGCCTAGACTGCTGGAGAGGCAAAGGGACATACGGCTTGGGTGCCATCTCCTGCTAAGAACAACCCATGGAGGCCAGCTGCTAAGAAAAACAACACAGACATGCAGAGAAAGAGAGACAAATACAGGGGTCAGGGAGAATGAGGACACTGGTGGCCTCTCATGCTACAAACTCAGAGGCAGAAAATGCCATTTTGCATAGAGTGCCATGAGACCAAGAGAAACACCAGTACACAGCCATGATGGTTCCCAGTTTCTGTATCATTCCATCAGCGTGTGGACTAGAAATCCTGCTTGGGTTCTGCAAAGCACCCTCCGTGTACTTTAGTTGCAAGCCAGAGTACTGTTTCTTGCCCAAAGAGACACAGGGAGGCCAGCAACAAATAGGTGAGGGTAGAAAATGACTGAAGCTTTGAGAAAAGGCGAGGGCGGGCTCCATGTCTTTAACCATCCACACCTAGCACCAGAGAGGCAAGGAGGCTGCAGGTCTCCTGCATGGTGGAGAGGGCGGCCTTACCCAGTGAGCCCAGGAGCCCACAGATGTCCAGCATCACCTCCTGGTACAAGTTCTGCTGAGCGGGCTCCAGCTGCCTCCACTCTTCCTGGGTGAAAGTCACAGCCACATCTTCAAAAGTCACAGACACCTGGGAAGTCAAATAGAGATAGCAGTGCTGTCTCACACGCGTGTTTTGTTGGAAGAAGTCGTGGGAGATCAAGATCTGAATCACTGGGCACATTCTGAGGGCCTAACTTTGTACTGGCATGAAGGCAGATGGCAGACATTGCTGTGGACATGAACAGTGGTATCAGAGAGAAATGCTCCTATGTGGAAGTCATTAGATAATGAAAGACGACAATGGACATGACTTGTGGACTGTGAGATGCAAACAGTGAAGGCTCTAGAAAGAGGAATGAGGAAATAATAATACCAGGTTATTAATAATAATAACAACAGGTGCATCATGGGAAGGCGGATGTGCTGGAGTAACAAGAGCAGCACAGTGTCTAAGGAACTAAAGTCCTCATAAAAGTCAGATTTCTTAAGATTGAAAGCAACCTCATCAAACTAACATTTGCCAGCAGGAACTTAATCTCTGAACTCCAGTGTCCATGCCAATATAGTACTTCCCACTTCACTGATAGCAATTGTGAGATCTAAAAGAAAAGAACATATCCAATGCTTCACAGGCTTTGGAGTTTTTATTAATATTCCACAGCTAAGGTAAACACCTTCGAGAATCACCTCCATGTTGCAGTCAGTGACCGCAGGTTAAGGTCTTCACAAATTCACGCAGAGGCTCACCTCTTGAGAACAGAAACCAGGGTAAGAAGAGAGGAGGCAATTTCTGCTTGAACGGTCAGGAAAGACACTTCAGCAAAGCCGAAAAAGATGCGAAGTGCAGTCCCGGAGCGGCCTGAGGGCAGTATCTGAGAGGGAGTGAACTGCAGGCCAAGCGCCGGAATGGGAAGAGAAGTTTCTGTGGTCAGTGAGCCAGGGCTCACAAGCCAAGACCAAAATCCGAATAAGGTGCACTGAAAGCCCCTGAGAAGCCTCATTTATCCTTTGACCATTCACAGAGCAGCACCAGAGGCCTGACACGGCTTGCACAGGGAAGCTGTGGAACAGCCAGTGGGAAGAGGGGCATCCTGGACGATTGGTTAGGGAGTACATGTCCACCTGTCTCTGGCTGGTCTTACATCGAAAACGGGCAAAAACGAGGAAACACTTATTAATTAAGCCATGGGCATTTAGGGTCAGTTATTACATGAACTATCTTTGAGCTTCCTGGACTGTCACCAGAGACAGTAATCTTGCTATGGGCTAGGTAGGGAGTCAGTGAAAACCAGCTGGGAGGTTTCCAGCACACTGTCTCACAACCCTGCGCCCGGAACTCCACCCCCTTCTATGCCACTCCAGTACAACCGCCTTCCCATGATGCACCTGTGCCCCATCATGAAAAAGATGCCAAGATGAATGAATACAAGCTCCACTTGCAGACCCCAGAAAACCTCCCTAGAGACCATCATGAACCCTGCACAAACTCCACCTCGTTTCTATCACCTACCCAACAGAGGGGACCACTGAACTGAGGTGCAAGCGGATTCTCCTCATGGGCCTGCCCACACTGTTACATATTTCTGTTAGCCGTCACAAAACACACCGAACAGCGGAGTAAGGGAAAGAGTTTATTGGGGAAAACCCAGCAGACTGGAGGGGAGGGACGAAGAAGGATGGCAGAGAGAAAGAGAGTATAAGAGAGAAACAGAGAGGAGAGGAGAGCAGAGAGGAGCCAAGAGAGGAGAGAGCAGAGGGGAGCCGAGAGAGCAGAGAGACCAGAGAAGGCTACAGAGCGCCTCGTGTTCAGGAACAGGCCCTTTTAAACTTTGCCGGAGGGCGGGCAGGGAAGCAGGAGCGGCGAATCCCGTTAGGATTGGGGTGGAGCTTGGCACAGGTAGCTGGGCCATGTGGCCACCTGGCCAATGGCGGCGGGAACCGGGGTATAGAACGTAAATCAGGTGTAGATCGCGCCACAGATAAGATCAAGTTTTTAAATAAACCCTGCTCCCATCCTCGCACTGTATCTCTGTCTCCGCTTTGAATTCGCCTCACTAAATACAGCAGGAGACCCTACCCCGCCACAATCCGCCCTCCCGCCAGTCTGACTGACGAGGAGCCGGCCGCCTTCCAGAGGTGCCGACTGTAGAAAAGAGGGGCAGCTGCTGCAGGGTGTAGCTAAAAGGCCGGCTTTTACGTATGGCCCGGCTACTGTCCATTTGTATCTTGATCTTCCCACGTACTGACTGGAATTAAGCAGTGCGACCAGCCAGCTCCACGTTACATCAATAATCACGCCTGCGCTGAGCTATCCCGCGGTTTTCTTGCCTTCAGACCGCCCACGAGGCCTCTCTGAACTAACAGAGAAGCCACAATGCAAAAAACCATCCGCTCACCTGCGCCGGGTCCATCCCGGGATCCTGAGGACCCAGCCGGCCCCAGACCCCGGCTGACTGTCACACTCCGTCCTAACAGGGAGGCTCGCGGCTCTTTGCAACCCGCGGAAGTCAGTCTTAGACGCCCTCCTGCCCCTTTCCGAAGTGCTGCCAGGTGAAGGACCAAGGAACACCGCCGCCCTCCGCAAAGCCGGCGTGGACCGCACGGTCGCGGGCAGATGACGTTTACCTCCAAGGAGCCGGAAGTCCCGCCCCGGGCCCTCGGCCCGCAGGAAACGCCCCGTCCTGAGCCTCATGGAGGTTCCCGGTGTTGTGCCTTCTTCGGCAATGTAGTTTTTTCTGTGCTAACAACCAACAAAGGAGGGCGTTCTAGAGTCGGATTTTTGGTGTAAAAGACGCCACAGACCCAGGGCTTCTTCTCAGACCTGTCTACAGTGGGCACAACTCGGGGGCACCAAGGCGCGAAACAAGGTTATCTCGGGGACATAGAGGCGCAAGAGGCATGAATATTCTGGGGTGAGGACAAGGATAAAGGCAGGAGCCAAACCTGGACTGGGCCCCTGACTTCCACTTGCATCTCCTCTTGGTGCACAGATAACAGACCAAGTAACCCCCAAAGGCAAGAAGCCTGCTGGCCCGCCCTGGCCGACTGCAGAAGCCCAGCCTGCGCGCTCTCATGCTGCCTTGGGACCACTCCACCCTCACGTAGTGCAGGGACGTCTGAGAAGGGCACTTGTCCCCCCACCCCCAACCTGTGGTCGTGCAGTCCACGGTTTCAGTTACCCACGGTCAACCAACCTGAAACTATTAAGTGGAAATTCTAGAAGTGAACAATTCTTAAAGCAATTTTTAAAATGTTTATAATTATTTGAATCGTAGAGTTAACAGAGATCGAGAGAGAAAGGTCTTTGAGCCGCTGGTTGACTCCCCAAATGGCCACAAAGGCCAGTGCTGCACCAATCAGAAGCCAGAAACTTCTTCCAGGTCTCCCACGCCAAGACTTGGGCCATCTTCTACTTTCCCAGGACATAACAGAGTTGGATAGGAAGTGGAGCAGCCAGGACGCGAACCAGCACCCATGTGGGATGGTGGCACTGGCTTTACCAGCTAAGCCAAAGCACTGGCCCCTGAATAGTGTTTTCAACGGATGATTTCAACTCCTTGTACAGACATCATTGCAATTACAAATGAAATTATAAAACATTTCCCAGCAGGACGAGGTCATGGACACCAGGGACCTGTTCACTTGGAATGTCACGTAATAATCAACCATAAGTGGGAACTGCTCAAAAGAAAGCCTTCTTTCCTAAGATTTATTTATTTTGAAAGGCAAAGTTAGAGAGAGAGAGAAACTGACTCTTCCATCCTCTAGTTTGCTCACCAAATAGACACAATGGCAGAGACTGAAACCAGGAGCTTCTTTGGAGTCTCCCACATGGGTAGCAGGGGCCCAAGCACTTGGGCCATCTTCTGCTGATTTCCCAGGTGCATTAGCAGGGAGATGGATTGAAAGTAGAACAACCAGGACTCGAACTGACACTCATAAGGGATACTAGCACCATACACAGTGGCCACAGCACCAGCCCCAAGCCCTATTTCCTTGTGCCAAGTAAAGGACATATATGGTTATGACAATGAAAACAAGACAGGAAATTGTCGAACCCTCGCCAGCAAAGGTCCAACCCACGGAGTCACGACACGACCGCTGTTGATTGGTTCTCGAGGAACTTTTATTTTTAGTGATAGAAGAAGGAAAGGAGAGAAAGGAGGAGAAAGACTGAAGAGGCTGCTCTCCGTTCCCGCCCCTAACACGGTCTTTTATCCATTCCCAGTCCTCCAGGGCTAGGGCGAGTAGTCCATCAATCAGATCAAAGGGCATGCATAGTCTCAGGTCAAGGTGTATCTCATCTCATCAGGTTGTTTGCAAGTCTTTTCAGGGCAAGGAGTGTCTCATCTCATTTCCTTGACCTTGTTCTGCTCCGCAGGATGAGGCAGTGCAATGAGGAGGTCCCTACAGGTGGCCGGCCTGTGGTTCCCCACAGGAAATATTACCAGATTTAATTTTTAAAGTGGAAAAGCATTGAGTTGAATAAAAGAGTGGAACTGGAATTCATGTCCTAGGAGAAACTATTTATAAAAAGAAAATGGAGAAATGTGTGTGAATTACCACGCAGGGAACACTGTTACTAATCACTGGCACTAGTAATAAACCCCAATTGTAAAAGAGCCGTGGTACCCTTTTCATATGTGGATGACTCTTAAATGACTTTGGGATGGGATGTAGAACAGGCATTAGAGTCAGAATGTTCATTTATATTCCCTGTGTCACCAGTCCTGGCTGCTCCACTTCTGATCCAGCTCCCTGCTAATGGGCTGGGAAAGCAACGGTAAGATTATCTAAGTGCTTAGACCCCTGCACTGGTGAGACCTGGATGAAGCTCCTGGATACTGGCTTCAGTCTGGCTGTTTCAGCCACTTGGGGAGTGAACCAGTAAAGATACCTCTTTCTCTTCTCTTCCTCTGTAACTTTTCAAATAAAAAAAAAGCCAGCGCTGATATGCAGTAAAATACATTGTTTCAAAGGTGGCAGCATGGGGCCAGCATTGTGGTGTAGCACGTAAAGCTGTGTGCAGCACCATCTTTCCATAGGGATGTCAATTAGAGTCCTAGCTGCTCCACTTCCAATCCATCTTCCAATGCTTTTCCCTGCTAATGACCTGGGAAGAGAAGTCGAAGGTGGCCCAAGCACTTGGGCCTCTGCCACAAATGTGGGAGATCTGGATGAAGTTCCTGGCTCTTGGCTTCAGCCTGGCTCAGCCTAGCCATTGTGGTCTTCTGAGTAAAGTGAGCAGATGGAAGATCTCTGCATCTTCCCCCTTCTCTACAACTGTTTCAAGTGAATTTTTTTTTTTTTTTTTGACAGGCAGAGTGGACAGTGAGAGAGAGAGAGAGAAAGGTCTTCCTTTGCCATTGGTTCACCCTCCAATGGCCGCCGCGGCCGGCGCGCTGCAGCCGGCGCACCGCGCTCATCCGATGGCAGGAGCCAGGTGCCAGGTGCTTTTCCTGGTCTCCCATGGGGTGCAGGGCCCAAGCACTTGGGCCATCCTCCACTGCACTCCCGGGCCACAGCAGAGAGCTGGCCTGGAAGAGGGGCAACCAGGACAGAATCTGGCGTGCTGGCACCGTAAGGCGGAGGATTAGCCTGTTGAGCCACGGCGCCGGCGAGTCAAGTGAATCTTAAAAGAACAGGGGCCAGTGCTGTGGTATAGTGGGTAAAGCTGCCCACTATTCATCAAGAAAAAACACACTCCTGGGAATGCAGTGCTGGCATTCCATGTGGGCACCGAGTCCCAGCTGCTCCACTTCTGATCCAGCTCCCTGCTATGGCCTAGGAAAGCAGTAGAAGATGGCTCAAGTCCTTGGGCCCCTGCACCTGCATGGGAGACCCGGAAGAAGCTCCTGGCTCTTGGCTTTGGATCGGCCCAACTCTGGCCATTGCAGCCATTTGGGGAATGAACCAGCGGATGGACAATCTCTCTCTCTGCCTAATAAATCAATCTTTAAAACAAAATGGTGGCAAATGTTGGTGGCAGTACAGAGTGGACCTTTGGATTGTTTAAAGTCTTGTCTTACAAATGACATACTCATGAAAATATGAGAAACTTTGTTATGCAAAGAAGCCACTAATGACATGCCATCCTGGGGTGTTTATCTGCAGTGAGCAGGCATTAGTTTTCAAGGAGTTTCCACATGAAATAAAGATTCTACTGAGGAGCAAGCATTGTGGTGCAGTGGGTTAAGCCATCAGCAGGGACGTTACTCTGCTTTGGATCTAGCTTCCTGTTAATGCACCTGGGAAGGGCAGCAGATGATGGCACAGATACTCAGGTTCCTGTGACCACGTGGGAAACCCACATGGAGTTCCTGGCTCTTGCATGGCCCAGCCCTGGCTTGTGCAGGCACTTGGGGAGTGAACCAGTGGATAGAAACACTGACAGTCACTGTAACTCTTTCCAACAAAGAAATCTTTTTCAAAATTTTACTGTATCACATGCTTTTATTAATTTATATCTTACATTTTAAAAAGGAAACAAAAAACAGATGCGTTAGCAGAGCCAGGAGAGCTCCCTGCACAAATGCAGAGAGAGGCAGATAGGATTCAGGAAGCTGGATGAGCACAGGGAGGCAGCACCCTCCGGGAGTGGGCCTGGACCCAGGGGTGCCTCAGGATCTGGGCCAGGGGTAGCCGCTCTGACGGCTGGTATCTCAGAAGCCTGGATATCAAGTCTTGGGCTCCCAAAGACATTGCTTCAGGAAACTTCACGTCCACCTGATGAGGTCAGGAAAGAAAAAGAAAAGTCTGATTAATCTCTCTGGTTAATGTTGTCCCTGCTCATTGAGTCTTTAAGGCACTGTCTGGACCTTTGTAGACAACCTTGTGCCCCATATCCTACAGACCCTGCAGCCACCACCAAGCAGCTTCCCGTGAATCCTCAAGTATGTGGGCCTCTCACCTTCAGGATGCGTCTGTACGTCTCCGTGTCAGAGATGCTCTCGAAGGGCGGATTTCCCACCAGCAGCTCATAGCAGAGCACCCCGATGCACCATAGGTCCACCTTCTCATCATACGTTCTCCCCTCAATTATTTCTGGGGCCAAGTAATCCAGAGTGCCACACATTGTCTTTCTCCTAGAGGACGACAGAGATTTCTAGAGCTCTGTGCAGGGTCCCAGTATGAGAAATTCTCCTTCCCCAGCTCCCTGCATGATGGGGAGACTAGGACAACCTGAATGGTCACCTCCCAAGCATGGACATTGGGAGATGCTAACTTTTCATATGAATCAAGGTTCGGAGAAGACAAAGCCTGGAACCCACTAATTCCATATTTTGCAGTTATTTGTAAAATTATTTAGTCCATGGCATAGAATGGCTTCATGAGAATATTCTCAGTATCAAGAAAGATCTGGAGGCTAGAGCTGTGGCATAGTGGCTAAACTTCCGCCTTCAGCGTGGGCATCCCATATGGGCACTGGTTCGTGTCCCAGCTGCTCCTCTTCCAATCCAGCTCTCTGCTATGGCCTGGGAAAGCAGTGGAACATGGCCCAAGTGCTTGGGTCCTGGTACCCGCATGAGAGATCCGAAGAAGCTCCTGGTTTCGGATTGGCCCAGCTCTGGCCGTTGCAGCCATAAGGGGAGTGAACCAGCAGGTAGAAGACCTTTCTCTCTGTCTTTCCCTCTCTGTAACTCTACCTTTCAAATGAATAAATAGTTTTTAAAAATCTAAAAAATAAAGATCTGGCAGTGTTACTGTGGCACAGTGGGTAAAGCCACCATTTGCAATGTGGGTATTCTATACAGGAGCACCAGTTTGAGTCCTAGTTGTTAAATGTTTTATTCATTCATTCAAGACATAGAATTACAGACAAAGAGGAGGACACAGAGAGAGGTCTTCCATCCGCTGGTTCACTCCCCAGATGGCTGCAATGGCCAGAGCTGAGCCATTGCCAGGAGCCAGAAGCTTCTTTTGGGTCCCCCCATAGGTGCAGAGGCCCAAGGACTTGAGCCATCTTCCACTGCTTTCCCAGGCCGTAAGTAGAGAGCTGGACTGGAAGAGGAGCAGCCAGGACTCAAATCAGCATCCATATGGGACGCCAGCACTGTAGGCAGAGGCTTAGCCTACATGTGCCTGGGAAAGCCGTGAAAGATGACCCAAGTATTTGCTGTTTCAGGCACTTGGGAGTGAACCAGAGGATGGAAGATATTGCTATGTCTTCCCCTCTGCCAAAGGAGGGAACGAGGGGGGGGGAGAGATCTGGAACAAATTGATGGTACATCAAGAGAACTACATAAATTATGATTTATTCATCAAGAAAAAACACACTCCTGGGAATTATGGAGAAAATGCTCTTCAATATTTTTTTATATGGGATCTTATTGGTCAAGTTATATATTAATGAAGGTCAGGAATAAATGCGCCACATTCTTTACATCTACAAATACATAGTAAACATGTATTTTGGGAAAAAAATACTCAAATACATATCTAGGTTTGTATATAGGTTTTGCAAAGTAGAATAAATTCAAATGGATCATTTCTAAGTGGTCCCTACCACCACGTGACCCACCTGAGAGAGGGGGTGTGCACAGACCAGCCAAAGTCGGCAATCTTCACCTCACCCCTGAATCCCAGCAGCAGATTCTCTGGCTTAATGTCCCTGTGAATCACCTTCTTTCCATGGCAGTAGGTCAGCGCATCTGCCAACTCCTCCATTATCTGTGTGAAAAGAAAAAGCACTCCGGAAGGGAAGCTGGCCACAATTCCCCTTTACGGTAGTATTCATCATGAATGTGAGCGTAGTAGAATCTTTTAATTCTTGGATACTAATGCCAATGCTTTTTTTTGGTCCCCAGTATCTCCTTTTAATAGCACCATAGTTACTGTCAGGGAAGGACCTATGCTGAGCCAACTGGATGATGTCACAAAGGACCTGAGTCCTGAGGGAATAATACAGAACCCAGAAGAAGGATGATTCCAAACAAGCTGACCCAACCACTACCACCGGGATGACCACAGCTATGTTCCTTTTCTGGAGCCCTCTAGAAAGCTCTTCTACCAATTCTAATCTAGTTCTACTCCTTTATACAGAGACTTTCCTCATAGACATTCATTATGTTTCTTTGCATGACATTGTAAAGATAGACTGTGTTGTTTACAAAGAATCTAAACTCACACATAGTACTTATTCATAGTCTGGATATACACTGGAGGTAATCAGAGTATCCAAATAGGAAATATAGGATAGATGCTGTCCATGGGCACTACATTAATTGTAACTGTCTTAGCTTAGACTCAATGAGTATTTTTAGGAGGTAGATGGGAAGTCGATTTCCCACCACAAACATAAAATCCACTTTTCGGAAATGTTGCCATTTTCTAATGGGATGCTCTTCTTCATCTACTTAGTTCAAATATCAACTTTGCACAGGATAAACTGTGTAAGGAGCCACGGGAAACCCTGTGCAGTGCATGACTTTCTGCTGCTTCTAGAAGGAACAGATCAACCATATGCACAGAGCGCCCCCAGCCTCCACGCTCCCACCTCACCGTGGCTGTCCGCTGCTCATCGAACGTGCGGCATTTCTGCAGCTCTTTGTAGAGCTCACCCCGTGGAGCATATTCCAGAACCAGGTATATCCGACTAGCATCGTGGAAGTAGTTGTACAGGCGCAGGATGTTTGGGTGTCTGAAAACGGGACAGAGGAAGGGTCAGACTTCTCCCTGAGGCCTCACACTGTCCCGTTTCCGAAAGTTAACAGTGGTGGATGAACAGCCGGAGCTGGGAGCGCGTGAGGGAAGAGCCAGGCACTCACACCTCGACTGGGCTGTCTGGCATGGAGGAAGCTTTGCATGCAGTAAGTGGGACGAGCTGCAGAGAACACCTGAAAGGTGAGCCAAGGAGCTTAGCTGGGGCAGCGCAGGGCGCAGACACCGCGGCAGGCAGCGGGGAGCGGGGGTCTCCCGCGGGCCGCCCTCACTCACTGCAGGTGCGCCTGGATTTCGATTTCCCTGCGCAGCTGGTGCTCCATGCCTTCCTTCTCCAGCTGGGACTTGAAGAGGACCTTCAGGGCCACGATGAAACGGTTGTCCTTGAGCCGAGCCAGGTACACATTCCCGAATTTCCCCTTGCCAAGCGGACGCCCAATCTCGAAGTCGTCAATGGTGAAGCGCCTCCTGGCACAAGAAGAGGCTCGCTGGGGACAGGCCCCGGGGCTCCCTCCCGACCCTCCCTCCGCCCCGCGCCCTCTCACTGCGGCGAGCTGGGCGCTCCGACCCGACCCGGACACCCAGGTCCCGCCCCCTCTCTCCGGGAGTCACTCACTGCGGGACGCTCGGCTGCGCGGGGCCTGCGGCCGCGGCTGAGGAACAAGGCGGGAAGAGCAAAGGCAGAGAGAACGCAGTGAGCGCCCTCCTCGGTGCGCCCGCCCCCAACGCCAGCAGCCCGAGCCCCTTCCCCTGGGCCGCCCGGGTTTCCGTCCGTCCCACCTGCGGCCTGAGAACTGCCCGCCTGCATAACGGTCTTCGGGGACTCCGCAACGCCAGCAGCCCGAGCCCCTTCCCCTGGGCCGCCCGGGTTTCCGTCCGTCCCACCTGCGGCCTGAGAACTGCCCGCCTGCATAACGGTCTTCAGGGACTCCCCAATGCCAGCAGCCCGAGCCCCTTCGCTGGTGCCGAGCCCACGCGAGCCTGCGGGTCCCACGGAGCTACTCGCTGCCGCCGAGCCCGTCCCGCCCACAGCAGCGGCGCCCACACCAAGGCCCTCGGGCATGCCCTGGGCGCGCCGGGGAGACCTTTTGTACTGCGCGCCTGCTACGGGGCGGACACTCCCCAATTCCCATTGGTTAAGATTTTCGAGGCCGCGCGGCCGCTTGCCCAATAGAAAGGAGAGAAACACGAGCTTCCACTCGGGCGCGAAGGCACTAGACCAGTGGGCGGGCGCGGGTCGCCCGGGAGCCGCCCACGGCCGTGGATGGCGACTCCTGTGCTTGGGGCCCTGCCACCCACGCGGGAGGCCCAGACGGGGTTCTAGGCTGCTGGCTTGTTGGGCTGTTTGGGGGAGTGAACTAGTGGATGAAGATTGATAGTCTCTCCCTCTGCCTTTCAAATATATAAATGAATCAATCTTTAAAAAGCAAACCAAGTTTTCAGGGGTAGGTAGCTTGTGGGGCCCCACGGATAGGCTTGCTGTGGGACCCCCCCCCCCGCCCCCATGCTGGGCTTGGCTTATAGCAGTAATGCGGATGTAGCAGCTGATTGAACTTTCCATCTAGCTGAGGATCGTGGAAAACAACAAGATGGCGCTGATGCCCTGCGTGACTCCACAGCTGAGCGTGATCAAGTGCCGGACTGGAGAACTCTGTGCATGGACTTGGAATGGTTGACTGTGATTGGTTGAATTCTGTCTGTAAGCGGACCACGGGAGAGGGAACACGCACGCCATCTCTCCCCCTTCTCCCGGTCCCCCACTCTCTTTCCCACTCTTTCCAAGTAAAAGCCTACTGAAGACCGATTAACTACGAGCAGCGTCGTTCCTTTTGCGGCCGAAGGAGCTGACAGTAGCCAAGATGCCCAGGGAAGTTAGGCAAGTTAGAAGCTGGGAGACGGGCTTCTGCTTCCCCTGGTGTTTGCATGTCAAAGAGGTCTTTAGAAGGACATTCTTGAGTTCGAAAGTTGGCAAAGGGCTAGCAAGATTTTTAAATATTTTTATTTATTTGCAAGGCAGAGCTTCCATCCGCTGGTTCACTCCCCAAATGGCTACCACAGCCAGAGCTAGGCCATACTGAAGCCGGGAGCCAGGAGCTTCATCTGGGTCTCATACCGGTGCAGGGGCCCAAGCACTTGCGCCATCCTCCACTGCTCTCCCAGGCACTTCGACAGGGAGCTGGATCGGTGGAGCAGCCAGGACTCGAACCAACACCCTTATGGGATGCCAGAACTGCAGGCAGTGGTTCTAGCCACGTACCACAACGCCAGTCCCTCTCTCTCACTTATAACAGGGAGAACTTGTCTCTTTCCTTATGTTTGTCCTTATAGATGCAGTGGAAAGGTACAGACTCCCAATTGGTAAATTACTTACAATCCAAGGATTTCTGTTGCAGTGTAGCTCACAGAAATACAAGCCTAAAATTCCCAGGGTTTGTTCAGTACCTTAAAATGTGATGTGACGAAGGAGTCTCTGGCTTTTTCTCTTCTACACTATTTTCAGAGTATGTGTTGGCTTTAGTGATCTTGTCACAAGATGGCATCAGCACTTCTGCACCTCACAATCATTCTCAAATACGTCTAAAGGGATGGAAGGTGCAGAGGTTGCCATCTGCTTGTTCACCCCCCACTCCAAGATGGCCACAGTGACCAGTGTGGGCTGGGCCAGACCAAAGCCAGGAGCCTGGATCTCCATCAGAGGCGCCCACGTGGATGCAGGGGTCCAGGGACTTGGGCCATCTTCCACTGCTTTCCCAGATGCATTAGCAGGGAGCTGGATGGGAAGTGGAGCAGCCAGGACTTGAACTGGTGCCCATATGGGATTCTGGTGTTACAGATGGTGTCTTAACCCATTGTGCCACACCACTGGCTCCAGGGGATATCCTTTAACAGGGTGCATAGGTAACTCAGGCAGGGGAGCTTGACTCCCTTTCCCTTTAGTTGGGTGGACTTAGTGACTGAGCAAGGAAAGAGCAAAATAGTAACCTGACAGAGGAGAAAGCTGGCAGACAGCATCCTAACCAAGAAATTAAGATTAGCAACATTAGTGATAATTCATAGACATCACAGACCATCTAGGATGATACAATGACTTTTAGTCACTTAGGGCTGATGCTGTAGCATATTGGTTAAAGCCGCTGCCTGCAGCTCTGGCATCCCATATAGGCCCTGGTATGAGTCCCGGCTCCTCCACTTCCAATCTAACTCCCTGCTAATGATGACCCAAGTCCTTGGGCTCCTGGAAGAGGCTCCTGGCTCAGTTCCAGCCATTGTGACCATTTGAGAAGTCTCTCTCCCTCTCTCCCCCACTCTCTGTAACTCTGCCTTTCAAATAAAAAAAAAAAAAAACTTGCTGGGTGCCAGCGCTGTGGCATAGCAGGTAAAGCCATCTGCAGTGCTGGCATCCCATATGTGTGTTTGGGGAAAGGATATCAGAGTGGCCAAGCATTTAACAAATATTTATTTATTTGAAAGGCAGAGTAAGAGAGATCTTCCATCTGCTGGTTCACTCCACAAATGGCCACAATGGCTCTCAAGGTTTTTTTTTTTTTTTTTTTTTTTTTTAATATTTATTGATTTGAAAGAGTTACACAAAGAGAAGGAGAGACAGAAAGGGAAGGGAGTGAGGTCTTCTATCCGTTGGTTCACTTACCAATTGGCCACAACAGCCGGAGCTGTGCTGATCCAAAGCTAGGAGCCAAGAGCTTCTTCCGAGTCTCCCACACAGGTGCAGGGGCCCAAGAACTTGGGCCATCTTCTACTGCTTTCCCAGGCCACAGCAGGGAGCTGGATGGGAAGTGGAGCAGCTGGGACTCAAACTGGCGCCCATATGGGATGTCAGCACTGCAGGCGGCAGCTTTACCTGCTATGCCACAACACTGGCCCCTGATCCATCGCCTTGCTAATGCATCTGGGAAAGCAAAGAAAGATGGCTCAAGTGCTTGGGCCCTTGTCACCCACATGGGAGACCTGGACGGATTCCCTGGCTCCTGGCCCTTGCAGCCATTTGGAAACTGAACCTACAAATGGAAGAGGGCACTGTTTCTCCCTCTCTGTGTAACTGCCTTTCATATAAATAAACAAATCTCAAAAGAGAAAATGTCTGGGTCATGAAAAACAATGACAGAGCAACTGTGAGAAATGGGAGATTAAGATATAGGATGATTAAACACAATGTGCTGTCCTGAATTCTCTTCTGCAACAGAAGACATTAGTGAGGAAGAAATGGTGAGATGCAAATACAGTCTGTAGTTTAGGTAAGACTGTTATATGTAAACCAATATTAATTCCTTTCTTTTCTATGTTCTTCAGCATTTATTTGCTTTGAAAATGTGCCGTACACTTGTAAGATGTTATATTAACATGATATGAAGAAGGGTGCAGGTTCTATAAAAACCCTTCACACTATCTTTGTTACATTTAAGGAAATCTAAATTGTTAATATAAAAAGTTTAAAGCAAAAAGAGCAGAGGCTTCTAGAATGACAGGCTTGTTCCCCGGCAAAACTGATGAAAAGTCAAATACGCAAGCAAATACTTAATGTGTCTGAAGATGGTCCCAAGGATACAGAGCGAACTAAATAGTGTTCATTCAAGGAAACCTGTGAAAACAGCAGGTCTGTGGTACTCGACCGAGGCCACCACCCTCCCTCCACCCTACTTTGCTGAAATGGAACTCTTCTCCATAGTGGCACAGGCCTATCCTACCAGGAGAGAGGGCATAAGGCCTTCTCACACTGCCCTAGCCACTTCCGGCGAGTGCTGCCTCGGGAGGGGCCCATCTTCCTCTGCAGTCACCACCTGGGGGACACAAGCGGCACCGCAGGCACCATGCCACTGAGAACACTGGGGCTCATCGCGCTTGCCAGTTCTCCCCCCAGGGGAGGGCAGCTGAGAGGACTAGGCTTTGGTCTCCACCGCTGAATGGCGCATTCATCGCCCAAAGCCAGGCTGAGAGAAGTGGCACTGTTTCCTCCTGAGCACCAGGCCCCCGGCCCAGAGGTGTTCGCTGAGGGTGCAGTAGGTGGACAGGTAGGGTTAGAGCGAACGGGCGCCACATGCCATAGAAACAAAGAAGCACCGAAGCTTTTGCTTTGGGGTGATGCAGTTTATGCTCCAGAGAGTCTTTTTTTTTTTTTTTTTTTTTTTGACAGGCAGAGTGGACAGTGAGAGAGAGAGAGAGAAAGGTCTTCCTTTGCCATTGGTTCACCCTCCAGTGGCCGCCGCGGCTGGCGCGCTGCAGCTGGCAGCTGATCCAAAGGCAGGAGCCAGGTGCTTATCTTGGTCTCCCATGGAGTGCAGGGCCCAAGCACTTGGGCCATCCTCCACTGCACTCCTGGGCCACAGCAGAGAGCTGGCCTGGAAGAGGGGCAACCGGGACAGAATCCGGCGCCCCGACCGGGATTAGAACCCGGTGTGCCGGCGCCACAGGCAGAGTCCAGAGAGTCTTAACTCTTCCCTCAAACCCTGTTAGTGATCTCTGAAGGTGTGCAAGTCCACAACCAGACTGTCTGGCCAGTTATGAATGGTACTGATGTGGGCTAGGCAGGGAGTCAGTGAACAAAGGAGCCGAGTGGTTTCGGGCAGTTTCTGTCTTATAGCCCTGTACCCCTCACTCCACCCCCTTACATGGCAGTTCAGCACACCCACTTTCCCATGATGCATCTGTGCCTCCTCCATGAAAAGATGGCATAACAAACAGAGGCGAACTCCATGTGGCAACACTATGAAAACCTTTTCTGAGAACATTACAATTACTGAACCCCGCCCAAACTCCACTCCCATTTCTACGTATTCAATTAGGGCACTACCTCTTACCCAGTAAAGGGAACAACTAAAGTAGGCAGAGGCATATTCCTCTCCTCACAGGCATTTCTCCTCGCACACACCTCTCCTCAAGGGGCTGCTGGCATTCACATCTGAATGTGAACTCTTTCTCTTCCTCCTTAAATAAATCCTGTTTCCATCCTTGTGCTGCCTTGAATCCTTATCTCACATGGCGGCAAGAACCTGGAATGAAGAGCTGAACCTGGAATGAAGAGCTGGGGACCCCGAATCCTCACAAAAGCCATAAACTTGAAATTCCTCTGGAATCCGTCACTTCCTACTTTATCCTATCTCACTGCAGAAGTGTCCATTAAAAGGTAGCTGCTCCAATCAGCTCCTGTTTCCCTTCCTGTGGAATCTGTTGTGTCTCCAGGGAGTCAGAAGCATAAACACGATCTTCATCCCAAACCAGGCCTCTCGTCCTCGACCTGGAGCGCCTTTTGTAGTCACAGGCTTTCTGGGAACACAGACAGGGAACCAGCGGCCTCAACAAAGTGTGACCCACCAGTTCTACAGTGGTGACCACAGCGATGAGCCTCATTGTAAAATACACACAAAACCCACTCAAGGAGTGCTTCCTAGACAAGCCGAGGGAAGACGCTTAGAAAGGGACTGCAAAGGGTAGGGTTGTCAGCACCCATCTAGCTGGTTCAGGATGATGAGATATGGCTGACGTCAACCATTCCCTTCTCAGAGGCCTCCCCAGTCTCAACCTAAAGCAGTTTGGTCAATATCATCCTGTTTTATTTTCTGAAGAGTAGAGGCCATCATTTGAGTTTCATTGTATATATTTAGGTACAATTAGTTAAATTCACAAACTCTGATTCAGTCCCTACCTTGTAACAAGCACAGCCCTAAACAATGGGAATATATTCATAGCAACAGTTATGCATTCCTATTTGTGAAGATCTTTGATTTCAATAACTACCAATTCAAAGGTAACAATAAAACCTAAGCAATATAGAAAGTTAGCAGGAAAAAATAAGAAAGTTAGAAGGAGGTAGTGTTCATGGAGATAAGAAAAAGTAGAGGGGGAATGAATTAGGGAAAAATGGAATAAAAACACATTTCCAATATTAAGCAGCATGGTTGGGACACGTCTAATAAGATGGCTATATCTGAGCATGGACTTGAAGGAGTGGTAAAGGGACAGTGTCTCATACAGACAGAACACTTAGGACAAGGGAACAAAAGTGGGAAGACTCTTAAATGTTTGAGGAACTGGAAAAAGGCTGGTGTGACCGTAGCAGATTATGAGAAACAAGATGGTATGCAATGAATCAGAGAGAAATGTAGACAACTTATATAGAACTGTAGTCCACAGTAAGGAGGCTGGAAGAAGCTGCCTGTTAATTTTAACATGTAACTGGGATTTGATTTTAAAATATAGGGTATAACGTGCACACACAGAAATGACTGTCATGAAGAATGAAATTAATACTCAGAGAGCTCTAGACGTGTGGAAGCACCAAGATGTGCTAGGAGGCAAAGGCACCACGGAGAAAGGCACAGCCCAGAGCCTGCATTGTGTTTTCCTCAGCAAAGTCAGGTGGAGGAAAGGTAAGCAGTTCAGAATGGGCTAGTGTGAGTAACGTCCAAAGGCTTCAGGGTATAGGAGCCGCCCTTGGCTGCTTGGCACCTGGCTCTACTGATTAAGGTAAACAGAGTGTCTTCCAGGACCACAGCCAGCAGAGGTGAGTTCAGAGGGACCACCTGGAGTGGTGATCCTTGGCTAACTCTGGGAGGGGCAGTAAGTCAGCAAGACCTCAAATTCCAGAGCATCAGGGATACAGCAGAGCAGGCAGCTGGTGCCCCTTGGGGTGCCCACATTTCTATCGGAGCCCATGGCTCTGCTTACAACTCATTTCCTGCTAGTGCACTCTGGCAGGCAACAGCTGGCACACAGGAGACCTGGACTGAGTTCTAGGTTACTGCTTGGGCTTGGCCCAGCCTGGGTGAGAGGGACATTTGGAGAGTAAACCATGGCTGCCCAAAATCTGTGAGTCTAACAAAATTAAAATAAAAAATGTTAAAAAAATGCTATGTTCCTTAAGAAAGAAAACACAGACAATAAGAGGACTTTAAAAAAGCCACACCAGGGGCCAGCGCTCTGGCACAGAGGGTAGAGATATCACCTGCAACACTGGCATCCCATATGGGCACCGGTTCAAGTCCTGGCTGCCCCCACTTCTGATCCGGCTTCCTGCTAATGGCCTGGGAAAGAAGCAGAAGATGGCAAGTGCTCAGGCCCCTGAACCCACGTGGGAGACATGGAAGAAGCTCCTGGCTCCAGCCTGGCCTAGCCCCGGTCGTTGTAGCCACCTGGGAAGTGAACCAGCAAATGGAAGACCTCTCTCTCTCTTTCCTTCTCTTCCCTTCTCTGTGTAACTGACTTTCAAATAAATAAATAAATAAATATTTTTTAAAAAGTCAGAAAATAAAACAAAAACAAAAAAGGGCTTGTGTGCAAAAGATAGTAAAGTACTCATACCCTGAACTAAATAATGCCCAATAGATGGTTATCTCCAGGATTTGGTTTCAGCTTTTTGAAGATGTTATTCCTCAAGGCAGAGTTAAGAGCAAGAGGGAGACAGAGAGAGCTTCCACCTGCTAATGCACTCCCCAAATGGCCCCAACAGCTAGAGCTGGGCCAGGCCAAAGCCAAGAGCCTTGAACTCTGCCCAGGTCTCCCACATGGATGGCAGGGATCCAAAAGCACTTGGGTCATCTTCTACTGCTTTCCCAGGGCATAGCAGAGAGCTTGATCAGAAGTAGAGCAGCTGGGACTCGAACCAGCACCTATATCAGATGCCGGCACTGTAGGCAGCAGCTTTACCGGCTATGCCGCAATGCCAGCCCGCTGTATTGTGATGTTTTAAAACATTTATTTGAAGAGGAAACAGATCTTCCATCTGCTGGTTCACTCCCCAAATCGACCAAGTACTTGGGCCATCCTGCTTTCTGGGGCACATTAGCAGAGAGCTGGATTGGAAACAGAGTATCTGGGACCCAACTGGTACTTCAAGATGGGATGCTGGCCCTGCAGGTGGCAGCAAAGCCGTGCCACAATGCCAGGCCCTGTATTGTCATTTTTGAGGAAAGAAACGGGCCATCTGAGGCAAGCAGGCCAAACAAGTCCAGAATTGGCTGGTACGAATGACTTTAGTGATTCCTAGCGTGTAGGGACTGCTCTAGTTTCCCAGGTCCGAGTACTGGAGCAAATAAGGAAGGAGGTCTTGTCTAGATATGTGGGAACTTCATAAAGACAACAGTGAAGGGCAGGGGTGCGGTCGGTCAGTTCCCACACTAGAGGCAAGCTCACAGGGCCATTCTGTGCTGTCTCCAGGAGCTGCCTTGCTTGGAAGGTACACTTGCTCCCATTGTGGCAAGGTCCCAGGTATGGAAACAGAATAAAACAAGTGCTGGATATGTGGATCTTCAAGTGAAAGGGAGTTTTAGTCACTTAGCAGCTAAGAGCAATGACAAGAAATATACCCAGATTGAGTACAGCACCCACACCTCAGGACACTGCTTTGAGGAGGACAAGTCGGTTTCCCATGTGCAACCAACCAAACTGAGACCATACAATTTGTAAGATACACTCCACACCTCTGGTAAAATATTTAAAAATCAGGCTGCACACACACCCAGATACCACATTCCCATAGGTCTCCAGCAGAGGGTACCTTAGCTGGAGCCAACTGCTCTCCAAGTAAAACTCAGACTCATGACAGTGACAGCAGTAACAAACTCTTCAGTGTCAATTTAGCTGCATGTAATGATGCAGGAACTATTATGGACCCCAAAATCTCTCTCCCCAATGAAGCCTGGGCTCGTGTCATGGGCAGCAGTTAAGACGAAAACCTGTTTGGACTGATCTGACAATTACATCTTTACAGACACAGGCAAACAGTATTTGCCAAATCACACAACTTGAAACTGTAGATATTACGTACCAACACACACACGTGTTCAGTCATGCATTGCACACCTTCTTGGAAACGTATCATTAGGCAATTTTGTAGTTCCAAGTACCCAACACAAACCAAGGCAGCCACGGAGTCACTAGGTAACAATCTTAAGGGACCACCATTGTTGACCGAAATGTCCTCATGCTGGACAAGACTATATGGAGTTTCAATGGTGCATCCAGTGTAGGTTTATAAACACCTCAGGCAGACAAAGCCCATTCTCAGACTCCCTCTGTATTTTGTCATCACTAAATTAAATACTGGCTATGTTGTTTATAAGAAGTTCCACTGTGACAGGATTTTTTTTTATTATAATGGTTATATTTATATAAACCTTAATATCAAAACTATAATCCTTGTTAAAAAAGAAATGAATTTAGAGTTTAAAAGAAATTTGAATTTACTTGTATTTTAATACAATTTACTTTAGTGAATAAGAGTTAAAACAGCAAGCCAGACTGCTATCCTTCAAGTTTACAAACATCCACCCTCAGCTGAGGGGTGGGTCATTAGATTGGGAAACTTCTACTGCTCCAAGAGTAGCTTGGTGTGCCCAGGTTTTGTGTGTGAACAATGTGACTTATGCTGAACATCTGCTATCTTCTAAAGGTCTATAGTTTTAATATGTCCTACACAGTGTACCCCCAAAAACTTTGGCCCAGAAGACATTTCACACAAATTCTAGATGCAGGCTATTGCTTATTCTATGTGACTCTATGTGATTTTATGTGACATAGGACTCTAAAATTGTGCTTGTCTTTCTCTGGACTTCAGCCTATGAGAGTTTTATTTAGTTTGTAGTGCTTTGGCGTGGTACGTCATCAATGAGAATGAGAAAATGCTCAGTTTTGTAAATTCTTAGCAAATCACTGAGCAGATAAAAAGCATGACTGCAATATGTACTATTTAAAAGCAGCTTACTTCAAATACAAGGATATAGATAAAACTTGCTATGGATTGAGGACTTAGCTTCTCATACTTATGCAGACATTTAAACCACAAAGTCTTGTGTGGTAAAGTTAATGGATCAACACTAATGATTGATGAACTAATTGTGGAGGCCAGAAGCTGGGACTAGAAGTCTTTCAAGTCACTGGGGTGCTGTCCTCAGAAGGTAATTCTTCTGTAAGGTTAGCTATTCAACTTAGTTCAGCCTAACCTCTCTGAGGCCTGGCTCACCATGCCACAGCTCCTTCATACCTGCTCTGCCACAGCCAGCCTCCACACAACACCAGAATAACTGAACCTAAAACCATAAGCTGAAATAAAACTTTCCCTTCCCGAGTTGCTCCTTCCTTTCAAGTATCTTAATGAAAATTGACTAACACAAGGTTGAAAATAAAATGAAAAATATAAACCATACAAATATTAACTTCAAAAAAATGTAGCGGTGGGCCAGTGCTGTGGCTCACTTGGTTGATCCTCCGCCTGTGACACCAGCATCCCATATGGGCTCCGGGTTCTAGTCCCGGTTGCTCTCTTCCAGTATAGCTCTCTGATGTGGCCTGGGAAAGCAGTGGAGGATGGTCCAGGTACTTGGGTCCCTGTACCTTCATGGGAGACCAGGAGGAAGCACCTGGCTTCTGATCAGTGTAGTTCCGGCCGTAGCGGCCATTTGGTGGGGGTGAACCAACAGAAGGAAGACCTTTCTCTCTCTGTCAAAAAAACAAAAAAACAAAAAAAAAAAAAAAAAAGAAAGAAAATGCAGGGGCTGGTGTTGTGGCATAGCAGGTAAAGTCACTGTCTGCCTGCAGCACCGGCATCCTATATGGGCACCAGTTTGAGTCCCAGCTGCTCCACTTCCAATCCAGCTCTCTGCTATGGCCTGGGAAAGCAGAAGATGGTCGAAGTCCTTGGGACCCTGCACCTACATGGGAGATCCAGAAGCTCCTGGCTCCGGATTGGCACAGCCCCAGCCATTGCAACCATCTGCAGAATGAACTAGCAGATGGAAGATTCTCTCTCTGCCTCTGCTTCTCTGTAACTCTACCTCTCAAATAAATAAATAAATCTTTATTTAAAAAAAAATGTAGTAATGACTGTTAGCTAAGATAAAGTACACTGGAAAGCCAACAAAATTAACAGTGGCAAAATGGTGAAAAAGGACTAAGCAATCATAAATACACATAAACTAAACAAAAGTGTTTTGAGTTACATAAAGCAAAAACTGATAGAATTTAGAGGAATTTTTTTTTATAAAAAAATTTATTGGGGCCAGCGCTATGGTGCAGTAGGTTAATCCTCCGCCTGCAGCACCAGCACCCCATATGGGTTCTAGTCCCGGCTGCTCCTCTTCCCATCCAGCTCTCTGCTATGGCCTGGGAAAGGAGCAGAAGATGGCCCAAGTCCTTGCGCCCTTGCATGAGAGACCCAGAAGAAGCTCCTGGCTTCAGATCGGCACAGCTCCGGCCGTTGCGGCCATTTGGGGGAGTGAACCAATGGAAGGAAGAATTTTCTGTCTCTTCCTCTCACTGTAACTCTACCTCTCAAATAAATAAATAAATAAATCTTTAAAAGATTTATTTATTTACTTGAAAGAGTTACACAGAGAGAGAAGGAGAGACAAAGAGAGAGAGAGGTCTTCCATCTGCTGGTTCACTCCCCAGTTGGTCTCAATGGCTGGAGCTGTGCCGATCCTAAGCCAGGAGCCAGGAGCTTCTTCTGGGTCTCCCATGCGAGTGCAGGGGCCCAAGGATTTGGGCCATCTTCTACTGCTTTCCTAGGCCACAGCAGAGAGCTGGATCAGAAGTGGAGCAGCTGGGACTCGAACTGACACCCATATGGGATGCTGGCACTGCAGGTGGCAGCTTTACTGGCTATGCTACAGTGCTGGCCCCATAGAGGAATATATTCTATAATTACAGTTCAGGACTTCAACACCCCTCTCTCACCAACAGAAATACTAGACAGATCCTTTTTCGCTGCTTGAGCCTCAGTCATGTGAAATATAAGATCAAAATGTAAATCTAGAAGATGACACAAGAATCTTCTAATCTGGTTGGGCCTCTGCTTTCTGCACAATCTGGTGATCAACCACCTCAACAAGAGCCACATAGTGGCACAGTATGCTAAGCCTCTACCTGCAGTGCTGGCATCCTGTATGGGCGCCAGTTCGAGGCCTGGCTGCTCCTCTTCTGATCCAGCTCTCTGTTTATGGCCTGGGAAAGCAGTGAAGATGGCCCAAGTCCTTGGCCCCTGCACCCGCATGGGAGACCCAGAAGAAACTCTTGGCTCCTGGCTTCAGAATGGCTCAGCTCCAGCTGTTGCAGCCATTTAGGGAGTAAACCAGCAGATGGAAGACCTTTGTCTGTCTCTATTTCTTTCTCTCTGTAACTACTTCTCAAATAAATAAAAACGAAAAATCTTCCCCAAAAAAAGAGCCACTACTTAAGGTGAGGGTATTATACCTGGCAAGGAGACAGAACATGAGGGAACATTTGAGGTTAAAGGGCCCTGACTGGAAGCAGTGGATGGCCCAAGTCCTTGGGCCCCTGCACCCACGTCGGAGACCTGGATGAAGCTCCTGGCTAGCTCCTGGCTGCAGTCTCATGTAGCCCAAGCCATTGCAGCCATTTGGGGAATGAAGCAGCTGATGGAAGACCTCCCCCCTCCCCCACTTTTCTTCTTTCTCGTATCCCTGCCTTTCAAATACTAAATCTTAAAAAAAAAAAAAAAAAAAGACTTGAGGTTAACAAGGTATCTGGTCTTGATGTCCAAGAGATTGTATCAAACCTAGAACCCTCTAAGGGGCCAGAAGTAGCTGAAGGTTTAAAGAAAGGTAAGTTTAAACAATGCAAACTGTTCTTAGATTGGATATTTGACAAGATTCTCAATAAAGTCTTACAATTTTCTCAAAAAATAAAGCCTAGACCAAAAAAAAAAAAAAAAAAAAACCAACAAAGATCTAGAACAGCTAAATGACTCCATTAACCAACAAATCTGCAGGCAACTACAGAAACTCCACCCAATGACGGAACACACATTGTTTTTAAATATCCATATAGAACAAGACACCATATGGTAGGTCTTTAAAAAAGAAAGTGTACAAATTTAAAGTCAGGTCAAAAGTGAATCAAATTAGAAATGAATTAACAGATAGGAGATAGTCCATACACCAGGAAGTCACAAATATCTATGTAATTCCAGGGTTGGAGGGGAAGTCTCAAAAGGAGTGAAGGACTCCAGAACTGAATGAAATATAGGGCCAGTGTTGTGGTGTGGCAGGTAAAGCCACCACCTGAGACATCAGCATCCCATATGTGTGCCAGTTCCAGTCCTGACTGTTCGTCTTCCAATACAGCTCTCTGCTAATGTGCCTGGGAAGGCAGTAGAGAATGACCCAAGTGCTTGGACCCCTGTACCCACATGGGAGACCCAGAGGAAGCTCTTAGCTCCTGGCTTTGGCCTGGCCCAGCCCTGGTCATTGTGGCCATTTGGGGGAGTGAACCAGCAGATGGAAGATCTAAGTCTTTACAATAAAAAAAAATCTTTAGTGGAACAGCCAGGACTCAAACCAGCACCCATATGGGATGCCGGCACTGCAGATGGCGGCTTTACCTGATACACCACAGTGCAAGCCCCTACTCCACTTTGGATCCAGCTCTCTGCTAATGGCTTGAGAAAGCAGTGGAAGATGGCCCAAGACTTGGGCCCCTGCACCCATGTGGGAGACCCAGAAGAAGCTCCTGGCTTCTGGCTTTGGATCAGCCCAGCTCCAGTCATTGTGGTCACTTAGGGAATGAAACAGTGGATGTAAGACCTGTCTGTCTCTCTCTCTGCCTCTCTGTAACTCTTCCTTTCAAATAAAATAAATCTTTAATATATATGTGTGTGTGTGTGTGTGTAATTGTTTCTATACACTACAAAACATGTAGAAACTCCAAGTTTAAAAAACAAAGGCTATTTATCACCACTCAAAACAAACCCACAACACAAAGGCATTTGGTGCAGCAGTTAAGACACCACAGGAGGTGCCTGAGCTGCGTATCAACAGTACTTGATCTGCTTCCAATCCAGCTTCCTGCTGGCATGCTCCCTAGGAGACAGCAGATGATGGCTCAAGTACTTGGGTATCTGCCCCCTATGTGGAAAACCTTGATGGCTCCTGGTTTTGGCCTGAGGCAGCCCCAGATTGTTATGGACATTTGGAGAGTGAACCAACAGATGGAAGATCTCTCTCTGCCTTCAAATAAAATGAAAAGTTAAAAAAAATCCACGCCAAAACAAAAAACCACTTGCTGTGAATCCTAAGAAAACTATACAGGATATATATAAACTATATAAAATTGAAGAATGCTTAAATAAATGGAGATATATATTAATAATACCAAAATTCAATAAAGATATAAATTCTCAACAAACTGATCTCAATTTCTTTGAAAATCTGAGAAAATTTTTGCAAGTATAGATCAACTTCAAATTTTATAGGAAATGTTAAAGAGAAATGTCAAATAAGTTCTAACCTAGAAAGCAATTATTTTTACCTAATTTGAAGATTTACCATATAGCTACAGCAATCAAGTACATCAACATATAGGAATTGAGAAATGGTCTGTGTGTCAGGTTTTTAAAAGCAAATGAACAAAGCTTTTTTTTTTTTAATTAAGCCTTAAATAGTCCAAAGTGGTGCTCCAAAAATGTGCCTATTCAAGTGTGTATTATTATTGCCTTAAATACAAAAGTATTTCATGGCTCAAGCCTCCCACTGTCATAAGAACACAGAATTTACGGACTTGATTTCAAGCGTCAACCTCCTGATCCTGGACAGACATAAGACACAACACTCCTCTCACCCCAAATAAACCGAGAAGACGATGACAGAGAGTCATAGCTTTTGGCAGAGGAGTCTGAAAAGATCTGTGCTTGCACTTTACTTTCTTCTACATTTCCTATTTTAAAAACAATTCCTGAGATAAATTGGCACTGTAAACTAAGAAAAATGGAAGCTAAAAGTTTCCCTATGTGCAAAAACTGTACTGGGTTTCTCTCCAGTATGAATTTTCAGATGGAGAATACGGCTCTACTAGGCTGTGTCAGTTTCTAATATGAATCTTTAAATGGCAGTACTATTCTGCACCTGAAGGTTTTCTCACAGTGAAGACACTTGTGGGGTTTTTCTTTGGTGTGTATTCTCAGATGCTGAGGAAGTTTCCTGTGGCAAAACATTTTTCTCATTTGTCACATTCAAAAAGTCTTTCCCTAAAAGGAGTTCTCGGAGGGTGACTGAGGTGGGTACACTTGTGAAAGATCTTCCCACATCTGTCACACTGATAGTGTTTTTCCCCGTGTGCATCTTTTGATGCTGAGTAAGGGATGAGCTGCGACTGAATGCCTTTCCACAGTCACTGCACTTATAGGGCTTTTCTCCAGTGTGTATGATGGCGTGGCGAATGAGGTTTGTGCTCCAACAAAAGGATTTCCCACACTCGACGCATTCATAGGGCTTTTCTCCACTGTGAATCCGTTTGTGCCTTGTGAGGCCTGACATGCGAGTGAAGGCCTTCCCACACTCTACACACTCATAGGGCTTCTCTCCAGTGTGGATGCTGAAGTGTCGAATGAGGTCTTTCCGGTTGCTAAAGGCTTTCCCACATTCTTTGCACTCAAAAGGTTTTTCTCCAGTGTGGGCCCTCTTATGCAAGATAAACGTAGAGCAGTGGGTGAAGGCTTTCCCACATTCACTGCACACAAAAGGCTTCTCCCCGGTGTGAATCCGCTGGTGCCTCTTCAGGTATGATCTGTGGTTGAAGGCCTTCCCACACTCCAGGCACTCAAAGGGCTTCTCCCCGGTGTGGATGACATAGTGGTGAATCAGAGCTGCACTCTCCAAGAAGACCTTCCCACATTCACTGCACTCATAGGGCTTCTTCCCAGTATGAGTCTGCTGGTGCCACATGAGGTAGGACCTGTGTTTGAAGACCTGACCACACTCGAAGCACTCATAGGGATTCTCCCCGCTGTGGACAACATAATGTCGTAGGAAACCTGGCCTATGTCGAAAGACTTGCCCACATTCTGTACACACAAACGATTTCTCTCCCGTGTGTCTCCTATTATGCAACACAAAATTGGAGCGGTGAGTGAAGGCCTTTCCACATTCATTGCACTTGTAAGGTTTCTCTCCACTGTGAATCCGCTGGTGCTGGGTAAGGTATGACTTGCGGTTGAAGGCCTTGCCGCACTCCATGCACTCATAGGGCCTCTCCCCGGTGTGGATCATCTGGTGTTGAAGGAGGTGAGTGCTCTTAATAAAGGTCTTCCCACACTCTGTGCATTCATAGGGCTTCACTCCAGAGTGTATTTTCTCATGTCCAGCAAGGAGGTGTTTCTTGTTAAACACCTTCCCACATTCACTGCATTTATAGGTATATTCTTCTTCTGGAGTCATACCTGGTCCATGGGAGCTAGGGTTATGGGCAGTGTCTCCTAGAGAGACTTGCCGCTGTATATTCCTTGAACACATGTCCTCAGCTGGCCCTAAAACATGTCCAGAATTCATTTTCCCAGGGAGCTTTTCCTCTTGGGAGTCTAGCCATTGTCTCAAGTATCCTTCCTGCATTTCTGATGACCTGTCCTGATGCCTGGCTTGCACCAGCTGGGAGTCCCCTGAGGCTCTGTCACACAAGACTGGCTCACAAGCGGCAGGTTCTGTGTTCTTGAGTCTTCCTTTAGGACCTGAAAAAACCCAGTATGCAAAACAGCCTGTCAGTAGTATCAAAATAAAACAAAATCAGCACTTTGGTGAAAACAAGAAAATGAAGTTGAAAGTGGTCCTTCTATATCCATTATGTTTTATCTTTGAGCTCCAGGTTTCTAATTTCTTTCTTTTCTGGTCCTTGGAGCAGAAAACCTTGAATGGAGATTCTGGGGAGAGCCAGGTTCGGGGGATGAGGGTCTATTGAATTGCCACCTTCAAAGTTAGACCGAACATGGACGAAGTAATGCCGATGGGTGTTGTCAGTTTTCTCTAAGCAATTATAGCCCATGTTCCCAAAAGAATGCTGAGAAAGGGCACCTCACGCAGACCACATGGAAGACAATATGTCTGTAAAGGAAAACAGACTTCCCAGAGGGAAGTCTGGGTTTTGTCTGGCCATGAGAAGTATCCCTCAAACACTGGGTGTTTTCAGAATTTTTTTCTTATTTTCTTTCCTTTCTCCCCTCAGACTGTCTTTTTATCTAGTAGGCCCCTAGGACCATACCCATTTATATCAATGGGCAACTCATTATAGGCCCCTCTCTACACAGTTTATCCTGAAGAGATGACTGAAGATAAGGTCTGGCCACATAGAAAGACAAACCATGTGACTGAAAGCTGGACCTCTGGAAAGAGAAGTGTGGCTATTTAGCCATTTGGCAACAATTCAAACAAATCTGTTTAGGGAAGGAAGCATCAAAAACACTCTAACACCAAAACTGCTGAGATTCCCGAGTTGGCAACACTTCAGGCACGTATTACTGTGTCAAGGCCAAGATGTAATGAACTCCTGAAGACACGGAGGCTCAATGTTTGGTACCCTGCAGCTCTGCATGGCACATCTCTTCTAATTGGTATCCTTTGTCAGTACAAACGGGACTGTTAGCAACGTATATTTTAGAGTTTTTGTGAGTCTTTTTAATTAGCAAACCTAAGGGTGGTTTGCAGAAACCCAAACTTGTAACTGAGTTGTGATTTAGGAACTTCTTCCAGGTTTCCTACATGGGTGGCAGGGACCCAAGGATTTGGGCTATCTTCTGCTGCTTTCCCAAAAGCATTAGCACAGAGCTGGATCGGAAGCAGAGCAGTTAGGACCCAAACCCACATCCATATGGAATGCCAGCGGCTCAGGCAACAGCTTTACCTGCTACGCTACAATGCTGGCCCCCTTAGCAGAATAATCTTAAAGCAACAGAAGATATCTGGGTCTTTGAAAAACCAGGTGGTACAGAGCTCACCATGGACAGAAACCACGGTGGGAGTGAACCACTGAGATTTTGATGCTTGCCTCATAAGGCAGGCAGCATTAATTCAGCTGAACTTATTTACGAAGACACAAGATCACACCTCTGTGCTAGGGCCACAGAGCTGGTAATCAGCAAGCCGGACTTCAGACACACTTAGATGGAACCCTGACACAGATCTCAGTTCACAAACCTCCCCTCTCCCAGAAGTGGTGATGAGTGTGATGCAGCTAGGAGGACAGGGGAGCCACAGGTCAAAGGCTCCCTGGTTCTGCATCCCCCAAAGAGGCTACAAAATACTTCCCAAGTGTGAGGTTGTAGTGACTTACAGGTTTGAGATTAGAGCTCCAGCAGGGATGATAGAGGTTGTTTGCAACAACCCTACGGGCAAGAAGGCTGTGTTAACTACAACACCAGTAACACTATCATGGACCTTAAGAAACTGCAGATCAAACTGGCACTCATGGGAATAAGATTGTTCTTAAGAAAGGATATACGGGAGCCAGTACTGTGGCATAGCCGGTGCTGGCATCTCATATGGGTGCCAGTTCAAGTCCCAGCTGTTCTACTTCCGATCCAGTTCTCTGCTATGGCCTGGGAACACAGTGGAAGATGGCCCAAATGTTTGGGCCCTTGCATCCACGTGGGAGACCCAGAAGAAGCTCCTAGCTCCTGGCTTCGGATCAGCCCAGCTCCAACTGTTGCAGCCACTTGGGGAAGTGAACCAGTGGATGGAAGACCTGTCTCTCTCTGCCTCTCAAATAAACAAACAAAAAAAATCTTTAAAAAATAAAATTTCTAAGGACAAGTTGCTGGTGGACTAGAAAATCCATGACAGATGAACCTGGAGCTTTCTTAGCAATAGAGCGGAATTCCTTTCCCTTGCTCTACCCGAACCCCCTATACTGGTGTAGATGCTTGTTTTTAAAAACTTGCATTAATAAAAATCTAGATGCTGAAAGCAAAACACAACAGAACAAGAGCTACCCCGTGATTCCCTCTGCCCAATCTCAGCTCTTACCTGACCGAGAGCTTTGGAAGAGGTCATTCTTCAGAGTCCACGGCTCCTGCACCCGCTCCAGCTGGCAGATCAGCTTATGTCTGGGAACAGGACACCCTGTTCAGGGTACACACAGGCGTTTTGTGAAAAGAAGTAACTTCTCTAAATCTAGTCTAGAAGCTGCTCCCACTAACACGAACAAACGCTATCCTGTGACGTGCAAATAAACTCTGTGGGTCCAGAGGCTGTTGATCGTAGTGGTAGCTGGGTGGGCAACCTGTATTCACTTCGACTTCCTTTTTCTAAAATCCCAGACCTGTTCAGATGCAGACTCTGGAAAAATGACTCTTCTTTCCTGAAAAAACTTTTTCTAATTAATCCAGAAAGTCAGTCTCAACCTCACAGCACATCAATACCTCCTTGGATGTCTGGTTCACATCCAAATCTCTGGTCTTGAGGTCTGAATATTAGAATTTCAAAACTCCTCTTGGTGATTCTGGTGGCCAGGGACAGTTGAAAAACCATCCAACTTGTGAGCTGCATTCCTTGACCTTCCACAGTCAGAGGTGGCCAGGTCCCCTACACTGACCACTTAGAGGAAGTGTTTTTTCTAGGCAGGGATCAATGGAGGGGTCGGAAGCTCCCACGCCCAGCAGCATCCTGGGACTTCTGTGTGGGAAGCGCCTTCAGGCTAGTAACAAGGAGCAGAAGATAGCACCCACCACCACCCAGAGGCCAGCCCCGCTCTGGGCTTACTACATGATATAACACCTTTCTTACAGAGCGAGGACTGTGTGAACTAGTTGTCATGTGCAGTCAAACACATACTGACAGACACAGAGGTAACAGAGGCAAAGACTCTGTGGAGAAGTCAACAGCAGGAGCACCAGGACTCACAGCTGGCTTCTCTGGGATATCCTGAAGCACAGCACAGGATTCGTCAGTCATCCCCAAGCAAGGTTCACTTGTGTCTGCTTCATGCCTGGCAGTGGACTGATCAGGCAGACAAAGAGGTGGGCCAGTCCTCAGCTCTGTCCGGTTCATGCTTCCTCCCACCTCAGGGTCTTTGCACACGCCAATCCTTCTACCTGAACAAGGTCTGCTCCTCTTTCTTGCTCCTTCCAGCTAACTCTAATACCTCGGGGATCCTCTCAAATGTCACTTCTTAAGAAGACCTTCATGAACTGCAGCTTCTAAGTCTGGGTGCTTAATCATTATCCCACTTTGCCTGCTGTGGAACTTTTCCTCCTAAACATAAAAAACTAGTATTTATTGAGTGTGACCACATTCTAGGAAATGTACCAAGCAACACATTATGTCATTTCAAATTGAAATAAATTTATGGGGTAAGGAGGTGATATATTTAACATACCAACTTATTTCATTCAATACAAGGCATGTAGTTTCACTGAATGAAGTCTTTTTCGCCCCTAACAAAGTTTTACAGTTCTCTTCCTGTAAGTCATAAACTAAATGAATTTCCCCACAGCATACCCAGGATGTCCATATCGTGATCAGCACTACTGTATAGATGAAGAAACCAGGGGCCGGCACTGTGGCGCAGCAGGTTAACGCCCTGGCCTGAAGCGTTGGCATCCCATAAGGGCGTGGGTTCTAGTCCCGGCTGCTCCATTTCCAATCCAGCTCTCTGCTATGGCCTGGGATAGCAGTGGAGGATGGCCCAAGTCCTTGAGCCCCTGCACCCATGTGGGAGACCACATGAGGGATCTGGCTATAGATCGTGTTCTCCAAGCACCACAGAAGGCAGCCGAGAGCACCCCAGTGGGATCAGCAGCAGAGGCCAAGTGGCGGGTGGTGTTGAGTTAGGCAGGCGGGTAGGGGGACTCACCCTTGGGGGCAGAGGCAGGGCAGACTTGATGCCTCTACACACTAGCCTTTCAGGGATCACTGAAAATTTAAAAATCTGAAATACTGGGGTTGTCTACAATACCAGCATCCTGTATGAGCACTGGTTCCAGACCTGATGGCTCTGCTTCTGGTCCAGCTCCCTGTCAATGTACCTGGGAAAGCAGTAGAAGATGGCCCACGTCCTTGGGCCCCTGCACCCATGTGGGAGACTGAGATAGAGTTCCAAGCTCCTGACTTTGGCCTGACTAAACACTGGCCACTGCAGCCATTTGGGGGAGTAAATCATCGTATGCACTCTTTTGCTCTCTCTGGTTTTCCCTTTCCCCTACCCTGCCTTTCAAACAAACAAGTAAATAAATAAATACATTTTAAAAATGACTGATATTACTATGACCCTACACACCCAGCAGCTCTTCATGCTTTGGGTCATGGAAACAGTACCTTCCTAGTTTCACATGGTTTCCCAGGCCTCCTGAAGACAAGCCAGAATCCAGTGTGGGTCCTCTCCTGTGTCCCCCCTGCAGGAAGTGGTGGTCTATGCGCTATACTCAATCTAGTCACGTGCAAATGTACTGGAGGTGACCACTTCCCCAAACTCCCAGGGATTTAACTGAGTCAACAAAAAAGAATTTCAGACTATGTGAATGACACTTCTAACCATCAGACACCATGGGAGTTTAACGGATTGCTGTAGCCTTCTATTCCTCAGCTAGGAAATCTTAGATAAAGGACAAGACCTATGGGAAAACACACTTGGCCAAACTATGCAAACTTGTAGCACTGGATGCCTTAACAAAAAAATAAAGGTCTCGTTTTTCAAAATCATTATGAACTGCTAGACAGCTGTATAAAAATTTTCTTCTTCCAGGTAATAAAACCTGCCTCACAGACAAAAAAAAAAAAAAAAAAAAAAATTAACCACACAGCTCTACACATAATACTACTACAAAATAAGGCCTTACCAAGACACTCCTTATTCCTTTCACAGTTACAGACACTACTAACAATACCTGAGCATATGTTTCACTTATCAAGTGCCAAGCACTTAAAAAAGGCATAAAATTTTATGATCCTAATAGACCTCAGGGGCCAGTGCTCTGGTATAGTGGGTAAAGCTGCCGCCTGCAGTGCAGGCGCCCCATAGAGCACTGGTTTTGAGTCCTGGCTGCTCCACTTCCAATCCAGCTCTCTGCTATGGCCTGGGAAAACAGTGGAAGATGGCCCAAGTCCATGGGCCCCCGTGCCCATGTGGGAGACCTGGAAGAAGCTCCTGGCTCCTGGCTTCAGATCGGTGCAGCTCCAGCCATTTCGGCCATCTGGAGAATGAACCAACAGATAGAAGTCCCCTCTCTCTCTCTAGGCCGGCACTGTGGCTCATTAGGCTAATCCTCTGCTTGTGGCACTGGCACACCGGGTTCTAGTCCCGGTCAGGGTGCCGGATTCTGTCCCGGTTGCTCCTCTTCCAGTCCAGCTCTTTGCTGTGGCCCGGGAGAGCAGTGAAGGATGCCCAAGTGCTTGGGCCCTGCACCTGAATGGGAGACCAGGAGAAGCACCTGGCTCCTGCCATCAGATCAGCGTAGCACGCAGGCCACAGCGGCCATTGGAGGGTGAACCAACGGCAAAGGAAGACCTTTCTCTGTCTCTCTCTCTCACTGTCCACTCTGCCTGTCAAAAAACAAAACAAAAAAGTCCCCCCTCTCAACTCTGACTTTCAAATAAATAAATTCTTAAAAAAAAAAAAAGACACAGGGATACCAGCAAGGAAGTAAGGCTGGAAAATGGCTGAAGCAGTGGGAAGGACTGGGGGCGGGGCAGGCTAGGCAGGGCAAGGGAGGAATTAATCCAGGAGCTTTTTTACTAGCTAGGCCGAAAGCCAGAGGGTAAATTGAGGGAGGCTGCAGGTTCCTTCTATGATGGAGGTAGAAACCCTTACCTAGAGAGACCAGGAGCCCACAGATGTCCAGCATCACCTCCTGGTACAAGTTCTGCTGAGCGGGCTCCAGCTGCCTCCACTCTTCCTGGGTGAAAGTCACAGCCACATCTTCAAAGGTCACAGGCACCTGGGAAGTCAAGACAGGCAGTGGTGTTGGCCTGTGAGCTGCTGAACGTGAGCGGAGCTTGTCTTTGCTTTGCTGTTAAAGGTGGAGACAGCTCGAAGGCCTAACTCTGCAGTGGGCTGAAGGCAGAGGTAGTCGTGTTGAGAGACCTTCCTATGCAAGAACCACAAGAGGACGACAGGGGACGAGGGAGACAGCTGGAGAGCTGGGAGACGCAGACCAGAGGAGCGCTAAGCAGTCAGGGAATGATAACGGTAATGGCAGTAAGAGAGCTAACAGCGGCAGTACCTGGGCCTCACTGGTTCGGCTAGAGGCCTGCCCCAAGCTGCAGGCTCCACTTCCGTGCTTTTTGTTTTTGTTTTTTGACAGGCAGAGTGGACAGTGAGAGAGAGAGACAGAGAGAAAGGTCTTCCATTGCCTTTGGTTCACCCTCCAATGGCCACCGCGGCTGGCTCACTGCTGATCCGATGGCAGGAGCCAGGTGCTTTTCCTGGTCTCCCCATGGGGTGCAGGGCCCAAGCACTTGGGCCGTCCTCCACTGCACTCCCGGGCCACAGCAGAGAGCTGGCCTGGAAGAGGGGCAACCGGGACAGAATCCAGCGCCCTGACCGGGACTAGAACCCGGTCTGTTGAGCCCCGGCGCCGACCTCGCCCAACGACCGTTAAGACCAGGGTTAAGTTAAACCACAAGGCAGCCCCACTGGCAACACGAACCGCAGCCGAGAGGAAGCCAGGAGCGAGGCCGGCGCCCGGCCCGCCAGACAGCAGCTGTGGAGTCAGCGTCCACTCACCGGCGTCTGGTCTGTCAGGGACGCCGCGGCCGCCATCACGGGGCCCCGGGCGGCGCGGCCGGCGCCCTGCGACCCGCTGACAGCCGCACTCGCGGCCGCCGCCTCCCCGGGGGACGGTGGGCACCGGCACCGGGCGCCGCCCTCGGCTTCGGCGAGGCTGGAGGGCGGGCGAGCAGGGGGCACGCCCTCGCTGGAAGGCCTCGATTTGTGCAAAGGTGCGGAGGGGACTCTTCTTTCCTCACTAGGTTCCGAAAAGAAGCCCGAAAAGGGCGCCCAGCCCGAACACTCAGCGACTCAACACCGCAGGGAACCAAAGCGTAGGGGTAAATGGCGTCTGAGGGCAGCAACCCAGAAGTCCCGCCCCTGCCGCCCTGAGCCACAGGAAGCGCCTCTGTCCCGGGCCGTCATTGGCCGAGCTCGGGTCACGTGCACGATGCACAGACTTCTGGGTAATGTAGTTTCCACGCGATGTCCAACGACCTGAGGGGTACCTTACCCAGCCTGTCTCCCTTGGGATGAAAGGTGCTCCAGGACAGGAGCGCCGCTCCGTTTGCGGCTCATCGCGGTGTTCACTGCGGGGAGAGCGGCGACCGAGGAGCAGCGGTGACACCATCCAAAAGCCTCACTACTCAAAATCAAGAGAGAGAAACTGAAAACAAAGCAAGATGTGGTTACAGCTGGACTTGTACAGCTCCAGATATCAACTCCCCAGCAATGAGAAAGTCACCCATGGCTAAATGACAAGTTTGCAAAACCCTGTACAAGCTTCCTCGTAGCCCAAAGGATTTAAACCCGGAGACAGCTTCCCTTACTCCATTGGAGACCCGGTCCTCACGGGAGGGCTTTGTCTTTCTTCAATAAACTCTGCTTCTGTGCCTGCCCTTCCTTGTCCATGCTCTTCATTCTCCGTGGTCGTGAGACAAGAACCAGAGATCAGAACCACAGGCACCTGCATCTTTTTCCACAGATTCCTGCCATGTTACCAACATGATCAGAAATGCAACCATGAGTGTGTCCTCTGGTTAACGTGTATTAAAACTCATTGTGTCTTGTTCTGCATTTGCCCTGTTTTTTTTTTTTTTTTAACATTTACCTATTTATTTGCTTTATTTTTTTTTTAAGATTTATTTGAGAGGTAGAGTTACAGACAATGAGAGGGAGAGAGAGAGGTCTTCCGTCCGTTGGTTCACTCCCCAGTGGCCGAAAGGGTCGGGGCTGCGCCGATCTGAAGCCAGGAGCCAGTTGCTTCTTCCTGGTCTCTCCTGTGGGTGCAGGGGCCCAAGGTCTTGGGCCATTTTCTACTGCTTTCCCAGGCCACAGCAGAGAGCTGGATTGGAAGAGGAGCAGCCAGGACTAGAACCTGAGCCCATATGGGATGCTGGTGCCCCAGGCGGAGGATTAGCCTACTGTGCCACAGTGCTGGCCCCAACATTTACCTATTTATTTGAAAGTTACAGATTGGGGGGGGGGGAGAGCAAGCAAGCGAGAGAGAGAGAGAACTCTCTTCCATCGGTTGAGTCAGACCAAAGCCAGGAGCCAGGAGCTTCTTCCAGCTCTCCCACATGGGTTCAGGGACCCAAGCACTTGGGCCATCCTCCACTGCTTTCCCAGGCACATTAAAAGGGAGCTGGATGGGAAGTGGAGCAACAGGGACTCAAACTGGCACCCATATGGGATACCAGTGCTGCATGTGGCAGTTTTACCTCTTATGCCATGGTGCCAGCCCCTAGGTTGGCTTTTCATGGTTTCCTTTGCTTTACGGAAGCTTACTTGTGTGAATACACTCTATGTTGGTCACACAATGCCAAAATGAATGTAGTCCCATTATTAAGAGTTGCAGAACTGTAATAAGCAAGAATACTTTTAATTTTCAAAGAAAAAGTCACTGCTTCAATAGATAGGTGAAGACTGTGTAAAAGCAATTTTAAAAATAGAGAGGCCAGTATTGTGGCACAGCAGGTTAAACCGCTGCTCATGATGTCAGTATCCATTATCAGTGTGTCAGAGCCTCCATTACTGTCTCTCTCCTTCAGATTCAGCCTCCTGCTAGTGTGCTAGGGAAAGCACCAGAAGCTGGTCCAACTGCCTGGGGTCCTGCCACACACATGGGAGACCTGGATGGAGTTCCTGACTCTTGGCTTCAACGCAGCCCAGACTGCCACTGTGATCATTTGGGGAGGAACCAACAGATGAAACATCTTTCTCTTTCCCTCTCTCTGTTGCTTTACATTTTCAAAGAAATGCATTTTTCTTAAAGTTCATCCCACAAGTGACAGTTTTGTCCTATAGATTAATGAGACTTTTTAAAAAGATTAATTTTATTTGAAAATCAGAGTTATAGAGAGGGAGGGAGGGGGAGAGAGAGAGAGGGAGAGGGAGAGAATCTTCCATCGGCTCTCTGGTTTGCTCCCCAGATGGCCACAATGGCCAGGGCTGGATCAAGCCAAAGCCAGGAGCCAGGAGCTTTTTCCTGGTCTCTCATGTGGGTGGCAGAAACTCAAGTACTTGGGCCATTTCCCACTGCTTACCCCAGGCCATTAGCAGAGAGCTGGATCAGAAGTGGAGCAGCCAGGACTAGAATCAGCGCCCATATGGGCTGCTGATGTTGCAGGCAGACGCTTAACCCCCTACACATCGGTCCTGATGTATTTTTTAAGTATACAATAAACACTGCAAACAAGATGGGTACATGTAATAGCACTCAGAACTGTTCCTGCGATGATTTAGATGCAGGTGTTGGTATAAGTTATTATCTCTGTTTATTGAAGAAAGTAAGCCTATCAAGACCTTTTTTAGATAAAGGGAAGCCCTTTAAGAGATGGTGATATTACCATTCGATTCCAGTACTCTTACAATTGCTGTGGATGATGAGATTTACCCAAATGATTGAAGAAATAGGTGTGGCCATCTGTGCTAATCCTATAAAAGCCATGCTCCTTGGTTTGTGTCTTAGACACTTAGACACTGCGATCATCTTCCAACATGGCTGAAGACAACTCTTCAAATGGTAAGTTCCTTTCACATTTGACTGCACTTTTCTTGACAGGAGGAAGAAATTGGGCTAACCACGACTGGGCTTGTCAGTTGTAGAAATCTCGTTTTTAAAAAAGATTACAGCAGTTACAGAGAGTAGAGCAGTTACAGAGTTGGACACTGCAGTTACAGAGAGAGGTAGAGACAAACAGAGAGAGGTCTTCCATCTGCTGCTTCACTCCCCAAATAGTTGCTGTGGTTGGAGCTGAGCTGATTCGAAACCAGGAGCCAGGAGCTTCTTTCAGATCTCCCACATGGGTGCAGGGGCCCAAGCACGTGGGTCATCTCACTGCTTTCCCAGGACATCGTAGAGAGCTGGATCAGAAGTGGAACAGCCAGGACTAGAATCAGGGCTTTCACTCAGTGTGCCTCAGTGCTGACCCCAGAAATTGCATTTATTATTTATTTATTTATTTAGAAATTGCATTTTTAAAACTTGGAAATAACTGCTGGTAAAAGGGGAAAAAGTTGAACAAATGCTATTCTCTGTGTATCTGGGCACTGGGACTTTAGACAGGTACAGATATTCAAGAACTAAATGAGACAAATTTTTGCTTCAGAAAGAGGCAAGGGAGGTACAGATGGAAAGTAAGAGAGAGGCAGATGCACTATCGGAAGCAGCTGTAGGAAGCATTGCAAAATTCAGAGGTTAGGGCTGGTGCTGTGACGCAGCGGGTTAAAGCCCTGGCCTGAAGTGCCAGCATCCCATATGGGTGCCAGTTCCTGCCCCAGCCGCTCCACTACTGATCCAGCTCTCTGCTATGGCCTGGGAAAACAGTAGAAGATGGCCCAAGTCCTTGGGCCCCTGCATCCACATGGGAGACCCAGAAGAAGCTCCTGACTCCTGGCTTCAGATCCAGTGCAGCTCCAACTATTGTGGCCAACTGGGGAGTGAACCATCAGATGGAAGACACCCCCCCCCCCCGTGTAACTCTGACTTTCAAATTATAAATAAAATAAATCTTTAAAAAAGATTTATTTATTTCAAAGGCAAAGTTACAGAGAGGCAGAGAGAGAGAGAGAGAGAGAGGAACTCCATCCACTGGTTCACTCCCCAAATGGCTGCAATGGCCAGAGCAGGGCCAGTCTGAAACCAGGAGCCAGGAGCTTTGGGTCTCCCACGTGGGCGCAGGGACCCAAGGACTTGAGCTATCCTCTGCTGCTTTCCCAAGCTCATTAGCAAGGAGCTGAATTGGAAGTGAAGCATCCAGGACTCGAACTGGTGCCCATAAGTAATGCTGACATTGCAGGCAGTGGCTTAATCTGTTAAGCCACATGCTGACCCCAAAATATTTCCTTTTTGATCTATTATATTTTATTTATTTTCTTTTACTTTTTAGTTTTTCTTTTTAAAGGCAGAAAATAAGGAGAGAGGGATCTTCCATCTGTTGGTTTATTTCCAAAATGGCTACAACAGCTATGTCTGACCCAGGAACTTCTGGATCTCTCACATGGGTGGCAGGGGCACAAGGAACTGGGCCATCATCTGCTGCTTTCCCAGGCACATTAGCAAGGAGCTGGATCAGAAGTGGAGCACGGGGCCAGTGCTGTGGCGTAGCGGGTAAAGCTACCGCCTGCAGTACCGGCATCCCATATGGGTGTCAGTTCACGTACCGGCTGCTCCAATTCCTATCCAGCTCTCTGCTATGGCCTGGGAAAGCAATGGTAGACGGTCCAAGACCTTGGGCCTCTGCACCCACATGGGAGACCAGGAAGAAGCATCTGGCTCCTGGCTTCAGATTGGCGCAGCTCTGGCCGTTGTGGCCATTGGGGAGTGAATCAACGGAAGGAAGACCTTTCTCTGTCTCTTCCTCTCACTGTCTGTAACTCTACTTTTCAAATAAATAAAAACAAAATATTTTTTAAAAATACCAGATATCTAAACTTATTTAAAAAAATCCGCCAAGCAATTTTGACCAGAAAACTTGAGGGGCTTAATGGTGCTTCTATCATAGACTCTTCATTTCATTGCTGTAATGATATGCATTATATTGACTCATTTCTCCTAATCCATATGAAAAAAAGAAACTATCAGTTTTTCAGAACCGGACCCAGATTCCCAAGTCATGGCATTTAGATCAATGGGGGCAGTCAGAAAGTCGACTTTGTATGTTCAGGGTCTTTATCATGGAATGAGTATGGTTCTGTGGGTTCTGAGATTCCAAATGGGAAAAGGAAATGAGGGGCAGCTTGAACTGAAATTTGAGTATCTAAATTGGCCTGTTAAGTCCTTCTCTACAGTTCTTTCCACAGAAAAGCTAGCAAAAAATTATAGGCGCAGTCGCACAAGATTCACAGAAGAGCAACTGAAAATCCTCATCAATGCCTTCAACCAAAAACCATACCCTAGCTATGCTACCAAACAAAAACTTGCTTCCGAAATCAACACTGAAGAATCAAGAATCCAGGTAAGTCATGCATTCTATATCTCCAAGGGTAGAAGTAGAAGGGAAAAAGCATTGAGTGAGCATATTGCAAACCAGTGTGCTAAACCTTTATGTGGAGTAGCTTCACACTCTGGTTCCTGACTGACAAAGATGTTGCTCTTAGTCTCACTTCACAACACAGGAGGTGGGAGGAAATGTGGTGAACTTTCTACTCTCTCTAAGTCATAGTCCTCTTAGGTTTGGTTTCAGAATCGAAGAGCACGACATCGATTCCAGAAAACACCAGAGCTTAAGGAAGCTTTAGAATCAAGCCAAGGCCATGGAGAAGACTGTCCTCAAGAAGAGATTCAAAGTAAATAACTTTCTTTGTATTACTTAATGATTTGGAATTCGGAGTGTCATTCTTCTATTTGCTCATAAAATACGTAATAGGCTATTGTGAACGAAAGTTAACCCCCTTGTGCTATGTAACACTAGAAAAATATCCATTCAATCCAACTCAGATGTAGAGTGATAACCATGAATTGAGCTGTACATATGGTACATATGTACATATGCACTGCACCCCATTAATATGTACCATTATGGCTAACAGAAAACTAAATAGCCTGCTCCAGTGTTGTTCCCAACTTAGCCTCTATAGTGGGGCCAACTACTGTCTTGAGTAGGAAGGCTGTTCCCTCCCACATGGTCTTCCATTTAAGTCTTCTGTTGACAAAGGGTTCAATATGACCCAGGAAGTTCTCTGCCCTTTTCTTGGACATTCTGAGAACCCCTTCATCCTGCCCCCTGCCACTTCTATTCTGCTCAAGTCCAGTAGCTCAGACACATTATCGGCATCTCCTCTAGAATCTTATCTGGAATGAGATCGGGACGAAGTCCTGTCAGGAAGAGCAAATTGGATGGAGAGGGACAAGATGATTTGGTTCCATATTTAAATATGCAAAATAACACCTGAAATGTTCCTAAACCCATCCTCTCTAGATCTTTCTACTGTACAAAGAGAATCCAGACGGTGTCGTACCAACTACAGCTCCTCTCAACTGAACACCCTCATCAAGGCATTTATGAGCAACCCTTACCCAGGAATTGATTCCAGAGAACAACTTGCCAAAGAAACTGGGGTTCCTGAGTCAAGAATCCAAGTAAGTGATAGAGTTGTGGCTGCTCCACCTCCTAGATATTGAGATGCATAGACCGGGAAGCCACATTGGCTGTGGGCTGTTCTACTTTTCAGTATCAATGTTGCATCCATTGTGACCTGAACAGTACTGAGCATATGACACTAGGAATAAGATGAATGCCTCTCCTATATATTAAGAAAAAAATGGTGAGTTTTGTGCAGCATCTCTTATTTTCACTAAATACATTTGTTCTGGCTTAGATTTGGTTTCAAAACCGGAGAAATAGATTCAATATCCAGAGAAAAAGGAAATCTAATGAGCTCTTAGAACAAGACCCGGGGGAAGAACACTGAGACTGCTTCAAGGTAACCGGCCTCTTTTACCTAATTCAGCTCACAGGAGGAGTCTCTTGGGTATCCATTGCTTCCATGCCGGAGTCCTCTTGGGAGGTGCGGGATATTTCCACACCTTATCCGGCTCCCCAGAGTCAGGAGATTAGTCACAGTCCTTAAAGACTTTCCAAGTCTGTGGATCTTCCGAGGAATTCCATCACCCTCTTTTCCCATAAGTCCAGTCCTACTGAGATGTGGATTTTTTTTTCACTGATGTCTCCTCAGTACCTGGTTACATAGCAAATGCTCAAATTTTTGTTGATGGTAAGAATGAGGAAATGGAGTTGTAGATCCTCAGCTGGGTTTTCCTAGGGGCAGGATGGGGCATGGCTTTCTAAGGAGGTAATGGCTTCCATATTGGATTGGCAAGTGGGGACTGGTTGACTTCCACATCTGAGTATAAACTGGCCTGTAAGATTTTCTCTTCTATCTTCCTCCTTAGGTATGGAAGGTACATAAACGGCACCCTTCATTAGCAACTGTTTTCTCTGTAGCCAGAACATTATAGATGTAGAGACAAATTCAATATATTCGATATAATCAACCTGAGCCCCACATTTCTCTCACAGTCTTTCAAGAAATCTACTTTTCACTGAGAGTTCAAGATAAACCTTCAAGAAACAGTAAACAGGACTTCAGGAGGCAAATACAAGAGGAACTACACAGTCTGACCCATCCTGGTTTCAAAATTCACCAGACATCGAGACAATGCAAATGAATCTAATAGGAGCCACTGTTGTGATGCCGGAGTAAAGACATACTGCTATGCCAGCATTCCATAAGTGCACCGGTTCAAGTCCCAGCCTCTCCTCTTCAGATCCAGCTCCCTGCTAACGTTCCTGAGAAAGCAGCACAGGATGGCCCAAGCCCTTGGGCCCTTGCCTTCCATACACAAGACCTGGATAGTTTCAGGCTTCTGACTTCAGCCTGGCCCAGTTCTGACCATTGCAGCCATTTGGAAAGTGAAAAAGCAGATGGAGGATCTCTTTTTTTCTCTGTGTCTCTACATCTCTAACACTAATAACTAAATCTTCTTAAAAATGAAAATAATTCTAGTAATAAGTTTTCAATCATCACAATAATTATTGATGCAGGCAAAAAGCATAAATTGATATTTAAAAAAAGTTTGGCCTAATAGGCTAAGCCTCTGCCTGTGGCACCAGCATCCCAAATAGGCTCCAGTTCGTGTCTCAGCTGCTTCTCTTCTGATCCAGCTCTCTGCTATGGCCTGGGAAAGCAGTAGAAGATGGCCCAAATCCTTGGGCCCCTGCAATCATGTGGAAGACCCAGAAGCTTCTGGTTCCTGGCTTTGGATTGGAACAGTTCTGACCACTGTAGTCATTTGGGGAGTGAACCAGTGGATGGAAGACCTTTCTGTCTCTCCTTCTGTCTGTAACTATCTCTCAAATAAATAAATAAACATCTTTTTAAAAAAATCTTAAAGTTTGAATAACAAGAGACATACATCATCTCAAAGAATCTCCTTGTGCATGCTTACTGATTACAAAAGGAAAGCTGATCATTGTGCAGTGGAGAAAGCTGGCTGATTCCACCTTAAGTGGCTAAAATCTACTCCATGGGGTTAGCATTGTGGTAATCTGCCACCAATGATGCCAGCATCCCATACCTGAGCGCTGCTTCAAGTCTTGGCTTCACCACTTCTGATCCAGCTTCCTTCTAATGTACATGGAAAATCAGTGGAGGATGGCCCAAGTCCTTGGACTCCTGCCACCCACTAGGGAGACCCAGATGAAGCTCCAAGCTCCTAGATTTGGCCTGGCCCAGCTGTGGTTGTTGCAGCCATTTGGGAGGTGAACCAATAGAATAAGTCTCCAGAGTTCTTTCCTATATGTAGACCATGCTACCATTTATGTGGATATTCAGAGGTCTGTCTGTGCTTAGGAAGTGGCAATTTTTATTTGTCCTTTCATGTATGGCTTATTTCAATAGTTATAACATCCTCAAGGTTCATCCACATTGTAGCACATCAGAATTTTCTTGCTTTTTAAGGCTGAACAATATTCCATTTTATGTATATCCCATATACAGTCATCCACTGCATAATTACCTTCTGGTCAACCATTCCTATGTATGATCTATCATGCTCCTGTTTTATAGTCTAAGTGTATGGCAGGCTATCCTATGCAGGTTTGTGTAACTGTGCTCCAGTTACTCACCCAATGCCCCTAAACATCTTCTAGTGGGACAAGAGGTATAGGTGGAAGACAGTAATGTTAATGATCCTGATCAGTGCAGACCTGAGCTAATTTGCATGTTGTGTCTTAAGTTTTTAACAAAAAATGTTTAAAAGGCAAAAATTGGAAAGTCCCAAAGGTAGAAGAAAACTTAGAGTAAGAATATAAAGGAGTAATATTTTTGTACAGTTTTACAGTGTGTTTTAAGATAAGTACTTTTACTAATGAGTCAAAAAGTTTCAAAGGTTTGTAAAGTTATAGTAAGCTAAGGTTAATTCATGATTGAAGAATATTTTTAGGAATTGAGTATAGTCTAAATATGCAATGTTTATAAAGTCTGCGGTGGAGTACAGCAATATCCTAAGCCCCCACATTCACTCACCAGGCACTCAGCTGGCCCACTCAGGGCAACTTCGAAACATGCAAGCTCCAGTCATGGTTAGTGCCCAATACAAGAATTCCATTAAAAAAAATCATTACATGGGGGCCGGCGCTTGCAGTAGGTTAAACCACCGTCTGCTGTACCATCATCCTATGTGGGCAACTATTCAAGGATTGGCTGCGCCACTTCCAATCCAGCTGCTGGCAATTGTGCCTGGGAGGGCAGTGGAAGATGGCTCAAGTGCTTGGGTCCCTGCACCCATGTGGGAGATCTAGATGAAGCTCCTGGCTCCTGCCTTTGGCCTGGTCCAGCCCTGGCAGTTGCAGTCATTAGGGAGTGAACCAGCAGATGAAAGATCTCTTCTCTCTCTGTCTCTCCCTCTCTCTCTGTAACTCTTTCAAATAAAATAAATGTTTTTTAAAAAGTCTTTAGATTTATACCTATGTTTAGACGAGCTTAGCTACACAACATTGTGTTACTATTGCCTATAGTACTCAGTACAGTAACATACCATGCAGATTTGTAAATCAGAAGCAGTGAGTGTGTAGTGGGCTATACCGTCTAGGTTTGTATACGTGCACTCTTGATGGCTGCACAGTATAGAATAACCTAGCAACTCATTTCCCAGCACACGTGCCTATCATTAAACAATGCATGGGGGCCGGTGCTGTGGCATAGTGGGTAAGGCTGCCACCTGCAGTGCCGGCATCCCATATGGGTGCTGGTTCAAGTCCCAGCTGCTCCACTTCCAATCCAGCTCTCTGTTATGGCCTGAGAAAGCAGTAGAAGATGACCCAAGACCTTGGGACCCTGCATCTGTGTGGGAGACAAGGAAGAAGCTCCTGGCTCCAGGCTTCAGATCAGCTCAGCTCTGGCCATTGCACTGGGGAGTGAACCAGCGAATGGAAGACACCTCTCTCTCTCTCTCTCTCTCTCTGAAACTCTGCCTTTCAAATAAATAAATAAATCTTAAAAAAAAAAATGCTGGGGCCAGTGCTGTGGTGCAATGGGTTAAAACCCTGGCCTGAAGTGCTGGCATCCCATATGGGCACTGGTTTGAGACCTGGCTGCTTGTCTTCTGATCCAGCTCTCTGCTATGGCCTGGGAAAGCAGTAGAAGATGGCCCAAGTCGTTGGGCCCCTGCACTCATGTGGGAGACCCAGAAGAAGCTCCTGGCTCCTGGCTTTGGATCAGCACAGCTCTGGCCATTGTGGCCAACTGGGGAGTGAACCAGCAGATGGAAGACCTCTCTCTTTCTCTCTCTCTCTCTCTCTCGCTCCCTCTCCTCTTTCTGTTTAACTCTGACTTTCAAATAAATAAATAAATCTTTTTTTAAAAAAATGCTGACTGTATATTCATATTGATTGTGAACACATAAAGAAAAACTGAAGCAATTTTCAAAATGCACAAAATCCATCTATTTGGGTCAGTAGGGTAAGGTGAATGGAGAAATAAAGTGAGGCTTACTAATCATATGCATATATGTAGGTCTTGCACATTTCTAAAAATTTTGAAAGTGATGATTCCTAAAATAAAAGTTTAAATTACAATGTATTTTTTAGAATCATACAAACTTGATGATTTTTTGAACTTTTACAATTTTGAATTTAAGAATTCCATATTAAAAAGAATTCCTAAAAGGAAATGTTTAAGATTTAAATTTACATGGCATTATAGATATCAAGTGTTACTTTTTTGAGCATTTTCTTTTAGAACTGCATTGATCCAGATGAAAGCCGGTTTGCATCTGATACCCATGAAGTTATCTGTGTAAGGGCTGCAGCTGTGAGGGGCCTGCAACGGAAAGGCTTCTAGCAGACTGAGGGGCTGGTGATGTGGTGTGGCGGGTAAAGCTCCTGCGTGCAGGGGCACCGGTTCAAGACCCGGCTGCTGTTCTTCCCATCCAGCTCTCTGCTGTGGCCTGGAAAAGCACTAGAAGATGGCCCAAGTCTTGGGCCCCTGCACCCACGTGGGAGACCCAGAAGAAGCTCCTGGCTTCTAATTGGCGCAGCTCCGGCCGTTGCAGGCCATCTGGGTAGTGAACCAGTAGATGGAAGACCTCTCTCTCTCTCTCTCTCTCTCTCTCTCTCTCTCACTCTGCCTTTCAAATAAATAAAAACTTTTTTTTCAAAAAAAAAAAAAGATTAGTATTTAAAAAAGAAGACTGAGAGCAAAGGGAGAAGCGGTCAGAAGAGAGCTGCGTGAAACGTGGGTCCTGTGGGAATTGCTAGGGGGCTTTGTGAGGAAGAGGTGAGGGAAATGGAGAAAGCAAGGAAGAGTTCCAAGTGTTTGGTTCATTCAGCTGGAACATGGTGAGATCATTTATGTAATGGGGAAGACTGGAGGTTAATTTAGGAGATAATAGGTTTGAAGTACTCATGTGGATGGATTTTTTTTTTTTTTTTGCATGAAAGGTAGAGTTAGAGAGAGAGAGAGAGAGAGAGAGAGATCTGCTGGTTCACTCCTCAAATGGCTACAGAGGCCTGGGCTGGGCCAGGAGGATGTAGAAGCTAAGAACTCCATCTGCTCCACTTCTGACCCAGCTCCTTGCCAATGTGCCTGGGAAGGTGGTGGAAGATGGCCCAAGTGCTGGGCCCCTGTCATTCACGTGGGAGATCGGAAGGAGCTCCTGGCTTCTGCTGCCATTTGGGGAATGAACAGGAGCTGGAAGATGTCTGTCTCCTCCCTCTCTCTAACTGTGCCTTTCAAATAAGTAAAAGAGTTTCTTTAAAAGAAGAAGAAAACAGTGGTAGTCAAAAGAGACATTGTATTTGTTAGGAAGTATCCTGAAAACATACCCCACATGGCAAGGCAGCAGGTAGTCTAAGAAGTTCTCCAGCAACTCCGACAGGATGTAAGATAACAAAAAACAGGAGTTTTATACTGCGAGTGATGAGCCGCACCGTGAAGATTCCTGAATCCGTCCCATTCAGTCAGGAGCACAGAAGTAGGCAGGATTCCAAGGAAGCAGGGATCTATCTCAAGCAAGGAAAAACCCAATGGCAGTGTTTGGGATCTGCGGGCCGAGCTGGGCAAGGAGGCCCCTTCCTCCCGCGGGAGTCCCCATGGCCTTGTGCGGATCAGCAACACAGGAGGCGCTTCCTTTAGGGAGACCAGCAGCTGTCCAAGCCCAAAAAAACTTCGTGGAATTTTCCCCAGTTCCAATTGCAGAAGAGGCTAAGGGAGCTTCTTTCAGATCCTTCTTCAAGCTTCCATGGAATAGCAATGCAGACGACCGCTCCGAAATTCCAGCCTGCACAAGGTGCCACCCCCCGCCCCCCAAGCCCTGGGAGGCAGTCCTTGGAGCCCCTCACTTTCCGGGTTTCCCCTGCCCATGGAGGAGTCCTTCAGGAATCGGTGATAAAAGCTGCCGTCAGCGGGGAAAATCCGCACAATTTTGCGCGCAACTGCCAGCAGTGTGCTTCGGGGGGAACGTGCAGAGCACACCGCCCTCGACCAAAGTTGGAACCAAGCCTGGAGAAGGAGACTCTGGGCCCCGCTTCTCCAAGATTGACCCGAAGCCTCCACGAGTCCAGGGGTCACGGACGTTGGTCTCACTGTTCCGGCCTCACCATTGGTACCCCGACGAACTGGAGGTCAGCACATGCGCAGAGCTCACGTTGTGCAAAACTGCACCACCGTGTCGCCACACCTGCGGGCGGGGAGTGCGCGCCTCCCGGTCCGCACCGCCTGGCCGCCTGCAGCCCGGAGCTGTGGTCTCGCCAGCGTGCGTGCCTGGGTGCCCGCCTCTGGATCGCCGTCCTAACAGGTGTGAGAAGGTCGCCCCGGAGATTTATTTACATTCCCCTGAGGACTGGGGGTGGTGGGCACTTTTTCAGGTACCTGTTGGTCATTTTTAGGCTATTTTTGGTGACAGAGCATTCTTTGAAGGAAAAGAAAAAAAAAATCCTAAAATTCGTATGGAACCATGTAAAACCCTGAATAGCCGAAGCAATTCATGGGTGGGCTAGGTCTGTTCTCAACAAAGATGGCCCACGTTTATCTCAGCTTCCAATACAAGACACATTCCCTTTGCATGCACTTCTGTGTCTCTTTATCTGTATATACATTAGGAATGAATCCATATTGGGACTTTGATTCTAATTAATCACCACGGGATTTAATTTTTAGCTTTAAAAAATAGTGGTATACTAGACTAGTATAGCTTTAAAAATAGTATAGCTTTAAAAAATAGTTTAAATAGTCTGGGGTCGATGTTGTAGCCTAGTGGCTTAAGCTGTTTTGCCTGGCAAAACATTGGCATCTCTTTTAATAAATAACGTTATACCATGACAAGTTTTAAAAATGTATTCACTTAAAAGGTAGAGTTACAGAGAGACAGATCTTCCACCCAGTGGTTCACTCTCCATATGGCAACAATGACTGGGACTGGGCCAGGCCAGGGCCAGGAACACTTGGGCCATCTTCTACTGCTTTCCCAGGCACAGTAGCTGGGAGCTGGGTTTCAGGAGGAGCAGCGAGGACCAGAATGGGCACCCACATAGAATGCCGGCTTTACAGACTGGCAGCCTAACCCATTGCACCACACCAATGGCTCCCAACCATGAGAGTTTTAAAGCTTGTTTCCCGTTTAACACTTCACAGATTATATGTGACAATCTTGAAAACATGACAGTTTTAAGTCACTGACTCACTTTATCCATTCATTCCCTGCTTAACTGAGCCCCTCCCAGAGACCAGAGGCGGAGCAATGCTAATGAATTCGTGGTAAACAGGGAGTAGATAGACTTGTGCTGTCCAATAGGGTGCATGGATAGGAAGGGCTGTGCTGCCATAGCCCAAATTTAAATTCAAGACCAGACCTGGGGACCCGGTTGGCGTGCTGGTTTCTGCAGAGTAAAGACTCCTGGATGGCTGGAGGGTATCCATCTCTCTCTGTGGTGTCAGCTGCTTTCGGCCCTTCTTGCTCAAGGCATTTCAGGTAAACCGTTTTCAGTTTCTTTTGTTTTAACTATTGAAAAAACAATGAGGTGGGTGTTGGTTCTAGTCCAGCTGCTCCTCTTCCAGTCCAGCTCTCTGCTGTGGCCTGGGAAAGTAGTGGAGGATGGCCTAAGTGCTTGGGCCCCTGCACCCACATGGGAGACCGGGAAGAAGCTCCTGGCTCCTGGCTTCAGATCGGTGCAGCTCCGGCCGTTGCAGCCATTTGGGGAGTGAACCAAAGGAAGGAAGACCTTTCTCTCTCTCTTTTTTCACTGTCTGTAACTCTACCTGTCAAATTAAAAAAAAAAAAAAAAAGAAAGAAAAACCAATGAGGTTGTGATATTTTCTTTTAATTTATTTCACTTGGTTTTATGCCATGTGGGTAAAAGTTTTGTTTTTTCTTGCTTACTATTTCAATTTGTTTTTACTATTTGAATTTAAGATGAAATTTTTTACTTCCATGAAATTTTTAAACATATTTAAAAATAAGACTTTGATATCTATTTATCTATGTTTTTAAAAGACTCATTCGTTTCGTAGTCAGAGAAAGAGTCATCTCCCATCTGCTGGTTCATTCCCCAATGGCCACTGTGGCTAGGGCTGTGCCAGACTGAAGCCTGGAGCCTGGAGCTTCCTGGGGATCTCCCATGTGGGCCCCCGAGATTCAAGCCCTTGGGCCATCCTCTGCTGCCCCTCCCAGGCCATTATCACGGAGCTGGATTGGAAGTGGAGCAGCAGGGAAACGAACTTGGGGTTCTGGCATCACAGACAGTGGCTTTACCCGCCACCATGTCACCACCCCAGCCCCTGTAATCACAATTTTCATGGGAGTTCTTCGTATTTGAGGAGATAGAGGAAAGAATTGGGAATCAGGGACAAGGTAGAGCCCTGATCAGATCAGGTGGGGCTTGACAGGGTGTGATCATAGTTGGTGGTGCCCTGACTGGATTATGATGTAAATTAAGTTTACCTTGATCACTAGTTTAGCTTTTCCATGTGAATGCATGTCTTCAGTTCCAATACACCCTAGAAGAAAACACCAGGGAATCGTCTTGCCAGTGCAGTGGAGGTAAGCTATTCTTTTTTCCCTTGAAAGCAAAAATGTTTTATGATTTGAAAGGTTTGAATTTTTTAAAAAATTTTTTATGTTAAAGGCAGAGTGACAGAGAAAGAGGGAGAGACAGAAAGGTCTTCCATCCACTGGTTCATTCCCCAAATGGCCCCAATGGCTAGGGTTAGGCCAGGCCAGAGCTAGAGACCGGGAACTCCACTCTATCTCCCACAAGGGTAGCAGGGGCCCAAGTACTTGGGCCGCCTTCCGCTGCTTTTCTTGCGGGAGCTGGATCAGAAGTGGAGTAACTGGGACACCAAGTGCTCATATGGGATGCCGGCGTTTTGGGCGGCTGCTTTAGGGGCTGTACCCAATGCTGGCCCCCTTTTGGTATCTCTTATATCAGTTCTGGGTGTCTTCTTAGAGACCTCCTTCCTGGAGCCTCCATGCCCTGGTAGACCATGGCTGCTACGATTGGCACTGCTAGTGGCCAGGGACTCCCCTTAATACCCCTGTGCTGGATCCCCTGTTTTCTGGAACCCCTTTTGGCCTACTGCCTCAGTATGTGTGTACCTCCAATAGCTTCAGAGAGATGATATGTAAAAGACTTAAACATGATATTTTGGGGACCAGCATTGTGGTATAGCGGGTGAAGCTGCTGCCTCCTTGCTGGCATCCCTGGTTCGTGTCCTGATTGCTCCACTTCAATCCAGTTCCCGGCTAATGGCCTGGGAGGGGCAGTGGGGAATAGCCCAAGTGTTTGGGCCCCTGCACCTACTTGGGAGGCCTGGAGGAGGCTCCTGGCTCCGGGCTTTGGCGTAGCCCAGCTTGGGCATGGCTTCTCGGCAGTCTTGGGAGTGAACCTGCGAATGGAAGATCTCTCTCTCCCTCACCCCTCCCCCTCTGTAACTGTGACTACTAAACATATAAATCTTTTAAAATAAAATAGTGTTTTTATACAGTTCATTTTATAGCTACTCTTAATTTAGGAGATTGATTTCTATTTACACATTTTTTTTAAAGATTTTATTTATTTGAGAGGCAGAGTTACAGACTGTGAGAGGAAGAGGCAGAGAAAAGTCTTCCTTCCACTGGTTCACTCCCGAAGTGGCCACAACAGCTGGAGCTGCACTGATCCGAAGCCAGGAGCCAGGAGCTTCTCCTCGGTCTCCCACGCGGCTGCAGGGGCCTAAGCACTTGGGCCATCTTCTACTGCTTTCCCAGGCTGTAGCAGAGAGCTGGATCTGAAGAGGCGCAGCTGGGACTAGACCCTGCACCCATATAGGATGCCGGCGTGGCAGGCTGAGGATTAACCTACCATGCCACGGCGCCAGCCCCTGATTTCTATTTTGACTCATGATTGCTTTCAATAATTTTGTTGAATTTCTGGTGAGTTAGAGGAACCTACAGATTTTTAACTTTGTTATTCATTTCCACTTTTAACACAGCACTATACTGTCTACACTAAAACTTCTGGGGTCTGGTGTCCTAATCCAGCGTTTCTCCAACTTTGTTTCGGAGTCACTTAGAGAACTGAGGAGGAACCCAGAGGTCCAAGCTCACCCACTTAGAACAGGACCTGGGTCCTCTCTGTTCTAGAGAATTCTCCAGCGGCTCTAATCTCTTCTCAAGTCCCAGAGCGGCCAGCCTCTGAGCCATTACAGAGGGCCCCAGGACAGGGAGGAGTGGGAGGGGTGTTTTGTCCTCAGGGAATTTAGAAATAACCACTAATTTACGAGCACTGAGGAGAATGTCAATACTCCTGCCTCCCTGTGTGCCACCCCCAGTACACTGAAAAAACCTTTGCAGGTTTACATTCTAAATGCTTGCCTGTAACCAGTAAGGATTCTCCCACCTAATGTGGTTATGCTTGGCGCTGTGTGTGCATGTTCCATGGGCTCTGGAACATGAAGGCAACTGACTTTTCCAGATTCTGGGCTTGCTGTGTATCAATCAACTCTGTGTTCAATTTCCCCAATTTTGGGAGTGGTCAGAAGTCACTGGAATTTTGGGGTTCTTCTTTGTTTCTGTATGCAGTTCTAGTAATGTCTGCTTTATCATTTTGCCATTAGTTGCAGGCATAAAGTATGAGTAGTGATTCTCCAGTAACGATTTTACTCTGTATCATTATGGAGTCCTTAAAAAAAAAAATCTTAGCTAGGCTGGTGCCACGACTCACTTGGCTAATCCTCCGCCTGCGGCGCCAGCACTCCAGGTTCTAGTCCCGGTCGGGGCACCAGATTCTGTCCTGGTTGCTCCTCTTCCAGGCCAGCTCTCTGCTGTGGCCCGGGAGTACAGTGGAGGATGGCCCAAGTGCTTGGGCCCGGCACCCGCATGGGAGACCAGGAGGAAGTACCTGGCTCCTGGCTTCGGATTGGCGCAGCGTGCCGGCCGTAGCAGCCATTTGGGGGGTGAACCAATGGAAGGAAGACCTTTCTCTGTCTCTTTCTCCCACTGTCTAACTCTGTCAAAAAAAATCTTGATTAGTTTGTCTTAAAGTCAAATCTTTTTGACACTCATTGTCCTAAAGTGTGTAAGCTGACAATTCCAATATCTGCTCACAACCTTTGTAGTGAAAATCACAGCTTCAAAACTGGATTCCACCCGTTTTGCTTGGACTCACACTGTTGTCTTCAAACTGGTCAGTTAGTTGAATGGCCACCCAGGGATGGTGCAAAATATGGAACATTTCTCGAATTTATGAGTCTTCCTTGCGCAGGAGCCACGCTAAGCTTCCCTGAACAATTCCAGCTTTGGAACGCAGGCTGCAGCCACCCGCTTTCCTTTAGGACAGGGTGGCTGGAGGAAATGGGGGAGGGTAAAATTCCTGGGTCCCCAAGTTGGCTCTTTTGTTCCACTCAGCTCCCCACAGGGCTGCCCTAGCTCTCTGGGCTTTGTTTCTGCAGTCTTTTTCTTTTTAATTGACACAATAATTGCACATATTTATGGCATGCCATATAACAATTCAATACATACTTATATTTTTAAATAAATTAACATATTGAACCTGTTGCTGAATGTCACACTTATTAAGATATCAAGACCGAGTTTTTCTTTTTTTTTTAAAGTAACTTTTTTAAAAAGATTTTTATTTATTTATCTGAGAGGTAGAGTTACAGACAGTGAAAGGAAGAGACAGAGAGAAAGGTCTTCCTTCTACTGGTTCACTCCCCAAACAGCCGCGACGGCCAGAGCTGCGCCGATCGGAAGCCAGGAGCCAGGCGCTTCTTCCAGGTCTCCCATGCGGGTGCAGGGGCCCAAGCACTTGGGCCATCTTCCTCTGGTTTCCCAGGCCACAGCAGAGAGCTGGATGGCAAGAGGAGCCGCCGGGACTAGAACTGGCGCCCATATGGGATGCGGGCTCCTCAGGCGGAGGATTATCCTATTGCACTACGGTCCCGGCCCCAAGACCAAGTTTTTCATTCCTACTGAAAATCTGCCTATTTTGGTTAGTTTTGTTTTTCACATATATAGAGCCTAAAATGTATTTAGGCAAAAATATTTTTGTGCTAGAAACATCCTAGCAAAAAGATCTGTAGTGGGGGGCCAGCATGGGGACAGAGTGGGTGCCGCCAGCGCCTGGTCGCTGGCATCCCATACGGGCACTGTGTCATGTTCCCTCTGCTCTGTCTCCACTCCAGCTCTGTGCTCATGGCCTGGGAAGAGCAGCAGAAGATGGTCCAAGTGTTTGAGCCCCTGCACCCACGTGGGAGAACAGATGAAGCTCCTGGCTCCTGGCTTCAGCCTAGCCCGATACTGGCCATTGCAGCCATCTGGGGAGTGAACCAGTGCATGGAAGCTCTTTGTCACTGTCTCTCTCTCTGTCTTTCTCTGTAACTCTGCATTTAAAATACATGAATAAGTCTTTAAAAGATCGATAGTGAACAGGGGCGGTCTGTGTTCAGCAGCCAAGGCTCTGGAAAAACCATTTGCTCCTCCTAACACATCCCCCAGGGTAAGCCTCCACGACGCTCCCTCCGCCAACAGTCTGCCCTGTTCTGCACAGAACAATGAAAGTCGAAAACAAGGCATGGCCAGAAATGAAGCAGTTGAGCATCAGGCAAGATGTGTCCACTGTCCTCACCCTGAGCTCTGGCTGGGTTCCTGCTACACCACACACCCCGCCTCTTGTGGATGGTGTGGCCTTGAGTCTCTTGTGGCCGGTCCTGCTTTTGCATATGGGGAAGACTCTGACCTGGAAAACGTTTGGGGACAGCTGCAGTCGCGTGGGAACCATTTCCTCTCAGAGGAGGCAGAGATTTCACATAGACCCCCGCAGTCTCAGGACAGACCCCTGCTCCTGCCACGGCTGAGAGGGTTCTAAGCCAGCGGAGCCTCTGTCCTGTCCGTGTTGGCAAATGCATGAACACTTGGGAACTGGCCAGACTGGGTTTGCACAGGGAGAAAGCCAGGTCTCTGAAAACTGTGTGACCCTTGGTTTTGTCATGAGCTTATGAGTTCGCACCATAATTTCAGCAAGGGACCACTTATCCATTTATTTATGCAGGTTGTTCCCAGTTGTTTGATAAGAACATAAGTTATAAAGAGATGTCTCAGACTTGGGTTATTTTCACTCTCGTTATTGCTTAAGCAAATGATTGGAAGCAGGACTGCAGGTTCCAAGAGGTGACGATGCAATGAAGCATGGAAGTTCCACAATACACTGTGAAATCAGTGACACGGCTCAGAGTCACCTGGTGTTCCGAAAGGGGTCACCAAGGTGCAGGCACAGTAGGGCTCTTATGCGGAGCTGGTGTGTGGCGCTTTCTACATAGGATGACTGGTGAGTACCAGAGTCGTTCTGCTTTCTCACAGCTCTTTCCATTTTTTCTCAGGTTTTCCTTCCAGGACTGTTTGGGCTGGAAAAGGATACGAAATGAACCATGTTAGGGTGAGTTTGTGTGTGTGTGTGTGTGTGTGTTGTTGTTGTTGTTGTTGTTAATTGCTTGAAAGGGAGAGGGAGAGACCTTCCATCTGCTGGCTCACTCTACAAACACCTGCGATAGCCAGGCTGGGCCACGTCCAAGCCAGGAACCCCGCTCCTTGAGCCATCATGTGCTGCCTCCCACGGGACATATTAGCATGGAGCTGGAGTGGGAAGTGGAGCTGGGACTTGAGCCCAGGCATTCCAGTATGGAATGTTGGTGGAAATCCTGAGCTGTGGCCTAATAACCGAACTAAACAACCACCCCTGAGTTTTTCAGTAAGTTCACATCATCAAAATGAACTATCTGTTACCCATGTGCAGCTTGCTAGTCTTTTGGCATATTTTCCTCCTTCTTTTTGTATATATACTAAAAGATATCATGCTCTAAGTTCTTTCCTATCAAAGCTGAACATCTGACCACGCTTCCACAAATCCAGTCAATTGTTTTGCCCCAGACATAATAGTCTTATGAATGTACCACCCCAGTATATTCCTCTAATTATTGATATATCTAATATGTGTTCCCTCAGCTTTGTCCTGTGTTCAGTTGGCAGCATTTAGAATCTGCACAATGAACTGATGCAGATCAGAACTGAAGCCAAGTTCAGAGAATTCACGGAGCAGCAAAAAGTAACCAGCTAAGCAGTGTTGTTTCCTCATAACTGTTAAAATTAAGCCACTGAAGCCCAAGGTTGGAATCTGGTTTTGGCAGGAAAAGTGGGCTGGAACATAAAAGCCGCTGCAAAGTTCCTCTGTCCAAGAAAACAATCCGTGCCAGCCTCAAGAGGCGAGATTTTTTCAGTGGACAACGAAGGTCTGGACTTTGCAAGTGTCATTTCCAACACTGAGTGGCAGGAATGAAATGCTGATATAGCCCTCGATGACGTGAGATGCAGACAGACGTGGAGTGGGAGTGCGACACTGCAGGGAATGTAAAGGCCGTCTCCCACCCTTTCTTAAAGTTTATTATTGTTGTTGTTGTTGTTGTTATTTTCCAGGAGGGAAGCAAGAAAACCCACTAGATTAATTGATGGCACCATCTAGTTCCCATGCTGACTGGGACCCAGATTAGAAAGGGTCCATTCAGACGAGGCAGTTGCTGCCCTGCCCTGAGGAAAAGGTGGCAGCACAGATCAGTGAGCCGTGGTGCGAGCAAAGTGGCTGAATGGGGTTGAGATTCAGGAGGTGGAATTCAGGAGTGTGTGGGATGGCAGGAGTTTTGAGGGAGATGGTGGCGTCATGAGTAGATCTTGGGTTGATGGCGCCTGGCAAGACATTTCAGGCTCCAGAGAAACTGCCTGGTGAATTCCACACAGAATTACAGCTCGGTTCAGGGGCAGCGACGCCTTGTGTCCCAGCCCTCACGGGGAATCTCTCGTTCCAGGGAAGCGTGACCTTCGAGGACGTCAGTGTGAACTTTACGCAGGAAGAATGGCAGCGGCTGACCCTCAGGCAGAGACGTTTGCACAGGAATGTGATGCTGGAGAACTACAGAAACGTGGTCTCCCTGGCCCAGCACGGCTGCCAGGGTGGGTGACCTAACACATGAGGTCTGAAATGCGTGGGCAGGCCACTGTGTGGCTGAAGGGCCCATCCCCCAGGTGCCCCTCACTGGGCTGAGCCGGAGTAGGTGCAATGAGGGACAGCTCGGATGCTCACTTCCAGGGCTCCTTCAGCCCAGCCCTGACCCTGGTTCTTGGGAAAGCTGCATCCCCCAGGAAGAAAAGCTTTTCTTTGTTCTGTTTGGTTTGACTGCTCACATGGATTCCTTAACACAGCGGCTTCCCTGTCCATTCACCTCCCCCCATGCCACACATTCAGGAAACACCCACACGCAAAGCCTCACATTCAAACACCCTCACACAAAGCCTCACACTCACACACTCAGGAGCACCCACATGGCAACATTCACACACATTTATAACACTCCCACATGGAAGAAATGCATGCTCACAAAACACCCCCACACAAACCAACACCCCCCCCCCCCAACCCCACGCCACCCCACCAAGCCCTGTGTGTTTCCTACAAACAGGCCAAGAGGAAGCCAGCAAACCTGAGATGATCTTGAGGCTTGAGCGCGGAGAAGAGCCCTGGACGGTGGGAGGCAAGGGGCTGAGCAGCAGCGGACGAGGTAATCAGGGCAGCACCGGTGGGTGGGCAGAGTCCCGGGAAGCCAGTTGTCCTGTTAAAGAGGAACCATTTGGCAGTGACTGGGAACGGCTGGGGCAGACTCAGTGCGCAGGTGTGTGTTTGCCTGTGTGTATTCCTTTGCAGGTGAGAACTGTTCTCATTTCACCCTGACTGCTGGCCCTGAGCTCTCAGCTCCCGCGTGCTGGGTCTCTTGCAGTCCAGTGCAGACCGCTCAGCAGCACTCCGGAAGCTGTGGCTCATTTCTTTCCTCTTGTGCTCTTGGTGAGATCTGACACTCCTGACCTTACCTGAAAGTCCTCCATTATTCTGGCCCTGTGCCTTCTTTCCCTTTATTATTATTAAAGATTTATTTATTTGAAAGGCAGAGTTAGAGAGATCTTCCATCTGCTGGTTCACTCCCCAGATGGCCACAAGCACTAGGTCAGGGACTTGGGTCATCTTCCACTGCTTTCCAAGGTGTATTAGCAGGGAGCAGGATCAGAAGTGGAGCAGCCAGGACTCGAACCGGTGTCCACATAGGATGCCAGTGCTGCAGGCTGAGGTTTAACCCACTACTCCAACAGAGCCAGCCCTGGCCCTGTACCTTAAAAATTAAAAATATTCTGTCTCCCAAAAGCTGCTGGCTAGGACACAGGCTTCTGCCTGCTCCCCTTTTGATGTTGGGCTGGGCTGAGTCGGGGGGACCTGGTTCTGTCATGTTCCTGTGGGCAGGTCAGGCTACACAACTGTGTTTGCAGATAGGAATGAAATGGTTACAGCAAGTAACTGGAGTCTTAACTGTTCTTTGGTACCTATGTGTATGTTTCTCCCCACAATTTCTTCAATATTAGTTTTGTTCTCAGAACCTGTATTAGCCAACTTTTCATCATTATAAAAAATACCTAGGGGGGCTGGTGCTGTGGCATATCAGGTAAAGCTGCCGCCTGCAGTGCGGGCATCCCATATGAGTGCTGGTTTGAGTCCTGGCTCCTCCACTTCTGATCCAGCTCTCTGCCAATGCAATTGGGAAAGTACAGAGGATGGCCCAAGTCCTTGGGCCCCTGGGCCCCTGTGCCCCTGTGGGAGACCCAGAAGAAGCTCCTGACTCCTGGCTTCAGATCGGCCCAGCTCTGGCCGTTGCAGACATTTGTGGAGTGAACCAGCAGATGGAAGACCTCTCTCTCTCTGCCCCTGCCTCTCTGTAACTCTGCTTTTCTAATAAACAAACAAGTCTTTTTTTTTTTTTTAAAAAAAAAACCTAAGGCAGGCTTATTTTATAAGGAAAGAGATACATTTTCAACTCAGAGTTTTGGAGCTTAGCAGTCCAAGATCAGGTGAGCCCCAAAGCCTCAGCCTACGGTGACAGAGTCCCAGAGTGGTAGAGAGCACCACACAGCAAAATACAGGGACTGCGGGGCTGGCGCTGTGGCATAGTGGGTAAAGCCACTGTCTGCAGTGTCAGCATGCCATATGAGTTTGAGTCCTGGCTGCTCCACTTCCGATTCAGCTCTCTGTTATAGCCTGGGAGAGCAGTCCTTGAGCCCCTGCACCCTTGTGGGAGACTGGAAGAAGCTTCTGGCTCCTGGCTTCGAATCGGCACAGCTCCAGCTATTGTGGCCATCTAGGTAGTGGACCAGTGGATGGAAGATTTTCTCTCTCTCCCTCTCTCTCTCTGCCTCAGCCTCTCTGTAACTCTGCCTTTCAAATGAAAAAATAAATCTTAAAAAAGAAAACAGGGACTGCACCTGTTGTACTATATTCTTAGTCCCCTGAGTTTTGGGACTAACCTGCATGACTTTGGGAGCCATATCATAGCAGGGTCTCTGGCCTTAGTGTTTCTTTTATGTTTGGACGTACTGAGAAACCTAGATTATCTTAACCAAAAAGAACAAGCCAATTATAAATAGTTATATAAATACATAAGTTTATTAATGAGAGAAAATCAGAATGCATGTGTTACAGGTAACTCACAAATGATTACAAGGCTACAGTGGATGTTGAGTTATATTTTGTCTATGTGGATTTAAAACTACAATTTTTATGTGAAGTTTTACTTTTTGTAAACAATCAGCAGTAAATCAGTTTGTTCTACGCTAACTGACGTCTGATCGCAGTCCCTGTGGTTGCCCCAACAGCACATCTGCTTGGTTATACATAAGTCACAGCCCTTAACACCTCGCTGAGTTTAGATTAAGTTCAGTTTCCCATAGACATTAGGGAGGGCGCAGTGCAGAATGATTGCCCCAATAGACTGTTTATGACATTTCACTTCAATCATGGGAGTAGAAAATCTCACACGGGAAACTTCTCTGTTCTATTTTAGAAGCATGTGTTTGGAGGCTCCAGGCAGTGGAGGATCTCAGGAGAGACTCTGCATCATCGATCAAGAACACAACAGTGACCAAGCAAAAAGGCATTGAACATGAAGAAACACTTCCTCCGAACGGAGATGACACTACTTCAAGTCCCCCACTCATAGACCATGACCTGTTTGGGAGAGATCTGGAACAGAGTGTGGGTATGAAAAGCTGTGTAAAACACAACTCTCATGCATCTAAGAGATACAGGAAATTGGTTGGCCATAATGCATCCAAACTGGTAGAGACACAATTTGAATGTGATTTCTGTAGAAAGCTATTCAGCTCCAAATCATGCCTTCTGAGTCACCTGCGGATGCATGCTGGGGAGAAAGCCTTTGAATGCAGCAAATGTGGGAAAGCATTCGGCAAGCAGTGGAAGCTCCGTAAGCATCAGAAAACTCACACGGAGGAAAAGCCCTTCGCATGCGGTGAGTGCGGAAAAGCCTACAAGCACAAACTCAATCTCCTCCAGCATCAGAAAAGTCACACTGAAGAGAAACCCTATAAATGTAAGACCTGTGAGAAAGGCTTTTTCTGGAGGTCATGCCTCGTTAATCATGAGAAAACTCATAATGCCAAAAAAGCCTATGAATGTAATGAATGTGGCAAATCCTACCGGCAGTATGCGACCCTCTTTCAACATAAAAAAATCCACACGGGGCAGAAACCCTATGGGTGTAAGGACTGTGCAAAAATGTTCATTTACAAGTCAGACCTTGTGAAACACCAGAGAACACACACGGGAGAGAAACCCTACAAGTGCAGCATATGTGAAAAGGCCTTCTCCCAGAAGTCCAATGTCATTGATCACGAGAAAATTCATTCTGGAGAGAGAGCTTATGAGTGTAACCTGTGTGGCAATACCTTCATCCAGAGGAAAAATCTCATTCAACATAAGAAAATCCACACCGGAAAGAAACCCTTTGAATGTGCTAGATGCGGCAAAGCTTTTTTTCAGAAGTCAAACCTTCATAGTCATCAGAAAGTCCATGTCGGAGAAAGAGTCTATGCGTGTAATGAATGTGGAAGATCCTTCAGCCGGAAGCTACACCTCAGTTTGCATAAAAAAACGCATAGTGGACAGAAACCTTACAAATGTTCCGAGTGTGGAAAAGCCTTTGCTGACAAGACGTATCTTCTGAGGCACCAGAAGAGAATTCACAGCAAATAAGTCCCATAAATTTTAAATGTTTGAGAATGCCTTCATTTATTGCAGAATGTGGTAGTCACCCAGGAGTTTATACTGAAATGCTTTATAATTTTAAGGCTATTTCTGAAGCAGTGAAGACTTTTTTTTTGGTTTTTTTTTGTTTTTTCTTTTTTATTTTGAAGACTTTTTTTTAAGATTCATTTATTTATTTGAAAGTTACAGTGAGGCAAAGAGAGAGAGAGAGAGAGAGAGAGAGGTCTTCCATCCGCTAGTTCACTCCCCAGATGGCCTCAACAGCCAGAGCTGTGCTGCTCCAAAGCCAGGAGCCAGGAGCTTCTTTTAGGTCTCCCACATAAGTACAGGGGCCCAAGCACTTGGGCCATTGAAATAGTGAAGACTTCAGTGGAGTGTCTTGTGAAGAATGACTTGGCTTATTCATTCATCAAATATAAAGTGTCTTTTGTGTAGGAATTGTTTTAAACACTGAGTATGTAGCAATAAACCAAATGTGCCAAAAACCCTCATGAAATTTTAATTCTAGTGAATAACGACCAGTGAGAACCATTCCATTAAAAAATTTAAAACATTCACTAATTGGGAATAGACACAAGAAAATGTAATGACATGGTGTTGCACCAATAGTATGAGGGTACTTCAAAAGGTTCATAGAAAAATTAAGGGCTGGTGCTGTGGTGTAGCAGGTAAAGCCTCCACCTGCAGCACCAGCATCCCATATGGGCACCGGTTCCTGTCCCCACTGCTCCACTTCCCATCTTATTTTCTGCTGTGGCCTGGGAAAGCAGCAGAAGATGGCGCAAGTCCTTAGGCCCCTGCACTCGCATGCAAGACCTGGAAGAAGCTCCTGGCTCCTGACTTCCGATAGGCTAAGCTCCAGCTGTGGCAGCCATTTGGGGAGTGAGCTGGAAGATAGGAAACCTCTCCCTCTCCCTCTGCCTCTCCCCCTGCATTTCCCTCTCCCTCCCTTCCTCTCTCTGTAACTCTTCCTTTCAAATAAATAAATCTTACAAAAATATTTTAAAAATCAAGTTAAAAGACAAGTTTCTTATAGTGGAAAAAATTTTGGAATCCATGGAGTTTTTTCACAAGATGCATTTTCCCTGTACTTTTTGCAAAGTCCTCAGAATGATTTTAATGTTTTTTTTTTCCCCACCAAATTGAATGTATTTTAATTTTAATTAATACGCCAGCACTGCGGCTCAATAGGCTAATCTTCCGCATAGCGACACCAGCACACCGGGTTCTAGTCCTGGTCAGGGTGCCAGATTCTGTCCCGGTTGCCCCTCTTCTAGGCCAGCTCTCTGCTGTGGCCCGGGAGTGCAGTGGAGGATGGCCCAAGTGCTTGGGCCCTGCACCCCATGGGAGACCAGGAGAAGCACCTGGCTCCAGGCTTCGGATCAGCGCGGTGCACTGGCCGCGGTGGCCATTGGAGGGTGAACCAATGGCAAGGGAAGACCTTTCTCTCTCTCTCTCTCTCTCACTGTCCACTCTGCCTGTCAAAAAAATTTAAAAAAAATAATTTTTATTAATTCAAAAAGAATAGATTTCATGTAACTCATAGACAATTCTAGGATTATAATAATTTATCTCTTTTCCTCCCTTTTCCTTTCAACGTATTTTCAATTCAACTTCCATGAACATTAAAAAAGATTTATTTATGTGAAAGGCAGACTTACAGACAGGCAGAGACAGAGAGACACAGAGGTCTTCCATCCACTGGTTCACTCCCCAAATGGGTGCAGCGGCCTGAGCTGGGCCAATCTGAAGCCAGGAGCAAGGAGCTTCTTCTGGGTCTTCACAGGTGCAGGGACCCAAGGATTCAGGCCATCTTCCACTGCTTTCCCAGGCCATAGCAGAGAACTGCAGTGGAAGTAAAGCAGCCGGCACTCGAACCAGAGCCCATATGGGATGCCAGTACTGCAGTCAGTGGTTCTGTGGTTTTTACCCATTTTGCCACAGTGCCGGGCCCTCCATGAACTTTTTTTTTGTTTAAAGATATATTTATTTACTTGAAAGTCAGAGTTACACAGAGAGAGGAGAGGCAGTGAGAGAGGTGTCTTCCATCTGCTGGCTCACTCCCCAATTGGCCAAAACAGCCAGAGCTGTGCCAACCTGAAGCCAGGAGCTTCTTCCGGGTCTCCCACGCGGTACAGGAACCCAACAATTTGGACCATCTTCACTGTTGTCCCAGTCCATAGCAGAGAGCTGGATCAGAAGAGCAGCAGCCTGGACTCGAACTGGCACCCACATGCGATGCTGGCACTAGGCACAGTGCCAGCCCCTCCATGAACTTTTTAAACACCTTTGTAGGTGCCAGACTTATATGTGTCAATAGGAACATGTGTGTGAGAGCACTGTTGGTCCCCATGCCTTCTTAAGTGTTCATATCATGCTTCTTTTCCTTGTGCCAGTGTTTCTAGAAGGCAAGTGTATTTTACCTTGTGGAAAGACACGATCTTTATTTTATTTTATTTTAATTTTGACAGGCAGAGTGGACAGTGAGAGAGAGACAGAGAGAAAGGTCTTCCTTTTGCCGTTGGTTCACCCTCCAATGGCCGCTGCGGCTGGCACACTGCAACCAGCGCACCGCGCTGATCCGAAGGCAGGAGCCAGGTGCTTCTCCTGGTCTCCCATGGGGTGCAGGGCCCAAGCACTTGGGCCATCCTCCACTGCACTCCCGGGCCACAGCAGAGAGCTGGCCTGGAAGAGGGGCAACCGGGACAGAATCTGGCACCCTGACCGGGACTAGAACCTGGTGTGCCGGCGCTGCAAGGTGGAGGATTAGCCTATTGAGCCACGGCGCTGGCCCGGATCTTTATTACTGGAGACATTGTGCTGTCAAAGCTGTGCCTGTCCAGAGCTGCTCTGTGCAGAATATCCTCCATATCAGGCATATAACCTTGCTCATGTTAAAGCGACCGTATTAGTCCTGCACTGGCTCTGGCGAAAAGAGGTGGTGGTAGTTTTCTAGGCTTGTAGTGAGAGTACAAGTATGAACTCTGTGGTTCTTCTTACACAGGGATTGGAAAAAGCTCCTAGATGAGTCACAGAACTTAGGAATTCATTTTAAAAAGTATGTGCATGAGTGCATAATGTACCGGTAAATAATCATCTCTTTTGTAATTTACTATCATAGAACATACAAATGTATTGTAAAACTTTGTCAAAACGCAAGCACACAAAAACTCAGACTGTTGATGGCACCATTTGCAGTCAAGAGAAATGCAAACAAAAGTGCAGTATTAAATTATAACTGCATAAAATTAACTTGCATGTACTGTGCTTCTGTGATCTCATAGCTACCTCTTGTTGCTATTACTGTGGGCTCAAGTGGTGAGGATCCACCTGAAACATTAATCTTCCACATGTGAGCAGTTAGTCTCTCTAATAAACTCATCGAGTAAAAATGATGTCTCAATCCTTACATATTTTTCACCATATATAATTTGAATAACATACATAGTTTGCTGATACTTTATGTTATTGGTAAGACTTCCTACCAATAGTAGGCTTTTAGGAGTTAGGTTTTGGGGGCAGTTGAAAGTTATACTCAGGTTTGTTACTGCAAGGGGGTCAATATTCCTCATCGCATCAGGGTTCAAGGGTCAACTGTGTGTGGCCTAAGCAACAGAAATGTACCTTTTTTTTTTTTTTAAAGATTCATTTACCTATTTGAAAGCCTGAGTTACACACAGAGAGAAAGACACACACACAGAGAGAGAGAGAGAGAGAGAGAGAAAGAGAGGTCTTCCTTCCACTGGTTCACTCCCCAAATGTCTGCAATGGCTGGAGTTGTGCTGATCCGAAGGCAGGAGCTAAGAGCCTCCTCCGGGTCTCCCGCATGGAGGCAGGGGCCCAAGCACTTGGTCCATCATTCACTGTTCTCCCAGGACATAGTAGAGAGCTGGATCAGACGTGGAGCAGCCGGGACCAGAACCAGCGCCCATATGGGATGCCAGCACCATAGGCGGCAGCCTCCACCTGCCATACCACAGCACTGGCCCCAACAGAAATTTACCTTCTACAGCACTTGGCTCCAGAGGACCAAGATCAAGGTGTCATCATGGTTGGTTTCCTCTGAGGGCAGGATGTTTTAAGCCTTTCTGGCTGGTAGATGTCTCGACATCTTCCTATATCTTCAAGGTATCTTCCTTTAGTATCTGTGTCCAAATTTCTTCTTCCTATAAGGATACCAGTCACATGGGATTAGGGAATGCCACAAACTCATTTTAATTTAATCATATCTATAAAAATCCTATCACCAAATACAGTTGCATTCTGAGGTACTGAGAGGTTAGGATTCCAACGTGAGGGTTTTTTTTTTTTTTTTTTTTTTTTTTTTTTAACACAATGAAGCCAGAAAAGGCCAGACTGGCTGACATGGAGTCTGTTCCATTGAATGCAACACTTACATCCATGTATGTAGGCTTTTGTTTGAATATTAGTGCTTGTACCAATCACAGGAGAAGCAGGTAAATATTTTTGCCAATGAATCAGAGTGGGAAATGTCACAGTGACTTCCACCCCTTGTTTCTGTGACACCAGTGTAGGGCAGAAATGATGCTTCAGATAGGTTCATGAACATCACTCAAAATGATATGTAGGGTACTGTGATGGGGGAATAAACCATTATTATGGTGATTACAGCCCTGGTAGATGTTCAGCGGGGTTTGAAGGCAAGACTAGATTACACAGATATCTAGCGGATTGAGGTCAGGGATCTTACTAAGTAGGACAGCCCCCTACACCAAAGTACTAACTAACATATTAACCATGCCAACGTTGAGAAACACTGTCCCAAACATGAGTGAGTTCACGAAGGACACAACTGAAGTGTGACCAAGAGAAAATGATTGCTCATCACTATTTCCTCCTTCTTTCTTCACTCCCTCCCTCCTTTTTTTGTTTTTTAAAGATTATTTGAAAGACAGGGTTCCAGAGAGAGAGAAAGAGACAGAGAGAGGTCTTCCACTTCCTGCTTAATTCCACAATGACCACAATGGCTGAACTGGGCCAGTTTGCAGCCAGGAGCCAGGAGCTTCATCTGAGTCTTCCAGGTGGGTGCAGGGCAGAGAGGCAGAGGAAGACAGAAAGAATCTGCTGATTCACTCCCCAAATGGCCACAACTGTTGGGGTTAGGCCGAGCTGAAGTCAGGAGCCTGGAATTCCACCCAGGTTTCCCACATGTGCAGCAGGGACCCCAGCACTTGGGTCATCTTCTGCTATTCCAGGCACATCTGCAGGGAGCAGGACTGGGAGTGGAGCAGCTAGAACTCTAGCTAGTTATATGGGATGAGTGTGTTGCAGGCAGTGGCTTCACCTACTGTACTACAACACCAGCCCCATTTTACATAGTTTTTAATTATAAAACCACTTTTTTATTTTTAATTTATTTAGTCAAAAGATAAAGTGATGTGTTCGAGGGAATAGAGGAAGGAAGAGAGGAGGGAGGGGAGGAGAGAGAGAGATTCATTGATCCTCCTTCCGTTGATTCACTCCCCAGATGCCTACTACTGCTGAGGCTGGGCCAGGCTAAAGCCAGGAGGCAGGACATCCATCCAGTTCTCTTATGTGGGTGGCAGGAACCCAAGTCCTTGAGCCAGTATCTACTGTCTCCCAGAGTGTGGATTAGCAGGAAGCTGACTCAGAAGCAGAGGCAGGATTCTATCCTGGGAACCCAGTAGGGGATGCAAACATCCCAAGCAGTGTCTTAACCCACTGAGCCACAGTGCCTGTCCTCATCATATCATGAACTGCATTGCTCATGTAAGCCTGATGTTCTACCTTGCAGCTCCTGGAAGGATATGGAAATACAGTTGGTTGCTAGGTAGCGAATTGTTCCACTGAAGAGTTACAAACACACATGGAAGCCAGTAATGGTACTTGTAGTATTTGGGTATTTATTTCAATAAGCTTACAAAACAAAGACATATGTGAGTTCAAGAGACTTAAAATTATAATTAAAATCCTTATATAAACACACACACACACACACACACACTCACACACACACCAGCAGTAAAATACACCCTAGATATCTACACACTATGATTGTGCTTCTCAAAAGTTCATGGGCACCATAATGTCCATCAGATTTCTGGTCTACACTTGCAGTTCCTGAGTCAGTTGGACTGGAGAGGTCTCAAAATTGTCATTTCTGATCAGATCCTCTTTGCTGCTGTGACGTTGATTGCACAGCAACACTTGGAAAACCACTGCATTAGAACATGACAAGCGCCATTTTAATCTTGTAGGAGAGAATCATGCAACTTAGCCTGAGTTCTGAGGAGTCTTGTGGATCTTCCATGTTTTTTATATAAAAAGATTTGTTGATGTAAAAGGCACAACAGAGAGAAGGAGAGCGAGCTTTCATCCGCTGGCTCACTCCCCAGATGGCCCCAACAGGCAGGGCTGGGCCATGCTGAAGCCAGGAGCCAGGAAGTCCACTGTGGTCTCCCACGTGTGTGGCAGAGGCTCAAGGACATAGGCCGTCTTCTGCTGCTTTCCCGGGCACATTAGTAAGAATGCTGGATCAGAGGCAGAGGTGCTGGAACTCAAACTGGCACTCCCACCTAGGCCACTTGCTTCCCAAGGGGTGGCTGAAGCAGCTGTGCCACACCACCAGCCTGGCCTGGCATTCGAACCACAAGGCCAGCCCCCGGTCTTTGTCCGGAGCTCCTTGTGTCTTCAAGGAGCCTCTTATTCTGCTGGAAGGAACAGCTCTTCCAGTTGGCTGGTTAGCTGGGACTTCTCTGCCTTGCTCACAAGTGCCTCAAAAATGTCATTGTGCATGTAAAAGAAGATGTAGCCACTGTGAAGCCTTGCCTGCTGCACCATGGCCTCTGGGATCTCTACCACGCTCAGATCACTGTACGTGAACCAGGCCTGCTTCTGAAAGTCATACACGTCGCTGACGTAATGGCCTGCACCCGGGGAGTTCCCTATGTGGCTGATGACGCTGATCAGTCGGTACGAATGAAGAGCATCTCCCATTTGCATGCTTCCTTTTGGTTCCTTGACTTTGGTTATGGTTTTCTCCATGCCCACGGTGTCTTTGGGAACAGATTCGTGCAGCTGCTCAACCACACCCTGCGATCCTTCTGAAATCTTGTGTTTTTCATAGCCGCAAAGATCTTTGGAAGACTCACTAACAGGATAACAATCTAACTCTACCAATGTACTGGTTTTCTCATTGTCCTTAGGTTCTGGATCTTCGGGCTCCTCTTGACAATAAACTTCTTCAAGTCCTGTGTCTGGGTTGTTTCTAGGATTACTTTCGTCTTCACAGATCATAGGAAGAGAGATGTCTCCCTGATCCATTACGGAGGCAGCTGCTAGCATCCCCATTTCTCTGACTTCACTCTCTCTTGCATTCCCCAGTTTGGACTCCAGATTCGAGCCACTTGCTAGGTCTCTCTGCTGCTGCTCCTTTTGCCTGGCTTCTGGAATTCTCTGAGGTGTGTTTTGTTCAGCATCTTCGTCTGGTCCAACATGCAGAACTGAAGAGTCACTGGATTGGGAGGTCAACATCACAGCTGATGTGCATGGGCTGCCTCTCTCAGAAATCACCTCTTGAGTGAGGTTCAGTACTTCGGGGCCCACCCCAGGTGCATTAGTATCCAAGGGAAGCGGTGGTTTGGTGTCTTCGTTGCAAGTAGAGGATACACTCAAATATTTGGGAATGATAACTTGTTGGTCATCCTTCATTAGCACGTAAGTGTCACTCAAACTGTAGCGTTTCAGATGAACAATGACGACTCTGGGTAGCCTGCCAAATTTATGCATCACCACAGCCTTCTTGTGGTGACACATTTCACAGTGACGCTCACATTCTTCTGTTTTAAAGAAAAGATCAAAACAATTTTGAATAGACAAAGGAGCTGCTTTTGGTTCTGGGTGTAGGTTGACGGAGATACAATTACCAGGCTCTAGCACGACAACCACTTGACCACAGGCTTTGCAAACAACGTGGTCCTGCAACTCAAACTCAAAATTGGCAGCCACTGGACAAGCGAACTCTGTGGTGGCAGCATTGCCAGCAAACAACTCTGCAGGTGAAGTTTCCTCTCCAGCCTCCCTCCTCGTTTTCCAAGTGGTGTTTAAGTTCTCAATATCACCTTTCAGCTGGTCTAAACACTGACATAAGAATTCATGAGCATCATTCTGCATGTTGCCCGCGAATATGTCTGCAACAGCGGAGACAGCATTTTTAATATCTTTGAGGAGGTCTTGGCTAGTCTCTAGATTACAAATATCTTTCAAAGCAAGCAGCATACTTAAAGGCATAATAAGCACGTCAGAAGGAATGTTCTCCCATGGAATACCTTGTCCTAGTAAGCCATCAGCAAATGATGGAATTGCATACAGTGACTGTAAGATGGAGTTCATGTAACAGGTGTTCCCCAAATTGGGGAAGCCCTGCAGCAGTTGCTCTGGGTGAGAGTCAAGGCACAAGTGGTCTTCCTCGTGTTTTGGGTCGTCGTCCTGGGCACGTTCTGGCTCCAATGGCAACAGCAGCCTTTTGTCAGACACAGTCTGAGGAGAAAGAACAGTCTCATGCAGGGGAGAATTTGCAGGAGAGGCGGTCCTGAGGGAAGCTGCATGGTTGGAACTCCCATCCTTTTCTAGTTCTGCCCAGGAATCTTTCTTGAATTTCTTGTGTGGCACACTCTCATTTTCTTCCAGGAAGCCTGCATCCGTATGCAGACTGGACGACACTGGTGCTTTTCTCTTCCTCTCTTTCTCTGCTGGTGATCCTTGTTTGGCAAGTATCGGCGATTTTCCCAGCAGCTGCTGGGGCAGACTTGTTACACTCCCTTCCTCTGTAGTAAAGCTCTCAGCACTTGGCACACACCATACATTGGAGGATGGAGTCGTGTCAGTCTCTGTGTGTGTATTCATGCTCTCCATGACAACCCAATAACTTTCAGATTTAGTGGGCCCCTGAGTTTGTTCTGACGAATGATGTCCAGCAATATCTTCAACCGTTCAGTATCTGTGCGAGAGAGTTTACCGATAAACAAGGTGTTTTTTTCCCAGAAAGTCAGATACAGGCAATTTTGTCTTTCCCCATATTGTCTTAATCATTCTAGAATATTAATGTCTGGATAAAAACCTCTTATATACAGGTTTTCCACATTTAAAAATGAAAATCAGTTTAATATCCTTTTCCCTTTCCACTGTGTCTGTAATTATTCTTTCAACTTACTAGGTCCAGCCTTCTTGTTCCACGTCTGAACCAAACCATGCACTTTGTGAGGTGATGTTCTTTGTTTACCAATGCAACGCATGTACCCTAAAGAAAAAGACACACAGACATTTCAATCGAAATATAGCTTCAGTGGGGACTTGAGTACACGGCGATCAAGCAAGCAGCCATTTCATGCAAGGGGTAAGAAAACAGAATTAAGAGGGTGAGCCTTTCAGGAAACTTGAGGTGGGGTGGGAAACATGAAGAGGGAGACACAGCATAATGCAGACCCTCCGAGGCAGCAGGTGATGTTCAGTTATTTGGGACTCTACTCCCTGTGTGGAAACTGGCATTAGTTCTGGGTTCCTGGCTTTAGCCTGACCCAGCCCTGATGGTTGCAGGCATTTGAGGACTGAACCAGGAGATGGAAGATCTCTCTCTGCCTTTCAAATGCAAAGAACATTTACAATGACTTTCTTAATTCTTTATTTCATCACCAGTAGACTCCCAACCACATCTCCTGTTGTTTGGTTTCACTATCTGGTAGAAAGCAAATAGAGAGGCTAGTGTTTTGGCATAGTGGGTTAAACCACCACATGCAACGCCAGCATCCTCTGTGGGTGCCACTGCGAGACCCAGCTGCTCCACTTGCAATCTAGCTCTCTGCTGGTGGGCCTGGGAAGGGAGAAAAAGATGGCCCAAGTGTTTGGACTCCTGCACCCACGTGTGAGATCTGGAAGAAGCTCTGGGCTCCTGGCTTCAGCCTGCCCCAGCCCTGGCCACCATGGCCATCAGGGAAGTGAACCAGTGGATGGAGGATCTCTGTTTCTTCCTCTCTCTGTAACTGTGCCTTCCAAATAAATAAAAGTTTGTAAAGACAAGAAAGAAATGGCAATCTAACAACCTCCAATGTCTGTTTTTTTTTTTACTTCTTTTTTCAGATACATCTGATGAATTTTCACCACTTCCTTTTTTTCCCTTAATTAATTAATTAAATAATTTTTGACAGGCAGAGTTAGACAGTGAGAGAGAGAGAGAGGGAGTGAGAGAAAGGTCTTCTTTTCATTGATTCACTTCCCAAATGGCTGCTATGGCCAGCCCTCTGCACAGATCCTAAGCCAGGTGCTTCCTCCTGGTCTCTCATGTGGGTGCAGGGCCAAGCACTTGGCCCATCCTCCACTGCCTTCCCAGGCCACAGCAGGGAGCTGGACTGGAAGAGGAGCAACCAGGGAGAATCCAGTGCTCATCATTTGCATTTTAAATGCACGTTCCCTTCTGGAGATGCCAGAATCCAAGGTCACAGAAAATTAAAAACTATTCCAAAAGCAAAACCCAGAATCCAGACCTGCTAATTTATAATTCATCCCCATTCATGGTGGAAAATAAAAACCCCTCAGCACAATACCTGACAATCCTTCAAGGGAAATAAATCTAGTCTCACAGTCTCTGAATGTGTATGAATGCTCTTCAAAAAGCTTCACAGAAAATGGAATTAGAAGACAGTTTTTTTATGACAGGCAGAGTTAGACAGTGAGAGAGGTAGACGGAGAGAAAGGTCTTCCTTGCATTGGTTCACCCCCAGATGGTTGATAGGGCCAGCGCAATGCGCGGATCAGAAGCCATGAGCCAGGTGCTTCCTCCTGGTCTCCCATGCGGGTGGATGGCCCAAGCACTTGGGCCAACCTCCACTGCTTTCTAGGTCACAGCAGAGAGCTGGACTGGAAGAGGAGCAACCAGGACAGAATCCGGCACTCCAACTGGGACTAGAACCAGGGTACCGGTGCCGCAGGCGGAGGGTTAGCCAAGGGAGCCATGGCACCGTCTCTGAAAGCAGATTTAAAAAAAAAAAAAAAAAAAGTAAGAAAGAAACATGAAAACAAATAGGAGATAAGGTTTTGTATATACTTTTTAAAAATCCATACATGTTTTCATTATATGCATTTCCATGGACTTAAAAGATTTATTAACACTGGAAAGGCAGAATGACAGAGAGAGGGAGACCCAAGAGATATCTTTCATCTCCCGTTCACTCCTCAAATGGCCACAACAGCCAAGGCTGGGCCAGGCCGAAATGAAGAGCTTGGAACTCCAAGCTAAAGATGCCACAATGCCTCCTGCCCCGGGACCTGCTCGAAGCACCCCCCCACACACACACCAAACAGCCCGCTGACAGACAGAAGCAAACTCACGGTGTGGAGGTGGAGAGCTGCTGTCCTCCTCGGTGTGAGTGGATGAGAACTCTGATGCTCAGTCAGCCAGCGCCTTTCATTTATAACCCCCTGGCAGCCCCGCCCAGGAAACACCCTTGAGCTGTGATTATCTCCTAGGGCAATGAGTTGAAAATGCCTGCAGGGGTGGGAGCTGTGGTGCAGGGCGTGAGGCTAGGGCTCCACTTCCCATCCTGCTCTCTGCTGTGGCCTTGGGAAGCTGGGAGGAGGGCCTGTCTCTGCATCAGCCCAGCTCCAGGGTCTGGTCCGTCTGGGGAGAAAACCAGCGGATGGAAGCCCTCTCTCTCTCTCTCTCTCTCTCTCTCTGTGCCTCTGCCTCTCTGTAACTCTGACGTTCAAATAAAATAAATACATCTTAAAATAAAAATAAAATGCCTAAAAAGTTTAGCTAGTGCTGGCGCCGTGGCTCACTAGGCTAGTCCTCTGCCTGCGATGCTGGCACCTCGGGTTCTAGTCCCGGTTGGAGTGCCGGATTTTGTCCTGGTTGCTCCTCTTCCAGTCCAGCTCTCTGCTGAGGCCCAGAATGCAGTGGAAGATGGCCCAAGTGTTTGGGCCCTGCACCCACATGGCAGACCAGGAGGAAGCACCTGGCTCCTGGCTTCTGATCAGCGCATTGCGCTGGCCCTATCTACCCTCTGGGGGGTGAACCAATGCAGGGAATACCTTTCTCTCCATCTCCCTCTCTCACTGTCTAACTCTGCATGTCCAAAAAAAAAAAAAAAATGCTAACAGTAGACAACTCTATTTTACTGTATTTGTGTATGACACCATTTTTTTCTTTGACAGATAGAGTTAGACAGTGAGAAAGAGAGAGAGAGAAGGTCTTCCTTGCGTTGCTAGGGAGCCATGGCGCCCACCTCCATGACACAAATTTTAACCTTGGAAATCACTGCAAATATACATAAGAAACACAAGGTGAGTCGAAAGAACTTTCTTACATCTGTGACTCACTTCTACAGTTATATAAATGTATGTGTAAAATTTATTTATTTATTTATTATTTGTCTCTTGACATTGCATTTAAGATGAAACTCCTGGGTAATTTTTAATTTACATCTCATATGGTTTGACCAGATATCGTGAAGTTTGCTTTTGTGTTTTCAAAATGCATTCCTAAGATTAATTTTGAGTGAAAAACATCTTTCAGAGTATTCTGCGTAGGAAGTGGTCATTTCCCTAATGTCACCTCTGGAGAGGATTTTCAGCAGAGAGTAAACTGCGAGAAAAGGCTTTCCTCAGATGAGGGCCATAAGCCACTCTGCGGACGTGGGGCTCAGCACCTGCTCTGCCGGGGCTTCTGCTCCAGCCCCCACCACGAGCCAGGTGCTTCTCCTGGTCTCCCATGAGGGTGCAGGGCCAAGCACTTGGGCCATCCTCCACTGCCTTCCGGGCCACAGCAGAGAGATGGACTGGAAGAGGAGCAACCAGGACAGAATCTGGCATCCCAACCAGGACTAGAACCTGGGGTGCCAGCGCTGCAGGCGGAGCATTAGCCTAGTGAGCCAAGGCACCAGGCCTGCCAATGTCTTAAAACATAATTAAACCAAGGAGGAATCTATGTGATAATGAGATTACCTCCAAATAGCTTCCAAAATCCGGCCCCACCCAATCATATAGATGGGATTAATACAGTCACAGTCCTGGTGGTGATGAGATTTTTGGAGCTCTGCCACATTAGAATTTTAAAATTCATTTATTTATTTGAAAGGCCTAGACTTTGAAACATCTTTGCTTTTTTTTTTTTTTTTTCTGTTGACAAACAGGCAACAAGGAGGATACACTATGATCACACCATCTACATCCCAGCTGCTAGAAGTCAGAGACTGGTTTCTTAATTACTGCTCTTGCAGCATGAAGCTTGAACCTCAAGCTTCCTGGGTCTTAGTGTCCCATAAGAAAACGGGAATGAACAATAGCACTGCTGACATCCTAAAACTGCCTGCACCACAAGAAAACCCACAACCAGTTAAGAGATGGGCCAAGGGCTTCAACAGACGTTTTCAACAGAGGATGTCCAAGTGGTCAACACACGTGAAGAAAGGTTCAGATCAAACCACAATGAGGTTACATCCATCTCTCCCTCCCCCGGTTAGAATGGCTCTCACACAGCAATAGAGCTTAGCTCCGGGTGTGGCAGCCATTTTGGGAGTGAACCAGCTGATGGAAGACTTCTCTGTCTCTCTCTGTAACTCTTTCAAATTAAATGAAAAACAAGTAAGTCTTTAACAAATAATTAATGCATCTTCAATTTTCTGAGAGCTACTAGCACCTACATTGTGTACCCATAGCCAGCACAGTATGAACCCAGAGTCCCTGTATTTCATCCTCCTATCACTGTGCTTATGAGAAATGATTTCTTTTTTCTATTATTTATTTATTTATTTATTTTTTTGACAGGCAGAGTGGACAGTGAGAGAGAGAGACAGAGAGAAAAGTCTTCCTTTGCCTTTGGTTCACCCTCCAATGGCCGCCCGGATGGTGGGCTGCAGCCGGCGCACCGTGCCCATCCGATGGCAGGAGCCAGGTACCTGGTGCTTTTCCTGGTCTCCCATGTGGTGCAGGGCCCAAGCACCTGGGCCATTCTCCACTGCCCTCCTGGGCCACAGCAGAGGGCTGGCCTGGAAGAGGGGCACCGGGACAGAATCCGGCGTCCCGACCGGGACTAGAACCCGGTGTGCCGGCGCCGCAAGGTGGAGGATTAGCCTGTTGAGCCACGGCGCCGGCCAACAAGAAGTTTTTAAAATCATTTTCAATTATCTTTATATACAGAAGATCGATTCAATATGAAGTGGAGGAGCTAGGGCTCCATCTGCACACCAGAATCCCAAAGGCCAGCTAAAGATGCCACAATGCCTCCTACCCCGGACCTGCTCGAAGCACCCCCCACACACACCCCAAACAGCCCGCTGACAGACAGAAGCAAACTCACGGTGTGGAGGTGGAGAGCTGCTGTCCTCCTCGGTGTGAGTGGATGAGAACTCTGATGCTCAGTCAGCCAGCGCCTTTCATTTATAACCCCCTGGCAGCCCCGCCCAGGAAACACCCTTGAGCTGTGATTATCTCCTAGGGCAATGAGTTGAAAATGCCTGCAGGGGTGGGTGGTGTGGTGCAGGGCGTGAGGCCAGGGCTCTATTTCCCATCCTGCTCTCTGCTGTGGCCTTGGGAAGCTGGGAGGAGGGCCTGTCTCTGCATCAGCCCAGCTCCAGGGTCTGGTCCGTCTGGGGAGAAAACCAGCGGATGGAAGCCCTCTCTCTCTCTCTCTCTCTCTCTCTGTGCCTCTGCCTCTCTGTAACTCTGACGTTCAAATAAAATAAATACATCTTAAAAAAAATTAAAATGCCTAAAAATGGCTAGCTAGTGCTGGCGCCGTGGCTCACTAGGCTAGTCCTCTGCCTGCGATGCTGGCACCTCGGGTTCTAGTCCCGGTTGGGGTGCCAGATCTGATCTGGATGCTCCTCTTCCAGTCCAGCTCTCTGCTGGAAGGCAGAGGAGCATGGCCCAAGTGCTTGGGCCCTGAACCCGCATGGGAGACCAGGAGAGGCACCTAGCTCCTGGCTTCGGATAGGTGCATCCCGCTGGTGGTATCGACCATTTCGGGGGTGAACCAATGGTGGGAAGATACATCTCTCTGTCTCCCTCTCTCACTGTCTAACTCTCCATGTCCAAAAAAAAAAAAAATTCTAGCAGTAGACAACTGTATTTTACTGCATTTGTTTATGACACCATTTTTTTTTAATTTGACAGAGTTAGACAGTGAGAAAGAGAGAGAGAGAAAGGCCTTCCTTGCGTTGCTTCACCCCCCAAATGGCCACAATGGCCGGAGCTGCATTGATCTGAAGCCAGGAGCCAGGAGCTTCCTCCGAGTCTCCCACTTGGGTGCTGGGCCCAAGCACTCGGGCCATCCTCCACTGCTTTCCCGGGCCACAGCAGAGAGCTGGATTGGAAGAGTGGCAGCGGAGACTGGAACCCGGTGCCCTCATGGGATGGGGGCTCTGCAGGGGGGGATTAACCTAGGGAGCCATCCAGCCTCAGCAGGGCTCCATGGGGCCGCAGCCAGGGCCAAAGCAGGGCCTCAGCCAGGGCCACAGCAGGGCTCCAGCAGGGCTCCACTGGGCTCAGGCAGGTCCGCACTGGGGCTTCACCCAGGGCTGCACCGGGGCCTCAGCCAGGTCCCTGGTGCTCCATCCGGGTCTCCCATGGAAGCAGGACCAGGCACCGAGCTCAGCAGCCAGCCGGATGTGCAGTGGGGCGGCCGGGCCTAGAACCGGCACCCATGTGGGATGGCCGGGCCACCCCTATGCACACTTCTGCCTTCCTCACTTGTGTCGGACATGGGAACAGCTGACTACAGCCCTCGTGGTCACCCCGCGTGAGTCTGGTGGGGTAACTGTATGTTTTCCTTGCAGCGTGCTTTCCATTCTCGTGTCTTTACAACGCTATCAAACCTTTTCCTCACTCAGAGAGGAAGGAAACAGAAATCCCCAGAGAACACCCGAACCTCCGCTTCCCAGCATTCTAGAGCCCAGACCCCGCCCCTTCCAGGCCGCCAGCAGGAGCCCCCCGGGAAGGCAGTGGTGCCCCACACATCCTGCCTGTGTGGACTGCCCACGCGGGGCATTCGCTAGGCCTGCAGAGTGACACGCGGGTGTGGCTGCCCACGCTGGGGAAGGTGCACGGGGGATCAGACTCTGACCGAGGAGGGGCCCACTGAAGAACGAGAAAGAAAAAGTAAAAAGGTCGGGACTTTGACTCTCAGGCTTTCCATCACCTTTGTTTCCGCCTCCCTGGACACTACAGGAAAATGAAATCCACGGCAAAGGCCACCCCAACTCTTCTTTAAGAGGCGGCTTTCCCAGCAGGACGTGCGGGAGGACATGCATTGGCGCCTTATGGGGAATGTAGTCCGCGGTGGGAGTGTCACCAGGAGGGTCGCTCTGTGCAGGCATAGCACCAATTCCTGGAGTTGCTGTGGCCTGAAGGCTGGCATGGCAGTCTCAGCACACGGTTCTGCCTGTTTGCTACTGCTGAACTCGTGGAATTCACTCGATTACTATGGACAGGTGGACCCCAGCTCCTCATGATCACTCATCCTTTCTGAACTCGGGTGTGGGCCCATGTCAGCTAAATGCTTGGCCTTGGGGTGTGGATTATTGGAGAGGGCAAAGAGCACATCTGGTTTCTCTTGTTCCTTTGTGTTTCTCCATGTGTGCTTCTCAGCTACCTCAATTTGTTTTAAGATTTATTTTATTGATTATAAAGACAGAGCTATAGAGAGGTAGAGACAGAGAGAGGTCTTCCATCTGCTGGTTCACTTGCCCAATGACAGCTACAGCTGGACTTGAGCCGATCCGAAGGCAGGAGCCTGGAGCTTCCTCCAGGTCTCCCTCGTGGGTGTACAGGCCCAAGTGCTTGGGCCATTTCTACTGCTTTCCCAGGCTGGATCAGAATAGGAGCAGCCAGGACTAGAACCAGCGTCCATATGGGATGCCGATACTTCAGGCCAGGGCTTTAACCTGCTGTGCCACAGCACCGGCCACAAGCCCTTTTTTTAAAAGATAGTTTTATTTGAAATCCAGAGTTACAGAGAGGCAGAAGAAGAGGAGTAGGGGAGGGGAGGAGAGAGCTCAGCCTTCCATCTGCTGGTTCAATCCCCAGATGCCCACATCAGCTACAACTGGGCTTGTCTAAAGCCAGAGCTTCTTCTGGGTCTCCCACATGGGTGCAGGGGCCCAAGGACTTGGGCCATCTTTCACTTCATTCCGAGGTCATAGTAGAGCGCTGGATGGGAAGTGGAAGGCTGGACTGGAACCTGTGTCCCTATGGAATGCCGGCACTGCATGTAGCCACTTTATCTGCTATGCCACAGGGTCTGCTTTACTTTTAAAATTACTCTAAATGATTTTCCAACCACTTCATCCATTCAGCAAGCCTTTCTTTAGTGCCACATGTTTTCTAGGTCAGTGGTTCTGAGCTGGTGGCAGTGTTGCCCTTGAGCGGCCATCTGGTATGTGTGGAGATGGTTTGGCTGCCACACTGAAAGGGTGTTCTTGCCAGGGACGCTCTTCATCTAACACCCAGAGGAAGATGCCGTTGCCATCCCCACCCCGTGCAGTGAAGACTTATCCAGCCCTGAGCTAACAAAGCCCCAGGTGAGAGACCTTGCTGTAAGTAGGTGGGGTATGCAGAAGGGAACACAGCAGAGAAAATCCCTGACCTCATGGAGTTCCATTCAGTTAGAACACATCTTGTCCCAAATCTTTACATGCGTTCATCCATCGATCCCTCCAGCTTGCTTTGCATGACCCGAAATAGCAGATGCCTGGAATTTCATTTGCTTACTGTTAAAAGACAGGAACTCTTGGGAAGTAGGATGATTATTTCTGTCTAGGCACTTTGGTGAAATATGTAATTGTTTTCATAGGAATCATGTACTTTTGAATCAAATAAAAGTGGTTTGACTACAAAATGAGGTGTATATGGCATGATATTAACATGTTAAGGATGTTTTATAATAACTGATGGTAGAACTATTAATGAGATATTTTCCTCTTTGCCTTATCTTTTTCTCTGATAGTATTTTTAAGCACCTAGATATCAAGTACATACAAGAAAGTGGTCCGGGAGCTGAGATACAAGTGCGTTGCATGTGTATCATAGACAAAGAATGGAGTGTCTCTTGTGTCCGGGTGTTTAACTCAATTACATTCTCCATGGAATTGTTTTTGGTATTTTCAAAGACTATTTTTTAAAGATTTATTTATTTGTTTTTATTTATTTGACAGGTAGATTTAGACAGTGAGAGACAGAGAGAGAGAGAGAGAGACAGAAAGGTCTTCCTTCCATTGGTTCACCCCTGAAACGGTCAATACTGACAGAACTACGCCATTCCAAAGCCAGGAACCAGGTGCTTCCTCCTTGTCTCCCATGCGGGTGCAAGGCCAAAGGACCTGTGCCATCTTCCACTGCTTTCTCGGGCCACAGCAGAGAACTGGAGTGGAAGAGGAGCAGCTGGGACTAGAACCAGTGCCCATATGGAATGCCAGCGCTGCAGGCAGAGGATTAAGATGTGAGCCACGGTGCCGGCCCAAGATTTATTTATTTATTATACAGGCAGATTTACAGATAGAGAGAGCTGCTTCACATCTAAAAGGTCTTCCCTTCGTTGGTTCACCCCCACGCCCCACAAATTGCCACTAGAGCCGGAACTACACCAATCTGAAGCCAGGAACCAGGAGCTGACTGTTTCCTTGTGTTTATTCTGTTAATGTAGATTGTCTGGCCACCTAATTTAGGAGTCCTGTGAGAAATGAATATGCATGGTCCCTTATACAAGATCATCACAAATGCCAAATGCCAGGTGCCCCAAGGATCTGTGAGGAATACCACTTTTACTTCTTCAAGGCAGAATTTCCAGATGGCAGGAGCAGAGAATCAAGCCACATTCAGGGTGGTTTTATTTCTGAGCCCTGTGGGATGGCAGAGACTCTGTTGCTGCCATGGAACTGGGCCTGTGTCCTGGAACTTCCCGTCCCCTTAGCTGGAGCCCTGGCTTTGCCACAACCTCTGCCTTCTCTCGTCCTCCGTGTCCGTGCTCTGCATGTACAGCAGCTCAAAGGTAGCTCTGTATGGCTTCATACTGGCTTTCAGCTGCTTGAGATTGGTGCCTCGCATACCCCAGGTCAAGTGATCTGGAGCTAAGTGCAGCAGGGATCTTCTATGGTCATGACTCACACTCTGCTTCTTTATGCGGTCTGAGGGGCACCATGTGTGATGCCATTGGAAAGATATGACTGAATCATGTAAACACTTAGCAGACATTTCTGATGCCAGAAAGAAGTGTGGAAGTGAGGTTTACAGGGGCTGGCACCGTGGTGTAGCCAGTGACACCACTGCCTACAGTGCTGCGTCTCATATGGGCACTGGTTTGGGTCCCAGCTGCTGCATTTCCGATCCATCTCTGCTACTACCTGGGTAAGCAGTAGAGGATGGCCCAAGTCCTTGGGCCCCTGCACCCACATGGCAGATGCTAAAGAAGCTCCTGGCTCTTGGCTTTGGATCGGCCCAGCTCCAGACTTTGTGGCTATTTGGGGAGGGAACCAGGGCATATAAGACCTCTCTCTCTGCCTCTGCCCCTCTCTAACTCTGATTGTCAAATAAATAACTTCAGAAAATGGTGAGGTATACATAGAACAAGAGCTTTAGAAATTGACAGAAAAAGGAGTTCCAAGATCCGAGGCAGGAGCTGAATAAAAATCGATCCTTGAGGGACAATTGCCGTGTTGAAAAAGCCTAAAATTTGTTGTGGATGGAATTATAAGTTGACAGATGACCACGGACCACATTGTGACATTAATTGGAAAGACTAAAGAAGCATTTATCCTGAAACCCAGTAATTCAAGTAGTAGCTATAGCCCCGGGAATGGTGGTTGTCTGGTCTCAGCACCCTGCTTGTACTCAAGGGTCTTCTAGCTTCCAAGTCTCATGGGTAGCTCATCATTCTGAAGAAGCTGCTCCAGTTAACAGCTCCTCCCGCTGTCCTCAATGTGCTGTGAAGCCGCATTCCTGAGAATATGAGAATATGATGTGGACACCCCTTTTCCCTCCCCTGCCACAAACACCTGGTGACCTGTTCTGCCACCCTGTCACCTTCAAACCTACTGCTGTTGGAGAGCTCCTTCCCCGCAGTGGAGCTTCCAAAGCGAGTTCAGAATGGCCTCACGTGGGAGGGGAAGGCAGGGTGCAAGCCTGGGCGGCCTTGGTTCCTATCACCACCTAGTGGCAGCAGCAAGCAATAACTCCAGTGTCTGTACATGTGCTCCTGTGCCTCAGATTCTTCCAGAAGCAAAATAGAGAAGGAAGAGAGAAAGGAGGGAAGGATGGAGAGAGATCGATTGATCCTCTTTCCATTGATTCACTCCCACTCCCTAGATGCCTACTACTGCTGAGGCTGGGCCAGGCTAAAGCCAGGAGGCAGGACATGCATCCAGTTCTCTTATGTGGGTGGCAGGATCCCATGTCCTTGACAGTATCTACTGTCTCCCAGAATGTGGATTAGCAGGAAGCTGACTCAGAAGCAGAGGCAGGATTCTATCCTGGGAACCCAATAGGGGATGCAAACATCCCAAGTAGTGTCTTAACCCACTGAGCCACAGTGCCTGTCCTCATCATATCATGAACTGCATTGCTCATGTAAGCCTGATGTTCTACCTTGCAGCTCCTGGAAGGATATGGAAATACAGTTGGTTGCTAGGTAGCGAATTGTTCCACTGAAGAGTTACAAACACAGGTGGAAGCCAGTAATGGCACTTGTAGTATTTGGGTATTTATTTCAATAAGCTTACAAAACAAAGACATATGTGAGTTCAAGAGACTTAAAATTATAATTAAAATCCTTATATAAACACACACACACACACACACACACACACACACTCACACACACACACACCAGCAGTAAAATACACCCTAGATATCTACACACTATGATTGTGCTTCTCAAAAGTTCATGGGCACCATAATGTCCATCAGATTTCTGGTCCACACTTGCAGTTCCTGAGTCAGTTGGACTGGAGAGGTCTCAAAATTGTCATTTCTGATCAGATCCTCTTTGCTGCTGTGACGTTGATTGCACAGCACCACTTGGAAAACCACTGCATTAGAACATGACAAGCGCCATTTTAATCTTGTAGGAGAGAATCATGCAACTTAGCCTGAGTTCTGAGGAGTCTTGTGGATCTTCCATGTTTTTTATATAAAAAGATTTGTTGATGTAAAAGGCACAACAGAGAGAAGGAGAGCGAGCTTTCATCCGCTGGCTCACTCCCCAGATGGCCCCAACAGGCAGGGCTGGGCCATGCTGAAGCCAGGAGCCAGGAAGTCCACTGTGGTCTCCCACGTGTGTGGCAGAGGCTCAAGGACATAGGCCGTCTTCTGCTGCTTTCCCGGGCACATTAGTAAGAATGCTGGATCAGAGGCAGAGGTGCTGGAACTCAAACTGGCACTCCCACCTAGGCCACTTGCTTCCCAAGGGGTGGCTGAAGCAGCTGTGCCACACCACCAGCCTGGCCTGGCATTCGAACCACAAGGCCAGCCCCCGGTCTTTGTCCGGAGCTCCTTGTGTCTTCAAGGAGCCTCTTATTCTGCTGGAAGGAACAGCTCTTCCAGTTGGCTGGTTAGCTGGGACTTCTCTGCCTTGCTCACAAGTGCCTCAAAAATGTCATTGTGCATGTAAAAAAAGATGTAGCCACTGTGAAGCCTTGCCTGCTGCACCATGGCCTCTGGGATCTCTACCACGCTCAGATCACTGTACGTGAACCAGGCCTGCTTCTGAAAGTCATACACGTCGCTGACGTAATGGCCTGCACCCGGGGAGTTCCCTATGTGGCTGATGACGCTGATCAGTCGGTACGAATGAAGAGCATCTCCCATTTGCATGCTTCCTTTTGGTTCCTTGACTTTGGTTATGGTTTTCTCCATGCCCACGGTGTCTTTGGGAACAGATTCGTGCAGCTGCTCAACCACACCTTGCGATCCTTCTGAAATCTTGTGTTTTTCATAGCCGCAAAGATCTTTGGAAGACTCACTAACAGGATAACAATCTAACTCTACCAATGTACTGGTTTTCTCATTGTCCTTAGGTTCTGGATCTTCGGGCTCCTCTTGACAATAAACTTCTTCAAGTCCTGTGTCTGGGTTGTTTCTAGGATTACTTTCGTCTTCACAGATCATAAGAAGAGAGATGTCTCCCTGATCCATTACGGAGGCAGCTGCTAGCATCCCCATTTCTCTGACTTCCCTCTCTCTTGCATTCCCCAGTTTGGACTCCAGATTCGAGCCACTTGCTAGGTCTCTCTGCTGCTGCTCCTTTTGCCTGGCTTCCGGAATTCTCTGAGGTGTGTTTTGTTCAGCATCTTCGTCTGGTCCAACATGCAGAACTGAAGAGTCACTGGATTGGGAGGTCAACATCACAGCTGATGTGCATGGGCTGCCTCTCTCAGAAATCACCTCCTGAGTGAGGTTCAGTACTTTGGGGTCCAACCCCAAAGGTGCATTAGTATCCAAGGGAAGCGGTGGTTTGGTGTCTTCGTTGCAAGTAGAGGATACACTCAAATATTTGGGAATGATAACTTGTTGGTCATCCTTCATTAGCACGTAAGTGTCACTCAAACTGTAGCGTTTCAGATGAACAATGACGACTCTGGGTAGCCTGCCAAATTTATGCATCACCACAGCCTTCTTGTGGTGACACATTTCACAGTGACGCTCACATTCTTCTGTTTTAAAGAAAAGATCAAAACAATTTTGAATAGACAAAGGAGCTGCTTTTGGTTCTGGGTGTAGGTTGACGGAGATACAATTACCAGGCTCTAGCACGACAACCACTTGACCACAGGCTTTGCAAACAACGTGGTCCTGCAACTCAAACTCAAAATTGGCAGCCACTGGACAAGCGAACTCTGTGGTGGCAGCATTGCCAGCAAACAACTCTGCAGGTGAAGTTTCCTCTCCAGCCTCCCTCCTCGTTTTCCAAGTGGTGTTTAAGTTCTCAATATCACCTTTCAGCTGGTCTAAACACTGACATAAGAATTCATGAGCATCATTCTGCATGTTGCCCGCGAATATGTCTGCAACAGCGGAGACAGCATTTTTAATGTCTTTGAGGAGGTCTTGGCTAGTCTCTAGATTACAAATATCTTTCAAAGCAAGCAGCATACTTAAAGGCATAATAAGCACGTCAGAAGGAATGTTCTCCCATGGAATACCTTGTCCTAGTAAGCCATCAGCAAATGATGGAATTGCATACAGTGACTGTAAGATGGAGTTCATGTAACAGGTGTTCCCCAAATTGGGGAAGCCCTGCAGCAGTTGCTCTGGGTGAGAGTCAAGGCACAAGTGGTCTTCCTCGTGTTTTGGGTCGTCGTCCTGGGCACGTTCTGGTTCCAATGGCAACAGCAGCCTTTTGTCAGACACAGTCTGAGGAGAAAGAACAGTCTCATGCAGGGGAGAATTTGCAGGAGAGGCGGTCCTGAGGGAAGCTGCATGGTTGGAACTCCCATCCTTTTCTAGATCTGCCCAGGAATCTTTCTTGAATTTCTTGTGTGGCACACTCTCATTTTCTTCCAGGAAGCCTGCATCCGTATGCAGACTCGACGACACTGGTGCTTTTCTCTTCCTCTCTTTCTCTGCTGGTGATCCTTGTTTGGCAAGTATTGGCGACTTTCCCAGCAGCTGCTGGGGGAGACTTGTTACACTCCCTTCCTCTGTAGTAAAGCTCTCAGCACTTGGCACACACCATACATTGGAGGATGGAGTCGTGTCAGTCTCTGTGTGTGTATTCATGCTCTCCATGACACCCCAATAACTTTCAGATTTAGTGGGCCCCTGAGTTTGTTCTGACGAATGATGTCCAGCAATATCTTCAACCGTTCAGTATCTGTGCGAGAGAGTTTACCGATAAACAAGGTGTTTTCCCAAAAAGTCAGATACAGGCAATTTTGTCTTTCCCCATATTATCTAAATCATTCTAGAATATTAATGTCTGGATAAAAACCTCTTATATACAGGTTTTCCACATTTAAAAATGAAAATCAGTTTAATATCCTTTTCCCTTTCCACTGTGTCTGTAATTGTTCTTTCAACTTACTAGGTCCAGCCTTCTTGTTCCACGTCTGAACCAAACCATGCACTTTGTGAGGTGATGTTCTTTGTTTACCAATGCAACGCATGTACCCTAAAGAAAAAGACACACAGGCATTTCAATCAAAATATAGCTTCAGTGGGGACTTGAGTACATGGCGATCAAGCAAGCAGCCATTTCATGCAAGGGGTAAGAAAACAGAATTAAGAGGGTGAGCCTTTCAGGAAACTTGAGGTGGGGTGGGAAACATGAAGAGGGAGACACAGCATAATGCAGACCCTCCGAGGCAGCAGGTGATGTTCAGTTATTTGGGACTCTACCCCCTGTGTGGAAACTGGCATTAGTTCTGGGTTCTGGGCTTTAGCCTGACCCAGCCCTGATGGTTGCAGGCATTTGAGGACTGAACCAGTAAATGGAAGATCTCTCTCTGCCTTTCAAATGCAAAGAACATTTACAATGACTTTCTTAATTTTCTCCCTCCCCTCACCCATTTGCCTATGTCTTTCTAACCAGCCAAGAATGTCTGTGTCTTTCCAACATTCTGACGTCAGAAAAAGCAAATGGAAAACAATTCAAATGAAACCACAGAAAAAAAGATATTACCTGTTGTCCATGTTCAGATCTGCCCAAAGAAACTTGAGTCAGAATTCAAGGGAATTGACTCTTGGGAGAGTTGTCCATGGCCACACTGCAAACAGAAAACTGAGTGCCAAGGCTGCTGAAAGAAAAACAGGATACCTCAAAAAGTGGGTTTTATTTAACCAGCAGTAGATTCCCAACCACATCTCCTGTTGTTTGGTTTCACTATCTGGTAGAAAGCAAATAGAGAGGCTAGTGTTTTGGCATAGTGGGTTAAACCACCACATGCAACGCCAGCATCCTCTGTGGGTGCCACGTCGAGACCCAGCTGCTCCACTTGCAATCTAGCTTCCTGCTGGTGGGCCTGGGAAGGGAGAAAAAGATGGCCCAAGTGTTTGGACTCCTGCACCCACGTGTGAGATCTGGAAGAAGCTCTGGGCTCCTGGCTTCAGCCTGCCCCAGCCCTGGCCACCATGGCCATCAGGGAAGTGAACCAGTGGATGGAGGATCTCTGTTTCTTCCTCTCTCTGTAACTGTGCCTTTCAAATAAATAAAAGTTTGTAAAGACAAGAAAGAAATGGCAATCTAACAACCTCCAATGTCTGTTTTTTTTTTTTTACTTCTTTTTTCAGATACATCTGATGAATTTTCACCACTTCCTTTTTTTCCCTTAATTAATTAATTAATTAAATAATTTTTGACAGGCAGAGTTAGACAGTGAGAGAGAGAGAGAGGGAGAGAGAGAAAGGTCTTCTTTTCATTGATTCACTTCCCAAATGGCTGCTATGGCCAGCCCTCTGCACAGATCCTAAGCCAGGTGCTTCCTCTTGGTCTGCCATGTGGGTGCAGGGCCCAAGCACTTGGCCCATCCTCCACTGCCTTCCCAGGCCACAGCAGGGAGCTGGACTGGAAGAGGAGCAACCAGGGAGAATCCAGTGCTCATCATTTGCATTTTAAATGCACGTTCCCTTCTGGAGATGCCAGAATCCAAGGTCACAGAAAATTAAAAAGTATTCCAAAAGCAAAACCCAGAATCAAGACCTGCTGATTTATAATTCATCCCCATTCATGGTGGAAAATAAAAACCCCTCAGCACAATACCTGACAATCCTTCAAGGGAAATAAATCTAGTCTCACAGTCTCTGAATGTGTATGAATGCTCTTCAAAAAGCTTCACAGAAAATGGAATTAGAAGACAGTTTTTTTTATGACAGGCAGAGTTAGACAGTGAGAGAGGTAGACGGAGAGAAAGGTCTTCCTTGCATTGGTTCACCCCTAGATGGTCGATAGGGCCAGCACAATGCGCGGATCAGAAGCCAGGAGCCAGGTGCTTCCTCCTGGTCTCCCATGCGGGTGGAGGGCCCAAACACTCGGGCCAACCTCCACTGCCTTCTGGGTCACAGCAGAGAGCTGGACTGGAAGAGGAGCAACCAGGACAGAATCCAGCACTCCAACTGGGACTAGAACCAGGGTATAGGTGCTGCAGGCAGAGGGTTAGTCAAGGGAGCCATGGCACCGTCTCTAAAAGCAGAGGTTTAAAAAAAAAAAAAAGAAAGAAAGAAAGAAACATGAAAACAAAAAGGAGATAAGGTTTTGTATATACTTTTTAAAAATCCATACATGTTTTCATTATATGCATTTCCATGGACTTAAAAGATTTATTAACACTGGAAAGGCAGAATGACAGAGAGAGGGAGACCCAAGAGATATCTTTCATCTCCCGTTCACTCCTCAAATGGCCACAACAGCCAAGGCTGGGCCAGGTCAAAATGAAGAGCTTGGAACTCCAAACTAAAGATGCCACAATGCCTCCTGCCCCGGGACCTGCTCGAAGCACCCCCCCCCAACACACACACCAAACAGCCCGCTGACAGACAGAAGCAAACTCACGGTGTGGAGGTGGAGAGCTGCTGTCCTCCTCGGTGTGAGTGGATGAGAACTCTGATGCTCAGTCAGCCAGCCCCTTTCATTTATAACCCCCTGGCAGCCCCGCCCAGGAAACACCCTTGAGCTGTGATTATCTCCTAGGGCAATGAGTTGAAAATGCCTGCAGGGGTGGGTGGTGTGGTGCAGGGCGTGAGGCCAGGGCTCTATTTCCCATCCTGCTCTCTGCTGTGGCCTTGGGAAGCTGGGAGGAGGGCCTGTCTCTGCATCAGCCCAGCTCCAGGGTCTGGTCCGCCTGGGGAGAAAACCAGCGGATGGAAGCCCTCTCTCTCTCTCTCTCTCTCTCTCTCTCTCTGTGCCTCTGCCTCTCTGTAACTCTGACGTTCAAATAAAATAAATACATCTTAAAAAAAAAATTAAAATGCCTAAAAATGGCTAGCTAGTGCTGGCGCCGTGGCTCACTAGGCTAGTCCTCTGCCTGCGATGCTGGCACCTCGGGTTCTAGTCCCGGTTGGAGTGCCGGATTCTGATCTGGATGCTCCTCTTCCAGTCCAGCTCTCTGCTGAGGCCCAGAATGCAGTGGAAGATGGCCCAAGTGTTTGGGCCCTGCACCCACATGGCAGACCAGGAGGAAGCACCTGGCTCCTGGCTTCTGATCAGCGCATTGCGCTGGCCCTATCTACCCTCTGGGGGGTGAACCAATGCAGGGAAGACCTTTCTCTGCATCTCCCTCTGTCACTGTCTAACTCTGCATGTCCAAAAAAAAAAAAAAAAATGCTAACAGTAGACAACTCTATTTTACTGTATTTGTGTATGACACCATTTTTTTCTTTGACAGATAGAGTTAGACAGTGAGAAAGAGAGAGAGAGAAGGTCTTCCTTGCGTAGCTTAACCCCCCCCACCCCCCCCCAAGCACTGGGACCATCCTCCACTGCCTTCCCGGGCCACAGCAGAGAGCTGGATTGGAAGAGTGGCAGCCGAGACTGGAACCCGGTGCCCACATGGGATGGGGGTGCCGCAGCATGAGGATTAACCTAGGGAGCCATGGCGCCCACCTCCATGACACAAATTTTAACCTTGGACATCACTGCAAATATACATAAGAATCCTAAGGTGAGTCGAAAGAACTTTCTTACATCTGTGACTCACTTCTACAGTTATATAAATGTATGTGTAAAATTTATTTATTTATTTAATTATTATTTGGCTCTTGACATTGCATTTAAGATGAAACTCCTGGGTAATTTTTAATTTACATCTAATATGGTTTGACCAGATATCGTGAAGTTTGCTTTTGTGTTTTCAAAATGCATTCCTACGATTAATTTTGAGTGAAAATCATCTTTCAGAGTATTCTGCGTAGGAAGTGGTCATTTCCCTAATGTCACCTCTGGAGAGGATTTTCAGCAGAGAGTAAAATGCGAGAAAAGGCTTTCCTCAGATGAGGGCCATAAGCCACTCTGCGGACGTGGGGCTCAGCACCTGCTCTGCCGGGGCTTCTGCTCCAGCCCCCACCACGAGCCAGGTGCTTCTCCTGGTCTCCCATGAGGGTGCAGGGCCAAGCACTTGGGCCATCCCCCACTGCCTTCCGGGCCACAGCAGAGACATGGACTGGAAGAGAGGCAACCAGGACAGAATCTGGCATCCCAACCAGGACTAGAACCTGGGGTGCCAGCGCTGCAGGCGGAGGACTAGCCTAGTGAGCCAAGGCACCAGGCCTGCCAATGTCTTAAAAAATAATTAAACCAAGGAGGAATCTACGTGATAATGAGATTACCTCAAAATAGCTTCCAAAATCCGGCCCCACCCAATCATATAGATGGGATTAATATAGCCACAGTCCTGGTGGTGATGAGATTTTTGGAGCTCTGCCACATTAGAATTTTAAAAATTTATTTATTTATTTGAAAGGCCTAGACTTTGAAACATCTTTGCTTTTTGTTTTTTTTTCTGTTGACAAACAGGCAACAAGGAGGATACACTATGATCACACCATCTACATCCCAGCTGCTAGAAGTCAGAGACTGGTTTCTTAATTACTGCTCTTGCAGCATGAAGCTTGAACCTCAAGCTTCCTGGGTCTTAGTGTCCCATAAGAAAACGGGAATGAACAATAGCACTGCTGACATCATAAAACTCCATGCACCACAAGAAAACCCACAACCAGTTAAGAGATGGGCCAAGGGCTTCAACAGACGTTTTCAACAGAGGATGTCCAAATGGTCAACACACACGTGAAGAAAGGTTCAGATCAAAGGTTACATCCATCTCTCCCTCCCCCGGTTAGAATGGCTCTCACACAGCAATAAAGAGCTTAGCTCCGGGTGTGGCAGCCATTTTGGGAGTGAACCAGCTGATGGAAGACTTCTCTGTCTCTCTCTGTAATTCTTTCAAATTAAATGAAAAACAAGTAAGTCTTTAACAAATAATTAATGCATCTTCAATTTTCTGAGAGCTACTAGCACCTACATTGTGTACCCATAGCCAGCACAGTATGAACCCAGAGTCCCTGTATTTCAGCCTCCTATCACTGTGCTTATGAGAAATGATTTCTTTTTTCTATTATTTATTTATTTATTTATTTTTTTGACAGGCAGAGTGGACAGTGAGAGAGAGAGACAGAGAGAAAAGTCTTCCTTTGCCTTTGGTTCACCCTCCAATGGCCGCCCGGATGGTGGGCTGCGGCCGGCGCACCGTGCCCATCCGATGGCAGGAGCCAGGTACCTGGTGCTTTTCCTGGTCTCCCATGGGGTGCAGGGCCCAAGCACCTGGGCCATCCTCCACTGCACTCCTGGGCCACAGCAGAGGGCTGGCCTGGAAGAGGGGCACCGGGACAGAATCCGGCGCCCCGACCGGGACTAGAACCCGGTGTGCCGGCGCCGCAAGGTGGAGGATTAGCCTGTTGAGCCACGGCGCTGGCCAACACCAAGTTTTTTAAATCATTTTCAATTATCTTTATATACAGAAGATCAATTCAGTATGAAGTGGAGGAGCTAGGGCTCCATCTGCACACCAGTATCCCAAAGGCCAGCTAAAGATGCCACAATGCCTCCTGCCCCGGGACCTGCTCGAAGCACCCCCCCCCCCCAACACACACACCAAACAGCCCGCTGACAGACAGAAGGAAACTCACGGTGTGGAGGTGGAGAGCTGCTGTCCTCCTCGGTGTGAGTGGATGAGAACTCTGATGCTCAGTCAGCCAGCGCCTTTCATTTATAACCCCCTGGCAGCCCCGCCCAGGAAACACCCTTGAGCTGTGATTATCTCCTAGGGCAATGAGTTGAAAATGCCTGCAGGGGTGGGTGGTGTGGTGCAGGGCATGAGGCCAGGGCTCTATTTCCCATCCTGCTCTCTGCTGTGGCCTTGGGAAGCTGGGAGGAGGGCCTGTCTCTGCATCAGCCCAGCTCCAGGGTCTGGTCCGCCTGGGAAGAAAAGCAGCGGATGGAAGCCCTCTCTCACTCTCTCTCTCTCTCTGTGCCTCTGCCTCTCTGTAACTCTGACGTTCAAATAAAATAAATACATCTTAAAAAAAATTAAAATGCCTAAAAATGGCTAGCTAGTGCTGGCGCCGTGGCTCACTAGGCTAGTCCTCTGCCTGCGATGCTGGCACCTCGGGTTCTAGTCCCGTTTGGGGTGCCAGATCTGATCTGGATGCTCCTCTTCCAGTCCAGCTCTCTGCTGGAAGGCAGAGGAGCATGGCCCAAGTGCTTGGGCCCTGAACCCGCATGGGAGACCAGGAGAAGCACCTAGCTCCTGTCTTCGGATAGGTGCATCCCGCTGGTGGTATCGACCATTTCGGGGGTGAACCAATGGAGGGAAGACGCATCTCTCTGTCTCCCTCTCTCACTGTCTAACTCTCCATGTCCAAAAAAAAAAAAAATTCTAGCAGTAGACAACTGTATTTTACTGCATTTGTTTATGACACCATTTTTTTCTTTGACAGATAGAGTTAGACAGTGAGAAAGAGAGAGAGAGAAAGGCCTTCCTTGCATTGCTTCACCCCCCAAATGGCCACAATGGCCGGAGCTGCATTGATCTCAAGCCAGGAGCCAGGAGCTTCCTCCGAGTCTCCCACTTGGGTGCTGGGCCCAAGCACTCGGGCCATCCTCCACTGCCTTCCCGGGCCACAGCAGAGAGCTGGATTGGAAGAGTGGTAGCCGAGTCTGGAACCCGGTGCCCTCATGGGATGGGGGCTCTGCAGGGGGGGATTAACCTAGGGAGCCATCCCACCTCAGCAGGGCTCCATTGGGCCGCAGCCAGGGCCAAAGCAGGGCCTCAGCCGGGGCCACACCAGGCTTCCAGCAGGGCTCCACTGGGCTCAGGCAGGTCCGCACTGGGGCTTCACCCAGGGCTGCACCGGGGCCTCAGCCAGGTCCCTGGGGCTCCATCCAGGTCTCCCATGGAAGCAGGACCAGGCACCGAGCTCAGCAGCCAGCCGGATGTGCAGTGGGGTGGCCGGGCCTAGAACCGGCACCCATGTGGGATGGCCGGGCCACCCCTATACACACTTGCGCCTTCCTCACTTGTGTCGGACATGGGAACAGCTGACTACAGCCCTCGTGGTCAGCCCGCGTGAGTCTGGTGGGGTAATTTTATGTTTTCCTTGCAGCGTGCTTTCCATTCTCGTGTCTTTTTTTTTTTTTTTTTTTTTTTTTACAGGCAGAGTGGACAATGAGAGAGAGAGACAGAGAGAAAGGTCTTCCAATTGCCGTTGGTTCACCCTCCAATGGCCGCCGCGGCTGGCGCGCTGCGGCCGGCGCACCGCGCTTGTCCAATGGCAGGAGCCAGGAGCCAGGTGCTTTTCCTGGTCTCCCATGGGGTGCAGGGCCCAAGCACCTGGGCCATCCTCCACTGCACTCCCGGGCCACAGCAGAGAGCTGGCCTGGAAGAGGGGCAACCAGGACAGAACCCGGCACCCTGACCGGGACTAGAACCCGGTGTGCCGGCGCCGCAAGGCGGAGGATTAGCCTGTTGAGCCATGGCGCCGGCCCATTCTCGTGTCTTTACAATGCTATCAAACCTTTTCCTCACTCAGAGAGGAAGGAAACAGAAATCCCCAGAGAACACACGAACCTCCGCTTCCCAGCATTCTAGAGCCCAGACCCCGCCCCTTCCAGGGCCACCAGCAGGAGCCCCCCAGGAAGGCAGTGGTGCCCCACACATCCTGCCTGTGTGGACTGCCCACGCAGGGCATTCGCTAGGCCTGCAGAGTGACACGCGGGTGTGGCTGCCCACGCTGGGGAAGGTGCACGGGGGCTCAGACTCTGACGGAGGAGGGGCCCACTGAAGAACGAGAAAGAAAAAGTAAATAGGTCGGGACTTCGACACTCAGGCTTTCCATCACCTTTGTTTCCGCCTCCCTAGACACTACAGGAAAATGAAATCCACGGCAAAGGCCACCCCAACTCTTCTTTAAGAGGCGGCTTTCCCAGCAGGACGTGCGGGAGGACATGCATTGGCGCCTTATGGGGAATGTAGTCCGCGGTGGGAGTGTCACCAGGAGGGTCGCTCTGTGCAGGCATAGCACCAATTCCTGGAGTTGCTGTGGCCTGAAGGCTGGCATGGCAGTCTCAGCACACGGTTCTGCCTGTTTGCTACTGCTGAACTCGTGGAATTCACTCGATTACTATGGACAGGTGGACCCCAGCTCCTCATGATCACTCATCCTTTCTGAACTCGGGTATGGGCCCATGTCAGCTAAATGCTTGGCCTTGGGGTTTGGATTATTGGAGAGGGCACAGAGCACATCTGGTTTCTCCTGTTCCTTTGTGTTTCTCCATGTGTACTTCTCAGCTACCTCAATTTGTTTTAAGATTTATTTTATTGATTTGAAAGACAGAGCTATAGAGAGGTAGAGACAGAGAGAGGTCTTCCATCTGCTGGTTCACTCACCAGATGGCTGCAACGGCTGGAGCTGAGCCGATTCGAAGGCAGGAGCCTGAAGCTTCCTCTAGGTCTCCCACGTTGGTGCAGGGGCCCAAAGACTTGGGCCATCTTCTACTTCCTTCCCAGGCTGGATCAAAATAGGAGCAGCCAGGACTAAAACCAGCGTCCATATGGGATGCCAATGCTTCAGACCAAGGCTTTAACCTGCTGTGCCACAGCACAGGCCACAAGCCCTTTTTTTAAAAGATATTTTTATTTGAAATCCATAGTTACAGCGAGGCAGAAGAAGTGGGGGAGGGGAGGGGAGGGGAGGAGAGAGCTCAGTCTTCCATCTGCTGGTTCAATCCCCAGATGCCCACATCAGCTACAACTGGGCTTGTCTAAAGCCAGAGCTTCTTCTGGGTCTCCCACATGGTGCAGGGGACCACGGACTTGGGCCATCCTCCACTGCCATCCCAGGCCACAGCAGAGAGCTGGACTGGAAGAGGAGCAACGGGGGCTAGATCCGGTGTCCATGTGGGATGCAGGTGCCGTAGGCGAAGGATTAAGCAAGTGAGCCATGGCCCTGGCCCACGATTTATCTATTTATTATAAAGGCAGAGTTACAGATAGAGAGAGCTAGAGATCTTTCTTGTGCTGCTTCGCTCCTAGAATGGCCACAATTCCTAGGGGTGAGCCAGGCCAAAATCAGGAACCTAGACCTCCATCCAGATTTCCTACATGGGCAGCGGGGGCCTGAGTAGTTGAGCCATCTTCTATTGCTTTCCTGTGCACATCAGCTGGGAGCTGGATCAGAAGTGGAGTAGGGGCTGGCATTGTGGCATAGCAGGTAAAGTCAGGAACTCCAACCTGGTCTCCCACATGGATGGCAGCAGCCCAGGTACCTGGGCCATTATCTGCTGCCTCGTTGGGCTCCCAGTAGGCTGCAGGCAGCTGGAGTTGCTAGTGGAGCCAGGACTCCACCCCAGGCAATCCGATACGGGATGTGGGTGTCTCGTGGCATGGTTACTACTATGCCCAATGCCCTCTATTGATTATTTCAGTTTTGCTGCTAGTTTCCTTGTGTTTATTCTGCTTATGTAGCTGGACTGGCCACCTAATTTAGCAGTCCTGTGAGAAATGAATATGCATGGTCCCTTATACAAGATCATCACAAATTCCAAATGCCAGGTGCCCCAAGGATCTGTGAGGAATACCACTTTTACTTCTTCAAGGCAGAATTTCCAGATAGCAGGAGCAGAGAATCAAGCCACATTCAGGGTGGTTTTATTTCTGAGCCCTGTGGGATGGCAGAGACTCTGTTGCTGCCATGGAACTGGGCCTGTGTCCAGGAACTCCTGTCCCCTTAGCTGGAGCTCTGGCTTTGCCACAACCTCTGCCTTCTCTCGTCCTCAGTGTCCGTGCTCTGCATGTACAGCAGCTCAAAGGTAGCTCTGTATGGCTTCATACTGGCTTTCAGCTGCTTGAGATTGGTGCCTCGCATACCCCAGGTCAAGTGATCTGGAGCTAAGTGCAGCAGGGATCTTCTGTGGTCATGACTCACACTCTGCTTCTTTATGCGTTCTGAGGGGCACCACGTGAGATGCCATTGGAAAGATATGACTGAATCATGTAAACACTTAGCAGACATTTCTGATGCCAGAAAGAAGTGTGGAAGTGAGGTTTACAGGGGCTGGCACCGTGGTGTAGCCAGTGACGCCACTGCCTACAGTGCTGCATCCCATATGGGCACTTGTTTGGGTCCCAGCTGCTGCATTTCCGATCCATCTCTGCTACTGCCTGGGTAAGCAGTAGAGGATGGCCCAAGTCCTTGGGCCCCTGCACCCACATGGAAGATGCTAAAGAAGCTCCTGGCTCTTGGCTTTGGATCGGCCCAGCTCCAGACTTTGTGGCTATTTGGGGAGGGAACCATCGCATATAAGACCTCTCTCTCTGCCTCTGCCCTTCTCTAACTCTGATTGTCAATTAAATAACTTCAAAAAATGCTGAGGTATACATAGAACAAGAGCTTTAGAAATTGACAGAAAAAGGAGTTCCAAGATCCGAGGCAGGAGCTGAATAAAAATCGATCCTTGAGGGACAATTGCCGTGTTGAAAAAGCCTAAAATTTGTTGTGGATGGAATTATAAGTTGACAGAGACCACGGACCACATTGTGACATTAATTGGAAAGACTAAAGAAGCATTTATCCTGAAACCCAGTAATTCAAGTAGTAGCTATAGCCCCGGGAATGGTGGTTGTCTGGTCTCAGCACCCTGCTTGTACTCAAGGGTCTTCTAGCTTCCACAGTCTCATGGGTAGCTCATCATTCTGAAGAAGCTGCTCCAGTTAACAGCTCCTCCCGCTGTCCTCAATGCGCTGTGAAGCCGCATTCCTGAGAATATGAGAATATGATGTGGACACCCCTTTTCCCTCCCCTGCCACAAACACCTGGTGACCTGTTCTGCCACCCTGTCACCTTCAAACCTCCTGCTGTTGGAGAGCTCCTTCCCCGCAGTGGAGCTTCCAAAGCGAGTTCAGAATGGCCTCACGTGGGAGGGGAAGGCAGAGTGCAAGCCTGGGCGGCCTTGGTTCCTATCACCACCTAGTGGCAGCAACGAGCAATAACTCCAGTGTCTGTACATGTGCTCCTGTGCCTCAGATTCTTCCAGAAGACTGTGAACATAAACATAAAGGATCTGAAGACTTTTGTCTTGATGGCCTGTGGGTCAGTTCACTTAAGGAAGCAGGATTGTGGCTTCACACACAAAAAGACGCTAGGACTCGTATGGTGGAACCTGATTTCCAGGGCTATAAATTAGTGGAAATGTGGTTTTTTTTTTTTTTTTTTTTTTTTTTTTTGGATTCGTTTATTTGAAAGGGAGAGAGGAAGGGGGGGGGAGAGAGAGAGAGAGAGAGAGAGAGAGAGATGAATCTTCCATCTGCTAGTTCACTCCCCAAATGGCTTCAATGACTGAAACTGGGCCAAGCCTGAAGCCATGAGCCTGGAGCGTCTTCTGGGTCTCTCATGTGGATACAGGGGCCCAATGACTTGGGACATCTTCTACTGCTTTCCCACGCACATTAGCAAGGAGCTGGATGGGAATTGAGCATCCTGGACTTGAACAAGTGGCCATATGGGATGCTAGCACTGCAGGCAGTGGTTTTACCCACTAAGCCACAGCACGGTCCCCACATTCCACTAATTTTGATACAATTTTAGTGATGAGTTAGGGAGGGCATTGTTTGCTGGGTCTTCACCATGTGTTGCCTGTCTTACGTGTGATCCATTTCACTTTCCCAGCAGGACAGATAATTCTAAGCTCTACATGCATATGCCATGTACTATTATTAAGTGCTAGTCACTGAAACAGAGAAAGGCCAACTTGATGTCAGTGTGTTAGTAAAATGTCTAAGAACTATCCACTCTGCTTTTAAAGGAAGGTGCAGAAAATACAACACCTTTCTGGCAATTTTATCCAGTTGGTTTTAATCCTTCCTGTACCTTGGATTTGTCATAGGTGCTGCTAGTTTTCTGCTAAAAGTATAGAGCTTATTTAAAGAAAAACTGTTCATCGGTGCTGTGGTGTAGTAGGTTAAATCTCCATCTGCAGTGCCGGCATCCCATACGGGCACTGGTTTGAGTCCCAGCTGCTCCACTTCCAATCCAGCTCTCTGTTGTGGCCTGGGAAAGCAGTGGGAGATGGCCCAAGTGCTTGGGCCCCTGCACCTGTGTGGGAAACCTGGAAGAAGCTCCTGGCTTCGGAACGGCCCAGCTCCTGCCATTGTGGCCATTTGGGGAGTGAACCAGCAGATGGAAGACCCCTCTCTCCCTCTCTGTAACTCTGCTTCTCAAATACATAAATCTTTTTAAAAAGTAATAAATAAGGAAAACCTGCCAGAATTGGATGATACAGAACTTGTCAAGTGGCTTCGGGGGTCTAGCATGCTGGAACTCTTGACTGCCCCAGGCCAGAGCCTCTCTCGGATGGGACACCGATTCGTGAAGACTCCTTTGCGCTCACCACATGGGGTGCCCAGAGGGTCCCTGCCCACTCCCCCCTCCCCAGGCCTGGCCACCTGCCTGAACCTGCTCGTTCTAGTGGCGGGCATACCTCGGCCCCTGCAATTTGTAGTTTGCATGCCCAGTCGAGTCCCGTGCAGCCAGTGTGGGCAGGGCAGCTGGTGTAGACTAGGCACCGCCTCCATGCGCCCCCTGCCCCTGCGTGCCCCTCGCCGAGTTCCCAGCCGAGCAGCTGACTTGACTCTGCTTTGTTACTCGGCTTCCTCACCTCCTGCGGAAACAGGTAGCAGCTGGCGCAGAGCAGCCCAGGCGCCTCAGGTGAGACCCCCAATGCAGCCCAGGCGCCTCAGGTGAGACCCCCAATGAGCCAAGTGCCTCTGTGGCTTCAGGATGGCAGGGGCTGTTGTCGCTCACCCCCCACAGACCTTAAAGGGGCTTCGTAACTGCCCTGCGTGGGTGCTGCCACCATGTCCCTGTGCAATGAGAGACTGAGGACAATGAGCCGGTAAGGCAAGGTTCCCCCAGCACTCGGTTTTCACAAAACCCACCACCACCACCACGGAGCAAAACGGGGATTCTCCCCCGCAGGTGATCCTGTCCCCACCCCCGCCTTGCCTGGAGAAGATTCTGGTTACCAACCATTGCATGGGGCCGCTGCTGGCAGCTGGGTGAGGCAGGGGATGCTGCTCAGAGCCCCAAAAAGCACAGCACAGCCCCCGGCACCAAGCACTGGGGTGCTGGGGTGGAGCAGCCCTGATGTGGGTGACCTGGAAGGAACCAGCAAACTCGGTGCCCTGCTGCAGGAGGGGCTCTGCCCAGCGTCCAGGCTCTGGGAGTGGGAGGAGTCTGCTCCTTGCTCTGAGAGAACCAGAGTCTGTGTGAGGAGCGCTGGGTTGGGGTGGGGTGAGAACATGTAGAATCTTCCCTAGCCCGGGGGCTGAGGGGAGAACTTGGTTCTCAGAGGAGAAGCAACAGGTTGATGAGCGTCCGGTGGTGGATGGGCTAGAAAGGGTCGGGGGTCCACTGACTTCTGGCTCCAACCACGTGGCTGACGGTGCCATTGCCGGGGGTGCACCGCTCCGGAGCGCGAGCTGGTGTGGCGGAGCACACAGCCACGTGGTTTGGGTGCGGTTGAGGTGACTCCCATGAGACCTCAAGAAGCAAGGCTGTCGTAGGCTGAACTTTGTCTCCCTAAATTCACTCCATGTCCCCCAGACCTCATGCTGTGGTTGGAGACAGGGCCTTTGAAGAGATCATTAAGTTCCAAAGAGGCCTCAATCCAGCACTAGTGCATCCTTTTAAGAGAGAGGGCACAGACACACATGGAGGGACAGCCACGCCAAGAAACAGGGAGAGAGGCCTCAGCAGGGACCCAAAGCTGCCAGCACCTTGACCTTGAACTTCCAAGCTTCCAGAGCTGCGAGGACATCAGTTTTTGTTGCCCAAGCCCCCGGCTGTGGTGTTTTATTCAGCAGCCCGAGCTTGACCCTCCCCCAGCCCGCTTGTGACCCCTGTGCTCCACCAGCCGCCAAATGCTCAGACACTGCGGGGTGGGCTGGGGCGGAGTGAGGGGTCCCAGGACCAGAAAGAAGCCACGTCGTCACTGTGACAGATGCTGAGCATGAGTCTGTGAGCACTCACCTCGTGTCCTACCTGCAGTACCCAGGACTCCGCTGACTGTCTCCGGCCTCTGGGAGGTAACCGATGTAAACAAGGCATCTGAGTGGGGCAGGCAGGGCGGCAAAAAATGACAAGAAAACTCTTAAAATTCAGGTAAATGATGGTACATTCACAGCACAGAATACGTAGCTACAAAAGCGATAAACACCCAAAACAAAATGGATGAGTGTTGCAGATGCAATGTTCAAGTAAAGAACATGGACGCAGGCAAAAGAACGATTCCTCGTAAACAAAGCAGGAAAGCAGGTAAAACAGACCCATGACGTCCGAAGTCAGGACAGCAGTGACTCTGAAGGTGGAAAGACAATGGGGAGCAGCAGGCCCTGCGGTGCAGCGGGTCAAAGCCCAGACCTGCAGTCCCAGCTGCTCCTCTTCCCATCCAGCTCTCTGCTAATGTGCCTGGGAAAGCAGCCCAAGTGTGTGGGGGCCTGCGTGGGAGACCTGGAGGAAGCTCCTGGCCTCTGGCTTCGGATCGGCGCAGCTCCGGCAGTTGCAGCCCTCTGGGGAAAGAGCAAGCAGATCATTAAGAACCCCCTCACACCCATTAAGACAGGATGCCAGGGGGCCGGCGCCATGACTCACTTGCTTAATCCTGCGCCAGCATCCCATATGAGCACTAGGTTCTAGTCCTGGTTGCGCCTCTTCCAGTCCAGCTCTCTGCTGTGGCCCGGGAGGGCAGTGGAGGATGGCCCAGGTGTTTGGGGCCCTGCACCCCATGGGAGACCAGGAGGAAGCACCTGGCTCCTGGCTTCGGATCAGCGTAGCTCCGGCTGTAGCAGCCATTTGAGGGGTGCACCAACAGAATGAAGACCTTTCTCTCTGTCTCTGTCTCTCACTGTCTAACTCTATCTGTCAAAAGAAAAAGAAAAAAGAAGAGACAGCATGCATGCATTGCAGGCGGCACTCACCCCGCTGCACCACCATGCACCCCTCATCTGTGTTTTGAAGGGCCAGGATACTAAATACTTGAGGTTTCGCAGGTCGAGAAGTTTCTCAGATCTGCTCAGGGAACCCTGAAGTAGCCACGGACCATGTGCCGACGAGTGGGTGTAGCTGTGTGCCTCTCAAACTTCACGGAATCTCTTTCTAAGGCTTTTGAACCATTGTAAAACATACAAACCATTCTTATTTTGACGGCCTTACAGCAAGTACTAGTCTGGAGTGGAGTTTGCTAAACTTCGTTCTGTGCAGCACCTGGTTTACAGTAAGGGATATGCAGCTAGTGGGTAAAGAGAAATAAAGAGAAAAGTGCTGTCAGAGAGCCCAAGAAATTGTACACTGGGGAGAAATACAGAAATCAGTTCCCTTTGTATGTGAGTTTCCACAGTGGGGAGCAGAAAGCCTGGGTAGAGGCAGCCACAGACGAATTGTCTTAGGCTCACATGGCCTTTGTTAAGGAATCAATACTTTCCCAACACAAAAGTTGGGGGCTGGCAAGGTGCGGCGGGTTAAGCCTGGCTCAGCTGGGGCTGTTGTGCCCATCTGGGGAGTGAGCTCGTGCATGGAACATCTCTCTCTCTGTCTCTCTCTCCACCTCCTCCTCACGCTCTGTAACTCTTCCTTTCAAAGAAATAAATATTTATTTTAAAAAAATCCCCCAAAACGTGGAATATTTCACTTAATACAAGATTTCTAGGTTTTGTGACCTAGGTTTTGTGATCAGGGGAGCCCGTGATGGGGGTGAGTAGGGTGGGGATATAGAGCGAGAGCGAGAGCGAGAGCGAGAGCGAGAGAGAGCACAGGCAGCCAAGCGCTGGGAGTGGGGCACAGTCCTAAATGCTTGGGGCAGGCTCCTCTGACCAGTAGAAACCAGTGAATGCTGTCGATGGCCAACAGATAGCGCTGTTGCAACGCTGGCTAAACCTTGGGGGCAAACATTCTTAAGATCTTGAAAATGGACGCTGTGGCTCTAGATTTATTTCAGTCCATTTTTTTCCTTCTCTTAAAGAAGAGAAACAGATGCACTTAGAGAAGGAGGCCCTGTGGCAAGTTCGACCCACTGCACACGTGTCAAGGCTTCAAGACCCAGGGCTGCCCAGCTGGGTTTACCACCTGGATGCTGCATATCCTGGAGGGTGGGCCACTGCCCAGGTGCATTTTCGCCTCTGAGAGTCCATTGTTTATTTATTCTCTTACTCGGTGCTTGGAAATTGCTGAGAGCATTTTTAAAAATTCTCACAATAGGAAAATATGTATGCGAGGTGACAGTATGTTAACTGTACCCTGAGTTAGCCGTTCCACAATCCATACATATATATATATAAACATGGCCATCATAAAGACATATATCAATTTTTAATGTTTATTTGTTTGAAATGTGGGAGGGAGGGAGAGAGAGAGAGAGAGAGAGAGAGAGAGAGAATATCTTCCATCCACTGCTCAAATGGCCACAACATCCAGGGCTGAGCCAGGCCAATGCCAAGAGCCAGGAAGTCCATCTGGGTTTCCCACATGGGCGGCAGGAACCCAAGAGCCTTTGCTGTCAGCGGCCGGCTCTCAGGGTGCACATTAGCAGGAAGCTGGGTCAGAAGCAGGAGACGGGGTGGGATCCCAGGCACTCTGAGTCGCGTGAGGATGTCCCAGGCCGTGGCTTAACCCACCGTACCTCAACACCCCCACTCCCCCAGTGTATACAATTTGTACCTGTCAATTCAAGAAGTAAATTTAAATTTAAAAAAATATTCATTGAGTTGCTGCTATGCCAGTCTCTGTAGGTAGAGAATTCCTGTCTTCAAAGAGCTTTTGTTCTGACAGGTAGACAATTAATAACATAAATACTGCATGAGATTCAGCGACACTGAAAAAGGACAAGTTTTGCCACGTAGAAAAATTCTAAACAACTTATGTAGAGAGTGTGTGTTGGGCACTTTAGTGATTCCTTTCCAAAAAGCGCATTCTGTGGAAAGGGAGAAGACAGCAACCTGCAGATGGGGAAACCCAACGAAGTCTGCCTCAGCCAGGCGGCTGAAATCCTATCAGCAGTGAGGAACTAAGCTGATGGCACCCATGTGCCCTTGACAAGATGGCCCTTGACCTCTGGGCCGCCCTCCCAAAGTGCTCATGAGAAAAACATCAAACTCCAGTCAAGGGACATTCCACAAAATACCTGCCCAGGCCATCGGAGGCAAGGAGGGTGAGCAAGTGTCGCGGCCCAGGAGCCTAAGAAAACACGATAGCCGAGTGGCACGGGAGAGCCTGCTGGGCCTCTGGGATGGAAAGGGAAAATGTCAGGGCACATCGAAGGGACTCTGCGCAGAGGGTGGACTTTAGGTAATTGCAGTGGGTCCGTCAGATGCTAATGGTAAGGGAAGCCAGGCGCAAAGTTCATGGGAAATCTCTGCTTCTCTTTGTGACTTTTCTCCAAATCCAGAACTATTCCAAAATATATAGGTTAAGATTTTTTTTTTTGGTTGTTTATCTGAGATTCGTATCTAACTGGACATCCTGTTTTTTCCCTGGTTAAATCTAGCACCCCAGTGTGCAGCTCCTGGAAGGCATCTGGATTCTCTACCCTGCATCCACATTTTAGAACCATTAGCATGTGAGCAAGGCCAGGAAGAGTCTGCTCCTGACCCTGCAGGGCGTGGGAGTGAAGGAGACCACAGCAGCCTGAAGTGGAGAAACAGCAAGACCCAGTGCTGGCTTTTTGAGCAAACTGGTAAAGGCACGCCTGTCCTGTGACTTGGTCTCATCCCGCCTCAGTTTCCTGATGTGTAAAATGGACATGACAGTAGTGTGTGCTCAGAGGCTTTGAGAAAGCGTTGACTTCAATAGAGCATTTGTCACTGTATTTGGTGGGCAGAATCCAAACGACCAGTTAGTTTGTCTTAGCCAGTCTTGTTCATGGATGTATACATGAGTAGATATGTGCTTGGGTAGATGTAAATACAATATACTTTGCAAAGCCATATTTGTAATATAATTTTAAAATATGATACACTTATTTAAATTGATATCCAGTCTCCAATATATAACATATTGGATATGTATTGAATAAATACATGATTATAAAGTAATATATAAATAAACATACAATATAAATGTATAATCATGTGCTTTAACATAGTCTGTACTTTTTAAAAAGATTTATTTATTTATTTACTTGAAAGTCAGAGTTACACTGAGAAGGAGAGGCAGAGAGAGAGAGAAAGAGAGACAGAGAGAGAGAGAGAGGTCTTCCATCTGCTGGTTCACTCCAAAACTGGCCACAATGGCTGGAGCTGCGCTGATCTGAAGCCAGGAGCTTCTTCCGGGTCTCCCATGTGGGTGCAGGTGCCCAAGGGACTTGGGCCATCTTCTATTGCTTTCCCAGGCCACAGCAGAAAGCTGGATTGGAAGTGGAGCAGCTGGGACTTGAACTGGCGCCCATACGGGATGCCGGCACTGCAGACAGCAGCTTTACCCGCTACGCCACAGCACTGGCCCCTATATGTAATTTTATAAGTATGTGTTTATATATATTTTTATATTTACTGTAGGACTTACGTAATCATATTATATAAATATACTTGATATCTTTAAAAAGAGTAAAAATTCAGGTAACATGCAATACTTTGCTCTTTTGTTGGCTGTATCAGAGAAATTGGCTCCACAAGCATTCCACTGAGCACTTCTCATGTGCCAGCACCACGATAAACACTTCGAAAAAACTGGAACCTGCAGACTCTACAATTCAAAGCTGTCAGCTCCCATAATGTGGATGCAGTTGGGTGGAGAACCCAATCAAGGGATCGTGTGCAAAACAGATGGTGATGTAGACCACAGTGATTTTAAGCAGACACCTCCAGAGGGCTGTCCACATTGTTCCGTGTCTGAGAGAAACCCTCTGCATCCCTAACTGCAGAGTGTGGATGATTCCTGGCCTCTGGACAGGCTGTAGCTCAGTGGAAAACTCCCCTGCTGATCTGAGGCCCGCTGTTCCATCCGGCCTGGGGACGGTTGGCAGTGGCGGCTTTCTCCCTGAGCGCCACTCGCCGTGTTCTTCCTACTCTTCCATCGGCTCTGGGTGATGACTCCCTGGGTCTGCCCCACTCCCACTGTCCCCAGCCTCGTCCGCATCACCAGGCCGGCCCTCGGTCAACGTCGTCACCACCCACCAGGTCACTCAAGAGGAGAACCTGAGCATAACCCTCATTTATCCCTTCCTCTGGGACCTTGTACCCCACCTGTCTGGAGGCCCCGTCAACTGTTTCTCCTCTCCCCTTATGGATGTGTTTCTCTGCCCTGGGACAGATCAACATGAACTTAGTCCTCTAATTAGGCTTTGCAGAGAAGTAAAACAGGTAGGTTCTTCTAGATGGGTAGATGTGTGACAGATATGCACTCTATATCACATACTCACATATGCACATGTATATATGGGGTATATGTATTATAGATATATCATTGACCCTCGGTAGACACAGAGAACTGGTTGTAAGACCCACTGCAGATACTGAAATGTGCAGAGGCTCATGCCAGTCCTCCCATATAAAGTCTTCTCTACATTGCTTAAAATGCCTAACACAGAATGAATGCTGTGTAGTTACTGTACAGGTCAGAACCCACGGACATGGACGCTAACTACATAAATGCACGTATACTAGTCCCTGGGAAGCTTCTGAGACATTTGGTTGGAAGAACTGGCTCATGCAATTGTGAGCTGGGAAGTTCAAAATCTGCAGAGCAAACTGGCAGGCTGAGAATCCAGGCCGCCTCTCTCTTAGTCTTGGAGGCGGAATGGCTTCCCTTCCGGGAAACCAGCTTTGCTCACAAGGATCTCAGCTTGCTAGCGTGAGGCCCACCACGCTCTGGAAGGTCATCTGTTTTATTGGAACTCCAGCGATCGTAAACGTTGACCACATCCACAAAACGTCTCCACAGAGACATCCGGCCTGGTCTTGGACCAAACAATGGGGCACCACAGCCTGGCCAAGTGGGCACTCGCAGTGAACCACCTCTGCCGGGCTCGCTGACACACTTGTTTTGCTTCCTGGAAAACTTGGCGGGCTTTCCACACTGGGCTACCTCCCCTTGGTCTCTGGAATGACTTCAGAGCAGAGGCTGACAGGCAGCTGCCCGCTGGCCAGATGCAGATGGCTGCCGGGCCTCCTGGCTTTGTGAATAACACTGATGACAACACTCGTGAGGGCCTTGCCTTGCCTGTTCCTTCACGTCGGTCTATGGCAGCTTTCGCCCTGCCATGGCAGAGGCCTTAAATACGGCCGGGCTGCCCCGTCCAGCACTATACCAACCCTTTGTAGGTCAGTGGTCCTTAATGCAAAGATTACCTTCTCTATGGGGCAATTCTGAACAATGTGGGGGCGTTTTTTATTTTAAATTTGATTTTTAATTAATTCTTTCATTTAAAAGTGTTTTAAAAATTGTACATAATTATAGGGCACAGTGTGAAAATGTTATATTTGTATACACCGTGTAATGATCAAGTCAGGGTAACTGGCATTTCCATCTCCTTCAATAGTTATCCTTCCTTCACGTTGGGAAGCTTCACATTCCTCTCTTCTAGGTTTTTATAAAATATAATAAATTCTTTGAGCCTGTAATCACCCTAATGTGCTGTAAAAGGCTAGTGTCCATTCCTCTTATCTGTGCTTTCATACCATTGTTCAACCCCCTCTCTGCAACCTCCCCTCCCAGGGAGCACGTTGCTCCCACGGATGCGGGAGAACGTGTGGCGCCTGTCTTTCTGTGTCTGGCTTATTTCACGTGACGAGCTGGTGGAGGCACTGGTGACCGCTGCAAAGCTGAGGCGTGCGTGAAGCCCGGAGCGGACAGGGCCCACAGGGCCGAAGGTTCTAAAGATTTTATTTATTTATTTATTTGAAAGTCAGAGTTACAGAGAATGATGGAGAGACAGAGATTTTCTATCTACTGGTCCACTCCCCTGATGGTTGCAATGGCCATGGCTGGGCCGGGCCTAAGTCAGGAGCCAGGGGATTCATCCAGGTCTCCCATGTGGGTGGCAGGAACCCAAGCACTTGGGCCATCCTCCCCTGCTTTTCCCAGGCCACAGCAGAGAGCTGGACCAGAGTGGAGCAGCCGGGACATGAACCTGCTCCCATATGAGATGCTGGCTTTGCAGGTGCTGGCTTTACCCTAGTGGTAACTATGGCTTCACCATAGTTAGCACAATGCTGGCTCCCATTGCTAGTATTTCCTATCCACAGTTGTCTGAACCCATGCCTCTGGAACCAGGGACACAGAAGGCCAAATGCAGTGCATTTAGATAAAGCAGAGCACCTTCGCCTCCATGCACACCAGTACTTCCTATCATCTCACCATTTCTTGCCAGAGGACACCTCCCTCCTTCCCACCCCAGGGCCTTTGCACTTGTTGAGCCCTCTGAATAATCCTGAGTCTGCCTCCTTCTCAGCACTGACATCTCAGCTCCATATCAGGGATTCTTCAGGCCTCGTCTCCACGGAGTGCACTCCAGCACTGTTCATGTCCAAGGTTACACTGGTTCCCTGCCTGTTTACTTTCCTACTATTTTTTTCTCTTACCAGACAATTACCTGTAAGAAAATTTGCCCTCCAAATCTCCAGGTCCTGGTAGAGGTTGAACAAAGAATTCGCTCTGGAGAGATACAAGCAAGCATGATAATTTGGTTAATGAATGCATAGCCCCTGGAGGGCAAGAGAGGGTTCCTAGGCTATGGAAATATTTGCTCAGTGAACAAGTGGTACAGTTAATAGAAGTTGAGCAACCCTAATCTGAGTCTAAAATCTCAGGTGCTCTAAAATCTGAAACCTACTGTGCACCCGCCAGACATCACAAGCAGAAAATTCTACTCCTGATCTGTGATGGAGCCCTGTGCCCTCTTGAAGGGTACTGGGGTTCCCCCACCCCAGAATTTGCTATTACAGGATATCATATAAAACGTGGAACTGGCAAAATGTTAAGTTTGCACGTGACCAAGCAGAGAGAGACACCGGCAGAAACAATGTACGTGACCCCCACGGTTGCTAATTCCCTCCGATTTTATTTCAAAATGTCTATCACTATGAGTTTTGTTGCACAGACAGTACCCGACTGACAAAGCTCAGCTTAGATTTTTCGACGTCATGACGATGCATGGGCTCAGTAGAAACCACTTCAGATTTTGCATTTGCGTCTAGCAGAACTCAGGAAAATCCTTTCTTGAGAGGCTGGGGTGTGGGAACAAGCACAGCCCCCCCTCGGGCATCTCCACCCTGTGCAGCTAAACCAGGATGTACAGTGGGCTAAATATACCGAATGCATTTTCATTTTACAGTATTTGCAACTTGTGTTGGGTTTATTGGGGCGTGACCTCATCACAAGTCGACAAGCATCTGGACTCGTAATCCTGCAGCCTGCCTCTATTCCGCTCGGCACAATAGCACAAACACTAAGATAAGCCTTGGGCTGTCTCCAGACTTCCGCACTAAACTGCCAACACGACTCAGGCCCATGATGTCGTAAAGCTGCAATGGCCTCGCTTTTAAGAAAGTAGTCTGTGAGAAAGCCCACGAACACATGAAACCAAAACACTGACAGTTTATATAGTTTCACTGGGAAAAAACCACACAAAACATTTGCTCTAGCAGATGTTCAGTGCTTTGTCCCCTATGTTCCATCTGCTTCCTTTCCCAAGGCACAACACTCTTGAGAACGTCCCCAGCCATCAGGAGTCCCACAAGGACACACCTCCTGAGGGGTTCTGAACTGTGCTGAATACCCACAGCGGCTTGAGGTCAACAGCAGTCGATTTCTGAGTGCAATCTTCCCCGGGCTCGAAAGCAACGCTGTTTGGTCATGAGGGAGTGTGCAGTCTTTGGATGTATTAATCTCTGAGAGTTCCTCCAGGTGCTCAGGGCTTGTGGGAGCCAGGAAACAGGACAATGTCTTTTGAAACAACCATGAAGTGGGGCCCCTGCTCTTGTGTTTCCATGGGAGAGGGACACTGGACGCTTTCACAGGCCGGTTTCCACTCCTTAGAGCAGAGGGGTTTAGAAATCCCTCTCAAGAGCCTAACAGTGTCCCCAGCACATAATGAGCCCTCCCTCGACGCGCGCTGCAGAGAGAGGGAGATGCAGCTCAACAGTGGGAACAGATAACGGGGACGGCAGCACCTGCCCCAGCTGCCCAGCGAGCTCCTGCAATTTCTTAATTCCTTTTTTATTGGTAGCAGCTTGCACGGTGAGCTTTCCATTTTTTCTACGCCCCTGCTTTTCTGCAAAGAAAACCATTGGCCGACACCTTTAACAATCCCTTCAACAACTGGAATGAACCGGCCAGGTGAGGTGGGGTGGGCACTTTGGGATCTAATCCTCCCCCACCCACCAGCCTCAACCTTTCCTTCGAGGCACTCGTCCATGTTAGCAGCAGGGGACCACTGCCATGGGAACCATGAGGGCTGGGGGACAGGACAGCGTGAGGCTGGAATTCTCCAGGCCCACAAGCAGAGAACGGGTGATCGACAGGTATCTGTGCCTGTCACTCGTCGATGGATGGCAGCGTGTGCGTCTTCGTGATGGCTCGTACCTCGTGAAGCCCTCGCTTACTGTGCTCGGGCGTATGTGATCCCATCCCTGGTAACGGAGGCTTTGAGAAGAACAAATCACTCCCTGTCACCGAGGCCTGCTACCCCGGCGGCCTCACACAGACCATCTGTTTCAGAGTCCACGGGGCAGGCGGGAACATGCGGAAATGCAAATCCATGGCTATGGGGCCCCAGGCTTCTGCAGCAAAATCTCTTGTCCCGGGTATCCATCCACTTTCACAATCTGTCACTCTTCCTCGTCACCCAGATCAGTTATTCCTAACAGATTTTAGAGTTGCACGATCTAATGCCAAAAGACAAAAGCCACGAGCTAACTGGCTTTCACTGGAGAGAGCGGGGCTCCCGCTGAGCAGCGGCAGAACAGCCCGTTTTGCAGGTGAGAACAAGGAAGCGGAACAATTTGGGTAAAGCTGCCTGGTTAACACGGATTACGTTTTTTCTTAAAGATCTATTGCTTATTTTGAGAGAGAGAAAGAGAGAGAGAGAGAGATCCATGTTCCATTCCATTTGCTGGTTCACGCTCCAGAGGGCTGCAATGGCCAGCGCTGGGCCAGGAGCCAGGAGCCAGGAGCTTCTTACTGGATTCCCATGTGGGTGGCAGGGACCCAAACACTTGGGTCATCTTCCACTGTTGTCCCAGGCCCCTGGCAAAGAGCTGGATCAAAAGTGAAGCAGGGGCTGGCGCTGTGGCACAGTGGGTAAAGCTGCTGCCTGCAGCACCGGCATCCCATATGGGCGCTGGTTTGAGTCCCAGCTGCTCCACTTCTGATCCAGCTCTCTGCTGTGGCCTGGGAAAGCAGTAGAAGATGGCCCAAGCCCTTGGGCCCTGGCACCCACGTAGGAGACAGAAGAAGCTCCTGGCTTTGGCTGGGCTCAGCTCTGGCCATTGCAGCCATCGGGGGAGTGAACCAGTACCTCTCTCTCTCTTTGCCTCTGCCCCTCTATAAGCCTGCTTTTCAAATAAAATAAACATAAAAAAAGAAATTAATCTTCTAAAAAAGTGAAACAGCCAGGACTCATACTGGTGCCCAGATGGGATGCCAGCATGGTAGGTGGTGGCTTTACTCACCGTGCCACTGCACCAGCCCCAAGAGGTTAGATCTGGTCTACTGGGGATCTCACTGTTTCCTTAGGGTCTCAGTTAGACAATGCGGTGTCTGGCATGAGTGGCTCTGTTTTGGTCTGGTCTAGTTTGTCAGGGCCTTGAGGAGGTGCTCAGTTTGAAACAATGCCCTCCTATCATTTTTGATAAACACCAATGTGGTAGCTACAAGCTACCGTATCTTGAGTACTTGAAATGTGGTGAGTCTCAAGTGAGAAACGCTGTGATTATACGAAAAAAGTGTAAAATAGCTCACTGATTTTCTTTTTTAATTTCAGTGAAATTGTAGTTTGTATCTATTGAGTTAAATAGGAGCTACGGTCAGGATGAACTCCATGCATCTCTTCCCACCTTTCCAGAAAGGTGCTGTCCACTGGACACTCACGGCCTGCGTTTCTGTCTCCCCTTATACTCTCCTTGCAGCCTCTTTTAGGGTCTGGCAGAACCCTGCTTGGGTATTTCTTGTTTGTTTGCTTTCCATTTTCCTGCAACCCTGGAACACTCCATGAATAGTATTACAGACTCTGTCTAGCTTGTTGATCCTGTTTTCCCAGCACCTAGAACAACCAGAGGCACAGCTAGCTCCTGATATTCCCCAGGCATGTTGGCAGGGAGCATCCAGCAGGATGCTGGTATGAAAGGAGCTGCTTAAAGAGCTGCACCACAGCGCCAGCCCCACGAGGAAATTCTCTGCCTTACTGACCCATGGGGAGCGGGGTTCCCCAGCATCAGGAGCCACTTTTCTTCTGTTCTCCTTTCAACTAAACCTGGACCTCACTGGTTTGGTAACTTTGCATCTTGGGAGAAACTAGGGTTTGGTTTTGTTTTGCTAGGGCTGAGGTGGGCTCCAACACTGTCCCAAGAGAACAGTTCAGATCTGAAGTCAGAAATACCTGGTCTGCTCAGTGGTTGCCTTCATCTTTCCTTAGAAATGATCTGATCTGCTACTATCATAACCCTGCCTGTCACTCTGGTCTTACCCCAATATATTATTTTCCTGAGAATATAATGCTACCACATATAAACATATATGTGCTAAAAGCTATGCATATGTACATTATGGGGAAAATACATACACATGTGTCTCGATCTGTCTGTACCTGTATCCATACCCATACCTGTATGTATATCGTTTCCACCTCTGTTTCTATTTACTATGTCTTCAAATAGGGTACGAGCTTTAATGAGAAGAAAGATTACGTCGGTTTTGGGTGCTCACCACCCAGAACACGGTCTGAAGAACAGCGGGCAGCCAACAGATACTTGTTGAATGAATGGCTCAATCGGACAACTAATTTTTGGTGAGAAAAAGTGCTGTTTACATTATTGGTGCCAGGGGACACAGCAGAACAGAAACCTGTGGTTTCTTCTCCTGTCTACGAGGGCACACGCTGCTGGTTTTTGCTCTTCTGCAAAGACACCATTTTAAATGTGCCTGAAAGATGCTGACCTGGATGAAGCCCAGGTGGAGAGCAGAGCTAGCGTGCACCTCCCGGACTTGCTGCTCGGGTATCCTTCACTCTGCCCTGGTCCTTAAACCAGTGGTGCAGGCTCTGCCCGTTGCTATGGATACCGTAGTCAGAGTGGAAATGGGGAAGAGGCTGAGAGACACTTGATTTCCAGACTGCGTGTGGGTTAGCATCCCAACCTGCCATGCCAATTGTTCCCAGCAAATATTTGTGAAGGGGATTGAATAAAGATAAGGGATCACAGGAAAGTCACGTTGCTTTTTTGAACTTGTTTTCTCTCTAAAAATGAGATTTGCTGGATCTCTGGATTATAGTAGATGCTACTGCTGAATCACCTGGCATTATACTTGTTATGCTGTAGCCAGGATTTTTTTTTAAAACTGTGCTCCAGACTTCACTTGCGTCAGAATGAGGAGAGGAGAGGGGATGGATGGCTAAAATGCAGAGTCCTGGCCTGGGGGCAAGGTCCCACACCAGACCCTCTTTTTAAGCCCCTCTCCTGCTTTATTTTATGCAGAAATCACCCAAGTATCTGAAATTATCTTCTTTGTTACTTTTTCCTTCTTTCCTAACACTGCAGAGTAAGCTCCACTGCATGAGAATGGAGACTTTCTTGCTGTCCTCCTGTACTGTCCCAGTGCCCAGCACTCGGCAGGTGCTTCCTGTACACAGTCGTCCCTTGGTATCCTCACAGGGTTGGTTCCAGGACTCCCAGGATTCCCAAATCCATGGGTGCTCAAATCCCTTATATAAAGTGGCATGGTGTTTGCTTACAACCTACACACAACCTCCTGTGCACATTAAGCCATCTCTAGAGAACTAATGAAAACTCACACAATGCAAGGTGAGGTGGCAGGGCAGGCACCTGGGATTCAGGTCGGAGGCCTTTCTGTGCAGACCCAGAATCCAGAGGAGGGAGCAGTGAAGGGGGCAGAGCAGCCCTGGGGGTAGGACTTACGTTCACGCCCGTGTCCCCAGACACATCTGGAATCCAAGATGATGGTCCCCAGTCGAATGCCCAGGAGGCCATGGGAGGGAAGACATGGGCTCCTGCCATGAGACAATTTGGGATATCTTTCACTTCTGTAAAGATGGAACCAGCATTTCTGAATCTAAGTGATTCTGCCACCATGACATCACCGGGATGGCTAAAAATTAAGATCTTAGCAGCATCAAATGTCGGTGGGGATGTGGCACGTCTCAGAATTGCGCACGTTACCCATCTTTACCGAGCGGGATGAGGGACTGGTGGAATGACTGAACGGCCTGGAGAACAACGTGCTCTGTCCCTCATCCTTGCTGGAGGCTGAGGGTTTCTGGCTGAAGCTGCAGAGACCCCCAACACCCCCTTCTGCAAAGCCCCTTTCTGAAGGTGCATTTTAACTGCATAAAGGCCAGCGAGCACTGCTCATGGGGGTCCCTGCCATGCCCGCCCCCAGCAGCCTTGCACGTGGCCCCCTCAAGAGCGCTCTTCTGGTGACACTGTTGCTATGGGAACCGCAGCCAGCCGGCCTGGAGGGGAGGGGGCTGCAGCAAGAGCAGGGAAGGCTGCAGAATGAGTCTTCTGCGCACAGGACTTGGACCGTGAGAACGTGCGGGTTCAAAACCCCAGCCTGGACCCATCACGGCCCCCTGCCCCTGCGGAGGCCTGCGGATCCTCCCCTGCCCGCCCCTCTTCCAAGGTGGGGAAGGCCTGTGTGCGTGGGCGTGGAGGCTGCTCCATCCTGACTGGTCACTAGCCAGGTTTTTCAAAGGACCCCAAAGCCCCCGCACCCCACAGCAGAAGCACTGCGGAGGAAACGCTCCCCAGACATGCAGAGCACTTGGGCTACTCTCTAGAGACAAATGTTTCTAGAACCTTCTACATGTGGCCGGCCATTGTTTTCTCCAAATAACTTGTCCTTACCTGAACGTTTTAATTTTGGAAGTCATTTACTTTTTCATTGTAGATATTTAGTGAGCAGAGAGCTCTCATTCTTGGGTCCCTCCCAGAAGGCCACAGTTTGGCCCTGGGCCCACTGAAGCTGGGGACAGGAGACTCAATCAGGCTTGGATGTGGATGTCAGAGGTGGGTGGAGGCAGCCCCCACCCTAGCTGAGGCAGGCAGGGCTGTGGCTGGAGCCCAGGCACCCCCTGAGCCACGTGGCTGTCTCAACCATAGACCGAAAGCCCACACCTGGAATCCTACCTTTCACTTCCCCGTGTGTGGTCCCCCGGCTCCACTCAGGGTAAGTGAACTTCTGTGAACAGAGCAGTGTCTGTCCCAGGCTCTGCTTTACCCCCTTCCACCATGCCTGGCACAGACCAGGCGCTCTGAGCGAACGAATGAGTGAACCCGCGACTTCCTGCTGTACCTCAGTCCCACAGGAAGTGGCTGGCATGGGGCAGGTTTCCTGGATTTCTGGCCTCCAGGGGAGACATACGTTCTAATCTTGGCCCCATGCCCTCTTCGCTGACCCCCAGTGGTGCTGGGGGTGCCCTCTTATCCCCCCCGCATATGAAGGCAGCTGTAAGCCTCAGGGTCGATCCCTTCACTTCTCTGTGCCTCAGTTTCCTTACCTGTAAAATGGCCATGCTGCTGCTGCCGTCTCCCTGTGAGGTCTAAAAGGGAAACACAGGTAAGCACACGCAGCACCGTGTGCATTTTCCAGTTCATCTCAGCGGGGAGTGCCCAGACATGTGGCAGCGTCTGGAGACAGTCTGGTCGTTGTCATCCATGCTGCGCCACCTCCCGGACTGCTATGGCCTGACCCAGAGTGCATGTGTTGCAAACGTAATCGGCAGTGCAGCTGAGGGAGGGCTGGTGACTAGGCCGTCATGCTCTTGTGTTGGTTCATGCTCTTGCACTGGTTAGCGCAGGAGTGCAGAGTTCCTCTCTCTCTCTCTCTCTCTCTCTCTCTCTCTCTCTCTCTGTTTCTCATACACACACACACACACACACACACACACGCACGCTGCCTCGCCTTTCCAAAGTGATGGTGCCGCAAGGCCCTTGCCAGAGCTGCTCCCAGGCCGTGGACGTGCAGCCTGCAGAGTGAAAGCAGTCCGTGCGCTCGCTGTAACTGGCCAGGTCTCAGGGACTCCGTCAGGCAGCAGCAAACGGACGGAGGCAGCAGCTCACCCTGCAGAGACGTCCGGCCCCTCTGAAGACCCTGGCGTACACACATAGGTGAGGGGTCTTCGTTCATGGAAACGTGGTCTTGTATCACGAAAATAATGTGCATGGATTCAAAAATCTTTGGCACCAAAATAAACTCACCTTTTAATCCTATTTTCCACAATTTTTTGAAGCATCTTCCCACATTTATAATAGCCTAGAGCAGGGAGAAATAAAGCAGCATAATATGAGACGTATTCATTATTTAAAATTTTCTAGTATCTCTATCAAGAAAGTCAGAAACAGCTAAAATTAATTTTAGGCTTTGTCTTACTTATCTCAACACATTCATGATGTCTTGTGGCCAGCGTAAAGCAGGCGGCCGGGGTGTCTCTGGGCGGTTCCGAGACCCAGTGCACAGCAGGCGGCTGGGGTGTCTCCCAGCGTGTGCTCTGCCCTCAAGCACATCTTGTTCTCCCCAGCGGCAGTTCAGGCTCCGTGCAGCACGGGTGTGTGTGGGGGTGGGGGTGGGCTTGGGGCTGCCCGGCTGGAACTTCAGGGCTAGGCAGTCACCATGTCGTGCACCAAACGGCCAGGAGGGGGCGTCCAAAGATTTATTCTAAAATTATGCATCTGTGAAGACATTTCTGGACAGAGATTGACAAAGAAAGCAGCTATGGCTTTAACACAGTCCTTTCTCCAAGAGGTAAGAAGTGATTCAGAGGTCTAACCTTGTCTAACCTGTCTCCTCTCGTTGGGGAGATGCAAACAGGAGGAGGACAGAGATTGCCAATCTGGATGGCTTCGGTGCAAACTTCTGTCCCCACTATCCATGCTCATCTACCCTACTGACCACAGCCGCACTCAGCATCTCTGCCTGGATCCCCACGTGGCCTCGGGTCCAGCTCAGTGCCCACCAGAAGCCAGAGCTATCATGCTTGGGCCTACGCTCAACCAAGCCCCTCCATGGCCTGACATCCCCGGGGGATGCCCCACTGCACTTAGGCTGAAATCCAACCTGCTGTCCATGGCTTAAAATACAACCTTGCCCTTACCAAACCCTTCAACCGCCTGTTACCACTACGCGGCCCACCTCCTGGGTACCCTGCTAGTACAGAACCAGTTGGGTCGCCCCAAAACTCCTGTGTTGAAGTCCTGACACCCAGTCCCTCAGACTATGACTACGTGGAGACGTGCTATTTGCAAAGGTGCTGAGGATTAGAGGGCACTGGGCTGGGCCCCAACCTTGTCTAACTGCTGTTCTCAGGGGAAGAGGCGAAGAGGACACAGATGCACACAGAGGGGCGACCTCATGGAGACATGGGGAGGTGCCTCCTGCAAGCCTGGCAGAGTCTCCAGGAGAAGCAACCAGCCGGCCAGCCGGATGTGAGGCAGTGGGGGAAATCGCACGGTTCACGCTGCCCAGGCTGCCGCAGCGGGCGAGCACCCAGCTCAGAGCCCTTGTGTTTCCTGAGCACACTCAGCTCCGTTTCTCGCATCCGCCGCCATGCTCCTCTGGGTCTGCCTTCCTACGTGCTCCACAAGGTCTGGCCCCGCACCGTGGACAAGCAGCAGCAAGCGTGCTGAGTGTGTCCTGAGGATTCGCTCCTCTGCTCGGCACCTCTCTCAGGTGGCTGCTGTCAGATGCCTTGTTCCAGATGGGCGCGTGGGGACATGGAGGGCTAAACACTTCCCATTTCAGGTGCTATGGCCAGGATGTCCACTGACAGGACAGAACTGAGAGAGCAGTACTGATGTTTGCCCTGTAGTGAACACCCTACTTCCAGCCAAGCCCTGATGTCAGGCATTCCGCTGTATCCGCTGATGTGCACCCAGTGGCTAGTTTTATGATCCTGAATTTACAGAGAGGAAATCCAAGCCCAGAGAGGTTACATCACTGGCCCGAGGGCACACAGCTACTGTTTGTAAAGCTGGGTTACACCCAGGAGCCCAGCCCCAGAACACTGCCCCCTCCCTCTCTTGGTCTCCTTCTCTCTGTGTGTAGGATGGCTCCATCACTTTCATGCCTCTTGGGTCCTCCCTCCCTCCCTCCCTCTCTTGGTCTCTTTCTCTCTGTGTAGGATGGCTCCATCACTGTCATGCCTCTCGGGTCCTCCCTCCCCCCTCCCTCTCTTGGTCTCTTTCTCTCTCTGTGTGTAGGATGGCTCCATCACTGTCATGCCTCTCGGGTCCTCCCTCCCTCCCTCCCTCTCTTGGTCTCTTTCTCTCTCTGTGTGTAGGATGGCTCCATCACTGTCATGCCTCTCGGGTCCTCCCTCCTTCCCTCCCTCTCTTGGTCTCTTTCTCTCTCTGTGTGTGTAGGATGGCTCCATCACTGTCATGCCTCTCGGGTCCTCCCTCCCTCCCTCCCTCTCTTGGTCTCTTTCTCTCTCTGTGTGTAGGATGGCTCCATCACTGTCATGTGTCTCGGGTCCTCCCTCCTCCCTCCCTCTCTTGGTCTCTTTCTCTCTCTGTGTGTAGGATGGCTCCATCACTGTCATGCCTCTCGGGTCCTCCCTCCCTCCCTCCCTCTCTTGGTCTCTTTCTCTCTCTGTGTGTAGGATGGCTCCATCACTGTCATGCCTCTTGGGTCCTCCCTCCCCCCTCCCTCTCTTGGTCTCTTTCTCTCTCTGTGTGTAGGATGGCTCCATCACTGTCATGCCTCTCGGGTCCTCCCTCCCTCCCTCCCTCTCTTGGTCTCTTTCTCTCTGTGTGTGTAGGATGGCTCCATCACTGTCATGCCTCTCGGGTCCTCCCTCCTTCCCTCCCTCTCTTAGTCTCTTTCTCTCTCTGTGTGTGTAGGATGGCTCCATCACTGTCATGCCTCTCGGGTCCTCCCTCCCTCCCTCCCTCTCTTGGTCTCTTTCTCTCTCTCTGTGTGTAGGATGGCTCCATCACTGTCATGCCTCTCGGGTCCTCCCTCCCTCCCTCCCTCTCTTGGTCTCTTTCTCTCTCTGTGTGTAGGATGGCTCCATCACTGTCATGCCTCTCGGGTCCTCCCTCCCTCCCTCCCTCCCTCTCTTGGTCTCTTTCTCTCTCTGTGTGTAGGATGGCTCCATCACTGTCATGCCTCTCGGGTCCTCCCTCCCTCCCTCCCTCCCTCTCTTGGTCTCTTTCTCTCTGTGTGTAGGATGGCTCCATCACTTTCATGCCTCTCGGGTCCTCCCTCCCTCTCTTGGTCTCTTTCTCTCTCTATGTGTGTAGGATGGCTCCATCACTGTCATGCCTCTCGGGTCCTCCCTCCCTCCCTCCCTCTCTTGGTCTCTTTCTCTCTCTGTGTGTAGGATGGCTCCATCACTGTCATGCCTCTCGGGTCCTCCCTCCCTCCCTCCCTCTCTTGGTCTCTTTCTCTCTCTGTGTGTAGGATGGCTCCATCACTGTCATGCCTCTCGGGTCCTCCCTCCCTCCCTCCCTCTCTTGGTCTCTTTCTCTCTCTGTGTGTGTAGGATGGCTCCAGCACTTTCATGCCTCTTGGATCCTACCTCACGGACTTTGCACTTGCTCTTCCCTCAACTTGGAGGGAACAGCAATTTCCTCAGAGGAGCACATCCTGTTCTCTCGCTTCCTTGCCATTCTACTTATGTCTGTCTGTCTATCATCTATCTCTACCATCCCCTAGAAATATAGTGCATGTATATTCACATGAATATGTATCTATCTATCTATGTGTTACAGATACAGAAATGCCTCTACCTGTCTACCTACACACACACACACACACACACACACACACACACATGCATAAAATGAAACGAGGGGGATGAATTGGGAGCAGAAGGCGGCTGTGTTGGCAAGGATGGGGATTCCCAGGATCAGCACCATCTCTGTCCTGTGCACTGCAGTATGTTCAGCAGCATCCTGGCCTCTGCCCCCCCGCCCCCAAATCCCAGTGGTCTCCTCGCCCCCAGTCATGACGACAAGGAGTATCTCCGGATACTGGCAGCTGTCTCCAGGGGACAGAGTCTGCCCGTATGGGAACCACTGGAGAAGCCTCATGGGCACCGGCTGCTTCTGAGGACAACCTAAGGATGTTGCTGGTCTTTGGGGCCAAGTGGAGTCAGCAGTGAACAGAAGGTGGGTGGGACGAGGAGGGGCACAACCCCAGGAGGGAGCCTCTACGTTCAGCCTGATTTCTGTGCAAACACAAACTGCTGTTAGTTTTCTGCAAGAAACCCACCAATGGTTTCTGGTCTCACCCAGAGCAAAGCGTCTCTGCACACTGTGGCCTGTGTGTCTCCCGTGGTCCCCCACTCTCTTCCTCTCGGCTCCATTTGCAGCAGCCTTCACCGTACTCCCTGAACTCTTGTATGTTCCTGTCCCCGGGCAGCGCAAATGCCTTCGGAAGGCACCGTCTTGTATTCTCACTGATCATTTCTAAGCATGAACATAGAGCTGCCATTAAGAACACCAGTTCTACTAAACAAAGCAGGAGTCTGTTTAAACAGTGTCAAGCAGAGACACTAAGTTGCGTGTGGAGGGCGGAGCTAGGCAGAGATGGTACAGGGCATCGCTGCAAACACCTCACTCTGCTGGCCCAGGCCAGCTTCCTGGAACGCAGGGCTGACCAGAAGTCGCTCCTGCTTCGAATGCTCCTCTCCTGAGGAGGACGAGTGTTCTCAGTGGTTTCCGGCAATGTGTGCTCCAGCTCTTGGCTCCCTCTGCAGCTCCTGGCTCGTCGCTCCCCTCCCGCTCTATAAATGCACCAAAGGTTCCCAGCCTCCATCCTTCCACACCTGTCCTTCCAAATGAGGCACTGGAGAAGCGTGAGGCACTGGAGCCAGCGAGTCTGATCGTTGCTGCTCTGAGAGTTTGCCCTGGGTTCTCCTGGTCTCAGCCTGGCACTTCTCCTCCTTACAGGCAAAGATGTATCTGAGGAGGGAATAAAGGAATGCCATCAAGTTCAAGGTGACTGTGTTCCCAGTGGCAGTGTCAGAGCTGAGCAACTGCAGGTTCACAGTGTGTCAGGGGCGCCATGAGCTCCAGCACGATGAGAGTAACCTAGCGACGTGAAGTCACTTTTCTGAGGACACACAGTGGGCTGCACCTGCAGACCTATAGAAGATGCCGCAGTGTGACTGAGCAAGATCTGACGCGTGGAGGATTTAAAAAATTAGAGAATTAATTAAAAGTTGTGTGTGTGGGGCCGGCACTGCAGCTTAATAGGCTAATCCTCCACCTTGAGGCGCCGGCACACCAGGTTCTAGTCCCAGTCGGGGCGCCGGATTCTGTCCTGGTTGCCCCTCTTCCAGTCCAGCTCTCTGCTGTGGCCCGGGAGTGCAGTGGAGGATGGCCCACGTCCTTGGGCCCTGCACCCCATGGGAGACTAGGAGAAGCACCTGGCTCCTGCCTTCGGATCAGCGCGGTACACCAGCTGCAGTGTGCCAGCCGCAGAGGCCATTGGAGGGTGAACCAACAGCAATGGAAGACCTTTCTCTCTGTCTGTCTCTCTCACTGACCACTCTGCCTGTCAAAAAAAAAATGTGTGTGTGTGTGTGTGTGCGCACGCGCGCGTGCAAAAGGACATGAGAGCTGACAAGTGGCTGCTGCGATTTCCCAGGCAGAAGGCTGTGGCAGTGTGGGCCAGGAGGGTGGGAGATGGGAAAAGAAAGTGCACAGGAAAAGCAGGGTCAGGCGCGCAAGAGACCCCTGCCGGTCTCCTCCAGAACTTTCTGCTGAATGAAACAGCTCAGCAGGTCTGCCAGGACGTTTTGTGTTGCTGCTGAAGGACAGGAAGGAATGGCTTTCCTGGATTTAGAATGCGTGGTCAGTATTCTGGAGTTAGCCATGAAAATATCCAACACCCAAAGCATATCCTTAAATCCTAAGTCCCGCCTCCCACTGGCTTTTCTCTAATTGTGTTTTTTAAAGATTTATTTATGTAGTCGAAAATCAGAGTTAGAGAGAGAGAGAGGTCTTCCAGGTGCTGGTTCACTCCCGACATGGTCACAAAGGTTGGAGCTGGGCCAATCCAAAGCCAGGAGCCAGAAGCTTCTGGGTCTCCCTCGTGGGTGCAGGGGTCCAAGGAGTTGGGTCATCTTCTACTGCTTTCCCAGACCATAAGCAGAGAGCTGGATTGGAAGTGGAGCAGTCGGGAATTGAACCAGTGCCCATAAGGGGTGCTGGCGCTGCAGGCACTGGTGCTTTTTTTCTCTAATTTTCAAGCAATGGTGTTTTTCCCAGTGTGTTGCTTTGTGCACTGTGTGCTCAGTACAGTAATTGCCCAGTGAATCCAGCTGTCTCTAGTCCCTGCTTCTCTCCCCCATTTTTCACATTTAACTTTGTTTCTAATTGACAAATCATAAATATATATATATATATATTGTGGGTTACAATGAGGTATTTTGATGTATGTATACATTGTAGAAACATTAAAGTAAGCTCATTAACAAATCAGTGACCTCCCACACCCATCGCTTTTGTGGTGAAATACTTCAGATCTACTCTTTCAATAATTTGAAAATGCACTGTGCATTATTGTTTTAGTCACCACTTAGTACAATATGTAACTGAGCATAAAGTTTTGTTAGATGGGAGAAATAAGCTCCTGTCAGTTATTTTATGATTATTACCTGTTATGATTTGTTATTTGCTACATTTCCCATTGTCCATCGGATTTGTTGCAGGTTTGTTTGTCTGCGGATCTGCGGCTCCTGCTAGACTGTGAGTATCTCAGGGCCAGGGACCACGTCCTCCGTTCCTGAGCTCCGAATGCGCAGTGTGGCTCCTGGCAGTTGGCAGTCAGTAAACGGCTGTGGAACCAGGTCACGCCTGCCATGTCAGACGTGCCGCGCCACGTGGCAGCTGAAGCTTCACGCTGGTGCATGCTGCTCTTCCCCTCTGCCTTCCAAGGGCAGCCTCCGCTCGGGTTCAAAGGGCAGCTCCATGCCAGCATCTTTTTGTTTAAGAAATAGATGTTGATTCTAATTGTCTAATAAAATCCACAGTAAAGCCAGTCACAGCTTTCAAACTAAAAGAAACAGATGCTGAAACATGGGTGGACAAAATGGGGTCATCTTGGGGAATCTGCAAACGCTCTGGCTGGGGGTCAGGTAGCATGGGTGGGGACGCAGAACCTGAACGGGGTTCCTCGTGTTATTTTGCATATTTTAGTACACGCCCAACCTTTTCAACGACCCCGTCCCCACCCCACTTCTCACACTCAGCGCCGAAGTCATCTTTCTAAGCTGCAGATCTGACTGCATCGTTCTGTTATTCCAAACCTCCTGCTGCCCTCTGGAAAAAATCAAAAAGAGGCAAATCTCGCTTAATTCCCACCACAGCCAGGACTGTGAGCGCTCATCAGTGTCTCAGGAAGAAAATGAAATATTGATAAAGCCTGTGATTACATCTCTGGCTCTCCCAGCTATAGGCGTCCCCGCCTCGGGGAGCAGAGTTCACGGGTACTTTCCCCTCTGCAAGCATTTTTACAGCGAAGCAATCACAGTGATGAATAGATCGTCCCCGAAGTCATCAGCCATATATTCCGAGCAAACTGCAGAAAGCAATCTCCATGCAGCAATTCCCACCCCAGCAGTTGTTTATTATGTATGCAGCCTCATGTAATTGGTATTTTGTATTCTGTTTCTCCGGGTACATCCAAAGTTGTCTCCATTGTGCTTCTCCAGGGACTCCGAAACACAGGCGTTCTCCATCTTTTGAAGCAAACAAGTTCTATAATGCAAACCTTGAAGGTCACGTTTCCCAGGGGCGGACATACCTCGGCCATTTGTCATCGGATCAGCTTTCCTGGCAGCTAATCCCCCTGGCAGCTGCGCGGCCCTGTGGCATGTCAAACCGCCTCTGACCAGCCCGCGCCCCTCCACGGAAGGCGACAGGGGACCGCGCCGGCCTCCTTGATCAGCGGCAGCTGCTGTAGTGCCGTTGGCTGCTGAAAACCATGCACTGCGTGAAATCTGTCCCAGCGGGGGCAGCAGCCATATGCCCCCTCATCTCTCTCTGCCGAGAGAAGGCAGGAAAGTTGTGCCCTGAAGTAACGTCCTCTGCCCACAGCGATGCCACTCTTCCCTGAACCAGGGTGAAGTCTAGTTGGAGTTTTTGGGTGGAGAACCCTGAGACCCCCCCCCCTGCCCCCCGCCCCAGCTATAGCTTCTAGCTTTTCTTTCAGAAGAACAGACTGTATTTTAGCAAAACATAAGCAGTAACAAAATCCGCAGTGTACAAGATTCCAGCTTCGAGAGCAGCCTTTCGGCGCAGACTTCGCCAGCCTCTCCCTAGGTCTGTGCCTCAGTTGGCTTTCACCCTAATGCCCCTTGCCCTGTTCCTGTGTGCCACATGGGGAGCACCCCTGAGGTACAAGGCAGCACAGGCTTGCTCTCTGATGCGAGGACGAGGATTGATGCGCCTGGGAAAGCAGCGGCAGATCACCCAAGGTCTTGGGCTCCTGCCACCCATGTGCAAGACCCAGATGGAGCTCCTGGCTCCTGGCTTCAGCCTGGCCTAGCCCTGGCTGTCGTTGCTATTTGGAGGAGTGAACCAACTGATGGAAGATCTCTCTCTCTGTCTCTCCCTCTCTATCACTTGCCTTTCAAATAAATACAATAGAACTGAAAAAATGAGAACGAGGCCAGCGCTGTGGCACAGTGGGCTGAACGTCTGCCTGCACTGCCAGAATCCCTTATGGGCACCAGTTCAAGACCCAGTTGCTCCACTTCCAATCCATCTCTCTGCTATGGCCTGGGAAAGCAGTGGAAGATGGCCCAGGTCCGTGGACCCCTGCACCCATGTGGGAGACCCCGAAGAAGCTCCTGGCTCCTGGCTTCAAACTGGCTCAGCTCTGGCTGTTGTGGCCATTTGGTGAGTGGACCAGTAGACAGAATGACACCCCCATCTGTAACTCTACCTCTCAAATAAATGAAAAACCTCTACCAAAAAAATGAACAAAATTTGCACCTGTACAGACTCATTTTCCTTGTCATCCTCCCATAAACAATATAGATAGCAACTATTTACAGAGCACTTCCACTGGGCATCAGAAATAGTCTAGAGGAGATTTACAGTGTACAGGAGGATTGAGCAGGTTATATGCAAACACAGCTCCATTTTACGTAATGGACTTCAGTATCCCGGGTTTTTGGTATTGGAGGGGGTTCTGGGACCAGGCCCCCTGTAGCTCCTGAGGGGTGACTGCATTCAGCCGTCGCTCTCGTGGGACCAAGTCTGCTCAGTGTGACTCCCTGCTCCCTGCATCACGGCTGCTACGTGTTGAATCGTGACCCTGTAACTGTGCAGGGCTGGTGCTCCCATAAGAAGGCACGCCTGGCTCACGCACTGCCATCTGAGGGCACAGTGACATGCGCCATCTGCAAGACACAAAGAGCAGCTCTCACCAGGAACCAGATTTCATCCTGGACTTCCAGTCTGCAGAACTGGGAGAAAATAAATTTCTGTTGTGTGTGACACCCTGCTTGTGTTCTGTCATGCATCCCCCAGCAGATGCACCGTCTTGTTACTCTGCATGCCTCACCAGGTTGCCTCCCACCTCCCTGCCTGGAGAGCTGCTGGAGGTCACACAGCATTCCTGCCTCCGAGAGAGAAGGGACAAAGAAGCATCTGCCTAGTATTCCCTTTCAGAAGCCTCATCTTCACATGCTTCCATCCTATTGGCCAGAGGCTGGTCACATGGTCACACCCAGGTGCAAAGGGTTTGGGTATATTTGACCCAATCAAAATACAAGCTTGACCTTTGACTGTAATGCAAATTTAAAATGCTATTTTAAAAAATTAAATTACTTAGTTAAAAAATAAAATTTTAAATAAAAAACTCCCAATACAAGCTTGAATGTATGCAAGAAAGCAAGATATAAAATTCAGATTTTATGCTAAAAAACTGCCAGTTTGGAAATTTCTAGGCGGTGGCTCCTTTTGGTAGTTGATCAGAATATGAGTCGTGATGTTTGAGATGTGACAAAAGGGGATTTCAACACGTTCATGGAGAACGGAATTAGAAGATAAGTTTATTTTGGTCAAAACATTTTGAAATCTATGCATAGATTTTTTTCATAATACACATTTTCAACCAACTTTTCAAATAACTCATATTTATCATTCACCATTCAAAGATGGATATTTTGCAATAAAACAACTACAGGTGGGAAAATACCTGTGAACCTTGTTCCCTGGGGATGCAAGGATAAAGGGGTGTAATTACAGATGTTATCAATATTTCAGGTCTTTCTCATGAAAATTATATACTTTTACAGTTCTGAACATGCTGGGAATTATGCAAAAAATTTCCATCCTCTCTTACTTTTTTATATTACTATTGTTTTAAAGGATGTATTTATTTGAAAGGCAGAGTTACAGAGAGAGAGAGAGAGAGAGAGAGAGAGAGAGAGACTTTCCATCTGCAGGTTCACTCCCCAAATGGTCGCAAAGCCCACAGCAGGGCCAATCTGAAGCCAGGAGCCAGGAGCTTCTTCTAGGTCTCCCACATGGGTGCAGGGGCCCAAGCTCTTGGGCCATCTTCCACTGCTTTCCTAGGCACATTAGCAGGGAGCTGGATGGGAAGTGGAGCAGCTGGGACTTGAACCAGCACTCATATGGGATGACGCTATGGCGTCACAGGTGGTGGCTTTACCGGTTATACTGTAGTGCTGGCCCCAACTCTTTATTTTTTACAAGATATGTTTTATTTAATTAATTTATTGGAGAGTCAGAAAGAGCAAGAGCCAGGGACAGATAGAGATAGCTCCAAATGCCTGCAAAGCCTGGTGTTGGGCCAGGAAGAACCAAGAGCTAGGAAGCTCAATCCAGGGGCCAAGAACCCAACTATGTGACCCATCACCACTGCCTTGTCAGGGCTGCATCAGCAAGAGGCCGGAGTCAGGAGCCGGGGGAGGGGATCAAATCCTGGCACTCCAATGTGAGATGCTGGCATCTCAACGCAGGGCCAAATGCCCATCCCTCTGTTTCTTTTAAATAGATTTCAGAGTTAGACTTGCATAAGCTTTTTTTTTTTTTAAAGATTTATTTATTTATTTGAAAGTCAGAGTTACACAGAGAAAGGAGAGGCAGAGAGAGAGAGAGAGAGAGAGAGAGAGAGAGAGAGAAGTCTTCCATCTGCTGGTTCACTCCCCAGTTGGCCTCAATGGCCAGAGCTGTACCAAAGCCAGGAGCCAGGATCTTCTTCCAAGTCTCCCACGTGGGTGCAGGGACCCAAGGACTTGGGCCATCTTCCACTGCTTTCCTAGGCCATAGCAGAGAGCTAGATCAGAAGTGGAGCAGCCAGGTCTCGAACCGGCTCCCATATGGGATACCAGCACTTCAGGCCAGGGCATTAACCCGCTGTGCCACAGTGCTGGCCCCGAATTGCATTAGCTTTTAAAAAGCACTTTTTTTTTAGAGGCAGTGGATTTGAAATAGCAGCGATAAGTGGTCAGGTTGAAGTTTATAAATTTTATTTGCCAGTTAGTGTGAGACGTGGTCGAGGGGAATCATGGCCCTATTTTCTCTCCATTTACTTCCTGGGATTTTTGCCCCCTCTGTGTTGACAACTGAGTGGTGGTATGCTACTTAACTACTATTCTGTGCATTGACTTTAAACACCTAGGTCTAAATCATTTTGTTTCAATACTGCGAGTGTCCATGGGAAGCTGGAGCCACAGAGGTGCCTTCAGAGGAAGACGAGAGCAAGAGGAAGTACAACAGAAAGAGAACAGTGCACCTATGGGTGACGCAGTGGCTCCCAAACAAGGGAGTCTTTGCCTAGGAGGGCACATCTGGCAACATCTGGAGATGCTTCTGGGTGCGACACACAAGGCAAGAGGGTCTTGCTACAGGTAAGTGTGAGCAGAGACTGGGGATGCTGCCCAATGTCCCATGAGGCACAGGACACCTCCCCTTCCACCCCAGACAAAGAAGCATCCAGTCCTAAATGTCCCTAAAGCCAAGGCTAAGAACCCTGGGCTATGGTATTGCTGGCCAAAGTCTGGTCAAATCTCTCCTTTTCAAAAAAAGTACTTAGCAGGTGTTATGGAGTTGCTGAAGGCATGCCAATACCTCACTGGAACTTCCTCTTGAATGAAATGGAAAGAACTGTCAAGGGACTGTCGTGCTGAGATTCAATTATCTTTGACAGTGAACCAACTGAAATGACCTCAGAGCAATGTGATCTGTTCCCTACTCTGGGAAACTCTGGGCAGAAGATGGAAAGGAGGTGAGAAAACAGCACGGAGTCAGTACATCTAAGCCATGGCAGTAGGTGTGGGAGCAGGGAAGAGCCAATGGTGCTGAGAGACTTGGAGATGGTGGGAGCCAAAGGCGCAATCCCTGGGACTTGAGGATGGCTGGGACTCCGTGGGAGAAGTGGGCTGAAACAGAGTTCATGCGTGACTCCACCTGGAGCAGCTGTTGAGTGGCAATGACGCTGCAGGGTGGAGAAGAGAAGGATGGCAGTGGTTGCCGTTGTTCAAGTCAGATATGATGGCAGAAGTACTAGGTCAGCAGCAGTGGGACGGAGAAAGGGTTGAGAGTGACTGATGCGCTGTGAGCACAGCTGGGGGCAGCGCAGGGAGGCACTCGCGAAATGTAAGGGGAGCCCCAACTGCCAATATTCAAGACAAATAATACTCTAATGCAGTATCTTCCTAAAAATCAGAAACAATGGGGCTGGTGTTGTGGCGCACCAGGTTAAGCCCTGCCTGTGGTGCTGACATCCCATGTGAGTGCTGGTTCAAGTCCCAGCTGCTCCACTTCCCATCCAGCTCCCTGCTAATGTGCCTGGGAAAGCAGTGGAGACCTGGCTTACCAATGGGGTGGGGGCAGGGAAGAAAGTAGTGGAAGATAGCCCAAGTGCTTGGGCCCCTGCCACCTATGTGGGAGACTCGGATGGAGTTCCAGGCTCCTGGGAGTGAACCAGTGGATGAAAGATTCTCTCTCTCTCTCTCACTCAGCCTTTTAAATAAACGAATGACCCCTTTAAAAAACCAAAAACAATACAAAAAAAAAAAAAAAACCCACACCCAAACTAACCATAAAAAGCTGTGATGAGGACAATGCCATAATGTTTACCCAAGGCAGGATCTGAGCTGCCCTCAGCACAGCTCTCTTCCCTTGCCTCACAGGAGGCCGGCCATCAGATCCTAGCTTTAGCTAAAATGCTGAGATTTGTCCATGATGGACTTTTTTGCATTGGTGTTGAAATTTTAAGAAAATGGTGCATTAAAATGTTTATCTTGAATACAGTCAGCCCTCTGCACCCACAGGTTCTATACCTGTAGGTTCAACAATCTGCAATTCAAAAATACTTTTTTTAAACAAGATTTATTTATTCATTTGAAAGTCAGAGTTACACAGAGAGTGGAGAGGCAGAGAGAAAGAGAGAGAGAAATTTTCCATCCAGTGGTTCACTCCCCAAATGGCCACATGGCTAGAGCTATGCTGATCCAGAGCCAGGAGCTTCTTCCGGGTGCAGGGGCCCAAGGATATGGGCCATCTTCTACTGCTTTCCCAGGCCATAGCAGAGAGCTGTATCAGAAGTAGAGAAGCGGGCTCTTGACCAGTGCCCATATGAGATGCTGGCGCTTCAGGCCAGGGCGTTAACCCACTGCACCACACCGCTGGCCCCAAAAAATACTTTTTAAAAAGAGTTATTTAGGGGCTGGTGCTGTGGGGTAGTGGGTAAAGCAGCTGCCTTCAGTGCTGGCATCCCATATGGGCGCTGGATCAAGTCCTGGCTGCTCTGCTTCCAGTTCAGCTCTCTGCTATGGCCTGGGAAAGCAGTAGAAGATGGCCCAAGTCCTTGGGCCCCTGCACCTGCATGGGAAGAAGCTCCTGGCTCCTGGTCAGCACAGCTCCAGCCATTGCAGCTAAATGGGGAGTGAACCAGTAGATGTAAGACCTCTCTCTTTCTGCCTCTCTTTCTATGTGTAACTCTGACTTTCAAATAAATAAATAAATAAATAATTTTTAAAAGAGTTATTTATTTATTTATGTAAAAGGTAAAGTTAGAGAGAGAGGTCTTCCTTCTGCTGGTTCACTCCTCAAATGGCCACAATGGGCTGGGGCTGAGCCAGGAGGAAGTCAGGAGCCAGGAGCTTCTTCTGGGTCTCCCACGCGGGTGCAGGGGCCCAAGGACTTGGGCCATCTTCCACTGCTTTCCCAGGCCATAGCAGAGAGCTGGGTCAGAAGTGGAGCAGCTGGCACCTGAACCAGTGCTCATATGAGATGCCAGTGTCACAGGTGGTGGCTTAACCCACTGTGCCACAGTGTTGGCCCCGCAATAATATTTTTAAAAGGTTCACATCTGTATGAACATGTGCAGGCTTCTTGTCATCATTTCTTAAAAATAGAAAAACAGTTTACATAACATTTATGTTGCCTGAGATATTATAAGTAGTCAAGAGATGATTTAAAATATACAAAAGGATGTGTATGGGTTCAATGCAAATACTATGTGTATCTGGGGACTGACAGAGGAAACATCTCTGAGTGAGGAGTGAGAAGCCCTTAGGATTTTCCCACGCAGCTGCACGGCCACATGAACCCTCAGCTCTCCAGAGTCCCATGGATCTTCCACTGAGCTCTGGGCAGGTTGGATTCCAGGCAGGACACATATCCATGTGGCTAAGGAAGAAGAACATCTTTCTTGGACGGAACTCAGTTCAGACAACATCCTGGAGGCAACCTTCTCCAAAGCATGAAGCCAACATGTTTAATGCTAACCATCTGTTTGGCAAACTGTGAGGCTGCATTCTGTTTTTAACCAGTTTTTCTTCTTCTATCTCACAACATGATTTTCAAAGGAAGGAGTTTTCTATGCAAAGGACCCTTCACGATGTCTTGAGACCGGTCAGTGCTTAAATAAACGCTGAGTGAGCGAATTTCATTAATGGGTGTCTTAGAATGAGGAGGATTTCTGTTTGTCCTAAGATCTCGCTGTATGTGTTTGACAACAAACATACATTTATGTGGAGCAGGCACTTAGCCTGGGGTTGAGATGCCAATCGAGATGCCCGAGCCCCATACAGAGTGCCTGCACAGCCCCAGCTCCAGCTGCTGGCTCTTGCTTCCTGCTAATGTGGACACCAGCAGGCAACAGCCATGGCTCAAGTCACCGGGTCCCTGCTGCCCACACAGGAGCCCTGGCCTGCATTCCTGCCTCCTGCCTTTGGCCTGATGCAGTCCTTGCCATTGCTGGCACTGAGCGATGAGTCAGCAGATGGGAGCTCCGACTGTCTGTCTCCCCCTATCTCTTTAGCACCAAAATAAATAAAGATAAAAGCATCTGTACGTGTATTTGCCGCTGTTACATAGATGTTAGTTTTGAGGAGAGTAGACGAGAGCTCTCAGTATGGCCACAATTCTACTGTGTACCTCAAATCACTCCACTAAAAACTCATGTTCCTAGAGACAGAGAGTAGAGAGGTGTTTGCCAGGGGCTGGGTGTGGAGGTACTGGACAGCTGCTGGTCAGGGGCACACACTTTCAGCCACAAGATGAGCAATTCTGAGGAATCTGACGAACAGCATGGTGACTGCAGCCAACAACAGTGCACACACACTTGAAATGTGCCAGGAGAGCAGGCTGTAAGGATTCTCACCCCACTACAGACGATAGCCCTGTGAGGTGCTGGGGTGGGGAGCTGCCTGGTTTGCGGTAATCATTTCACATGGATGTGGACGTCACAACACTACCCGGCACAGGGCTCAGTTAGTACTCATCGATTACACCTGAAAAAGGTAATAAATCAATCTGAAAAAGGTAATAAAATAATTCCAATAAATACTCCATGAATAGTTTTTTCATCACATTTGAAGACCTCTAGTATACACAGATTTTGAACTTCTTTTGCACAGAGGAGAATTATGGCTGGATAAGCCCATTGTATATTGAATATATTCTAAGACAGAGTGCATTAAATGCACCTAACTTAGCAAACACCATGGCTTAGCCTAACCTACCTCAAACATGCTCAGCACACTTAACATAAGCCTAGGTGGTCAAAATCATCTAACACAAAGCTTACCTTATGATGAAGTATTGAATGTTTCAAATAATTCATTAAAGACATGATGGGGTTTGAAAATACAAAATACAATATCCCAAAAATGCTGGCAACAGAGGGCACTGTGGAGCACAGGGTGCTTCCCTTCTCGATCATGTGGCTGGGTGACAGCTGCGGCTGCTGCTGCCCAGCATGGTGAGTGGACACTGCATCGAGGTCGCTAGCCCAGGGAAAGGCCAAAATTCAAACCATGGTTTCTACTGAATGTTGGTCATATTTGCACCATTGTAAAGTTGAACGACCATAAGTTGCACCCTGACAAGTGAGGAAATATCTGTGTGAACAGTATCCTTTGTGATAGTGCATCAATATTCATCAACTCCTATGTATGGATTTAATAACCAGTGACCACTGGGCACTTACTACCTGCTGGGGGGGCTCGTGATGACACGTGTGGACTCATTCACTGAATGAACACACATGGTCCATCTGACAAAGGCCATTTTTGTCCCATTGCACACATGTGGACTACATTAATGGCCAGAGGGCCAGCTTGGAAGCAGAGAGGTCACTGAGGAGGCTACCATGATTGTTAGGGGAGACAGATGGCGGTGTTGGGTGTTGGCCACGGAGACAGATGAATTTGGGGTGCTCTGGACACCACTCATCTATCACCACAGGACGTGGTGATGGACAGGTTGGGGAGAGAAGGAGGCGGCAGCTGGGGTGGGGGGGGTACAGGTCCTTGCAAGCCTAGGAGCATATTTATGACACCAGAGAGAGCGCAGGGGTTAGAGAGCCTGTGTTTGTCCAGCTCGTGGGTGTTAATGGAGTAGAGAGGGCACGGTCCATCAAGCCGGGGCATCAGAGGACACTCAGACACAAGAGGACGTAAGCGGGCATCGTTAGTCAACAGGACGTGGAGGAGACAGAGTGGCAGAGGCTTGTGTCTCTGTAGTGAAGTGAGTGTGACTCCCGACAGACTGTGCATCCTGGGGCAGCCCACCCAGCCTCTCTGCGCTCTGGCTTCCCCTAGCGTGAAACAGGAGGCACACAGGCTCTCTCAAGCCGGGATGTCTCCTGTGGTGGCAACAAGGCCTCCGGCTCTTCCGCTTGCCAGCTGGAGTCTTGCACACTGCAACATCAGTTTCCAAATCTGTGTGTTGAGGACAAAACCACTGGCATTGTGCAGGGATTCAACAGGCTTTCCATATGATTTTGAAATATACATAAAACACATATACATCAATATACAGTATTATATAAATAGTCGATCCATATAAAAATGTGCATCACAAGAACGCCCGGAACATAGTAAGTGTTCAGTTAATGCTGGTTGTTGCCAACACAGCTTTTTTGAGACTGATCAGGGCATTATTTCTAAACTGCTTCACACAGCGGCAGTCTTGGAAGGCTTCGACGAGCACTCTCTGTGTGTGCCGGCCATGTCCCTCGTGTATTCCGCCTCTGCCGCTGTGTTTTGGAAAACACTGGACACAGAGATCGCACAGCCATCCACCTCCAGCCCCGCGGACTCCGACATGGTGGGAAGAGCAGGGTGAGTTCTACTTTGACTGTTTTTGCTTGTAACACTTTCTGTTCACTCTTGATTGTCGGCTCCCTATCCTTTGAGGTTTGTTTTGGAAGAAGTGACACAGAGGAAATCAATTCGGAATCTCTCAGGCTTGGGTACTGACCTGTTCCTTCTCCCTTTTCAGTGACAAACTTATTTCCAAGGTCTCTGTCGTTTCAAACATTCTCCTTCTTCCTTCCCTCTCTCCTTCTTTTTCGCTTTCTATTATCATCTATTATCTACCATCTATCTATTATCTACCTCATCTATTATCTATCATTGTCCACCTACCTACCTAGCAAAAATACCTACCTACCTACTATAATCTTAAGCCTCAAAGAACACATCAAATATCATACTTGGAGCCAGTCTCTTCACTTAATGATATATTTTGGGGACAGTTCTGCAGCCCTCTCCCTCCCCTGCTTCATCCACAGCCTCCCCTGCCCCAGTCTCCTCCTCCACCCCGGTAAAGGCACTTGAGAAGGTTCAGGTCGGAACAATGGGCTCATCAATGAACTGATGGAGTCACTGACTCATGAATGAGCTACTTAAACAAATACCTGCTAGACTCGGAATATGCAGGTCAGTGCCTGGGACCCTGGGACGCCGCGCGAATGACCCATTGCTCTAAGGAAACAGGACGTGTGGCAAAGGCTTTGGTGTGCCCGTGGTGATCCGCGTTGTAGGCTGGCCTCTCAGCAGCACACACCTTTGGGCTCCTTCCTTTAAGTGTGGCTGAGCTGTGGGCCTGGTGGGAGCTGATTTACATGAAATGGCCAAAGGGTTTATATCAAGCGACAACAGGGATTTTCTCTTCGGCAACTGAAGTCCCTAATCAGTGAGCTTTGAGTAAATCAAAAGGGAGATTATCCCAGGTGAGCCTGACCTCACTGGATGCTCCCTCTGCTTAGAGCTTCTCCTTGCTGGCCTTAAAGATGGAAGTCACCAGGCTGTGAGAGGTTGCCAGGTGGGGGCCGCATGGCAAGGCCTGGGGGTGACCTCAGGACCCCAGCACAGCTTCCAGCTGTCGATCCACAAACTCACAGCAAAACAAATAAAAATGAACAAACGAAAACTCCAGGAACCTCAGTCCTGAGCTGCATGCAAGGGACAGGGTTCAGCCAATGACCTGAGTGGTCTTGGGAACAGATTCTTCCCCAGTCCAGCTCCACAGGTGAACCCAGCATGGCCAACACCTTGGTGGAGCTGAGCAGAGGCCCCAGCTCACCCGAGCCTGCACTCCTGAAGACAGAAGAAAAGAACCACGTGACGTTTAAGCTGCTAAGTGTGTGGGCATGTGTTACACAGCACAGAAAACAGTATCATCTCAGAAACCAAAGTGACTTATGCCTTTTGGGACAAGTCACTTTATTTTAAAAGACAGAGAGCAAACAGTGCTGCACACACGTGCAACAGAGTTCTGCCTTACAGAGGAAGGGGGTCCCGAGGCTGGCACGCCACGGGGACTAAGCCATGCACTGCGGGTGGCTGCTCTTGCCCTCAAAATGGCAGAGAGCTGAAGAGCTGGCTCTTTGGAGGAAAAGTCAACCAACATTTGCTCTAGAGGCAAACCCTGGGGACAACTCCCTGTGTGTCCTTGCACAGCTACTGCACGCACGCCAGCTTCAGCAAACGCCCCATCTCCACCCCTGTACCCTTAAGGACCCAGCATGGCCTGGCCCTACCTCGTCTGCTGCTTCCCTTTGTCACCTGGCAGTGCCCCTCAGTGCTCATTTCAGCGCACAGAGATACTTCATACTCTCACTTATGGCACTGAAGACACTCTGCTGGGTGATCTTCGAGCATTTCACATACCTGCTTCCTGGTGAGTCTGCATTTCTGTTACAAAAATAATTACAATGAGTCTGGCATTCTGAACAATCTTATTACACGGATTTTGTGTCACTCGACTCTTGTTCTGACTCCTGGATGAACTTGCAGACTCAAGGTCATGAGCACTTGTGGATTCAAGGTCTTGTGTGTTTGCAGTTTAGGTAAGTATTGGCCAATCTCCCCTGGGTCAGAGGGAAAATGTGTATGTAATTTTTCTAGATGCTTGCACATTCCTCCTCCTAGGCATTGTCACCGGGGATTTTACATTTCATTCTAAGTTCACTGGAGGCCGCTGGCAGGGGAAAGAAACTTCATCTGATTTATGACTTAAAATTCCTCTGTCTGCCGTGGGGAGTGTGGGAAGCCGAGAGGCTGACGTGGAGGTGGGGAGCTCAGTGAGGAGGGTGCTGTGGGTTTTTAGGGGAGACGTCAGGGTGCCCCAGTCTAGAGCAGAAGCAATGGCGTGGAGGGTAGGAGTGGATTTGGAAATCTGTGGAAGGGGAGTTGATAGGATTTGCTGATGTGCAGGACAAGGAGGGGTGAGACCACCCCTGTAGGGTGGCTTCTTCATAAGCCTGGATGGTCGGTCATGGAGGGACAGGCCAGCCTACGTGTCCCGGCCCCCAAGCCAGGGTGGCTTAGCGAGACTCGGGGGTGGAGTGTGTGTGTGCTTGGGTAGCATAGCACAGGGACAATGCAGTAAGATTTCTTTGAGACAGAACAGAGGGACTTTGTATTGGAGGGGGCTGGTGCCTGGGCATGCGTGTCAGAAATGGGGCAACACTTTACAAGTGTCTTGCAATGGTCTGATGGGCTAGAGGAGGTGACTCCCTCAACTGGAGAAACTGCAGTAGGGGATGCAGATGTGAACCTGCTAGGCTCTGTCTCTGCACTGTCGTTATCCACTCTGCACAGCCCACAGGCTCTGACTGTGAAGCCCCTCACTGGCTGCACAGCCTGCGGGGCCGAGAACACGCAGAGTTGCTTTCTTTAATGGATGCAGGGTTTCAGGCTCAGGTGACAGAAAGTTCTGGACATGGATGGTGGTGACGATTGCACAACAGTGTGAATGTCCTTAATGCCGCTGAACTGAACATTTGAAAAGGTGCAGATGGTAAGTTTTATGACGTGTGGATTTTACCACAATTACATTTTCTTTCAATATTTTACTTATTTTTTGAGGAACTATATTTTAAATTCACATGATAGTCAAAGGCTTAATGATCCACTAAATAAAATTCAACACATAAAAAGTAAAGAGACCATAGTTCAGCCAAAATACAGGCAAAGGCTGCAATTAAAATTTTTAAGAGGGGCCAGGGTTGTGCAGTGGGTTGAACCAAGGCCTGCACGGCTGGCATCCCACATGGTGCTGGTTCGAGTCCCGGCTGCTCCACTTCCGATCCAGCTCCCTGCTGTGCCTGGGAAAGTGGGGAAGATGGCTCAAATGCTTGGGTCTCTGCTATCCACGTGGGAAACCCAGATGGAGTTCCAGCCTCCTGGCTTCAGCCTCTTCCTTCTCTCGATCTCTCTCTCTAACTCTGCTTTTCAAATAAATAAAAAATAAATCTTTAAAATTTTTTTAAGAAAACAGAGAAACTTGAATACCCACAGTAGGTGGAAAAAAACAAAACAAGCCCAATTTCATTCGCCACGAATGGGAGGGGGAAGGCAACATGGAGGCAGAAAGCAAAGCAAGGATTACCGAAATTCTAACAAAGATGGCTAGCACACAACCACCAACAACAGCCTGTCCAGGTGTGGAAGTGAGTTATCATTAGGAGAGTCGGGGTGCCGTTGTCTGGGGGGGGGGGTGGGGTTGCTGGGAAGTCAGTCCTTAACCCGGGAGGTCATTAGAACCTGTGTAACCCACACATAGAAGCTTTATGCAGATTTTCCCCCCTGGATTTTGTATTTCACAACAAAAGATGTCATGGAAATTAACTAAAAATGTGAGCTATCCCTTGCTGTAGGAAAAGACGCCGCCGTGATCTTCTGAAAGAAAAAAGGTGGCTATTTGCCTGGGGAAGACGCCCGTTTCCAGGAGGGAGAGGGCGGCCGTTTTGTGGCACGGGAGAGCTGTGCCTGGCCGAGTCACGGCTCAGCGAAGCCAGTCGTTTCCCCAACTCCACGAATGATGCAGCTGCCTGAAGATCAGCTCAGGCTGGGAATTAGCAACTCTGTAAAAACGTGTTTTTGTGCTGGGCTTTGAGACCGACATTTATCACTTAAATGTCAAAGCCTTCGATCGAACGCCACAGCAAAGCAGCAATTACTGGGATGGAAAATGCGTGTCCATTCTGCACCCCAGGAAAGAGGCTGCCGGGAACAGTTGCTGGGAACAGTCCGTGGGATTTTAAACAGCTGTTCTATCAGATATTAGATTTTCTTCTCAAGAAATTCAGGGATTGAGCAACTTGTTTATGGAAACCAGTGCATTCTGTACATGAAGTATCAAAGCCCTGAGCTAATCATATTGTCTGAGAGTGCAGGCAAGGAGCTGCAAGCATCCTAGCAGTTTTGAGATCGACTCTAAGCAGGAAGCAGCGAGACAGACGCATCTGGGGAGTCCTGTGATGGCGCAGCCAGTTGCTTCCAAAAACACAGCATGTGGCATGTGGCATACCCCTGCCATCCAGGTGCAAGGAGACCTGGATGACTTAGGCTAGCATTTCTCTACATAGCTATGCCCAGACCTAAAGTTTCACCCACAAGCTTATCCACATCAGCAGAATTTGTAACAAGAGACTGCGCACCCTAAATGTCCACCAACATTTGATAGGTTAGATAAATCACAGTGGAATATTATACAGCCACAAAAGCAAACCTCTGTATGACTGCTGAGAGATCAGTAAGATACATCTCATGAAGAAAAACAAGAAGCGGAGCTTACAAACAGAATGTCACACTGTGCTCAAGAGGGGAAAAAAGGATATTTGTTTTGTCTACATAAAACCTCTGATAATAGAAGAAGCTCATAATCTCAGCTGTGCAAACCAAGGGAGACTCAGTAGGCGGGGCGGGAAGTTGGAGGCAAACTTTCGCCTGATGTTCCTTTCAGTTTCCTATTATGGAAAGACATGTGCTTCCAAAACATAAGATGATTTGTTAAAAAGTGGAACGGGGGACATCTACCGGCTTTGCTTTGTCCCAGTGGGCAGGAGCACCTGGAGGTGGCTGGATGACCAGGTGCCATGAATGATGGAATGAAGGGTTAGACGCTTCACCTGCAGAGACACAGTAAGGATATGTCTTCTGCATTATCCTTTCAGAGTCCTCTGTATATGAAGACTTTGCTTTTGGTCCCATAGGGGTACAAGTGCACATTTCTGGTAGGATGATTACTATTTTAATACTTGTTCGAGATTTGAGATATAACTTGCAGTCTACAAAATGAGTAGACTTTAGCAAGCAGTTGTTGGCTTTTAATAATTGACAATACTATGAAACAACCATCCACATCAAGACAGAAATTTCTATCAACCCAGAAATTTCCTGCATGCCTTTTTTCTGGTGAGTCTTATTCTGTCCTGGAGGGAACCACTTCTTTCCCTCACCATGATTATCCATGTCAAGCATCACTCAACAGATACTGCCCAATTTTATTGTGTAGTTTGGTGGGAGAAACACCCTCCCCTCCTTGGCTCCTGTGTGGGCTTCCGGGCTAGATCTAGCAACCCAATTCATAAAAGAGCAGCAGCAACACTTAAAAGGTTAATTAAATATTAAATTTGCATTTAAGAGGGGATCTGCCAGGAGAGTGAAGTCTGAAGAAATGATCAAAGCACGAAGCTGTCACACTGTTCAGACCAAGAACAATAAATCCATGAGACAGACGGGTCTCTGGACTAGGACTGTCACTAAGAGATATACGGGGGCGTAGAAGCTGGCGTGAGATAAGGGTGGCGCCTGAGAGTTTGCTGATGCAGGTTCACTGTGGCTCTGTGGTCGGGGCTGTTTTTCATCCGTGGTATGTGAAGGGCAGCCCTCTGCAGAGCCTTCATGGCTGAGTGTCAGGAGAGGGAGGCCAACGGCCCTTCCTGAAGCTGCAGTCTCTCAGGCGGGTTCAGCTCAAAGTGATCCATAGGCCAGCTGGTGTACTATGAGATGGCGTGTCCTCAACTCCGTCAATTAATTTATTTGCTCCCTAAGTATGTATTGAGCATTTACTGTATGCTAGGATGGGATTTGGGGAAAACACACCCAGTTGCATTCCAGAGCCTGGAAAATGCAGGATTTTGTGACTTTCTCTCCAGTCCTCAACCTGTCCTTTGCTGTGGTTTCCTTAGCAACAGTCTTAGGAATCCCCTTTATCCCTCCCCTGTCTCACAGCAGAGACTGGGAGAGACTGGGCAGCCGAGCTGGGGGCAGGGGCTGTAGGGATGAGGGTCAGAACCTCTGTTGTTCACTATTATTTTGTGCAGCTTTATTTACTCCTGATTGGAGTCTTTGCAGAAATGTGAACAACTATGGTTTGCCAGGGCTAGCGTAATGAAGCACCACACATGGGGCGGCTTAAACAACAGAAACTTACTGTCTCACCCCAGACAGGGATCCACATCGCGGTGTGGACAGACAGCGCCTTCTCCTGCGTCTCCTCACATCATCTTCCCTGTGTGTCTGTCTCCGTCCCAGCATTCTCTTTCTTATGAGAACTCCAGGTGTACTCTATGAGGGTCCATTCCAAGGGCCTCATCTGACTAATACACATGAACAAACCTATTTCCAAGCAAGGCTCCTTCTGAGGTCCTGGGCCAGGGCTTCCCAGGAGACTGAATCCAGCCCTTCCCAGCTGCGGGGTTTCTGGCACGTGGTACACTTTGTCAGAGGCAGGAACCTCATCTGTTCTCATTACTCACTCATTCTGCCATCCGGTCATTGTTTCAATGAGGCACAGACGATATAACACACACTTTCATGTGTCTTTGGAACTGAGTTATCAACGATCCTTTGCAATTAATACATGGACATAAACAGCCCAGGGACAGAAGCTTTACTTCATATTCCACTGTGGTTGTACCACAGTGGAAAAGCAGTCACTCGAACACACATTAGGAGCCAATGCAGCAGGCAGAACAGTGTCTTTGTCAACGTGGCTTTGCTGTAATCTATGGATCCAGGGTTGTCCCTGGCTAACTTCTCCCTCGCGGGTGCCCCACCTCTTCATGGAGAGGATCATGAACCCAGGAAAACAGACACTCTGAGAACTGCTCCTCTGTCCATTCATTTACTAAGGGACACCTTGGCTGCTTCCAAGTTTTGACAGTTATGAATAAGGCTACCCTAGACAGCTATATGCAGACTTTTTTCTATGGACATTATATGTGCAGACAGAAGTTTTCAACTTGTATGAATAAATACCAAAGGGCCTGACTGTTGTACTGCGTGGTAAGAGTGACTTTAGTTTTTTGGGATTCCAATTCTGTGACATTCTGGGAGAAGCATAACAATGGCGATAATACAAAGATTAGTGGTTACCATAGCAGGGGGAGGGGTGTGAACAGGTGGAACACAGGGGGTTTTTAGGGCAGCAAAACTATCCCAAGGTATCACAATGGTGGGCACGTGGCATCCTACATTTGTCCATCAAATGCACAACGATCAGAGTGCATCTGCTCTACCCTGTGGCCCTGGGTGATAAGGAGGTGTCCATGTAGGTTCACTGAGTGCACCACCCTGGGGCGACGTTGCTAATGGTCTGTGCCTGTATCCCTGTACTGGGAAAATCTCTGTACCTTCAGTTCAACTTTGCTGTGAATCTAACCTTGCTCTAAAATATAAAAAAGGTAACATTATACACACACACACACACACACAAGAATGAAAGAGTTCTCTATTTGGGGGCACAAGTAGTCACGCAGACACACATTAGGAGCCAAAGCAGCAGTGTCTGTGTTGAGGAGGCTTTGCTGTAATCTACGGATCCAGGGTTGTCCCTGGCCTACTTCTCCCTCACAGGTGCCCACCTGTCCACGGAGAGGATCACGGACCCAGGAAAACAGACCCTCTGAGAACTGTGCAACGGCGGAGTGTATTTGAGTAGCTTTTCTGCAGAGGCTGTCCACCTGCCACACGAGTGTTACCTGGGACACCGAGGGCAAGACGGAGGAGGGGAGCCATTCAGCCCAGCTGCTGCCCAAGGTGGGAGGGAGAAGTAGGAGAGGAGATGCCCAGAGATCGGAGACGGGGACCTGGGGTGGGACAGGCTGTGCTGCTGACTTTGGAGTCGATCCCGGGGAAGTGTGGAGGGCCCAGCAAGGAGCGGCTGCTGGGGCTGAGGGTGGTGCTGGGGCTGCACTGCCCAGTTACCATCTTCCAGCAGCTTCACGATTCTCATCCTCTGTAATATATGCAACATATTTATTTAAATTTAGCCACTATCAAACCTATGGACATATTATTCTGAATAGGAAATCAATTTTGGCTTCATAAAAGCAAAAGATGGAAAATATATAAAATTTGTTGAAAATGGCAATACCATGTCAACAAATGGGGTTCTTTGATTATGATTATCTTGTTACTGCCCTGGGGATATTTGTTTGCTTCACACACAGATCTGTGTTATTTGACTTTTTAGGAAAATTAGCAATGTGGGGTGTTGATGCAGTGCTTAAGAAAATTAACAATGTATGCAAATTGGTTCTGCAGTGAGAACAAATGGGAGAAAACGAAAGGCAAGAACTGATCTGTCTTCCAGGTTCTAGCTTTGTGGTGAAGGGGCGAGACAAATCCTGAATCCACTGCACAAAGGATGTGAGACACAGGACAGCTCAACCAAGCCGAGGCAGTCATTCAGCAAACCACAGGAGAAAACCCCAAATATAACATCTCCAGAGTCCAGTCTCAGGCAAATCCAGGGGAGAGGTGGGGCAGTGAACCAGAGTGAGGGAAGTTGGTTTTTTCACAGAAAAACCTCTTGCTGAGGTTAAGGCTTATTCGAAGGACACCCTCTACATGCTTTATCTCAAAACAAGAGTGAGCCCAGCAGAGGTGGCTTGCTGGCAGAGAACTGTCCACTGCGGTGTCACCTGTGGCTAACGCTGGGTGAACACACCACTGACGGCTCTGCGAGGAGGACGGGCAGGGGTCGGCGTGACATTTCCGTGCTTGGGAAGATGGAGTGGTTGGGATTCTGTGCAGGGTGGGGCTTCGATTTGGTCTGGGTAGAGACGGCACAAATGAGACGGGAGGGGTTGCAGCCCCCCATTGCAGGAGTTCAGGTTGACAAGGGTTCCGAGTAAGGCTCGCTGGTTAGGCGGAGCTTCTTCCCCCAGTAGGAGCCCTCAGAATGCTACCCTGGGTTAAAGGTGGGCACAGGGGACCGTGGCTGGAGCTGCAATGCAGAGCCCACCCCTCAGAACGCCCTTGGAGCACCTGTTCTGTGTGCATGTGGCCACGGAATACAGACAAAAGGTGATGGGGGAGGGGTGGGAGTTCTAAGGGAGGGCACAGCGCACTCAGTATTCAAGAGGAGTCCTTTTCCAAACAGTGAAAAACGATGTTAAAGTCCATTAAGGCTGTTTTGCCGATCGTTTCCATGGAAACTATTGGTTATAATTATCCTCAGCTTTTTCTGAGAGGCTGAAATCTCTCGCTCTTTCAATCTCTAAGGCAATGGCTTAGAAGCCCCAGAGGCTGTGGCGCTGCCCAGCTTGCAATTAGCGATCCCTGCGTGCTGGGTGCTCTGGCGTCCTGAGAATTCTCTCAAAGGGAACAAAAAGGACAGAGTGATGGGGAAGTTCCCACCTCCCTCTCTGTAACTCTGTGTCCCCTTTCTGTTGTTAACAATGTGGCATAAACATGAAGAAGGCAAAGCAAAGACACAAAGTATATTCCTAACCTCTGGCCTCTTGCAAAAGGCTGCCTCCCATGGGTTCCTCCACCACCCATGGCACGTGACCTTCCTCCTTCACATGGACGGCTGCCGTGCACTGGGGACTCTGGGCTGGGTCCTGACACGGACAGGTGGCTCTGCAGAAAGCCTCATCACCAGCCTTGTTCAGGGCAGGCAGGACATCCATTTTCAGTTCGCATGTGGCCAGATTCGTTGACCTGTTCTTTTTTATTTAAAGGTTTACCTTTTTATTTATTTATTTATTTTTTAATGAAAGGCAGAGTTAGAGAGAGGGAGAGACAGAGAGATCCTTCAACTGCTGAATTCTGGTTCACTCCCCAAATGATTGCAACGACTGGGGTTGGGCCACGCTGAAACCTGGAGCCTGGTACTCCATCTGGGTCCCTCATGTGGGTGGCAGGGGCCCAAGTACGCAGGCCATCTTTGCTGCTTTGCTAGGGCCCATTAGCAGGGAGCTGGATGTGAAGAGGAGCAGTGGAGACTTGGTCAGCTGGTGGCTTAGCCCACTGTGCTACAATGCAGGCCTTAGCTTGTCTTTTATGTGGACAGCTTTTGGGTCATGTTTGCAACAAGGCTTCTTGCGGCCTCTGACTACAGAAACTCCCCCATGTCTTCCTGGGGTGACTGTACTGGTGTTTAGTTACACTATCACAAACAACTGCAACTTGGTGGCCGCTTTTCTGTGGGTCTGGGCACAGGTTAGCTGGGACCCCTGCTCAGGGTCTTGCAAGGCTGGATTCGACGCAACAGCTGGGCTGGGGGAAGAATCTGGCTTCTGGCTCGCTCTGGCCCTTGGCGGAGCCTGTTTCCTTGCAGCTGCAGGAAGCAGAGGGCCCCCTCTTCTGGCTGTCGGCTGGGAGCTTGCCCTCAGCTCCTGATGACTGTTAGGACTTCCTGGCCATTCAGTTCTCCTGCACGGCCGTGCACTCCATCAAGTCAGCAAGGAGAGTCTGGGCTGCACCTGAGGCCAAGCTGCAGCTCACATAACGCAGCACGATTGCAGGGTAATGCTGCATAACCTACGGGGTAGCAACAAGTCACACGTGCCACCCACACAAAGATCCTGGGAGACCTTGCCCAACCAGGCACTGCCCTTCTGCACTGACAAAGGCTCTTTGATTGGCTGCACTTTGGTCGGGCTCCTGGATCTTCTCCTAGGTCCATCTGTGCATGAACCCGTGAAATCAAGTTTTACCATGCAGCTTGCGAGATCAATTCAGCCATAAGAGAAAAGGCAGGCAGTGCTAGGATGTGAAAGAGAAATGAGGTCTGGGCAGCATCTGAGGACATCATCTACAAAGCAGACAACTGCAGTTGGGATGTGTCAAGGGTCCTAAGATCTGAGCACCTTCCACACACAATCCAGTTTCTCAGCCACCTCCATCCCAGGTGGTGTCTGCGGGCCCTGGCTTGTCTCCAGCAGGGGACGAGGGAGGGGGCTGGGAGGAAGGGGAGTGAGGGAGGTTGGAAAATGGGTCGCACACACAGTCTGGAAGAGGGGACACGTTCCAGTTGCTCAGCACAGAGGGGTGACTAACCCATAGTAATGCATTCTGTTCTGTGCAAAGAACTGGAAGACAAATAAAAGCACATGGAAATGCTTCTTGCCTTATTTGATCAGTGTATATTGTATGCATGTGTCGAAACATTGCACTGTACTCTGTAGCAATGTGCAAGTATTACATGTTAATAAAAATTTTTACTAATTAGGGGTCAACATTGTGGCACAACAGGTTAAGCTGCCACTCGATACCAGCATTCCATAATGGCATCAGTTCGAGTCCCACTCTAGTTCCCTGCTAATGAGCCTGGGAAAGCAGTGGAGGATGGCCCAAGTGCTTGGGCCCCTGCCACCCACATCAGAGACCAGATGGAGTTCCAGGCTCCTGCTTCAGCCTGGCCCAACCCTAGCTTTGTGGCCATTTGGGGAGTAAATCAGTGGATCAAGTCACTCTCTCTATATATCTCTCTCCCTCTCTCTGTAACTTTGCCTTTCAAATAAATAAAAATAAAATCTTTTAAAGAAATTTAAAAAGAGCAAAAGATCCTGGGAGGCCAGTTAAGCAAAAAATGTTTCCCTTCCTCTGCCTGGTGTTTCCTCATAGCAATTCTTCACTCACTGAACCCCACCTGATCTGTGGTTGCAAATCCCTGCCTGCCCAGTGCTACATTCAGTGTTCTGTCCCCCGGGACAACACCCTGCCGCTGTGGTTCCTGCACCTACGCCACTAGCCCTGAACAGTCTTCCTCACGTGCTTCGACATGGAGTGATTTTTTTCCCCTGCAGAATGGACTTGCCTGATCCTGCGTGGAAAGGGAGTTTCAGGTGGAAGAAACATTCTCACCCAAAGCCCACGGTACATGGCAGGTGCAGTGAGAAGGTCAACGACCCACTGTGGAATCTTCCTCCCCGGAGAGGGGTGAGAGCCAGGAAATCTATGCATTTCCACGAAACTCAGGAAGGGGGGATCTTCGCGGAAAGAGCTCATCACGGCTGGCAGCGCAGAGCAGTTCCCTCCCACCACGTCCCCACACTGCGCCTGCAGCTGTCTGCCTGCACACGGGGTCCCTAGATGCTGCCGACAGCCAGTTTTTCTTTCATTTCCTGGCCTGGCTGCCTTTTCTGCTCCTTGTCTGACATAATAAATTCCTGTCCTACACGCTCATCAGGGGGCTCAGCACGCAGCAGGCTCTCGTGGAAGCACGTTCCACATTTCCATGCCATGACGCAAACATGCTTTCGGATATGCCCCGTGAAGGAAATGCCAGACTGTAGCGTGGGTTTTCTCAGCCTCAGCACTACTGACGTGTGGAGCTGCACAGTTCTTTGGGGGGGGGCAAGTGTTTAGCAGGACCCCTTGATGCCAGCCAGACAACCTCCATTTCTGACAACCACAAATGTCTCCCGACACTGCCAGGTGTCTCCTGGGGGATAAGCCACCCCACGTAGAGAACCATGGCTAGGGTGAGACAAGCAATGACACCGTTTTCACATTTTATTACTTTCTTTTAAGAATGTTTATTCATTTGCAAGTAGTTGAAAGGCAGAGTGACAGAGAGAGAGAGAGAGAGCGAGAGCGAGAGCGAGGGAAGGAGGGAGGGAAGGAGGGAGGGAGGGAGGGAGGGAGAGGGACACCTTCCATCTGCTGGTTCATACCCCAAATACCAGTAACTGTCAGGGATGGCCCAGGCCAAAGCCAGGAGCCAGGAACTCTATCCAGGCCTTCCACATGAGTGGCAGAGGCTCAAGCACTTGAGCCATTTTCTGCTGCCTCTCAGGATATATAAGCAGGAAGCCAGAGGAGCCGGGACTCCAACCGATTCTCCAGTACAGGCAAGCAGCAGCTGAATCCAACGTGCCACATGCTGGCCCCTGGTACTTCCTAATCGCTCTACAGCCCTTATAAATGTCGGCTCTCACTAGTGTTTGTCTTCTCCTTCCTGAGCCTCAGACACAGTGGAACAGAAACAAGCCATCTCTACCTTGCTCTTTCTGAATCTGTACACATAAAACTGTCATTAGTCCATGCTGCCAGGTGTGCCGTGTTTGTTATGTGATCAGAAAACACAGGCACTTGAGTGCACACCATGGGCGGTGGTGCAAAGTATGGCGAGAGATCCTCTTTACCCCCTTTACTTCTTGTGTGGGCCCTTGGGAGGGGTCTAGGAACCCAATTAATACAAGAGTGGATTAGCAGGTCAAAACCTAAAAGTTGAATTAAATTCACAGGCACATGAGTAGATTCACAGGAGGGTGAAATCCAAATGACCGAGGCCTGAGGCTTTACACTTTTTAGACAGAGAACAGTAAATCCGGAGGGGCTGACGGGCCCCTGGACTTCTGTGCCAGGGTGGCCGCTAGAGACACATGGGGGCAGAGAAGCTGACGTGAGCTGAGGGTGACATCAAAGAGTCTGCTCATCCAGGTTCTCTGTGGTGCCAACGACCAGCCCTGGTGACAGGGCTATTTTCTGTCCCTAGTATGTGAACAGCAGCCCTCCCCAAAGCGTCTCTGCATCTTGCTGCATGTGAGAAAGGACAGGCCAACGGCCCTTCCTGAAGTGACAGCTCCTTAGGCACCTTCAGCTGGAAGTACCCAAGGTACACTGGCCTTAACATCTTCAGAAGCTTCCTTGATGGGGCCGGCACTATGGCACAGTAAGGCCACCACCTGCAGTGCCGGCACACCATATGGGCACCGGTTTGAGTCCCGGCTGCTCCACTTCCAATCCAGCTCCTGATATGGCCTGGGAAAGCAGTAGAAGATGGCCCAAGTCCTTGCTCTTGCACTCGCGTGGGAGACCCGGAAGAAGCTCCTGGGCTTTGGATTGGCCCAGCTTTGGCCATTGCGGCTATTTAGGGAGAAAACCAGTTGATGGAAGACACCTCTCTTTCTGTCTCTGCCTCTCAAATAAATAAATCTTTTTTTTTTTTTTTGACAGGCAGAGTGGACAGTGAGAGAGACAGAGAGAAAGGTCTTCCTTTGCCGTTGGTTCACCCTCCAATGGTCGCTGCGGATGGCGCGCTGCTGCCGGCGCACCGCGATCGTCCGATGGCAGGAGCCAGGAGCCAGGTGCTTTTCCTGGTCTCCCCATGGGGTGCAGGGCCCAAGCACCTGGGCCATCCTCCACTGCACTCCCGGGCCACAGCAGAGGGCTGGCCTGGAAGAGGGGCAACCGAGACAGAATCCGGCGCCCCGACTGGGACTAGAACCCGGTGTGCCAGCACCGCAAGGCGGAGGATTAGCCTGTTGAGCCACGGCGCCGGCCTAAATAAATAAATCTTTAAAAAAAGTTTCTTTGTAAAGAATTTGAAGTCAAGACGAGTGCTGTTAGCCATTGGACTCCCCCTGCAACCAAGGAGCTTACACTGCTTTGTCCACTCTGGGGAGGGGGATTCTATCCTGGGCAGCATGAGCCCGATGAAGGCCGAGGGAGGAAGAAGAAGGTCAGACTCCACTGCAGTGACCCAGGCAGGGCAGGTGGGAAAGCCGTGCAGCTAGACAGCTGTGGAAAAGCAAGGATAGCTGCCTGTGTGGCTTCAGCACACTTTTAGCTCCGTGGTGTGGTGTTTGCAAAATTCCTGTTTTGAACTTGCTTTATGATTGCACATGATTACAGTGGTTTATATCTTTATATCGATTTTATTTTAGAAACATGCATATAGGTATACATGTATATATACATACACGTACACAAAGAGCAAATATCTTAATATTATAAAATATATATTTGCGTATCATTAAATGCATATTATATATTGTTGGGATTGTATTATACATTAAATATATAAAGTGTTGTCAAAAAGCTCCTAGAAAATATGTAGTATGGGAAAAATGCATGATTTAAGAATTTAAACTTATTCTTTGCTTCCACTTTTCTATGAAAAGCTTTGCCAAGGTCTGAAGGCCTCTGTCCCGCCCTTCCTCCCCTCTGCTCCTTGGGCCCGGGCCTTCCCAGGGTGTGCAAAATAGGAAGGCTTTCTCCCTTTGCTCTTGCTGTTCCTCCTGTCCAGAACGGCCCCGCCCAGGCCCTCCCTGACGGCCTGCTCACACTCCTGGAGCTGGCTTGCAGGGGCCTCCCACCTCCCATTCCCCTGGGTGAGCAGGGTCCTTCTCTTTGCCTTTTTCTTCTCCGGCTGCACAGCCGAGGCCCCTTCCTGGGAGCCAGCGTCCACGACAGAGAGGACTGGATGCATCCAGGCTCCCAGGACACAAGGCTAGGGATGTAAACGCCCGTCAGAAACTGAGCTGGCACCAAGCAGAGTCCACTGCAATGGAGCAAGGCCTACTGTGTGCAGCACAGGCTCCGACTGGGGGGGGCATTCCAGGCCCCAGGGCAGCTCCGCCTCCCAGTTCAGCTACAGTTTCCAAGGCAACAGTTTGCTTGCCTCCCCTGTCACTGCAGATTGTGGGGGGTCCTGGGCCTCGAGGGGAGCCACAAGGCTGGGGAATAAGGGTGCTGTCAGAGCGCACCCACATCGCTGGAGTCTGCATGCTGTGTGCTCCGCAGTGTGTCACTAGTACCAATGCTGCAGCTGCCGGAGCCTCCAGCGACTTGGAATAAAATCACGCGCCCGTTCTAAGTGCGGGCAAGCTAGGCAGTTTGTGTGCTCAGCATTTGATTGATGTGTGTGGATGTAGATAATTAGGCAGATGGGCAGGCCTATGTGAGTTCATGCAGCACCTTCCTGTGTGGCATGTCCTAAACAGAACTGGAAAATGAGGCCACTGAGCAGCTAAATAAATATATGTCCAGTGTCTGTCCTTGGGTGATTATTCATTTCCTCCTTCATTAAGAAAAGTGTGCATTGGTTCTGCAAATATTTACTGAGGTCCCACTATGGTCAGCCCTGAGCTCAATGTAATGTTTAAAGTAGAAACCAAGGCAAACTCTCCCTTATGACTCTTTCATCTTTGGGGGCGTATCAGTCAACACAACGACAGATGGTGAATAAACTTTATAGAATGTAAACAGCAGAGACAGTGGACAGGAGCTGGTCAAGGAGGTCTTCCTGGAGGTGGTGGTATCTGGGGAGAACTGAGTGAAGGGAGCACAGAAATCTCTGGGTTGTGATGGAATAACCCTTCGGGGCGGAGGGAACCACACCTGGAGGCAGATGAGGATCAAGCATGTCTGCTGCAGATGAAGAGAACAGGAGGCTAGGGGTGTCTGCTGGGGAGTGGGCAACAGAGGGAGATGGAAGTGAGTTCAAGGAGGGAGCTGGGGAGAGGTCCTGCAGTACTGATTAGCTTTCCTTTCGTGGATAAACACATAATGAAATGTATCACCGAGGAGCTCATGGTTTATTCTCTTTGAGAATATTTCCTTTCTTGGATGGATGGAGGAAGGGTAGGCAGATAGGTGCATATTTGCTTAATTGGGTGGATTATGGAGGATGGGCAGAGAGATACAGTGATGAATAAATGTGTGGTGGATGGTCCATGTATGGGAGAATAAATGGTTACGTGGATGCTACAAATAGATACTGTTGTGGCCAGAGTTCTGGCCTAGAGGATTAAGCTGCCACTTGCAACACTGGCATCCTATGTGAGCACCAATTCAAGTCCCAGCTGCTTTGCTTCTGATGCAGCTCCCTGCTAATGCACCTGAGAAAGCAGCAGAAGATGGTACAAATGCTTGGGCCTCTGCCACCTATGTGGGAGACCTGGATAGAGTTCCAGGCTGCTACATTTGGCCTGACCTAGCTCCAGCCATTGAGGCCACCGAGGGAGCAAACCTGTAGATGGAAGACCTCTTCTGTCTCCCCTTCCCCCTGCCTCTGTCACTGCAAGGTCAGAGTTACAAAGAAGGAGAGGCAGAGAGCGAGTGAGCAAGAGAGAGAGAGAGAAAGAGAGAGAGAGAGAGGTCTTCCATCCATTGGTTCACTCCTCAACTTACTACAATGGCCAGGGCTTGGCCAGACTGAAGCCAGGAGCCAGGAGCTTCTTCCAGGTCTCCCAGGTGGGTTTAGGGGCCCAAGTACTTGGGCCTTGTTCCACTGCCTCCCAGGCACAACAGCAGGGAACTGGATCAGAAGTGGAGCAGCCAGGGCTTGAACTGGCACCCATATGGGATGCTGGTGCTGCACACAGCAGCTTTACCTGCTATGCCACAGTGCCGGTTCTCATCACTCTGCCTTTTAAATAAATAAATATTTTTTTTCAAAAAAATAAATCCTGGCCAGCACCGCGGCTCAATAGGCTAATCTTCCACCTGCGGCACTGGCACACCAGGTTCTAGTCCTGGTCGGGGCTCTGGATTCTGTCCCGGTTGCTTCTCTTCCAGTCCAGCTCTCTGCTATGGCCCGGGAGTGCAGTGGAGGATGGTCCAAGTCCTTGGGCCCTGCACCCGCATGGGAGACCAGGAAAAGCACCTGGCTCCTGGCTTTGGATCAGCATGGTGCGTCGGCCGCGGCGCACTGGCCACAGCGGCCATTGGGGGGTGAACCAACGGAAAAGGAAGACCTTTCTCTCTTTCTCTCTCTCTCACTGTCCACTCTGCCTGTCAAAAAAAAGAAAAAGAAAAAAAAATTTTAAAAATAAATCCTTTAAAAACAAGATGCAAAACAAAACCCAAGTGGATTCCATTTTCTTTTCCAAGAGTCAACTCTAGAAGTACCCTGCTTTCTGTCTATACCGGCTGCATGTGAAGATCACAAGTTTGGTGTGTGTGTGTTTACATGCATATAGTCAGAGTTAAGTACCGGTAGATGGCCCCAGGACCAGAGTTGTGGTACAGTGGGGGTTAAGCCACTGCTTGCAATGCCTGAATCCCAAATCAGAGCACTGGTTCAAGTCTTAATTGTTCCATTTCCAATCCAGCTCCCTGCTAATTTGCTGGGGAAGGCAGCTGAGGATGGCCCAAACACTTGGGCCCTGTCATCCATGTGGAAGACCTAGATGGAATTCTAAACTCAGCCCAGTCCTGGCTGTTGTAGCTCTTTGTTGAGAGAACCAGTGAATGGAAGATCTTCCTCTGTCTCTTCCTCTCTGTCATTTTGCCTTCCAAATAAATACATCTTTTTAGAAAAACAAGATGACCCCCCTTTTTGCCTGCAAACCTGTGAGGTGAGTGATATTTTAATCACGTTCTAACTTCCTGATTAGTTAGTAAAGGCCTGAATGCTCCACACTCTCCCTGAACGATCCGGGTGAGGTTCCCACTCACGGAGTCATCCACACACAGTGCCCCTGAGCTGTGCAATGTTCACACTGTGGTTTGACCTTCTGCGCTGACAGGTCTCCAAATCCCCACGCCCAGCCTCCTGAGTCCTGGAGACATACCAGCCTCTAGGCTGTTTCCCTTGGATGGCCTTCCATGCACATCAGAACTGGTGGAGTCATCACCACAGCCAGCCCACAACCTGCACACCCAGAATCCCCAAGATCTCCATGCAGGCTGTCACCTGAAAGCCATTCACATCTTCTCAAGTCTCCCAGTCTCCATTGCCACCGCCCTGTTCTAAGCTGCTGTATCTCTTGCCTAGACCAATGATGCCCCAAATGTAGTACTGTGAGAAGAGTTTTAGAATGCTTTATTTATCTTAGAGAATTTGACCATAAAGTGTTTTTTTTTTTTTTGTGAATCTATATCTACATCTCACACCGCTGTAGTTGCATGCAATTGGTCAATAACTAGCTAAACCTCCTTGATGAATCTGACAAAAATCTTGTCCCTAAATAGGTAAGGGAGATGCAGTTTTGTCAGTGTGTAAGGCCATAGGTGCCTCATGTGTTGCGTCTCTAAAATGGCCATCAGATGCCCAGGCAGCCTCCAGAGGTCACAGCCCAGGGCCAGAGAGCATAGTGTGGGGTCTGGCTGCCTACGTCTGAATCCTAGAACTGCTACGTCCTAGCTGTGCAAGTTGCACATATATCAGCTTCCATGTCTCTCAATTTCCTTAAACATGTAAACTTGGAGAACTATTAGGATATCCCTCGAACAAGCCTTAATAGGTTAAGGGCTTAGAGTACTGAGTAGTGTAGAGCAATAGGTGCTACAGTATTGCTAATTAAACCAAGCACAGTAGATAATTTTTACGGTTATTGAGTGGACTCAACTGTGGGCATCATGTGACCAGAGATTGACAGGCGGGTAGTAAATGTTCCCTAAAAAGTTATTTGAACTCCTATGATTAGAGACACTGCTAGAGATATACCCCAATCAAGCTGTTGATTGTGTTTAAATTTGTGTGTGTGTGTGTGTGTGTGTGTGTGTGTGTAGCTCGAGGAGCAGGAACTGGAATGATCTGGGCTTGGTAATTTGCCTCAGGGGTTGGGGTAAGCAAGCGAGAAGCAGAGAATGGTACATCCAAGGCAGCAATGGCAGAAATGGACCCAGGACCTCACAGTGCCAAAGAGTAAGAGGAGACCTGGAGCAAGGGGTGATGGACGCTGAGGAAGTACTGAGGTCAGTGGAGATGAAGGTCAGGTCAGAGGACTGACCCCGGGCCTGAATCTTGAACCCACAATCTTACTGCAGGCCCTGGAAAATTCCAACCCCTGCGGCTCTCTCATCAGCCCCCTCCTACTGACTCCAGCTGGAGTTTCCATGGCAACAGCCTGAGCTCCTGAGCTGTTCCTGAAGAAGGTGGGAGTCCCTGTGGTGGGGAACAGGGCAAAAGACGTCAAAAGTCTGCATCAGGCGTTCAAGTGCGTATTTTGCACAACAGACGTGCGTCATCGTCAGCCACAGTGTCTCTGCGGAAGAGGCAAATGGGCTCCAGGAGACACTGCGGACGTGATAGAAATCCCAAGTATTTTCTGAGCAGCATTTCACTCCCATCAGAACTATGGATTGAGCGCTGCTTGTGTGCCAGACTCTGCCCAGACTTTGAGAATATAATGCACAAAACGGAGCCCCATCCCTGCCCTCTGGAACTGAGAGACTATCAGGAGAGAAGGCTCACATAGTCTCATTCATTCATTCATTCATTCATCTATCCTTTCCTTTAGCTGCTACTTAATGAGGGCACACTTGTTGGTCGCCTTTGAGCCAATTGTGGTGGGATCAGCAGAGAACACCGCAAATCAGTCTGCTACCCTGGAGCTCCATTCCAGTGGGGGTGTCATGCAGTGAACACAGTAAGATTTCAGGGGTGGTGAGTGCTATGAGGAAAAGTCAGATCCAAGAAGGTGTAAGGGACAGGGGAAAGATACTTCAGACTGAGTGGCTGAGGAGTGCTTTGTGTGGGTGGTGACACTTGAACAGGGGGAACTCATCATGGGCATGTCAAGAACAGTCCAGACAGAAACCTATACTTTGAAAAGCCCTGAGCTTGCATGGCTGCCCTCCACGAAGACCAGCAAGGAAGCCAGCATGGCAAGAGTCACAAATAAGGGAGAAAACGGATAGAGATTTAGGTGGAAAGAGACCTAGGGGCCTAATTATTCAGGCCAACATGGTTGACAGTCTGGTGCAGGAGCTGACAAACCATGGCTTGCTCTGTTTTTGTAAAATACAGTTGTACTGGAACCTACCATTTATGTTGTTTTCTTTTTCTATCAATGCCTGTGGCCACATTGGCAGAGCCGAGTTGTTACAACCTAGAACACAGGGAGTTCCTTTTATCACAGCAGGTGGCATTCACAGGTTCTGGCAACTGAGATGTGGATATACTCGTTCAACCCACCACAATGGGTGAGTGTATAGAAGGAAGGATGGATGGTTGGTTGAACGGATGGTAGGGTGGATGACTGGAAGACTAGATGGATGGATGGATGGGAGGACTGCAGGCTGGGTAACTGAATGGAAATGTGAGTAAGTGGATGGGTACACAGACTGTGGAATGATTGATAGGTGGATGAACAGAAGACTGGTTGTATGGGTGGCAGAATGAATTGACAGGTGTATGGTTGCATGGATGGTTGAAAGGATAACAGCGTAGTTGGATGTATAATTAGATGGAAGGGTAGATGGAAGGCTGGGTGAATGGACAGCTGCCGCAGATGAAAGAGATACTTGTCTTTCTTTGTTACGGATCAATTTCATTCCGAACACATGTTCTGCATTCCTGAGCTGCTCTCTTATATAAACATAAGGGCATATAAATTCCTGAGAGAAGTCGCTGATAGAATGAGCAGCAGATGGAGTCACCATTGTGCACACACTTCATCGACAACTTTCCTGCGACATCCCACCTTTCCAGTTGAGGCCCTTCAGGCTCCATGCTGGGCTTTGTGCTCCCCTATCCACACCCCAGAGACTGGGTCATTTCAGTGAGACACACTGAGTGATGTGCCAGCTTCCCCACTGAAGCCAATACCGGCACCCTTCCTCACCTTCCTCAAATGGAAGGTACATTAATTGGAGAGATATATCAGAATTTCTATTTCATTATATGCTTCACATGAAACTGCCTGCTCTTACAACATTTTGGTATAATGTACATATGGTGTCCAGTCAGAAATGCCCTTCCTGTCTATTCCATTTTTTCCCATTCATCATGAGTGATTTTCTTCTTCAGTCTCTGCTGCACAACTCTAGTGGACACCATGCAGCTGACTCTTCAGGATGACTATAGTGTACTCCTACACTTTGCCTCTCCTTCAAAGCCCATTTTATACACCCCTATTTCACTGCAGAACCTGGAAAAAGCCAAAGTCTGAGAGTCTCTGCCCACTCCTGAGCCTGTACACCTTCCTCATCCAACTGGAGTTTCCATGGTGACCATGGGTCCCACCTGCGTGGTCTGTATCAAGTGAGACTTCTGTCAGGGACATGGCAGAGTGATGGGCTTTGGAGAAGCTTCACCCAGCTGAGGGGACTCCTAATAGGGCCGGCTCATACCCCCTGTTCTTTGATCAGTGGTTCATGCATGACTTTTATTCCAGGTTAATCCTTGGATACACTCAATTATTCATTCAAAAAGATACTGATGGCAGATTGGATTCATACCCCCTTCGCCCTCAACCGTTGTTTAAATCATTACCTGTAACCACCCTATCGTTCACCCTCTTCAAAGGGAAATTACGTCTTTGCCAAGCTTAGCCCTTGGTAGATTGCTAGTGGCCTTGGATTAAGTATCCCTTTCTTTCCCACAGTTTGCAGCAGAAGGGGCCCCCAGCATGTCCTGTGGAGGGACTTAGGGGTAGCAACATTCAGGAAGGAAGATCACAAGGGCTAGTTTTAATGCCTCAACTCTGAGATGCTAATCACACAGGTATGTCCACACTCTAGAAGTTGAAAAGTAACAATAATTTAAAGAGTAATAAATGTGGTGCTCACGCTGTGGTGTAGTGGGCTAACCCTTCACCTGTGGCGCCAGCATCCCATAGGGGTGCCAGTTCTAGTCCTGACTGCTCTTATTCTGATCCAGCTCTCTGCTATGGCCTGGGAAAACAGTAGAAAATGGCCCAAGTCCTTGGGCCCCTGCACCCACACGGGAGACTCAGAAGAAGCTCCTGGCTCCTGGCTTCAGATTGGCTCAGCTCTGGCCATTGTGGTTATCTGGGGTGTAAACCAGCAGATGGAAGATCTCTCTCTCTCTGTCTCTCCCTCTCACTGTCTGTAACTCTGCCTCCCAAATAAATAAATAAAATCTTTAAAAAAAAAAAAAGGTAGTACATGTGAAACGGGCCACAGTGCCTTATGTCACTGTACAGGACTGTTACTGTCTTATACTAATTAGTTCAGTTTGAACAGAATTTGTGGAGTACATGGAAAGTGCCCAAGATGGGAACTTAAGGGCAAGACACCCTCCCAGCACAAAGATGGGCTAATTCAAGGACTGCCAGCCTTGGGAAACAAGAGAAAACCTGGGTGAAGATCTCGGTTTGCAATCTGCTGAGAAGCTAATACTAACCAAAGTTTTCTTTTGGGGTACAGACATGAACATTTCTAGAACTCTAGTCTCTTGCTGTTGTGTCTTTGAAGACATTTCCTTTCTTCCTGGACACTGATATGTATGTGGCTGGACCCTGGACATTGCTTATGGGAGCTGGCTACAGTTTAAGTCTGGTTACTGGAAGCCATGTTAAGCTCATCTCCCACAAGCTGCCTCTCCAAAAAATTTTAAAAACCCAGTTAAAATGATACATTTTATGTTACATGTATTTTATCACAATAAAAATTAAAAAGTGCGTGCAATCAATGTTTACTGAAAGATGTGCTGACCTGTCTCACACGGCTTCTGAAAATCGACCCGCTCAGCTCTGGTGCTCGGTGCGAGCCCGCTCAGCGTAACACCGACCACAGCATTCCACAGTCTCTGCCTGATTTCTGCTGATGACTCCCACCTGGGAAGGAGTCAGACCCAGCCGCTCAGAACACTGGGCCTCAGGCTGTACAAAACGAGGTTCGATCACAGCAAGTCTCCGTCCCCAAACAGCACAGCCACCTGGACACCGTGCTCCCTGCCATGCGCCCAGGGGCAGCTGCTTTGGGAGAACAGGGGTCTCCTTGACCCGACGGACCTGGCCTCAGTGGCTGAAGGTCCCTCCTGCTGCAGAGGGCAGGAGCAGAAAGAGAGAGAGAGAAACAGAGAGAGGTCTTCTATTCACTGGTTCACTCCCCAATTGGCCACAACGGCCGGAGCTGCTTCAATCTGAAGCCAGAAGTCAGGAGCTTCTTCCAGGTCTCCCACACTGGTGCAGGGGCCCAAGGGCTTGGGCCATCTTCTACTGCTTTCCCAGGTCACAGCAGAGAGCTGGATAGAAAGTGGATCAGCCAGGACTTGAATCAGCGCCCATATGTGATGTCGGCACTATAGGCAACGGCTTTACCCACTGCGCCACAGCGCCGGCCCCAACCCAGTTACCTCTTTAATTGCCACCCTGTGCAGAAGCTCAGTGGCCGGGCCTCTGCTCCCGGGTCTCGGCCTTCAGCCTCCAGGGCTGTGGACACCACGTTTCCATGTGCTTTGCTGTGCAGCCCTAGTGGGAGAGATCTCTGTTTCAAAGCAAACACTCCCTCGTGCAGTCAGTAAACAGGGCCACTCCACCCTGCCACTCTCCCCAGCCCTGGCCGCAGCCTTCCCCTGCCCTCGAGGCTCGGGGGCAGCCACGGGCAGTGAGTATGTGCATCCAGCGAGACTTTATTTGCACAGCAGGCAGCCGGGATGCTCAGCATCACTGTAGACAGCCGTAGTGAGCCTTCGCGAGCGACACACTGCTAGGAAAGCTGCCGGCTCCCCTGCTCACCCCAGTACCTCGCGGTGTGGGAATATAGCCATTGCAGGTGAAATCAGTTGCGCAGACCACACTGGAGTGGGGTGGGCCCCTGATTTGACAAGACTGTCTCCATGAGAAGGAGCCCTGTGCAGACAGATGCACAGGGAGAGGCCAGGTGAAGAGGGGACAACACACCGATGAGGCAAGGTTCGCTCACCAAGCAGTAGCAGCCAAGGGAGGGGCACAGAACAGGGCCCCCTGGGAGCCTTGAGAGGAAAGAGGGCCCTGACCCTGACTTTGGATATCCAGCCTCTGCATCAGTGGGTGAATAAATGCCACACAGTGCGTGGTACCACGCTGCAGCAGCACGAGGATGCACTCCTCCAGCCCTCACGAGGGCCCGTGAAGCACGCTAGCCTATGGAGGACCAGCTGGACGGATCTGCTTCTGTCATGTGGAAGCAGATCCAGGCACTGAGCGTGAAGCTCTCGGTCTACACACAGTCTCCCCTTGGCCTCCAGCCCTTGCCTGTCCACATCTCCACCTTGGACTCCTGCACTGTCCTGGATGTGCCCCGAGGAGTTCCCCTCTCACACCGTCTGCCTGTGGACCGCCCGGCTGCACCACACTTCCTCATCTGTTGAACAGGGATAACTGCAGCCATATCACTGGCTGGGGTGGGGCCTGACCGAGCAAATCCGTGTCAAGTGTATTTCACTCCGGTGGCTGTAACCGCGTACCCCAGACTGGTGGCTTTCAACCGAGACTTAGTTCTCGCAGGTCTGGAGGCTGGGAGTCTGATCCCAGAGAGGACGTTCCTTTGCGTTTGCACACCAACATCTTGCTGTGGCCTCATGAGGCTGCGGGCCTTCCACCCTCGGGACCTGGTCGCCACCGAGGGGACCCCCTTCTGACGCCTCCACCTTGAACATGTGAGTTTTGGGGGTACACACACATCCAGATGGCAGCAAGCCCTTGGCTCAGGATCAGTGCTTGGTGAATGTCAACACTTGGCTGCAGAGGTTCTGAATTCACTGGAATGGACAGAAGAGTCGACAGGTGTGGTCACCTTGGATCCCACGTTCAGTTTTCTGCAGTCTCTCTGGCCAAGGTGCTCACTCAACCACTGGAGATGAAAATGTCTACGTGTGGAGGGGCGCATGTGCCTTGGCCATGTTTATTATTTCGGTAAATAGCTGACAAGGACCCCTGTGTGCCAGGTCATGGTTCAGAACTGACTGCAAAGACTGGAAAATTCCAGTTCCCAGAGCTCTGCAGCCCCTCTTAGCTACCCCAGCTCTGCCCTCGGCTGCAGTTCCCATGGTGATGGTCTGTGCCTGCCTCTGTTGCTAAGGACCACAAGCATCTAGAGAAGCACAGTCCTGACTGGTCCCTCTCGGAAGTGACAGTGGCCATGGGGGCAGGGAGGTCCCTCTGCAACCACACGTCTGTGCACACACAGTCTTTTTGCGCAGAGGTTCACAGAGAAAACCCACTCATGTGGTGAAAATATTTAAAATATACCATCTTAGCAAGTGAAGTAGACATTACGTGAGACAATAGCTATGCAGAGCAGCGTGAGTTACTCACTTAGCAATGCAGGCATTTATCAGGACATCACATTGTACCCTATGCACACGTACAATTATTGTCAATTAAAAGCACATTTTCAAGAGGGCTGGCACTGTGGCTCAGCGAGATAAGCCACTGCTTGCAACACTATCCTATGTCAGAGAGCCAGATGGAGTCCCGGCAGCTCTGCTTCTGATCCAGCTGTCTGCTAAAGGCCTGGGAAAGCGGCAGATGATGGCTTAAGTACTTGGCTCCCTGACGCCCACATTGGGGACTCAGATAAGTTCCAGGCTCCTAGCTTCGGCCTGGCCCAACCCTGGCTCTTGCAGCCATTTGAGGAGTGAACCATCGGATGGAAGATCTCTCTCTCTCTATTTCTCCCCCGAATCTCTCTCTCCCTCCCTTTCCCTTTCTCTGTCATTTTACCTCTCAAATAAGTAAACATCTTAAAAAATAAGTAAAAAAATTACACATAGATAGAACCCCACCCATGTAAGGGTCCCCATAGAATAGGTGAAACGTTATGCCTCTCCTGCAACTTGCAGTCATTACAGCGTTATCCATTCTCAGAACTCATCAAGCCATTTGATAAAAACTGGCTGAGCTCTTCTATGGGCCAAGTTCTTGACCACAGGTTGAGAATAAATTTTAGACAAATCCAGCCCAGCGTCTTCAACCTGCTGCACATCCAGTCAGCCCAAAAGTCTGGTCACTTAACAAAGGTGCTGAGCATCTTCCAGGAGCAGGTGTGTTAGACACTGGGAGACAGGCCCGGCCACTGCACTCAGAAGGCTGTGCTGGGGCGGTGGAGACAGAAAACGGATGGAAGTGTTCAACTGCTGTAGGTCTGTGAAGAAAACTCAAGTAGGCACTCAGAAGAGCATAACATGGAAGGGCAGGGCTATTTCAGACTCACGCCAAGGGAGCGGCAGTACCTGAGCAGGAAGCTGCATGTGGGAGGGGGAAACACCTGGACTTTCTGGGGGAAGAGAATTCCGGTGGATGGAAGTGCAGAGGCCCGAGCAGGGGCCTGCAAAGCGTGTGTGAGGATTTCCATGACCACTACCGAGGGACAGTGTTAGCAGACAAGGCTGCACGGAAGCCAGACAATTCAAGGCCTTACAAAGCCTTGGGTTCTATTAGCAAAGTATTAATACTGACTATAGGATTATGCATCGAGCTCCTCCTCAGGTCCTCAGCAAGGTGCTGGACTTGCCTGATGCACAGAACAGGCATGCTCTCTGCCTTCACAAAACTCATAGAAGTTAGAAGATACTGACCTTAACCAGACAATCAAACATACACGACTTTCAAAGCTACCCAATTCAGCTAGTGCCTGCTCTGGGCCTGTGCTGGTACCCAGACACAGGCCCCCTTACCTGTGGGGATTCTTCTAAGACCTTCATAGGATGTCCGAGACTGCAGGCTGTGCCGACTCCTACAGATACCATGTTTCTCCTATGCATTCATTCCTACGACAAAGTTTAATTTATAAATTAGGCTCAGTAAGATACGAGCAACAATACGTTATAATAGAACAAACACAACAACCTACTATAATGAAAATAAAGTTACATGAATGAGCTCGCTCTCTCTCTCTCTCTCTCTCTCTCTCTCAAAATGTCTTATTGTGCTGCAATGATTTTCCACAGCTGGGGGACTCTGAATCCGAGAAGTGTGTGTGAGACACTTGCCTTAGGCGTGTGGTGATGACAGAAATGAATAGAAGGAATGCGTCTGGGATGATATTATTATTGCGTTGGCCTCTGTGGCTCTGGAGCAGTGGGTGAACAGGAATAGATGACTATGAAAATACCAAAAGTGAGCCGAGGGGCCAGCGTTGTGGTTCAGCCACTGTTTGTGATGCCAGGACCCCATATTGGAGTGGGTTTGGGTCCCAGCTACTCCACCTCCAATCTAGCTGCATGCTAATGCACCTGGGAAGGCAGTGGATGAATGGCCCAAGTAATTGGGCTCCTGCTACCCATGAGGGAGACCTGATGGAGTTCCTAGCTCCTAGCTTCAGCCTGGCCCAGCCCTGGCTGTTGTGGGCATTTGGGGAGTGAACCACTGGATGGAAGCTTTCTCTCTCTCTCTCTCTCTCTCTCTCTCTCTCTCTCTCTCTCCCTGTCACTCTGCCTTTAAAATAATTAATCTAAAAGGTTAACATGTGCCAGGTTCTAAGCACTTTACAATAAAAGCTCTCAATGACCTGATTAAGGTGGATATTATTATTGTTATCCATACTTTTGATATGGGAGGTCACACAACTTGTTCAATACTGTTCCGTTAGTAGGTGGCAGAGCAAGGACTTGAATGGAAGCCCTGGGCTTGCAGGGTGCTCCATGGATTTGTGTTTCTCCATGTACTGATGCTACCCAGACTGGGTTGCTATAGCTTTATAGTAAGTCTTAAAATCAGAGACTTTAAGTCCCTTAACTTTTTTTTTTTAGAGGCAGAGTGGACAGTGAGAGAGAGAGAGAGAAAGGTCTTCCTTTTCCGTTGGTTCACCCCACAATGGCCGCTGCAGCCGGCACGCTGTGGCTGTCACACCGCGCTGATTTGAAGCTCAGAGCCAGGTGCTTCTCCTGGGCTCCCATGCGGGTGCAGGGCCCAAGGACTTGGGCCATCCTCCACTGCACTTCTGGGCATAGCAGAGAGCTAAGTCCTTCAACTTTTAAAAAATATTTACTTATTTGAAAGCCAGGATGACAGAGAGAGGAACACACACACACACACACACACACACACACACAGATAGATCTTCCATCTGATAGTTCATTCCCGAAATGGCCACAATGGCCAGAGCTGGGTCAGGCTGAAGCCAGGAGCCAGGAACTCTATCCTTGTCTACCATATGGGTGTCAGGGGTCCGAGTACTTGGGCCACCCTCCACTGCTTTCCCAGACACATTATCAACAAGCTGGATCAGCAGTGTAGCACCCAGGAATCAAACTGGGGCTCAGATATGGGATGCTGGCACTGTAGGCAGCAGCTTAGCTCACTGTACCACAATGTCAGCCCCAATAAATAAAAATTTTACAGATTTTGACTTGTAAAATCCCAAAAAGGTGAAACCAAGTTCCCTAAAGCTCCCAATATTTATTTATTTATTCACAAGGAATGAATAAGAAATGGGTAGATTCTAGGCTAAAAATTTTAAGTGTGCAGTCTGATACCAGATTCCAGAATATTCCATCCTCTGAGGTTCTCTCTGATGTTTTCCATCCACTTCCACCTCCTCCTCCTCATAGGAGTTTCCATAGTCACAGACCAAGTTCGCTTGGTTGCTAAGGAACAGAAGAGTCCAAGGACGGACCACTGATGGCAGAAGCGTGGGAGGCTGAGCAGGCCCTCCAGCCTGCAGTGCCCCTCCACAACTCAGGCACATTTTCTGTGACTGTCTTTTGATGAGGTCTGTGGAGACAGGCAGAAAGCTGGCTCTGCGCCAGGTAGTAACTAGAAAGTTCCACGTTTTCACACAAGCAGTGGCTGGTGACAAACATTTAGTGTCCCCATCATATTTTCATTCATTCCTTCACTTATATCTAACTGTAGACTAGACATTACCAATTGGATGGGAAGGGGGTGGTGGTTGGTGTATCAAACTTAACATACTCAAATTAATCTCGTCTTCTATAAAAACTGAATTTCAGGGCAGATGTTCAGCCTAGCAATTAGAACACCTGTGTCCCATATCAGAGTGAGTAGGTTTGATCCCTACCTCCAGCTCCTGACACCGAATTTCTGCTTCTATAGATTCTAGGAGACCATGATGATGACTCAGTAATTGGGTTTGTGCCACCCCCATATGGGAGACTTGAATTGAGTTCCGAGCTCCAGCTTCAGCCTGGCCCAGCCCTGGCTGCTTCACGCAGGTGGGGAGTAAACCAGCCGATGGGAGCTCATTCTGTCTGGTTTTCTTTTTCTATCTCAAATAAACAAACCAGCAAATAATAAAAAAAAAGACTTCTTCAGTTTAATGTCCCATCCAGACACTTTTAACCATGATTCTCCCTTTGATGCTATTACAACCAAGGATGAATCCTGAGTGCCAAGCTTACCTTTCCCTCCTCCACACCCTTGCAAACCAAATCAGTCACCGATTTTCCCCTCCAAGATCTCCTATCAGAGCACACTGTCCATCTTCCCCTCTTCTGTTTCACTGTAGCCCCTGAAGTAGCCCACCGGGTGCCCTTCCTTCCTCCCTACAATCTACTTTCCACTTAGCTCCCCTCATGTCCTCAAAGGAAAATATGATCATTTCACCACATGCAAAAAACCACCCAACAGACTGACGTTGATCACATTACGTAAGGTTCACTCTGCACCATACCCTGCCAGCAATGGTGGCTGCCAAATTTAGAACTGACAGATTTGGTTCGAGAGGGACCCATAGATCGCATTGCTGAGCTACCCCTGTGTTGTGTTCAGGATTGTGCAATCATGAGGGTTACAAGTTATGAGCAATACCCACCACTGGGTACACACTGATTCAATTACAACCTGGCTGAGTGGAAGTCTTCTTGCTTCAGAGTTACGTGTGGAATGTTTTTCAGGTGTTCAGCTCAACAAATTTATGGGGTGCTTTCTGTGTGCCAGGCACAATGACAGGCATGTACAACCATGGCCATTGCCTAAAACTGAGAAGAACAATATAGGATGCCCCCAGAATTTGAAGACAACTTATTTAAGAGTGTTCCAGAGACCCTACCTGCCCAAAAGGCTATTAACATTTGTCATCTTCCAATATATTGGAAATGAGTAAGTCAGAATTGTTGGCTATGTTGAATTGTTTCCAAGAAAACCATTAAATCACTTTGATTGGTGGTAGAGTTCAGATAGCTTGGGCTCTAGCTAGGCATTGGCTCATGAATCCAGGAATCACTTGGAGGACGCAGGCCCTGTGTTAACATCTGGACTCTCATCTTCAGAGTACTTCAGTCACAATACCTCTCCTCTCTGTACCCTCTTTCCTAGTTCTGTTAAACTCTTGAGCATACCCAGCATCTAAATAAGTCTTGAATGATTCTAGATCTCAGTCCATGCAGTCTCCACTCTCGACCAGAAAGCTGTGATCCTGCCCTGGACAATGACCTTGACTGAAAGTTGGACTCCTGTTAGATAGGAACCTTGAGGACACTATGCTAAGTGAAATGATCCAGACACGAAAGAGCCAATGCTGTGGGATGTGCTGTATGTGAGGTACCTAGTGTAGTCAAATTCATAAACAGGAAGCAAGACACCAGTTGCCAGAGACCAGGAGGAGTGGGGGAGAGGCACAGAGTTTAAACGTGGGGAGATGAGAAAGTTCTGCAAAGCGATGTGAACGTTCCGAATTCCGATGACCTGTACACTTGAACCAGCTTAAGTGATGCATTTTACATTACACATGTTTAACATTATAGAAAATAACACTAAAACGCTTTTAAAAGATTGGGCATGAATCATGGGTGAGATGTCTGCAACTGAAGAGTCTTCCTCATCCGCTGGCTGGACTCAGAAACTTCTACCTCCGCTCAGGAACATGTACCTGGTTTTGCATCAAAGCCGGTTTCAGCTGTTGCCTTGGAAACTGCAGCAAGACGAGGGAGGGAAGGGGAGTGGGCTGCAGATGAGCAGAGCAAGCCTCGGAGTCTGGAACTTTCCAGGCTCTGTGTCTTGGTCCCAGGGGAAAGGTTGCTTCTCCTTCCCCAGTGAGACACACACAATGTTCAGCCCAGTCCCAAATCCATGATGACCCAGCCCCTTCTATGATCCCCCTTTGGATGGCCCCTTGCCTATGGGGCTTGTCCAACAGACTCTCATTTTAAGGCAGATTATCTCCAGTGATTTTCTTTGAATGAAAGTATTTGGAAAAGGAATACAATCATGATGATCTCTCTTCCTAACAAACAGGTTTGTTTGTGCCACTTAAATTTGAGTCAAGTACAGTTTTTGCTGATCATTTATTAACTGGGCCATTTAACGCTAACTCTGAGGACGAAATTGTGCCTTTTTAAAAGGAAATTGCTCATTCACTCATTTGTCTGTGCCAGTTATCCACTGCTGCGCGACAAGCCATCTGAACCGAGGCATGACACTGCGCACGCTCACCCAGGCCCCACGAGTCACACTGCTGTGCCCCAGGAGTCCACTCGCAAGTCCGCGATACCATGGGCAGAATTCAGTTCCTCATGGTTGTGCGGCTGGAATCTCCGTATTTCCGGTTCCCCGTAGTCTTCTCACAGCAGGGGAGCCCACTCCCTCCTGCGCTACTCATTGCCTTTGCTGGATCATATGGGAGAGAGGAACTGCCGTCATACTGTCTCCCACAGCAGCTGCACCATGTTATGTTCCCACCACAAGCACATAAGCCTGTTGTGACCTCAAATGGATTGCTTTGCTGCAGTCTGCAGGTCGGCAAAGAGGTGACTGTGGGGCTTCTGTAGACTCTAAGTCACCCTAAGTTTTGAGCTGAGCAGCTGCTGCAGGTTTTAGCGGCATGAATATCACCACGACCCAGATTCGCTTATCATTTATACATTGCTTTCTCTACTACAATTTCCGGAGTGTTTATCATCTGCTAGGTGCTAGAATTCGGGTGATGATCCTAAACAGATCCAGGCAGCGAGCATTTGAGTGGTGAAGATCCCTGCATCCCTCATGGGAGTGCCTGGGTTCTATTCCCAGCTCCAGCTGCTGAATGTACCTTCCTGCTAACGCAAACCCTGGTCAGGAGTAGCGATGGCTCACGGAGCTGGGCCCCTGACTGCCTTGTGGAAGACCTGGATTGAGTTCCCAGCTCCCAGTTCCAGCACCCAGCACAGTGCTGCCCACTAAGATCATTTGGGAAGTAAACTTCTGTATGTCTGTCTGTTTCTCTCTCTGTCTTAAAAAAAAAAAAAAAAAAAAAAAGAGGCAGGTCCAGTGTCTGATTTCATGAAGCTTAAAACACATGAATCCAGTCGCTTATTCCACAAGTACTTGCTGAAGGTCTACTCTGTGCGAGGACTCAGTGGTGAGCAAAACACACACCGTCTCTCCGAGGCACTCTGAGTGTCGTGGGTCAGACGTGAACCACCCGGACCACAGCCAACAACAGCCAACATCGAGCGTGCCTCTCCTTAGTGCCAGGCACAGCCCCAGGCCCTGGGAATGCAAGAGGAACCATCATCAAGCACCACCTCTTCTCATGAAGCTCTGCTTCCATGAGGTGTGAGGCTCGACACACACAAACAAATCTGCCAGGATGCATCTGACTCCAGGAAATGCAGCTTAAACAACATGGGAAAGGCAGCAGGTGCATATTCTGAAGCACCAGCAACAGGGAAGGTTTCATGCAGTTTTGCGTTGATAGTCATTGTTTACTGGGACATTTCCAATGACTGTACTTGACACTTGGGCATCCTGGGGCCTTGCTGATATTGGAGAGATTTCCCTCTCGGGATCAGGCAGCTCTTAGGGACAGAAAACAATTCACCCGTAAGACTGGCTTTCACACGCAGACCGGAGAATCTGGAGCACACAGCTAACCACCTCTTTATCCAGCTTTCACATTCTAAGCCACCATCCACCTGTCTTCAACACCCAGGGCCAGGTCCAGCAACTAGAGACAGCCCCTTCAGGCCAGAGTCCATTGAAATTATTCAAATCAGGCCAGCATCACGGTGTAGTGGATTAAGCCACTGCCCATGTCTCTGTCATCCCATATTGGAGTACTGGCTTGAGTCCTGGCTAGTCTACTTCCCATCCAGCTTCCTGCTAATGTGTGCAGGAAGGCAGCAGACTATGGCACAACTGCTTGGGTCCCTGCCACCCAGGTGGGGATCCTGACGGAGTACCGCGTGGGAAACAGGATGGAGTTCCTGGCTCCTGGCTGTGGCTTGGTGCAGCCCTGGCTGTTGTGGCCAACTGGGGGGAGAGCAGGGGGACGGAAGTTCTCTTTTTCTCTCTGGGTCTGTCCTTTTCTCGGTCACCCTGTCTTTCAAATAAATAAAATAAAAATAATTTTTTTAAAAAAGGAAATCACTTAAACCAGCCAGTCCTCAGCCTGCACAGCCTGCCTCACCCATTTCTCCCGGGGGTGCCACAATAAAGGCTCTCATCCACATCTCCCTTTGGCTACCTCTGTGTCCTGGCCGGGCCTGGGCTTCCCCAGGTAGCACTGCCTGGCTGCAGTGGCTTCTTCTTGACAACAGTGAGTAACAAACTGTCATTCAGTGACTGTCGTATGCCCATCTGTTGACCCCACGGTACCTGACTAACAGTAAAATTCACATTTTAAAACGGGACTCGGCTCTAGTTTTAGTCTATGAGGCAGGACTTAAAGCTCTATTCCTCTGGGAGTCCATGCTGTTCTCTCCAGCTCTGCTTTCTCCAGAATTCACTTCTTTAAAAGGCAACTCAGGGTCCAGGAAGGAAGAGGGGTCCACACCTTGCTCTTAACTCTGTGTGATGTGACTTTGTTGTTCCTGCCATAGATGGGTTATATCTGGCCTCCTCTGTCTAAAGCACCTCTGACCATTCAAGTGCTTTAAACGTGACCCAGGCCTCAGGAAGAGAACCACGGTCCACTCACCCATTCCTCTGCCCCTCACCCCCACTGCACACACAGCACACACACTGAAGCCACCTCAGTGGCTCCAGTCCCTCTCATCTGCCCTTGTACAGCGGCTGGAATTACTGCGATCGGTTTTCAAAAGGCCTTGATCCCTTTCAATGGAAGATCCGGCCACCTCACTCCTGATTCTGCAGTGGGCTGCATTTTTCTCAGAATAAGAATTCTACTGCATCTAGTGGCCTATAAACAGTGGTGGCTACAGAATGCCTTTTGAGGAGGGGTTTGGAGGGACAGCCTGGTCCTAGCATCCGCTGTCCTTGCCTGGTTGAATCAGTAAGAGTACTAATGGAATTCAGGTCACTGTGGTTGTATTAGGCACCTACTGTATGCCAGCACTGATACGTACGTGAGCTGAGACACCCTCGGATGCTGTTAAAAATGTTCATCTAAACAGCACCTCCTGTTTAAAATAAAGCGATGCTTGGAATTCATGTATCCTCAGAACACATCTCTTAGGGTTCCTATAACTGTCACAGCAACAATGGCATTTGAGAGGAGGAAACAGCCAGGAGGTGACTCTCACTCTGCACTGCTCAGATCAGAGGTCACAGGGAGGAAAGGACATCCTTATCTCTGAAGACACAGAGAAGAACTAGAATAAACAGGTCTCGCTAAATCCCAGCAGTATACTCCTTCTGGATCGTGTTTTTTTTTCCCCCTCCCAATCATACTTCCCCCAAACTATCTACCTATTCATCCAACCGACCATAAAATACACAGTGTTTCCCTGTTTCTTTGGGTTCTTCATTTCCTTTGGAATGTTCCTCTGATATTGTAAAACTTCCATTAAATAAATTTGCATGCTTTTCTTGTCAATCTGTTCTGCTGTGGGCATTTTAGCCATGACCTCAGTGATAAGGGAAAATAAATTTTTTCTTCCCTAAGGAAAAAAAAGTCCAGTTACAGGCGAGTCCAGGAGCTCTGTCTTGGAATTGCATTAAAATCTTCTTAATTATTTCACAGTACAGCTTATTGCTACTATTAATTACTACTGGTACATACAGATGACTCTCAATCTATCATGGCTTGATTTATGGTTTTTGATTTTATCATGGATATGCACTCAGTAGACTGTATTCTGCTCCTTCCCCAGAGGGCAAAGATGCTCTCTGACAGCCACATGGTCACAGAGGTAGACAATCGGCACACTGCAGTGTGCTGTGTTGTTACACCGTGGAGTTCTGTGGCTTAGGTGTTTTCAAGATGATTTTTTTTTTTGACAGGCAGAGTGGACAGTGAGAGAGAGAGACAGAGAGAAAGGTCTTCCATTTGCCGTTGGTTCACCCTCCAATGGCCGCCGCGGCCAGCGCACTGTGCTGATCTGATGGCAGGAGCCAGGTGCTTATCTTGGTCTCCCATGGGGTGCAGGACCCAAGCACCTAGGCCATCCTCCACTGCACTCCCGGGTCACAGCAGAGAGCTGGCCTGGAAGAGGGGCAACCAGGACAGAATCCGGCGCCCCGACTGGGACTAGAACCCCGTGTGCCGGCGCCACAGGCAGAGGATTAGCCTATTGAGCCAAGGTGATATTTTTAACTCATGGTGGGCTTCTCAGGACAAAGCCCACGGTGAGTCAAGGAGCAATTGTGTATGAATAGATGAGGATATTATAAGCACAAAGTCATATACGCATCAACATAGCATCAGTTTACAGACACAGAGCTTTAATTCTTCTAAATACCTTACAGTTTCCTATGAGACAAATTTGGGGAATTCTGTGGATCAGGAATTTTCTGGACAAAAACCATCGTTATTCTGTAAAAGTGTTGCCCGGGAGGCCACAGACTTAAATTTTAAATAGAAACCTCCACTGTTTACAAGAAATGCGGCACAGGAAGGAAGGATAGGGCTGAGAGGCCAGAGGCTGTAAACCCACACCCCACCCCTGTAACACATCAGAATGAGTGGCTTTCTTCTCTGTCTTGGTACCCACAAGGTCCCCTTCACACATGCCCGGTTCCAGGAATTGCTGTGCTCTCCGCAGGGCGGAGAGGGCCTTGAACTCACAGATCAACAAGCTTGGAAAATGTCAACTGAAAATGTACACTTGAAAGGGGGCCAAGCATACATACATTTGGAAGTTGCTGTACTTTCTCTCTCTCTCTCTCTCTCTCTCTCTTCTCACATGAGACTAGAAGAGAGTGCCGGTCAAGGTCAGAAGGGGTGGTGGACTTGGTGCAAAGAGGGAAACCTAACGGATGTGTTTGTTCCTTGGGACTTTCTCAGGCTTCTGGGACAGGAGGCACGAAGTACTGTTGCTGTGAAGGGTTGAGTTCCTATCAGAAGATGTGCTGGGTGACACCAGCTCCGGAGATACACTGGTTTTAGGCCACGGGGGGATCTGAGTGGACCTCTGAGGAGAAAACGTGTCCAAAAGAGAATCCCAAGATATCGCCTGCTGGGCTGGCAGAACTGCTGTTTTCTGGAGCTCCGAAATCGAGTTGCTGGAACAGCCCACAAGCTGGTGGGTGGCTGGGCACTGGGCCCGTGCTCAGCAAGGGTTTCAGAAGGGCCGGCAGGGTGCCAGCTTGACGTGCCTCTTGGTGACTCTCAGCCAGAAGAGCCTCTCTCATCCTAGCCTCCTGGTACACATTTGCCACCAGCATCGTCAGTGACCCTTGTCGGTCAGTCCGCTCTCTCAGACAGGTTTCTGTCCCTGGGGCCAGCTATTCACTGCTGGCCAGCATCCCCTGCCTCTCTGTCGACTGCTGGATGCCCAAGTGACCTTCCTGCTTTCCACCTTGCCGTCCGTCGGTTCTGCACCCAGAACTCACAGGGCCCTCTGTAGAAGGCAGTTCCTGCGGTGCCACCTGCCTTTCCCTGCCTGCAACTTGTCCATTTCCCCCCAAGATTAAGTCTGAGCTCCTCCCGGTGGTCCACAAGCCCCTCAAGGGCTGGCCCCTTCCCCAGTTCTGGCTTCTTCCCTCCCTGCTCGACTTCCTGGGCGCCAGGAACTCTGAGCTCCTATTCCCCGAATGGCTGTCTGCACTCTTTGCTCATTTCCCGTTCTCCCGTCACTCAACTCCACCAAGGTGCTCTTGTCCAGGGGCCAGGGCCCGCACATTCTAAATCCAGGGGCTACTTCCACGTCCTGTGTTATCACTCACAGTGAACTGCTCATGTCCTGCTTTGACCTTCAGGGACACCAAACCCTCTGGTTCTCCTGTCACTTCACTAAACTCACCCGAGCTGCTCCACCTTTGAGTACAGCCACGCGACGATGAACAGGGCCACATTCTGAGAAATGTGCCATCAGCCCGTTCAGTGACTGTGTAAAGACCGCGGAGCGCACAGACACAGAGCTACTGCATGTGCAGCGGGCTACAGGGCGAACACCACGCCACCCGCAGCCTGCAGCTGACTGAAGCGTCATTAGTCCTTATGCAGAGCGGGACTGCATTAGAGACTCCAGACTTGCTTCACTCACTCTGAGGTTTCGGGGCTTGAGGTAACAGGAAACATGTATGACCTCTCACAGCGGTGATGGGCCTGGGACTCGGAGGAGACCGGTGGGGGCGTTCTGACTCAGGGTCTCTCGTGAGGTTGCTGGGGAGACATCGGGCCGGGGCTGCTGTCCTTGGACGGGCTGCCTGGGGACTCCCTCACACTCCTGGCAAGAGAGCTGCTGGCGGTCAGGAGTTTTCTTTCTCTGCCGTTCCCACTCCTGCTTCTCTCCCCATCTTCACGTTTCAGCTCAAAGGTCAGGTTTTCAAAGACAGAGCTGGGGGCTATGGTGAACAAGCTTAAGGAGGTGCCAAAAAATTCAGCCACCAAGAGGAATCCGGGGTGATGTGGTAACTGGGCAGATGTTGGTCAAAGGATGTAAAATTTCAGTTAGGAAGGGGGATAAAGTTCAGGAGCTCTATTGTACAATATGCTGACTACAGTTAATTTTTAAAAAGATAAATAATAATGGACACACTCTATTAAAAAATCAAAATGAATGCCAAAAAACCCCACCCAATAACGAATGGATAAAATACTAAAGATTAAAATGAAATCCAGTATGCTATAAGCTGAGCCACAATGAATCCTGGATGAAGGGAAAACTTGAGTCTCTATGTGCATTTCTGTGTAATTTTTAATGCTTAATTCTTCCTCCAGACCTTTAGAGTAGTTGAAAGATATATTGAAAATATTGAAAAATAGCATATTAAAACACAACCATTATCTCATGAATTTCGTTTCTCATTAAATAAAAACCAGAATCTTATTATAATTTTATTTTCCTGGCCCGAAGGGAAGCAAACTCATCAATAACGTTTTCAGAATCTTTTCTGGGGAGACGTTAACCATAGAAATATGTAAAAACATGGACAGAGCCGAGCCGTGAGCATTTTTGCCTTTTTCCCTCAGGCTCTCATAGAGTTCAGCAGTCTTGCTAGATGCTGTCTTTATTTAGAATTTTAATATTTTGTTCATCATGGGTTTTTTGGCACTAATATTTTTTCAAATATGGCATTTACATAAGTATTTACCTGGATGGCTGGGTGTTTTGTGTTGTTAATTTATGAGCTAGCCCTGTGGCCATTACTTCTTTATCCATTTAACCCTCACATCAACTTTGGGAGTCAGATCTTTTTTTTTCTCAAGGGAGGAAAACAGGGGTCAGAGCATGGATTCCATCCGCAGTCCTACTGTACGGTCTGCCCGGATTGCTAGGCAACTGCCTGTACTCCCTGGATGGTCACAGCACCCAGCCTTTTTGATGCACAGGAGTTCAGCAGGAAGCCCTCGGTGAGCACGAGGAACACCCACTGCTTTCTCACGATAAGGGCTGCTGTAACCTGCTGTAAGGAGGATGACGCTGCCCCATCCTGACTCGAAATACAAAAATCCAGCCCCCTCGCTGAATAGCTGCACTGTCCAAAGCACATCGACTTCTGCCCCCCTCCTGGGCCAGCAGCCCCTGGCCCCACAGCCAGGTAGTCCAGGGAAGTTGCTGAGTAAATATTTGTTTGTCTTGAAGCTCTCCTCCGGGTGACCATCTGTTTGGTACCCCCGATCTCCCTGTGGCCTCTGAGCTGTAAGATGACAGTGGCCACACTGCCTCTGAGCTCTGGTGATCTCCAGTGTCCTATAGAAAGCCTGCACTGAGTAAATGTTTAATTAATGTCAACGATCCTATCTGTTGGAACCTGTTAGGCCACCGAGGCCTAAGTCCCCAAACTGATGTAACTAGGTGCAGACAGATAACCTAAAGGCTAGAGCAATGTTTATTGCTCAGAAAAGCCCCTCACCTGGGACACTGTCCCTCACCTGGGACAACTGTGGTGAACTTTACCAAGCAGTCTTTCTGCACGTCTCCACCTTACCAGGGCCAGGTGGCACTCTGCACCTCCCCCAAGAGCAGCTAAAGTCTGCTTTTAACCCCCTGCTGTCCAGGCAGGCTCAACACCCCTAGTCTCCCCCAGCTAAAAACTTTTAACTGGCCACCTCCTCCTTTTTTTTTTTTTTTTTTTGAATCTTAAAATCCAACTCTCAACAGTTATAATTTTGATAGCTAACTTATAAATCCCTAAGTCATCACCATCTAATCTAGTCATCCAATTCCTCCCACCCCCCACCTCAAGTTCTCTTAAGTTTGCCTACCAAATAAAAATACAAAGACCCAGCCCTCACTGAATGGCTCTGCTTTCCAAAATACATGGCCTTCTGCCCCTCTCCTGGGCCATTACCAGGGTGCAGGCCCAGCACCTCTGCCCCCCTCCTCCTTCCTGGAGCCCCCAGGGCCTCTGCAGGTGCTTTCCCACCCCTGTTTTCTCTACCAACTGGGTTGGAGGATTTTCAGCGCTGGTCGGTCGCTGGTCGTGGTGGGGTGTTGGGGGGAGGGCCTTTGTGGTGGGCTTGTGTGCAGGGAACCACCACACCGACTCCTATCCCAGAAGGAGGTCTGGGGTTAAAATCTACGGCTGAGGTACGGAGGGGCCCGAGAATACAGCGCAGCACGGAGCAGCTGGACTGAGCTGGAATATCCGACAGGCCACCGTCTGCTTTTTAATACAAAAACTGCTTCTCTGATGCGCATTTTTTTATGGGGCATGGGGTGATAATTCGCTCCGTGTACACAACGTGTGATTGCCGAACCCGGTCTCCGTAAACGCAGCCACGGCTGGCGACTCCCGGACATGCAGGGCTTCCCGGGGCCCTCCCGCTGTCCAAGGTCGCCCACCACACTTGGCGGCTCAGCTCTAGGGGCAAAGGTCGGCTAGGGGCCCTAGCCATGGAAACTGCAGGGGTCCGGGAGAGGAGAGGGGGCTGCGCACATGCCAGGCAGGCTGGCTCAGGCTGGAAGTGAGCGGGCGCTCAAGACAAACCTGCGCGCAGCGGTCCCCCCTCCCCCCAACCCCGCGTCCGGAGCCCGAGGCGGTCCCGGCCCCCTTCCCCGTCCCCGCCGCCCGATCCTGCCTGCTGGGGGAGCGTCAGGGGGCGCACCGCGGACCGCGGACCCGGAGTCGCGGGGCACAGACGTAGTCTCAGACACTCGCAGGCGAGCCCACGGGCTGAATCTAAATCCATGCGCCACAGTACGCAATGCCTGTCAGAAAGGCTGGGAAGAAATGCAATTGAAAGGCTTATTTCGGTGCAAAAATTTTTGAAATTCAACCAGTAGTTTTTTAATAATCTGCTTTTTCTGTGAACTTTTTTCAAGACCCCGCTATTGAAGCCAGACTCCCCGAATGCACTGGTATTTGGGGCTGGGGTCTTCGGGAAGTTGTGAGGTTTACAGGAAGTCGTGACCCTGGGTATGGGATTACAGAGATTTCTCCATCTCCTCTGCCTCCTGAGGACACAAGGCGGCAGCCACATCAGGTGCCTCCAGAACAGTGAGAAACGTCTGTTGCTACATAGTTGTCAAATGGCTGTAGTTCACAGTGAGAGCACTCTCCTATACTTCTTTCCTTCACCCAAACTTTTGACAAATTTGCTCAGGTCAAATTCCCAGAAATACAGTTCCTGGGTAGGCTGAAGGTATAGACTCACGTCTCCCAAATGGGGAAAAATCTCTTTCCCAAGTTATAGAAGGGAGGCACCAGGAATGCAGGGGCATGCACCATTTTTGCTCTTCATGCTAGCATCATTAAGCATCACTAAATTGTGAAACAAGAACGAGTAAATGGATTACTTTTGCTCATTCTACATACAAGGTACCTCTAGGAAGTTCATGGAAAATGGTTATTAAGAAAAAACTATACATGGAGTTCAAATATTTTTTGCAAAAAAATTAACTTTTTTTTTTTAAATTTTCAACAGGCAGAGTTAGACAGAGAGAGACAGAGAGAAAGGTCTTCCTTTTTCCATTGGTTCACCCCCCCAAATGGCTGCTATGGTTGGCGTGCTGTGCCGATCTGCGCCCATCCGAAGGCAAGAGCCAGGTGTTTCCTCCTGGTCTCTCATGCGGGTGCAGGGCCCAAGGACCTGAACCATTTTCCACTGCACTCCTGGGCCACAGCAGAGAGCTGGACTGGAACAGGAGCAACCGAGACAGAATCTGGCGCCCCAACCGGGACTAGAACCTGGGGTGCTGGCGCCACAGGTGGAGGATTAGCCCAGTGAGCAGCGGCACCAGCCCCAAAATTAACTTTTAATGCCATTTTCCTACAGCTGTTTTGAAATACTCTTGTATATATCTTTTGTTTCAGCTTTTTAACACACTCTGATAGTGTTCAAAATTACATCAATCTGTAATTAAAAATCAATTGACATAATCATGCATATTTGTGGTATACAACGATGTATATATAGATATATAATAAAATGTATAATGATCAGGTCAGAGCAAGATAATCACCATGTCCATTACCAGAAACATAATTTCTTGGTGCTGGCAACAGTCAAATTCCTCTCTGCCAGCCCTTTGAAAGCACACAGTTAACCACTGACCCTCTTTTCTCTGCTGTGCTACAGAACATTTATTCCTTCCATCCTAGTGCACCCTGCACCGTTCACCCTCCTGTCTCCAACCCTTTTTCTCAGCCTCTGGTAGCTGCTATTCTACTCTCTACTTCTATGAGAGCAGAATTTTTCTTTTCGTTTTAGTTTCCATATGTATAAGTCCATATCCTAGTTTATCATGTTCCAGTGTGCAAAAAAGAGATAACTTAGCAAACCTGCTCCCAAGACGCTTCCTTAAATAATAGGAACAACTCACTGTGCCCTGATGATTTACACAAGTATCATGGCTTGAGCTGAATCCCCACTTTCTTCTGGGAGTCTGGAATTATGGGACCTGCCAGCCATTAGAAGCCTCTGTGAGCAGCTCAGTTAAACCCCTAGGCACTGTATCCCTAATGAACTCCCCAGGAGACCACAGTTCACAAATGTGGTCATGACTTACTGCGGGAGGAGTCAAACGCACCCAGTGATTACTTGGTTCTGGAAACTCACGCCTACACCTCTCCAGACATCAACCCAAGTTTCTCTCCTCTTTGCTGATTCTGCTTTGTGTCCTTTGCTGTAATAAATGACAGATGGAAGACCACATGCTGAGTCCTGCAGGTCCTGGTGAGTCACAGATTCAGGGTTGCCTTGGGTCCCCATCAGCCATCAAGTCCTCTTAAGAAACACAAGTTGGAGAGCCGGCGCTGTGGGGTAGTGGGTAAGGCTGTCACCTGAGACTTTGGTATTCTATATGGGTACCAGTTTGTGTCCTGGATGCTGAACTTCCAATCCAGCTCCCTGCTCATGGCCTGGGAAAAGCAGTGGAAGATGGCCCAAGTGTTAGGGCCCCTGCCACCCACGTGGGAGACTCACATGGAGTGTCTGACTCCTGGTTTTGGCTTAGCCCAGTCCTGGCCATTGTGGCCATCTGGGGAGTGAACCAGCAGATGGAAGGCCTCTCGTTCTTTCTGTTTCCGTCCCCCATCCCGAACTCTTAACTTTCAAAATAGACAAACAAATCTTTTTTTAAAAAATACAACTTGTGGGTAGGTGTTGTGGTACAGCAGGTTAAACCACTATTTGGGATGCCTGCATCCCATATTTGAGCCACTGCTTGGGATGCCTATATTCCATATTGGACTTCCTGGGGTTCAAGTCCTGCCTTCACTTCTGATCCAACTCTGTGCTAATGTGCACCTGGAAGGCAGCAGATGATGGGCCAAGTACTTGATTTCCTGCCACCCACATTGGAAACCCAGATGGAGTTCCTGGCTCCTGGCTTTGGCCTGGCCTAACTGTAGTTATTCAAGGCATTTGGGAATTGAACCAATAGATGGTAGATCTTTGTTTGTTAGTCTGTCTCCAACACTCTGCCTTTCAAAGAGACAAAAATAAGTAATAATAAAGAGATACAAGTTGTTTTGTGCAAATTTGACTACAAGCTGCTACATTACTTACTTAATTAGTGGCCTCATAAATATCACTGCAGTGGCCACAAAGTAGGCATTACGGGTTCTGTGAATTCCAAACGCGGTTTGCTAGGTCCAAGGGTGAAAGTTTTAAACTTTGATGCAGGATGCCAAATTCCTTGGACAGCCTGCATTTGCCCAACTGCACCTTGTTGGTATTTTCATTTTCACTCATCTGATGCAGTGGAAAATGTGGTTCAGCTTGGTTTGGCATCTGGTGTTTGGATCACAAGTGAGATGAGACCCTGATTCCTGGTACCCAGACTCTGGAATGTTTTGCTTTGTGAATATCCTTTCAAACACTTTATCTTGTTCTGTGTTGTTGTTCATCTTTTTTCTCTGTGACCCAAAAACACTTCACGTGTTAGTGGCATAGGTTCTGAGAATATCATTCTATGGCAATCAATTTAACCTTGAATTTTTTTCCAATCTCTCATAACGTTTCATACGTATGAAAAATCTTAAAAATTGTGGTAAGATTCACATAACACATGATTTACAGTCATATGTTTTTAAGTTTTACCATCTTCTAAGTCCACCGACATCATACGCATTCCCACTGTTGTGCAACCATCACCACTGTCCCTCTGCAGAGCTCATCTTGTAAAACTGAAACTCTGTACTCATCAAACAAAAGACCCCCATATCCTTGCTTCCCCCAGCATCTGAGATCATCATTCCAGTTCTTGTTTCCATGAACTGAAAAGTGGCTGAAACAACTGGGACTGGACCAGGCTGAAGCCAGAAGCCAGTCTCCCAAGTGGGTGGCAGGGGCCCAAGCACTTGGGCCACCATCTTTGCTGTTTTCTTAGGAGCGTTAGTAAGGAGCTGAGGTAGCCAGGACTTGAACTGGTGCTTCAATGGGATGCGGAAGTTGCAGTTTGCAGTTCAAGCCATGGGCATCACACCACCAGCCCCTGGACAGTTTTGAAATATAGCACATAAGTGGGATCTTACAGTGTTTGTCTTTTTCTGTAGCTGTCTTACTTCATCTGGCACAGTGTCCTCAAGGTTCCTCTATGTTGTAGCCTGTGACATACTATCCTCTTTAAGGCCAGGTAATAGTCTACTGTGTGTGGAAGGACTGCATTTTGTTTATCCATTCACCTGTTTCCTCCACCCTTGGCTGTTGCAAATAATGCTGCTGTGAACACAAGTGTACAAATATCTCTTGTAAACCCTCCTTTCAACTATTTTGGAAAGTATATACCAGGAGCTGAATGGTGAGATAGTGTGTTAATTCTGTCTGTTTGTGGATATGCTGTGCTGTCTCCCACAGTGGCTGTGCCACTGTGTTCCCACCAACAAGTAGACAGCACTCTGACTTCTCCACGCCATCAGCAGTATTAGTTATTCAACGTGTATTTATTTGATGGTAGCCATCTCAGTTCCTGGGAGGTATTATCTCACTGCTTTTGTGTAGTACTACTTTTGTGTCTTTTCTTTCATGTCTGTGTGCATTCTAACCATGGTCAGGTGCCCTTCCCTGATGGTCCACAATGCAAAGAATGCTTGCACACAAAATCTTGTACTGAGCTGAGGAAAGGAGACCCTTCGTGAGCTCCACACTCACGGAGACACCATGTTCTGTAGCAGGGTCTTGGCCCAGCTGCTTACAGAGGAATCTGGGCCAGACTTAAAACTGAAAAGTGGTTCATATGGGAGACAAGTTTCTCCCAGAATCTCACGGCCCTTTGGACGAAGCTCTAAGAATGTCAACATTCAGCCCAAGTGCCAGATAAATCAACTTACCTCGGAATTTTCCCTGATTAATGAGCTAAGTGGTGGTGTGGCGTCCAAGTCCTGTATATTCTGCCGTCTTAACTCAGGAAGGGGCTGGCTTTCCTGGAAACAGTAAAATGTGGCCAGTGTTCCGGAGACGTTCCTTCCCAAACCATAAACATATTTAATACTAGTTGTCTGTTTTGTAGATTATATCCCTGGACCTGGTTGCAAATTAGTTCTTCTCTACTTCCCTGGGATTAAAAATCTTGACTTTAATTTTCTAATGATTTTTAACTCCTGTACTGAGTGATTTTATGGGGACCCCACAACCCCACTTCCAAAACTCTGTGTAATGTGGAATTGAAGTAAAAAAAATCAATGAGAAAAATGATAATATTATAATTTATATAATATCTATATTATATAATGTATAAATATAATACATAAATTATAATGTTTATATATTATATAAATATTATATAAATAGCATAATGAATGAAACATCATAAATGAAAATAAGCTTCCTGATTTGGTGAACTTTCTGTATTTTTAATATTTGTACACGCAGAAGCATATTTAAGAAGTTGTGTTTTCTTGCCTTCCTTTTCCCCTTTTCTTTTTCACAACTAGTGGCAATATTTTGGAAACACAGCTTTAAGAAAAGCCTTAAAACACCTCCACTTGAGCTCAACTGCTTTCCCTGATTCTCACCAACAATTGCAAATCCTGAGAGAAATGAGTGTTTATACAAAACACAGAGGAAATTATTTGATATATATTATACATAGTACATATATAACTTTTATTTATTTTCATCTTATTTGAAAGGCACAGACACAGATACAGATCTTCCATCTGCTGGTTCACTCTTCAAATGCCCACAACAGCCAGAGCCAGGCCTGGATGAAGCAGGCCCCTAGTAGATAGCAGGGACTCAGGACCTAAGCCATCACCACTGCCTCCCAGGGTGCGCTTTAGCAGGAAGCTGGATCTGAAGCGGAGGAGCTGGGACTCGAACATCCGCTATAGGGATGTGGTGTCCCAGGAGGGTCTCAACTGCTGTATCAAATGTCCACCTCTCTTTGAGGTGCTTTAGGCAAAGGAAGGCAGTGGTTAGGTTTTCTTATGAGAAATTCCAGGTTGTCTTCTTTATAGACCACTGTGGGAGTAAAGCCTGTTGGGTGCAGGGACCCAGGAGAGGAAAGATGCAGGTGGTAAAGGAGGAGGGGGCCATTAAGGACGACCTGGATGTTGTGCTGACAGCCATAGGCAGCCAGATGCTCAGGGCAATCCCAGGTTTCTGTCTTGGGAATCGGGTGCTAGGGCTCTTTCCTGTGAGAAGGGAAAGATTTAAATAAACAGCCACCCTTCTCATCTGTAGGTTTGGCATTCACAGATTCAACACCTGCAGATGGAGAATATTTGGAAAAGAAATTGCATCTGTTCTTTTTTCTTGTCACTTTTTCTAAGCAAGAGTACCACAACCCTTCACATGGCATTTATCTTGTATAAGGTGTTGTCCATCATCAGGAGTTGATGCACGCGGGAAGATGCGCCCGAGTTCTGTGCAAGCACTGCACCACTCTAAGGACTGAGTGTCCAGATTCAGGTACCTGGGGTGGTGGCGTCACAAAACCCAGTCTCATATGGATACTGAGGAGTAACTGGATATTGATTTCTGGGAAGACCTTTCTTTGGAGGGTTAAAGAAAAAACACAGCCCCCTTTGGGAGAAAGAACAGAGTTTTGAGGTTTTGTTTTTCTTCTTGGTCTTGTCAATGTGTATGTGTGTAGATGAAATCTACATGATGTCGAGATTCTATTCAGATTCCAATACAGAGGTGTGGCAACTGTGGCAGTAGGCACGCTGGAAAGGTCCCAAGCAATTGTCAGAGCCGCAGAGGAAGAGGTGGAGGAGGGCCATTATGATGTCTTTTACTAGCAAGCTGGTCAACATAAGGAAGTGCTTCCTGGAGCTCTGCGAGGTGCGCTGTAAGTTAACTGAACCCAAGGAGGAGTTGTGGGAAACCTGATTTACAGTTGGTAGGTCAGAAGTACAGGTCACAGCCTGGGACTGGCGTCTGAAGTGGGGGCAGTCTGAGCCAGAGCGCTCACCCTGTGCCATCTGACACTGGCTCCAGGCAGTTACTGTCAGACCTGAACTGAATTATTGGGCACCCAATTGCTGACTGCTGGAGAACTGCTGGTGTGTGGGGAGCCCCCTGGGGAAACCCCTCCCTGGAGACCCCCCCCACACCACTACATCTGGTGTCAGCAGTGTTGGGCAGAGTGGGGAGTGTGAGAGCAGAGAAGAAAGTTTGTTTTTTCTTTAGTGGCACACAGGTAACAATGGAAAACAAAATCGGAAGTGATTAATACCCTGAAGCAAGTAGAGGAGAGGAAATTCAAAAGTAACTCCCAGATGTGGGGGTGGGGAGGTGGTGGCTACAAGCCCTTTTAGCAGAAAAGGTCAGGCCACATCTGAATAGGAGATGGTGGACTGAACTTTACCAGGAAACAGCCAGCCAGTCAATAGTCTGAGACAAGTCAGTTCAAGCAGAGGCATCTACAAGTTCAAGGGTCCTGGGGCAGGCACAGATGCTACATGTTCAAAGAATGGAAGGAACAGCAGAAAGTGGACTGCAGTGACTGCCAAGGGGCAGCAGGACCAGATCATATGGTTTCTGTCTCCGCCTGGTAACTGAACGCCAATCTGATTGTGGAAATTGTACTTAAAGCCAACTGGCACCAGTCCTCTTTGGGTTTTTCTCTCTTGGAAGGCCCCCTCCACACTGCTCTGGCTGGAGGTCCTTGATTCTAATAAATAATTTTAAATCTCAAAAAAAAAAAAAAAAAAGACCGGATGGTGTCCCTGGCATGGGGCACACAAGGTGCAGTGGGAAGACAATGGTGTTTGCACAAGGGGTTCCCATTGCATGGTATATTGGGGCTTTGAGAGATCATCCTGGCTGCTCTGTGGACGTTATGGAAGGGGGCTCTCATCATTTTTGCTGCATCTTGCCCCTCAGAACCCACAGCTTGATTGATTAAACGCATGTGCCACGTGGACAAATGCCTTGGATGTTAAGTCAGTCCTGAGGCTGAGACCACCTGATTTCCCCACTTTAATGCGCCTGGCTTCGGGACCAGTGTCAGGCACCTAGTAAGCTCCGCCCAGGTGTCAAATGAATGGATGTCTGTGGAAAGCTAAGGCAGATATCCCAACATGCTTCTTGCAGGCTTTGCTTTCTTCTGCAGTGACCCCCCACTTAAGGATGTGCATGGATGTGCATAAGGAGGAGCATCAGCAGGGGTGCGGGAGAAGGGGCTGCAGGTGTGAGCCCAAGTCCTCCCCCACCCTCCCTTCATCCCCAACGAGGTTTGGTCTTCAATGGGGCAGGGAGGGGCTTTGTCATCTGTTTTCGTTCAAGAGCTGTTCCAGGCAAGCAGGGCTGAGGCAGGTTCAGGGCGTTGTCATGGAAACTGTAGCCTGCGTGTCAGAGAGAGGGGAAGGGGCTGAAGAACTGAGAATGAGTGAAAGCCCAGGAGACTGGAAATTTCCAGTTCTAAGCACAAACAGGTGCTCCCAAAAGTCTGTTGGGAAAATGGGTGGCAGTTGCTCAAGCCCATCTGAACATAGAGGACTTCTGCCTCATCACTGCAAGCCAAGGTCCACCCCAGCTCCAAATCAAACGAGTCCATTTAGCTGAACACAAATTGCAGTCAGCAAATAAAGAGAGGACTCCAAGGCTTACCACTGCATTATCATGTGATCTGGCCGTTCCACTTCTGGGTGTACACCCCAAAGACCTGGAAGCAGACTTCCAAAGAGACATTGTATGCCCATGTTCATAGCAGGTTTCGTCACACTGCAAAGGTGCAACCCACGTGTCCATCAATGGACGGCTGGATAAAATGTGGTCTATCCACACAATGGAGTACTACTCAGCCTTAAAAAGAAAGATAATTTCTTTTAAAAAAAGATCTATTTAAGTCAGATTGAGAGAGAGAGAGAGAGAGAATCTTCCATCTGCTGGTTCACTCCCCAAATAGTTGCAATAGCTGGGGCTGGGCCAGGCCAAAGTTAGGAGCCAGGAATTTCATCTGGGTTTCCCATGTGGGTGGCAGGGACCCAAGGACTGAGGCCATCTTCCATTGCTTTTCCCAGACCACTAGCAGGCAGCTGGCTTGGAAGTGGAGCAGCTGGGACATGAACTAGTGCCCATATGGGACATATGCCACAGCATTGTAGATGGCAGCTTTACCTGCTATGCTGTGATGCTGGCCCCCAAAAGAAAGGAAATTCTGACACATGCTCCCCCATGGATGGACCTTGAGGATTTTATAGTTAAGTGATATGTATGTATACCACAAAAAGACAAATTCTGTATGAGTCCACTTATGTGAGGCATAGAGAATAGTCAAATTCATAGAGCCAGAAATTAGGATGGTGATTTCCAGATGCTAAGTGGGAAAGGGGGAATTACTGCTTAATGGGGACAGGGTTGGGTTTAGCAAGATGAAAGCGTTCTGGAGATGGATGCAAAACACTGTGAGGGTCCTGAATATGACTGAGCTGTCTGCTAACAATTGGGTAAGAGGATAAGTTGTATATTATGTGCATTTTACCATAATAAAGCATTTTTGAGAGAGAGAGAGAATGAGAATATCATTTCAGAGAATTCTGAGAGCAAAGAGCAAGAAAGAGTCTCTAAGAGTGGCTGGCAGGGCTACAGCAACCCATCCTCTGCAGCTTGCTCCCACTCTCTGCTTTTTGTTTTCAAACAGCTTATCATGCACCTTTGCACAGATAAACCTCACTGTATGGCCACTTCTCTTGCCAGTGGACCTTCAGAATGGCCCCTAAGTACTTGTTTATTGCTTATTTTCTTCTCACTGTTAGTTCTCCTCAGAGCCCAGGGCAGCACCTGGTACAGAGTCTGCTCAATAAATATTTGCCAAGATGAATTCTTGAATTTGACTCCATGCCACATGTGTGAGAGTTTCTCTGGGGTTACAAACTTCAAACCAGAATTCTGGGTGACAGGAGAAGACAATATCTAGAACTTCTCAGACATTGTCAAATTATTCTCTACAATGGTCTTGCATTTGCAGTCTGTCTTATTCTCTTATTCTGTGTAATGGATGCTGTATGAGTGGAGACTTTCTCTTGTAATCCCCATTATAGCCTCCATCCCTGAAGGCATGTCTGGCACATGGCAAGTGTTCAATGGATATTTCTAGAAGATGAACAAATGAATAACTATGTGTATTATATCTACTGATTTTTGGATAATGATAAGTTATATGGGTTTTTTAAATCTAGCTTTTACTTAACATGCATGATAACATTAAATATCTTTTTAAAGAGTTTTTCTATCCAATAAAGAGTTTATGTTTTCGGATGTAAAATCCTGTATCAATATTTGCTCCATGTCCCAAACACAAGGCTGTCATTTGGGCAGGTGTACTTTTGTGAATGTCTGTCTGCTGGAGTGAAGAGTCCAGAGTGGATTTGCTGGGTCAAACGGTATGTACACACTAAACTTTGATACTCACTGCCTAAAGAACTTTCCAGATGGTTATAGTAACTCACTCTCATTACCAGCTGGAGAAGGCACCCAGTTTCCATATAATTGCCAACTCTGCTTATCCATATTTTCACCTTTGTCGACATGACAACAGAAAAAAATGACTTCACTACTTTGGTTTTCATAGCTACTTCTGGGAGCACGAGAAAGGTTGAAACATCATGTTCCATGTTTTAAGCATTTAAATTTTATCTGTAAGGCTTTTTCTGTTCACATCTGTTGCCCCTTTATCTGGTCTGATGTTCATTTTACTCCATATTTTAATTCATTTCTTGTAAATGCAATCATATATAAAAGATAAAATTTCTTTGATTCTCATTAGATGGCCGGAAATTTGGGGGAGAATTTCTATTATTTTTTTTTAAATTCAGAGCTTCCCTTGTGTGCATGTGTATGTTTAAGATTTATTTTATTTATTTGAAAGAGAGTTCAGACAGAGGTAGAGACAGAGAGAGAGAGGTCTTCTATTGGTTGTTCACTCCCAACTGGCTGCAATGGCTGGAGCTGAGCCGATCTGAAGTCAGGAGCCAGGAGCTTCTTCTGGGTCTCCCATGTGGGTGCAGGGGCCCAGGGACTTGCGCCATCCTCTGATGCTTTTTCCAGGTACATTAGCAGGGACCTGGATTGGAAGTGAAGCAGCCGGGACACAAACAAGAGCCCATATGGGATGCTGGCAATGCAGGCCAGGGCTTTAACCCGCTGCGCTATAGTACCAGCCCCAAGAATTTCTATTTTAAAGTCATAAGCAGAAGAGTTTTTTCCTCCTCAGGAGAACCAGTCAGTCTCCACCTATTCAGTGGGGCCCACCTACGCAATGGAGGGTAATCTCCTTCACTTGAAGTTAACTGATTGTAACTCTAATCCCATCTAGAAAATACCTTCACAGCAGTATCTGGACTGTTTGGTGTCTGACCACACAATGAAGCATCATAGCCTAATCCTTTGGAAATATAAAATCAATTATCATAACATTGAATTCCAGGTATGTTTGTTGGCTTATATCCTATGTAATCTAAAATTTAGAAAGAAGTTAATGACAACTTGACACTGATTTCTTTTTTTTTTTTTTTTTTTTTTTTTTTTACAGGCAGAGTGGACAGTGAGAGAGAGAGAGACAGAGAGAAAGGTCTTCCTTTGCCGTTGGTTCACCCTCCAATGGCCGCCGCGGTCGGCGCGCTGCGGCCGGCGCACCGCGCTCATCCGATGGCAGGAGCCAGGAGCCAGGTGCTTTTCCTGGTCTCCCCATGGGGTGCAGGGCCCAAGCACCTGGGCCATCCTCCACTGCACTCCTGGGCCACAGCAGAGGGCTGGCCTGGAAGAGGGGCAACCGGGACAGAATCCGGTGCCCCGACCGGGACTAGAACCCGGTGTGCCGGCGCCGCAAGGCGGAGGATTAGCCTGTTGAGCCACGGCGCCGGCCCGACACTGATTTCTTTGCATTCTCTCTGTGCACATTCCTACAAGGCAAGCCCCAGAGCACCCTCCATTTTAACTCAGTGGCTGCCTCTGAATCTCTTCCAAGTAGAAACTGTGGAGTGGCAACTTCTCGTGGGTCGTGGTCAATAATTAAGTCTCTCTCCAAAGAACAATGGGAATCCATTGAGGGTTTTTAACCAGGGGAGGAGAATGGTTAGATACTGTTTCAAGAATTTTCTGTCTGGATCCCGGGTGGGAAAATGATTAAAGGCTAGGAATATCAGAGAAAAGGTGACTCGGTGAGGAGACACTGCAGGGACACAGGAGATGAGGACTGAAGGCATAGATGAGGTGGGGCAGCAGTGAAATGGGGAAGAATGCGCAGATCCAGAATTCTCAGGAGGTGGAATTGATAGTCCTGGTGACTACAGGGACACACACTCAGGTTTCTGCCATGAGTTTCTCCCATGAACATTTCCTGCATTGACATTGTGGGGCTAGGAAGGTTAAGTTCTTGAAGCAAGAAGCACAGTGTAGTGTAAAGCCTTCTGGGAAGAGAAAAGATCATTCTAGCAAAGGAAGAACAAGTCACCAAGATGAAGCTGAGGCATGTCAGGAACATCCCCTAGATCTCTCCCTTTGGGGGAAAAGGCTGTCACTGGGGTGGCAGGGTTGGGGAGGAGAGAGGAGACACAAGAGAACAAAGTTGATCTGCAGGCTAGGGGCCACTTTCCCAACAAAGAACCCTATTAAAGTAAGTAATGAGTGGAGCAGAACCCCTAGTCTCTTTCTACAAAAACAGAATATCGCTTCAAATCGTTTTCTTTTCCCTGGACGGTCAGAGTGAATGGCATTGCAAAAAAAAAAAAAAAATTCCTTCTCTTGCTGGCTCGTAAATACATCCCAAGAAAGAACTCCTGGAAGTGGCAGCACTGGGTGAAAGGAAATGAAACCCCCGGGGACGGGCTCTGCTTTACCCAGTTATCTCCCACCTCAGAAGGCCCTGGTCAACAAGCAGCAACATGTGTTTCTATTTTTCTACTTTCTTCCAGTCCATTCTGTCTACACGCACATACATATTTTTCACATAAAATTGGGATTGCAGCTTATTCACAGCTTACTACACTAGGTGCTTCACTCAGGAGCAGCCTAACACACGGTGAAGTTTTTCTTAAAAGTTTGATTTCATTCCTAGAAAGACTTATATTCTCTTATCTTGATTATGAAAATGTGTTATTTACAGTTTTATCATTTATGCATATTTCATTATGATCCTGTGGTTAATAATGTGAGCAAGGTTGTAATAAATCCCCATGGGAACCTTTGTGCACACCAGTGGGTGTCCATCAAGAGGAGAGTATAGGAGTAGAATGAAGTGCAAGGTCAAGGTCAAAGCGTGTGCCTTTGAGTATGGATTTATGTGGTCCACCTGAATATGGAAAAGGTGGGTGACTGAGTCCATGTCCACTCTTCTCAGTGCAGTGTGAAAGCACCTGGTATCTGGGCTAGTGAGAACAGAACGGTGTTGGTCAGCTAGCAGCAGAGGAAGCTCTGGTAACTATAGTTAACAACAGTATACTGCACATTTAAAATCCACTGCGAGTAGATCGCAGGTATTATCACTACAAAAAATAACCCTGGGTGCTGATAAAATGTGAATTGTGGGGCCAATGCTGTGGCACAGCAGGTAAAGCTGCTGCCTGTAGTGCCGGATTCCCATAGGCCCATATGGGCGCTGGTTCAAGTCCTGGCTGCTCCACTTCCGATCCAGCTCTCTGCTATGGCCTGGGAAAGTAGTACAAGATGGCCCAAATCCTCGGGCCCCTGCACCTGCATGGGAAACCCGGAGGAAGCTCCTGGCTCCTGGCTTCAGATGGGCACAGCTCTGGCTGTTGTAGCCATCTGGGGAGTGAACCAGCGGATAGAAGACCTCTCTCTCTCTGCCTCTCCTTCTCTCTGTGTAACTCTGACTTTCAAATAAATAAATAAATCTTCAAAAAATTACTAAAAAATGTTAATTGTATGGTTTCATTGTGGTAAACCCATTTCAAAACATCATGTTGTATAGTTTAATACAATTTTTATCTGTCAAATATAAAAATAAAACTGAGGGAAAAAACCCAAAATAAGCTATCACCTCATACCCATTAGGATGGTTACTATCATTAAAAATAAACAAAGAGGGGTCGGCGCTGTGGCTCACTTGGTTAATTAATCCTCTGCCTGTGGCACCAGCATCCCATATGGGCGCTGAGTTCTTGTCCCAGTTGCTCCTCTTCCAGTCCAGCTCTTTGCTGTGGCCCGGGACTGCAGTGGAGGATGGCCCAGGTGCTTGGGCCCTGCACCCCATGGGAGACCAGGAGGAAGCACCTGGCTCCTGGCTTCGGATTGGCGTAGTTCCAGCCATAGCAGCCATTTGGGGGGTGAACCAATGGAAGGAAGATCTTTCTCTCTGTCTCTCTCACTGTCTAACTCTGTCAAATAAAAAATAAATAAACAAAGAGAGAGGGAATAGGAAGTATTGGTAGGCTGTGAATAAACTGGAACCCCTGTGAACTATTAGTGGAAATATAAAATGGTGAATATGGAAAAATTTTTAAAATAAAAATTTAGGGCCGGCGCCATGGCTCAACAGGCTAATCCTCCACCTTGTGGCGCCGGCACACCGGGTTCTAGTCCTGGTTGGGACGCCGGATTCTGTCCCGGTTGCCCCTCTTCCAGGCCAGCCCTCTGCTGTGGCCCAGGAGTGCAGTGGAGGATGGCCCAAGTGCTTGGGCCCTGCACCCCATGAGAGACCAGGAAAAGCACCTGGCACCTGGCTCCTGCCATCGGATCAGCGCGGTGCGCTGGAGGGTGAACCAACGGCAAAGGAAGACCTTTCTCTCTGTCTCTTTCTCTCACTGTCCACTCAGCCTGTCAAAAATTAAAAAAAAAAAAGTATAGTCCTACAGTTCCATTTCTGTGTATATAAACACAACTGAAAAATGGTCTCAGAGATGTATTTGTACATTCATAGCACTTAGAGCAACAGTCCAAAGAGGAAGCAATCCACATGTTCATCAATGAATGAATGGGTAGGCAACATGTGATCTGTTTGCACAATGGAATATTTAGTCTTAAAAAGCAAGGATATTTGGGATGAGCATTTGCTATAGCAGTTAAGATGCCACTAGGCACAACTGGGTTCCTTATTGGAGTGCCTGGTTCAAGTCCTGGCTCTGTTCCTGATTCCAGCTTCCTGCTAATGTAGATCCTGGGAAGCAGCAGGTGATGGTTCAGGTGGATGGGTTCCTGCCACCCACACAGGGGACCCAGATTGAGTTCCTGGTTCCTGGCTTCAGCCTGGTTCAGGCTCACTATTGTAGGCATTTGGGGAATGAACCATAGCTGAGAAATCCCTGTCTGTCTCTTTTTCTGTTTTTCTGCTTTTCAAATATATATATAAACATTTATTTATTTGAAAGGCAAAGTTTCAGAGAGGCACAGGCAGAGGCACAATCTGCTGGTTCACTCCCCCAAATGGCTATGACAGCCAGGGCTGAGCCAATCCAAAGCCAGGAGCCAGGAGCTTCTTCCAGGTCTCCCAGGCAGATGCAAGGGCCCAAGGACTTGGGCCATCTTCCACGGCTTTCCCAGGCCATAGGAGAGAGCTGGATTGGAAGCAGAGCAGCTGGGATTTGAACTGGCACCCATATAGGATGCTGGCACTGCAGGCGGTAGCTTTACCCACCACACCACATTGCCAGCCCCATAAATATACTCTTTCAAAGGGAGGGAATTTTTACACATGATGCAACATGAAAGAACTTTGCAGACATCATGCCAAGTGGCATGTGCCTTCTCAACAAGCCAGATATTGTAGCACTCCACTTAAATGAGGTGCCCCGGGTGGTCAAGTCATAGAGACAGAAAGTAGAATGCTGGTTGCCAGGGGTTGGGAAAGGCAAAGAATGGGGAATTGTGTTTAATAGGTTGAGAGTTTCAGTTTTACAAGATGAAATGAATTCTGAAGGGTGTGGTGATGATGGTCGCACAACAGCATTCACATCATTGTGCTCAGTGGCTCTGAACAGTACAGTTACTCACAGTTAAAATGACAAATTTTATGTTTTATGCATTTTTACCATGTTAAAAGAACATTTTAAAGAAGTCTTGCCTCATCCTCTGTAGCCAACAGGAGCTGACTGTCAACGTTGGCACCAGTTGGGCTGTGTGTCCATCTGTCCCTCTTCCTTCTCAGGTTTCCTACACCAGGTTCCCAAGTGAGAGGCCAGCACTGGCACATGCATATCCAGAATCTGCAGAAGCTCTAGAATCTGCTTTAAAACAACACTGTTCCAGAAATGGAGGCCACATGTCTTTGGAAATCCAGCACCCAACCAAATGCCCATTCATCCAATAAAGAAAACTTGAGGCTATGATGCCAAGTGAGTGAATACAGGTGCCAGAATCTCTATTTTGAACGTAACAGAACTCATTTGTGTGCGCATTGGTTCACATCTGATAAATGACTGTTAGTATCCAAGCATTCTGCTGGACATTGAAGATGCAGGAGAGAACTAAGAATATAGTTTGCCTTTTTTTCCCCTTCCTACTAGCTTGTAGCTCTGCTAGGTGACAAAGACCCTGAGCAACTGTTAGTCAGCCTACCCCTGATATCTGACCACCCTAGATACTTGATCAGGTTCCTCAGCCTCCATCACCCCCACATAATGTCTGATCCCTCTGGCTTGTCTTTAGCAAGGATCCTACAGTGGATTGGGTTAGCCAAAGCCACTCCTCAAGCCTAAGGTTTCCTCTTAGCCATTTCCATTCTCCAACTCCTACCAGCTCCATCAGAATTGATCCCCGTCTCTCTCCCCTACTGCAAAGCCCCACTGCAATGGTCACATACTTATTGCCATGGTTCTGAACCAAATCTAACAAGTGACACTGAATGACAGTTTGATAGTTCTCTTTAACGGGTTGGGATTTTTATTTTCTTCTTCCACTCCTCCTCTCTTCTTCCTTTCCTTTCCCTACTACTCTTAGCATGACCCAGAGCAGCCAATGGGCTGTTCATAAACTTGCGCTGAATGAATTGCAAAAATCCTTTTTTTAAGTAACAGATGCCTCTCACAGCTCAACTCCCAGAGCCTTCTGTTTTGCTGTTGCTGTTTCTTGTATCATAGCTTGTGCAACAGTGGATTCATATTTCTTAAAGTGATATGTACATTAACAAGTAGAAGAAAAGAATGTTGATGTCATTGGTGCTTAAAAGAGATGTGTGATTTCTCTCAAGGTCTGGGGAGGCCCTGTGTCAATTTCAGGATCCTCTGCAAAATTTGCATTCAAGGACCACTGTTGTAGGGCCTCTGGTTTGAGCTCTCCCCACATACTTCCCTCCCCCACCCTACCCTGCTTTGTTTTCCTTCAAGAGCAATTACCTGTTCTATGGAACAGAGATGGGTTCAGGCTGTTGTCATGGAAACAAGAGTTAAGGGGAGGGGTTGAAAAAAACATACTGGAATTTTCCAGGCTCTGAGATCAGAGTATGTGGATATGGAGGGAAGTGGGTTTCAAAATGCCAGGGGAGTACGTTTCAGGTGCATAATAAAAGTTTGTTGAAAGGTATGTGACTTCATTAATTCTTCTAGCCTCTACCCTAGCTGACGGATACCTTGGAAATTTTTTCCCTCTTTACAGGGTTAAAATCTGTGTGTCAATGTTTGGTGGCAGCCACAACTGCATTCATTCAGGGCTCCTTGTGAACTGCATTGTTACAGGCACTCAAAATAATAACAAAAAATTGAAAGCTCACAGAGAAAGAAGACAGTTTTGTACAGAGGCCCAATATAATTGGGAGGGGAGGCTGCTGAGAGTTGGGAGTTCCATCCATGCAACCTGCTCTTGCCAACTGAGATCTATCTAGACAGACACATGTAATGCTAATTCTTTATTCCGCTACAGTGTGTGTGTGTGTGTGTGTGTGTGTGTGTGTATGTAACTTCTAACTTTTAATGAATTTGAGAGGCAGAGAGAGAGAGAGCAAATGAGCTACCAGTTGTTGGGACACTCCCCAACTGTCCAAAAGCTCCATTTCTGGATATACTATTTCTTCCTCTATGTTGTAGTCAGGCAATACTACAGAAAAAGTTTTAGTCATCCTATTTATTTATTTATTTATTTTTAAAGATTTTATTTATTTATTTGAGAGGTAGAGTTACAGACAGTGAGAGGGAGAGACAGAAAGGTCTTCCTTCTGTTGGTTCACTCCCCAAACGGCCAGAGCTGTGCCGATCCAAAGCCAGGAGCCAGGTACTTTCTTCTGGTCTCCAATGCGGGTGCAGGGGCCCAAGCACTTGGGCCATCTTCTACTGCTTTCCCAGCCCATAGCAGAGAGCTGGATTGGAAGAGAGGCAGCTGGGACTAGAACCAATGCCCATATGGGATGCCAGTGCTGCAGGTGGAGAATTAACCTACTGTGCCACGGCCCCAGGCCCTAGTCATCCTTTTATAAGGTCTGGGAGGGAGAAGAGTCCCATGGAACAGAGAGTGAATTTCTCATATGAACAGAGAATAGAAAAGAGAAATGAGGCAACAAGTCAGGTCTCTCTGAGTGCCCAGTCTGATTTAACTGGTGCTCATTGTATAGCCACACTTCCTGGGTTTCCAGGCTTAATCAGTGCTTATTGTGTAGCCTGACTTAGAAGTTGTGGCAGGGGCCAGCGCTGTGGCACAGTGGGTTAATGCCCTGGCCTGAAGTGCCAGTTTAAGACCAGCTGCTCTCTGCTATGGCCTGGAAAAGCCATGGAAGATGGCCCAAGTCCTTGGGCCCCTGCACCCACGTGGGAGACCTGGAAGAAGCTCCTGGTTTCTGGCTTTGGATCGGCACAGCCCCAGCTGTTGCAGCCAACTGGGAAGTAAACCATTGGAGGGAAGGCCCCCTCCTCTCTCTCTCTGCCTCTCCTCTCTCTGTGTAACTCTTTCTTTTTTTTATCCAATTTTTTCTATTTAGTAAATATAAATTTCCAAAGTACAGTTTATGGATTACAATGCCCCCCCCCATTCCCTCCCACTCACACCCCTCCCATCTCCCGCTCCCTCTCCCATTCCATTCACATCAAGATTCATTTTCTACCCCATCAATACACCCTCAACCTACCCCATCAGACGCCCAGGTGATTCAGATCACATTAAAGACCCAGAAGTGCTCTTCTAGGAGGCGGAGTTGGGAAGGCTAGAGGAGAACGGAGGGAACAAGCTTTACCTGGCAGCCTCCTATCTCCCTGCTCAGCCACATCCATCCCATAACCAGAAGGATCTGGGGCAGCCCTACCCTTCTCCTAGGTGCACTAATCATATCTTTTTTAGTTCCTGCATTCTGATGCTTTAACACCTTCCTAGAGAGAATAATCACCCCCTCTATCCCAAAGAGGGAGATTTTCCCAGTCCAGAGCTCACAACCCTCCTTTTTTGCTCTCAGACTCTGGGCTGCCATTCTCCTGCACTCATTTCCCCAGGGCCAGGGCCAGACAGCTAAGGACATCTCCTATTCCCCACAGCCACTAAAGTTATTTAAACTAGCCCATCCTCAACCTGCTCACCCAGCCTCACGTGTTCTTCCCTATGGAAATTGCAGTAACAGAAATCTTTCCAATCTCCCCTCCTGTTTTCACATGGCCAACTCCCTGTGTGTCCCTTTCTCTTTTTAAAAATTATTTATTTGAAAGTTAGAGTTTCGGAGAGAGAGGGAGAGACATACACACAGAGAAGGAGAGATCTTTTATCTGCTGGTTCACTGCCGAGATGGCTGCAACAGCCAGGGCTGGGCCAGGCTGAAGCCAGGAGCCAGGAGCTTCACTTAGGTCTCCACATGGGTGCAGGGGCCCAAGCACTTGGAGCATCTTCTGCTGCTTTCCCAGGTGCATCAGCAGGGAGCTGGATCAGAAGTGGGGCAGCTGGGACACAAACTAGCACCCATATAGAATGCTAGCCTTATAAGTGGTGGCTTTACCCTCTATACCACAATGCCAGTCCTGTTTCTAGCTTGTAAATACCTTTCTATTCACAGGAAACAAGTGCTCGGCTTGAGGGTCCACCCTACTTCAGTATGATTTTGCCTTTACTGGATGATATCTGCAAACACCCTATCTCCAAAAAAGGTCATGTTCACATGTACTGAAAGTCAGCATTTCAATATATCTCCTTGTTTGTATGTGGGGGAAAGGGGACACAATACAGTGGACGATACTGAGTTTTGAGACCCCTCCTCCTCAACTGACCTCTTTAGTGTTTTCCCACTTCATCAATTGGCCTTCCTTCTGGTCCTTGCATAAAACAAGCTTCCTCCTTCCCTCTGAAGCACGTGCTTACCAGTCTTTCTGTAGGAACCGTCTGCTCCAGAATGGGTCAGCTGCCTACTTGTTGCCATTTGGACTAGACCAACCCTCCCACTGATGTCTTTCCTGACCCCCACCAAAACTGGCTACACAATCCCTTTCTGTAACATTCACTATAAGAGCTACTTTTTAAATTTTCTTGACAGGAGAACTGTATGCCTGGGAACCATCTAACACATGCAATTATTAATCCTCAGTCCACTAACTAGAATACAAGTCCCAGTGGCCATGAATCTGCATGTCCCATTCCCTTCAGTAAACTTAGCACCCAAAAAATGCATGGAACACAGTAGGGGCGATTTGTTACTTGTTGAACATGCCAGATTGACTGGGTGGGCAGGATAGACAGACTGATGATGGATGGATGGACAGCTGGCTGGCTGGCTGATGAATGCATGTAAGGATAATAGATGTATGATGGATGGATAGAAGAATGGATGACATAAAGGAGGGTGGTGGTTGTATGGAAGGATGACGGATGGATGGATGGATGGATAACAGCACTGTAACATTTTATGTCTCGTCCCCCACCAGTGTGTCTGGATTTGTTCATTATAACAGTAAGGTGGTTTCTTGATCTGGGAATGGCTTAGACGCTGATGGGGGGAAAGGCATTGCCTGAACCATTCTGATGAACAGGTTGCAAACACTGTAGTAGTATTTTTTTTTTAATATTCATTTTATTTATTTGAAAGACAGAGTTACAGAGAGAGGGGGAGACAGAGAGAGAGGTCTTCCATCTGCTGGTTCACTCCGCAATTGGCCACCACAGCTGGAGCTGCACTGATTCAAAGCCTGGAGCCAGGAGCTTCTTCCCAGTCTCCCACGTGGGTGCAGGGGCCCACGGACTTGGGCCATCTTCCACTGCTTTACCAGGCCATAGCAGAGATCTGGACTGGAAGAGGAGCAGCCAAGACTCAAACCAGCATCCATATAGGATGCTGGTGCTTCAGGCCAGGGCTTTAACCTGCCGCTCCATAGCGCTGGCCCCCTGTAGTAGTATTAATGCATAATATGATTTATTATATAAACTGAGTTGATATAATAAATCAATTTTGAATTGATTCTTAAAGAATGTTACCTCACTGCATGAAGTACAGATGGAAGGGGAATACCACAGCATGTTTGTGACATGAAGTGATGGGAAATAAGACTATGAAACACTAGAATGACATATAACATCAGAACCTAATACCATTCACAATCAAGAGAAAATATCAAATTCCTTTCCACTGGACAATGTGGTAGAATTTTTTAACAAATATTTTATAACGTTGGAGGCATTTTTATGAGTGAAAATATAGAATGGTAAACCACAAAAATATATATAGTCTCAATTTTCAAGGGAAAAGGTATGCATATGACTATCTTTGCAGTGAGCATGACTGAACAGAACTACAGCAACAGAAAAACAGGGTTTTGGGCCATGCTGCCTAACTTGGAATATAAATTCAGCAAAAGAGAGGCAAATCATGAAGACCTTTCACCCCCTTGACCCAGTAAGTTGACTTCCAGCAGTTCTTTCTAGGGAATTAATGAGGCACACAGAGACAGAACTGAATGGAGGTTGGGCGTTCTGTCTTTCTGTGGGAGTGAAATGTTAGAAAAACATTTTCCTTCCACAGAGACAGACCAAAGCTCTTTCCTCTTCTTAGGAGGTCTCTCCTGAAGCAGTTGAGGACGTGCCATCTCACAACACTCTGAATTGGGATATTGATTATTTCAAGCTGAAATCACCTGAGGGACTGTAACTTTAGGAAGGACCATTAAGTCTGTCTTTCCTGACATTCAGCCATAAAGATTCTTTGGGGAAGGTTGCCCTTCACATACCAATGACTGAAAATAGCCCTGATCACCAGACCCTGGTAATTAGGACCGCAGTGAACCTAGATAAACAAACTCTTTGAGGTCGCCCTCATCTCACACCAGCTTCCACGCTCCCATATATTTCTAGCAACAGCCCCAACACAGAAATCCATCTGTCCTGCCAGCTCCTCCAGATTTATTGTTCTTTGTCTAAAAACGTGTAAAAGTTCATGTGTTGGTCACTTCTCTGGATTTCACTCTCTCTACCTTCACAAGTGAATTTGGTAAAATTTCTATGCTTTCCTTTTGTTAATCAGCTCCTGTATTAACTGGCCTCCTGGATCCAGCAAAGGAGACCACTCAAGCACTAAGATGGTGCAGGGGGTCACACTCTCTTCCTATAGCACTCAGTTAAATTGAACCCTTAGGTAAGAAGTCTTCAAAATCCATGCAAAATGAATACTGTGAACAAACTATGAATGGTTTTCAAAACTTTTTTTTTTGCACCAAGACATTTTAGTTACACTTTTCTATGAACTTTTTGAAGTATCCTCATATTCTCCAACCCTTTCCTTTCTCAAAGAAGAAAAATAAAAACCTAGTACTGGGGCCAGGGCTGTGGCACAGCAAGTGAAGCCGCTGCCTGCAGTGCCAGCATCCCATATGGGCTCTGGTTTGAGTCCTGGCTGCTCCACTTCTGATCCAGCTCTCTGCCACAGCCTGGGAAAGCAGTAGAAGATGGCCTAGGTCCTTCGGCCCCTGCACCCACGTGGGGGACACAGAGAAGGTTCCTGGCTCCTGGCTTTGGATCAGCACAGCTCTGGCCATTGCAGTCAATTGGGGAGTGAACCAGCAGATGGAAGACCTCTCTCTCTCTCTCGACCTCTCCTTCTCTCTGACTCTCAAATAAAATGAATAAATAAATCTTAAAAAACAAAACAAAACAAAACAAAAAAACAAAAAACTAGTACCTTTCCTTAAAGCAGAAGTGGTATTCTATGTCCTTCAGGTTCTACCAGGGATGTGAAATGAGGGTGTGACTGTTTTTGGAGAGAGGAGCTTTACAGAGAAAATTAAGGTAACATTAGGTCATTTGGGTTGGCTTACTCCAATATGACTGATGTCATAAGAGGAGGAAATTGGGACACACATGTACAGAGGAAAGACCAGGGAGAAGACAGCAGGCTAACAACCAAGGACAGAACCCTCAGAAGGAACCAACCACAGACACCTGATCTCAGGCTTCCAGCCTCCAGAACTGTGAAATTTCTGTTGCTAAGCCACCCAGCCTGTGATACTGTGATGGCAGCTGGGCCTCACTGATCCAAGTAGGATACATGAGTATATGCATGTATGCATACGTATGTGCACTGACACATAGAGAAATGTGAGTGTATGTGTGCATGGATGCATGTGTGCAGCATTTTTAAAGAGACCACTGCAAGGAACTGGCTCACATGATTAATTAAGAAATCCACTGGCAGCCTGGAGACGCAGGCAGGAGGAGCTGGGACTGCAGTCTTGAGGCAGAATTTCCTCTTCCTCAGAGAATCCTCAGTTTTCACTCTTATGGACTTCAACTGCTAAGTTGAGGCCTGTCCACACTACCGAGAAAAATCTCCTTTACTTAAGTCTGCTGGTGGTGTTAGCCACACCTACAAAATACCTTCACAGAAACCTTGGTGAAGGTTTGACTGAATAACAGGGCACTACAGCCTGGAATAGAAAACCCCGCCACAACCTCACTGGTTTCCAAGGCCTGTCGATTTGGATTCCTGTTTTTCCCCTCAGTCAACTCTGTCTCCATCTTCCTTCCACCCCGCCTCCTTCAGGTCTCCACCGTCTCTCTCCTGTTGGTCTCTGCAGTCACCAGTCCTGCCCTTTATTTCACATTGGAACCAACATGGATTTTCTTAAAAGAAAAGCACCTGTATACACTGCATAGGTTAAAGCACATCGATGGATTTATGTTGCTCTTTGGATAAAGATTCAATTCCTCACCATGACTCACAAGCAGTCCAAACTTCAGAATGTCTCCATAGAGTTGATGGACACTTTAGATGGGGAAGTGAATAGGCTGCAAGTGTGGCAATGATAAGACACACAGACTGGATTCCCAAATCGAGCAAATTGTTTTCTCAGGACTGGAGGCTAGAGGTCTGAGATCAAGGTGTTGCCAGAGTTGGTCTCTTCCAAGGCCTCTTCCTTTGGCTCGTAGAAACTGCCTTCTCCCTGCATCCTCACAGGGTCATCCCTCTGTATGTGTCTGTGTCCTAGTCTCCTCTTCCTGTGTGGGCCTCACTCACGTCAGACTAGAATCCTAATGGCCTCATTTGAAGATCACATTCTTAGGTCTTGGGGGTTTAGAAACACACAATTGAGGCCAACATAGGAAACAACGTGCTATTTCCTATCAAGCAGCGTTTCTACACAGTTATTGACTAATGCACATAACAGTTATGCAAAAACGCAGGGACGAAAGGTGTGTGTCTGAACTTAATGCAGATGTGCATGTTAAGATGAAATAGTAAAAGTTAGTTCTTGTGTTTCTGGTTTTGAATTAATAAATTACAGAAATTTAGTTCCATGCACATATCCAGGCGCAGGTAGGGTAAGGTTATGGCCAAACAACTGTGGAACCCAGAATATAATGAAGGGGAAGGATTTCCATTCCCCATCCCACCCAAAACGCTTCTAAATGACTGACAGGACCAGGGAATATAACCTACAAGATGACAACCAAAATTAAGTATTTTTATGATTTAGAGGCAGAGTTCCCCATTGGGTGGACGGGTTGTGATGCTTTCGAGAAAATCACTCCCTTGTTCAGTGTAGAAGTCACCATGTCCATTACTTGGAACCATCCAGATATTTAGTTTCTGAATCACGGGGGGATATTCCATGCTGAATCATTGACCTGAAGTTTTCTTTTCAGAGACCATGGGTATTCAGTTACTCTGCCTTCTGAGTCTGTTCTTCCTTTAAACTTATTTATTTGAAAATCAGAGTTACAGAGACAGAGAAAGAGAGAGATCTTCTATCTGCTGGTTCACTCTCCAGAAGGCTGCAATGGCTAGGGCTGGGCCAGGCCTAAACCAGGAGCCAGGAGCTTCTTCCAGGTCTCCCATGTGTGTGGCAGTGACCCAAACACATGGGCCGTCTTCTGCTGCTTTTCTCAGATCACTGGCAGGGAGCTGGATGGAAAGCAGAGCAGCCAGGACTCAAACTGGTACCCATATGGGATGCCAGTGTCACAGATGGTGGCTTAACCTACTATGCCATAATGCCAGCCCCAGCCTTCTGAATTTTTTCTATTCATTTGAGAAGTGGTGAGAGGGCAGTGTTTGGGGGGAGGGGGGGTGCTAGTGATCTGCATTTCTTTCTTACCAAAGGACAATATGGGTGACTTTAAAAAATCTTGGGGTAAGGGAGGCAGCACAAAATATAATGCTGAAACTAAAATGCATAGACAAATGTGTGAATAACTGGCCGGCGCCATGGCTCAACAGACTAATCCTCTGCCTTGCGGCGCCAGCACACCAGGTTCTAGTCCCGGTCGGGGCGCCGGATTCTATCCCGGTTGCCCCTCTTCCAGGCCAGCTATCTGCTGTGGCCAGGGAGTGCAGTGGAGGATGGCCCAAGTGCTTGGGCCCTGCACCCCATGGGAGACCAGGAGAAGCACCCGGCTCCTGTCATAGGATCAGTGCGGTGCGCTGGCCGCAGCGCGCCAGCCGTGGGGGCCATCGGAGGGTGAACCAACGGCAAAAGGAAGACCTTTCTCTCTGTCTGTCTCTCTCACTGTCCACTCTGCCTGTCAAAAAAAAAATTTTAAAAAACGTGTGAATAACTGTGACTCAATAAGAATCAAAAGTTTACACACAGAACTCTGGAAAACTATAAACCAAACCAAAGTGAAAATGGAGGAAATAGTTGTAGTATGCATGGCAGTCAAAGGCATTATACACTAATATATCCTTTGTAATTGCAATTCAGTAAAGAGAAGCTGAACATCAAAACCAAAGAAAAGGGCAAAGATCTTAACCAGTTGTTCCTAAAATATAAATTCAAAGAAAGATGAAGGATGGGCCACCTCATATGCAATCCAAATATTGGGCACCAATGTCAAAGAGATCATTTTCTCTCTATCCAATTGGCAAAATGAAAATAAATAAATAAGTTTTAAAAATTTAAAAAACAAGATATACTTAAAATTTGCAAACATCTTGGGGAAATTGCAAAATGTTGACAGAAATGTTGATAGCAACACTATTTGTAGAAACCAAAAGTTGAAAACAATGGGGGGGCTGGCGCCTGCAGTGCAAGCATCCCATACGGGCTCTGGTTCTAGTCCCGGCTGCTGCTCTTCCAATCCAGCTTTCTGCTGTGGCCTGGGAAGGCAGTAGAAGGCAGCCCAAGTCCTTGGGCCCCTTCACCCACGTGGGAGACCCGGAAGAAGCTCCTGGCTCCTGGCTTCGGATCGGTGCAGCTCCGGCCGTTGCAGCCAACTGGGGGAGTAAACCAATGGAAGGAAGACCTTTCTCTCTGTCTCTCCCTCACACTGTCTGTGGCTCTACCTCTCAAATAAATAAATAAATAATCTTTAAAAAAAAGGTTGAAAACAAGCTAAATACCCATCAACAGCAAAAGAAATAAATGTAACACAGCCATACTGTGGAATACTACTGAACAATGAAAAGGGATAAGCAAAAATATGAGTATGTATGACAATATGGATGAATCTCAGAACATTATCCTAGGTTAAAAAAATAAAGTACAAAAGATAGTATAGTTCCATGTACATGGAACTCTACAAAGTCAGAAAACTGTAGTGATTAAACATGGATCAGGGTTGTCTGGTGCTGGCGCATGGCAGAGGGGATCTAAGGCAAAGGATCATAATTCAATGTGCTGTATCTTGACTGTATACACCACCAAAATGCATCAACCTGTAGTCTTAAAATTGACAGATTACATTACATAAGTTAGATCACAAAAAATTCTGGGGAAATTTAAAAAAACTCAACCTCTGTAGTAACCACTTTACTATTTATATGTACCCCACAATCTCACATTATAAACCACAAATATATAAAATACAACCTATCATCAAAAATTTCAATCTCACAGATTATTTTCCCCCACAGTAAGATTATCCTGACAGTACAGGATACTGGAATGTGGTAGAGGTGAGGAGACACTCTCTTCAGACATTCTTTAACTATCCAGTGTAAGCTAGGCTAGGATCATGAACTCACCCACACAAGCTGACTTAAGAGCCTGGCTTGCCATGGCAACCACTGCAGCTTGAATAAATGGATCCAAGCAAATCAATGCTCGTGAAGAAGAGGGGGCAGGGGTTCTAACCTGCAGTCTTCTGCATCAGTGCTGGGACTGTGGTCATTTTAGGTCTTAAAGGATGTGTCCATAGACAGGGGGACACAGTAGAGCTCACATGAGCCACTACTTTTGTTCGAGGTAGAATTCTTCATCATATCAACAGAAAATAGCTGTGGCTGTCTTCAACAAAAAAAATATAATTGAAACAAAAATGGTAGATTCCAGATTCTTAAGATAGGCTACAGACCCAGTCTGGAAGATATTCAGCCACACCCATGTCTTCAGGTTGAGTTTTCAATATTTTGTGTTGGCTCTTGGGTCATTTTTCTCCTGACTTCTCTTCCTCTCCCCTCCTGTGCCAACCAATTCATTTCTCTATGATTCCATAGCCTAGACCACCCTCCCAAGCTGCACATTCCAGATCACAGAGTCTGACATTTCCATCTCAACTACAACCACAACATGTCTCCTTAATAATGAGAAACCAAGTCCATTTGCAATCAGATCAAATCATTCTCCAAAATCTATCATCAGCCATTCTAGTAACTGAAATAACTCCCAAATCCCCCCCATCTTTCCCTAACTCCATTGGATGATACTTAAGATCCTGGCCCCAAACATGGTTATATGTGGAAATAAATTGTCAGAACTTCCATTTTTGTTTATGTTTGTCTTATCCTCTAGAAATTTTCCATATTTTACTTTGATATAACTTTTTCTATGGATATTATTTGTAAATACAGTATGTTAGAAGAATTAACTAAACTTCCCCCCTAGTACCTCTCTACCTCCCTCTTTATCTCTGCCTGTCTACTTCCCCATGACCAGAGAAGTTTTTCTATGTTGTGTGTTTAACCAGAAATTCTTCTGAACTCTATTGATTCTGGAACTTTAGCCTCAGTGAAGTACAAAACCAACTTCATCAGGTATTACAAACTGTCTGTCTGCAGCTCCACTCAAGGTTCTGTCCAAATGATTTCTCCAGTTTCTGCCTAAATTGCTCCCTGTACTCTATTTTCTCTGACTCTGCAGTACTCATAAATGTTCAAAGTCCAATTCAACCTATCATAGGTAGACCTGACATTCCAAAAATGGGTGTACTGGATAATCAATGAGCAAAGGGACTAAATGGGCATTTCTGCCAAGAAAACATACAAATGACCGAGAAGCACATAAAAAGATGCCCAGTGTCATGAACCAACAAGGAAATGGCAGATCAAAACCACAGTGAGACATTACTTCACGCCCATTAGGATGGCTACCATCAGAAAGATTATAACCAGGTTGATGAGAATGTAGAGAAATTGGAATCCTCCTAAATGCTGGTGATGATGTAAGACAGTTAAAGCACTTTTGAAAAACAGTCTGAAAGTTCCTTAAAAGGTTAAATATAGAGCTATCATACAACCCAGAAATTCCTCTCTGAGGTATACACTCACAAGAAACAAAAACATGAGTCTGTATGAAAACCTTCACACAAATAATTACAGCAATATTATTTATAATATCCAAAATGTGGAAACAATCTAAATATATATCAACTTAGAAACAGATAAATAAAATATGGTGTATTGATATAAAGGAATATTATTCAACCACAAAGAATTAAGATATTACATCATGGATGAGTTAAATATCATTGAGCTAAGTGAAAGAAGCCATATGCAAAAAGTTATATGATTCAAAATAGGAAATTATAGAAAGGCATAAAGTAGATTTGCATGCTGTCTATGGCTGAAAAGAGTTGGAAAGAAATGGAGGGTTGACTGCTAATGGACGCAAGATTCTTTTGGAGAATGATTATGCTGATGGTTGCACAGCTCTGGGAATACACTAGAAACCATTCAGTCATACACTTTAAATGGGTGAATTGTATAGTATGTCAACATCTCAATATGTTACTAAAAAAACTTTAAAAGTGAATTTTCATTTATTTAGCTTTACTGTGAATGTGTTACCAGATTTTGCTCCATGGGTATAGGGTGGCATTATATGTCACAATGTAAAATACCTGTGCACAGCCACCAGCTTCATGCCAGGCCCCCTAACAGACATTCATGGTGGGCACACAGAGAATCAGAGGGTTGGACATTCACCCCAGGAAATGAGAGGGAGGAAAAAAGAAACTGGTGAATGATGGAAATTGGGGACATAATCTGTAAAACAGATGGCCAGTATTTAATATTTTTATGGTTTGGAAATTGAGGTCTCCAGAACACTGGCTGGGTTGTGCTCTTTCCGAGAAAGCCAGTCCCTTCCTGAGTTGGATGGCAATGTATATATTGCTTGGATTCCAGTCCAGAATTTAGCTCATTAATCAGAGAAAATTCCATGGTGGGTTGTTGAACCGAGGTTTTATCTGGCAACTGGGCCAGATGTTGACATTCAAACTACTTCTCAAAGACTGAGAGTCTCCAGTCAGAAAGATTTCTACCACCTAAACTTTCTATTTATTTAGGTTAGGCCCAAATACTTCCTGCAGCAACGAAGGCCTTTTTGAGGGACCCCAAAGCAATGAAAAGTTTTCTTACAGACATTTCTATTTTCTTTGAGCCATTACTATTTACCATTTTTTACTTTCCATTAGTTGTTGAAAAAAAAAAAGGGGGTGGAATTCTTCTAGTAATATGTTTCAGTTGACCCAGTATTTCAAAAATATTATCATTTCAATGTGCAATCACTATGAAAATTGCTAGGATATTTTACTTGTGTGGTACATCTCAGTTTACAGTAGCCACACATCAAGTGCTTACTGGCCCCACGGCTTCTCTGTTGGATGCTTCAGTCCTGGAGTTTTGTCTGCATAGGAAGTGCAGTGTTTCAGATGGCGGAGAGGGCTCATTGCCTCCATTTTGCAGTAATGCCAGGAAAAGCAAGGAGAATATTTTTGAAGCTGTGAGATAAAGGATTTACTAAAGATGAGACAAACATTAATTAACATAAAATCACAAATCTGTAAATTTGCCTTCAAAAAAATTGTTATGGTTTGTATGGAAGGAACCTCTACCATGAATAAGACTTAGATGGCCAGCCCAGGTCAAATATGAAGGAATCTTTAAAAAGTTCACGGAAAATACATGTAATGAAAAAACTGCATATGAATTTCATTTTTTCTACCAAATAAGCATACTTTTAAATTCCACTTTCCACAAACTTTTTGAAATCTTCCCATGTCCGAAATATAGATGATATTCAAGGACTTGTGTGACTAATGTACAAATAGTCAAGTCAGAGGAGAAGCTGAACTCCAAACTAAAAACATGTGCAAGAAAATGAATGGAATACTCACAAGAGGACATCTGAAGCATAGATATTCCACCAAAGAGGAGGTGTCACTTCAGACTGACAAAGTAGAAAAAAAAAAAAACAATGATACTATAATATTAGAGTTAGGAGTGTTTTAGGGAAAGGGACATTTTTGAATTCTGGTGATTGAGTACAGGTTTGATGAGAGGTACCAAAGTTTAGACAGTGTGTGTGCTTTGACCTATGAGTCCATGTCAGGGAGTCTGCTGTCTGCAAACATTCACAAAAAAAAAATACTCAGGAGCTCACAGAGTGCTTATCCATGTCTCTCTGTCTTTGATAGCAAGAAGTTGGCAACAAGCGCATTGCAATGCATGCCCGAGGGTGTTACCCTACAATCAGATGCAGTGTATTAGCATCAAAAGCAATGAACTCTTTGCTCCCGAAACAGATCTTGTCTTTTGAGGAACATTTAATGTTATGAAAACATGTTCAACAAAAAGGACAAACCAAGTACTCATATATTTCTATATGCCTCTGGGTAATTTTAAGCAAAAACAATCCATTAATTCACTCATGCATATTTAAGACATGCAAACTGAGGATTTTCCATGCACAAGATGCAGTGTGAGCCACTGGGGAAGCTATAGAGAACAAAAGGAAGTCTTTACTTACAGAACTGCCAAGAAAGAAAACATCTGGTTAGAGAGAAATCTGGCACTATCTAAAAACAAATATGTGTTTTCCCTATGTTTCTACCCCTTCTATAGGACCTGAAGCAATTCTCCACCATGGAATTAGGGCAACAATACAAGAATGTTCCAGCCCTCATTCATTCCATAAATATTTATTACGTGACAATGATATGTGAGGCACAGTGTGAGACATTCAGAATGATTGTGATGCCAAATATAAACTCATGGTGAGGGGTAGCCAGAGGAGAATGAGTAAACGAAGATGACTGCTTTAGATTGAATGTTTGTGTCCTTCCAAAATCTAGATGTTAAGTCCTAACTCATAATGTGACAGTATTATTCCTGAGGTGGAGCCCTCACAAACGGAATTAGTGTCTTGGAAAAGAGACTCCACCACTCAGGAGATCCACTGTACAGCATGGTGACTCAGTCAAGGATGTATAGCATCCTGGGAAGTTGCTAAGAAGAGCAGATGTGAAATATTCTCACTAACCCAAAACTACAAGGATGTGAAGTAATGCATAGAAAAGAGCTTGATATAGCCATTCTTCAGTGTAAACATATTTCAAAAATCATATTGCACAGTACATATATTTTTTATCAATGTCAAAATTGAATAATAATAATAAATAAATATTTGTTGAAGACCTTTTTAAAAAGACTCCAGGGGCTGGTGCTGCAGCACAGTGGGTTTAAAGCCCTGGCCTGAAGCACTGGTATCCCATATGGGCACCAGTTCGTGTCCCAGCTGCTCCTCTTCCGATCCAGCTCTCTGCTATGGCCTGGGAAAGCAGTAGAAGATGGCCCAAGTCCTTGGGCCCCTGCATGGGAGACCCAGAAAGAGGCTCCTGGCTCCTGGCTTCAGATCAGCGCAGCTCCGGCAGTTGCAGCCATCTGGTGAGTGATTCAGCAGATGGATGATCGATCTCTCTCTCTCTCTCTCTAATTCTGTCTTTCAAATACATAAAATAAATCTTAAAAAGAAAAAAGACTCCAAAGGGCCGTCTTGCACCTTGCATTGTGTCAGGACACACAGAGAAGTCATCAGGTACGAGGGATGGGCTCCTCAGCAGACACCGGATCTGCTGGTGCCTTGCTCTTGGTCTTCAAGCTTCCAGACCTGGCAGAAACTGAATTCTGTTGTTTATGATCCTTCCCCTCCCCCCAGAAGAGGCACTGTTGCTGTAGCAGCCTGCTGGATCACAGGACTACAAGTGGAAGGGTCACCATTACTGCCTAAGAAACGGGCTGCTGGGCCTCAACAGCACCTTTCAGGTTGACCTGTCACCCACAGCTCCCTTGCCCAGCCACCATCCATGTGATCACCTGGATTAATTTTCTTCATTGCTCTTACAGCCATCTGAAAGAATCAGCTTTCCATTCTTATTTGTGATCCTTACTTATTTCTCTTGAGATCCACTGAAGACATTGAAATAACAAGGAGAATAATAAATGAGCAGTTTTTCCTGGACTCCAATGTCTGCCCTACAACGAGAACATTCTATCACAGATTTGTGGTGGGGAGGTGGAGAGCAGAGGGATGGCAACTGGAGTATACTTATCCATTCTTTCAAAAAGACGTATATTAATTACGTGGCTACTCTGTGCTGGATGTTTTTTGAACCTGCAAGTATTTGCTTTAGTGAAGTTTGGAAAATTCCAGTCTCTGGAGTTCTTTCCTCAGCCCCCTCCTCCTCATTCTGAGCAGAGGTTTCCATGACAACAGCCTGGACTCACTCTATCATCCACAGCAGGTAAAGGCACAGAGCTCCTGGCCATGGCCATGAAATGCCAGGGTGGGGGAAGCGGTGTATTTCAACGTTGGCTGAACCTCACTGCCTTCCCCTCCCCCCCAACAGGGGTTCATGTGAGGCTCTCTTTTGTCAAAAACAATTTCATCTAGGACCAGGCCTTCTGCATTCACAACTGTCAGCTTCTTCTTGGCTGAAACTGGCTCCCCTCTCCTGGGAAAAAGAATTGTGATATGGGAATTTGAAATTCTTGGGGTGGAGGTATGAGAATGAATGAGACGATAAGGATGAGAGATATATAACTTAAGTGTGTGCATTTCGAATGGACTCCCTCGTGAAGCTTTTACTGCCTGGAGACAGTATTTTGGGAGTTATCATCCTGTGCCCTTTCTGCTCAAATGTGGTTCATGGACCAGCAGCATGGGCATCATCTGGGCTTTGTAGAAACGTGGACCTCAGGCCCCACCCCAGATCTACTGAGTCAGAACCGTCATTCTTGCAAAATTCCCTGACAATTTGCTGGCACACTAAAGTTGGAGAAACATGTTACACACTACTGGGTAGCAACTTTGGGTTTACAGCATTTCCTCAATTACTCAAGTTTCACACCAACCTGTAGGTTAGAAAAGACTTTCATGTTGAGTTCCTTGAAACTTTGGCTGAAGAACTTGACATTCCCTCTCCATTTAGGCTCTCTGAGCAATGGCATCCTCTCCTCACCAGGCTCTGCTCTGCTCATGGTAATGACCTGAAGTCTCTAGCCTCCTCATGTCTTTATGCTTGACCCCAACCTCACTCTTGAGATCCACAGTTCATACTGGATGTTATGTTTGCACTCCCAATTACACAAGAGGTCCAAAGCTGACCTCTTCTACAATAAAACGCATCTCCTCTCTAGAATTCACTTCCACCTATGCCTTGGATATCTCTCCTTTACTTTCTCCTCCTCTCTGAACCTCTGCCCCAAATTCCTAAGGCATCCACTGCATGTAATCAATTGGCTTTTCTTTGCTGCACTGAGAATGGTTTTAGGTTTGTAGCACCCTCTGAGAACTGAGACACAGTGAGTGCGTCACCATCTTCCAATGGTGGCTCACTTAGGACTCCCATCTAGACTAGTGGTCCTCAATCCTCAGGGGCGTAGAACACCCAAAGGGCTTGGATGTGTCAGAATGATGAGTCCTACTCCTGGAATTTCTGAATCAGGAGATCTGGGGTAAAGCCAAAGAACTTGTATTTCTAACAGGGTCCCAGGGATACTGATGCTGCCAGCCGGTGGACTACACTTTGAGAATCAAAATCACAGTCACATAAAGAACTTTAAAGAAATAAGTCATTGAGCATTCATCATGAGCCAGGCCCAGAAGAGACATGTACCATTTAGAAAATAAGAGAAAAGTTGGATTGAAAAGCAGCATTCTACA